>JAWZYU010000013.1:58930078-60228745 GCA_038380435.1 Ryuthela nishihirai | reverse complement strand
TATCTTGGGAGCTACGTTACAGATATTGCTGATGTGCAGCATGAGATTGACAGATGAATAGGGATTGCTGCTAGGACTTTAACTATCTATGGAGAGTGTGGAGAAATAGGCAGATACATCTAACCCTTCCAGAGTCAAGGACATTTGTAGACTTTTTTTTTTGTACAATACATGAAACTTCGTAATTTAATAACATGTCCTGGTTTTTACCGATTGCAGTCTGGTTACCCTATGGTATCACTCAACACTTGTGTTGCTAAATTTGTTCCCTCTAAATATTGGGCCTTTTCTTTTGCTTGTCTGTAAAAAAGGATACAAACTTTTATTATTTCAAAACAGCATTATAGCTATAAGTAGCAGCCGAATGCTAGTTGGAGTTGTTGGAGAAAATTGTGCTTGAGTCAAGCATCAACGTCGGCCTCGAAGCAGTAAACACATTGGTAGCCTCTCCATGCGCAAGAGCGTCAGTGCAATCCCCTGAAGTGCATCATTAGATAACATTGGTACAAATTCAATATTTTTTTTATCGTTATCGAAGAAATGACCATACTCCAAATTTCATACAAAGTTTCTATGGAGTATAATGTACAACATATATCAGTTTTAATTTTTTATATATAGGGCCACATCACTTTTTTCACATTTTAAAATTTTTAGTTTTTTTTCCAAATTGTATTTAATTTTTCACATTCTATTTTTTTAATGAATTAATAAGGCAAATCTACATCAGTACACCAAGTTTGGCCTTCTCATCTACTGTAGAAGCAAAGAAAAACCTTTTGTCACAATTGCAATTTGCATATTTTCCCCTTTGGTTAAACGATTATAACTCCTTACAAAAAATTCTTTGACTCAAAATATTTCGAACAAGTGAACATCTTATGTGTACTGACATTTATGCCAAAGATGATTTAAATCTGTGATTTTTTTTTATGTAATACATAAACCTTATTTATATAACACACAAACATTATTTCGCTTCTTCTATGCAACACAGTTTCAAAACCTGTTCCGACACAGATTAGTTGTGCACATTAGCAATTTATTATGGGAATTTTGTTTTATGGTTATGTTGTTTTTCATCACTTTATTTAAAATGTATATATTCTTTTTTCATGGAATGTAATCATTTGTATTAAACAATTTTCAATTAATTAATAGATACAATGCACTGATTAATCAAGCCATGCCCTAGTTAGTTTGCAGCAGATATGTCAAATCTGCCATTGCTTAAGGCTTCACCCGTTGAAGAAGTGAGTTGTTGATATAATTTTTCTAAGGTTGTTTTTTGTTGCATATCGATGATGGAGGTTGCAACACACTGATGCTGAGCTTTCAGTTATATTTAGCACTAAGTTCACTATACATGGTTGCAAGCTGACAGTAGATTTCGCTACATATAGCACCAAGTTTGCTGTACATTGTTTCAAATAAACCTTGGCATAACAGAATTTGATGCAGAAATGATCACTATTTTGCTAATGAAGAATGTATACTGCATTTGAAATCTAAATACTTTGTATTTTGTGCACAATATTATTGTACTGTTTTAATTTTTTACAATTGTAATTCTCACCAATCTTGTTCCTAAAATTGTATGTAATACAATCATAATGTTTTTTCACAACACTTCACAACAGTACCATCAAGTTTGTTTGTCAAGGATATGCTCTTCATTTTCTATTATTCAGAACTGTAAGTGCATCACAAATAGCATTAAATTGGACTTTTACCAGATAACCTTCATCTTCACTGATTTTTGTACCACACTTTTGCATACAAGAAATTTTTATCATACACAATTTTGTATCAGTGTCTAAAGGTGTTTCTTAATCATTTACAGCTCTCTTATGCACACACTGAGATTTTCAACTATTGTACCACAAAGGAAATTGACTGTGTTCTTGATTAGGGAAAGAAGTGGTTAATCTATCATGAATGGAAAAAAAAGTTACTTATGTGCAGGATGCATACCAACACTATCATAGGAAGTCAATCCAAACTTCTGCCAAACAACTGGAAATCCCTCATTCAACCATGTGGCAGGTGCTTGCATAAGACGTTTTATTTGTATCCCTACAAGTTACAACTTTTGCATGCTCTTTAGCTGAAGACAAACCATGCCACTTGTCATTTGTAGGGAAAATAGCACAACCACTTTGATACTTTGGAAACAGTTAATTACTGTGATTTGATATGTGTGGGTTTGGAGAAACTGCATTCTGTTATTCAACATATCCACAATAGCCCTAAAGTTAATGTGGTGTAAATAAAGGTTCAGTAACCATTACACTAAAATATATTTTACAAATTTTGTTGTTTTTTAAATTCATGTAAAAAATTACACTAGGACACCAATTTTGCCTTTCTCACCTACCATAGCATTTTCAGATATATAACTGTAACAGTTCTTTTCACTAAAAAAAGAAAAAAGAAAGTTCATAAACTTTTACAAAACAAAGTTGATATGTTTTCATTGTCACATCATTTACAAAGACCTGTCAGTATAATACACTATAGAAAAGATCTGTGGGGAAGACAAGGATGCAAGAAATGTCCATGCTTTATCCAGAGCTTGAACCTAGGTCCTTTGATCCACAGCATAGTAAACTAATACTCAGCAATACTTGATAAAAAAGCTAACAGTCATGAAATTCTGATTGACAGTTTTCTAAGGCATTAAGGTTAAGATCACAATTTATATCCAGGATGGGTCAAAAGTCCCTAGACAATTCGAATATTGAATTAAGAAAAACTACTGTAGAGATTTGCAGTAAGCTGCATTTGAAAGCCCAACTTAAGTTTTAGTGTACTGACCCATAAAGTTCATTGTAATGTGAGCACCCTTTATAAACTCTAAGCCTTGAACCAGTAATCTAACTGAAGTTCTGGTCCAAGCCATCTGTATTCCAACGTGCCTTCATTAACTGATGCATCAGTGATACAAATTTTCAGACCTCGCCTATTACCATACCAAAGGCTGCTTACCTAACCTTATTGGTAAGGTAAGGGAATAGGTCAGGTAAGCAGACCTTGGTACGTTAATAGGTCAGGTAAACCAACTTTGGTAAGTTGCTTTGTCAGGTTAAACAGACAACCTACTTTGAACAGTTCATCCATTTGGACTTATAACATCAAAGCTACTAATCTTTTTGGTTAGCAGTATCTGTGCACTTAAAAACAATCTTTGAATTGTAAAACAATGTCAAACACAACAATTCCCCTTGCACAACATACCTTCAACTAAAAATAGTTATGTGCAGTTTCACTTTATAACATCAAAGTTGCTCCCTTTTGATGTACTGACAATATGCACACTCAAAATCGCCAACAAAATGTAAAATAACAGATATGTAACATTCTGCAATGCATGGCATTTGCCTTACCTAAAAAATGCATATATTGTTCACATATCTCTAATTAGCAATCTCATTCTATAGAAATATGGAACAGTGTATTCTAGGCAAAGATGATATTTCTGTACCTTAAAGAAAAGACTTGCATATCTTATCTGCCATCGGCACCCATTTTGAAAATCTTACCTTAAATTCTGATACTTTACTGTTACCATTCATGTTGGATTATACTGCCTCATTTCTGCTGTGTTTTACTTATATACAGTGTTATAGAGTTTTATTAAATTTACTGAAGAACTGCTTCGGAATTAATGTATTCCATGCCAAAAACATGTAAATTCTAAATGTTGATTTTATACTGAATATTGATTTTAAAATATTTAATATTCTCATTAACGTATTAATATCTGCTGTATAATGTTTCAAGTAGGAATAAAATTGAATATTTCATGAAATATAAAGTTTTGCCACCTATGTACTTGCTAAAGATTAACCTTCACATGCTGAAACTATGAAAGTTTTATTTAAAAAATAAAGAATTGCAGCCAAAGTTTAAGCACTTACTTGCCTACTATGGGTTCATCTTGCCATCTTTGGGTTTCAGAGCAATGAAGTAGTTGTAAAGAATTAAGAAAAACTGAATATTAAGTTATTAAATGCTTGTAAGGTTGATTTTTGGCAAATTATTTATTATTAATATACATATGGTGTTAAAATATTCATAATTACTAATTATAAAATTCCAGCATAGTATTGTGGAAGCAGATGGATTGGTATTTGGGCATTTTGTCTGCCAGTGTGCAACCTGAAACAGATAATTTTTCAAAAATATCACTGGAGATAATTAGTTGAGGGGGCTCAGGCAATAGTGTGTGAAGCTCATAATCTGCAATTCCCAGGTTAAATTTCCAACTGTGCCTTCATCTTTGCTAACCCTTATTCTGCCCTCAGTGAAAATGGGCCACAGAAGGATCTTGTGAGGCTGCCATCAATTGGATTAGACATTAAGCCATTACCCTTTGTGCAAGAAAGACATGCTGGGCCAGTTAAAAAATATAAGGAGTCTTCCATCTGTTTTGTAAAAGCTGTCTGATGGGGTCCCCTTGCCCAACCTTCCCCAAGTTCTTGGTGTCTCTGTGATCTGGCCATTTAGCTCATTGTATTCTCTTTTGGAAGGGAACAGAAGGGGAGGGCTGCTAGTTCAGTATGGCCTACTGATCTGGTCATCTATGGCCACTCTTTTCAACCCTGCTGAGGATTGGTCAACTTCACAGGTCCTGCTGCTGACCATTTATACCTGCTAGACTGGACTTGTTTATTATGCATCCTGAACTTGCTGCACTGGTGAGCCTCTGTTAAGGGAGAATCTGCCGCTGTGTTTTCTTTTTGCTTCTGGGTTGCCAGCTTTGAATAAACAGAGGCATGGGATACCTTTATATCAGCTGGTAAATAATCTGATCAGAGGCCGTTGCAGGTATCTGAACCTCACTTAGCTAGTTGGGCATTGTCAATCCTGAACTGGAGTAATGTGTCTCGGGCAGGCCATATGGCTCATGAAAAAACCCACCTGAAAAGGTGGTGCCTGAAGTTCCTACCAGCATCAGTGACTTCAGCCTTTAGCAAAGGAGGAACAGGTCTTTGCCCCATGCCTGCGACCAGGGGGCTCATTGATATCGTTGCCCCTACTATAATCTCAATAAACCTAGTTTTTTTAAAAATCCTACTAATCATTTTCTCTCTGCAGGAAGGTGGAATGTGAGGACATTACGTAGAGATTATTCTCTTTATGTCCTCATGCAGGAATTCCAGCTATATAATCTAGATATTCTAATCAAATTCGTAATAAATACACTTTAGCGTCGGTTTTAATTTTAGAGGAAAAATTGTCTTGAGCCGGGTGCTCTGGCGCTAGTTAAAGGAGATCTTGATCAGCGGCCGGTAGCTCAGTGGCCCAGAGCACCTGACATGTTATCAGGAGGTCGTGGGTTCATATCCCACCCGGCTCAAGACAATTTTTCCTCTAAAATTAAAATCGACGCTAAAGTGTCTATTTATTACGAATTTGATTCGAAACATGTTGAGTTATTTCATTGATTATCTAGATATTCTAAGCACGCAAGAGACCAGATGGACAGATAAAGATCAGATACTTAAAAAAAGTTTTAAATTTCTCTTTTCAGGGAGGCAGGATGGGAAACATCTCCAAGGTGTAGGTTTGCTTCTCAGCAGACACAACAGTGATGCTCTTCTACGATATGACTGCATTAATGAAAGAATTCATAAAGCAAAATTTAAAACAAAAATTAAAGACTTGAATGTTATCTGTTATGACCCCATAGAGGACTCTGATGAGAGCAAGGAGGTGAAGATACTTAAAAAAAAGCTTTAAATTTCTCTTTACAGCCAGCTTCGGGATATTTTGAATTCAGTGAAGAAAGGAGATATTTCTCTTGTTAGGTGACTTCAGTGCTAAAGTTGGTACTATGACCTTCGGGCAGGAGTTTTAGGTCCCTTTGGCATCGGTAATTCCAATGGCAACAGGGAACATCTCCTACAGGTAAGTAAACTTAATGGTTTACGAATAACTGACACATGCTTGAAACACAGGGTCATTTATAAATATACATGGGTTTCACCTGATGAGTTGCACAGGAATACGATAGATTATGTTTTAATTAACAGCAAATGGGCCAGTTCGGTTAGGAATAACAGATCATAAAGTTTAGCCGAAATTGGGCCTGACCGTTATTTGGTCAAAAGTTTCTTATAGCTGAAGTTTAAGAAATACTGTGCTAAGGTTAAGAAAATTACCTTCAACACTGAAGGTCTGAAAGATCCAGATGTAGCCAAAGTATACCATGATAGACTACTTAGTCATTATGACAATCGTGGTTTGCTTACTGCTGAAGTTGAGAAAGACTGGGATCAGTTTAAACAGGCTTTTCTTGAAACCAACAGTACTTTTTTGGGTAAAGGGAACAGAGGAAACAAAATTATTTGAGTGATAAGTCTATGGCCTAATGCAACACCCTAATGCAGGATTAATATGAATCACCACCTTAATGCAGGATTAATATGAATCACCACCTTAATGCAGGATTAATATGAATCACCACCTTAATGCAGGATTAATATGAATCAACACCCTAATAGCCCTAACAGAAGGCATTACAACGAACTTAATAAATATGTAAAGGATTAGTTAATAGCTGATAAGAATCTTTGGCTTGATCGCTTGGCTGACAAAGCAGAGGAAGCAGTTAGACAGCATAACAGCAGGGGGTTGTACCAGATTGTTAATGTTTTACGTGGGAAGAAACAGACAGGTACACAGTGATTGAGTTATAAGCATGGCAAAGTGGTTGAAGGTGAGGATTCTGTGATGGCTAGGTGGGCTGAGCATTTCAGAGATGTTCTAAATGTGATTATTTCTACTCCCATTGTTTGTAATGAGGATAGATGCATTACTGGCGTTAATGATGGCCGTATATCACAGTGGTTCTCAACTTTTTATGCTTCACGTACCCCCTGGAAAGGGGCAGGGGTGGCTCAGTCGGTAGCGTGCCAGGCTTGTAATCTGTAGTTCCCACGTTAGAGTCCCAGCTTGGTCAGCATTGAGATTTATCTCAGCAAATATCCCTGCTCTGCCCACGATCAGTAGGGGACACCGATGGGCTTGTGAAGGCTGCCATCCGTCGGATGGGACTTTAAGCTGTGGCCCCGTGTGCGGGGGAGAGCCATAAACTGCATGTTAAAGAACACGCTGGATGGCCTTTGCGGGAGGCTACCATCTGTCTCCCAACAGCTGTTCCAGTGGGTCCCCTCCCCCAACCTTCTCTGAGCCTTTGGGGTCCTTGTGATCTGGCCTTTTAGCCCATGGTGTGTAAAAAAGTGCTGCTCAGAGGTAAAACAACCCAACCCCCTGGAAATGTGTATGTAACTGGCTTACCCCTTGTATAGATATGTAAAACTATAGTTATAATACACAATTAAAAAGACCTTCTTGCTCAGAAATTAATTAAAAATAATTTAAAATTCTCTGTCATTGAGCAATAAAATTTTAGAGTTTATCCTTCAAACTATTTGCATGTTAAAAGTTCTTAGGAGAAAACTCAGAAGCTTTTCGAAGCAAGGACAGTGCTCCGCCTTCAGTGAAGTGATGCTATGTGGTGATGTCACTATGCAGCATGAGATTAACAGATGAATTGGGATTGCTGCTGGGACTTTTAAGAATCTATGGAGAGTGTGGAGAAATAGGCATATACACCTAAAGACTAAAATTAGACTGTATAATAGTTTGGTTCTAAATTTTATTATGATAGTTGTAAGCAGGATAACAAGAAACTTGATGCCTTTGATTCTAGATGCTTACGCAGTATCTTGGGTATTAGGTGATTGGCTTTGTAAGTAATGATGAGGTTAGAAGAGTCATCAACCTCCTTTGAGCAGCATATTGTGTAGAGAGAGACTGCATTGGCTTGGCCATGTTGCCCATATGCATAGCTGCAGATTAGCAAACAGGATTATGAACAGTGTACTTAAGGGTATCAGAAAAAGGGGGAGACCTAGGATGTGATGAGCAGACAGTGTCAAACAGGACCTTGCTAGAATTGGCCTAGAGTGGTCAAATGCAGCAGCTGTAGCTCAGAAGAGACACATTTGGAGAGGAAAATTGCCCAGTCTGGTTGGACCTCCTAAGTCCATGGCTGCAAGAGGATTTTGTATGTATATGTATGTGCACAAAAGTGCCACTCAAGAGGTGGAACACTCATCTGGAAGTAAAGATCACAGCAATCTTCCTAAATATTGGTTTTCAACAATATTTAAAGAGTTATGGTAACTGGGATATTTAATAAAAGCATCCCCTGTTCAAAACTTTTTCTTAAAAAGAAAATAATTTCACCTCAAACAATTGTATGTCATAGAAGTCTGCAAGATTATGTGGGGTGGGGGTGGCTCAGTTAGTAGCATGCCAGGCTCGTAATCTGTACTTCCCAGGTTCAAGTCCCAGCTGGGTCAGCGTTGAGATTTATCTCTGCAAAATTCCCCGCCCTGCCCACAGTCAGTAGGGGACACCGATGGGCTTGGAAAGGCCGCCGTCTGTCGGATGGGACGTTAAGCCGTGGCCCTGTGTGCGGGAGAGCCATACCCTGAGCACATTAATGCTGGATGGCCTTGACGGGAGGCTACCTTCTATCTCCCAACAGCTGTTCCAGTGGGTCCCCTTCACCAACCTTCTCTGAGCCTTTGGGGTCCATGTGACCTGGCCATTTAGCCCATGGTGTGCAAAAAAGTGCCGCTCAGAGGTAAAACAACCCAACCTGCAAGATTATGTTACTATAATATGCCACAGAAAAAGGGGACAAGGGTGATTCAGTCGGTAGCGCTCCAGGCTCGTAATCTGTAGTTCCTAGATTTGAGTCCCAGCTGGGTCAACGTTGAATTTATATCCGCAAAATTACCTGCCCACGCTCGGTAGGGGACACCGATGGGCTTGGAAAAGCCGCCGTCTGTTGGATGGGGCGTTAAGCTGTGGCACAGTGTGCGGGAGAGCCATACCCTGTGCACCTTAAAGAACAGGAGGCTACCATCTGTCTCCCAACAGCTGTTCCAGTGGGTCCCCTCTCCCAACCATCTCTAAGCCTTCGGGGTCCATGTGACCTGGCCGTTTAGCCCATGGTGTGCAAAAAAGTGCCGCTCAGAGGTAAAACAACCCACCCCACAAATAAGATACACTATGTGATCAAAAGTTTTAGAGAAAAAATTGTCTGAGCTGGGTGGGATAAGAACCCATGACCTCCTGATAACATGTCAGGTGCTCTGGACCACTGAGCTACCGGCCGCCGATCAAGATGTCCTCTAATTAATGCAATGAACATTCCCTTTATGTCACATATAGGCATTATTTTAGTCAATTTTTAGCCCTAGCAGATTTTTATTTGCCAATAGATGGAAAGCATGTCTTACAAGTATGCTAATGATAATAAATATTGAGATAAACTCGATAAACTCGACGGTTCAACATCCAGTAATAAAAGGCACTTTGACGTCAAGTTCAGAGCACCTAAATGGTCCAGAGCACTTGACATGTTATCAGGAGGTTGTGGGTTCGTATCCCACCCAGCTCAGATAATTTTTCCTCTAAAATTGAAATCGACATCAAAAGTGCCTATTTATTACTGGATGTTGAACCGTCGAGTTTATTTGAGTTTATCTCAATATTTATTATGATTAGCATACTTGTAAGACATGCTTTCCATTTATTGGCAAATAAAAAGCTGTTAGTGCTAAAAATTGCCTAAAATAACACCTATATGTGACATAAAGGGAATGTTCATAGTGTTAATTAGAGGAGATCTTGATCGGCGGCTGGTAGCTCAGTAGTCCAGAGCACCTGACATGTTATCAGGAAGTCGTGGGTTCATATCCCACCAGGCTCAGACAGTTTTTCCTCTAAAATTGAAATAAACGTCAAAGTGCCTATTTATTACTGGATGTTGAACCGTCGAGTTTATCTGAGTTTATCTCAATATTTATTATATAATCAAAAGTATCCGGACACTAGCTCATCCACAATCTCCCAGTAATAAGAAAGGAATTAATATCGTATTGGTCCACCCTTTGCTGCTATCACAGCCTCCACTCTGGGAGAAGGCTTTCCACTAGATTTTGGTACATTGCTATGGGAATTGCCTGCCATTTTGCCACAAGAGCATTAGTGAGGCTGGCCACTAATGCCAGGTGGTTCGGCCTGGCTCGCAGTTTGTGTTCCAATTCATCCCAAAGGTGTTCCGTGGAGTTGAGATCAGGACTCTGTGCAGACCAGTCAAATTCTTCCAGACCCTTCTCATCAAACCATTCTTGCATGGTCCTCGCTTTGTGGACGGGGACATTGTCATATTGGTACAGGATAGGGTCATCACTGAACTGTTGCCATAAAGTTTGGAGCACAGAATTGTCAAGAATGCCATTATAGGTTATGGCATTCAGAGTACCAATCACTGGAACTGGAAAACCCAGCCCAAACCATGAAAAACAGTCCCAGATTATGATGTCTCCTCCACCAAACTTCACAGTTGGCACAATACAGCCAGGCAGGTAGCATCAATCTGATATCCTCCACACCCAGACTTGTCCATCAGATTGCCAGATGGTGAAGTATGATTCCATCACTCCAGAGAATGCTGTTTCATTGCTCAAGAATCCACTGGCAGCATTACACCACTCCAACTGATGCTTGACATTGATCTTGTTGATGTTAGGTTTGTGTGTGGCTACTCAGCCATGGAAACCCATTTCTGCAGCTCGCAATGAACTATTATGATGCTGGCATTGCTCCCAGAGGCATTTTGGAACTCTGGGGTGAGTATTGCAACCCAGGATAGGTGATTTTGTCACATCACCCACTTCAGCACTCAGCAGCTCCACTCTGTCATTTTATGTGGCTGCCGGGTCACAATTGTGCTGTTGTTGTTCCTAGGCATTTCCACTTCACAATAGCATCACTTACAGTTGATCGGGCAACTGCAGCAGGGCTGAAATGTCCCAAACTGACTTGTTTCTAAGGTGGCATCCTGTGACCATGCCACGTTGAAGGTCACTGAGCTCTGCCGCATGACTCATTCTCCTGTTCATGCATGTCTGTGAGGTTTGCCAGGCCATGTGTGACCTTTCATACCTGTTTAGGCCATGGCTGTGGTGTATATGGGCGAATCCACTGCTCAGAAGAGGTGCCTGAACACTTTTTTTCAGATAGTGTAGGTGAGACTTTCCAGTAGAAAGACTATCAGAAAAGAAACATCTATGTTTTATGTGGGACTCAACGATAAATACCTATCCTCCACAGCCAATATTTTGAGAGAATTAATGTTAATTTTATCTTGATTTACCATAACATTTAAATAATTTTAATAAAGCATTGCTGGTTCAAACATTTTCTTTAAAACAAAATAATTCATGCCAGAGCATGATGCTCTGGCATGTTTCTGGAGAGATGCAGGTTCGAATCCTGTATGTTGGCAAATTTTTTTCCATAGAAACATTGATTTATGGACATTTAAAAGTAAACAGATTACGTTGAGATTATTAATTTTCTTTTTCTTTCTAGGATATGGAATTTTGATGTGACCTTTTATTCATATAGCATATAAGCATTCCCTGAATATTTTATCCTGCAATTTAATGTATAATTGTTGCATAAAAGTATCTAATGATTTTTTTTTTGGTTTGTGTGCTCAAGAGTATTTTGCATATATTTTGCAGGCCGGGTAGTTTGAAGGATCCAGAAATTGCAGAGTTATTTGATAAAGAAGATCCAGAGAAGATTTTCATTGATCTTCGTGAAATTGGTCATGGCAGTTTTGGTGCAGTATATTATGTAAGTATAATTTTGTAGCTGTTTTTATTGCAAATTAACCGGCTCTTTCATTCTTGTAATATATATCAGTTTCTGAGATGTGAATTTTAAAATAAGTTCATAGGACACTTTTGCACTGATGATATAAAATGGTAAAGAGTTGATAGTTATAGTGAGGCATCAAAAGTCAAAGTTTGATATGCTGTGAAAAGTCCATAGTCAAATTTTCTGCAGGATCTTGAATCTTTTAAAATTTCTTAAATACTTTGCATATACACATAAAGATGTGTGGAACTTTGCATATACACACAAAGATGTGTGGAAAAGATTTCTTATTCCAGAATATTTATTATATTTTGGTTGGTTTGAATCAAAAGGTTTAAAGTTGTTGATGAATGTAGGTTTTCTATATTCTTTTGTTAATAATTTATTGCCAGATCATTCAAATTTATAGTTGTCTATATTGAATTCAATTTGTTTATAAAAACTATCAAGGTAGAATTGGAATATGGCCAAATAATAAAAATGTCATATATACCTCTTCCATGTTATTGGTTATAGAATTTCTTTTTGTGTATTTTGGCTTTGATGTCTCTCACGATTATGTCTGCAAGTAATCCTGAGAATGGTGATCCTATTGGGGTCCCCCGATTTTGTTGAAACAATTTGCCATTTACCATGGCGAAATTTTCTTTGATAATACTTAGGGCATCTATAATTGCAAAAAACTTACAAATGTTGCATTTTTCTAATTTAGGAAGTTTATTTCTGATAAGCAAAGACTGAATCATTGGAGTATTAAGAATTGGATATAAGTTTGTGATGTCAAGAGATATTAATCTTGCATACTTAGGAATTCATATATCCTTGATGCTAGTCAGAAAATCCATGGTGCATTAGCATATATAATATGTAGTAAGGAATAAAGGAGATAATATTGCAAATAACATCTTCTCTAGATTATAGGTAGGTGTGATTATTGTTTAGAAACTGTCTTGCAGTAAAATTAAGTTTGTGTGCTTTAATATGTAGAAAATATTTAGAAATATTGCAGTACATAGAAGGCATGCTTTTCTGAGTATTTCTGGTAGATAAGGATTATTTGTTAGTCTTTTGAGTTGTGATAAGATAGATGACAAAGGATTGTATTTAATTTCAGTACAGTTAAGTTCATCTAATACTTTGTTTATTTAAATATTGATCATGAGTTGTTATAACTATTTGATTGGTCTTATCTGCTGATAAAGATATTAGAATTTTTATTATATTTCAATTTCTTTAATATTATATTTTCATCTTTCAGATATTTAGGCAAATAAATTAGTTTGGTGTGATGTTTAGGGTGCGATAAATTCGAAATCTTTCTTTATCCTGGTTGCGATGTGGTATATTATTGAATCTCTTCACCGTTTGGTATTAACTTATATAGTGCTAAAGTTTATGGATAACAGTATTTAGATGTTCTTTGAAGAGCTCTGTTTAAGATTTCATTTGGACTCAAATCTGTTAAATTAATATGTGGAACAGAACACTCTATTTTGTTATAAGATTCTTCTGTTTGAAATTATTAGTTTGTTTTCTAGTCTTCTTTTGATAACAATGTATCATTGTTTAAAGATAGCAAGCATAAGTAGGATTGCCCATTGAAGTCATTTTGAGATGTTCATGGTAAGTTTCTTTTTCCAGTTTTGATATTTCATATATTTTGGTTCTTTATGTAGTTGAGAAGTGATTTAATATCTACCACAAGTATAATTTTGAGACTATTTATTCTATGTTGAAAACTAAACAGATATTTGCTACAACTTCAACTTCTAAGTGAAAATCTTTAAACAAAACTTTTTGAAAATTAAGAGACAAAAACATGCAAGTCCTGATTATAACAAGATTATATATGTGGCAGAAATAAATCATTTCACAACAACATAAGAAACAAAAGATGTGAAATATCAAAAACTGGAAAAAGAAACTTACCATGACCATCTCAAAATGACTTCAATGGGCAGTCCTACTTAGGCTATCTTAAATAATGATACATTATTATCAAAGAAAGACTAGAAAAGAAACTAATGATTTCAAACAGAAGAATCTTATAACAAAATATAGTGTTCTGTTCCACGTGCTAATCGAACAGATTTGAAACCAAATTAAATCTTAAGTAGAGCTCTTCAAAGAGGACCTAAACACTGTTATCCACAAACTTGACCACCATTATATAAGTTAATATTAAATGTTGAGGTGATATAATAATATACTGCATCTCAACTGGGATAAAGAGAGATTTCGAACAACATTGCACCAAAATAATTTATTTGCCTAAATATCTAAAAGATGAAATCTTAAAATTAAAGAAATTGAAATATTGAAATTTTAATTATATTTTATTAGCATGTAAGATCAGTCAAATAGTTATAATAACTCATGATGAATATTTAATTAAACAAAGGATTAGGTGAACTTAACTGTACTGAAATTAAATGCAATCCTTTGTCATCTATCTTACCACAACTAAAAAAAACTAAGAAATAATCCTTATCTACTTGAGATACTCAAAAAAAGTATACTATTACTTATTTACTACAATATTTCTAAAATATTTCTACAAATTGAAACACACAAACTTAATTTTTTATTCACAAATCTATTAAAAAAAGGTTTTAACAAATAGTAAATTCAGGAAGTGAACAGTAGCTTGTCTGCAGAACATACAACTATGAAAAAGTATGGCGGATTATAAGTAATAAAGATAAAAGCAACCTATTACACTTAGATACTATATATTTATACTTAGATAAAAGCAACCTATTACAGTACATGTTTATATATATATTAAAAAAAAAAGATCACAGAATGTCACAGTTAAATAATAGAACATTATGAAATTTTCAATCAAATTTATTCTTTATCATACTAAAAATTTTCTTTTGGATTTGAAAGATACTTTAAATGAAAAGAAGAAAACACAGAAAAACTCTGTAATATACGATTTTACGATAGAGGGGGTGTAAGAGGAGGATTAGGAGTGGAAGTGGGGGTAACTTGAAGGTTTATGATAGGGGAGACAGGAGAGGGATCACATCTGAAATCCCCCTCGGTGTGAGCATCTGTACGCAGTGAGGGGGACCACCCTGTGAAGGTTCCGCTGGCTCGGTTACCTTCACAGGGTCCTAAACGCTCGCCTGCGTGTTTGCCGTGCGCAGAGACCCGTGTCCCGGGAAAGGAGGATCCTGGTAGTTGCTCGGGGTTCCCCATCTTCTCTCCTCAGCTCATGACTGGCGTGGTCCCCATTGGGGAGCTTGTCTGTCGCGGGGCTGGGCAGTGGATTCCGGGTCCTCTGCTATACACTGCTTTGGCCTCTGCTTCCGGTAAACGGGAGCTCCTGGAGTGGCCCCCCCCCCCCCCAGGAGCAATTGGCTGGTGGGCAGGTCCTGCTAGGGTCAACCATGCAGAGCGGTGAGTAACCTTGCCCATGGTCCGGGTACAGGTTTGCAAGTTTCCTCACAGATTATTTACCTTTTGTCGTTATCCTTTCTTTGTGAGGCCAGTTTGGCCATTCACAATTTTGATATTTTTTGCTTTATTTCTTTTGTGTAGAACGTTTTTGTTCTACACATTTTGCTTTTCATTTTCCTTATATTTATTTGTGAGGGCTTGGCTCACTGTCTGTGTGGGTATAGTGCCTGCGTAGCCCTGGCGCCCGACTGGACGTCCCCTTGTTGGGCTCCGTGGAGGGTGGGGACAGCGGGCACTGAACCATACAAAACCAAACATGAGAGAGAATGATGAAAATGCGATCACTGCCAACAAGAGGGCTCGACATGAACCCCAGTCTTCTTCATCTACGTTATCACTGCTGTCGTCTTCTGTGTCTGTGTCTTCACTCCCGAAGTTCTTGATCATCCATTCCATGGGGGATCAGGTACTTGGGGACATGTCCCCATTTTTTATGAATAAAGGTTTGAAAGGTCTTGCGGGAGAGCCGAAATCCGTAGAGCGCCTACGATCTGGCGACTTGCAGGTTGAGAAAGCTTGTTCCAAACACTCGGAACTGCTCCTGAAAGTCAAGGACATTGGTGGGGTGGCTGTTGAAGTCACTCCCTGTAAAACTCTGAATTCCTCACGGGGTGTGATCACTGAGTGGGGCCTCCTCAAAGTCACTGAGGAGGAAATCCTTTCAGAACTCACACCTCAAGGAGTAACAGCAGTCCATCAGGTTTCGACACGCCGTGATGGGAAATTGACACCCACCCGGGTGCTGATTGTCACATTTAACACGCCATGCCTGCCTTCTTCCATCAAGGCAGGCTACTTGCATTGTGAGGTACGGCCGTATATACCGAACCCTCCGCGCTGTTTTCAGTGTCAGATATACACACAGGTCATGCCCGCACAGCATGCAGGGACAAACCCACCTGTGCTTGCTGTGGCAGTAAGGATCATCTCGATCCTGACTGCACAGCAGAAAAGGCATGCTGTGTGAACTGCAGTGGCGAACATCCGGCGTACTCCCGCGACTGTCCGAAGTGGAAGGAGGAAAAGGAGGTACAACAGTTGAAAGTTATGAACAAGATCTCATACGCTGAAGCGAGAAAGCTTGCTGCACCGCCCGCACCTGCGGGCGGTGCAGCAAGCAACCTGGCAAGGTTTGACCACCTGGCAAGGTTTCCTATGCCAGTGCAGTCATTGGAAAGCCCATTGTTCCAATGACTTCGGTGGCGGTGCAGACTGATATCAGTGTACGACATACTTGCAGCCAGTCACAGATCCCACGATCTGGCACTTTTCACTAGTTCGCCGGGACTGGGATGGAGATTGTTCAGCTCGCGGGGGTGTCGCCATCCTTGTGAGCAACCATTCTCCATTCCAGGTCATACCCCTCACCACTGACTTAGAGGCGGTAGCCATCCGTCTCTTCGTGGGGTTCTCGCTGACTGTCTGCTCTGTATATCTTCCACTTGGGAGCATCGTCTTCCAGGAAGACATTGATGATCTCGTCTCACAGCTGCCGTCCCCCTTTCTCATTATGGGGGACCTCAACGGACACAGTCCACTTTGGGGCAGTGCTGACACCAACAGGAGGGGTGGGGTCCTAGAGCAGTGGCTCCTGGATCCTTCTCTCTCCCTGTTGAACACCGGTGTCAGTACTTACTTTCACTCCCCAACCTGCAGTTTCACTGCCATTCACCTCACCATCTGCTCCTCCTCGATCCTTCCACTCTTTACATGGGAGGTCGAGGACAACCCCTATGGAAGCGATCACCTCCTCATGGTGTGCACCATCTCTCATGGGGGGCCTTGCAGCCCTTCACATGTCTCGCGGTGGAGGCTTGATCGGGCTGACTGGGGTGGTTTCGAGCTGCTCTCTGAGCTCGATGACCACTCTGTCAGCCAGGAGTCAATCAATGTAGCAGTAGCGGAGGTAATGGACTGTATCGTAGATGCAGCTGCATCAACTATTCCTCAAACGTCTACACGGTTTCCTCGCTTTCCGAAACCGTGGTGTAATCCAGATTGCACCGCAGCTCGTAAGGCTCAGAACAAGGCTTGGGGGGTGTTTCGGAGATATCCGACGACCCCCAACCTCGAAACGTTCAAATGTGCCAGAGCCAGAAGGAATCTTGGATCAAGTATACGTCTTTTATCACTCGCACGACCAGTTCTAATGTCGTGTGGGATAAAGTCCGGAAGATGGGTGGGAACTACACGTCCCACTCGTTATCGATCCTGGAGCACAATGGACAGGCAATTGCTGATCCCAAAGCAATTGCCGACACTCTGGGGGAGTCATTCTCCTTCATCTCTTCATCTTGCTCTTATTCCCCGAGTTTCTGGCCCAGAAGGGCAGGGCGGAACGCTCTCCGCTGTCTTTCCACTCGAATGGCCTGGAGCCTTACAATTGGCCATTCACAGCGGAGGAGCTTCGCCTTGCTCTGCACTCTTCTTGTGCCTCTGCTCTAGGGCTGGACAATGTCCATTATGCCATACTCCAACATCTTTCACCATCGAGTAAGGATCGGCTGCTCCATCTCTTCAATCGCATTTTTCTCGAGGAGCAGTTTCCGGACTCCTGGCAGGAGGCCATCGTCTTGGCCTTCCCCAAGCCAGGCAAAGATCCCAAGATTCCTTCTAATTATCATTCCATCACGTTGACGAGCTGCGTGTGCAAGGTGTTGGAAAGAATGGTAAATGCCGGACTCATCTGGTATTTAGAACATCACAACTTTCTTTCCAACACCCAATGTGGCTTTCGCAGGCAACAGTCAACTCTTGCCCATCTGATACGCCTCGAATCAGCTATCAGAAACTCTTTTTTATGTAGAGAGCACCTGGTGTCAATTTTCTTCAATATCGAAAAAGCGTACAACACGGCTTGGAGATTCGGCATTCTTCGTGATCTCCACAGCTTCGGCTTGAGATGTCACATGCCGATCTTCATCTCCAACTTCTTATCGACACGTTCTTTCCGTGTCGGTAACACTCTGTCGCAGCCGTACCCCCAAGAACAAGGGGTGCAACAAGGCTGCGTCCTGAGTGTTACGCTTTTCGCTTCAAGATTAATTCAATTACTAGACAACTTCCTCCATCAGTAGGCAATGCCCACTATGTTGATGACTTTAGCATCTTTTGCTCTTCGTCCAGCATGAGGGTCATTGAAAGACAACTGCAAATTGCCCTGAACAATCTTTCGGTTTGGGCGACGGCAAACAGGTTTTGGTTCTCCCCACAGGAGACCGCTTGTGTGCACTTTTTCCACAAGTGTAATCTTCACCTGGATCCCGAGCTGCGGCTCGGGGGTAACATCATTCCAGTTGTGGCGGAGACCAAGTTTCTCTGTCTCATATTCGATCGGAAATTGACCTTTTTACCACACATACGTTATCTCAGGTCCAAGTGCATGCGGGCATTGAACATCGTCAAGGTCCCCTCCTCCCTTTCTTGGGGGGCGGACCGATGTTCTTTGCTCCGCCTGTACCATGCACTTGTCCGATCGAAACTGGACTACGGATCGCAGGTGTATGACTCGCCCGTGATTCAGTGGTGAAGGTGCTGGACCCCCTCCATCACCAGGCCCTCCGTGTTTGCACAGGAGCCTTCCGCACCTCACCGGTCCAGAGTCTTTATGTTGAGACCGACGAACCTTCTTTATCTCTTCGCCGTCAGCAGTTGTCCCTATAATATGCATCTGAATTGCGATCCCTGCCTGGCCATCCCACTTGGGACTGCATTTTCAGTCCGAAGTGGGAAATGCTTTACACAAATCGGCCGACTGCCATTCATTCTTTTGGTTTGCGTGTCCGAGACTGATGTTAATGTCTCAGAGACATTAACATCAGTCTCGATAGCATCGCACAATCAACAGCTGAGCCACTTCCACCATGGCTTGCTGTTTCCCCTTCCTGTGATTTTTCCCTGCGCAGGACGGGGAAGGCCTTTACACCCAACTGTGTGTACCGGCAACTCTTTGCCAGCCATCGTGCTGAGCACCCGGACTTCTTGCCTGTCTTTACAGATGGCTCAAAGTCCGGCACATCAGTGGGATCGGCCATGGTCTGCTGTGACCAGACCAGATCCCACTGCAGTGTTCCATCTTCACTGCAGATTGCACGCTATCAGCCTCACCTTGGACCACGTGGCGATTAAGCATCATCGTCGGTGTGTGCTTTACACCGACTCGCTTAGCTCGCTACAGGCTTTGATCTTGGTGAGGCATCTGCCTCACCCAGTTCTTATTAAGATCTGCCAGCAGCTACATCGTCTGGCAGCCACAACCACAATCCAATTCTGTTGGGTGCCCGGTCACGTCGGAATCAGGGGTAATGATTTGGCAGATTCTGCTGCCAGGTCAGCCGCACCCCTGTCTGACTCTCCGTTGCCGGTTCCTTATCTGGATTTCCGGCAGCGTTTTACCACCGAGCTCCGGGCACAGTGGCAAATTTCTTGGTCAGAACAGCTTACCAACAAGCTCTTTGAGATCAAATCTATCGTGAAACCATGGCAGTCTTGTTACCGCAGGAATTGCAAGGAGGAAGTTGTACTTGCTCGGCTCCGCTTAGATCATTCGTTTATTACTCATTCGTTTCTTCTTCAGGCGGACGACATACCTAAGTGCGAGTATTGTGACACCATTTTAACTGTGAAGCATATTTTAATTGAATGTCCCGCTTTTACCTTTGAAAGAAATATGATTTTTAACTTTCATAATTTTATGTCCGAGCCCCTTACACTCGGACACTTGTTATCAGATGATTGTTGTTTTAACTCTGTCTTTAAATTTTTACATTACACTGGATATTTTACTAGACTTTGATTTTACACCTTTAAGCATTGTGTATATAACCCAGGTCGGTTACACCTGGGTTATTTTTATATTGAACATATTTATACATTTGTTTTTGTTGTCCTCAAAATTTCTTTTTATTGTTTTACATTGTTCTTATTGACTTTTTGGTTTATTTTTAAACTTGGTTGAGGGTTAAACATTACTTTTATCTCTTTTCTTTTTGGACATTCGTTTGGCGCATTATAGCCTTAGTTGCTAATGCGCCAATAAACCCCAAACAACCAACCAATCACATCTGAATCTCCCCATATTCTCCTCATCCACCAGATATGCTGACAGACCTACCTATCAGTCAACCAACCAAAATCCTCATTCAGATATAGCCTGCTGAGGTCCAACCAGAATGTGTAATTTTGTTTTCCAAACAGATCTGTCCTGAGCTACAGCTGCTGCATTTGTTCACTGTAGGCCAATTCTAACCCCCTTTTCCTGAAGCCTTTAGGCACACTCTTCATAACCATATTTGGTAAAATGTAGTTATGTGCACAGGTAACATGCTCTTACCACCACAATCTCTTTGCAAAATATGTTGCTCAAAAAGGTTACCAACTCCTTCCTCTAACCTCATCAGTATTTACAAAGTCAAACCACCTAATGCCCAAGATACTTCATAAGCATCTAGATTCAAAGGCATAAAGTTTACTTTTTATCTTGCTTAAAAGGGTCCAAGTTTCACTACTATAGCTAGCTTTATAAAGGACCAAACTATTAAATAAAAAAAATAAAAAATAAATACCCCCTCAAGCAGCTGCTTGCCACAGAGGTCTGACAGGAGTCTGTCAGTTACACAGCCTAATTTTAGTCTTTAGGTGTATACGCCTATTTTTCCACATTCTCCATAAAATGTGGTTCTGTTTATCTCATGCCACACACCATTATCTGTTACATGGCTCCTGAGATAAACTGCGACACCTGCTCAAGGGTTCAACCATTTAAAGCAACTGAAGCACAATCAGCCTGACTAATTTTCATCACTTTAGTGTTCACTTGTTAGTTGTTCATTTGAGGTCAAAATCTTTTCCTTGAAGGGAATTCCTCATAACATAACTAAAACTAAAGAGAAAAGATGCAAAACACACAGGTAAGGGTTAGAGTATTGGAATGCGGGGGTTTCTCGAGTTTTCTTTAGTGCTCATTTTTGTAGAGCGCTGTTTATTTACTTTGTGTTGTCTGATTTCCATTTGAATTCTTTTTATCTGTATCTCATAGAAGTAGATAATTCAGACTTAAAAAAATCATACCTTTTCCATTTCATGCATATTTTATTATAATACCATATAATTTCTTACAGATCTCTGATTGCCATTCCATAGATGCGACTTGTGCTATTAGCATTCTATTTCTCCATTTTGAAGCAATCCTCTAATTTAAAGTTCACAAGTTTGAACTAGTGTCAATACATTTTTTTTTTCCTTAAAGATCCAAAATTCTTCCAAAAACTAAAAACTTTTTAAAATAGGGGGATTTTGTAAACAATTGCAAAATATGTATCCCCTTTTTTACTCTGTTTTTTCCACTTTAATCAGTTTTATTATTTCTAGAATTATTTTTATGATTCATCCCAGCATTCAATGCATAATTCCTGGAAAGTGAAACTAAAACCTTTAATGTTTATTTCTGGAATCAGAGAATACTTAGTTGCAATGTTGCTCCATGCAGTGGGACCTAATTAGATGTGGTGGTTGACCGACTGGCTTTCATGCTATAAACAATGGAAGAAGATTGCATTTTCCCAGTTAGCAATTACTTTTTATTTGTGTAGATTTAATTTAATTTTACTTATATAGAATTTATAGATCGTTATTGATCTTTTGGAGCTATGATGAATCTTTGTCATTTTATTCTGACGAGGAAGTCTTAAAACTTGTTGCAGATATTATTCTGACTTAGATTATTTCTTAATTTTTTAAAATTTTTTCTTGGTTTTTCAGTAAAGTTTCGATCTTTTTTCATTTCTTGAGAATGAGGTTTTGGATATAGGAGCAAAAAGTATTTCCATGGCATGAGAATCAGGCCCAGTGACATAATTTTGTTATGAGCTTTGTACCCCCCTACCTTCTCTGCCAGTGTTACACTGAGGTTGGCAGCTCCAAGTTTATTGTTTTTTAACCCCTCTGTAATGGCAGCATAAATGAGGAAGCTGTGTACTGAATTTAATGGTCCTAGCTCTTACAATTTAGAAGTTGTCACATTTTTCTAAGGAGAAAAAGAAAGGTGAATCCAATCACAAATAAAAATCATCTCTATCATAGAAACATAATGTGCAAAATTTGTTTACAATAATTTAAAAAGTCTATAAATGCATGGCTAATGAACATGGCAGACAATTTTCCAAAATATACACACGATCAGGCCTGGGGAAACATTTTAGTCAAAGGGCCACATAGGAAACTGAAAATGGAAGGGCAGACTGTCAAAGAAATATATAATCATGTATAGCTCTTTCCAGTGTTTTGTTTCACTTTAGTGAAGCAGTGGAAAGAGACCTACCACTCCCCTGTGATGATGCACAGAACCAGCCAGGCTTAGCACCTAAAGTCCGATCCCCATTTTCTCATGGTGTAGACCATTAGTACCTTTCGAAAGAGATACTCTCTTCTTGAAGAAAACAGAAGGGCTGTGAAATCAGTGAGGCCTGATCTGGACTACTGTGGTTACTTTTTTTTTCTACCCTACTGAGGAGGGTCAATCACACAGGGTCCTGGTATTGACCTTATATACCAAAGGTTGGCAAACTGCACCTCCCAAGACAATATTTGGTTTCATTGTCAATTTTTCTAAAATTTTATATTAACCCTTTGAGATCCAGGAGAGGAAACGGTAGGTTTCCTGTAGACCCAAAAGGTATAAAATTCAGAAGTGTACCATTGAAATCACCATTTTAAATAGATTACGAAGAAAACAAAAACTCAACCAAACTTGTTTTAGACAAATATGGATGATGCAACTGGACTCTGCGTCATCACTCTTCATGCAGTACACACAAGTTACGCACTTGCAGCGGTAGTGGAACATAACTAGTAACTGACTTTTGAAAACAAATCCCAGAAGCAAATCCCAATCTTCAGAAAACTGGCTTCCAACTGCTCTGTTTTTGGGAACTTACTGCTGTGAATCTCTCTTCTCTATAAAGAAATTTGTCAAGTCAAAACATCGTGCTATCCTCACTAACAGCCACCTCACTGAGCTTCTTAGAACATCTTTGACATCCTACCAGCTAGATTTTAAACTATTAACTGCAAAAATGAAGACTCAGTCTTCAACGAGCAGAGATTAAACATATTCTGCTTTGGTGAGTAGGACTACTAAATAGTTGTATTTTTTATTATTTATAAATACAATTTTAAAATGTTTTCTGTGGCTCTTGAGCATTCAAAAATGTATGAAAAATATTTTATGTGGCTCTTCTTATTGAAGAACTTGCCCATTCCTGATATATGCAACCTGAATAGAATAATGGCTCTGAGCTTCATTACGGATCCTGAATTTGCTGCACTGGTGGACTTTAGTGAAGGAAAAATCTTCTGCCGAGTTTTGTTTGTGGATTGACAGCCCCAAGTGAATAGATTCACAGGATACATAATGAAATTCACATTTTATAAGATGATGGATAATCTGATCACAGGTATACCTAAACCCTTGCTTCTATGGGCATCATTAAGCCTACATTGGAGGAATTCCTACCACACTATCAGCAGGTTTATCGCCATTTTGGATGCTTTTGAGAGAGGAAGAATTATAGTCCTATATGAAGCTGGATGGACTATACGTTGTATTGCTGCCCATGTTTATCGGGATGCATGAACTGTTGGATGCTGTTGGCAACAGTGGTGAAATGAAGGTTCTAGCATCACAGAGGGAGTGGCCACTGACTGCAAACCATTGCAGTGCTCCTCTGGCTTGGTGCCGAAGTTGTGCAAACAGGGATCACGAATGGAACACTGTGTTTAGTGATGAATCCTGTTTCTGTCTGGGTGCTGACAATTGATGGGTCCTTGTATGGCAACAACCTGGCGAGAGGGCAGATCCAGCTTTTGTTCATGACTGGCACACTGCCTGTCAGCCAGGCAAATGGTATGGGGTGCTATTGAATATGACAGCAGGTCACCTCATGTCCGCATCATGGGAACACTGAGAGCTGCACAATACATTAATGTGGTTCTGCAGCCCGTTTTGTTACCCTTCCTGGGAGGCATGCAGCAGCCCGTTTTCCAGCATGACAATGCCCGTGTACATACTGCTAGGGTCTCCAGGCAATGTTTGCAACATGTTCAAGTATTGCCATGGCCAGCACAATCTGCAGATTTATCCCCAATAGAAAATCTGTGGAATCACATTGAACGACGTGTGCAATCCTCTCAATGCAGAATCTCGATGAATTATGGGAGCAAGTCAATGCTGCTTGGTGTGCAATTCCTCAGGATCATATCCATCGACTGTATGACTCCATGCCACACTGTATTGCACCCTGTGTTTCCTTGCCTTTCATGGCAGTGCAACCACCTACTGGGGCAGTTACATTGTGCTTCATTATCTCATCTTCTAATCGCTGTAAGTGGCTGCAAATTAAATCATGGTATTCCAGTATATATTGCTATGTGTGTGCTACATTTCACCCCTATTCCCTCACTCCTGGATGGGACAATTTCAGTGTCGTGCAGTGTATATGTCAACTATCTATAATGCACTAATAAATGTGCATTTCAGAAAAAGGTTGCTTCTTCCCTACAGAGAATGGCATTTTTGCTTTAGGATAAGAGGGTTGGCCAACTTTAACAGGCCTATCCAGTATTTTGCATAGCATGACAGCCCTGAGCTCAGGTGTTAACTATGATCTTAGGAATATTCTTATTAATATGTGTTATTTTTGTTTTCTTTAGCAGAAACATATGGTCAGAAAAAATGTTTTCAATTTGATTTCATACCAATAGATCTAGCATCACTGACTTAAACCTTTTGTTGTATATACTTGTATATGCAAATGAAGCTTAAAATTATAAACTCTAATTTTTTTCATAGTCTTTTGTAAATTAAAAAAAGGTGAAAAAAATTATGATCACAGCTATTTTAATTTATGCAATAAATTTCTAAAACCAGAGTCAATTTTAGGCATGCTGATTTTTGTAGTTTGGTTTTAGGTGTTATGTTTCTCCTTTAGTAATAAAACAGATGTTTTGCAAACATACTGAATTTCAATGATTTATCTGTGTATCAGCTATACCCCTGATTTTGTTTTTTTATCATGGCCCTTCATCAAGATAAGTGTTAACACAAGAAAGAAGAGGAAATTAAAAGTGCATTGTTTTGCTAAATCTTAATAATTTTTTTTAATCTCAGTGAAACTGAGCATTACTTAAAGTTTTGTTTTAATTTTCATATATTTGTTTTATTTCCATATACATTTCCAATAAGAAAAAATAACTTTTCCAACTGAAATGTCATTTTTCTTTAGTTTCCACTGCATTAACATTTCTGCTTTTTTTTTAATTGTAGGCAAGAAATGCAGTCTCCAAAGAAGTAGTAGCAATTAAGAAAATGTCATTTACTGGAAAACAGTCAGCTGAAGTAAGTAATTAAATCATATTTGTATTTATATTATTGAATTTTGGATACAATTGTAGTATGAATGCATTTTGTTGGACTTACACTGTGGTTGTTGGGTTACATCTTTTGACTGATCCAAAGTAAACCAAACTTGCAGATAGCACCAAGCAATATTAACTTGTCAAGTGAAGTTTAATGAGGATTCACTAAGTATATAGGCATTACTTAGTAAGAAATCAAAAGATTGTCAAATTATTAAAGTTAAATCTTAATAAAAAAAAAAGATTATCGTTGCTCAAGAGAAAAAATAGCAAAGTCAAAATATTTCATATAATAAGTTTATTTCCAAAAAATCAAGACTCACCAATTAAACTGATGAATACAATATTTTGAGCAACTAAAAGCTCACATACTCTCAACAACTTCATCTCTCTCTTACAACTCATTGCTACTATCTGACTCTTTTCTAAATGTGACCTAACATCACTTAGTATACATGTGGTGTGCAACTGACATGATGTGTGTTGCAAGCTGGGAAAAAATTTGCATAATCTTACGATCGCACACTAGCTATGATGCAAGAGGGTGTGTGTCCTTATTTGGACTGTCAATCAAAAATCGGAGTTGTGCATGTGCAACTCTAGCAGATCGGAAAAGTGATAAGTCCAACTGAAGATAATAAATTAAAACTGGTTAAGGAAAAGTAAAAGTGAATGAGTGGACCATCACAACTCCCCCTCCCAAAGGTAATCAAAATTTGATCAAACAGATTTTGATGAGCAATTTTGAATAAAAAGACACATCCTATGTCATTTACATATCGCTGAATATGAATGATGATTATGCATATGCAAATTTGATAAGATGATCTACTCTCACATCGACACAATCTTCCATCACACTCAAAGGTACCTCTTCCCATTCCTCCTAACAATGTGTAAATTCGCCTAGTGTAAATGCATACCAATGGCTGTGGCAGTTAACTGCATGCTAGTGTTATCGGTCTAACTAATATCACATTCTGATACAATTTCAAAGGTTGCATATTGTACTAAGCTTGTTAATATCATTGCTAATCTACTTATCTTCTAAAAAGGTTAAAAAAAATTCAATTACATCAAATTCTGCTTTTTCACAGAATATAAATAAAGGTGCATGAAGCAGGGTATGTAACATCCACTTATTCTCCTAAAAACAGTCAAATATGCCAAATCTACTCTTCTTTCGTGCCTGCCATACATAAAAAAATGGGTATAGGTACTCTGTTAAATCCTCCTAATTCCATTAAATATGCAAAGCTAATAATTTAATTTTACAACAAGCAGTAGTGTAATCATCTGCTAAAACTTCACCTAAACACAATGAATTATGAGCTACCTGAAATAAAAATAGCATTATTACTTCCCCTCATAGAGCTTTACATCCCCCTCCCAAAGGAGTTTTGCTAGTGACATCTCAGTCAAACTAGACTTTGCTGTTGGGAGACAGCTCAAAGAAGGTACAAAAACTTAAGAACATCATGGTCAGCTGATATATATGCAAACAAATTCTGTCAATGTCTTCCTGATAATTACACATCAATATCACGGACACCGAACAGTTTTAAACACATATACATTTATCTAAAAGTAAACAAAAGCTGTATCAATAACACTAAACAAAAAAATTGAAATTTTTTTGTAACATTGGTCAAATAGGATATATTTTTAACTAGTGCTGAATTCAAATATGGCTGTGAAAAATCTTCATCATCATCATCATCCTCAAGCACCCTTGGGCTGAGAGGTCCAACCAGAATGGGCAATTTAGTTCTCCAAGAATATCTTTCCTGAGCTACATCTGCTGTATCTGGCCACTGCACCGAATCCTAATTAAGTCTTGTTTGACATAGTCTGCTCACCGTATCCTAGGTCTCCAACTCTTTCTGAGGCCTTTAGGCACACTGTTCATAACCCTATTTGCCAATCTATAATTATCCATACGGGCAACATGGCCAAACCAACGGAGTCTCTCTCTGCACAATATGCTTCTTAAAGGAGGTTGCCGACTCCATTGCCTAACCTTATCATTACTTACAAATTTGAACAACCTGATTCCCAAGATACTCCGTAAGCATCTAGAATCAAAAGCATGTAGTTTGCTGTTATCTTACTTACAAAGTGTCCAAGTTTCACTACCATAACTAACCCTAGAAAGAACCAAACTATTATATAGTCTAATTTTAATCTTTAGATGTATACGCCTATTTCACCATTCTCTCCATAGATTCTTAAAAGTCCCGACAGCAATCCTTATTCACATGTTAATCTCATGCTGCACATCACCAGTATCTGTTACATAGCTACCAAAGTAATTAAACTGTGACAACTGCTAAAGACTAACCATTCAGATTAACTGAATCACAGTGTGCCCGACCAATTTTCAAGACATTAGTTTTCTCTCTGTTGCTAACCAAACCTACTCTACTACCAGTCTCATCAACAGCGCGAATGACAGAGTTCATCTCATCAACTTCATTTGCCAAAAGTCTGAAATCAGCAAAAAATATAAAGCAGAAATTTTCAGAACTCTAGACCATTTAAGGCCAAAATCTTTCCCTTGCAATGAATTTTGCATAACATAATCAATAACCAAACTAAAGAGAAAAGGAGACAAAATGCACCCTTGTCGAACACCAGAAGTAATGCTAAACCAATTGCTACAAGCCTTACCAACTCTCAAAAATGGGTTAGGTTGCCTTACCTCTGAGCGGCACTTTTTTGCACACCATGGGCTAAATGACCAGGTCACTAGGACCCCGAAGGCTCAGAAAAGGTTGGGGGAGGGGACCCACTGGAACAGCTGTTGGGAGACAGATGGTAGCCTCCCGTCAAGGCCATCCAGAGTGTTCTTTAACGTGCACAGGATATGTCTCTTCCGCACAAGGGGCCACGGCTTAACGTCCCACCCGACGGACGGCGGCCTTTCCAAGCCCATCGGTGTCCCCTACTGACCATGGGCAGGGCGGGGAATTTTGCGGAAAAACCCCCCCGCCCCTCTCAAACATGACTCAGTGTTATAATATAGAGCTTTCATTATGTTGACTAACTTGTCTGGTATGCCATATGATCTCACAATCAACCACAAATTATGACAATAAACAGAGTTAAATGCCTTTTTGAAATCAACAGAGCTAGCAACCAAAGGTTTCTGAAACTCCAAATATTTTTCAAGAATCTGCCTGAGTGAAAATATCTGATCTACACATTCTACACGACTTCTGAATCCACATTGCTCATCACTCAACTGACTGTGAACAGGATTCTTAATTCTATTAAGCACAATCATGGAAAGAACTTCACCTGGAACAGAGAGTTGACTGACACCCCTTTAGTTATCACAAGAAATATGATCACCTTTTTTAAAAATAGGGATATTAATAGCTCTGGTAAATCCTTAGGAACCATTCCTTTATCATAAAAGATACTCAAAATTTCAGTCATCCAAGCTTTAAGCATTTCGGTAGTAATTTCATCCACCCCCGGGGATTTATGTAGTTTAAGTTTAGAAATAGCCAAAATAACTTTAGAATGTGTTATAGGGCCAACATTAAAACTAGTAATGCATCTATCATCATTACAAACAATGGGAGTAGAACTAAACACATTGTTTAGAATATCACTGAAATGCTCAGCCCACCTAGCCATGACAGAATCCTCACCTTCTATAACCTTACCTTGTTTATAATTCAATCCCTGTATACCTGTCAGTTTTCTACCACACAGAACATTGACTATCTGGTACAGCTCTCTGTTATTGCGCTGTTTAACTGCTTTCTCGGCTTTGTCAGCCAAGCCAAAGATTCTTTCAACTGCTAACTGATCCTTTACGCATTTATTCAGCTCCTTGTAATTCTTTCTGTGAGGACCACTAGGGTATTGATAAGGACATTCCTGCAGTTCTTTCTTTCTAAAGTAAGCTCAAGTGCCATATCACTCAAATAATTCTGCCTCCTCTGCCCCCTTTTTTCCTAAAAGAGTACTGTTAGTACTCTTTTAGGAAAAGGTTAGTGTCCAAAAAAGTCTTTTAGGTTAGTGTCCAAAAAAGCCTGTTTAAAATGATCCCATTCTTCCTCAACTTCAGTAGTAAGCATACCATGACTGTCATAATGACTAAATAACCTATCATGGTAAGCTTTGGCTATAACTGGGTCTTTCAGAGATTCAGTATTAAAAGTAAAATTTTTAACCCTACACAACACTTTTTAAGTTTCAGTTGCAATCCACTTTTAACAAGGTGATGGTCAGATCCAATTTCAGCTCCCCTATGTGACCTGGTATTCCTGACAGAACTAACCCATTTGCTGTTAATTAATATATAATCAATCGTATCTTATGCAGCCCATCGGGTGAATCCCATGTGTACTTATGCATGCCACGGTGTTTGTAATCAGTGTTAGTTGTTCTGAATCCATTGAGTTTACTTACCTGTAGGAGACGTTGTCCATTGCAGCTACCAATACCAAAAGGGCTTGTTACTCCTCCCCAAAGGTCAGAGTCAGTACCAACTTTGGCATTGAAGTCACCTAGAACAAGTATAATATCTCCTTTCTTGACAGAATTCAAAATATCCTGAAGTTGTCCATAAAACCTATCCTTCTCATCCTCATTGGCATCCTCAGTGGGGGCATAACAGCAGATAACATTCAAGTCTTTAATGCTTGTCCGAATCGCAGACAAGGGGCAAAGACCCATTCCCCCACCACTAAAGGCTGAAGCCATCTACACTGGAAGACTTCTCCAATGTAGAATTTGGCGATGCCAATAGAAGCAAAGAGTTCAGGTGCCTGCGATGACCTCTGCTCAGGATTATCCACCAGCTGATAAACATATCCTGTGAATCTATTCACTTGGGGCTGTCAACCCACAAACAAACAGAAAACACAGTGGAAGATTTTCCCTCCACAAAACCCCACCAGTGCAGCAAATTCAGGATCCATAATTAAGTTCAGAGCCATATTTCAGTCCAGTAGGTTTATTATATGGTCAGCACCAAGACCCTGTGTCATTGACCAATCCTCAGCAGGGTAGAAAAAAAAAGTAGCCATAGTTGTCCACTGGCAGCCCTCCCCTTGCGTTCACTTCCACAAGAGAGTATCTCTTTTGAAAGGTACTAATGGCCTGCACCACGAAAAGGTGGGGTCGGACATTAGGTGCTAGGCCTGGCCGGTTCTATGCATCATCAAAGGGGATTGGTGCATAGCTCTCCTTCCAGTGACTACCTAGCTACCATTTAAATAAAAAATAAATACCCCCTCAAGCAGCTGCTTGCCACAGAGGTCTGACAAGAGCCTGTCAGTTTTATATGCCACAGTAGGAGAACTGAGAGGATGGCAGGACCTCAACAGAAAAACGACACACACATCCATGCCTAATCCGGGGCTCGAACCCAGACAGACCTATACAATAATCATATGATCAGACTATACAATTAAGGCTTAATTTTGGAAAACGTGATAATTCCTCCTGAATAATATAATATTTAAGCTGAAACATGATTTTTATTTCTCTTAATGCTTCCTATCAGTATCGTATATTTTAAACACTGCCAGTGTTATACAAAGTGACTTGGACACTTCACATTCATGAGATTTTTCTGAACTGGTTATGAAATGGAAAAAAACTTTCTTGGCTGCTTTTTTATTAAACATTTTGAATTTTTTCTTTGGGTGTTGAAGTTTAGCAATCTTGGAATTTTATTAAAATATGAAATTTTATCAAATACAAAATAACTTTTTAATCACAAAATATAGTGAAATGATGCAAAACATATATGGCTGTATTTTTGTGCAAATTACTGAAAACCTCCAATTAAAAAAGATCCCTTGGCATATGACTTCATTTTATTGAGAAACAGATGGTGGGTTTTTTGAAAAATAACTCAACTCAGTAGAGATCTCAGCCTAGTAGTTGGAAACTGTTCTAAAGATAGAACAGCAGCTATGACAAAAGCATCATCTGGGCTGTGCTAATAGTTTGAGCAAGAGAAAGGACTTTTTATTTTCTGAAACATCAAGTTGAGAAATAAATTGAAACAATTAACATTTTTTTAGGAACTCTGAAATGTCTTTTTACATATATAAATAGAAAAGTTAGTTCAAACTTTAATATTTAAAAATTTTTTAAAATTTTTTATGGTATTGAAGACTTAATTTATGGTTCATGGCCATATATGCAGGCTTCATGAACCTGATTTTATAGGTCATGGCAGTGTAAGGGTTATTGCATTATCAAAACTTTCACTTAACTGAAAAGGTAAACATTATTTATTGAGCTTAAACTATATATTTTTATAATATATGTATGAAGAAAACTCTGAACGAAAATTTCTGTTTTTAAAAGATTTTGTTTGTGTGATAATGATGCTCACCAGTAATGATGTAATGTCTCTTTGTGATTTTGAAATGCAATTGGTAGATATTATCTTGGGGAAGTGAAGGAAAGGGCTGCAGATTGCTGTGGCCTACTGATCTGGACAACTATGGCTACTTTTTTTTTCTACCCTGCTGAGGAGTTCACAGAAGAATCCCACACAGGGTTCTGGTGCTGGACTAGATTAAGGCTCTGAGCTTGATTATGGATCCTGAATTTACTGCACTGGTGAGCTTCTGTGTAGGGAAATTCTTCTGCTGTGTTTTCTGTTTGTGGATTGAAAGCTCTAAGTCAGTAGATTCAGAGGATATGTTTTATCAGCTGGTGAATAATTCTGAGCAGAGGTCATTGCAGGCACCTGAACTCTTCCTTCAATGCGCATCTTCAAATCTTACATTGGAGGAAGTCTTCCAGTGCATATTGAAACAGCCTTTAGTAGTGGGGGGATGGGTCTTTGTCCCATACCTGTGAATAAGGGCTGTTTGATATTGTTGGCATTCCCTCTCTCAATAAACATAATTTCTTTAAACATCCCACTAACCATTTTCTCTCCACAGGTAGTTGAAATGTGGACTCTATACAGAGCTTATTCTCTTGATGTTCTCACAGAAGAATTCCAGCGTTATAATTTAGATATTCTCAGCTTTCAAGAGACCGGATGGACATATAAAGATCCCATCATTGCTGGGTCCCACCTGCCTTGTTATCTCTCCTCCATGGTTCAGATATCCTGGTGAAATCTTTCCCTTGCTCATCACTGACAGCTCCTAAGTTCTTGAGAAAGAAGTCTAGATGCGAGTGCAAAAAATGGATCTTCAAAGACATTCGGCAGTCAAGTTTTTCATAGTTTTTGAGAAGTTTTTGAATGAGCTGATGGTAGTTTTCCTCTTTGTGATTCCCCAGAAAACCCTGGACCACAGTCTTGAAGGATTTCCATGCAGCATGCTCCTTCATATGCAGTTTTCTTCGAAGACAGTATCATTCAGTAGCTTCCTGATCTGAGGACCAACAAAGATCCCTTCTCCAAGTTGTTTGGCATTACTCAGTTTTGGAAATTTTTCCTTCAAATGCAAAAATCCATTACCAGTTTTGTCCATAGTCTTTGCAAAGTTTTTCATAAACCCCAGTTTGATGTGTAATGGTGGGAGCAGAACATCAGACGGGTCAACTAGAGGCTTATACCTTACATTATTCTTTCAAGAAATAAAAACATCTGTTTTGGGCCAGTCTTTTGTTTTATAGTGTTCCTTTGTGGCCTTACTGTCCTACAAACATAGAAATCAGAAAAATTTTGTGAAGTTTCCTTGAAGCTCAATCAAGAGAAATGGCTTTTAGGTCACACATATTGTCAACTAAAACTGGTCATATTTTATAGCAGTGAGTATTTTTTCCCATGCTCTCATAAGTTTCCTTCATTCCCACAGTGTGTGTCACTGGAATGGTGGTTTTTAGTTTCATTTTTGCCACAAGGATAGTTTTTAAGCTGAATTTTGACAAATCTATGAAGACACACCATTCCTTAGGGTTGTGATTGTTTCAATTTCTTCCATCAAACCTGAAATATCTGTGCAAAAACAGAAACCATCTTGCATCGTGTAATAAGCAGATAAAGCCAAATTTCTCTTTTTGAACAGAGAAACTCTGGTACTCTTGGCCAGAAGATTCCACTCTTCAAATCTTGAACCTAAAACTACAGCTTGTTGTTTGGAAAGTCCTAGGTCTCGGACAATATCATTTAGTTAATTTTCTGAATCAGATGAGGTAGTCTAACTTTTTAGGGGTGTATGTAGGTCTGTATATGGTAGTTAGGTAGTCACTGGAAGGAGAGCTATGCACCAATCCCGCCTTCTCGTGGTGCAGACCGTTATTACCTTTCGAAAGAGATACTCTCTTGTGGAAGTGAATGGAAGGGGTGGGCTGCTAGATTAGTGTGGCCTACTGATCTGGACTACTATGGCTAATTTCTTTTTTTTTTGTACCCTGCTGAGGAGTGGTCAACCACACAGGGTTTTGGTGCTGACCATATAAACCTAATGGACAGATTATTGATCCTGATTTTGCTGCACTGGTGGGCTTTTGTGGAGGGAAAATCTTCTGCTGTGTTTTCTGTTTGTTTGTGGGTTGACAGCCCCAAGTGAATAGATTCACAGGATATGTTTATCAGCTGGTGGATAATCTGAGCAGAGGTCATCGCAGGCACCTGAACTCTTTGCTTCTATTGGCATTGTCAAATTCTACATTGAAGAAGTCTTCCAGTGTAGATGGCTTCAGCCTTTAGTGATGGGGGAATGGGTCTTTGCCCCATGTCTGCGATTAGGGGGCTGTTTGATATTGTCAGCATTCCCTCTCTCAATAAACATAGTTTCTTTAAACATCCCACTAACCATTTTCTCTCCATATGTAGTTGGAATGTGAGGACTCTGCACAGAGCTTTTTCTCTTGTTGTCCTCACACAAGAATTCCACCATTGTAATTTAGATATTCTCAGCTTGCAAGAGACAAGATGGACAGATAAAGGTCAGATTCTTAAAAATAATCCTAAATTTCTCTTTTCAGGGAGGGATGACAATAAGCATCACCAAGGCGTGGGTCTGCTTCTCAGCAGACACGCTAGTGATGCTCTTCTAGGATACGAGTGCATTAATGAAAGGTTTCTTACAGCAAAATTTCAGACAAGCGTTAAAGATTTGAATGTTATCTGCTGTTATGCCCCCACTGAGGATGCCAATGAGGATGAGAAGGATAGGTTTTATGGACAACTTCAGGATATTTTGAATTCTGTCAAGAAAGGAGATATTATACTTGTTCTAGGTGACTTCAATGCCAAAGTTGGTACTGACTCTGACCTTTGGGGAGGAGTAACAAGCCCTTTTGGTATTGGTAGCTGCAATGGACAACGTCTCCTACAGGTAAGTAAACTCAATGGATTCAGAATAACTAACACTTATTACAAACACCGCAGCATACATAAATATACGTGGGTTTCACCTGATGGGCTGCATAAGAATATGATTGATTATATATTAATTAACAGCAAATGGGCTAGTTCTGTTAGGAATACCAGGTCATATAGGGGAGCTGAAATTGGATCTGACAATCACCTTGTTAAAACTGTCTTGCAACTTAAACTTAAAAAGTGTTCTGCTAGGGTTAAAAAATTTATCTTGAATACTGATGCTCTGAAAGACCCAGTTATAGCTAAAACTTATCATGATATCACTTAGTAAAATCACTTAGTAAAAGAAAAATCACTTAGATATCACTTAGTAAAATTATCACTTAGTAAATATGACAGTCATGGTATGCTTGCTACTGAAGTTGAGGAAGAATGGGACCATTTTAAACAGGCTTTTTTGGACACTAACAGTACTCTTTTAGGAAAAAAAGGAGCAGAGGAGGCAGAATTATCTGAGTGATAAGGCATTTGATCTTATTTTGGAAAGAAAGAATTGCAGGAATGTCCTTAATCAATACCCTACTAGTCCTAATAGAAAGCATTACAGAGAGCTTAATAAACGTGTAAAGGATCAGTTAGCTGCTGATAAGAATCTTTGGCTTGATGGCTTGGCTAACAAAGCCGAGGAAGCAGTTAGACAGCACAATAGCAGAGAGCTGTACCAGATAGTTAATGTTTTGTGTGGTAGAAAAAGAAACTGGTATACGGGAATTGAAGGATAAACAAGGTAAGGCTATAGAAGGTGAGGATTCTGTCATGGCTAGGTGGGCTGAGCATTTCAGTGATGTTCTAAACAATGTGGTTAGTTTTACTCCCATTGTTTGCAATGATGATAGATGCATTGGTGGCTTTAATGTTGACCCTATAACACAATCTGAAGTTATTTTGGCTATTTCTAAACTTAAACTTAATAAATCCTCGGGGGTTGATGAAATTACTACGGAAATGCTTAGAGCTGGGAATGTTTCAGTTACTACTTGGATGACTGAAATTTTGAATATCTTTTATGATAAAGGAATAATTCCTAAGGATTTTACCAGAGCTATTGTTATTCCTATTTTCAAAAAAGGTGATGGCAGTTCTTGTGATAACTATAGGGGTATCAGCCTACCCTCTGTTCCAGGTAAAGTTCTTTCCATGATTGTGCTTAATAGAATTAAGAATCTGGTTGACAATCGATTGTGTGATGAGCAACGTGGATTCAGAAGTGGTAGGGGATGTGTGGATCAGATATTTTCACTTAGCAGATTATTGAGAAATGTTTAGAGTTTTAGAAACCTATGGTTGCTAGCTTTGTTGATTTCAAAAAGGCTTTCGACTCTGTTGATTGTCATAATTTGTGGTTGATTGTGAAATCATATGGTATACCAGACAAGTTAGTTAACATAATGAAAGCTCTCTATAATAACACTGAGTCGTGTGTGAGAGTTGGTAAGGCTTGTAGCAATAGGTTTCACATTACTTCTGGTGTTCGACAAGGGTGCATTTTGTTTCCTTTTCTCTTTATTTCTTATTGATTATGTTTTGCGAAATTCACTTCAAGGAAAGATTTTGGCCTTAAATGGACTGGAAATATGAAAATTTCTGATTGAGATTATGCTGATGATTTAGCCCTTTTGGCAAATGATGTTGATGAGATGAACTCTTTCATTTGAGCTGTTGATGAGACTGGTAGTAGAGTAGGTTTGGTTATAAACAGAGAGAAAACTAAAGTGAAGAAAATTGGTCAGGCAGGCTGTGATTCAGTTAATCTGAATGGTTGCAGTCTTGAGCAGGTGTCACAGTTTAATTATCTTGGGAGCTATGTAACAGATAATGATGATGTACAGCATTAGATTAACAGACGAATAGGGATTGCTGCCAGGACTTTTAAGAATCTATGGTGAGTGTGGAGAAATAGGCATATACACCTAAAGACTAAAATTAGACTGTATAATAGTTTGGTTCTTTCTAAGGTTAGTTATGGTAGTGAAACTTGGACACTTTGTAAACAAGATAACAGGAAACTAGATGCTTTTGATTCCAGATGCTTACGCAGTATCTTGGGCATTAGGTGGTTCAACTTTGTAACTAATGATGAAGTTAGGCAAAGGAGTTTGCAACCTCCTTTAAGCAGCATATTATGCAGAGAGAGACTCCGTTGGTTTGGCCATGTTGCCTGTATGAATAACTATAGATTGGCGAATAGGGTTATGAACAATGTGCCTATAGGCCTCAGAAAGAGGGGGAGACCTAGGATGTGGTGGGCAGACAATGTGAAACAGGACCTTGTTAGAATTGGTGTGCTGTGGCCAGATGCAGTAGATGTAGCTCAGGACAGACTTGCTTGGAGAACTAAATTGCACGGTCTGGTAGGACCTCTGTAGCCCATGGCTGCTTGAGGATGATGATAATGATGATGCCGTCATCTACCTTGTGAAGAGTAGTATATTGTGAGTAGTATGTGTGAAAAGCCATGAACGTTTGACACCAAGCTTTTGATAGGATTTAACTGTGAATGGAGTAGTATGGTGGCAAGCTGTGAATGAACTTATCGATGCGAAGGATTATCAATACATTTTTCTCCAAGCTTTTTGGTGTGGGTTTAACTAGTATGGTATATATTAGTTTATAGTATGATATATATCTGCATGAATTTGCTGCGCTGAGTGTGTGCATTTTAATTTTTTACCCAAAAACTGAAAGTTGCATCCAGCTTACTGTGATCTGATAGATATGGTTCAGTTCAGAGGTGACCAATCTGAACTTATTGAATATCCACTAGAAAAAAAAATATTTTCTTAAGGAGCAGCAAGAAAAATTATCTGTTTGAAAATGAAAACTTACATTTTTAATGGGAAATGAACTGAAAAAAAAAAACAACTATTTTTAAGGAATCAAGAAAATATTTAGGTAAAATACAAATACATGCATTTTTAATGAGTATTACGATTTCACAAAATTCTTTAGTTATGCACCTAAAAATGTTTAGTTGAAAAAACTGGAAGAAATGAGCCAGACTCAGTATATTGATGATTTGTTTTATAAACAGCAAGTTCTTTTGCATGTTTAGCCATGGGTTGATCAGGCCTGTTTAGTTCCTACTTTAATAAGAGTTGATTAATATTAAATATGCTCCTATAAAATGTGTTAAAAGCTGATTTTTATCTCGTTTTCAAAAAAAAAATAAATAAAAAAAATGAGGCAATCTGTCCATCTGTCTGTACCATTGAACTTTTTTGTTTATAGAGATAAATTTAAAATTTTTCTTGTGTTAGATAGGTATTGATGAAATATTAAAATTCAGACTTTCTGAATCTTTCAAATCTATAATTAATAAGGATCAGAATATGTATGTGCTTCAAAGTCTTCCTCTTATGAATGTGAATCCATCTCCTCCACATTGTTTGGAGGTGTTGATATAGAGATCTTCTCCATGAGGAACTGGCATTATAGCTAAAGGCCCCTTTTTGATATGTTTTGCTTTTGTTCTTTTTTGAAAAGCCAGACACTTTAGTCGCATGATTGCTAGTTTTTTTAATTAGTTGGCTTATGGGAAACTATTGGAAATGCTAAGGCATGGTTTTCATCTTACCTTTCAACCATTCACTCAGTCCAACATAGCACGAAATGCAGCACACATGTGGAGCCTGTGTTTTGTTCTGATCTCCAACAGGACATCCAAAATATAAGTTATAGCCTTTCTTCACAATCTTTGTCAAAGAATAACCCTGGAATTTTAAAATAAAATTTAAATTCCACACACATAACAAAATTTATTTAATTTCCACACACATAAAACTTATCTGGAATATCAACACATCTGTGACGCTGCCTTTGTGCCATTTAAATGTCAAAATTCACTCTTCAATGTAGAGCATGTGTTCCTCTTGCAATGAAAACAAGAATGGTGGTCTGAGGTTAGGTTACTGGTACATGTTTTCTCCCACTTGGCAATCAGTGTTGCCAGCCACAAAAAGTAAAATATCTAGTATCCTCCCACTTGCCTGAACTTGTTGTATAGGAAGATCTTAATAGGAGTCAAAATGACCCATAACATAAAAACGCGGGTGTGCTAGCCATTTTTTATGGCTGAATCTGAAATCAGCACCTGGAAAATAGTTAAAAGCAGCTACAATTGTTCGTGTTATAGAAGCCTTGTAAACCATTTTAAGTTATATATATGATGCTAACATTTTATCCAATACAATTCCATCTACGTTTTACAATAAGAATCATTTTAAATGCAAAACTGCATTTTAAATATATAAATACACTTTAAAATAGAATTTATATAATCACCATATTCTGAATTCTCTTTCATTCTTATCATTCACATCCATGAACATTTTATAATTCCCAAATTTCTAAATTCTAGCAACACTCATAATAATACTATTTTTATTTCAGCTAGCCCATGATTCAGTACAGCTTTCGGTTAGCTGGAACAAAAAATCTACAATTCATAATTACACTTGAAATCACATTAATACAAAATATAATTCTTTATGGTTCAATTAGAGCTTCAGATGAACCAGAATACATAAAAAAAATTAATCACTTCACATTGTAAACTCAACTATAAATTCACTTTTCCAAAACTTAATATTGAAACTCCAAAATTTCAATATGAGATTAAAATATTTCAAAATCTCTTAAGTATAAACAACAGTAAATAATCATCAATAATCCCAATTTTGATCTATTCCAGAGAAAAAAAATAAAACATCATAAATAATTAGTGTCACAGTGGAAGAATGATAATATACTTAAATTTTCAATGTTGGCATTCCTTCGCGATAAATCATCATCCAATAATTTCCCGGAGACTTCATTCTTGTGCCGATTTATAAGCTAGGTGTAGGCACTTCTGAAGATCTCATTGGTGACGTCATCTATTCTGTGTTGAGAGCTACATTGCCGGTTGTTGCTCTGCAGGCTATCATCATCTCGTTGACTCTCACTACATGCTTGCCTCTCAAGAACCTGGCTTTTTACTTTCCAAAGTTATTGCTGCCTGCTTGTAAATGACGCTTCAATAGTAGAACATTTCTTGTTGGATTCTTTAGGATTATTTATGCTCAAAATAATATATGGGATGCTTGGCTTATCATCTAGAAATTCTTCATTAGCATTATTTTTCCTTTAAAATCTCTACTTCAGCTTTTTTCTCATTTTTCATTTGCTTCTCTAAATTTACATTAATTAGACTGATAGGACATTTTACAGTTTCTTCTTGAAATTCTGCTTTGGCCTGCAAGATAAATTAGAAAGTCCTGGATGATGGCTGCAATTTCAATTCACAGTTCTGGTTAATTTCATCTAAAACTTTCTCATGTGGACATTAAAGATCAGGTGTTGCATCATTATGATCAATTAATTCGGTTTTTTCATGACAAGACTTCACAAAAGGTAACTCTAAAACATTATGTGTACCCACAGTAGCAAGACTTAACTCATGAGAGGGCTTTTCTTGAGGAACTTTGACTTCTCGCTTCAAAGATCCTAATTTAGGTTTCCTGAATTGCCATTTTTTCTGTAGGAATATCGCTCCATGTGCCTTAGTTGGCCACAAAAATTACATCTGAAAGTTTCTCTATTATTCATAACAAAAGTTTTGGATCTGGTTTCATTGTTTGAAGCTTGATGCAGAATGTAATATCTGCTTCATTTGTTTTGCATCGTTGTAAGTGCTTTTGGCGCAAATTATCAGGATCGTGTAACTTCCAGTCATGCAAGAGTATAATTTTACAAGACAACCCAATATCACTGCTTTGGCAAGAACTGCACCCATTACTGATTTAATGCCATTTTTTTAAAGTAATTTCAAAGTTTTGGAAGTAAAACAACCCAACCCAAGTTGCAATAGTATGATACAAAACATTCATAGTCACTGATGATGACAGGGATGCCAGTCAATAGGTTTAAAATTACAATAGATGGTAATTGATGGTGAAATTGTTTTGCTGTTGACATCTTTGGAAGTTATTTGATATGAGTTACAGCTACAATGAAAGTTGTAGAGATATTGTTGCTTGGTTGGGTATGTAGATGAATAATTTTTTTAAGAATTATGTTTCATTAAATGCCTTTAGCCATTTCAGTAATTAGAAACATTTGTATTTAATTAGTTAAAACCATTTAGAAAGGTGTGTACTTACGCCTTTTTCTGTCAAATTGTGATGACTTCCTCAGATGGCATTAAATTCAGTGAGTGTTAATGGTGAAAATATACCTCTAATGGTGAAAAAAAATATCTACAATAACACTTAAAAATGATAACTCATGATTTTAAAATAAAATTGTATTACAGGGATCCAAGTCCTTCTTGCAATTAGTGCGGGAACCATTATATACACTTACTATCCATTGTGCTAGTCAGTGGGGTTCTGCTCTCCCACAGTAATATCCATGTTGACTTTTCAGCATCATGAAATGCATTTGAACATAGTGACATCATTGAAAATGCAGAAGTAATTGCAGCTGCTAGATGTCAAAAAATGTGTTGGCTGATGCACTTGTTCAAAGAAACTTTAACGTCTGAAAGATGTTTTCATAGCATTAGACTATCCAAGTTTTAATTGAACTTCAGCCTATCACCTGATGGTTGTGACTGTAAGCAGAAGTCATGCAGAAAATGCTATCAAGCTGGTAAATCTGATGATACAGGAGTCCATGTTAACTGTGAACAGATGGATGTAGTTTGCATTTCTATATTTTGATGACATGAATAAAAAATCTGAACTGAAAGACTGTTCCATACAAGACCACATTAAAACTTTTAATTTTTAAAAAGCTGTTAAAATCTTAGTTAAAAAAAGTATCACAATATGTTTCTTTGAGTCTACATTCTCAATAGCATCGGATGACTAAGTGAAAACTGTAAGTGGTGGTTTTAAATACTTCTAATGGTGCTCTTGAAAGTTGAGGTTAATGTTCCATAACAGATTTCATATAGCTGGGAGGGGGCTAGTATCTGTAATACAAAGGATGCCATTCTTTATATTTATTAAATTCTGTAGAAAATTCAGTTGGAAATGGGTTGGAAGAAAGGCAAAAATTTAATGATTAAGGGAATTAGTAAATTTTTATTACTGTTTATTAATGCTGTGATAATTTTGATTAATCAAATCCAACTCGCATGTCCTTTAGACATTCTTGAATTTATCAGTTCTTCCTATATACTTATTGTCCAATTTCTTGTGAGGGTCATTTATCTTTGTCACAAATACTCCTTTTGATTTTAATTTATATGATTTCATTTAAATTTAAAGATTTTATGTTAATTTTTATAGGTACAAGAGCTTTTAACTGATATTTTTTAAAGGTAGTATTAATCATATGTGATAGCCTTGAGATAAAAGGGAAGTTTGTGGTATATTTTATATTCTCCACGTGAATTTGCTTTGTTGTCGTGAGTTTAATGAGTGCTTTTTGTTTTTTCGTCTTTTTTAAAATGCTATCTAAGAATTTAATATTGCATTGAGTTTGCTGTCCAGTCTGATATAGTTTAGTTCTTGCATCAGTAAAATAGAAATTGAACAATGTGTGCTCATAAAAAATGTACATTAAAAGCAGATTTTTTTAATATATTATTCTATGTGAGCTGAATTAGGGAATAGGAATATTGTAGTTTTTCTAAAAAGTGGCACATCTGTTTCCATTTCAGGTAATAAGTATGTAGAAATTTGATAGTGTGTCATTTTTCTTAGTGAGTAAATGTTATTGTGGGTAATATGCTGTTAAAAAAACAGTCAGTTCACTAATTCTTTTATCCATAATATCAAAAGCATATGACATCTATTTAATACAGATTCAAAGATGATTTTAAATTCATTTTTTCTAATTCTGTGATTTTAGTACAAGTATGATATTGTCCATGAGGCCAGACAGAGGGAATCCTACTAAAAATGGAAACATTGTGGACTTTTTTATTTGGATATACTTATTTTTCAGAATGTAACAGATGTAACATTACAGTTTCAGAAAACCTGTATATACAGTCGTATCAGAATAATATGACCACCTACCGAATAATGGGATTAAATACCCTTGACCCGGATGACAGCGGCGAGACAGCATGGCATGGACACAACGAGGCTCTGGAAGGTTGCCAGAGGCACACATGACCATTTGGACCCCAGCAGAGCACAGAGGTTCTGGAAATGACATGGTTGTGGGTCCGCACTCCAAACCTGTCGATCCAAATGGTCCCACAAGTGCTCTATGGGATTGAGGTTGGGTGATTTCACCGGCCAAGGGAGAACGGAGACATCACTGTCATGTTCCTGGAACCAGTCACTCACCACCTGCAGTGACATGGCAGGGTGCATTGCCCTTGTTGGTAGACACCATCACCACCAGGTATGTGTCCAACATGAAGGGATGCATGTGGTCAGCAAGGATGGACAGGTAGCCTTTGGCATTCAGGGACCCATCCCCCAGGTCATACCAGGAAAACATCCCCTGGACATGCACACTGCCCCACTAGCCTCTTGACTGACATCACTGTCACATTCCTGAAACCAGTCACTCACCACCTTAGTGACATGGCAGGGTGCATTGTCCTGTTGGTAGACACCATCACCACAAGGGTATGTGTCTAACATGAAGGGATGCATATGGTCAGCAAGGATAGACAGTAGCCTTTGGCGTTCAGGGACCCATCCCCCATGTCATACCAGGAAAACATCCCCCGGACATGCACACTGCCCCGCTAGCCTGTTGACTGACAAGCATATCTGGGTGTTGGTTCTTGTGTGTCTAATGATGTATCTTCCACCTCCCATCACTTCTGTGGAGTAAAAACCTCGATTCGTCAGAGGAGGCAACCTTTTTCCACTCTGCCACTGTCCAATGACGGTTATCCCGTGCAAACTGCAAGTGTTGTTGCCGATGGACCTTGGTTAACATTGGCATCTTTATGCAGTGTCGACTCAGGAGACCCATGCATAACAGGGTTCGCTTTACTGTTATCGGGGACATGTACCTAGGTGCCCCAGCATTCATTTGAGTGGTCAATTGCTGCACTGTTGTACATTGATTGCCCTTTACCAGTTGACAGAGGCGATGTTCTCCTTTGGGGTTGGTGGCCTTTGGGGCTACACAGTTATGACGTCTGGAGATACTCGGTGTGCCAGCAGTCTATTCTTGGTACACTCTTACTGCAGCACCTTGCGAATAGCCCACAAAGTCTGCTGTTTCTGAGATGCTTTCACCCTTGGCGCAGTAGCAGATGATCGTTCATTTTTGAACGTCAGTCAAATCAATACCTCTGCTGCTCTGCAATCAATGCTCATGTTATTCACTATGGCTTATCTGTCCTGACTGGCCGCTCATATCTCCGTGTGGTCAACCTTGTCATATGCACTCTGTGATGTGCCTGGGCAGGTACACTGTGATTCCGTGGATGGACAATATTCTGATATGACTGTATATGTTCCAAGTTCTAATAACCACTAATTAAACTCATCCACAATCATATAAAAATTGTAACAATGCATATGAGAATCTTTCTTTTCAAAGAGAATGAAATATTTCATTAACCTACTTTTTCACTCCTTAAAAGTTCTCATTCGAGCTAATGGTTGATGAGGGGAGGGATGCAAGTAGCAATATTTTATTGGTAATGATACAATATAAAAAGTATTTCTTTTATTCCTAATATTTAAAAAGTTGCGTTTCTCTCAAGCCCTCTGAAAAAAAAGGGAGTGCCAGTGGATTATCTCAACACTCTACCACAGAAATTTCTTCCTTAAACAGATCACTTTCAACATTCATTAAAAGATTTGTTTTCATATTTAGTGATCTCTTACAATATAAATTAAAACTACCTAAGAATTTGAAAAATGTGAAAGATATTTCAATAGTAGAAATTCAACTAAATTTTTTTTTTCCAATTATCTCATAAAATTGTTTCCTACTCACCCCTGAGGGTAAGGGGGTCAACTCATTGTTACTAGTTGAAACTTCTTGGCCTTCACATTCCACCACCAAAATGTCGAGCATAAATACATAGTTTGGAATTAACTTTTTCTACCATTTGAGAATAAAATTATAGCATTTGAAAGATTCAGAAAGTCTGAATTATAATAGTTCATCAATACCTATCTAACACAAGAAATATTTTAAATTTATCTCTATAAACAAAAAAGTTCAATGGTACTGACAGATGACATTTTTTTTTGAAAACGAGATAAAAATCAGCTTTTAACACATTTTATAGGAGCATGTTAATATTAATCAACTCTTATTAAAGTAGGAACTAAATCAGGCCTGATCAACCCATGGCTAAACATGCAAAAGAACTTGCTGCTTATAAAACAAATCATCAATATACTGAGTCTGGCTCATTTCTTCCAGTTTTTTCAACTAAACATTTTTAGGTGCATAACTAAAGAATTTTGCGAAATCGTAATACTCATTAAAAATGCATGTATTTGTATTTTACCTAAATATTTTCTTGATTCCTTAAAAATAGTTTTTTTTTTTTCAGTTCATTTCCCATTAAAAATGTAAGTTTTCATTTTCAAGCAGATAATTTTTCTTGCTGCTCCTTAAGAAAATATTTTTTTTTCTAGTGGATATTCAATAAGTTCAGATTGGTCACCTCTGAACTGAACCATATCTATCAGATCACAGTAAGCTGGATGCAACTTTCAGTTTTTGGGTAAAAAATTAAAATGCACACACTCAGCACAGCAAATTCATGCAGATGTTTATCATACTATAAACTAATATATACCATACTAGTTAAACCCACACCAAAAAGTTTGAGAAAAATGTATTGATAACCCTTCACATCGATAAGTTCATTCACAGCTTGCCACCATACTACTCCATTCACAGTTAAATCCTATCAAAAGCTTGGTGTCAAACGTTCATGGCTTTTCACACATACTACTCAAAATATACTACTCTTCACAAGGTAGATGACGGCATCATCATTATCATCATCCTCAAGCAGCCATGGGCTACAGAGGTCCAACCAGACAGTGCAATTTAGTTCTCCAAACAAGTCTGTCCTGAGCTACATCTACTGCATCTGGCCACTGCACACCAATTCTAACAAGGTCCTGTTTCACATTGTCTGCCCACCGCATCCTAGGTCTCCCCCTCTTTCTGGGGCCTATAGGCACACTGTTCATAACCCTATTCGCCAATCTATAGTTATTCATACAGGCAACATGGCCAAACCAATGGAGTCTCTCTCTGCACAATATGCTACTTAAAGGAGGTTGCAAACTCCTTTGGCTAACCTCATCATTAGTTACAAAGTTGAACCACGTAATGCCCAAGATACTGCGCAAGCATCTGGAATCAAAGGCATCTAGTTTCCTGTTATCTAGTTTACACAGTGTCCAAGTTTCACTACCATAACTAACCTTAGAAAGAACCAAACTATTGTACAGTCTAATTTTAGTCTTTAGGTGTATACGCCTATTTCTCCACACTCTCCATAGATTCTTAAAAGTCCCAGCAGCAATCCCTATATCTCTGTTAATCTCATGCTGCACATCACCATTATCTGTTACATAGCACCCAATATAATTAAACTGTGACACCTGCTCAAGACTGCAACCATTCAGATTAACTGAATCACAGCCTGCCTGACCAATTTTCATCACTTTAGTTTTCTCTCTGTTTATAATCAAACCTACTCTACTACCAGTCTCATCAACAGCTCGAATGAAAGAGTTCATCTCATCAACATCATTTGCCAAAAGGGCTAAATCATCAGCATAATCTTAATCAGAAATTTTCGTATCTCCAGTCCATTTAAGGTCAAAATCTTTCCCTTGAAGTTAATTTCGCATAACATAATCAATAACCAAGCTAAAGATAAAAGGAAACAAAATGCACCCTTGTCGAACACCAGAAGTAATGTGAAACCTATTGCTACAAGCCTTACCAACTCTCACACACGACTCAGTGTTATTATAGAGAGCTTTCATTATGTTAACTAACTTGTCTGGTATACCATATGATTTCACAATCAACCACAAATTATGACAATCAACAGAGTCGAAAGCCTTTTTGAAATCAACAAAGCTAGCAACCAAAGGTTTCTAAAACTCTAAACATTGCTCAAGAATCTGCCTAAGTGAAAATATCTGATCCACACATCCCCTACCACTTCTGAATCCACGTTGCTCATCATGCAATTGACTTCAACCAGATTCTTAATTCTATTAAGCACAATCATGGAAAGAACTTTACCTGGAACAGAGGGTAGGCTGATACCCCTATAGTTATCACAAGAACTGCCATCACCTTTTTTGAAAATAGGAATAACAATAGCTCTGGTAAAATCCTTAGGAACCATTCCTTTATTATAAAAGATATTCAAAATTTCAGTCATCCAAGTAGTAACTGAAACATTCCCAGCTCTAAGCATTTCCGTAGTAATTTCATCAACCCCCGAGGATTTATTAAGTTTAAGTTTAGAAATAGCCAAAATAACTTCAGATTGTGTTATAGGGTCAACATTAAAGCCACCAATGCATCTATCATCATTGCAAACAATGGGAGTAAAACTAACCACATTGTTTAGAACATCACTGAAATGCTCAGCCCACCTAGCCATGACAGAATCCTCACCTTCTATAGCCTTACCTTGTTCATCCTTCAATTCCCGTATACCAGTTTCTTTTTCTACCACACAAAACATTAACTATCTGGTACAGCTCTCTGCTGTTGTGCTGTCTAACTGCTTCCTCGGCTTTGTTAGCCAAGCCATCAAGCCAAAGATTCTTATCGGTAGCTAACTGATCCTCTACACGTTTATTAAACTCTCTGTAATGCTTTCTATTAGGACTAGTAGGGTATTGATTAAGGACATTCCTGCAGTTCTTTCTTTCCAAAATAAGATCAAATGCCTTATCACTCAGATAATTCTGCCTCCTCTGCTCCTTTTTTCCTAAAAGAGTACTGTTAGTGTCCAAAAAAGCCTGTTTAAAATGGTCCCATTCGTCCTCAACTTCAGTAGTAAGCAAACCATGACTGTCATAATGACCAAGTAACCTATCATGGTAAGCTTTAGCTATAACTGTGTCTTTCAGAGATTCAGTATTAAAAGTAAAATTTTAACCCTAGGAGAACACTTTTTAAGTTTAAGTTGCAAGACACTTTTAACAATATAATGGTCAGATCCAATTTCAGCACCCCTATATGACCTGGTATTCCTAACAGAACTAGTCCATTTGCTGTTAATTAATATATAATCAATCATATTCTTATGCAGCCCATCGAGTGAAAATCGTGTATTTATGTGTGTCGTGGTGTTTGTAATAAGTGTTAGTTATTCTGAATCCATTGAGTTTACTTACCTGTAGGAGATGTTACCCATTGCAGCTACCAATGCCAAAAGGGCCTATTACTCGACTCTACATGTCAGAGTTAGTACCAACTTTGGCATTGAAGTCACCTAGAACAAGGGTAATATCTCCTTTCTTGACAGAATTTAAAATATCCTGAAGTTGTCCATAAAACCTATCCTTCTCATTCTCATCGGCATCCTCAGTGGGGTCATAAGAGCAGATAACATTCAAGTCTTTAACGCTTGTCTGAAATTTTGCTGTAAGAAACCTTTCATTAATGCACTCGTATCCTAGAAGAGCATCACTAGCGTGTCTGCTGAGAAGCAGACCCTCGCCTTGGTGATGTTTATTGTCATCCCTCCCTGAAAAGAGAAATTTAAGATTATTTTTAAGAATCTGACCTTTATCTGTCCATCTTGTCTCTTGCAAGCTGAGAATATCTAAATTACAATGGTGGAATTCTTGTGTGAGGACATCAAGAGAAAAAGCTCTGTGCTGAGTCCTCACATTCCAACTACCTATGGGGAGAAAATGGTTAGTGGGATGTTTAAAGAAATTATGTTTATTGAGAGAGGGAATGCCGACAATATCAAACAGCCCCCTAATCGCAGACATGGGGAAAAGACCCGTTCCCCCTCCACTAAAGGCTGAAGCCATCTACACTGGAAGACTTCTCCAATGTAGAATTTGACGATGCCAATAGAAGCAAAGAGTTCAGGTGCCTGCTATGACCTCTGCTCAGGATTATCCACCAGCTGATAAACATATCCTGTGAATCTATTCACTTGGGACTGTCAACCCACAAACAAACAAACAAACAGAAAACACAGCGGAAGATTTTCCCTCCACAGAAGCCCACCAGTGCAGCAAAATCAGGATCCATAATCAAGCTCAGAGCCATATATCTGTCCATTGGGTTTATATGGTCAGCACCAGGACCCTGTGTGGTTGACCACTCCTCAGCAGGGTAGAAAAAAAAAAGAAAATTATTCATAGTAATCCAGATCAGTAGGCCACACTAATCTGGCAGCCCTCCCCTTCCGTTCACTTCCACAAGAGAGTATCTCTTTTGAAAGGTACTAACGGTCTGCACCATGGGATGGGGGGGTCGGACATTAGGTGCTAGGCCTGACCGATTCTATGCATCATCACAGGGGATTGGTCACAGTTCTATGCACACATCACAGGGGATTGTTTCAAATTTCCCCTCCCCACTAATCCCTCCTGATGAAATGGGTGGATGATTGATTTTTGTGGGATTAGACTTTGTGTCATATCTCAAAGCTTGTGACAATGTCAGGAGCTAACTCAAACGTGACTCCAAAAGGGGAGTAGTAAATGTGCTCAATTTTTATGAGTCATTAGCAAAATTTTTGAAGGTAGGTGTTTTAGGTGACAATAACAAAAATATCTATTGTCCTATAGGGCCCTAAAAAGTAGCAACTAAACCTAAAGTATATGCGATGGTGCAATCAGTCAGAGGTTACATTCGCTTCAAAGGAAGATAGGGTGCTGATATACATACTAAACAAGATTGCTGGCCCCCTATCTTCCTTTGAAGCAAATACGAACTCATAACTGATTGTACCATCCATGTGCTTTAGGCTTATTTTCAAATTTTTAGGACTCTATAGGAAGATAGGTATTTTTCAAAATTTTTAATTTATATTTTGTCCTGAATTATTTAGTCAATCTAAGGGACCTGGGTTCGAGCCCCGGGTAAGGCATGGATGTATGTGTCGTTTTTCTGCTGAGGTCCTGCCATCCTCTCAGACCTTCTACTATGGCATATAAACTGACAGGCTCCTGTCAGACCTCCGTGGCAAGCAGCTGCTTGAGGGGGTATTTATTTATTTTATTTATTTATGCACATACTGCATATTCTTAGATTTTTGATGATTGGCAAACTCTAAGTGTAAGAAAAACAGTGTCATAAAAAAGTTTTGCTTTAAAAACAAGATAATTAAATAAAAATTGAAAAAAATCACAATTTCCTGACCTTCATTAGTTTATTTAGTTGAAATGCATTTAAAAGTATTGATAAAGTCCTACCATTTAAAAATCATGCTTTGAATAATCCTAATGTGTTGTTGTGATTGCTGCCTTTATAAATAATAGTGTTTTCATTTTCAATTGTTTTTAATTAATTATTGTTTATAATCACAGTATCCATTTGAGAAGCAAAAAAATTATAATTTTAAAATCATTAAAGTGAAAAAAATAGTCTTTAAAATGAAAGTATGCAAAAATATTTATCAAAAGTTGATGCGCTTAGTTCCCGGATGACGCAATTTCCGTTAGTAATAAAATCAGTATCTCTACATTAAAAGTTTCGAAAGCATTACAACTCTAGTACAGGAAATCGCAACAGATCAATATTCTATGTATGTTACGGCAGAATAAAGGCATAAACTAAATCGTCACTACTTGATGCTATTTATGGTGACTGAATATTGCAGACCTAAATAAACTTATTTTTAAACTTTAATTTTTTCAAGCAGAATCAACAGGTTAAAAATATATATCGTAGATTTAAATGTTATTTTTGATATTTAATTAGCAGCAGTTGAAAAAAATTCTAATTTCTATTTGGAATTTTTTTTTCACAACCTTGTACTATGAGAGCAAAACTTGCGTCTCTGATCTTTAAAATTCGAAAGATGAAAGCATTTATATTCAGGCTCCAACACACCGAAAGAATTAATGGTATCTTGTTGCAGCTTTAACCCTACAGACTGGATTTTCCAACATCATCAGTTACTACAAATTCTTTGTATCCTGCTACAACAGCAGAATCATAACACCAACTTGTGACTTCATGAATGTGCTAGCAGTTACAGATGCAACATATTTTGATGATCTTCCTAAACTTGTATTCATATAGCTGCATAATATATCTGTAGTCAGCTTTAAGATTTTAAAGTGCTGTTCATGAAATTGAGCCATTTAAAATGTGGATGCATATAACATTTCTAGGTGCAGCATTTCAGAATAAGCACCATACTTACCTGTTGGAAGCCTCATAGCTCTATCCTTTAGTTTTAAAAATTTTAGTTTTGTGTTTTATGACAGTAAAATTGTGCAAATTAAACTTACTTTAGTAGGTTTAATTTGCACAATTTCACTGGTCATAAAATTGAACCTACTCTAGTAGGTTTAATTTGCACAATTTCACTGTCATAAAATACAAAACTAAAATTTTTAAAACTACAGGATAGAGCTATGAGGCTCCCAACAGGTAAGTATGGTGCTTATTCTGAAACGCTGCACCTAGAAATGGTATATGCATCCACATTTTAAATGGCTCAGTTTCATACTTTAATATCAACCTACTTTAGTATCAGTCACATTCTTAATACTTAAATTTTATTTTTGCTTCAATGATGAACATTGTATTTTTTTGTTTCTCATTTGTGCAGCATCCAAATGCCTTATGCTTTTACTTATCCCTTTTGTAAATTTTTATCTCCTGATTTTGAATTTTTTCATTTTACTGGCTTTTTTTAATTTAAATTTGTTTTTTTTCCCTGGGATCTAGATTATTTTTATTTATTTGCTTTTTCTATTGCTTTATAGTCTTTTTGTGTTTTAACTTTGGTTGTGGGTTCTTTGATTTTTTTTAAACCATTTTTAAAAATTTTATGACACAATATAGCCTTAGCTGCTTTTGTAATATAAAACTTCAACCAGCAGTGTCAAACAGAATCTTATTAGAATTAGCCTGCAATGGCCAAATGCAGAAACTCTGTCTTAGAAATGTTTTTACTGCATTTTATACTCTTGTAGATCCTTCAAATTAAGTGTCATTTTAGTTTCTGATCTGTTTAGCACTTATTTATAAGAACACTCTTGTATTGTTTTTGTCATACATTATTTCCTATCAAGTTTTTTCCATGTAAAAACACTTAAATAATAAACATTATACTTATAATATGAAGTAAACAAATGTGTAAAAAAAGTGGGGAATATCAAGTGGTTCTAAGAAATAAAGGGTAAGTAGTAAATAAAGAAAAAAAAAATACTGAGTAAGAACTCAGTATTTTTTTTTTCAGACTATATTTGGAATACTCTCATTAGATTCGAAATTTTAAAATTTTCAACTGTTTAGCTTGTTGGTAGGAACAAAGTGGCAGCCTCATGTGTTTCTGAGTAACACATTTAGTAAAATTCTATGAAGAATTAAAAAAAAAAACTTATTAGTTATAGTCTGGAATTCCATAGAATAACTTTAAACTCATGATAACTAGCATGGGATATAGCACAATGTTTGAAATTATGGAATAGGATTTTATTCACTTCTGTGTCTAAAACTGAGATTGAAACAGATTGAAATGTATATGCCAAAGTAAAGCATCAAATACCATAATATTACAATAATGATTATACATGTTTGTTTTATTTTTCATAGAAATGGCAAGACATCATTAAGGAAGTAAAATTTCTTCGCCAGTTAAAGCACAGGAATACCATAGACTATAAAGGATGTTACCTCAAGGAGCATACAGCATGGGTAAAATGTCATTCAATTTATCTGTTCTCCTTTGGCTAGTGTATTACTTTAATTGTTACTTCCCATTAGGTATGTTATAGTTTAATTTTTGAATTATTTCTTATCCCCAAAGCAAAATTAAACTAAAGGGAATTCTTGATTTTTTTTTTTTCTTTTTTGATGAATATATTTTAAATGGCATTTTTTGAATACTTTTTAAAATTTTGTTAAGAGGAAATATAAAATTGTAATTGTTCTTCATATAATTATTTAAGAAGTACAGAAAAATCCCTTACATTATTTTTACTCTTTATATATAACAAAAAGTCAATATTGGCATTCTTTTTCTGTAACATAATTCTGTGTTATGACTCACAAATTATGAAAGGTAATAAAATAACTGTAGGCTGCTGTCAGGATAGAACTATTAAGAAATTATGATAATATATAGGGTGATTCAGTTAAGCATATACAAACTTCTGGGAGTGGTAGGTTGCACAAAGATTAATCGGAATCATATAGCAATGCAGGGTCGGTAACGGCATCTTCACGCAGTAGATGGTGTTGTTCAGCGCGGTAGATGGCATTGTATGGCTGCAGGACTACACAACATCCTTCCAGGTAACCGTTATTCGTGAACCTCTCGCAGAGGTAGTAGGATGGCCGATTAAACAAACGCAGAATTGGCCGATATGCATCTCGCATACGGGACTGCGGACTGCAACGGGCGAGTCGCTGTGCGCGTGTACCAGGAACGGTACCCGATGAGGCGTACTCCCAACCACCAGATGTTTGCACGGCTGCATCAGAGGTTATGTGACACTGGTTCCTTCCAGAGACCTGCCAGGAGTCGGGAATGATGGATACGGACCCCTGACATGGAGGAGAATGTGCTATGTCATACAGAAGAACTCCAAGTGCCAGGATTCAAGCAATCACCCACCAGGTCGGTCTTTCCCAATCCACTGTATGGAGAATTATGCACGATAACCAATTGCATCCATATCATGTGCAGTGCGTCCAGAACACTGAAGCCTGAGGATTACCCACAGCACATTGCATTTTTTGCAATGGTACCTGCAGAAGAGTGGCAGAATCCCAATTTCCTGCTTCTGTGCTGTTCACAGACGAGGCATGCTTTACATGGGAAGGTAGCTTCAATGCACATAACGCGCATGCATGGGCTGTGGAGAACCCTCATGCTACACGAACACGTGCAGCACAAAACCATTTTGCTGTAAATGTTTGGTCTGGCATTGTCGGAGACCACCTCATGCCTGTTCATCTGGACGGAAGGAGTTACCAGATATTTTTGGAGGACGTCTTGCCAGAACTTTTGGATGGAACAACAGGTCCCTCAGTCATTGCACTGTGCAATAATGGTTCCAGCACGATGGGGCCCCCGCCCATTTCAGCCATGAAGTTCGTCAACACTTAACGTGACATTTGGACTACAGTGAATCGGGCGTGGCAGTCCTGTTCATTGGCCTTCAAGATCGCTGGACCTATCATGCCTTGATTACTTCTTCTGAGGTTACATCAAAGGACTGGTGTTCGACATCCCCATTGAAAGTGCTGAGGACCTTGTCGCATGCATTTCTGTAGCTGCCTTGGAAGTCCGAGACACGCCAGGAATCTTCCAGAATGTACGTGATTCCATGCGCTGACTATGTCAAGCCTGTGATACAGCTCATGGTCGCAACTTTGAACACCTTCTGTGACCTCTGTGCATTTCACAAATGTACCTATTGTGATTAATAAAAAGCATTTTGCTCACTTACATGCTGCTCTTTCAATTCACGTCCTCTCTGTACACTAGCACATGTTGATGCCGTTACTGACCCTGCATTGCTATATGATTTCAATTCATCTTTGTGCAATCTACCCCTCCCAGAAGTTTGTACATGCTTAACTGAATCACCCTGTATATGCATCACCAGGTATGTCACATGTTCATTCCCCCATTACTACAACAAACTCTTTCAATAAGATATAAAATGACACCATACTGTAATAACCACATGAAAATAGCATGACAGAGTATTCAGTATTGAAATATGTGGCTAGGTGTTTTTTTTTATGAACATTGCAATAGAATTGTTATGAAATTTCTCAAATGTATGCAATACAATATCAAACACACTGCACTGTCAACTCTTTGGTTGATGGTACAATGTTTTCAAGAAATAGGCTGTGTTCATGCATAAGCAGGAAAACTGTAAGTGCATTGAGAGTACTACCAGAACAGTGTGAATCTATACAGCGCTAGATCAGTTGTCATCAAATAGCATCTACATTCATATATCTGAAGAGTTCTATGCAGATATGTTTCATCCCTACCATCACAGTCTCTTGGTAAAAGACTTGCAATGGCTGCTAGTGCAATATTAGTAGGACATTCAGCATTTCTGTTGAGAATTCTGTGAGCTGGCAAGCAAACCTAGTAGAGTTGGTGTGAACTTCTGTGTATTTAGAACTCACACTTCTGTGGTCTTATGCCAGTTCATATTTGCTATGAAAGAATCTGCATCATGCCCAATTGCAAACCAGTATGTGTGACAGTGAAACTAAAAGGGTCCGTTTTTTTCTGATACAACTTTGAGTGACAAGATATTTGAAGTTAATTCTCAGTGATGTCATTGCTGACTATTCAGGGAATATGACTTTAGCTAAATACCATTAGGATATGGTGTCAACTAAAGGGACTACTCGGTCCATACAATAACCTGATTTAACAGTTTTGGACTTCTTGTGGATGCCAGACCCACCACAACTATGCTGAAACCAAGGAAACTGAACACAATGTCTTGTACCACCTGTGCATGAGTATTTGGTGAGATGTACAATGGGACATATGACATTGTGACATAAAATGCAAGTTCATGGGAATGCAATCTTGTTTAAAAAAAAGTTGCAGCCAAAACAAAGAAAAATTAGGATTTTACAGATTTGAAAGGTAGTATATAGGTTTCATTATAGGTCACAGATGGACTTTGATGCAGTGATTATAATTTTGAATCTCTATTGATGTCTGTAACTATGGTGTATAAGTGCATTACAGTCAAACTGATTACACATAATATTACATTACATTACATAATAATTAATAATACACATTACATTACATTAGTAACCTTTGGGGAGTTATTCAATGCTGCTCATCAACTTTTTGACTGACTTTTTTTTCCTTTTAATCTTTTGAATGCTGCCATCATATTGCACATGACAACATAGACTTCTCTCACACATGCAGCTGTCATACATTTGTAGCTCAGTGAAACTGTCATTTCTGATTGCTGTGCTATTGACATGCATATTTCTTTAAATTGCTGCCATCTCAATGCTCTTTACTTCGTACAATATGTACTGATATACATCATTGTTGATTCACATTGGAAAATTGCAGGATTTTCAATTTCAAGCCAATGTAATTGAACTTTTGAGGATTAATAAATTGTAAAATATTTAGTTCCTGAATAAATCATATGTGGGTGTGGAAAGTGATACTGAATCTTGGTGTAGGTGATGACTGATACTTTACGATGTATAATAGCAGACCACAAGATGTAAAGCCAACATTGTCTTTGCATGAATGAATAAAGAACATGATCCTCAACCAAGAAACTGAAATTCCTTATTTTCCAACTGCAAAAGGAATTTTTTCAGAAGATTTTTGAAGAGTTGACTATTCCTATATTCTGTTAACCGATGAAATAATGCAGCATGTGGTAGCAGCAACAAATTGTATGATTTTGTGGCAGAAAACAATGTTCTACCAAACTCATGCCTACAAAAATGGGTTTTGGCTTTCTCATATTCACAGTGCATTCATTTTTTCTCATATCACAGTGCTAATTCAAATGAAAATTTAAAACTTTTTTTAAAATCGTAATCAAAATTAATCAACACACATTTCATTGAATCATTTCAACATCACCAGGTGACTAATTAAGCATAGTAAGGAATGATATTATTACGACAGATGAACGTGCTACAATTGGCTTATGGTAGATGTGTCATGAACGCTCGCGTATGCTTCAGCATGACAATTACATTATCAACTATTTAGAACAGAAATGCTTTGAATAATAAGATTCATGGAGGAAAAACAAAAAGGTGTAGTGGAGTAGTGAAGAAATAAGGATATATTGTATTAAAATTAGTGTTGTGTGATGCTATATAAGAAGATTGTTATTGAGTCAAGATGATCCTGGTTCTGGTGGTGAAAGGGAATCAACATTAAAATTATTTTTGGGTCAGGAGAGATTCAACATTAAATGTTTCGCATTTATAAGGTATAAAGCATTATTAAGGTAGTCCTCTAAAACAAATGAAATTCAATATAAATTGGTTTGTTGGATGTTACAAAGTAATAGGTTCTATTTTGTCATAGGAACTGAATATTGACAGCATTGTGGTTTAAACATTGAGAATTAGTTAAACATAGTAAATCGTTCTTTTTATGATTTTACTTTATACTAAAAGGAATAGAAATACTTGTGTTTAGATAAGGTTGTTTAATATGTATAATTTTTGTGCCTTTGTAATAAATTACTTCATTCATACTTTAGTTTGGTATACATATATGCTACGTTTTTTGAACTCACTCTAAGTTTTCATCTGTTTGAATTCATAACAATATTTTACATCTAGGCTCTCTCTTGAAAGTACTGTAAGTCCTACTGTGTCACCTTATGGTGTTGAAATTATTCAATGATGCATGTGATGACTAATTTTTACTATTTGTTTTTAAAAAAATTTAAATTTTCATTTGAAACAGCATTGTGATATGGGAAAGCAGTGTCTCTCAGTAAAGTTAAAATATATGTGTTGGTGCTGGAACCATCATGCTGTCTAAAAGTCGTAAAGTAGAAGTATTAAATCGGACTAGTATCTCATTTCAGGAATAATCTTCACTGTACATGATGAGACTTCAGTAGTTACTTGAATGACTTCAGTAGTTATTGTGACACATCACAATGCTGTTTCAAATGAAAATTTAAAATTTTTTTAAAACAAATAGTAAAAATTAGTCATAACATGCATCATTGAATAATTTCAACACCATGTCTGAAGTCCTAAGATCGTCAGGTAACTTCCATGTTTTATCCATGTAAAAATAATAATCTTCAACATGGACTCTCTTTTGATATAAAACTAAAGACTTGTAAAGTACTGATAATGCTATTCAATGAAGTGCCCCAGTTGTATGCCTCTACAGGTTCAACTACACAGCTCACAAAAATTAGGGGATATTTCTTCGCTTCATATTCATTTTGAAATATCCCCTAATTATTGTGAGCAGTATAGTTCCTATTCCATAACAGCAGCACCCAATTCACATTGTACTGGACTTTGCTTCAAAAGTGTCAGCATTTAAATTAGCAACAGAAGTTATGTAACCACATGAATAGTATTCTATTGTTATTGGCAATGATTAGTATATTACATAATAAATAGGTCAAATATAAATGTAAGATGGTCACATTGACCTTTAGTATCATAACATTTTTTTACCTATCTTCCTATTACTTTTGGCTTTGACATTTGTTGGTTTGTGGATTTGACAAAACAGTTATTCCACATAACTTTTGAACACGATGGAGAAATATTGATTTATGTGTCAAATGGAAGCTTGTGACATGGGGAGTGTCATAAGCTATAAAAAAAGATGCCCACCTATGCTTTCTTTCACCCTAAAAGAAGAACAAATATGAAAACTATTTTTCCACTATATCTCCAGAATGTGAGTGCCGAATGTAACAAGCTATATGCCAATTGAAAGCTGATGCAGGGAATGTCATAGGCTATGAAACATTGACCCCCAATGTTTTCTTCCCCCCTAAAAAGGGGGACATGAAAATGATTGTTTCCTTATATCTCCTGAACACAATTGTAGAAAGTAATAAGCTATGTATCAAATGAAAACTTGTGACGTGGTGAGTGTTGACTATAAAAAAATGATTCCCCATTCTTTCTTCCTCCCTAAAAATGGGAAATGGGAAAATCCTACTATATCTTCTGAACACAAAGGCCTACAGTTACCAGCTAAGTGTCAAATGAAAGCTCATATAATGATCATCGTTAACTATTTCAAATTTTGCCACAATTCTTCCCCTGATAAAAGGGGAGAGGGGGTGGATTTTCATGGAATTTGACTTTAATGAGTTGTATCTCAAATTAAAGCTTGTGACAACTCCAATATCATGGGCTACCTCAAACATGATTCCAAAGGGAAGGAAAAATATGGTCAATGTTTATTAGTCATATATCAAATGAAAGTTTTCATAACAATATTTTATATCTAGGCTCCCTATTGAAAGTACTGTAAGTTAAGTTTTTAGTGACAAAAAAGAATTTAAAAAATACCTATTTTCCTATATAAAAAAAATACCCACTTAAGCAGTTGCTTGTCATGGAGGTTTGAAGGAGACTTCCAGTTTATATGCCGTAGTAGAAGGTCTGTGAGGATAGCAGAACTTCAGCAGAAAAACTATGCTTTAACCAGGGCTAAGCCCAGGTCCCTTAGATCAGTGGCCAAGTGCACTACAGGAAGATAGGTATTTTTTAAAATTTTTAATTGTATTTTTTAAAGTCATGGGTTTAAATATATTGATTATACAATGAAATTGTTCATATTATTTAGAATCATATGGGAACATAAGTATTTTTATTGTGTTCATGCATTTTTGTAATGTTCCATATAATTTGTTGTGACATTGTTTTCATGAGGCTTAATTTATACCATAGTTTAAGATTATTTGAGTTTCAAAATGAAGCTTAAAGTATGTACTTGTTTAATTTCTAGCTAATTATGGAATATTGCCTTGGATCTGCATCTGATATCATTGAAGGTAATATTTCTTCTTCAATTTGTTAGTATATATTTATGAAACAAAAATGTGTAATTAGTAGCCATTTAATTTAATTTCAATTATTTAAATAATAATACATAATTTATTTTTAACACTTTAATCTTTGCTTAAATATGCATCAGTTTGATATAAATGTATAGTGTACATAAAAATTACTAGATATATTTTTATTGTATAACTAACCAAATTTACTTGTTCTTTACCCAAGTTAATTTTGATTCTCTTGTCACTGCTTAGTGTATGTGTTTTGCCATGGAGTTAGAATATGTGTAGTCTAAATCAGTAATAGTAGTAGTACTTAACATATGGCACATAGTAACCCTAAAAATGGCATATGAATACTTTTTAAGAAAAATACTTGGCAGAAGTGTGCCGTGGCCACGTAGTTAGTGTGCTTGGCTAGTGATCAAAGGTACCCGAGTTCGAGTCCTAGGTAAGGCATGGATGTTAGTGTTGTCCTTCTGCTGAGCTCCTACTCTCCTACTGTGGCAAATAAACTGGCAAGCAGCTGCTTGAGGGGGTAGTTTTAGTAATCATGATATAATTTTGTTAAATGCTAAATGCAACAACCTGATTTAAAAAGGCATTTGAATTTTATAAATTGTGTTCTCATGGTTAGATATGTTGCCAAATATGCAAATGGCAGTGAATGAATCGAAATATAAATTTTTAAAGATAAGTTTAAAGAACTTTGTGGTAATTCCCACAGTATATGATGCTATCCACTTTTGGAAGTTATTGCTGTACAAAAATTTTCTAAATCTCAGATAATTGCCAACAATATAACTGCCATTTTGCAAGTATTTGCCCTTACTGTTGTGAACAAGCCTTTTCATCAATGAAAACAAATAAAGAGCAAACAGTAGTCTCAACTTACTAACTGTAAATTTAAAAACCTGGTGATTTTTGTGATAAAAAAAATTACCTGACATCAGGAAATTGACTGTTGAACAAAAGATTAAAGTTTATGCATTTAAAAAGAAAAATTCATGAATATAAACTTTAGATAACTTATGCTATTCAGTAACTTTCTAGATTTTTCCAAAGAACTTTAAGAGAAAAAATTTTAAGGGTGCACTAATTTTAACTGGCATTGATATATAATTAAAGCATGCAAAATATGCACCTACTGGGGCATTCAAAAAGTTCTTCACATGCATCTGCAGTACAAAAACCATTGCACTTACCTCAACAAAACTTTTCTGTCCTTCAGAGTACTCCTAGCATCTATGCAAAGTTGCAGATGTCTATCCCAGTTCTGGAACACTTTGTGGTATTCCTGTTGGGGAATAATTTGAATGAATGCATTGAAGTCCTACATGCTTTTGCATGCTACTCCTGCATGCTGTTGAAGAATAATTTGAATGAATGCAATCCATAATTTCTGAATGAATGCATTTTGCAAGGTCTTGCACCTTTGAAAAAGGCTTCCCATCAAGTTCCTTTTTAATTTTTGGAAGCAACCAAAAATCACATGGTACAAGATCGGGTGAATATGCAGGATGGAGTAGCTGTTTGATTTTTTTCCTGCTCTAAATATGCCGTAACTTGCCAGGTTTTGTGAGTACTGGTATTGTCATGAAGGAGGAGAACCCTCGACATGCCTGTTTTGGACACTGCTTCTTCATTCCTTTCCCATTTTTGGGCAAAACAATGTTGGTGTAATATTGGCCAGTTATAGTCATTTTTTGGGGTAAGGGGCCCACAGTTACCACTTCTTGAGAATTGTTAAAAATTGTGAGCATCCTCTTTGAGCAAAAATCTTGTCGGAGGATGTAGGGATGCTGTTCATCTTCTGTAATTCAAATATAATTGTCAATCTTTTTGGGAGCTGGTAGTAATAAAGCCATGTCTCATTACTTGTGGCAATGCCTGTTAACCATTTATAGCCACTAAGTTCAAACATTGCCAGAATCACCTAGCATGAGTCAACTCTAGCCCTTTTTTTGCTGTTCTGTCAGTTTGCCAGGTACCCATTTGGCACATATCTTTTGGAACTTTAAATGCTGATAACTAATTGTTTCCACACTGTCAATCGATACATTGACATCCAAACTTATTACCTTAATGGTGATATGTGGGTTTTTCTTAATGAATTCACAAACAGCAGTGATGGTTCTCTCATTCATGGCCCCTTCAGTCTTCCTGCACAAGGGAGATCTTCAAAGATCCACCATTCTTTTCTGAATTTGTGCATCCATCCCTAATAGTGCCATATGAACAGGCATAATCCCCATGTACATGTGATAAATCAGCATGAATTTTTTTCACGTTGTCTCCAACTACATCCTTGTAAAAATGTAAAATCTTTCTCTGTCTTTAGTAGGCTCCATATCAACAATGCACAGATTTTGTAGACCGGATTTGATGTGCTGCCAGTGAGGAGAGAAATGATGATACAGAATTTTGTTTTAACACCTAATGGCAAATTAGACAAGCTTTCAAACAAGTTATAACTTGTTAACTTGGAGGAACAAGTGCAAATCTACAGATAAGTGACAACCTTTGGAATGCCCTTGACCATTGCTTAACTGCATTAGATGGATTGAAAACTTTTTGTATTTTGCAACACAAACTAAAATTGTACTCTAAATTTTACGGTTTCAGCATTACAGTAAAATTAAACATGTTTGCAATAATTTGCTATTTGTTTGCTGATCAGTTTTAAAATACCATACAATTGAATATGAGGTTATAATGTAATTTTTTACGCCTAGACCTTTGTTTCTGTTTCTCTTCAGTTTTGCTGCATTGTTTCTTGTGTCAAAGTTATATGCATACACTATAAAATAACATACAATTTAATATTAAATTACTATGAACAAGAAAGGGGAGAATAAAAACAAAAACTGTTTGAATATGCCATATGGAAATGTATGCCTCTCCAAAGGAGCAACAATTAAACGATAAAGTAGCTTTTAAACTACATAACTAAAAATTGTCTAAATAAAGAACGCTCCTTCATCCCTGGTTGCTTAGAGATTATTTCTTGGAAACAACGTGTGTCAAAACAGTTGTTAAACCATATCTTTCAAACACGATGGACAAACTTCATGATTTAGGTGTCCAATGAAAGATTATCACAACAAAGCTTTCTTCTCCCCTAAAAACTAGGGGAATGTGAAAACGATTGTTCCTCTGTATCTCTAGAATGCAGGTATGAAAGTAATGAGCTATGCATCAAATTAAAGCTTGTGATGCAGGGAGTGTCAGATATACTCCCTAAAAATTTCTCTAAAAACATTCCTTAAAATAAGGGGGGAAGTATGAAAACTATGGTTCCTCTCTATCTCCTGAATGTGAGTGGCGAAAGTAACAAGCTATGCATCAAATGAAAGTTTGTGGGAAGTGTCACAGGCTATAAAAAAATGATCCCTCATGCTTTCTTCCCCCTTAAAAAATGGGGAAACATGAAAACAATTGTTCCACTATACCTTCCGAATGTAAGGGCCTACAATTAAGAATTTGGTTTCAAATGAAAGCTCATATTTTGATGGTCCACCCATTCACTTTTCCTTAACCAGTTTTACTTTATTTATGTATATATATATATCATTTTTGGGGATTATCTTCAGTTGGGTGTATCACATTTCTCTCTTCCGATCCACTAAAGAAAGTTTTGCATGTGCATCTCCAACTTTGGATTTACAGCCGCTAATGCATGTGTAAGGACACACATCATAGCTATCATGTGATCATAAGTTTATGCAAGTGTTTTTCCCATCGTGCAACACGTGTCAGTTGCACGCCTCATGTATTACTAAGTGATGCAAGGTTACGGAGTCGAGAAATGAGATAGTTGGAAGAATATTAGTAGAGATGGGGCTTTTAGTTGCTCAGATTTTCGTATTCATCAGTTTATATGGCGAGTCTTGAATTTTTCGAAAATAAACTTTGTTATGTGAAATATTTTGACTTCGCTATTTTTTCTCCCGAGCAACGATAATTGATTTTTTATTCAGATTTAATATTAATAATTTGACAATTTTTTGATTTCTTACTCAATAAGTAACACCCATATACTTAGCAAACTCTCATTTAACTTTTATTTGGCAAGATTAATTGCCCGATACTATATGGATACTTAGTTTAATTTGGATCAGTCGAAAAGGTCATTCTCTCTTCCGATCTACTTTTAGAGAAGTTTAATATACTTTTGGAATGTTAGAATATGAGGACTATTGTAGACTGTTTTGAATTTTGCCCCCCACTATTACTCCACTCCCCCCAAAAAGGGGGATATTTGCAAGGGTGGACCCCAAGGAGTTATCTCAAATTAAAGCTTGTGACACCTCAAATGTCATAGACTACCTCAAATACAACTCCAAAAAAGGGCATTTATGTTTGAACCTAGTGACCAAACAATTAACAGACATTATCACAGGTGATGACATGTGGTTTTATTACTGTACAACTCCCAGAAAGATCGAGAACTATGTTTGGTTGTGGAAGATGAACTGCATCTTCAAATCCTCTGACAAACTTTCACTCAAGGAAGAGGATGTTCATAATTTTTCCAATTCCCAAGGATTGTTAGCTGTGGACAACTTACCTGAAAAAATTACTATAAATGCCCAATAGTACATGAACATTATTTTGTCCAAAGTGTTCTTCATGATAATACCAATGCTCACAAAACCTGGCAAGTTACAGACTATCTGGAGCAGGAAACAATTAAAAACTACCCAATCCTGCATATTCACTTGATCTTGCACCATGCGATTTTTGGTTGTTTGCAAAAAATTAAAGAACTTCCTGGAAAGCTTTTTTTAAGGGTGCAAGACTTCGCAAAATGTGTTCATTTAGAATTGTGGAGTATTCACCAACAGGAGTACCACCCCACCAAATGTTTCTGAATTGGCATACACGTCTGCAACTTTGCATAGATGCTGGAAGGAAATATTTTAAAAGACAGTAAAAGTTTTGTTGAGGAAAGAGCAATAGTCTAGACCTAGGGTGTTGAGCAGACAATGTCAAACAGGACCTTGTTAGAATTAGTCTACAGTGGCCAAATGCAGCAGCTGCAGCTCAGGAGAGACGACTGGAGAGGAAAATTACACAGTCTGGTAGGACAGTCTGATGTAGCCCATGGCTGCATCAGGATTTTGTATGTATATTTAGGTAATAACACTACAAAAATCCAAACAAAAAGAATGATAGGTGAGATCTTATTAACATTTATTAAAAAATGCAAGATTTTACTGTATTTTAAAAAAATTTTAACTAGAGTAAAATTTAAAAAAAATTGATTTTGTTATCTTAAGTATTTCATTATTTTAATGTAAAACAACTCATTAGATTTCTATTATTAAATCTTTCATTTGGTTTTTGCTACATTTTTTAATCATATATGCAAACAAATGTACAATGCTTGGATTTTATGGCAATCAGCAAACTACAGTAGTAGTTGTCAGAAAACAGTTTGTTTTTCTTTAAAAACAGGATAATTTAAATAAAAACTGAAATATATCTTAAAAGGGTTAAAAATGAATATTTCAAAGCATAATATGTTTAATTTAGCACTGAAACACTGAGATTGAATAATTTTCATATCAGTTTGTATTAAGTACTTTTTAGGAAAACTTGAATTTCGAAACAATGGACAATGAACCCTTTCCTGAAGGATGAATCTATAAATAGATCTCATCCACTTGTTGTCAAAGAAGAGGGCTGTTTTTCACACGTGTGAAGTGGGTATAAGAATAGTTCTGGTTTCCTGGCTTGTTTCATCTCCCATTATGATTGCATTTTATTACTTTCATTAAAAGTAGAGTAGAAAAGAAGAATGGAAAATCATTCGTCAGAAAATTGAAAGTTTGTGCTAAAAGTCCTTGTAGGCATCAATCTCTATTTTTCACTAGTCCACCAGTAAAACATGGACAGGCTGTTTTTCAAATACTGATGTGGTATATAGTAAACAGAATTGATGGTGATATGGATACTAAGGAATGGTGGTCGGAATAGTGTCAGGTTTCATTGTTTTTATCCCTTACCATGCAGGCTTGAAAAGCTTAATTGTACATTGTGGCCAGGCTTTTTTCAACTGTATTCAGGTAAAAAAAGTGAACTGTAGAAGTACTTTTTTGCAAAATAATTACTGAAAATAATTACAGCATGCTGTATGCTAAATTAATCAGCATTTAATTCTGAATTTTCTGAACATAAAATTAACAAAAAAGATTATTAGGTTTGTTTTAATAGGGCCTTTATAGAGGCATGTAATAAAAAAAATACATCTGGCAATGCAAATAAAATAAAAAACAAAACAAAAATGATTATAATATATATCAATAGAAAAGCTATTTGTTTATGTATAAGTGAAAATTTTTTTCTTAAATGAAGAAAATTACTCTCTTCAAATTTTTTTTATGGTACTGTACTTTGAAAATGTTCAGTCTTTTCACCAGTGATGGCCAGTCAAATAAACAAGTCAACTTTAGAATTTAAAAAAACAAACAAAATGAACAGAAATTGGTCATGTTATATATCAGAAGGAAGAAACATTTAATTGGGATTAAGGAAAATGACAAAAATAAAAGACAGGTAAGTAAAATTTTATAAGCATTTTTTTATTATAAAGTTTTACTGTATTTTTTGTATTTTAAATTCAGTAAAAAAAATTTAAAATTAATTTTGCCATATTTCCTGAAGTATTTTTCAAAATTCTTTGGTTGTTTATGCAAACAACGCACAATGTGATTTTCTTTTTCTGCTCAGCAAACTCTGAGACTAAAGTTAACTATATTACAAAAAATTATTTTGCTTTAAAACAAGGTTACTTAAATAAAAACTGAAAAAATAAATAACTTAAAAGGAATAAAGAACTGTGAGGATATTAAATAAAAGTATTTCAAAGCAAATATAGTTTAACCCCTGAAATATGAACTCTTCTATTGTCAATTTGCATTAGATAGTGACTACTACAGAAAAGTTTGAAAACAGGAAAAACTTTACTTAAAAAGTGAAAATTCTAAATGCTACTTATGAAATTCCTTCAATTTAATTGAAAATAGTCCTAAACTAGGTCTTGTCATTTAAAAATTAATATTTTTGTTATACTGTCTTAATTAGATGTCTCCTAAAGTAGCTACTACCATTTTAAGTTGCATGCCTAATGATTTAATTTTCATTCAAGCTTCAAATAAAAATTATTCCTTCTAATTGCATATATTTGAGTTGCAATATAAATAATTCTAGAAATAGTTGAAATTGATGTCCCCATTCAGAATATGTGAAAAGTCAATTCATCTGAATCACTCTCAGAATCAATGAAATATTGTAATTTAGAAAAAACTCACAATTTTCTTGTTACTCTTGATAATAATGTCCATTATGATTAATATCCATATGTGATAAACTATTTGCCCATCATTTTATCCTTTAAAGATTATATTTTATCAGTAAAACAAAACTCCAAAACACTTTGGTTCTCTCTGAAATATCTGATATATACAGCCTAACATGTGCACTGCTAGAAATCAAACCAGATGATTGGCAATCAATATAAAGCTCTTATGACATTACTGATCACATGATCAAAGAAATATCAATTTTTCTCTTCGTATACCATTCTTAAAAATATTTGATAATGGATAAAAAATAATTTAGAAATGCTAAAATAACTTTTTAATCACAAAATATACTGTAATGATACAAAACATATATGGCTGTATTTTTGTGCAAATATAAATAAATATCTGATATAAATATCTATATAATAAATATATATAATATATCTATATAATAAATATCTGTGCAATATATAATAAATATCTGATATATACAGCCTAACATGTGCACTGCTAGAAATCAAACCAGATGATTGGCAATCAATATCAAGCTCTTATGACATTACTGATCACATGATCAAAGAAATATCAATTTTTCTCTTCGTATACCATTCTTAAAAATATTTGATAATGGATAAAAAATAATTTAGAAATGCTAAAATAACTTTTTAATCACAAAATATACTGAAATGATACAAAACATATATGGCTGTATTTTTGTGCAAATCACTGAAAACCTCTAATTAAAAAACGATCCCTTGGCATATGACCTCATTTTATTGAGAAACAGATGGTGGGTTTTTTGCAAAATAACTCAACTCACTAGAGATCTCAGCCTAGTAGTTGGAAACTGTTCTAAAGATAGAACAGCAGCTATGACAAAAGCATCATCTGGGCTGTGCTAATAGTTTGAGCAAGAGAAAGGACTTTTTATTTTCTGAAACATCAAGTTGAGAAATAAATTGAAACAATTAACATTTTTTTAGGAACTCTGAAATGTCTTTTTACGTATATAAATAGAAAAGTTAGTTCAAACTTTAATATTTAAAAATTTTTTAAAATTTTTTATGGTATTGAAGACTTAATTTATGGTTCATGGCCATATATGCAGGCTTCATGAACCTGATTTTATAGGTCATGGCAGTGTAAGGGTTATTGCATTATCAAAACTTTCACTTAACTGAAAAGGTAAACATTATTTATTGAGCTTAAACTATATATTTTTATAATATATGTATGAAGAAAACTCTGAACGAAAATTTCTGTTTTTAAAAGATTTTGTTTGTGTGATAATGATGCTCACCAGTAATGATGTAATGTCTCTTTGTGATTTTGAAATGCAATTGGTAGATATTATCTTGGGGAAGTGAAGGAAAGGGCTGCAGATTGCTGTGGCCTACTGATCTGGACAACTATGGCTACTTTTTTTTTCTACCCTGCTGAGGAGTGGTCAACCACACAGGGTTCTGGTGCTGGACTAGATTAAGGCTCTGAGCTTGATTATGGATCCTGAATTTGCTGCACTGGTGAGCTTCTGTGGAGGGAAATTCTTCTGCTGTGTTTTCTGTTTGTGGATTGAAAGCTCTAAGTCAGTAGATTCAGAGGATATGTTTTATCAGCTGGTGAATAATTCTGAGCAGAGGTCATTGCAGGCACCTGAACTCTTGCTTCAATGCGCATCTTCAAATCTTACATTGGAGGAAGTCTTCCAGTGCATATTGAAACAGCCTTTAGTAGTGGGGGGATGGGTCTTTGTCCCATACCTGTGAATAGGGGCTGTTTGATATTGTTGGCATTCCCTCTCTCAATAAACATAGTTTCTTTAAACATCCCACTAACCATTTTCTCTCCTTAGGTAGTTGGAATGTGAGGACTCTGCACTGAGCTTTTTCTCTTGATGTCCTCACACAAGAATTCCACCATTGTAATTTAGATATTCTCAGCTTGCAAGAGACAAGATGGACAGATAAAGGTCAGATTCTTAAAAATAATCTTAAATTTCTCTTTTCAGGGAGGGACGACAATAAGCATCACCAAGGCGTGGGTCTGCTTCTCAGCAGACACGCTAGTGATGCTCTTCTAGGATACGAGTGCATTAATGAAAGGTTTCTTACAGCAAAATTTCAGACAAGCGTTAAAGATTTGAATGTTATCTGCTCTTATGACCCCACTGAGGATGCCGATGAGGATGAGAAGGATAGGTTTTATGGACAACTTCAGGATATTTTGAATTCTATAAAGAAAGGAGATATTACCCTTGTTCTAGGTGACTTCAATGCCAAAGTTGGTACTAACTCTGACCTGGGGAGAGGAGTAATAGGCCCTTTTGGTATTGGTAGCTGCAATGGCATTGGGCAACATTTCCTGGTTGACTTGGATTTTGGTGATTGGTAGCTGCAATGGCCTGGGCAATATTTCATGGTTTGAAAATGACTAACACTTATTACAAACACTGCAACATACATAAGTATACATGGGTTTGACCAGATTGGCTGCAAAGAATATGATTAATTATATGTTAATTAACAGCAAATGGGCTAGTTCTGTTAGGAATACCAGGGCATATAGGGGAGCTGAAATTGGATCTGACCATTACTTTGTTAAAAGTGTCTTGCAACTTAAACTTAAGAAGTGTTGTGCTAAGGTTAAAAAATTTACCTTTAATTCTGAAGCTCTGAAGTACCCAGTTGTAGCTAATAAAAAAAAATAAAATAAAATACCCCCTCAAGCAGCTGCTTGCCACAGAGGTCTGACAGGAGCCTGTCAGTTTATATGCCATAGTAGAAGGTCTGTGAGGTTGGCAGGACCTCAGCAGAAAAACGACACATACATCCATGCCTTACCCGGGGCTCGAACCCAGGTCCCTTAGATCAGCAGCCAAGCGCACTAACCACTAGCTTACAATAATAGGTTAATTTGTCATTATGACAGTCATGGATTGCTTACTACTGAAGTTGAGGAAGAATGGGACCATTTTAAACAGGATTTTTTGGAAACTGACAATTCTCTTTTAGGAAATAAAGGAGCAAAGAAGACAGAATTGTTTGAGTGATAAGGCACTTGAATTTATTTCAGAGAGAAAGAACTGTAGGAATGTCCTTAATACCCATACCCTGTGCACGTTAAAGAACACGCTGGATGGCCTTGACGGGAGGCTACCATCTGTCTCCCAACAGCTGTTCCAGTGGGTCCCCTCCCCCAACCTTCTCTGAGCCTTCGGGGTCCATGTGACCTGGCCATTTAGCCCATGGTGTGCAAAAAAGTGCCGCTCAGAGGTAAAACAACCCAACCCAAAGTCCTTAATACCCTACTAGTCCTAATAGAAAGCGTTACAGAGAGTTTAATAAACGTATAAAGGATCAGTTAGCTGCTGATAAGAATCTTTGGCTTAATGGCTTTGCTGAGGAAACTATATTAGACAGCACAACAGCAGAGAGCTGTACCAGATAGTTAATGTTTCGTGTGGTAGAAAACTGACAGGCATACAGGGATTGAAGGATTAACATGGTAAGGTTATAGAAGGTGAGGTTTCTGTCATGGCTAGGTGGGCTGAGCATTTCAGTGATGTTCTAAAAAACGTGGTTAGTTCTACTCCCATTGTTTGTAATGATGATAGATGCATTGGGGACTTTAATGTTGGCCCCATAACACAATCTGAAGTTATTTTGGCTATTTCCAAACTTAAACTTCATAAATTCCCAGGGATAGATGAAATTACTGCAGAAATGCTTAGAGTTGGGAATGTTTCAGTTACTACTTGGATGACTGAAATTTTGAATAACTTTTATGATAAAGGCATGGTTCCTAAGGATTTTACCAGAGCTATTATTATTCCTATTTTCAAAAAAGTGAATGCAATTCTTCTGATAACTATAGGCTCCTCTCTGTTCCAGGTAAAGTTCTTTGCATGATTGTGTTTAATAGAATTAAGAATCGGGTTGACAGGCAATTGTGTGATGAGCAATGTGGATTCAGAAGTTGTAGGGGATGTGTGGATCAGATATTTTCACTTAGGCAGATTCTTGAGAAATGTTTAGAGTTTCAGAAACCTTTGGTTGCTAGCTTTGCTGATTTCAAAAAGGCTTTCGACTCTGTTGATCATTATAATTTGTGGTTGATTGTGAGATCATATGGTATACCAGACAAGATAGTTAACATAATGAAAGTTTTCTATAATAACACTGAGTCGTGTGTGAGAGTTGGTAAGACTTGTAGCAATTGGTTTAGCATTACTTCTGGTGTTAGACAAGGGTGCATTTTGTCCCCTTTTCTCTTTAGTTGGTTATTGATTATGTTATGCAAAATTCACTGCAAAGGAAGGATTTTGGTTTTAAATGGACTGGAGATATGATTATTTCTGATTTAGATTTAGCCCTTTTGGCAAATGATGTTGATGAGATGAACTTTCATTTGAACTGTTAGTAGAGTATGTTTGGATGTTAGTAGAGACTGGTAGTAGAGTAGGTTTTGGATGTAAACAGAGAGAAAACTGAAGTGATGAAAAGTAGTCGGGCAGGCTGTGGTTCAGTTAATCTGAATGGCTGCACTCTTGAGAAGGTATCTCAGTTTAATTATCTTGGGAGCTATGTAACAGATACTGGTGATGTGCGGCATGTGATTAACAGACAAATAGTGATTGCTGCTGCATTTTTAAGAATCTATGGAGAGTGTGGAAAAATAGGTATATACACCTAAAGACTAAAATTAGACTATAATGTATTGGTTCTCTCTAGGATTAGTTATGGGAATGAAACTTGGATGCTTTGTAAACAAATAACAGGATACTAGATGCTATTGATTTAAATGCTTACACTGTATCTTGGGCATTAGGTGGTTCAACTTTGTAAGTAATGATGAGGTGTTAGGCAAAGGAGTCGGCAACTTCCTTTAAGCAGCATATTGTGCTGAGACAGACTCTGTTGGTTGGACCATGTGGCCCGTATGGATAATTATTGATTAGCGAACAGGGTTATGAACCGTGTGCCTAAAGGCCACAGAAAGAGGGGAGGCCTCGGATGCAGTGGGCAGACAATGTCAAACATGACCTTGTTGGAATTGGTGTGCAGATGCAGCAGATATAGCTCAGGACAGATATTCTTGGAGAACTAAATTGTGCAATCTGGTTGGACCTCCATAGCCCATGGTTTCTTGAGGATGATGATGTATTGAAAGTTACTTGTTTCTGAACACCTTGTTATTAAATGGTTAAACTGATAGAGGAGCATAGTTATAAAACCCAAAAAGGGTTACTTTATTGCATCATTTCAACCAACTAATAGAAAAACAGATATTGTATGTTTTGAGGAGTTTTTGTATTTACAGGTGACTAGATGAATTTTTCATGTTTTCATAGTTCAAATTCACCAGGCACAACAATCACATGAATATTGTGCTCGACTATGAATCTGTCTATGTGAGCATTAATGAAAAATTGTAAACTTGGATGTTTGACAAAGGCCAAAATGTAATGGCCAGGTGACTGTAATGGCCAATGATTCATGTGAATTCAGAACTGCTAAATATACACTGAAGAGCCAAAACATTATGATCAGTACATCTCAAATTGAAGCAATTGCAGGTAAATGACGGCGCGTGTGAAGGTCATGAAACAGTATAAATAACACCTGATACTGAGCTCTGTTAAAGAGTTACTCTTGTTCTTCAGATGGGAAGAACAGTTGACTTAAGTGAGTTTGACAAAGGCCAAAAATGTAATGGCCAAGTGACAGTCTGAGCATTTCCGAGAAGTCAAGGCTTGTGGGGTGCTCACAGTGAGCCATGGTTAGTACTTTCAGAAAGTGGTCTGAGGAGGGAAAAACCACAAACCGCTGACAAGGTGTGGGCCAACCACGGCTCATTGATGCAAGAAGTGAGTTAAGTCTATCCTGTATGGTACAATACAACAGAAAGGGATACTGTGGCGCAACTCACCAATAATTTGAATGCTGGTGGCCAGAGTAATGTCAACAACACCCTGATGAAAATGGGGCTGCATAGCCTCAGGCTACTCCAAGCACCCATGTTAACCTTGATTCACCGTCAAAAGGACCTACAAATGGGCATGTGATCATCAAAACTGGACTTTGAATGATTAGAAGAAGGTAGTCTGGTCCAATGAATCTTGTTTCCTGTTGCACCAAGTGGACAGCCGGGTACATGTGTGTTGTTTGCCTGAGGAAGTGATGACATGAAGATGCACCTGATGCCAACACTTCCCCAGGAGTATGAAAACAGGCTTGTGGAGGAAGTGTAATGCTTTGGGCAATGTTCTGCTGGGAAACCCTGGGTCCAGCCATTCACGTGCTGGAACTATGACAGCTACCACCTATCTAAACATCATTGCAGACAAGGTACATCCTTTCATGGCAATGGTGTATCCCTCTAGTAGTGCCTTCTTTCAGCAGGATAATGCAACATGCCACACTGCCCAGATTGTTTGAGAATGGTTCACAGATCATGAGGAAAACTTCCAGGTATTGTTCTGGCCTCAAAATCCCCAGACATCAATCGAGCATCTGTGGTTTATGTTGGAACAGCATATCCGATCTGCGACTGCTCAACCATGTAACTTACAAGAGTTAAAGGATCTGCTGGTAATGTGTTGGTATCATATACTACAAGACACCTTTAGAAATCTTGTAGCGTCCATGCCTCGCCAGGTAATAGCTATTTTGGCGGCACATGGAGTACCAACATTATATTAGATAGGTGGCCATAATGTTTTGCCTCTTCGGTGTATTCTAGACTTTGTATTTGCCTAACTAATGGACAGGATTGACAAGAAAGTATGCTTAGTTTTAATAAATATATGTAGGATCGTAGTTTAAAATATGTAGAATGCCGTTTAACTAGGTTACATTCTGCATTCAAATTAGTATGTCAAAATGTAGGATTTCTCAGCATTCTAGTCAAACCCATTAAATTCTCCATTCCAGAAAATATATGATGATAGAATAAGTTTAAATTGCACCCACCGAGTGGTTAGTGCACTTGACTACTTATCAAAAGAACATGGGTTCATCCTCTGAATAAGGCATGGATGCTTGTTGCCTTTCTGCTGAGGGCTCGCCATCTTCACAGATCTACAACTATTGCATATGAACTGACAGTCTCCTGTCAGACCTCTGTGGCAAGCAGTTGCTTGAGGTGGGGGGGGGGGGTATTTATTTCATTATATTTTTTTTACATTTTAATAATCGAAAGTAAATTTTTTATTGATCTGCAATAGAGAGTTTAAATTTTATTTGTCTCGTTCTCGTTTTCTTTAGGAAAACTCGAATTGCTTATAAGAAAAATGTGACTTTGAAAACCTTTCACTGCAAAGTGCTGTTTTTATTGCATGTTCATCTTGCATATCTCTTAAATATGCAGACTGTTTCATCATTTAACTGATATAATGATGAAAGTTTGTAAACTATGTAATACTTATAATGATATTAACTGAAGAGTTAGATTATAATAAATAAGACACCCTAAAAAGATATGTCATTCAATTTGCAGTGCACAAGAAACCACTGAAAGAGGAAGAAATATCTGCAATATGCCAAGATGCTCTTCAGGGATTGGATTATTTGCATTCCCTTGGCAGAATACATAGAGATGTTAAGGCTGGAAATATCCTCCTAACAGAAAATGGAACTGTTAAATTAGGTAAGTTAAGATGCTAAATGTATAAGCTATCGTGTAAATAACTGTTACGTAAATTGGGAAAAATTGTATTACTAATTTAAGAAAAGCGTTTTGGGATCATAAATGGACATTAATTTCAAACCAATAACTGTTAGTATGATTGGCTACTGATCAAAGGGACCTAGGTTTGTGCCCCTGGTTAAGGCATGGATGTTTGTGTTGTCTTTCTGCTGAGATCTTGCCTTCTTCACGAATCTTTTACTACGGGGTATGAACTGACAGGCTCCTGTCAGACCTCTGTAGCAAGCAGCTGCTTTAGGGGGAATTATTTTTTTTTCTCGTATAAACTGAATATTTCCAATAAGTTCGGATTATACTCCCAATTGCTACTGATTACTCATAATTTTGTGAGTTTATTATAATGATCTCTAAGAAAAAAAGTTTCATGGCCATTGCTTTATGAATGCTGTGTATGTATATACAAAGTTGTATCAGAATAATATGACCACCTACCATAGTATATGTATGGTAGGTGGTCATATTATTCTGATACGACTGTATATGTGTGAATAGTGTGAGAAAAGAGTGGAATTATAACTTTAGGGTGATTCATAAAATACTGTGCATATCATAATATAATACTGTGCATATAATAAAAAAAGTGCATATCATAATATTTCATCAGCATCTATCTAACACAAAAATTATTTTTAATTTATCTCTATAAATAAACAATTTTGATGTTTATAGACAAACAGCAAAGCGAGTCTTTGCTTGCACTTGACTGCTATCTGCATTAAACAGCATTGTTTAACTGTTTAGCACCCAAGATGGCCCAAAAAAAGTGTAGGGTAGTAAAGATTTGGAAAAAAAAATCAGACTAGTAAATTATATAATTTTAGCCACTTTGGACATTTAAAGGGTTAAGAATCATTTTGTTGAAATTCAAGACTTCTTGCCTCCTTAGATCCTAATAAATAAAAAAATAATAAATACTCCTTCAAGCAGCAGCTTGCCACAGAGGTGTGACAGGAACCTGTCAGTTTATATGCCATAGTAGAAGGTCTATGAGGATGGCAGGACCTCAGCATAAAAACATCAGACATCCATGCCTTACCCAGGGCCCTTAGATCAGCAGTCAAACGTGCTAACCACTTGGCCATGGAATGGCTAATATAGGCTTGCTAAATTTCAAGTCAGTGAACCATTAATTTAGTTCAGAAGTGTAAGCTGTAATTATGATGAAACATAAGTAACCTAACAGATTTAAATTTTGTCTTCCTATAAGGCTCACTTCACTTGCAGGTATCTCATGAAAGTCATCCTATAATAATTTTTTTGTTGGCAGTGAAAACTGCTGTTAAGAAACAAACTATACCTGAATTTTGGAAAGAGAAGATAAAAAAAAGTTTGTTTTTCACATTATGATATATGTGATTTATTTTGTACGCTCTCTACATACACGTGCCCATAGCACATATTTTCTATACATAAGTTTTTTTTTTATAATTCTCATTCATCTCTTTTTCTTTGCTGTTTAATCACAGTATGTTCCTTAAGAATGCATCTATTAAGTAATTCACTTACAATCTTTATTATGTTTGAATGCAGTAAATGAAATTCTGCTGAAATATATGTAATGAAACCCTTTTGGATCAGAAACTCTGAAGTTCTGGTGTAATTCTTCAGAGTTTCTGATCCAAAAGGGTTTCATTACATATAGATGTTTGAAATATGTGTCTATGTAATGGTGTGTCCTGCCAGAAAACAAGAATTCTGTACTTGTGCATGCAAATACTGTTAAGTTGCTGTTGGCATTTCTGAGTCACATTTTCAGCTATATCATAAAAGAAAAAATTATGCACAGGCATAGCTGTAATGTTTTAGGTAAATCTGTTTGTATATTATGTAGAATTAAAATGCTCCTTCTTTTAAGGTAATACTTGTTATATTCTGTTCATTAGTTATTTCAGAATGAGGTTCAAATCCAATGAAATTTTCTGTTTTATTTCATTGTTTTTTAAAAAGTTATTAAAATTAATGTTTTATATTTTAGTTTCTGAAAGTTTACAATTAAATTCTCTTTATTTTGGTCTATGACACAACCTGTTCTGTCTATTAGTTATTCAGGATAAGGTTTTATAAAGTTGCACATTTTTCTCCTGAAAGCACCTCAGAATTAACCCAGTCACCAGAGTGAATTCTGCTGTAGGAAGCCAGCATATTGACATCATGGGGAGTGCACCTGAAGGAGCTGGAGAACTTCCTTATTAATATGTGGCTGTTCCCCATGCTGTTGAAATCGTACCATATTTTCTTCAGAATTTTTATTCTAAACTGAACGGACAAATTATTATATACACCTTTTTACACACCACAGCTAAGGGCCTTAACTGGCATAGTGGTTAGGCAGCTAGCGACTGTTCCAGCAAGGCAAACTTTGTGTGTTGTGTTAGCTCTAACTAAGGCAGTGGTCAGCAGTGACTTTGGTCCTAGTAGGGCAGGTCCTTGTATGAGAAGGCCTGTAAAAGCTAGCAGTAGCTTCTAGGATTCTTCTCTGTCCTATATGTCGCAAATAAAAAAAAAAACTTCCCTAATAACCTGTTGCTCCACCTTTTGCCCTCACAACTCAAGCCAGATATCTTGGTAAGGACTCAATGAGGTGGTAAAATACATGGAGATGGTATTGCTGCCAGATAAAGCAAGGATTGCCTGTTGTAGAGCATCCCCAATTGCTGGTGGAGATTGGCAGGCTCCAGATCTTTCCAATTCGCTTACAAACTCTCAAACTACTTCAATTTGAGTGTGGTAAACTCACTTGAATGCTCCTGGAGCCAATTAGTTGCCACTCAAGAAGTATACAGTGTGGCATTGTCCTGTTGAAAGATGGCATCATGGTGTGGAAATAAAATAGTTACTACAAATGGGTGTAGATGGTTCAAGGTATTGTAAGTTCATGGTGAAATTAGCATCCAATGAGGGGCTCCCTACACCAGGTGAGGATGAGACAGAGGTCTCTATGGGTATGAGGGGCCTGAAGGAAGCCCATGTAAACATCCCCCAAAGTGTTACACCACCTTCACCTGCCTGTATGACCCCGACTTGGCAAGCTGGGTTCATCATTTCATGTGGTTTACGCCGCACATGCACACTCCCAAGATATATTCTGATAGAGTTGAAACTGTGATTCTTCAGACCAGATGACATATTTCCATCCTCCATACTCCAGTTGTGATAGGTCTTTCCAAACTGGTGCCTAATCTTTCACTGCCTTGCAGTCAACAAGGGGACATGATGTGAACGTCAGCTGCTATAGCCTGTTCTTTCCTTGGTATCACTGATAGTCTTTGTGCATAAAGATTGTGGATGCACCTTCATTCAATTCTGATGTTATCTGCTCCATGGTAGCCACGCAATTCCTTATAATGATGCAGTAGTCTGCGCTCACCTCAAGAATCGATTGCATGTTTACGTCCATATTTTTCCCACTGGTTGGAAGTTTCATTGTATTGCACATGGTTACATATGTGACAGTCTGACATGGAAATCCCAACAGTTCAGCAGTTACAATGATTGAACAATCAGCCTTCCTTGCACCTACTATCTGGCCACAGTCAAACTCACTTACTACGCTGCCTTTACCATTGATTACTTTTCCGTGACTGGTTTCCAATGCGTAGAGACTTCCTCTATATGCATTGCCAGTTTCAGTGTCCACGTGACTGGGCATGATACTTTTGCTTTGCATATTGTTGTCGGGGTGTTTATAATAATTTGCCCATTCAGTGTATATAACCTGTAAAAAAAGTGTAAAATTGAAATAAAATTTTGAATAACTTTAATAATTCTGTGATACTGTATATGCATTGCCATAGAATTTTATTATAGTTTTAGATAAATCACTGTATTAATATAGAATAACGAAAGTGTGTTAGCAGGTCCATGTAAAACTTGGATGTTACACACAGTTTGAAGAAAAATGAGGTAATCATTATAAATGCTACATCTACAAACACCTTTTATTGGTAGAGATGCAAATCAATAAATTTGTAGGACTTGTCTGTAGTTCAAAATCTAGTACTTTAGGGATTAACATTGTCACTGAGTGAAAATATGCTTATAGTAGCACCATAAATTGTACAAAACATCAAGATCTGCTTCATTGAGGTTGGAAAACTCCTTATCGAATGTTAAACATTAATCGACTTTTACAGTGCCTGCAGCTTTTAAAATTAGTGACCTGTAAACCGACAGTTTTTTCATGAATCAAATATCAAATCATCAGTCTCGATTTCAAATTGAATCATGCACTACATATATTTTTCCCTTGTATTTAGAACTATATTTCACAAAAAAGTTGCATTTTACAGTAATTTTGCCATTTTCTAATTTTATTTTGTTATTCCAACATAGATTATATACCTTATCATTTCCTTTAAATTTTCTGATTTTTACCTATCTTCCTGTTGCTTTTAGCTTTGACATTTGTTGGTTGGTTGGTTGGTCGGTTTGTGGATTTGACAAAATGTTGTTCCAACATATCTTTCAAACGCAATGGAGAAACTTAATGATTTACATGCCAAGTGAAAGCTATGAAGCGGGGACTGTCATAGGTATAAACAATTGACCCCTGTACTTTCTTCCTCCCTAAAAAAGGAGAAATATGAAAAACTATATCTCCAGAATGCGAAGGCCAAAGTAACAAGCTGTACATCAAATGAAAGCTTCTGATGAGGGGAATGTCTTAGGTTATCAAAAATTAACCCCCATGCTTTCTTCCCCCCTAAAAAGGAGAAATGAAAATAATTGTTCTTTATATCTCCTGAATGTGAGTGCAGAAAGTAATGAGCTATATGTTCAGTGAAAACTTGTGACATGGGAAGTATCATACACTATAAAAAATTGCTCCCCCATCATTCTTCCCCCCTAAAAAATCAAATACAAAACAATTGTTCCACTATATCTCCAGAATGCGAATGCTGAAAGTAATAGGCTATACGTTAAATGAAAATTTCTGATGCAGGAAATGTTGTAGGTTGTGAAAAAATTACCCTCCATGCTTCCTACCACCCTAAAAGGAGAGAGAACGTGAAAATGATTGTTCCTCTATATCTTATGAACGCGAGTGCAGAAGGTAATGAGCTATTTGTCGAATGAAAGCTTGTGATGTGGAGAGTATCATAGGCTATAAAAAATGACCCCCCATGCTCTCTTCCCCCTTGCAAAACAAGAAATCTGAAAGTCATTCTATATCATCTGAACGCGAGGACTTAGTTAAAAGTTAGGTGTCAAATGAAAGCTCATATAATTACGGTTGTAAACTATTTCGAATTTTGCTCCCACTATTCCCCACTGATAAAATGGGGAGTGGATTTTCGCAGAGGTCAACTCTAACAAGTCATATCTCAAATTAAAGATTGTGACATCCCCAATGTCGTGGACTATCTCAAACCTGAATCCAAAGGGTGGTAAATGTGCTTGATGTTTATGAGTCATATATCAAAGTTTTTGAAGGTAGGTGTTTTTAGTGACAACAAAAAAATATAAATTAAAAAATTTAAAAAATATCTATCTTCCTATAATGACTCTGAAAAGTAGGAAATAACCCTAAAGCATGTCAATGGTGCAATCATTCCTGAGTTCATACTATCTTCGAAGGAAGATAGGGTGCCAATTTACCTACTCAAGGAGATTACCAGAACCCTATCTTCCTTTGAGGTAAAATGAACTCAGTGAATGATTACACCATCGATATGCTTTAGATTTATTTTCTACTTTTTTGAGCCATATAGAAAGATAGGTACTTTTTTAAAACTTTTAATTTATTTTTTTGTAAACTGTTCTTGATTTTTTAATGTTAATCCTAACATTGACAGTATCCTGAAAAACCATTTGTTGCAATTTGGCATAGCTGAGCAACTATTCATAATCCCAAAGTTAAACTAATAAAGTCTTAAATTATCATGCTTCATTGGAACCGTACAGAATTTTAAATTTGATATGTGTTGCTAGTGTAATGAAAAAAAAACTTCAGTTTTCTGAAAAAGGAAATTCACATTTAAAATTTTTTAAATATATACCGTATTTGCTGGTGTATAGGACGCACCGGCGTATAAGACGCACCGGTGTATAAGACGCACCCCCTTTTTTAGACACATTTTTAAGGGAAAAAAATTTTCCACATTGTTTCATGAATTTCCATAAAGATTTACTGTACTCATTTTATAGTTATTTATGTATACAAAAAATGTAACTAGGGAACATTGTAGTTTGGTACCTTTTAATGTTCATCCTCAAAACCCAGAAATTCATCTCCAGAGCTAAATGAAGAATCACTTGAAGCCTCTTTTTCAGAAACTGAGTCTTCGTATAACAAGTCATCCTCTGTGCCATCAAGTGAGTTACTAATACCACATTTCTTAAATGACTTTACAACTGTCTCATGTTTCACAGCATTCTATGAAGTTTTGACCCATTTACAAATCTGCAAAATGCTAGGCCTCTTCCTTCTTTCTGATGGTGTCACGTCAAAATCTGTAGACTGCATCCAACTGTTCCATTTCTCCTTCATGAATCCTTTAAATGGTTTATTAATGTAGACATCTAAAGGTTGAAGCTGGCTCGTTAGTCTACCTGGAATTACAGTTAACTGAGTTTTAAGTTGGTTGATTTTATTTTTTACAGCTTCTGTTCTATGACTCCAAAACTGATCCCATACTAGCAAAGCAGGTTTCTTTAGTAGTCCACCAGGGCACCTAGACCACACATTGTCTATCCACAACTTCATCCCCCCTTCATCCATCCAGTCCTTAGGATGAATGTGCACAAACACACCTTTAGGCAGTTTTTCCTCGGGCAAGGTTTTCCTTTTGAAAATCAAAAGAGGCTACAATTTTGTTCCATTGTCACAACAAGACAACATGACTGTGTAGTGTGTTTTCTCATGTCCACAAGTTTTAACAATAACACTTCTTACACCTTTGGAATCTACTGTTTTGTTTGAGGGTACATCGAACGTCAGTGGGACCTCATCCATGTTTCCTATTTGTGAAAGTTCAAAATTTCCTCTTTTTCTTGCATTAATGACAAATTTATGAAACTCGATAATCTTGTCTTCATATTCTGTTGGCATCTTTTGTGCTATTTTTGTTTTAGTCCGCATACGTAAGTCATTTCTCTTCTTGAATCTAGAACACCATGACGTTGTTCCTGTAAAATCAGCGATGCCTCTGTTAGTAGCTATCACTCTTGCTTGTTGAATAGTCATTTTTGTGGAAACTGAAAATCCCGTGCTTCGGTGGTCTAATATCCAAGTTTTTAATTATTCTTCTAGTTCCGGCCATTTTTTAATTCCATGTTGCAGATTATGTTTATTACGCATAGCTTTTTTTAGGTCTTCTTCCTGTCTTCTCCAAGTTATCTTTTCTGTTGGCGGTGATCCGAAATTCCTCTCTGCTGCCCTGTTTCCATGTTCTTTGGCATACTCAATCACTCGTAGCTTGAATGCAGTATCGTAGCAGAATCTGCGTTGTTTTTGAGCCATGTTTCGCAGCAAAAACACGAGAAAGTTTCTTCGGTACTGAAAGTTTACGTTTTTGTTGCATTGAGGCGCTATAATCGGTAGCGACGCGCCATGCTCACGCTTTTCGAAAAAATATGCTGGTGAAATGTGATCACGCATGCGCACATTGGATGAATCTTAACCTTGAGATGTCAGTGGATCTGAACTCTATTTTACTGGAATGCTCCCTCTGTCAGTAGTGAAGCATAAAATATATCACGCAACTTATTATTTTTACAGAACAGAAAAAAATGGAAACGATTTATTTGAAACCACTCTTTCACAAAAGGACAAAATGCAAAAGAATACTTATATATGTATATTGATATAAACCAAAAGTTTTAGACTGAAATTTCAACTCATAATTTTGATTACCGGTGCATAAGACGCACCCCATATTTTAGGCGTATTTTGAGGGAAAAAAGTGCGTCCTATATGCCGGAAAATACGATATATAGTTTATAAAATTATATAGGTAAGCTCAATTAATAATATTTATCTTTTCAATATGTTGTGAAATTTGATACATTATAAAACAATTGAATCCTGCCATCATTCAGATTGCCATTCCTTGACTCCCATATTGGCATCACATTCAGTTCTGTTTACCTTATACCACATTCAAGCAATTCTCTGGTTGGCCCTAACTGTAATGTCATCAATATAAGTGTAACTACCACAGTAGGTTTCCAACACAATGGAGACAACTGAACCATATAACTGAACCATATATATAAATCCTCTGGTTTGTTGTGATCCTCTGAACTTTTACCAACACAGTTTTCCATAAAGTTTGGAAATGTTCATGAAAATGAAACATTTTTTTAACCCTAACTTGTTTGAAACATGTTTTTGGAAAAAATTGCAAAATATTTTAAATCTTAAGAACGAGAAAACAGGAGGAATATATAAAACACCGATAACAATAAACCTTACTATGGCAAAACGAAAAGAACCTGCTGAACTAGAATAAAAGAACACAAAAGGGATGTATGGTTAAAAGAAAAACAAAGCTGAACAACTGGTGATATATCATAATAGAGAAGCGTGCTACAATGAAGAAATTTACCACCCACTCCACCCATGGAAACTGCTCCTGGATCAGCGCAGCACTGCTAAAGCATCCACACCTCCATCCCTACCCGTAGCACATGGACAGGACCACGAAACCGCAACAGTGCCACCCGCTGCAAACCATACAGTGCACCGGCACAACAACTAACATGCATACAATCTCCGAAGTAGAACTGTTTACCCAACTTCTGAAGATGACATTAATAGTCGAAACATGTCAAGTTACGGTGCTCTAAATATCATTGTGTGATCTGTGCAACAGGAAAGGACTCACTTGAAATATTTCGACAAGAAGTGAATAACATCCCTACTATCCTGTATTTACTGATCAAAATGCTATTTTGATCTACTGGAACAATAATAAAACAGCTTGGATAGTGATTAAGATTTTAATTTAACTCAGCTGTGTTTAATCTGTTATGCAAAATACTTACTTCTATTTTATTTCTTTCATTTCACTATTTCTTCTGATGTAAAATTTGTTTCAGTATTTTTAGAATTATTTTTTATCATTCATTGCCTAATTTCCTGAAAGTGAAACTGAAACCACTGAGTTCTTCATTACTGGGAATGTGCTATGTTTGACAGGAGCAAAGCACAAGACACAGTGGGACTTGAACCTTCCAGTGTCCACCCTGAAAAACAGGTTTCCATCCAGAGGCCAAGCTATTTTTTCCCTATGCTCAGCCCCCAAAAAAACTTTAATTTTAGAGCTTTTTTCCCCAAATAACTAATGAAAGCAATTGTGGCATGTTGTATGCCAAATTAGTCAGTGTTTAATTCTGGATTTTCTGAAAATCATGTATTTAACGAAAAAGATACGTTTGATTTTAATAGGGACTTTTTTAGTCATGTAGTAAAAAAATGCATCTGGCAACACAAATAAAAATTTATATAAAAATCTAATAGACATAAATGATTACAATGCACATGACTAGAATGACTATATATTTCTGAATAACAAAAAAAATTTTTTTTTTTGGGTTTAAGTAAATATTTCTTTCATTTTGTAATTTTTTCCTCAGTACCATACTTTGAGAAAATTTCAGGCTCGTAGCCAATTGTGCTGTCTAATGAACAAGTCAACTTTAGAATTTTTTAAAAAAATAACCAATCAACGGAAATAGGTCATGTTATATATCAATTAAAAAATAACTTAAAATTCTCTGTCGTTGAGCAATAAAATTTTAAAGTTCATCCCTCAAACTATTTGCATGTTAAAAGTTTTTAGGATAAAACACGGAAGCTTTTCAGAGCAAAGACGGCGCTCTGTCTTCAGTGAAGTGATGATACATAGCATCACTTCACTGAAGACGGAACGCCCTCTTTGCTCCGAAAAGCTTCTGAGTTTTCTCCTAAAAACTTTTTTAACATGCAAATAGTTTGAAGGATAAGCTTTAAAATTTTATTCTCAATGACATAGAATTTTAAGTTCTTTTTAATTAATTTCTGAGCAAGAAGGTCTTTTTAATTGTGTACTTATATATCAAATTAAACAAAATTTAATTAAGAGTTTCATAAAAATAAATAATGTAAACAAATTTGCAAGCATATTGGTTTTAATTAGCCTTTTTCAACGTGATATGGTGCAAAAAAATATTGCACTATACAATTAAGGCTTCATTTTGGAAAACCTGATGAATAAAAATAGTTAAATTATATATTTATTGAAAGGAAATTTCCTCCCAAATAAATTCAGCCTGAAATAAGACTTTTATTTCTTTTAATGATTCCTTTCAGTATTGTATATTTTAAAAACAGCCAGTGTTATACAATGTGACTTGCCTTCTCACATTCACAGGATTTTTTGAACTGGTTATGAAATAGAAAAAAAAAAACTTCCTTGGCTGCTTTTTTTGCTAAACAATATAATTTTTTTCTTTGGGTGTTGAAGTTTGGCAAACTTGGCTTAGTGCAGAAATGTTTGTGCATCAAAGCAAAAAAAAAAACAGCGACATATCATCTGTCTGGCACAACCAAGGTACTGAGGGGGAAGAGGGTTGCCTTTAAAATCATTCAATATGAACATAAAAACTCGGAATTTTAAAAAATATATTTTTCTAGAGAGGGGGATGTGCAAAACTTTTTATGTGAGTTTAGCAGAGGGGATGCCTTCCCAAAATTACTCTCCCACATGACTGCTGGTTCCCATAACAAGGAAGTCTATTTTGCTTCTGTATCCAAGACATTCATTTTCAGAAAACGGTACAAGCTCAAAGTTTTTTTACTGAAAAAACAAGAAATAATAAAAGAAAAATTGCATATAACCTAATCGGATGTTAAAATATCTGCAACAACTTTTAAGTCGGCCATCGATCTAGCATAACTTGGAAAGATCGATAAATCAGCTGATCGAAAGATAACTAACTAATGAAAGTTAATCTACAGAAATGAATTTGCTTCCATATCCAAGACCATTTATTTTCAGAAAATTATACTAGATCAAAGTTTTACTGGAAAAGTAAAAAATAATAAAATAAAAATTAACATATAGCGTAATGTGATGTTAAAATATCCACAGCAACAAGTTGTAGGCCAGCCATACGATGTAGCCTAACTATAAAAAAAATCAATACTTATAGATCGGCCAAAAGATCGCTAATTTCCAAAAATAAATCTACTGAAATGAAAACTAAGGTAAATATGAAAAACTTTACAAAGGGTATCCAATATGCTGGACCAAAACTGTAAGAAAACACTTATACCACAAGGAACAGAGCTAGCATGTGTCAGCCATCTGCCTCTTATTTGCCTCATTAAACTATACATAATTAAATGCAGCCTCACCCAGAATTTCTAAGAAGGATGTGTTTACTTCCAGTTTCGATTTTATGAGCAGGAAAGGTGCATAAAATGCTGGGAAAAATGATAAAAATAACTTGGGAATACTGAAATAGGTTTATGACAGAAAAAGGTTATGTGTGAAAAAGAAAAGGCTGTACGTACTTTGTAATTTCTTCCAAAATCTATCATTTTCAAAAATAGCAATTTTTTTTTGTTAATCTTTAGGAGATTTTCGAAATTTAAGGAAAAAATTTGTTGATAATAGTTCAAATCAAACTTATGAGCTTAAAGCAGAAGATTGCTTAGTACAGCAGTTTCCAACCTTTTTCGATTCTCGACCCCATTTTATAGAGGCAAAGTAACCCGCGACCCCGATATATTAAAAATAGGCTTTTTAATAGGATAAATGAAAACACATTGAAAATAGATTTTTCAGCATAATATAATTCAAAATAATGTTAACTTACAACATATTTAATGCGATGATTGAAATTGTAACTCATTAACAAGCTTAAAAATTCGCGGTTGAGTTTTTGTTAATGCCAATCTCATGTCATTCTCTACATTTATTGTTTCTTGCTTTGGTTTTCAATTGAAGCATTGAAAATCCACTCTCACAGAGATATGTAGAAACAAAGGGGAGTAATTTTTTGTTGTTTTGTGATTTTTTGTTTTCCCTTTTTAAAATTTTCATAGCTCATCGCTGCCTGGCGACCCCACAGAAAACCCTTCGCGACCCCATTTGGGGTCACGACCCATGGGTTGGGAACCACTGGCTTAGTATATATAACTAATTAACTCAAAAATTTGTTAACTTTGACAATCAAGTTAAATAATATATATACAGTCCCTGTGTTTGGTACCCCACTTTCTCTTTGGCTCTGTAACACTCCAAAGATCGTTAAACTTCTTCTCTTTGGACCTTTTGATCCAAATTTAACTAAACTTCCAGATAGTATTGGGTGCTAGGCAATATTAACTTGCCAAATAAAGTTAAATGAGAGTTCACTAAGTATATGGCCATTACTTATTGAGTAATAATTCAAAAGATTGTCAAATTATTAAAGTTTAATTTTAATAAAAAAAAATCGGTTATCGTTGCTCAAGAGAAAATAGTAAAGTCAAAATATTTCGTATAGCAAAATTTATTTCCAAAAAATTCAAGGCTTATGAAATAAACTGATGAATACAAAAGTCTGAGCAACTGAAAAACTCGCATCTAGCTCCATCTCTATTAACAGCTGACTTCCTGCATCTTACTGCCTATCTCATTACTGACTCTTCTATCCTACTCTGACTCTGTGACTTAATGTCACTTAGTATACATGTGGCGTGCAACTGACACGTGTTGCACACTGAGAAAAGCATTTGTATAATCTTATAATTGCTTGCTCGCTCTAGCTATGACACAAGAGGGGGCATTTCCTTATGCTCACATTAGTGGCAGTCAATCAAAAATCAGAGTTGCACATATGCAACTCCTTTAGCAGATTGGAAGAGGGAAAAGTGATAAGTCCAACTGAAGAATAAATCAACAAAATGATAAATATAATATAAAGTAAAACTGGTTAAGGAAAAGTGATTGGGGAGGAGGGGGATACTATGACTTTATAGCTTTAATTGTGTTATAGTTAAATTATATTTTATTATTATTATTATCTGAGTTAAACTTGTATTGCCTACATTATTTTTAAGATGAATTTAATGTTCTTTAAATCATTCTTCAAGCTGTCTGGTAATTTTACCCACATAATTGGGGGTTGAGAGTCCTAATTAAGTTAATATTTAATTTATCCCTGTTGTCCTCAACCTCAGACTAAATCCTGAAAAAATTATGTGATATAATTTCCATATTGCAAGGACTTCACTATTGTTATTAAAATAACATTAAGCAAATTTAATGTCCATGTCCAGATATCAGCTAGCAATAATGTAAAATCATTAGAATAAATGATAAGGATAAAGCATCAGCATCAGGTTTAGTTTATAGAATAGGGACTTGTGATCCTGAAAATAAACTATTAAACAAAAAATAGTTATGTGGGTAAAAATTAGGCAGCTGCAAGAAAGATTAAAAGAACATCAAACTGATCTTAAAAATAAGTAGGCAATACAGCTCTAACTCATACAATAATAAAACATAATTCAACTATAACAGAATTAGTCTAGAATCATAGCAGTTCCCCACCCTAAGTATCAAAATACTCAGAAAATATTTAAATTAATTTGCATCAACATACCTAATATAACACTGATTTTACCCCCCACCTCCAGCATAGAACCTCCTATTGTGTCAGAAGCGAATAACTCACTCTGACAGAGGGCATCAGTCTTAAATTACTCTTCTTTTGTACCATCAATCAACTGCCTAGAAAAGCCATCAGACAATGGAGGAAGCCCATTGCAGGGAATTTTTTTTAAATGTTAATGTTCTTAAAATGTAAATTTTTAATCGACTGGCTGGGTATCGTTTTCGAAGGAAAGTATTTGTCAACAACAGTGACTCTAATAACACTCTAATGAGGGAATGCAATCAACCATCTTGATAACAAACAATATCAAGGGTAATAGTGAAGAAAGATTAACACAATTAAGACATAGCAAACACGTGTGATACAACTGGAGCACTTCATCAACAGATGTTAAATCAATCGGCAAAGATTCCATGAGCTCCAAGAAGTAACAACCTTCCTACAATGGAGTATGCCAGCCATTTCATAGGATTTAATAGAATAAGAACAGACAATAAAGCATAGCCTTGAACTTCCATCATAAACATATAGACATTAGATAGTCTAAAGGATACTACAATGCTTAAAGTGCTTACTAAATGTCAGCTGTTTTTTTTTTCGTTGTGAAAAAAATCAGAAATTAGACGAGTAAATTGGTGTAAAACCCAATAAGATTAACATCATATGAGAGCATTATGATTACCTTTTAAATGCAGTAATTTCATTGCTTAATAAAATTTATGTAATACTATCACCTTTGTGCAAGATAGTCTTAACATTAAACTGAACAAAAAAAAATTGCTCATTGTTTATTTAATATAATAAATCTTGTATGAAAAATTAGAATATGCAACATTTTGATATAATTTTGTATTTCTCCATGTTTTAGTTTTTAAATATATACGAAAATATATGTTATCTTATACAGGACAGATTATGCTATAGAATGCAAGAACTCTGATTTTTTTTCTAAATAGTTGGATTTGTTCACATTTAACACTTTGCAAAACCTGCTTTATTCTGTTCTTGTTAGTGATTATTTTTTATTTTTTTGCTTATTTTTTATATTTAATTCCAGCTGATTTTGGCTCTGCATCTATGGCATCTCCTGCTAATTCATTTGTTGGTACACCATACTGGATGGCACCAGAGGTAATCCTTGCCATGGATGAAGGACAGTATGATGGGAAAGTTGATATCTGGTCATTAGGAATAACCTGTATAGAACTCGGTAAGAAGAAATTTGTCACCTGGAAATCAATAAGCTTCTTCAATGATTGAGCATGATGTCTAATGTTCATAATAAATATTGCTTTTTAACATTTTTAAATTTATTACAGTGTTTTTTTTTAAGTGGTAAATATTAGAATTTGCATTATTTACATTAACTTCCTGTACTATAAAGGTTGTCATACCTTTAAGAACTACCTTTTAAAAATTCCATAGGTAAGTAAAATAATTTTTTGAAATTCCCAATATTTCCTTATAAATAGTCATATGAATAATAATATACTCATTTTAAAGTCAGTTGTGTATTAAATTTTTTACTTCTTGGGCTGTAGGTATATTCTTTTGTTAATTCCATTATTGCAGGCAGAGCTTGACTTTTTGAATGGGGGAGGCAATTGCTGAAAGCTATGTTGAGAATGAATCAAAATTACTATTCCAGTACCAGTACTTAATGATCCTAAATTTTTAAGTTCCAGCATTTCCATTTTTATTCAAAAATTGCCTCAATTATTTCACTCTTGTACTCTTTTTTTAAACAATTGTGTGTGTTCCATTAAATATATAGCTATTTATCTAATATAAAAATTATTGAATTAAGCTAATTAAGAGAATGAAGGTTAGAACTTGTATTTGCAACAGCAAAATGCACTTTTCAGTAAAACTCGTAGATTAACAGTAATTGTTATTTTTTTCCCTCTGGCACAGAATAGTGAGCTAACTTTTTTCTTATTCGTATCTGCTAAGACTTGGTCAGAACTGTTATCATTGTGCATTTTAGCAGTAAAACACTTAGTTCTTATCTACATAAGGTGGGAGGGAACAAGTATTGTTCCCATCTTTTCACTTCAGCGTATTGACTTAGGCAGAGTTGTGTACTGAATACTGAATAATTGAGAGGAATGTTCTGAAACATAAAATTATGTGCATAAACTCCCTGAATAGTAATTTTAACTCCTTCAAATTTTTGTTTATTGAAGAAAAACCTTTCCCTTTAAATGCATTACGACTAAAGAAACAAGAAGATACAAAAAATATTTTAAACCTAATTTCACTTAAATTTAGCATATACATGTAATGTATATAGAAAGCAGTTAAAAGGAACATAAAAGAATTATAATTTATGTGCACTTTATCATGATAAATGCATCTAATGAATGATACTTTTGAAATATAGTAAAACAGTTTTGTGGTTTTCTGTGAAATGTAGTAAACCAGTTCTTGTGTGTCAGGCACAGTTATCTTTAATGTTATTGTATGCAGTTTCTATTATATCCATAGATGGCACTAAATTCCAATTCGTTCTTGTGTACTGCAAAAATTGCAAGACCACAAGCACCTCTTCCTGTGTTGTAAATTATTTTTTAGAATTTTTTTCATTGCAATGTACAACAGAATCAATTAAATTATACACTACAACATTTGTTTACTTTTGCAAAGTTTTCTAAGAATGTTTTAAGAACCAATAGAATGTTTTCAGAATTTTAGTAACCATGATTGAGGAAAGGAGCTGTAGCATTGGTACCATACAAGCAAACTGATTGTCTAGCTAACAAACACTGTGTGAATAAGTCTTATGAATTGAGCATTGCAGTAGCACTTGTTAACAGTTTGGAAAGTAATTGCTCATTTGCTTGCAACACACATTGAACTGGTTGCTTGACATTCCTCATATCATACTAACTAGCACTGTTATATAGTTGGTAATTTCAAGGACTATTCTATAAATGTAAAAGTTGTAGAATGGCATTATAAAAGTTATGAAAATACTTTGCCTTTTATGCCAACAGATGTATATTTAATTTAAAATTATATGTTTGAATTATTTTTCTTCTTTTTAATTATAACTATTGTAAGGGAAATGTAATTTTCATAGATGCTTTGCTACTGATCAGCATGTTGCTTAAAAATAAGTCATCTGTTCATTTTGTACAGTTAATTTTTTTTCACTTTCAGCACAAATACATATTGATATTTCAGTTTGTTATTTTTTCTATGCTGCAGCTTTTTTTAGTTACTGCTAGCAAACACATTTGAAATTCGATGGGACCTGCACTTCCTCCAACCAACCAAGTTTTGGAATAAGTGCAACTCGGTAGCAGCAATGGGGTATGCAAAGAACTTGATCCAAGCATAGGAAAAATACTTGTGTGAACATTCTCACATCCTTTGTTATTGTAAGCACCTCATTCCATTAGCAACACAGTAAACTGAACTTGCGGAAAAACTCAACCACCCCAAATGTTAGTGGAAATACTGTAATTTATTATCCGCACAGTTTAGGAAGGTTAACTTTTTGGAAGGTATTGAAGAAGGTCCTTATTGTTCAGTCCAATTTGTACATGTACATTCCAGTTACAATTTTTGAATTTATTACTTGTTCTAGTAGTCAACTTTCTTTGCATTTGATCACTATAGAGAATGCATTTTCAGTGGTATTTCTTGACAACTGAAGAGAGCAATTTGATAGCATCATAAATGCATGACACCTATATTTTTAAAGAATCTTAAATTTTGCACTTTCATTGAAAGTTTTTAATCATAAATAAGAAATATGGGAAGCAAAAACTCCACTGAAGTGATTAATAACAATTATAAGATTTAGGAAATATACATTCTGTATTTTGCCTTAATGAAGTGGTTCCAGATGTATTCTAGGTGTGTAGAAATATATTTTCACACACACAAAAAATACTTGTTTGTATAAATCATATTTTATTTCCATGCACAAGGAACAGGCATTTTAGTGATAATAAATTCATTTATTATGAAATGTAGTGTAAATATTCTCTGAGGAAAGATAGTACACTGGTTTTAAAAATTTAAGAAAATTTATCAGTGACAAACGTTCAAAGTGCCGTAATTTGTGAAATAAGTTTTAATGAAGAATTGAACTGGAGATAAGTTAAAGCTCTCAATGACTTGTATTCCAAGACTCTTTTGGAACACAGTAAGTCATATGTGCCCACCTTTGATATGTTTTTAAAGCAGACATATCAAACTAACTCATTAGTTTATCAGAGCCACAGTCGAATAATAAAACCCCCTCGGTGTGAGCGCCTGTACGCGGTGAGGGGGACCACCCTGTGAAGGTTCCGCTGGCTCGGTTACCTTCACAGGATCCTAAACACTCGCCCGCGTGTTTGCCGTGCGCGGAGACCCGTGTCCTGGGAAAGGAGTATCCTGGTAGTTGCCCGGGGGTCCCTGTCTTCTCTCCTCAGCTCATGACTGGCGTGGTCCCCATTGGCCATCTTGCCATTGGGGAGCCTGTCTGTCGCAGGGCTGGGCAGCGGATTCCGGGGCCTCTGCTATACACTGCTTTGGCCTCTGCTTCCGGTAAATGGGAGCTCCTGGGGTGGCCCCCCCAGGAGCAATCGGCTGGTGGGCAGGTTCTGCTAGGGTCAACCGTGCAGAGCAGTGAGTAACCTTGCCCACGTTCCGGGTACAGGTTTGCAAGTTTCCTCACAGATTATTTTCTTTTTGTCGTTATCCTTTCTTTGTGAGGCCAGTTTGGCCATTCACAATTTTGTTATTTTACGCTTTGTTTCATTTGTGTAGAACGTTTTGTTCTGCACATTTCTCTTTTTATTTTCCTTCTATTTATTTGTGAGGGCTTTACTCACTGTCTGTGTGGGTATAGTGCCTGCGTAGCCCTGGCGCCCGACTGGGCGTCCTCTTGTTGGGCTCCGTGGAGGGTGGAGACAGCGGGCATTGAACCACATAAAACAAAAAATGAGAGACAATGATGAAATTAATGCGATCACTGCCAACAAGAGGGCTCGACATGAGCCCCCATCTTCCTCGTCTACGTTATCTGCCATTGTCTGTGTCTTCGCTCCCGAAGTTCTTGATCATCCTCTCCACCGGTGATCAGGTACTTGGGGACATGTCCCCTTTTTTTGTTAACAAAGGTTTGAAAGGTCTTGCGGGAGAGCCGAAATCCGTCAAGCGCTTGCGATCTGGCGACTTGCAGGTTGAGACCGCTTGTTCTAAACACTCTGAACTACTCCTTAAAATCAAAGAAATTGGTGGGGTGGCTGTCGAAGTCACTCTCCATAAAACTTTGAATTCCTCTCGGGGTGTGATCACTGAGTGGGGCCTCAAATTCACTGAGGAGGAAATCCTTTCTGAGCTCACAAGGACTTTCAAGGAGTAACAGCGGTCCACTGGGTTTTGACACGCCGTGATGGGAAATTGACACCCACCCGGGTGCTGATTGTGACATTCAACACGCCACGCCTGCCTTCTTCCATCAAGGCAGGTTATTTACATTGTGAGGTTCGGCCATCCAAACCCTCTGCGCTGTTTTCAGTGTCAGATATACTGTCATGCCCGCACAGCATGCAGGGGCAAGCCCACTGTGCTCGCTGTGGCAGTAAGGATCATCTCGATCCTGACTACTGCACAGCAGAAAAGGCATGCTGTGTGAACTGCAGTGGCGAACATCTGGCATACTCCCGCGACTGTCCGAAGTGGAAGGAGGAAAAGGAGGTACAATGCCTCAAAGTCATGAACAACATCTCGTATGCTGAAGCAAGGAAGCTTGCTGCACCACCCCCCGCCCCACATGTCAAGGTTTCCTATGCCAGTGCAGTCATTGGAAAGCTCATCGTTCCAATGACTTCAGTTGCGGTGCAGACTGACATCAGTGTACCACCTACTGAGTCTTTCTCGCCAGCTGCGAAGTACCTCCTCACGCAGGCAAAACCGAGGGTGGTGTCGACCTCGACATCTACCCCGGTTTCCATTCCTGCAACACAGCCTTCCACCTACACCGGAAGGCCTCCTCCTCCCCGTCCTCAGACAGCAAGACCTTCAAAACCTAAGGGGCCCCCACCGGGGCCAAAAAAGAAAATCACTGCACTACAAAGGGCGGTCACCGATCCATGTCCCTCGGACGATTCCAAGGACATGGATACCGACCGCCCCTATTCACTAAACCGTCCTCTGCGGCGGTTAAGCTGAATAGGAATTCATCGTCCGCCCACTCTTCTAAGTCCTGAGATGGCCACACTCCTACAATGGAACTGTTGTGGATTCCAGAGGAATCTTGATGACATCAAGGCCCTCCTTCAGGCACACCAGCCCATCTGTGTGTGCCTGCAGGAGACATACTTGCAGCCAGTCACAGATCCCACGATCCGGCACTTTTCACTAGTTCGCGCGCCAGGCAATAATTAACAAAGGACATTCCAAGGACATGGATACCGACCGCCCCCTATTCATTTGGACATTTTGGCAATTGGACATTTGGACATTTTGGCAAATTGCCAAAAGTAGAATAAGTTGATAATAAGTTGATTTAGGGTTCAAATACCAGTGAGCGTTCATGAGTAAGAATCAAAATGATTGTCAAGTAATGTGAAATATAAAAAAAATCCTTAATTCGCGTTGCTCAAGAGAAAAAAAATTGTACAGACTCAAAATGTTTTAAATATAACGAAACAGATTTATTTCCAAAATAATTCAACTCACCAAGATATCAATGAAGAACACATAACTCCAACTCCTGTGCTACATGCACTGTGCTTGGTGCTACGCACCTTGTGCACTCACTTGTGCTTCTGCTTATGCTACTGCTTATGTGACTCGCAGTGTGATGCCCCATCGTTCACTTTTGCTTTACCTTAACCAGTTTTTGTTTAATTTACGTTATATTTATCATTTTGGGGATTTTTATTTCCTTTTCGGCATCACAGCACTCGTTTTCAAGTTTCTAGGAGTTGCGTACGCGCAACTCCGAACTTCCAACCGTAACCGTTAAAGCGCGTGCCAAGGACACGCCCCCTCTTACGTCATAGCTTGCGTCCTTCGTCATTGTATGCAAATGTCTTTCCCGGCATGCGCCGGCCCATTGTCAAAACCGTGACCTGCGGAGCACTTGAGAGTAGAGCACTAAGCACTGGAGCACTTGAGAGTAGTAGAGCACTGAGAGTTGTAGTAAGGTGCGTAGCACTGTGCGTGTAGCACAGAATTTAGTTTCTTCATTGATGTCTTGGTGAGTTAATTATTTTGGAAATAAATCTATTTTGTTTTGTTACAAACTTTTGAGTCTATAGTTTTTTTATCTTGAGCAACGCTAATTTAGGATCTTTTTTACATTAACTCTTATTTTGTTAAGAATCATTTTGACTCTTACTTATGAACGCTCGCTGGCATTTGAACCCTAAATCAACTTATTCTACATTTTGGCAATTTGTTAATTATTGCCTGGCGCCCGTCTAAGCTATCCGGAGCATAAAACTTAAGTATTTTGCAATTGTTTTGGAGCGTTACAGAGTCACAAAAAAGAAGTGGCGCAGCGAACAGGGACTCGCCAGTATTTAACGATAGTATATATATTTGTGGATAAATTTTGTATGATTGTCAAATATAGTAATTTTTTGAGCTCAATAGTTGTATGTACTAGTTGTAGATTTAACAGCAGCTTAAGCCGAAAATTTTTGTTGAGCAAGTAGCTTAACATTTTTGTGTATTATTCAAAGGTACTGAAGTTTCAGCGTAGATATTGCTGCATATTTAAGATAATTGTCGTATGTAATGATTAGAAGTGTCCGGACACACAAGTACGTAGGACGATAAGAAAATTTTTTTTATAAGCAAATTTATATTTTTGTAAAGCTTAGTTATAGCTTTAGTATTGTTGTATAGCAGTACCTTTGAGCGCTGCTCAAGATAAAAAAAGGTTTTCAAAATTTCCAAAATTCCAAATTTCGGCAGACCGCTAAACATGTCTGCTAATAATATGGCCGATTCCGCCATAATGACTCCCGACATAGAAAGAGTAAAGGGTAGATTGCAAGATGTAATGATGGAAGCAGAAGTGCTAATGAATCTGCTTGATGATAATCGGGAGAAAAGGGGAACGACAACAACCCCTAAATTTGCTGACAATGCTACGTCAGTTCACCAACGAAGAAACTTTGAACGTAAGGTTCCATTTTCTGTTCCGCCAGAAGCAAGCGATAGAACAGAGTATTTTCAACCGCCACAACGACGATTTGCCAACCCATCCATTAACTATAGTCCTTATGTTAATTGGCCTTTACCTGAGATAAGGTTCGACGGTTCGAAACGTCCGACATCGTGGACATTTGTCAAGTCCATGGAGGAGCACTTCCGTTTACATGAAGTGCCAAGCAACAAAAAAGTTGTTTTAGCAGTATCTTGCCTAATTGGATGCGCTAAGCAATGGTGGAATAACGTAGGATGTCGTCATGGTATAGAACTTTGGGAAGAATTTAAAAATGAAATCATGGACATATATCTGGCTTATAATGATTTTACAGAACTAGCTACAGAGTTGTTTTCACGAAGACAAAGGGAAAGAGATGACATAGAGAAATTCATATGGGGTACAGTAGAATTATACCAGCTGTACGATGCTGATGCCGCTGTAATTGATATTGTAAATTGCATATTGTCTCAATTACTTTTGCCCATCCGAGAATTCCTAGAAGTACGAAACATAAATTCAGTTGCCGAGTTAGTCAAATTGGCTCGGCAATACACTGCAAGAAGAGAATCTGCAGCAAATACACATAACCAACAATGGATGCCATTCCCGCCAAAGCAGCGATATCAGGTTGAGTCGCGTAGAATGACTCCCGCACGACCGCAATTTACACGGTCCCGACAATTTGGCCGAACCTTTGTGTGAATTACGTCGAAAGCGAAAGCGGTTTCACTGGACACCTGTTTGCGATACAGCATTTCAGACATTAAAGGATGCATTGTGTCATGCTCCCGTGTTGGCCTTGCCACAGTTAGGCAAACCTTTTTTCATCTACACTGATGCTTCCGATGTCGGTCTCGGCGCCGTGCTGAGCCAAGTACAGAATGACAATTGTGAACACGTCATCATGTATGCCAGTCGCAGTTTGAGTCATACTGAAAGAAACTATACAGTGACTGAAAAAGAATGTCTAAGCGTAATATGGGCTCTAGAAAAATTTAAAGTACAATTAGACACATCCGACATAACTATTTTTACTGACCATGCTGCTTTACAATGGTTACAGACATCTACCAATCTAACAGGTCGTCTAATGCACTGGGCATTACGCCTACAAGAATTTAATTTCAAGGTCGAGCATCGAAAGGGAAGTGCACATCAGCTACCAGATGCATTATCCCGTGCTCCCGTGTGGCCGGCAGAAGTTACGCCAGAGCTCGAAGATAAGCCTTTTGCTCCCTCACTCGCCACAATAGTTCCCATCGAATACAAGGAACATTTAATTACTGAACAACAAAGCGATTTAGAATATGGAAACGTGTATCATTATTTGAAAACTGATGAATTACCTCTAGATCCTAGTATAGCTTCAAGTATTGTTGGAAGAGCCAGACATTTCAGATTAATTAACGATATTTTGTACTACTGCAGACGACCGAGTCAAACAGGCAGTTATCGCCCATTTATTCCCAAGAATTTAAGAGAGTACGTACTCCGAGAATTACATGATGTACCTTCAGCTGGACATTTAGGTACACGGAAAACCTATCAGAAAGTGGCCAAAAGATCATATTGGCCAGCTTTGAAAAAGGACGTAAAAACCTATGTAGAAACATGCCTAATTTGTCAAACCACGAAATTCGATCAAAACCGTCCTTGTGGTCTTATGAAAAGCACGATCTCCAATGAACCCATGGAATTAGTTGGCATGGATTTAATGGGCCCGTATCCACAAACACAAGCGGGATCCCAATATATTCTGGTCTTGGTAGATTATTTTTCGAAATGGGTCGAAATATTTCCTGTTAGAAATGCAACAGCAACAATCGTAGCAAAGAAATTTGTAAATGAATTTATATGCAGATACGGGGTACCCAAGAGTATAGTTTCGGACAATGGGCCCCAATTCATTTCCAATGTGCTTGCTGAAGTATGTGAAACGTTCCAAATAAAACATATATACACAACTCCATATCATCCACAATCAAATTTGACAGAAAGAATTAATCGAAATATTGGCAGAATGATAGCTGCTTACGTCGAAAATAGACATAGTACATGGGATAAATATTTGCAACAGTTTTCCTTTGCTTTATGCACTTCATTACATGAAACCACCAAATTCACGCCTTCACGGATATTTCTTGGAAGAGAACTAACATTACCCTGGGACAGACTCATTGGCCAACCCGCATCTCCACAATCCATTGAGTTTAGAACGGAACAGCATGTTCGAGCCATTTCAAAGGCACAAGATAATTCCCTACGAGCACAATAAAACCAACGAGAGGATTATAATAAAAGACGACGACATATGGAATTTAAAGTAGGTGATAAGGTCTTGGTTAAAACACATCATAAGAGTGATAAAGAAAGAGGATTTATAAAGAAATTTGCACCATTATATGCTGGACCATATGTTATAAGGAAGAAACTTTCTCCACTTCTGTATGAATTGGCCAATATGACCACTAATGCCTCAGTAGGATACTTTAATGTTGTGAATATTAAAAAATACAAAACTTCTATAGAATTTTCTAGATCAGAAGCAGATGCTCCACAACCAACCCAGGAGAATGATGGCTCTGATGATGATATTGAACCTTTACCACCCAGAAGAGAAAAGAACAGATTAGATTATCACCTACTGCACACAACAGGACAAAGACTGACAAAGCCAGATTCAGCTGTTCCATCAACGTCAAGAGCGTAACGAAAAGCCGACGAAATGACCAGAGCCTGCAGAGCGACAACCGGCAGCGAAGCAGCGAACATCGGGAAGATGACGTCACGAGAGAGATCTACAGCGACGACTTGACTTGAACGAGATCTTCAGTAACAACTTTACGTGAAGCCACCCAACGACGACGGAAGGATGTTATCGGAAACGGACTAGATGATTTATCGCCACGGAGTGCCAACAATGAAATTTAAGTATATTTTTCTTTCACTTGGCACTTGATTGAGTTATAAAATGTTTTTTTTCTGGAATAGATGAAGACGAAGAAGAAGCCTTATTGTGAATTATATAGTTAGCGATGTTTAATTTCTTGTTGAAACTTTAGAGTTCGATATTTATTTTTGAAAAGTGAAATTATTGTAGTTGGAGTTTATACTTGTGTGAATAGAATTTTTTTTGCATTCTTGTTCATCGAGGTTCTAGTTATTGTATTTACGTGAGTTAAAATGTATTTTTGTAGATTTTTTTTTCAGCTGACTGATAGCTGAAAATTTTGTAAGTCGGTATTGGAAGGTTTAGAAATTGTAAAATGTTTCTGGATATGAATGTGAAGAGTGAAAGAGAATTAGTGATTTAAGAATTTGTATTGTAAAATAACGTGCATTCCAAAGTGAATTTATGTAAAAAAAAAAGGAGATTCATGTAAAAGTTATTGGATGAAATGTTATCATCGTATATTATAAATTATTTACACTTTTTTTTCTTTATTCTTAGATACGATTTATGTATATGTGTTTAAATCTGTTCAGTGTCATCAGTGATATTTATGTGTCAATGATACGTAATTTTTGTGGATGACATTGGCAGTATTTATTGGTATATATAGATGATGGCCATGATGATGATTGCAGAATTTTGTTTTTTTTTTTGTGTACCTTTTTGGAGCTGTCCCCAAATGGCCTAGTCTGATAACAAAGTTGTTATCAGCATAACTCCTTTGGGAGGGGGACGTTAGCTCTGAAGGGGGAGGTAACTAATGATTTTTTATTTCAGCTAGATCGCGATTTCTGTGAATAGGAGAAGAATTAGCGGATGATTACAATCCCGCTTGTTTGTAAATTTTGAATTTTCTTAGCTTTGCGTATTTGAATGTAATTAGGAGGAGATAACGGTGTTCGAATACCCGTTTTTTTATGTGATTTAGGTGAAGAATTAGCTTTCACGAATTTTTTATTGTGGTTAGGGGAAAAGCGGAAGTTATTACCCCGCTAACAACAAATGTAATGAATCACTTTTTCTTTTCATCTTTTTAACATTTATTAGACTTAGAAAGTTAGGAGTTGATTAACCTGTTTTTCTGTACAGTTCAAGATATGCCAATTTCGAGTTTGTATCAGAATGTGATACTAGTTAGACCGATGATGCTAGTATACAGTTAACTGTCACAACCACTGGTACGTAAGTACACTAGGTTAGCTGTTAAATACATATTTTTGTTAGGAGGAAAAGGGAGGAGGTACCTTTGGTTGTGCTGGAAAATTGTGTCAAAGTAAGAATAGTTCATCATATCCAAATTTGCGCTAGCATACTTTTACTTATTTATGTTCAGCCATGTGTAAATGACGTAAGATGTGTCCTTTATTCAAAATTTGCTCGTCAAAATTTGTTAGGTCAATATTTTGACTCCCTTTGGAAGGGGGAGTTGTGATGCCCCATCGTTCACTTTTGCTTTACCTTAACCAGTTTTTGTTTAATTTACGTTATATTTATCATTTTGGGGATTTTTATTTCCTTTTCGGCATCACAGCACTCGTTTTCAAGTTTCTAGGAGTTGCGTACGCGCAACTCCGAACTTCCGACCGTAACCGTTAAAGCGCGTGCCAAGGACACGCCCCCTCTTACGTCATAGCTTGCGTCCTTCGTCATTGTATGCAAATGTCTTTCCCAGCATGCGCCGGCCCATTGTCAAAACTGTGACCTGCGGAGCACTTGAGAGTAGAGCACTAAGCACTGGAGCACTTGAGAGTAGTAGAGCACTGAGAGTTGTAGAGAGAGCAGAGAGATGTAGTAAGGTGCGTAGCACCGTGCGTGTAGCACAGAATTTAGTTTCTTCATTGATGTCTTGGTGAGTTAATTATTTTGGAAATAAATCTATTTTGTTTTGTTACAAACTTTTGAGTCTATAGTTTTTTTATCTTGAGCAATGCTAATTTAGGATCTTTTTTACATTAACTCTTATTTTGTTAAGAATCATTTTGACTCTTACTTATGAACGCTCGCTGGCATTTGAACCCTAAATCAACTTATTCTACATTTTGGCAATTTGTTAATTATTGCCTGGCGCCCGTCTAAGCTATCTGGAGCATAAAACTTAAGTATTTTGCAATTGTTTTGGAGCGTTACAGCAGGTCACCGGTTTTTGACAATGAGCCGGCGCATGCTGGGAAAGACATTTGCATACTATGACGAACGACGCAAGCTATGACGCAAGAGGGGGCATGTCCTTTGCACGCGCTTTAACGGTACAGTCGGAAGATCGGAGTTGTGGCGCATGCGCAACTCCTAGAAACTTGGAAACGAGTGCTGCGATGCCAAAAAGGAAATAAAAAATCCCCAAAATGATAAATATAACGTAAATTAAACAAAACTGGTTAAGGTAAAGCAAAAGTGAACGGTGGGGCATCACAGTCTCGCAGCTGCCATCCCCCCTTCCTCATTATGGGGGACCTCAACGGACACAGTCCACTTTGGGGCAGTGCTGACACCAAGGGGAGGGGCGGGGTCCTGGAGCAGTGGCTCCTGGATCCTTCTCTCTCCCTGTTGAACACCGGTGCCAGTATTTATTTTCACTCCCCAACCCGCTCTTTCACTGCCATTAATCTTACCATCTGCTCCTCCTCGATCCTTCCACTCTTTACATGGGAGGTCGAGGACAACCCTTACAGAAGCGATCACCTCCCCGTGGTGTACACCATCTCCCGTAGGGTACCTTGCAGCCCTTCATGCGTCTCGCGGTGGAGGCTCGATCGGGCTGACTGGGGTGGTTTTGAGCTGCTCGATGACCACTCTGTCAGCCAGGAGCCAATCAATGTGGCAGTAGCGGAGATAACAGACTGTATCGTAGATGCAGCTGCATCAACAATTCCTCAAACTTCTACATGGTTTCCTCGCTTTCCGAAACCGTGGTGGAATCCAGATTTCACAGCAGCTCGTAAGGCTCAGAACAAGGCTTGAGAGGTGTTTCGGAGATATCTGACGTCCCCCAACCTTGAAAAGTTCAAACGTGCCAGGGCGAAAGCTCATTTCTTCCGACGCCAGAGCCAGAAGGAATCTTGGATCAAGTATACATCTTCTATCGCCCGCACGACCAGTTCTAAAGTCTGTGGGATAAAGTCCGGAAGATGGGTGGGAACTACACGTCCCACTCGTTATTGATCCTGGAGCACAATGGACAGGCAATTGCTGATCCCAAAGCAATTGCCGACACTCTGGGGGAGTATTTCTCCTCCATCTCTTCATCTTGCTCTTATTCCCCGAGTTTCTGGCACAGAAGGGCAGGGCGGAACGCTCTCCGCTGTCTTTCCACTCGAATAGCCTGGAGCCTTACAATTGGCCATTCACAGCGGAGGAGCTTCGCCTTGCTCTGCACTCTTCTCGTGCCTCTGCTATAGGGCTGGACAATGTCCATTATGCCATGCTCCAACATCTTTCACCATCGAGTAAGGATCGGCTGCTCCATCTCTTCAATCGCATTTTTCTCGAGGAGCAGTTTCCGGACTCCTGGCAGGAGGCCATTGTCTTGGCCTTCCCCAAGCCAGGCAAAGATCCCAAGATTCTTTCTAATTATCATTCCATCACGTTGACGAGCTGCGTGTGCAAGGTGTTGGAAAGAATGGTAAATGCCAGACTCATCTGGTATTTAGAACATCACAACTTTCTTTCCAACACCCAGTGTGGCTGTGTGGCTTTCGCAGGCAACGGTCAACTCTTGCCCATCTGATACGCCTCGAATCGGCTATCAGAAACTCTTTTTTATGTAGAGAGCACCTGGTGTCAGTTTTCTTCAATATCGAAAAAGCGTACAACACGGCTTGGAGATTCAGCATTCTTTGTGATCTCCACAGCTTCGGCTTGAGATGTCACATGCCGATCTTCATCTCCAACTTCTTATCGACATGTTCTTTCCGTGTCGGTAACACTCTGTCGCAGCCGTACCCCCAAGAACAAGGGGTGCCACAAGGCTGCGTCCTGAGTGTTACGCTTTTCGCTTCAAGATTAATTCAATTACTAGACAACTTCCTCCATCAGTAGGCATTGCCCTCTATTTTGATGACTGTAGCATCTTTTGCTCTTCATCCAGCATGAGGGTCATTGAAAGACAACTGCAAATTGCCCTGAACAATCTTTCGGTTTGGGCGACGGCAAACAGGTTTTGGTTCTCCCCACAGGAGACCGCTTGTGTGCACTTTTTCCACAAGTGTAATCTTCACCTGGATCCCGAGCTGCGGCTCGGGGGTAACATCATTCCAGTTGTGGCGGAGACCAAGTTTCTCTGTCTCATATTCGATCGGAAATTAACCTTTTTACCACACATACGTTATCTCAGGTCCAAGTGATGCGGGCATTGAACATCGTCTAGGTCCTCTCCTCCCTCTCTTGGGGGGCGGACCGATGTTCTTTGCTCCACCTGTACCATGCACTTGTCCGATCGAAACTGGACTACGGATCCCAGGTGTACGACTTGGCCCGGGATTCGGTGGTGAAGGTGCTGGACCCCCTCCATCACCAGGCCTTCCGTGTTTGTACGGGAGCCTTCCGCACCTCACCGGTCCAGAGTCTTTACGTTGAGACCGACGAACCTTCTTAATCTCTTCGCCGTCAGCATTTGGCCCTACAATATGTATCTAAATTGCGATCCCTGCCTGGCCATCCCACTTGGGACTGCGTTTTCAGTCCAAAGAGGGAAATGCTTTACACTAATCGGCTGACTGCCATTTGTCCATTTGGTTTGCGAGTCCGAGGCTACCTGAGAGACATCAACACCAGTCTCGATAGCATGGCACAGTCGACAGCTGAGCCACTTCCACCATGGCTCGCTCTTTCCCCTTCCTGTGATTTTTCCCTGTGCAGGACGAGGAAAGCCTTTACACCCAACTGTGTGTACCGTCAACTCTTTTCCAGCCATTGTGCTGAGCACCCGGACTTCTTGCCTGTCTTTACAGATGGCTTGAAGTCCGGCACATCGGTGGGATCGGCCATGGTCTGCTGTGATGTAATCATTGCAGACCAGATTCCACTGCAGTGTTCCATCTTCACTGCAGAGTTGCACGCTATCAGCCTCGTCTTGGACCACGTGGCGACTAAGCATCATCGTTGGTGTGTGCTTTACACCGACTCTCTTAGCTTGCTACAGGCTTTGATCTCGGTGAGGCATCGGCCTCACCCAGTTCTTACTAAGATCTGCCAGCAGCCACAACCACAATCCATTTTTGTTGGGTGCCCGGTCACGTCGGAATCAGGGGTAATGATTTGGCAGATTCTGCTGCCAGGTCAGCCACACCCCTGTCCAACTCTCCGTTGCCGGTTCCATATCTGGATTTCTGGCAGCATTTTACCACCGAGCTCCGGGGACAGTGGCAGAGATCTTGGTCAGAACAGGTTACGAACGAGCTCTTTGAGATCAAACCTATCATCAAACCATGGCAGTCTTGTTACCGCAGGAATTGCAAGGAGGAAGTTGTACTTGCTCGGATCCGCTTAGGTCACTCGTTTATTACTCATTCGTTTCTTCTATGGGCGGACGACGTACCTAAGTGTGAGTTTTGCGACACCATTTTAACTATCAAACACATTTTAATATCGTCCATGTTTTAACTTTGAACGACGTTTGTATTTTACATTTCATGATTTTACGTCTGAGCCCCTTACACTCGGACATTTGTTATCTGATCATTGTGTTTTAACGCTGTCTTTCAATTTTTACAATTTACAGGTTATTTTATTTTACTCGTCTATAATTTTACTCCACTTTTTATTATATATATGATTAACCCAGGTTGTTTACACCTGGTTACTTCTATTTTTACAAAATATTTCTACCTTTGTTTATTGTTATTCACTGTTTGTTATTTTATTATTCTATTTTTGTCTTGTTATATTTCTGGTTTATTTTTAAAAATTGGTTGAGGGTTTCAGGACTTTTATCTTTTTACATTTTGGACATTAGTTTGGCGCCATTAAACCCTAAACAAACAACCAACCAACCAACCAATTCGAATAATAAATATTTGAAGCAGGCTGCCATTTTTTAGAAATCTTTTTTTCTCTGGAATATAAAAATTTATGCATATTTGGCATCCTAAAACTCTAAATTGACAAAGAAGTAAAGGATATTGGATGGATTTCAAGCTTTTATCTAAGAAGAATTGTAAACAATTTAAAATTTTTTACATGATGTAACGCTCCAAAACAAATGCAAAATACTTGAAGTTTTATGCTCCGGATAGCTTAGACGGGCGCCAGGCAATAATTAACAAATTGCCAAAAGTAGAATAAGTTGATAAAAAGTTGAGTTAGGGTTCAAATACCAGCGAGCGTTAATGAGTAAGAATTAAAATGATTGTCAAGTAATATGAAATATAAAAAAACCTTAATTCGCGTTGCTCAAGAGAAAAAAACTGTACAGACTCAAAATGTTTTAAATATAACAAAACAAATTTATTTCCAAAATAATTCAACTCACCAAGACATCAATGAAGAAACATAACTCCTGTGCTACACGCACTGTGCTTGGTGCTACACACCTTGTGCTCTCCTTAGTGCTACTGCACTAACTCTACTGCTTATGCTACTGCTTACTCTACCTTAGTGACTCGCAGGCCACCGGTGTTTGACAATGAGCCGGCGCATGCCGGGAAAGACATTTGCATACTATGACGAACGACGCAAGCTATGACGCAAGAGGGGGCATGTCCTTTGCACGCACTTTAACGCGCTTTAACGGTACAGTCGGAAGATCGGAGTTGTGGCGCATGCGCAACTCCTAGAAACTTGGAAACGAGTGCTGCGATGCCAAAAAGAAAATAAAAATCCCCAAAATGATAAATATAACGTAAATTAAACAAAACTGGTTAAGGTAAAGCAAAAGTGAACGATGGGGCATCACAACTCCCCCTTCCAAAGGGAGTCAAAAGATTTGACCTAACAAATTTTGACGAGCAATTTTGAATAAAGGACACATCTTACGTCATTTACACATGGCTGAACATAAATAAGTAAAAGTATGCTAGCGCAAATTTTGATATGACGAACTATTCTCACTTTGACACAATTTTCCAGCACAACCAAAGGTACCTCCTCCCTTTTCCTCCTGACAAAAATATGTAATTAACAGCTAACCTAGTGTCAATATATACCAGTGGCTGTGACAGTTAACTGTATACTAGCATCATCGGTCTATCTAGTATCACATTCTGATACAAACTCGAAATTGGCATATCTTGAACTGTACAGAAAAAATAGGTTAATAAACTCCTAAACTTACTAATTCTATAGTGTTAATAGATGAAAAGAAAAAAAAGTTACATTGTTGCTAGCGGGGTTATAATTTCCGCTTTTCCCCTAACCACAATAAAAAATGTGACAGCTAAATCTTCACCTAAATCACATAAAAAAAAAGGGTATTCGAACACCGTTATCTCCTCCTAATTACATTCAAATACGCAAAGCTAAGAAAGTTCAAAATTTACAAACAAGCGGGATTGTAATCATCCGCTAATTCTTCTCCTATTCACAGAAATCGCGATCTAGCTGAAATAAAAAATTATTAGTTACCTCCCCTTCAGAGCTAAAGTCCCCCTCCCAAAGGAGTTATGCTGGTAACAACTTGGTTATCAGACTAGGTCATTTGGGGACAGCTCCAAAAAGGTACACAAAAACAAAATTCTGCAGTCATCATCATGGTCATCTATATATACCAATAAATACTGCCAATGTCATCCCCAAAATTACGTATCATTGACACATAAATATCACTGATGACACTGAACAGATTTAAACACATATACATAAATCGTATCTAAGAATAAAGAAAAAAGAGTGTAAATAATTTATAATACACGATGATAACATTGCATCCAATAACTTATACATGAATCTCCTTTTTTTTTTTACATAAATTCACTTTGGAATGCACGTTATTTTACAATACAAATTCTTAAACATAAAAAATATTAAATCACTAATTCTCTTTCACTCTTCTCATTCATATCCATAAGCATTTTACAATTTCTAAACTTTCCAATATCGACTTACAAAATTTTCAGCTATCAGTCAGCTGAAATGAAAAAATCTACAAAAATACATTTTAACTCGCGTAAATACAATAACTAGAACCTCGATGAACAAGAATGCAAAAAAAAAAATTCTATTCACACAAGTATAAACTCGAACTACAATAATTTCACTTTTCGAAAATAAATATCGAACTCTAAAGTTTCAACAAGAAATTAAACATCGCTAACTATATAATTCACAATAAGGCTTCTTCTTCGTCTTCATCTATTCCAGAAAAAAAAACATTTTATAACTCAATCAAGTGCCAAGTGAGAGAAAAATATACTTAAATTTCATTGTTGGCACTCCGTGGCGATAAATCATCTAGTCCGTTTCCGATAACATCCTTCCGTCGTCGTTGGGTGGCTTCACGTAAAGTTGTTACTGAAGATCTCGTTCAAGTCAAGTCGTCGCTGTAGATCTTTCTCGTGACCTCATCTTCCCGATGTTCGCTGCTTCGCTGCCGGTTGTCGCTCTGCAGGCTCTGGTCGTTTCGTCGGCTTTTCATTGCTCCGTGCGGATTTTTGAAGAACCTTTTCTCATACTTTCTAGGCTTATTGGTGTTCGCCTCCAAATGACGCTTTAATAGTTGAGGACCTCCAGACTTGTCAGGAATACTTGCGGTCGGCACAACTTCTTGGTTGGTTTTTTCTTCACTTAAATCAGACTCAAAATTATTTTCATCATTATTACTTTCTTTTAAAACTTCTACTTTAAAAACCTTTTCAAAAACGGCTTTCTCATATGGTTGTTCTACTTCACAAACTTCGTTATTTAAACTTTCATTATTTGCACTAATGGGACATTTTATAGGTGCTTCTGAAATAATCTGTTCTGGACCACAAGGTAAGTCAAAAAGTCCACGGGACTGCTGCTGCACTGTCAATTGATATTCATCATTATTATCGTTGCAAACTTGTTCCTTAGCAAACGGAAGATCAACTTCTGTATTGTTTCGATCTGTTACTTTAGTTACTTCGTGACAATCATTAACGAAAGGAAAAGCCATAGTGGCAAGGCATAACTCATGAGAGGGCTTTTCTTGAGGAACCTTGGCCTCTCGCTTCAAAGATCCCGTTGAAAGTTTCCCGAATTTTCATTCCTTTTATAACAGTATTTTTCAGTGTGTCCTTGTCGGCCACAAAAATTACAAGTGATAGTTTCTCTCTTTTGTTTAACCAAAGTTTTAGGTCTAGTGTTATGGTTCGAAGCTTGACGTGGCAAAAAGTCTCTACTAAGTTCATATTCCATAGTTCTAGGCGTGTTCGGCGCAAATTGTTGGGACCGTGTAAATTCCGGTCGTGCGGGAGTCATTCTATGCGACTCAACCTGATATCGCTGCTTTGGCGGGAATGACATCCATTGTTGTTTAAGTGTATTTGCTGCAGATTCTCTTCTTGCAGTGTATTGCCGAGCCAATTTGACTAACTCTGAAATGGAATTTACGTTTCGTACTTCTAGGAATTCTCTGATGGGCCAAAGCAATTGAGACAAAATGCAATTTACAATATCAATTTCAGCGGCATCAGCATCGTAGAGCTGGTATAACTCTACTGTACCCCATATAAATTTTTCTATGTCATCTCTTTCCCTTTGTCTTCGTGAAAACAGCTCTGTAGCTAGTTCTGTAAAATCATTATAAGCCGGATATATGTCCATGATTTCGTTTTTAAATTCTTCCCAAAGTTCTATGTCGTGACGACATCCTACGTTATTCCACCATTGCTTAGCACATCCAATTAGGCAAGATACTGCTAAAACAACTTTTTTGTTGCTTGGCACTTCATGTAAACGGAAGTGCTCCTCCATGGACTTGACAAATGTCCATGATGACGGACGTTTCGAACCGTCGAACCTCATCTCAGGTAAAGGCCAATTAACATAAGGACTATAGTTAATGGATGGGTTGGCAAATTGTCGTTGTGGTGGTTGAAAATACTCTGTTCTATTGCTAGCTTCTGGCGGAACAGAAAATGGAACCTTACGTTCAAAGTTTCTTCGTTGGTGAACTGACGTAGCATTGTCAGCAAATTTAGGGGTTGTTGTCGTTCCCCTTTTCTCCCGATTATCATCAAGCAGATTCATTAGCACTTCTGCTTCCATCATTACATCTTGTAATCTACCCTTTACTCTTTCTATGTCGGGAGTCATTATTACTGAATCGGCCATATTGTTAGCAGACATGTTTAGCGGTCTGCCGAAATTTTGAATTTTGGAAATTTTGAAAACCTTTTTTAATCTTGAGCAGTGCTCAAAGGTACTGCTATACAACAATATTAAAGCTATAACTAAGCTTAAAAAAATATAAATTTGCTTATGAAAAAAAAGATTTTTCTTATCGTGCCTACGTATGTGTGTGCCCAGACACTTCTAATCATTACATACAACAAATATCTTAAATATTCAGCAATATCTACGCTGAAACTTCAGTACCTTTGAATAATACACAAAAAATGTTAAGCTACTTGCTCAACAAAAATTCTCTGCTTAAGCTGCCGTTAAATCTACAACTGGTATATACAACTACTGAGCTCAAAAAATTACTATCTTTGACAATCATTCAAAATTTATCCACAAATATATATACTATCTTTAAATACTGGCGAGTCCCTGTTCGCTGCGTCACTTCTTTTATCTACTCTGTAACGCTCCAAAACAAATGCAAAATACTTGAAGTTTTATGCTCCGGATAGCTTAGACGGGTGCCAGGCAATAATTAACAAATTGCCAAAAGTAGAATAAGTTGATAAAAAGTTGAGTTAGGGTTCAAATACCAGTGAGCGTTAATGAGTAAGAATTAAAATGATTGTCAAATAATATGAAATATAAAAAAATCCTTAATTCGTGTTGCTCAAGAGAAAAACAAATTTATTTCCAAAATAATTCAACTCACCAAGACATCAATGAAGAAACATAACTCCTGTGCTACACGCACTGTGCTTGGTGCTACGCACCTAGTGCTCTCCTTAGTGCTACTGCACTAACTCTACTGCTTATGCTACTGCTTACTCTACCTTAGTGACTCGCAGGCCGCCGGTTTTTTGACAATGAGCCGGCGCATGCCGGGAAAGACATTTGCATACTATGACGAACGACGCAAGCTATGACGCAAGAGGGGGCGTGTCCTTTGCACGCACTTTAACGGTACAGTCGGAAGATCGGAGTTGCGGCGCATGCGCAACTCCTAAAAACTTGGAAACGAGTGCTGCGATGCCAAAAAGGAAATAAAAATCCCCAAAATGAAAAATATAACGTAAATTAAACAAAACTGGTTAAGGTAAAGCAAAAGTGAACGATGGGGCATCACAATGAGTACCAGTTCAGAGTTTGCTTTTATTTAACATACATGCATCCCCTACCTTAACCTGTCACTTAAATATTTTTGCAGAAAACCCTTTTCTTTTAAAGTAGCTTAGAGATTCAAGTTTCAATTCTTTGTTGATATCACTTTAATGATGACAAAATGTATGAGAATTAATAATGAATTATCTGGTGTCTTATTTCTGATCATGTCAAAGAAAAGTTGTTCACAAATTTTAGAAACCATTGCCCATTGTGCAAGAGAGCTATACCCTGTACACATTGAAGAATATGCTGGATGCCTTTAATGGGAGGCTTCCATCTGTCTCCTAACAGCTGTTCAATGGGTCCCCTTCCTCCAACCTTCTCTGAGCCCTGGTTTTCTTTATGACCTGGCCACTGTGTGCAAAAAAATGTTGCTCAGAAGTAAAACCCAATTCATAAATTCTAGGACTTGATCACAAATATTTATTATAAAATTGAATTATCTTTGGAATCAGTCTGCAGATAAATAAGAATAAAAGCATAGCCTACTATCATTGCTAAAATTTTGTATTGTCTGTTTAAGAGTAAGTCAGAAACACAACTTAAGAGTAGGAAAACTCAGCATTAAAAATTGAAATGATGTTGTTAAAAAACCATTTAAAAAAAAAAGCAAGTTCCAGGTTGCAAGGCGTGTATATAGTAATATATATAATATAGTACAAATAGAAAGTTGAAAGATAGTGCTCATGTGTGAGTTGTGTGAATTTAGGTCTAATAATGTTAGTGAATTTCTTCACTGTCATGGCTCATGTAATAGTTTCATTCACTTTTATTGTGTGGTATGAAGCAAATCAACTTTAAGAAGATGAACATTTTTTTACCCTTAGTTTCGATCTGAAGAGTGGGAAAGACACATAGAATTACTGGGATAAATGATAAAAATTATTATAGGAATATTGAAATAGGTTTAAGGCAGAAAAGAGAATAAAAAGAAAAAAAAAAAAAATTGGAGGTAAGTACTTCTAATTTACAAAATCTTCCGTTTTTAAAAATAGCAGTTTTTCATTAGTTTTCAGAAGATTTTCTAAACTTTAAGGAAAAATTAGTTGATAATAGTTCAAATCAAACTTTTGAGCTTAAATCAGGGATTTACTTCTGCAAAAAGTAACATTAACAAACAAATCGGCAATACCGTATAGCACTTCAAAAACATGGCAATCAGATGGCTTAACAAGTTATTTATATTTTAGTTTAATAAAATATGCATCAAATGAAAAAACAAAATATTATTTTTCTAGTCTGAATTATATATTTTTATAAAATAAATGTAAAAAAATTTTAAAATGGCAATTTTTATTTTTAAAAAATTGAATATTTTTGTTGTACTAAAACTGTATATATACATCATCGACCTCATTGCGGATTCTCCAAAGGTATACATACGACAAGGACACTAGAAGGGTTAATTAGTACCCTACTAGTCCTAACAGGAAGCATTACAAAGAGCTTAATAAACATATAAAGGATTAGTTAGTTGCTAATAAGAATCTTTGGCTTGATGGCTTGGCTGACAAAACCAAGTAAGCAGTTAGACAGCAGAACAGCTGTACCAGATAGTTAATGTTTTGTGCAGTAGAAAACGGACAGGTATTCAGAGATTGAAGGATAAACAAGGTAAGATTATTGAAGGTGAGGATTCTATCATGGCTAGATGGGCTGAGCATTTCAGAGATGTTCTAAACAGTGTGGTTAGTTGCTCCAATTGTATGTAACGATGATAGATGCATTGGTGGCTTTAATGTTGGCCCTATATCACAGTCTGAAGTTATTTTGGCTATTTCTAAACTTTTAAACTACTTTATATTTGAATATCTTTTATGATAAAAGCATTGTTTCTAAGGATTTTACCAGAACTATTATCCTTATTTTTAAAACAATTGATCAAAGTTCTTGTGATAACTATAGAGTTATCAGTCAACTTTCTGTACCAGGTAAAGTTCTTTGCATCATTATGCTTAATAGAATTAAGAAGTTGATTGATGAACAGTGTGGATTCAGAATTGGTATGAGATGTATTGATTGGATATTTTCACTTAGGCAGATTCATAAAAAATAATATAAAATATACACTGAGAGGCCAAAAGTCATGGGAATAACAGTTAAAGTAGAACTTGTGCGCTGTACTCGTAGCTGATGCGTTGGGCGTCAACCGCAGAATGGCGCTGCAGTAGCCTACAAACCCAACATTCATTTCGGAGTAGTTGTTAATTCAGCATGGCTGCACGTCATGAGTTGTCTGACTTTGAATGTGGCTTGATTGTCAGTGCCAAAAGGATGGGTCATGCAATATTGGAGATCGTACAGGAATTCGGTTTTCCCAGATCTCTACAGTATCAAGAGTTTATCATCAGTATTCTGTTGATGGCATTTCCACACACATAAACCAGTGAACAGGTCAGTCATGTGCAATTGACGAACAGAACTCGCGTTGACTGTCACGAATGGTAACAACTAACAGATGGGCTACAGTGCATGAAATCACTGCCACTTTGAATGTGGGCCAAACACAGAATTTTTCTGAATGGACTGTCCATTGCCACCTGCACTCCATCGGATTTGGTAGCCGAAGACCCACTTGTGTCCAATTGCTTACACATCATCACAGAGCTCAATGACTGGAATGGGCCCAAAGACTTAAAAATTGGACAGTAGAACAGTGGCATCAGGTAGCATGGTCTGATGAATCTAGGTTCCAGTTATTTTACGCTGATGGGTACATTAGAGTATGGCGTAGGCCCCGTGAAGCCATGGACATTTCCTATCTGCAAGCTACTATTCAGGCTGGAGGTAGCTCTGTGATGGTGTGGGTGTGTACATGTGTCTACATTGGGCTCTCTCATCCATTTGGAGCAATTGCTGACAGGTATGAGATACGTGGACATTCTTGCAGATCACCTGCACCCCTTCATGACTCTTGAGTACTCTGATGGTGAAGCAGTATTCCAACAAGATAATGCAACATGTCACCAGTCTTTGGTTGCTAGGAGGTGGATCAAGGAACACTCCATGGACTTTTCCATCATGAATTGGCCCCCGCAGTCTCCTGATATGAACCCCTTGGAGCATCTGTGGGACACAACAGAAACAAGATTAGGATCCATGAATCCAGCACCATCCAATGCAACACAATTATGATCTACAATATAGGATGTGTAGGCTGTAATCCCTGCAGAATGGTACCAGCAATTCATTGACTCCATGTCTTGATGTGTGACTGCACTGCTGAGGGCTCGAGGAGGACCAACCCATTATTAGGCACATATTCCATGACTTTTGGCCTCTCAGTGTGTTTACTAGTGTAGTTCTGCTTTAAATATTTAATTTTTTTCAGAAAGCTGTGGTCACTAGCTTTGTAGAGTTCGCTAAAGTTTTGACTATTGATTGCCATAATTTGTGATTGATCATGAGATCATATGACATACCAGACAAGTTACCATAATGAAAGCTCTTTGTAATAATACTGAGTTGTGTGTGAGAATTGGTAAAGCTTGTAGCAATTGGTTTAACATTCCTCCAGTGTTCAACAAAGGTGCATTTTTGTCTCCTTTTCCCTTTAGCTTGCCATTATTTTATTAGAGCTGTAGATGAGACTGATAGTAGAGTAGGTTTGGTGATAAATAGGGAGAAAACTAAATTGATGGAAATTGGTTAGGCAGGCTGCGGTTCAGTTAATATCAATTATTGTAGTCTTGAGCAGGTGTCTTAGTTTAATTGTCTTGAGAGTTTTGTAACAGATATTGGTGATGTACAGCATGCAATTATCAGATGAATAGGGATTGCTGCTGGGATTTTTAAGAATCTATGGAGAGTGTGGAGAAATAGGTGTATACACCTAAAGACTAAAATTAGACTATATAATAGTTCGGTTCTTTCTAGAATTAGTTATGGTAGTGAAACTTGCACCCTTTGTAAGCAACATAGCAAGAAACTTGATGCTTTTGATTGTAGATGCTTATGCAGTATCTTGGGCATAAGGTGGTTTGACTTTATAAGCAATGATGAGGTTAGGGAAAGGAGTTGGCAACCTCTTTTGGGCAGCATATTGTGCAGAGAGAGATTTCATTAGTTTGGCCATGTTGTCTGTATGCATAACTGTAGATTAGCAAATAAGGGTTATGAACAGTGTGCTTTAAAGGTCTCAGAAAGAGTGGGAGACCTAGAATGCAATGGGTGACAATGTCAACAAAACCTCATTAGAATTGATCTGCTATGGCTAGATGCAGCAACTGTAGCTCAGGACAGACATGTTTGGAAAACCAAATTTTTTTAGTACAAAAAGTAAATATTCCCTCAAGCAGTTGCTTGCTACTAAAAACAGAAATTGCTGTTTGAAAAATTTCTTAGATATATCGTATAAAAAATGTATTATTTAGGCTTGAAAAACAATACTTCTTTCATTTTTTTGCATATTTCTAAACTAGGATATAAATAATTTGTTAAAGCCATACAATTGCACTTGTTAGACCTTTTTATACGGTATTGCTGATTCATTTTTTAACATTACTCTATGCTTAAGCAACAGCCTGATTTAAGCTCACAAGTCTGATTTGAACTATTATCAGCAAAAGCTTTCCTTATAGTTTTGAAAATCTCAAAAAAAATTTTTTAGCAAAAAGACTACTATTTTTAAAAACAGAAGAATTATTTTTATCATTTATCCCAGCATTCAATGCATTATTTTCACTCTTCAAATTGAAACTGTAAGTAACAAGAGTGTTCTTAGTGAGATGAAGGCCAAAGCTTATTGTTGTGAAGACTGCCTGCAGTGTCATGGCAGAGCAGGTACCATGGCCTATTTAATTGCTGGTATGTGCCACAATCAAGTGGCTACATTGTAGATTGTTTATACTGAGTATTGTTCTCACACATTGGATAGCATCACTATGCATCTAATTAGTATTTTACTTTTATATTTAAACTTTTGTTTCCATTTCTATAGATTTATTTTCATAAATGATCAATCATATGGTCAGCTGATCTATTGATAGATTATTATCAATCTTTCATAGTTATGCTGCATTGGGTTAGCAGCTTACAAGTTGTTGCAGATATTTTATTTAGCATTGCATTAGGCTATATGTTAATATTTCTTTTATTATTTATTTGTTTTCCAGTAAAAAAATCTTTGATTTTGTATCGTTTCCCAAAAATTAATGTGGTCTTGGATATGGAAGCGAAGAAAGACTTCCTTGGCATGGAAATTAATCAGTTGTCCTACGGGAGCGCATTTTCGGCAAGGGTTTACCCCCCTCTCCCCTGCTACACTGAGGATGTTTTATCTCTACCCCCACATTATCTTAGCTATGCCACTCTGATGATATAGACTTCTATTTTTTGCTTTGGTGCAACAATTATTCATCACTTTAGCCAAGATTCCCAAAATTCAATCGGATGACGATCCTAAGTGTGAGTTTTGTGACACCATTTTTAACCATTAAACACATTTTAATCACTTGTCCAGCTTTTAACTTTGAACATCGATTTTATTTTAGCTTCCACAATTTTACGTCTTAGTCCCTTACACTTAGACATCTTTTATCTGATTACTCTGTTTTATCCACTGTTTTTGACTTTTTATGTTTTACAGGATATTTTAACTATCTTTGGTTTTTACTTTACGACATTGTTTTTATATGAGTCCTATACACCCATTATTATTGTTGATTTATACACGTTGTTTCTTTTTATTAGTCCTTTTTTACTCATCTTTATTGTGCTGTTTTGTTTCTGTGACTTTTAACTTTGGTTGTGGGTTTAGTGACTTTTATCCCTTTATATCATTTTGTTTGGTGCAATATAGCCTTAGCTGCTCTTGCTCCAAAAAACCCCAAACAACCAACCCAAAATTCAACACCCCAAGAAAAACAAATTCATAAGATTTAGTAAAAAAGCAACTAAGGAAATCTTCCTCCATTTCATAAACAGGACAGAAAATCCCATTAATGTGAAAAATACACGTCACCTTGTATAACACTGTCCCATGTTTTAAAATATATTACTCTCTAAAGAATCATAAAAAAAAATCATGTTACAGATAAATATTAAATAAGGTACCTCTCTGAAGTTAACGTCAATCAATTTTAGATGAAAAATTCTCTTGAGCTGGGTGGGATATGAACCCACAACCTCCTGATAACGTGTCAGGTTCTCGTATCCCACCCAGCTCAAGACAATTTTTCCTCTAAAATTGATCAACATTAATTTCATAGTGATATCTTCCTTAATATTCATTAAATTTGTTGAAAAATATCTCTTCAATTTAATCAGGTAAATATTATTTGGGAAGAAATTTACTTTCGATTAATACATAATTTAATTGTTTTTATTCATCATGTTTTCCAACATTAAGCCTTAAATGCATAGTCTGATCTATTTTATTCACTACCACTGTGAAAAAGTCTTATTAAAATAACATGCTTGTAAATTTGTTTCAAATTTTTATTTTCATAAAATTCGTAATTAAATTCTGTTTAATTTAGTATATAACATGACCTATTTCAGCTGATTGTAATTTTTTTTAAATTAACCAAAGTTGACTTGTTGATGCAACTCAGCACAGCTAGCAAAAAGCCCAGACTTCTATCAAAGTATGATACCGAGAAAAAATTACAAAATAGGAGTAATTTTCTTGCTTCAAGTAAATACTTGTTTTTGCTATTCAGTAATAGCCTTTCTATTCATGTGCATTATAATGATTTATGTTTATTAGTTTTTTTTTAAATAAATTTTTATTTGTATTGCCAGATGCATTTTTTATATATATGACTGTAAAAAAAAGTCCTATTAAAATAAAACTATACATCTTTTGTTTATTTTATTTTCGAAAAATCCAGAATTAAATGCTAATTAATTTGGCATATAACATGCCATAATTTCTTCCATTAATTATTTAGCAAAAAAGTTCTAAGTTAAATTTTTCCCCCACTGAGCTTAGGGAGAAAATAGCTTGGCCTCTGGATTTAAATCAGTTTTTCAGGCTGGATACTGGAAGGTTTAAGGACAGTGATCATTAATACCTTATGATTTGTTTCACTACATGCTGTAGTCAGTATATGACTATTTTTAAACAAAAAATGATAATGCAATATTGACAGAGAGCACAAAAATTCAAAGTATTTCAAGGTTGTTTAATCATGAAACAATATAGCAAGAAACATCTTGTAAAAACCAGTTCGAAAGATGGAAGTTTTTGTAGATTAAGTTGACTGCTCTTTCAGTGGAACCATAAGTGACCAACACAGGCAGGTTTCATTGTAAAGTTATTTCTACTTTTACTGTTAACATGAAAACAGATGAGAAACAAAAATATTTTTCTTTAATCAGCAAGATTGTGACTGATGAGAAAAATGAGAAATTTTCCTCCATGAACAATAGAAAGCTGCAAGCCAAAACTGAAATTTCCAACTTTCATCAGTTTTCACTGGTCACCACTGTGTTAATATTTAGTACTATTTCCACTGATTAATCATTTTCCAATTGTATTATTATTTTCTCTTATATTCCTTTTTTTTTTTGCAGCTGAGCGAAAACCACCTTATTTTAATATGAATGCAATGAGTGCCTTGTATCATATAGCTCAGAATGATTCTCCTTCATTAGGACCTGGTGATTGGTAAGCAATTTTTTTTTCTATTTATCTCTTATCAGACAGCAGAATAAAATATGCCACAGGAGTCCTTTGTAATATTGTTGGAAATTACATTTACAGCGATACTAGGGTATTACAAAAAAATCAGTTTCTAGTTAGGAAAGCACAAATTTTCTAACACAGATTTCTGTAAAGAACTGGAATAATTAATTTGCATCATCATCCTCAAGCACCAATGGGCTATTGAGGTCCAACCAGACTGTGCAATTTAGTTCTCCAAGCATATCTGTCCTGAGCTATATTTGCTGCATCTGGCCACTGCACACCAATTCTAACAAGGTTCTGTTTGACATTGTGTGTCCACCGTAACTTAGGTCTCCTCCTCTTTCTGAAGCCTTTAGGTACGCTGTTCATAACCCTATTCACTAATCTATAATTATCCATTTGGGCAATGTGGCCAAACCAACAGAATCTCTCTCTGCACAATATGCTACTCAAAGGAGGTTGCCAACTCCCTTGCCTAACCTTGTCATTACTTACAAAGTTGAACCACCTAATGCCCAAGATACAGCGTAAGCATTTAGAATCAATAGTATCTAGTTTCCTGTTGTTCACAAAGCATCCAAGTTTCATTCCCATAACTAACCCTAGAGAGAGCCAAAATATTATGTCTAATTTTAGTCTTTAGGTGTATATGCTTATTTCTCCACATTCTCTTAAAAGTCCTGGCAGCAATCCGTATTTGTCTGTTAATCTCATGCTGCACATCAACAGTGTCTGTTACATATAAACTGCAGATTATGAACCTTGCACACTACAAACCTGTGCCAACCCCACCTTAGTGAGATAGGGTACAGATATGGAGTTGGAGTTTCCAGGCTCTAACCCAAGGCACCAAAATAATTATAAAATACAGACTCAAAACAGTAAAAAAAATTAAAAATTAATAACAATTAGTAAAGTATTTTGCTTAAAAATAAATGAGATAAAAATTATATATAAAAAAATTGCCACTGTGCAATCACTCAGAACTTGGTGCTTAACCATTTTTAATTCAATGGGCATGATTCTCACCTGAAAATGAAGTCCAGAGTCAGATATGCGACTCTTTTCTGCATGGTATGTGTGATATTTGTTTATACCATTCAGGCACCATATCCAAACTTCACATCACTCACTCGTGAAGTCACCATTATACTTTTCCAACAAAGCCATGCACTGATTATGCAAAGAAAGTGCCTCTCCAATGACTTTGAGAATCAACATTTCCATGGAATTTCTCATTCAAGACAGTAATGCCTTATGGATAGACTATTTCACCAGTTATATTGCATTTAAACTGTTCATAAGAAATTCTTTGTATAAAAATATTTTTCACTTTTTGATATTTTGGTGGGGGAGAAAAATAATATTTTTTACAATATTGGTTCATGGTTTGTTAAGTAGGGGTCCCTTAAATGTTCTGTCTTATCCAAATACAATTTCTGTCTTCCTTACATTTTAAAGCTCATTCACTTAAGAGAAAGCTGTAATTAAAGTTTAACCTTGTATTTTGAATTGTTCATTGTTTCTATTCTGTGTTTTTATTGATATAAATATTTGAAAGTACAGAAGGAGGCTATAAATAGAATTGGAGTCCTAGTATCTGCTTAAAATAATGAATAAAATTATGAATTAAAATAGGGATAATATCAAAAGTTGATCTGCCTGACTTTTGGAATCCATGAATTAATTGCCCATTTGTAATAGTGCATCTATAGAGAAAATAACTCTTTAGTTGTTTTTTCACTTTAATGTCCAGTTTATATTGAGCATTTTCTCTATGCAATAAAGTTTAATATGACATTGTTAATTTTGAATGTTTGAAATAAATGACAGTACATCAACAAAGAAACAGTAAGAAAAATTGTTAATGAAATATTGTAAAATGATAGTTAGGTTTGTTTTTTTAAATAAGTCATATGTTTTAAAACTAATGAATTGGAATTAAACCCTTATAAAAATACTAAGAATATTATTCTCTTCTTATTTGGCTTTCCCTGTGAAGTTTCACTGTTTGCTTCATGTTCAAATAAAATTGTTAATTTTTTTTATCTAAGTGTCAATGTATTTTTCTGTTACATGAATGCTTTTCCCATATTTTTTTTTGTATTACAGTATCATTCATTATTATAAATAAAATGCTTTTCAGTGGTAATTATCATTCATTATTTTTCATGATTTGTTCTAGGTCTGACACATTTCATCATTTTGTAGAAACATGTTTGCAGAAGCATCCTTCTGATAGACCAACAGCTGCCAAACTACTACAGGTGTGGGAAAAATGATTCCTGACTTCTTGATATAGTTTTAATACTTTATTTTTTCCTTAATATATTAATTCTGAAGGTTAGCATAATGCTAGTGTATTTTTTAATGATTTTTTACTTGGACACAATAATATGTTTTTAAAAAGGCAGTCTTAGGAGGTCTATATGGGTAAATATTTTTATTTTCATATAAAACAGTTGGAATTTTAATTAACTAATATCTTAGTATTGTTTTCAAGGGAAGCTAAATGAATTCATATTAGTTTTAATTCTTCCTTGTGTATTTTACTTTTATTTCGGAGGGGGAGGAGTATTTTTGCAGCTGAAAAATAGCATGGCTAATGTCAACTGCAGAAAAAGGGATGATTTTTGAAAAAATAATTCCAATTATAAGTTTTAGGAGCCCTTCAATTTCAAGTAAATGAGGTTTTAATATATGTTAGCATGTTCACGTATCAGTTTATAAAGGTAATTAGAGTGTTGAATTTTGTCAACTGATTTACTATGTCACGAAATATGTTTCACCAATCTCAGCTAAAAAGATTCATTGAGTAAGACTAATCTTAAACTAATCAAAAATGTGTTTCAATGTAACATTAGAAAGAATATTCAACTTACTGAAAAGTTCTACAAATAATAACCTAAACAATCATATTACCAGCAGCGAAGAGGTCATACAACAAGAATGCACTGAGTAAAAAATATAATAATAAACACTTATTCCTAAGCATAAAATTTTGTTTCTGCAAATAAAAACCCCAGGCATAATAGTATCTAAGGCATATTTTCTTAACTATGCATATCATTATACAATGAATGTTGGTCAGTACCATCCAAGGCTACTTGTTTCAACAGCCTATTGTCATTAACATTCATACCATAATTTTGAAAAAACTTGCGAAAATCAATAATTTCATTAGAGACAGCTATTCTAACAAGTGCATACTGCTAAACAATGAATTGCCATTCTGCAGTTTAAGAAAATCCCAGAACAAAATTACCAGAGACAACCATTTTAACCTGAATGTATTGCTGAACAATGAATCACAGTTCCACCCTTTTTGCCCACCCCAGAAAACACTAATCTTATAACAAGCATAAAATGCAAATTTTTAAACAATTCACTGCTGATCCATAGTATAAAAAGTTCTCAGAACTAAATAAATCTCAGCAAAGACAACAAGTTTAAAAAAAAAAAACAAATTGTTTTAAACAGCTTGCTGCCAATCCTCAGTATAAAAAACTGCCCCTGAATTAAATAATCCCATCAGAGAAAACAAGCCTAAAAATCACAAATTATCGTAAACAATTTGCCGCCAATCTGCAGTATAAAACGTTCATTTAACAGCCCCTGGAACTAAATAATTCCATCTGAGACAACAAGTTTAAAAAACAACAGAATTATTCATAAACAACTTGCCACTGATCCTAAAAAAACATCCCCTAAGCTTTGACAAAAGCCTAAAAAGCAAGAATTATTGTAAACAATGCACCTCCATCCACATTAAAAAAACCTGGAACAAGATAATCTCACCAGAGACAACCATTTTAAACATAGCATATCTCTAAAGGAATCGGGGGCGGGGGTGGCTCAGTCAGTAGCGCGCCAGGCTCATAATCTGTAATTCCCAGGTTCGAGTCCCAGCTGGGTCAGCGTTGAGATTTATCTCTGCAAAATTCCTCGCCCTGCCCACGGTCAGTAGGAGACACCGATGGGCTTGGAAAGGCTGCCTTCTGTCGGATGGGATGTTAAGCCATGGCCCCACGTGCAGGAGAGTCATACCCTGTGCACGTTAAAGAACATGCTGGATGGCCTTATTGGGAGGCTACCATCTGTCTCCCAACAGCTGTTCCATTGGGTCCCCTCCCCCAATCTTCTCTGAGCCTTCTGGGTCCATGTGACCTGGCCAATTTAGCCCATGGAGTGCAAAAAAGTGCCGCTCAGAGGTAAAACAACCCAACCCTGGAGAAAGGAGTGCAATAACATTTGTTGCTATTCTATCTGTGTTGTAATGCTAAATTTTGCAATATATTGATCGATGTATTATTATACAATGAATGATGCCTGCTTACTGATTCATCATCATCATCAAGCAGCCATGGGCTACAGAGGTCCAACTAGACTGTGCAGTTTAGTTCTCCAAGCATATCTGTCTTCAGCTATACACAGTCATATCAGAATAAATATGACCACCTACCTAATAATGGGAATAACCACACTTGGCCTAGATGACAGCAGCATGATGGCATGGCTGTAATGAGGCCCTGGAAGGTTGCCAGAGGCACATGTACCCATTCGGACTCCAGCAGAGCACGGAGGTTCCGGAAATGACGTGGTTGCCTCACACCAAACCTGTCAATCCAAATGGTCCCCCTCACACCAAACGTGTCAATCCAAATGGTCTATGGGATTGAGGCCGGGTGATTTTCGCTGGCCAAGGGAGAACGGAGGCATCGCTGTTGTGTTCCTGGAACCACTCGCGTACCACCTTAGCGACATGGCAGGGTGCATTATCCTGTTGGTAGACACCATCACCAGAGTAAACGTCCAACATGAAGGGATGCAGTGGTCAGTGAGGATGAACAGGTAGCCATTGGCATTCAGTGACCCATCCAGTGGTACCAGTGGTCCCAGGTCATACCAGGAAAACATCCTCGAAACATGCACACTGCTGGCATGTACTTGACCGACAAGGGTGTCTGGGTGTTGGTTCTTGTGTATCTGATGCCATATCCACCACCGCCTGTCACTTCTACGGAGTAGCAACCTCGATTTATTGGAGAAGACAACCTTTTTCCACTGTCCAATGACAGTAGTCCCTTCAGTAGTAAGCAAACAATGACAGTAGTCCCGTGCGCTGCAGGTGGCATTGCCGATGGACCATGGTTAACATGGGTGCCTTTACGCAGCGTAACAGGGTTCACTCTACTGTTATTGGGGACACATACCTATGCGCCCCAGCGTTCATTTGAGTGATCAATTGCTGCACTGTTGCGTGTTGATTGCCCTTTACCAGTCGACAGAGGCGACGGTCTTAAGGGTTCCACAGTTATGATGTCTGGAGGTATTCGGTGTGCCAGCGGTCCATTCTTGATACACCTTTACTACAGAATCTCACGAACAGTCCACAAAGTCTGCTGTTTCTGAGATGCTTCCACCCTTGCCGCAGTAGCCAATAATCATTTCTTTTTGAATGCCTGTCAAATCAATACTTCTGCACATTGTGCTCATGTTACACACTATGACTCATCTATCCTGGCTGACCTCTTATATCTTTGTGTGGTTGACTTGTCATGTGTACTCTGTGATGCACCTGGGCTGGTACACTGATTCTGTGGGTGGTCATATTCTGACACGACTGTGTATCTCCTGCACTTCACCACTGCATACCAAATCTAACAAGGTCCTGTTTGACATTGTCTGCCACTGCATCCTAGGTCTCCCTCGAGGCCTTTAGGCACACTGTTCATAAACCTATTTGCTAATCTTTAATTATCCATATGGGCAACATGTCCAAACCAACGGAGTCTCTCTCTCTGCAAAATATGCTGCTTAAAGGAGGTTGCCAGCTCCCTTGCCTAGCTTCATAATTACTTATAAAGTTGAACCACCTAATGCCCAAAATACTACATAAGCATTTAGAATCAAAAGCATCAAGTTTCCTGTTACCTTGTTCGCAAAGTGTTGAAGTTTCACTACCATAACTAAACCTAGAAAGAACCAAACTATTATACAGTCTAATTTTAGTTTTTAGGTGTATATGCCTATTTCTCCACACTCTCCATAGATTCTTAAAAGTGCTGGCAACAATCCATATTTATCTGTTAATCACATGCATTAATGAAAGGTTTTTTACAGCTAAATTTCAGACAAGCATTAAAGACTTGAATGTTACCTGTTGTTATGCCCCACTGAGGGTGCTGATGAGGATGAGAAAGATAGGTTTTACTGACAACTTCAGGATATTTTGAATTCTGTCAAGAAAGGAGCTATTAGCCTTGTTCTAGGCGATTTCAAAGCTAAAGTTGGTACTGACTCTGACCTTTAGGGAGGAGTGATAGGTCCCTTTTGTGAAATGTTGCTAAAAGACTAAATGTGATATTTAAATGTGGATAGGAATGACACCACTCGATGGTTAATTCTTGAAATCTGATCACTCCAGTTTTATCTTATTATCTATTTAATTTATCTATTTTAGAGAAAAGGAAGATTAATCTAATTTGGTTAAAAAGAACCAAACTATTTTAAAGTCTAATTTCAGTCTTCAGGTTGTATACACCTATTTCTCCATACTCTCAATAGATTCTTAGAAGTTCCAGCAGTAATCCCCATTTATCTGTTAATCTCATTCTGCACATCACCAGTAGTCATTACATAACTCCCAAGATAATTAAACTGAGATACCTTCTCAAGAGTGCAACCATTCAGATTAACTAGACCATAGACTGCCTGACCAATTTTCATCACTTTAGTTTTTTCTCTGTTTTTAACCAAACCTACTCTACTCCCAGTCTCATCAACAGCTCAAATGAAAGAGTTCATCTCATCATCATTTGCCAAAAGGGCTAAATCATCAGCATAATCTAAATCAGAAATTTTCTTATCTCCACACCATTTAAGGCCAAAATCTTTCCCTTGCAATGAATTTCGCATAACATAATCAATAACCAAACTAAAGAGAAAAGGGGACAAAATGCACCCTTGTCTAACACCAGAAGTAATGCTAAACCAATTGCTACCAGCCTTACCAACTCTCACACATGATTTAGGTTTATTATAGAAAGCTTTCATTATGTTAACTAACGTGCCTGGTGGTGTACCATAAGATCTCACAATCAACCACAAATTATGACTATCAATAGAATCAAAAACCTTCAGATGACAAATTTCTTTTGACTATGAGGCTTTTGGAGCCTCAGAGTCAAAAGCCTTTTTGAAATCAACAAAGGTAGCAACCAAAGGTTTCTGAAACTAAGCATTTCTCAAGAATCTGCCTGAGTAAAAATATCTAATCTACATTTCCCCTAACCACTTCTGAATCCACAGTGCTCATCACGCAATTGCCCATCAACCAGATTCTTAATTCTATTAAGCACAATCATGCAAAGAACTTTTCCTGGAACAGAAAGTAGGCTGATACCCTTATAGTTATCACAAGAACTGCAATCACATTTTTTTTTAAATAGAGATAATAGCTCTGTTAGAATCCTTACAAACCATACCTTTATCATAAAAGATATTCAAAATTTCAGTCATGCATGTGGTAACCGAAACATTCCCAGCTCTAAACATTTCCATAGTAACTTGATCTACCCCTGGGTATTCATGTAGTTTAAGTTTAGAAACAGCCAAGCTAACTTCAGACTATTATAGGGCCAACATAAAGCCAGTAATTCATCTATCCTCATTACAGACAATGGGAGTAGAATTAATCACATTATTTAGAACATCTCTGAAATGCTCAGCCCACCTAGCCATGACAGAATCCTCACCTTCTATAACCTTACCTTGTTTATCCTTCAATCCCTGTATACTTGTCTGTTTTCTACCACACAAAACATTAACTCTCTGGTACAGCTCTCTGCTGTTACACTGTCTAGCTGCTTCCTTGGCTTAGTCACCCCAGCTATCAAGCAGATTCTTATCAGAAGCTAACTAAAAATTTTCATGTTTATTAAACTCTTTGTAATGCTTTCTATTAGGACTAGTAGGGTACTGATTAAGGACATTCTGGCAGTTCTTTCTTTATGAAATAAGCTCAAATGCCATATCACTCAAATAATTCTGCCTCCTCTGCTCGTTTTTTCCCAAAAGAGTACTGTTAATTTCAAGAAAAGCATGTATAAATTGGTCCCATTCTTCCTCAACTTCAGTAGTAAGCAAACCATGACTCTCATAATGACTAAGTAACCTATCATGGTTAAGCTTTAGCTGTAACTGGGTGTTTCAGAGCTTCAGAATTAAAGGTAAAGATTAATTTAAATTGAAATTTAAGGTAAAAAAAAAATTGATTATAAAGACGTAAAGTGCCAGGTTTCTGAAAGTGTTTTCACTCTGAGGCCAAGTTAATTTTGAAGTGTTTTCAGAAAATAAAATACATCAGGATGAAGTTCAAAGTTATGTAACTAATGAACAGAAAAAAAAAGGTGGTAGGGGATGTGTAGATCAGATATTTTTACTCAGGCAGATTCTTGAGAAATGTTGATTCATCATAATTTGTGGTTGATTGCGAGATCTAATAAAACTAAACAAGCGAATTTTTACCTCTATCACTGTGAAAAAAAATTCATTTCTTGACCAGAAATAAAATTCTACCAAAGATACATGGATGACGTCCTCTGCATCTTCAGCACAACAGACAGAAACTTCCCAGATTTTTTAAACAAAATTAACTCATTGGAAAAAGACTTAAAATTTGCAAAAGAAATAGGAAAAGAAAACATTGTCAACTTCTTAGATATCACCTAAAAATAACAGATGAAAAAATCTGAATCACTAATTATACGAAAACAATGAATACAGGAAAAATACTAGACTCGCTCTAACCATCCAACATACAGGGTGATTCAGAATTCATCATCAATATTTGGTGGGGAGGTAGGTAATAAGAAACAAAGGAGATTTCACATAGGAAAGCATGGGCGCATATGCCATGTAGTAGGGCAAAATGACCCCAGTTCAATGATGGAAAGAACACATAAGAAGGAAGTGGTAAGGAAAAAACATTTATTATCTTACATGTAACATTTCTTTGCATTGGTTGTACAGACTTACAAGAGGTGCTCGAACTGCCGACCATGTGCTAGAATGCATGACTCACAACGGCGTTGCATGGACAGCCGGACCCTGTGGAAGATGCCTGGCATTTCCTGGATGTTTGAGGCAGCAACTGATATGCGTGCTACAAGATCCATAGCACTATCAACAGGGGTCTCGTACACCATGTTTTTCATAGCACCCCATACAAAGAAATCGATTGGAGATAAATCTGGTGAACGTGGTGGCCAAGAAACCGGTCCACCGCGGCCAATCCATTGACCACCAAACTGTCTGCGTAGGTAAGCACGCACAGCATTTGCGAAATGTGCAGGAGCGCCGTCATGCTGGAACCACATTCGCCGGAGACTACCATCAGGAACCTCGTTCAGAAGATCCGGTAACACAGTCTGAAGAAATGTTAGGTACTTGGCACCGTCCAAACGGGATGGTAGTAAATACGGGCCCAACAAACAGTCACCGACAATACCAGTCCACACATTGACAGCAAAACGTTGTTGCGCAGCTCCAGGTCTTGTACCGTGTGGGTTCTGATGAGCCCACACATGCCAATTGTGTGTGTTGAAGACACCCTCTCGAGTGAACAACGCCTCATCGGTGAAAAGAACATACATTGGGAAATTGGGATCAACGGCTGTTCTCTGCATGAACCACTGACAAAAAATAACACGCTTGGGATGGTTGTCTGCTGCCTATAATTGCACTCTTTGCAGATGAAACGAATGTAACCCTTCATCGTGTAATATCCGCCACGCTGTTGCTTGTGAAATTCCAAACTGCCTAGCCATACCTCGTGTGCTAGCACCAGGTTGTTCCTCGATTTCCTGTAGGACAGCTTCCTCTACTGCTACTGTCCGTGTCGATTGCGCCTCCCTCGATTAACATTACTAGCAGCAAACGATCCTGTTTCACGCAGTTGGCGATGAATACGTGAAAACATTTGATGCTGTGGCACACGGCGGTTTGGGAAGCGCGCTGCATACAATTGCCTGGCTCGAAGACATCTTTCTCCTGCCGCACCATAAGTTACATGCATATCTGCACATTCATTCCACGTATACCGGTTCATGTTACTTCTGCAAATTCACCTTGTCGAATGACAACTGACTGCACGCGTCAAACAGCTGTGCTTCTGTATGAGAGGTGTGTACACACAGCGCCCTCTACACCACCATGCGTTCGTCTGCCCCCATACTTTCCTATGTGAAATCTCTTTCTTTTCTTATTCCCTTCCTCCCCACTAAATATTGATGATGAATTCTGAATCACCCTGTATATAAAGATAAATTTAATCGACCAAGCAATAAAGAAAATTCGATTACAAAACACATAGGAAGAACAAACTATAATGCAAATTAAAAAACTTGAAATAAATCTTGCAGAAAACCATTATCCAGCCAATTTCATCCTAAAGATAAAAAACAAAAAAGTAGATCGTTCTCTCTCACTAACATTTTCTCATTTTGACTATCTCCACTATCATTTCTCTGTGACCTAACGTCACTTAGTATACATGCGGCGTGTGTTGCATGCTGGAAAAAACATTTGCATAACCTTACAATCACATGTTAGCTATGATGCAAGAGAGGGTGTGTCCTTAACGTGCGCATTATCAGTTGTCAATCAAAAGTTGGAGTTGCGCATGCACAACTCCTTTAGCAGATCGGAAGAGGGAAAAGTTATCAAGTGCAACTGAAATAATCCCCAAAATAATAAATATATTATGTAAATAAAGTGAAACTGGTTAAGTAAAAGTGAATGGGTGGACCATCACAATATCTTTTGTGATTACACACAAAAAAAAAAGATTTTGTGATCACAATATCTATTAGTGATTAAGTCAAATTTCGTTAATATGAAGAATCACACATGCCAAAAATAGAACTAAATTGATTTAAGTTTTTTGTCATATTTCATATCTCATAAGAAAGGATATTTAATTCATTTTCAGTTAGTGTGTAGATAAAATGATCATTACTAAACTTAAATTGCTTGAATGGAAATACAAATTTCTTTTCTCCCATAACCAATCAGGGCTCACAAGGCTACATCTCTAATAACTAGTAACTAATAATCAATTTGGTTGTACCTCCTGTAGTTTAAAGCACTTGTTCACTAGATTGCGCCATGAATAGTAACATAAATTGCTTACGATATTTCATATCTTTTAGGCATGTTTCCTCTGATGGGATTATTTAGCTCCAATGCCTGTTTTTTATACTGCTGATCAGCAGTGAATTGTTTACAATTTTGTTTATTAGGCTTAATATAAGATTATAGTGTGTTCTGGAGGGTGGGTAAAGAGGGTGGATAGGCAGTTCATTGTTCAGCACTATGTTGAGGTTAAAATGGTTGTTGCCAATAATTTTGTTCTGGGGTTTTCTTAAATTGTAGTACAGTAGTTCATTGTTTAGTGGTATATACTTGTTAGAAATAGCAGTCTCTGATATGATTATTGATTTTTTGCGATTTTTTTTTTTTTAATTGTGGAATAAACTTTTGTTAGTGATAATAAACTGTTGAAACAAGTAGCCCAGATGGTACTGACTAATATTTGTCATATAACGATAAGTGCAGTTAGGAAAATATGCCTTAGATACTATTACTTCTGGTGGTTTTCTTTTATTTGCGAAAACAAAACTTTATTCTTAGGAATAAATGTTTATCATTATATTCTTTATTCAGTGCATTCTCCTTGTACCGCCTCATCACTGCTAGTAATATGATTATCTTATTATTTGTAGAGTTTTTCAAGGAGTTGAATGTTCTTTCTAATGTGATATAGAAATGTGTTTTTCATTAGTTTAAATCACATATTTTAATGGGTTTTTTTATGGAAGTAATTTTAAGAAACTTGGTATAAATCTGGAAGAATGAATTTTTTTGTTGCTGCTGGAAGTCGAGCATTCTGTTAAGATGTAACACATTATTGAGTTGCATTAAAAAAAGACTCATGAGCACTGTAAACTGCAGAAGTGCTGTGCTCCAATTACCTTCAATTTTTCATTCTTCCAGATCGTAATTTTCGTCGTGCAAGTTTGGCAGCTCTACTCAGTCAGTAGTGTGCCAGGCTCGTAATCTAGTTCCCAAATTCAAGTCCCAGCTGGGCCAGCATTGATATTTATCTAAAAAAAACTCCCCACCCCTGCCCTCGGTTAGTAGGAAACACCGATGGACTTCGAAAGACCTCTGTCTGTCGGATGGATGTAAAGCCATGACCCTGCATTCAGGAGAGTCATACCCTATGCATGTTAAAGAACACACTGGATGGCCTTGATGGGAGGCTTCCATCTGTTTCCTAACAACTGTTGAGTAGGTTTCTTTTTCCCAATCTTCTCTGAGCCCTTGGGGTCCTTGTGACCTGACTCATTGTGTGCACAAAAATGCCACTCAGAGGTAAAATAATGCAACCCAAGATCATTTTGGACACTGAAGATTTGAAATGAAATCTTTACTTTCAGCCAGCTCTGACTAAGCACTGAAGTGGTTAACAGACATTAATTCAAGTTTTGAAAAGCAATTTTCACTTGACCATTTTTTGATTATAGGCTACATATCACATCATTAATATGCTCTAGTGGGTTTTTAGTGAGATTCAGCTATATGCATCATCCTTATATCTTGCTGTGAGGGGATTAAATAGAGAGGGGTAACCCAGTTCTATTACAGAGAGTAAAATTATTATTTCCTTTACTATTAAGTTCCAACTATCTTATATGGAATTTTTAATCAATGTATCCTCTGTAACACCAGCATTCATCCATTGCTGTCACTGTGGAAACTATTACTCTGATACTATCAGCTCACTCTAAAAACTACTTACAACACATGTCAATTGACACAGTGCCTGCTTTTTATATAAGTCTTATAGCAACCTTCTTCACTTGCCTACTGAAAATGTGATCAAATTACTTGATCACAAAATGCATCAGACCGTAGCAGAGCAGATTCATTCAGCAACAAAATGGTAATGCATAAAATCTTTTGTAACTAAATACTTTAAAATATTACATTAAGCAATAATTTCACTAAAAAAATATAAATTATAATCTATTACCTGATGTTTGCATAAGCTCCAATAACTAGCCACTAGTCTGGTCTTATAAAAATTGGTACTACAAGTCAGGAAATGGTCAAAATGGATAAGGTCAGGTAAGCAGACTTAGGTAAGGGAATTTGGTGAGATAAAATAGACCACACCCATAGAACAGTTCTCTGCACTCAGACTTTATAATATAGCTACTGACCTTTTGGGTTAGTGCTATCTGTGCACCTAAAATTAGCCATTGAACTGTAAAAAACATCAATTACATAACACCTTGCATGACCTTTGCTTTTAGCTACAAACCTCATATGTTGTTATTTCTCATAAGGAATCTCATTCTATAGAGATATAGAAATATTCCTTCCATGTTAAGGAGATATGCCATTTGACATCTATCTTGTAAACTCTTGTTACCACAGATCCTGATATGTCATTATCAGTAATGTTGGATCATACTACTTTATTTCTGCTATGTTTTACTTTGCTTTACTATACAGGGTGAATCTGAAAAAGTGGGCAAAACTTTACGGGGTGGTAGAACGCAGCTATACGAGCAATATTTGTCATAGAAAGTATGGGCGGAACGCAAACGGCGAGCCGCTAGGTGGCGTTAGCAATGGTATAAAAGGGTCAGTCCTCGCACCCAACGGCATTTCTACCGTGGATTGCCGAGAGGATGGCTGGTTATACTAACCACGAAATGGCGGATATGCTCTTTTGAGCAATTTCTTTGAGCATGTACCTCAATTACATTCCTGTTAATAAAATGTTTTCTGAAGTATCTCCTCTCCTTCTTGTGTTCATTCTTTAAATGTGACAGTGGAAAACTACCTTTAAACTTCTCACCGCTTGCGTTCCGACCATACATTCTATGACGAATATTGCTCGTATAGCTGCGTTCTACCACCCCGTGGGGCGGGGGTGGCTCAGTCGGTAGCGCGCCAGGCTCGTAATCTGTAGTTCCCAGGTTCGAGTCCCAGCTGGGTCAGCGTTGAGATTTAACTCCTCAAAATTCCCTGCCCTGCCCACGGTCAGTAGGGGACACCGATGGGCTTGGAAAGGCCGCCACCCGTCGGATGGGATGTTAAGCCGTGGTCCCGTGTGCGGGAGAGCCATACCCTGTGCACATTAAAGAACACGCTGGATGGCCTTGACGGGAGGCTACCATCTGTCTCCCAACAGCTGTTCCAGTGGGTCCCCTCCCCCAACCTTCTCTGAGCCTTCGGGGTCCATGTGACCTGGCCATTTAGCCCATGGTGTGCAAAAAAGTGCCGCTCAGAGGTAAAACAACCCAACCTACCACTCCGTAAAGTTTTGCCCACTTTTTCAGATTCACCCTGTATATCTTATACACATTGTAATTTTATTATATTATTAGGCTTTTTGTTATAAGACTGGAAATTTAATTCATAATTAGTTTATGGGGTACCATGAAATGACCATTGCTAAACTCTGATTGTTTGAATGAGGAGGTCTAATTTGGTTTCACCTATAAACAATCAAAATTTCAGATTTTTTACTTTATGGAAATTTAATCATTAATAATTAGTAATCAATATGTATAAATCATTGATTAATGATTGATATAATGCATAAATCTGCAAAATATAGAAATTTGTTAGTTTTCGTAAGTGGTTGTAATTCCTCCAAATTTTCATTTTTCCAAATTATAATTTTCACTGTGCAAGGTTGGCAACTCTGGCTGCATGTCAAGGAGCTTGGCTGTGAGCTCCAGGTAAAGTATGGATGTATCTTTGTGTTGTCTTTCTGCAGAAGCTTTACCTTTCTCACAGACCTCTATCATGACCCTTGTCTAACATCTGTGGCAGCAACTGCTTGATGAATAGTTTATTTTTGTGTTTTTATAATATAGCTATCTGTAAGCCTTATTACATTAGAAATTTTGTGGATAGTTGTTGTTTTTTTAAATCGTGTGGGTAAAGTTATTTTTTGTATGATCTCAGTGTGGGGAAAGACATATAATGTTTAACTGAAATCAATGCACAAAATCATGTAATTAGATTTATTCAAATAATGAGAAAATTTGATTGATCATATAGCAGATCAGTACATTAAGTTGGAAATTTTACAATTAAAACTTTGTTGTTCGTGTACCTAAAAATATTTAAAGAACTGCCTTAGTTACAAATTATACAAATACACACTTCTGGTTTTAAGAAATGAATCAAAAAAATTTTATGGGTGGATAAATGCCACAAAAATATTACTGTTTATTGTTTTTAAGTCGTCTGGTATTTAACCTTTCCAGTGCCAAGCCTGAAAAATGAGTTTGTAATTGCAAAGCAAGCTTTTTTTTTCACTAAATCAGCCAAAAAAAAAACAACTTTAGGACTTTTTGCAAAATAACTAATGAAAGGAATTGTGGCATGCTATATGCCAAATTAATCAGCACCTAATTCTGGATTTTATGATAGTAACTTTTAACAAAAGACATTGTTTAATTCTAATAGGGCTTCTTTTAGAGTTATAAAATTAAAAATAGTGTATACCCCTTTAATCAGCTGCTTGCTACAGAGGTCTGACATGAGCCTGTCAGTTTATTATGCCACAGTAGGTCTGAGAGGATGGCAGGACCTCAGCAGAAAAACAGCATGAACATCCATGCCTTAATAGTAAAAAAAAAAGCATCTGATAGTGCAAATAAAAAATTATCAAAAGAAAAAACTAATAGACAAAAAATAATTATAATGCTTATCAATAGATAGTCTATTTATGAATAAGACAAAAATAAAGTTAGTGAAAATTTTAAAACTTTAATTAAAAACATGATTAAAATAGTTCAAATTAAACGTGAGATTAAATCCTAGGGTTGCTTGAAAATGGAGAAATGAAAAGGAATGGTAATAGCACATATCACATCTATGGAATGGCAGAGAGCTGAAAGAAATTGTTTATATGGTGTCAGGCCTGGATCTAGAAAAAATTGAGGGGGGAGCAAGAAACACAATGAGCCGAAAAAATGCAAATGGAGGGAAGGTGGGAAAGAGACTGGATTTCCAATGGAGTATAACATTTTCCCCTCTGTTTTACAGATCTGTAAAAAATTTCTTTTGGCCCTGTATGGTGTTAAAATAACACAAAATGCAAAAAATATGATTTTTAAAGTTTGAATTATCTACTTTTATGAGATATTGGTAAAATAAAAATTTGAATGAAAATTTATTTTTTTAAAAATGGAAGTTTTATTTGTTGTGCTAGCATTGTGGACAAGCACCAATGCTCCTGATCTATGGAAATTTAATATGCCCTACCTATATGATCAATAAACCCAGAAGATAACAGTGAAATTTTAAATAGGGCACTAAATTTCGGAAATTACTGTTCATTGGAAGTGATTGAACCTTCTGCTTTATATGATTTTTGCTTCAGATTTTCATACTATATTTATTTGACAGCTTTTATTCAGAATAATAATTTTATGAAATGTAATTTTAATTCCCCCCATCCCAAGAAACCATGCCTTTATTATAAAAGATATTCAAAATTTCAGTCATCCAAGTAGTAACCTAAGCATTTCTGTAGTAATTTCATCTATCCCTGGGGATTTATGAAGTTTAAGTTTAGAAATAGCCAAAATAACTTCAGATTGTGTTATAGGGCCAACATTAAAGCCAGTAATGCATCTATCATCATTACAAACAATAGGAGTAGAACTAATCACATTGTTTAAAACATCACTAAAATGCTCAGGAGTAGAACTAATCACATTGTTTAAAACATCACTAAAATGCTCAGCCCACCTAGCCATGACAGAATCCTCACCTTCCTTAACATTACCTTGTTTATCCTTCAAATACCTGTATGCCTGTGCATTTTCTACCACATAAAAGATTAACTATCTCTGCTGTTGTGCTGCCTAAATGCTTCCTCTGCCTTTTCAGCCAAAGCCATCAAGCCAAAGATTCTTATCAGCAGCTAACTGATCCTTTACATGTTTATTAAGCTCTCTGTAATCCTTTCTATTAGGACTAGTAGGGTATTGATTAAGGACATTCCTGCATCTCCTTCTTTCTGAAATGAACTCAAGTGCCTTATCACTCAAATAATTCTTCCTCCTCTGTTTTTTTTTTCCCCTAAAAGAGTAATGTTAGTTTCCAAAAAAAAACCCTGTTTAAAATGGTCCCATTTTTCCTCAACTTCAGTAGTAAGCACACCATGACTATCATAATGACTGAGTAACCTATCGTGGTAAGCTTAGCTATAACTGGGTCTTTCAGAGCATCAGTATTAAAGGTAATTTTTTAACTTTATCACAACACTTTTTAAGTTTAAGTTGCAAGACACTTAACAAGATAATGGGCAGATCTAATTTCAGTTCCCCTATACACCCTGTTATTCCTAATAGAACTAGCCCATTTGCTGTTAATATATATAATCAATCTTATTCTTATGCAGCCCATCAGGTGAAACTCGTGTATGTTGCAGTGTGTGTAATAAGTGTTAGTTATTCTGAAGCTATTGAGTTTACTTACCTGTAGTAGATGTTGCCTATTGCAGCTACCAATACCAAAAGGGCCCATCACCCCTCCCCAAAGGTCAGAGTGAGTACCAACTTTGGCATTGAAGTCACCAAGAACAAGGGTAATATCTCCTTTCTTGACAGAATTCAAAATATCCTGAAGTCGCCCATAAAATCTATCCTTCTCATCCTCATTGGCATCCTCAGTGGGGGCATAACAGCAGATAACATTCAAGTCTTTAACGCTTATCTGAAATTTTGCTGCAAGAAACCTTTCATTAATGCATTCATATCCTAGAAGAGCATCACTAGCATGTCTGCTGAGCAGCGGACCCACGCCTTGGTGATGCTTTCCATTCTCCCTCCCTGTAAAGAGAAATTTAAAGTTATTTTTAAGTATCTCACCTTTACCTGTCCATCTGGTCTCTTGGAAGCCTAGAATATCTGGGTTATAGCACTGGAATTCCTGTGTGAGGACATCAAGAGAATAATCTCTATGTAATGTCCTCACATTCCACATTCCTGCAGAGAGAAAATGATTAGTAGGATTTTTAAAGAAATTAGGTTTATTGAGATTGGTAGGGCCAACAATATCAAACAGCCCCCTTAACGCAGGCATGGGGCAAAGATCTGTTCTCCCTCTGCTAAAGGCTGAAATCACCGATGCTAGTAGGAACATCAGGCACTGTAACGGGCTAAAGAATATGACAAATTACTTATAAGTTTGAACCCTTTTTCTGATCCAATTAGTTTTATGCTCTGGATAGCTGAGATGGGCGCCAGGCAATAATTAACAAATTGCCAAAAAAAATAGAATAAGTTAAATTAGGGTTCAAAATACCAGCGAGCGTTAATGAGTAAGAATCCAAAAATGATTGTCAAGACGTAATTATTAAATACTAATCAAAACTTAATTCACATTGCTCAAGAGAGAAAATTAGTAAAGACTCAAAAGGTTTAAATAACAAACAAATTTATTTCCAAAAATCACTCACCAAAACTTCAATGAAGAAGATACATCAACTGAGCACTCTTCCGTGCTACATGCTTTCACTTCTCTCTGCGCTATCTCACTATGCACTTACTGTGCTACTATGCGCTACAGTGACTAGCATGTCACCAGACTTTTACAAGAGCTGAACATGTCATGTTGCACACCGGGAAAGACATTTACATACCTGACGAGCGACGCAAGTTATGACGCAAGAGGGGGCGTGTCCTTGTGCACGCGCTTTATCGGGTGACAGTCGGAAGATAGGAGTTGCGCATGTGCAACTCCTAACTCTTGGAAACGAGCGCTCTGATGCCAAAAAGGAAATAAAAATCCCCAAAATGATGAATATAATGTAAATTAAGCAAAAGTGAATGATGGGGCATCACAACTCCCCCTTCCAAAGGGAGTCAAAAGAATGGACCTAACAGATTTTGACGAGCAAATTTTGAATAAAGGACACATCTTACGTCATTTACACATGGCTGAACAAAAATAAGTAAAAGTATGCTAACGCAAATTTTGATAAGACGAACTATTCTCACTTTGACACAATTTTCCAGCACAACCAAAGGTACCTCCTCCCAATTCCTCCTATCAAAAAAGGGTATCAGCTAACCTATTGTAAATACATACCAGTGGCTGTGACAGTTAACTGTATACTAGCATAATCGGTCTACCTAGTATCACATTCTGATACAAACTCGAAATTGGCATAACTTGAACTGTACAGTGAAAAGGTTAATATACTCCTATCTTCCTTAACTTCTAGAAAGGTTAAAGACATGAAAAGAGAAAAAAATTACATATGTTGCTAGTGGGGTGATAACTTCCGCTTATCCTCTAACTACAATAAAAAAATACGCGAAAGCTAAATCTTCTCCTAAATCACATAAAAAAATGGGTATTCGAACATCGTTATCTCCTCCTAATTACATCAAATACGCAAAGCTAAGAAAATTCAAATTTTACAAACAAGCGGGATTGTAATCATCTGCTAATTCTTCTCTTATACACAGCAATCACGAGCTAGCTGAAATAAAACAATCATTAGATACCTCCCCCTTCAGAGCTAACGTCCCCCTCCCAAAGGAGTTATGCTGATAACAACTTGGTCAGCAGACTATGTCATTTGGGGACAGCTCCAAATAGGTACACAAAAAAAAAATTCTGCTGTTGTCATCATGGTCGTCTCATATATATATATACAAATAAATACTGCCAATGTCATCCCAAAAATTACGCATCATTGACACATAAATATCGTTGATGACACTGAACAGGTTTAAACACATATACATAAATCGTATCTAAGAATAAAGAAAAAAAAGTAAATAATTTATAATATACAACGATAGCATTTCAGCCAATCACTTTTTACATGAATCTTATTTTTTTTTCATACATAAATTCACTTGGGAATGCACGTTATTTTACAATACAAAATTAAAAAATGAAAAAATATTAAATCACTAATTCTCTTTCACTCTCCTCATTCATATCCATAAACATTTTACAATTTCTAAACTTCCCAATATCGACTTACAAAATTTTCAGCTATCAGTCAGCTGAAATGAAAAAATCTACAAAAATACTCTTTAAATTACGTTAATACAATATAACACTTAGAACTTTGATGAACAAGAATACAAAAAATCATATAGTATTCTCGAACTACAGTAAATTCACTTTCCGAAAATAAATATCAAAACTCCAAAGTTTCAACAAGAATTTAAACATTGCTAACTATATAAATCACAAATAAGCTTCTTCTTTGTCTTCATCTATTCCAGAGAAAAGAGAACATTTATAAATCAATAAGTGCCAAGTGGAAGAATAATAATATACTTAAATTTCATTGTTGGCACTCCGTGGCGATAAATCATCCAGTCCGGTTCCAATGACATCTTTCCGCCGTCGTTGGCTTGCTTCACGTAAAATTGTTGCTGAAGATCTCGCTTGTGACGTCATCTTTGCTATGTTGACTGCTTCGCTGCCAGTTCTCACTCTGCAGATCTGTTTGTTGTGTCGGTATCTCGTCACGCTCTTGATGTCGATGGAACAGCTGAATCTGGCTTTGTCAGTCTTTGTCCTGTCGTATGTAATTGGTGATAATCTAACCTATTCTTGTCTCTTCTGCTTGGTAAAGGTTCAACATCATCATCAGCATCATCATTCTCCTGGGTTTGTTGTAGAGCATCTACTTTTGATCTGGAAAATTCTATAGAATGGTTATATTTCTTGATATTTACAATATTAAAGTATCCCACTGAGGCATTAGTGATCATATTGGCCAATTCATACAGAAGAGGAGAAAGTTTCTTCCTTATAATATATGGTCCAGCATATAATGGTGCAAATTTCTTTATGAATCCTCTTTATTTATCTCTCTTATGATGTGTTTTAACCAAGACCTTATCACCTACTTTAAATTCCATATGTCGTCTTTTATTATAATCTTCTCGTTGCTTTTGTTGTGCTCGTAAGGAATTATCTTGTGCCTTTGAAATGATTCAAATATGCTGTTCCGTTCTAAACTCAATGGATTGTGGAGATGCAGGTTGGCCAATGAGTCTATCCCAGGGTAATGTCAGCTCTCTCCCAAGAAATATCCATGAAGGCGTGAGTTTGGTGGTTTCACGTAATGAAGTGTGTAAAGCAAAGGAAAACTGTTACAAATATTTATCCCAGGTACTATGTCTATTTTCAACATAAGCAGCTATCATCCTACCAATATTTTGATTTATTCTTTCGGTCAAATTTGACTGTGGATGATATGGAGTTGTATATATGTGTTTTATTTGAAACGTTTCACATACTTCAGCAAGCACATTTGAAATGAATTGGGGCCCATTGTCCGAAACTATACTCTTGGGTACCCCGTATCTGCATATAAACTCATTTATAAATTTCTTTGCTACGATTGTTGCTGTTGCATTTCTAATGGGAAATATTTCGACCCATTTCGAAAAATAATCTACCAACACTAGAATATATTGGCATCCCGCTTGCATTTGTAGATACAAGCCCATTAAATCCATGCTAACTAATTCCATGAGTTCATTGGAGGTCGTGCTTTTCATAAGACCACAAGGACGGTTCTGATCGAATTTAGTGGTTTGACAAATTAAGCATGTTTCTACATAGGTTTTTACATCTTTTTTCAAAGCTGGCCAATATGATCTTTTGGCCACTTTCTGATATGTTTCCGTGTACCTAAATGTCCAGCTGAAGGTACATCATGTAATTCTTGGAGTACGTACTCTCTTAAATTCCTGGGAATAAATGGGCGATAATTGCCTGTTTGACTCGGTTGTCTGCAGTAGTACAAAATATCATTAATTAATCTGAAATGTCTGGCTCTTCCAATAATATTCATCAGTTTTCAAATAATGATACACATTTCCATATTCTAAATCTCTTTGTTGTTCCTTAATTAAGTGTTCCTTGTATTCGATGGGAACTATTGTGGCGAGTGAGGGAGCAAAAGGCTTATCTTCGAGCTCTGGCGTAACTTCTGCCGGCCATACGGGAGCACGGGATAATGCATCTGGTAGCTGATGTGCACTTCCCTTTCGGTGCTCGACCTTGAAATTGAATTCTTGTAGACGTAATGCCCAGTGCATTAGACGACCTGTTAGATTGGTAGATGTCTGCAGCCATTGTAAAGTAGCATGGTCGGTAAAAATAGTAATGTCGGACGTGTCTAATTGTACTTTAAATTTTTCTAGATCCCAAATTACGCTTAGACATTCTTTTTCAGTCACTATAGTTTCTTTCAGTGTGACTCAAACTGCGATTGGCATACATGATAACGTGTTCACAGTTGTCATTCTGTACTTGGCTCAGTACGGCACCGAGACCGACATCGGAAGCATCAGTGTAGATGTTAAAAGGTCTGCCTAACTGTGGCAAGGCCAACACGGGAGCATGACACAATTCATCTTTTAAGGTCTGAAATGCTGTGTCGCAACAGGTGTCCAGTGGAACTGTTTTCGCTTTCGGCATAATTCACATAAAGGTTCGGTCAAATCAGCAAAATTAGGTACAAATTGTCGGTACCAACCACACAGTCCTAGAAATCTACTAAGTTGTTTTGAATTATGCGGTGTGGGAAATCATTCTATGGCTTCGACCTTATTAGGTAATGTTCTTACTCCATCTGTATTAACATTGAAACCGAGGTATTGAACTTCTTCTTGGAGAAATGTGCATTTAGACAATTTTATGGTGAGTCCGGCTTCTCTTAACCTTGTAAATACCAAATTTAAATCACGTAGATGCTCTGAAAAATCAGTAGAAAAAATAATTATGTCTTCTAAGTATACTTCACAAATTTTTCCTTTTAGGTCACCCAGAACCACGGACATAAGACGTTGAAACATGGTGGGTGCTCCTGATAAGCCAAATGGTAAGCAACGAAATTGGAATAATCCATCTTTTGTGAGGAAAGCTGTTTTGGGCCGATCTGGTGGATATACGGACACCTACCAATATCCTGAAGACAAATCTAGTGTGCTAATAAATTTCTTGCCAGCCAGTTGTGTTAGTAGATTCTGAATAATATGTAGTGGATATCTGTCGGGGACTGTAACAGCATTTAATTTTCGATAGTCTACGCAAAATCTCAAATCACCAGTTTTCTTTTTAACGAGAACGACCGGTGAAGCCCAAGGGCTAAAACTTGGTTCTATTATCCCATCCTCTAACATTTCTTTAATTTGTGTTGGAATTATCTCTTTTTTAATAAATAATATAAAAATAAATACCCCCTCAAGCAGCTGCTTGCCACAGAGGTCTGACAGGAGCCTGTCAGTTTATATGCCACAGTAGGAGATCTGAGAGGATGGCAGGACCTCAGCAGAAAAACAACACACATCCATACTGGGAGGATAATTATATGGTTTGCTGTAAACAGGTCTATTATTGCCGGTGTCGATATGATGTTCTAAAATCTGACATCTACCGGGCTTGTTGTTAAAAAGTTCGTAATTAGCATTGAGCAGAGTTTCTAACTTAACTCTCTCGCTATTTCCCAAATGAGCATTGTCAGCATGTTTTCTAATGTCTGATTTTATCTGATCGATATCAAGTTTTTCTTTCATTGTTGCTTTTAATGAAATAGTATTGTTGGCAAAATCAAATTCAATCAAGTGTTTCCGTATCGCATCTATTCCTATTAAAGAGTCATATAATAATTCACTTATTACTAAGAATTCAAGTCTTCACATTATTTAAAGTGATAGGTAACTCAACAGTTCCTTGCGGAAAACACTGCTTGGAAGCACAAGCTAAGTTCAAAGGTCCACCGTACCATGGCTGCAATTTCAGTTTACGGTTTTTCTGAATTTTATCCCATACTTTCTTATGTAGACATGTAATATCAGCTCCTGTATCAACACAAGCTATGAATTCGGTCTTATTGTGATAAAGCTTCACAAAAGGTAAATGTAGGACATTATGAATACCCACAGTAGCAAGGCTTAACTCATGAGAGGGCTTTTCTTGAGGAACTTTGGCCTCTCACTTCAAAGATCCTAATTCAAGTTTCCCGAAATTTTATTCCTTTGATTACAATATTGTTCCGTGTGTCCTAGTCAGCCACTAAAATTATATCTGAAAGTTTCTCTATTTTGTTTAAAAAAAGTTTTAGGTCTAGTATCATTGTTCGAAGCTTGATGTGGAACAAATTCTCTGCTTCGTTCATTCTGCATCATTCTAGGTGCGTTTGGCGCAAATTGTCGGGACCGTGTAACTTCCGGTCATGCGGGAGTCATTCTACGAGACTCAACCTGATAACGCTGCTTTGGCGGGGATTGCATCCATTGTTGGTTAAAAGCAATTGAGACAATATGCAATACAATATCAATTTCAGCGGCATCAGCATCGTACAGCTGGTATAATTCTACTATACCCCAGATAAATTTTTCTATGTCATCTCTATCCCATTGTCTTCGTGAAAACAACTTTGTAGCTAGTTCTGTAAAATCTTTTGCAAGCCGGATATATGTCCATGATTTCGATTTTGAAATCTTCCCAAAATTCTATGCCATGACGACATCCTATGTTATTCCACCATTGCTTAGCACATCCAATTAGACAAGATACTGCTAAAACAACTTTTTTATCGCTTGGCACTTCATGTAAACGGAAGTGCTCCTCCATGGACTTGACAAATGTCCATGAGGGCGGACATTTCAAACCGTCGAATCTTATCTCAGGTAAAGGCCAATTAACATAAGGACTATAGTTAATAGATGGGTTGGCAAATCGTCATTGTGGCGGTTGATAATACTCTGCTCTATCACTTGCTTTTGATGGAACAGGAAATGGAACTTTAAGTTCAAAGTTTCTATGTTGGTGAACTGACGTAGCATTGTCAGCAAATTTAGGGGTTGTTGTCGTTCCCCTTTTCTCCCGATGATCATCAAGCAGATTCATTAGCACTTCTGCTTCCTTCATTACATCTTGCAACCTACCCTTTACTCTTTTTAAGTAGGGAGTCATTATGGCAGAATTGGCCATATTGTTAGCAGACATGTTTAGCGGTCTGCCAAAATTTTGAATTTTGAAAACCTTTTTTAATCTTGAGCAGCGCTCAAAGGTACTGCTATACAACAATACTAAAGCTACCACTAAGCTTGCAAAAATATAAATTTGCTTATCAAAAAAGTTTTTCTATCGTGCCTATCTACATGTGTGCCCGGACACTTCTAATCTTTACGTACAATAAATATCTTAATTATCAGCAATAACTGTGCTGAAACTTCAGTACCTTTGACTAATACACAAAAAAGTTGAGCTTCTTGCTCAACAAAAGTTTTTGGCTTAAGCTGCTGTTAAATCTATAAATAGTACATACAACTAATGAGCTCAAAAATTACTATCTTTGACAATCACATTAAATAACATACAATATTTATACACAAATATATAGTCCCTATTCTTGTACCACTATCTTTTACTACTGGCGAGTCCCTATTCGTTGCGCCACTTCTTTTAACGACCTCTGTAACAGGCCAAAGAATATGACAAATTACTTATAAGTTTGGACCCTTTTTCTGATCCAATTAGTTTTATGCTCCAGATAGCTGAGACTGGCGCCAGGCAATAATTAACAAATTGCCAAAAAAATAGAATAAGTTAGGGTTCAAAATACCAGAGAGTGTTAATGAGTAAGAATCGAAAAATGATTGTCAAGGCGAAATTATTAAATACTAATCAAAACTTAATTCACGTTGCTCAAGAGAAAAAATTAGTAAAGACTCAAAAGGTTTAAATAACAAACAAATTTATTTCCAAAAATCACTCACCAAAACTTCAATGAAGAAGATACATCAACTGAGCACTCTTCCATGCTACATGCTTTCACTTCTCTCTGCGCTAACTCACTATGCGCTTACTGTGCTACTATGCGCTACTGTGACTAGCATGTCACCAGACTTTTACAAGACCCAAACATGTCATGTTGCACGCCGGGAAAGACATTTACATAACTGATGAGCATGCAAGCTATGACGCAAGAGGGGGCATGTCCTTGTGCATGCGCTTTAGCGGGTGACAGTCGGAAGATAGGAGTTGCGCATGCGCAACTCCTAACTCTTGGAAACGAGCGCTGTGATCCCAAAAAGGAAATAAAAATCCCCAAAATGATAAATATAACGTAAATTGAGCAAAACTGGTTAGAGTAAAGCAAAAGTGAACGATGGGGCTTTGGGTTGTGTTTTGGGTTGTTTTACCTCTGAGCGGCACTTTTTTGCACACCATGGGCTAAATGGCCAGGTCACATGGACCCTGAAGGCTCAGAGAAGGTTGGGGGAGGGGACCCACTGGAACAGCTGTTGGGAGACAGATGATAGCCTCCCGTCAAGGCCATCCAGCATGTTCTTTAATGTGCACAGGATATGGCTCTCCTGCACACGGGGCGACGGCTTAACATCCCATCCGACAGGCGGCGGCCTTTCCAAGCCCATTGGTGTCCCCTACTGACCGTGGGCAGGGTGGGGAAGTTTGTGGAGATAAATCTCAACGCTGAAAACGATGGGGCATCACAGCACCACCTTCTCAAGTGGACTTTTTCAAGAGCCATATGGCCTGCCTGAGACACATTACTCAAGTTTAGGCTTGACAATGCCCAACTAGCTAAGTGAGGTTCAGGTATTTGCAATGGCCTCTGATTAGGATTATCCACCAGCTGATATAAGGTATCCCATGCCTCTGCTTACTTAGGACTGGCAACCCAGAAAGCAAACAGAAAACACAGCGGCAGATTCTCCCTCAACAGAGACCCACCAGTGCAGCAAGTCCAGGATCTCCACAATCAAGCTCAAATCCATAAACAAGTCCAGTCTAGTAGGTATAAATGGTCAGCACCAGGACCCTGTAAAGTTGACCACTCCTCAGCAGGGTTGAAAAAAAGAAAAAAGTTTTAATATAAATTTTGATTTTTAAATTTTACAACTCAGGTGTTGTATAACTCAAACATTGAAGTAAGTTTTAAAAAAAGTTTTCTTATGTTATTAATCAGTATGTATATTTTGATTTGATATGAAGAGTAAAACTTTTTTTTTTATACAGCATCCTTTTATAACAAGTCATAGGCCATCAAGGGTAATACTGGATCTTATTCAGCGTACAAAAGCTGCTGTAAGAGAGCTAGATAATTTAAATTACCGCAAAATGAAAAAGATTTTAATGGTTGATTCACAAGAAAATGAAATGAACACTGGGGAAGAACAAGAAGACAGTACTGTAAGTATTTATGTCAAATATTTCCATGCTGAATATGTATATAGATTTTAATACTTTTAACTTTAGAAACACAGGTTTTATATCCAGTGACAGCTAAAAAAAACCTCGAAATAATTTTAGAAGTTAAATTTGCAACCCAACAAAAAACAACATAAATTCATATTAATATTTTGCACAAAGAAAGACTGGTTAAAATTCCACTGAAATATTTGCCATATACATTGTACTTATATATAAATTTAATATATAATAAATAATATTGCATTTATAATAATTTAATGTTCTTTAGGTTCACCATTTTTTTGCTGAAATCACTTCTTTTTTACAAGGTACTGTGTGATAACTCATTAAGGTGCATGTCTAAGAGTTCATTCTTGTATACATCACTGTGATTCATCTGCAGCATATCCTTTTTTCTTTTTCTTGTAAATGCAATAAAGTGATGTAGAATTTTTCAAAATGTTCTAAAAACTTTTAAAGTGTTTAAAAGAAACTACACCAAATATGATACTTGCACATTGATGAGTAGCTGATGCTACATGCAGTTTAAACCTTATGGTGCTAAAACTTTGAAAATGTGGTTTACAAAGCCTTCACAATGAAATCTAAACATCATTAGTACTACAAAAGAAATTTAAACTTTTTAAAAACAAAAATTTGAGTTAAATTTTATACTTATATACACTGCATGACATTGAAATTGCCCCACCCAAAAGAAGTGAGGGGATAGAGGTGAAATGTAGCACACACACATAGCAATACATATTGGCATATCATGATTTAATTTGCAGCCACTTACAGTGGTTAGAAGATCAGATAATGCAGCACAATGTGACTACCTCAGTAGTGGTTGCACCGCTGTGAATGGCAATACAGACAGCAATACGGTGTGGCATGGAGTCATACAATTGATGGGTATAGTCCTGAGGAATTGCACACCAAGCAGCATTGACTTGCACCCATAATTCATCAAGATTCCAAGCCAGCTGGTGAAAGGATTGCACAGATCGTCCAATATAGTCTCACAGATTTTTCTATTGGGGATAAATCTGGAGATCATGCTGGTCATGGCGATATTTGAACGTGTTGCAAACATTGTCTGGAGATACTAGCAGTGTATACACGGGTGTTGTCATGCTGGAAAAGAGCTACTGCATGCCTCTCAACAAAACAGGCTGCAGAATCGTGCTAACGTATCATGTAGCTGTCAGTGTTCCCTTGATGTGGATGAGGTGACCTGCTGTCATATCCAATAGCACTCCATGCCATTATGCCAGGCTGATGGACAGTGTGCCTGTGACGAACAAAAGCTGGATTCATCCTCTAGCCAGGTTGTCTCCATACACAGACCTGCCGATCATCAGCACCCAGACAGAAACAGGATTCATCACTAAACACAATAATGTTCCATTCGTGACCCCAGTTATCACGACTTTGGCACCAAGTCGGATGAGCACTACGATGATTTGCAGTCAATGACAGTCGACATAACGTTTGCCTAGAGCGCAGGAGTGCCTCATACAGCAGCCTTTGGTTTACTGTTCAGGTCGTTATGAAGACGTCTATGGCTGCTGACAGAGCCCATCGAATATAGCTGCAGTGCTCTGGTGGTGGCAAATGAGCATGTCGAACAATGCACCTATCAAGCCGTGCTGACATCTGTTGGACAGCACTACTGCTTCTGTGGCACAAGTTAGACCCTTCATTTCGCCACTGTTGCCAACAGTGAACAACAGTTCGTGCACATGGGTAGCGACACGTGTCCTGATCAACCAATGAACATAGACAACAACACGACATGTTGTCTGTCCACCTTCACATAGGCCTATAATTCTTCCTCTCTCAAAAGCATCCAAATGGGGATAAACCTGCCAACGGTGTGTACCAGGCATTTTCAGCCTTTGCTGAACAATTTCCAAGCAGAACCACCTAATCTCAACCGTTCGCACAAGTTCCACCTGCATAAACACAATACCATCGCTATTCCTTCTTGCACCTTTTATCTCTTGAGCCACACACGTCATTGGCTCTGGATTATCAACATTTGCATATCGCAACTGCACACACCCACCCTTCTATTTGCATGTTTGTACGACATGTCCTTCTGGGTGGGGCACTTTCAATGTCAGGCAGTGTATATATTAAAAATAGACATTTCAGAGCTTATATATAATGCTTGTTTTTCCAACATGATGTTTCATAGAGTAAAAACACTTTGTGCTAATGGCAGTTTCAAGAAGTGCAGTCCAGATTACATGAACTCTGTAGCTGCTGTTTTTTAGAACATCCCCCCCACACACTATCCAACTAACAACTCCATCAGTTCATTGACTTGTTTACTAAAAGTTTGATCGTTTATGTTTTCAGTCAAAAAAAGTCTGACACTGAGGAAAATGTTTTATTGCAGTATTTTCAGATACAAGAGTACACCTGTATGTGTTTTTGCTTTATTTTAGAGTATTTTGTAATTTAAAACTGTTTAATTTTTCTGAAATCCTCTGTTATTGGATTTATTTTACAACACAAATATGAAGGGGAAAAATCGATTTTTTCCCCTTCATATTTGATCTTTTCTTTTCATATGATGGCAATATATTCATATATTGGCAACATGATAAAAGCATGGTAGTATAGGCAATAACTGTGAATATTTGGTTTTGGTTTGAAACCTGCAGGCCATGTGGATGTGTATTTGAAATGTGTTGGTAAATAAGAAGTCCTTTTTTGTTGTTTTAAATACTGATTTCTTTTTAAACTAAAATTTTGAAAGATAGTGTGGAAGAAGTATATCCAGAAAAATCTTTTTTTCTGGAAATATTTTGTTGATTTTAATACTAAAACAATCCTCATGCAACTATGAGCTACAGATGTCCAACCAGACTGTGTTATTTTATTCTCCAAACACCTATCCAGAGCTATAGCTGCTGCATTTGGCCACTGTACCATCCTGTACTGCTGTAAAATGGGCCATCCTCTAGCCAGCATAACTTCTAGCAAGCATGTAATTCTGGCAAGGTCTTATTTGATACTGTCTGCTCACTATATCCTGGGCCTCTCCATTTTTGTGAGGCCTTTAGGCGAACATTCCTAACCTTATTCACTAATCTGTAGTTATGCATATGGTCAACATGGCCAAACCAATGCAGTCTTTCTCTCTGCTCAATATGCTACTCAAGTGAGGTTGCTGACTCCATTGTCTAACCTCATCATTACTTATGAGATTAAACCATCTAATGCCCAAGATACTGTGTAAACATCTGGTATTCAAAGCATCAAGTTTCCTGTTACCTTGCTTGCAAAAATTTCAAGCTTTTCTACCATATGCAACCCTAGAAAGAACCAAACTATTATGCAGCCCAATTTTAGTCTAAGTGTAACCCCATTTAATGTAAGTAACACCCATTTTTTCACACTCTCCATGGATTCTGAAAATTCCACAGCAATCCTTATTCTGTTTATCTCATTCTGCTATCATATCACACACACATATCTGTTAACAGCTTCTGAGATAATTAAAATGAAGCACTTGCTCAAAAGCACAACCATTCAAAGTAACTGAAACACCATCTGCCTGACCAGTTATTATCAATTTAGTTTCTCTGTTTATCACCAAACCTACTCTATTAATGCTCTGATCAACAACTGATAAAAGAATTCATCACACCAACATCATTTGCCAAAAGGACAAAATCATCAGCATAATCTAGATGAGAAATTTTCAACTCTTGGACCATTTAATGCCAAAATCTTCCCCTTGCAGAGAGTTTCACATAGCAAAATAGAAAGAAAAGGAGACAAAATGTACCCTTGTTGAACTCCAGTAGCAATGCTGAATCAATTGCTACAAACCTTACCAACTCTCACATATGACTCAGTGTTATAATAGAGTTTTCATTATGCTAACTGACTTGTCAGGTATGCCATATAATCTAACTATCAGCAGAGTAAAGGTCTTTTTGAAACCCATAAAGCTAATAACCACAGGTTTCTGAAACTAAACATTTCTCAAGAATCTGCCTATGAAAAAAAATTGATCTATATGTCCCTTACAACTTCTGAATCCACACTGAATCCACACATTTCTTCTCCACTGAATCCACACTTCTGAATCCACACATTTCTTCTCCAACAAAAATCATATATCTGTTGAGCACAATAATGCAAATAACTTTACCTGAAGCAGAAAATAGACCGATTCCCATATAATTATCAAACGAACTACATCTATTCTTGAGGATTAATGCAGTTTATATTTAGAAATAGTCAAAATAACTTCTGACTGTTATCTTGGGACAACATTAAAGCTTGTAATGCATCTATCATCATTTACAAACAATGAGAGTATAGAGCTGCCCACTACCAAATTTTTGTTGTAAAATTCGATTTTTAGGGTTTTTTTTTTTCAGTTTTACACCTTTAAAAAACTGTTCCCAAATTGTTTTCTTTAGAAATTTGTTCCTTTATAGAGTTGAAAGTCATAGTGTGTCTAAATGTGTGAACTTACACCCAACTCTCCCAGTTCTGGCCAACTAAACAATAGTTAGATTGCTTAGAATCGGAAACTTCAGAGTGAAGGAAATAATACAGATTAGAGAACTTTTCTATCTGTGGGCCATGATTTACATTGCAACTTGAATGGGTCTTGTGCATGTCTGTTTTAGTAGTAACCCTGCAGTTACAGCACTCAGCTCATTAGATGGTGCCATGAGTGGCTAACCTTCTTAAGGTGTGTAAAGTTAGCCCTAATTAGTAAGGTGTAAAAGCCCTAATGTTTGTTTTTAGTAGGATTAAAAAAAATGTAAATGAGTTTATATAGTATGATAGCTTTTCATCGTATCGAATGATTTATTCGATTCTCTGTTAGTATGTTTTGTGGGGCCTCTGGTTCTTGAATTTTTTTACAGGTTTAACCTTCTAAAGGAAATAAAAGGAATTTATTTTCAGAACCTAAACTTTACTAATAGATACAGATTTAACTAACATATAATTGTATTTTTTAAATGCAATTTGGATTTACTTCTTATATATGTAGCATAAAGTTATGAACTTTCCCTCAGGTAAGTACTGAAAGTTGCAGATGATTTATGATGTTTAATTAATCTTTAGCAATGTTTTAAATTCCCCATTTAAAGCTCAGTTTAAAATATTGTGTTAAAAAACTCCTTTTAAAATGGTTGTCTCCAATGAGATTGTCTTATTGTGGGCATTTTTTAATAATGCAAATGACTGTGCATTATTTACGATCGTGTTTTTAGGCTTGTTTTCTCTGATGGGATTATTTAGTTCTGGGAGTTTTTTATGCTGTGGATCAGTGGTTTGTTATTTAGATAATTCATATGTTTCAGGCTTATTGTCTTTAATTGGATTATTTAATTGGTCTTTTTTATTACTGCTGGTTGGCGGTGAATTGTCCCTTTGGCTTTGGTCAGTAAAAAGGGCAGAGCTGTTGTTTGTTGTTTAGCAGTATGTTTAGGTTAAAGTGGTTTTCTACAATAATTTTGTACTGAGATTTTCTTAAATTGTGGAATGGCAATTCATTGTTTAACGGTATGTGCTTGTTTGAATAGTCATCTCTGATGAAATTATTGATTTTTGGAAGTTGTTTTTTTAATTATGGAATAAATGTTTGTTTGTTTGTTAGTGATAATAGGCTGTTGAAACAAGTAGCAGATATGATGTGCAGTTAAATATGTTTAGATACTATTACTTCTAGTGGAAACAAAATTTTATGCTTAGGAATAAATGTTTATCATTGTATTCTTTACTCAGCATATTCTTGTTGTACTGCCTCTTTACTGCTATAGTAATATGATTGTTTAGGTTATTATTTGTAAAACTTTCCAAAAAGTTGAATATTCAGCAAAATTCCGATACGTGTACTGTCGGTTTATAAAAATAAAGATAGTGGAATTCCTGGATCAGCACTTTCACCAAATATCCTTTCTAATGTGATATTGAAATGCTTTTGTGATTAGTTTAAATCACATATTTAGCCTTTTTTTTACAGAAGTAATATTAAAAAACTTGGTATAATTCTGGAAAAATTAAAATTTTTCGTCGCTGCTAGGAGACTGGAAGTTGAGCGTTCTTTGAGATGCAATGCAGTATTGCATTGCCTGAGCACCGTAAACTGCAAAAATGCCTTGCTCCAATTTCCTCTGATTTTGTTTTTTATTCTCCCAAATCTGAATTTACATCATGCAAATTTGGCAGCTCTGAGAGTAGAACTATCCACATTATTTAGAACATTAATGTTCAGCCCACCTAGCCAGGATAGAATCCTCACCTTCAGTGACCTTACAGTGTTTATTCCTCTATGCCAGCCTGTTTCTTCTCACACAAAAGATTAACTATTTTGTGCATCTCTCTTCTGTTGAGTTGTCTTGCTGCTTCCTCTGTTTTGTCAGCCAAACTATCAAACCAGAGATCATTATCAGCTATTAACTGATCCTTTACACATTTATTAAGCTCTCTGTAAAGCTGTCTATTAGGGCTAGTAGGGTGTTGATTCAGATTATTCCTGTAATCATTCTTTCAGAAATAAACTCCGTAGCTTTATCACTCAAATGACTTTGTTTCCTCTGCTCCTTTTTACTTAAAAGAGTGTTGTTTCCAAAAAAAAAAGCCTGTTTAAACTGATATCATTCTTTTTCAACTTCAATAGTAAGCAGCCACAATTGCCATAATGATTAAGTAGCCTAGCATGGTATGCCTTAGCTTTATCTGGATCTTTCACAGCTTCAGTGTTAAAGGTAATTCTCTTAATCTTAGCACGTATTTTAAGCTTCAGTTATATGACACTTATGTTAATTGAACTAGCCACACTGGTAATGTTAATTGAACCAGCCCATTTTCTGCCAATTAGTATATAATTGATCACATTTCTATGCATCTCATCAGGTGAAACCTCATGTATTTTTAAATGTTCTGGTGTTTGTAGTGTTGGTTATTCTCAAAATATTAACTACTTACCTGTAGGAGAAATTCCCCATTGCCAAAGGGATTTATTACCCCTGCCCAAAGGTCAGAGTCAGTACCAACTTTAGCACTGAAGTCATCTAGCACAAGAGGAATATCCCCTTGACAAAATTCAAAATATCTCCAAGTTGCCTGTAAAACCTATAATTTCTCATTCTCATCAGAGTCCTCTGTGGGGGCATAACAACAAATAACATTCAAATCTTGAATCTTAGCTGTAGGAAAGCTTTTATTCATGCAGTCATATCCTACAAGAGGTCCCCTATATAACCTGGTATTCCTAACAGAATTAATCCATTTGCTATTAATATATATTTGATCATATTTCTGTATAATATGACTGCTTGCCTTGAATCACCACTTGTGACCTTCTTCTACCTAAATCTCTCAAATAAACTATAAATCTGCATAAACTCCTCATATAAATCCTCGTAAATTCCTACAAATTTCTTCAAATATTTAGCTAATCATCTACATGGGCATCTATAGGGCATATAAATCTCAGAATACAACATTGTCTTTGTCAAGGCTACGCTATTCCATTGTGAAGTGGAAGAGAGCCATCTGAAGACCATAATCTTTCTAATTCTATTCCAGTCGCATGCTTATTTGTGATCCTCTTCATCTACAAGGTGAGTTATTATGCCATCTAGGCACAGAGCAGGGAACCAGCATCTGAATTCAACTCATTAATTTTTTATCTAATTCTGGCTCCATATGAAAGAAATTCTTCCGATTCTATCAACATCACTGCTTATCAGCCAAATCAGACTTGGGCAGCTCCACTCTGAGATGTACTCTGAGAAGAGAATGCATCATGCCGAGATGAGGCTTCCCATAGCTGGAATTGAACTTGGGACCTAAGAGAAGTCGGCAAGCACTGCTTAGAGGCATTTACTTAATTCACAATGCCAAGAGGCTAGCCCCAAAAGGTGTAGTTATGATTAAGTACATATGCATTCTTGGTCGTAATGACAAACCATTACAGCAACCCATCGTTGAAACTCGCATGTATTTAGAAATGTCCCTGTGTTTGTAGTAATTTATTTTATTAATCAAGCATCTATGAAGTACTCCTTTTATAGCATATCTGTTTTATATTTTCCATGATTTTAATCATAAATTTGCATGTTAATTTCCTAGGTATGTTAAAAATATCTGATTTAGCTCTAACAATGATTTTTTTATTCACATTTTGATGATTCATGGTGAATTTTCATTTTCCAACAGTATTTCAAACAGTTTTCAGTTTCTTAAATTATCCTTTCAAGCACCATTTTCTTTTATCATTCTATAATGTGCAACTTTTTTTTTATAACTCTTGCAACATTACATTACTTGCTAAAAGTTTTATCACTTTTGGAAAAGATTTTTCATGCTTGGAAACATGAGTAAATAATATTCATTACACATGACTACTTGCGAGCATGAAATTCTTTATCAAATGATCTAAATATACATTGCTCGACATTGAAAATGCCCCACCCAGAAGGATATGTCGTACAAATATGCAAATAGAAGGGTAGATGTGCACAGTTGAGATATGCAAATGATGATATATGGAGTCAATGATGTGTGTGACTCAAGAGATTAAAGGTGCAAGAAAGAACAGGGTTGGTATTGTGTTTATGCAGGTGGAAGTCAGGCGAACGGTTGAGATTAGGTGGTTCCACTTGGAAATTGTTCAGCGAAGGCTGAAAATGCCTGGTAGTGCTGTTGGCAGAATTATCACCATGTGGATGCTTTTGAGAGAGAAAGAATTATCGGCCTATGTGAAGCTGGTTGGACTACATGTCGTGTCACTGCCCATGTTCATTGGGATGCATGTACTGTTAGCAGCAGTGACAAAATAAAGGTCTAGCTTGCGTTGCAGAGGGAGTGGTGCTGTCCGACAGATGTCAGCACAGCTTGATAGGCACATTGTTCGACATGTTTGTTTGTCATGCTATATTCGATGGGCTGTGTCAGCAGCCATGGACGTTTCCATAACGACCTGAACAGTAAACCAAAGGTTGCTGTATGCGGCACTCCTGCGCTCTAAGCAAACATTATGTCAACTGTCATTGACTGCAAATCATCGTAGTGCTCATCTGACTTGGTGCCAAAGTCATGCGAATTGGGGTCACGAATGGAACACTATTGTGTTTAGTGATGAATCCTGTTTCTGTCTGGGTGCTGTTGATTGACAGGTCTGTGTATGGAGACAACCTGGCTAGAGGACGAATCCAGCTTTTGTTCATCACAGGCACACTGTCCATCAGCCAGGCATAATGGCATGGGGTGCTATTGGATATGACAGCAGGTCACCTCATCCACATCAAGGGAACACTGACAGCTGCATGATACGTTAGCATGGTTCTGCAGCCTGTTTTGTTGAGAGGCATGCAGTAGCTCTTTTCCAGCATGACAACGCCCTTGTATACACTGCTAGTGTCTCCAAACAATGTTTGCAACACGTTCAAGTATTGTCATGGCCAAGCACGATCTCCAGATTTATCCCCAATAGAAAATCTGTGGGACTACATTGGACGATGTGTGCAATCCTCTCACCAGCTGGCTTGGAATCTTGATGAATTATGGGTGCAAGTCAATGCTGCTTGGTGTGCAATTCCTCAGGACTATACCCATCAATTGTATGACTCCATGCCACACCATATTGCTGCCTGTATTGCCATTCACAGCGGTGCAACCACTACTGAGGTAGTCACATTGTGCTGCATTATCTGATCTTCTAACCACTGTAAGTGGCTGCAAATTAAATCATGATATGCCAATATGTATTGCTATGTGTGTGTGCTACATTTCACCTCTATCCTCTCACTCCTTCTGGGTGGGACAATTTCAATTTTGTGCATTTTCCTATCTCAGTTGTTGACAATTCTCCATTGAAAAGCTTTTTATAATCATTTTAATAACTTTGAACTCTCCATTTTCAAACCAATTATTTCTGAAATTTTTTTAGGAAAGAACCATTAATGAACTATTCACCTAATCAATTCATTAATTCCAAACAAATCAATCTCATTACTTAGAGTGCATTGACCATTTGCCAACCTACCATTACTGACAGTGCCTTTTGACAACTGGAACTGGTTTCAATGATTGACTTCTGTAAATAGATGAACTACAGTATTTTATGCAATATAAGACACCCATTTCAACAGGGGATATTTTGGATAAAAAACTTTTTAACATACCAATGGCTGTTGGCATTATTCAGGGAGATTCATTAGCCTACAGGATACCTGCAATTTCACATATCAGATTTCTTTTTTTAGCCATGTTTTTGGAAAACGCATCTTATAATATGCTGTAAAATTTGGTAGTTCATTAAATGACCCATTTGTGAATAACTCGACTGGCAGCTCTTGCTGTTGGCTGAAAGTGGCTTCGGTGAACAATTCCAACAGATGAACTAGTCCATTACATTGACCACATTATTTGTCTACTACCCATCTCTAGTGGAGATTATCATTTTTATTTGAGATTATTATTGATTGAGGAAATAGCATATTAAAGAGAGCAAGCAATACTGTAGTTAATAATAGTACTGAGGCTGGGGAACATATGCTGACTATAACATTGAAATGCAGTATTGGGAGAAAAAATTGACATATGGACACCTCTACCACTTCAAACTAGTAAACTGTTATTTGAGAAAGTTTTGTCATTGTCAGTTCTGTAGTGAGTTTTCTCAAACAAATAGGTCTAGTATTAATTAACCTAATCCTGCACTGTAGAATAAATAAAAGGAAAGTAAATCAAAAGGTAAGGTTATCAGTTTGTTCCCCACTAAACTAACAAACATCTAGGGTTATGCCACATGTTAATACCAAATTGTATTACTAAGTGGCATCAGTCATCACTGTTACACACCCATGCTGTGATGTGGAGCAAATATGATGAAAAACTGTATATAGGGTTGGCTCAGTTGGTGGTACACCAGTCTCATAAACTGTAGTTTCCGGGTTGGAGTCCTGCCTGAGGCAGCATTGAGATTTATCTCCTCAAAATTTTCATCCTGCCATCAGTCAGTATGGGACACTGATGGGCTGGAAAGACCACCATCCATTGGGATGTTAAGCTGTGGATCCCTGTTCATGTTAAAGAGACACTGAATGGTCTTGATGGGAGGCTCCATGCTGTCAATGCCATCCCAACAGCTGTCTAATGGGTCCCCTTCCCCCAACCTTCTCTGAGCCCTTGGGGTCCTTATGGCTTGGTCATTTCTAGCCCATTGTCTGCAAAAAAAGTGCCACTTACATGTATACAAACCTTGGAGATCCAAGCAATAATTCAATTTCAATGGACAAAAAGATCCAACTGGTGAAATGGTGGTGCAAATCCATCAACAGCTAATAGCTGTTCACAGCTTGGATGTTCTGTCATTGCAACATGTGAGGAAGTGTTGCTGTGAGTTCAAAAGTGTTCACACATGAGTGTAAAAATTTATTATTATTAAATACCCCTCAAGCAGATGATCTGACAAGAGCCCTTCAATTGGAGGGGTTTTGATAAGCTAATCATTTGTTGCAACAAGTGCCTCAATTGTGGCAACTATGTGGAAAAATAATACACATTTATGGGAACATTTCCTGCCTTCAGTATAATTATTTGCTCTCCACAGAAATGAAATAGTGAACCTTACTTTCTGACTTTACTCTCATAGCTTTTCTTATATTATGTGGCCATTTTTGCATCCAAAACAAGCATCTAATAAGGCTTAATGATTTTTTTTAAAACAGTTCAGTATAATTATGAACTGTTTTAAAAAAAATTGTTCATAATTTTTTTAATAATTAATTAAAAAAATTGTTCAAAAATTGTCAAATTTAAAAAATTTGGACTAAAAAAATTAGAATATTAAACTTGTTTCCCACAGTTTAAGTTTATTAGTTTTGTGTGTGGTTTTGGTGTGTGTGTGTGTGGATAGAAAGTACTATAATTTTAAAAATGCTTTAATATATTCTGATTTCTTCTTATAGGAAGATGATCAGCTGGGTGGTGATAGCAGCAAAAGCAATAGTTTTACCAGCCAGCTTAGCGAAGGGGTTAGTGCTGGTAGTCAAAGCAGTAGTACAAGCAGTCTTCCACCAACTCTAGAAAATGACTCCACTTATGGTATTCCAGCTCCTTCATGTTATCCTCGTGTAGGTGTTCGTGTTAGCCCTTCTGTAAGTGATAGAACTAATCTTACTATTTGTATAGTAACTGTATAAAAAAAAAATCTGAATACCTACAAATTATATAATTAAACAGTTGCCTGGTCACCTGTTGATTTTTTTTAATTCAATTTTAAAATATTTTACTTTAATTATGAAACATTATCCTGTTGATTGCTGCAGTCTCCTATCAGACTCTCAGTATTAGTGTGCTCAGCTATTGATCACAAGGAACCCAGGTTCAAGCCCTGGATAAGACATGGATGTTTTCTTTCTTGTGTTGTCCTTGTTCTGAGATCTTGCCTTCTTCCCAGATCTCTTCTTTAGTGAATTAAACTGATAGGCTCCTGTTAGATCTTTATGGCAAGCAACTGCTTGAGGTTTTGTTTCACAAAAATATGCACATTTTCAATAAACTGTCATATGCTGTATAGCATAAGAAGCACTTGCTTATTGATTCTGTTAATGAATATCACCTAGAAGAATACTTATTCTTCCAATATGACATTTGGAGTTGTCACATTGGATTAGAAACCAGATGTGTGTAATAACGGAATAGAAACCATTCCAAATGCAAAAAATATAAAACCACACCTGTTACTAATTTTAATCATTATATTAACCCTCTTTTTGCCAGATTTGATTGCAGTTCTTTTTAAGTTTTCATATAGGGCCTTACTCCTTATCAAGATTCCGGTGTCTGTAACTGTCATGTTCAACAAAATACAGCAGGCACCATACTTTCATATTTGCCTTGCTTATATATTCACAGCTTTCTGAATTTCAGTAGGAATAAAAATGAAGGTTGCATTTAGTTGCACATTAAAATATTAATTTGTCTATTTCTTCAGTTGAAAAATATGAAATCTCTCTTTTAACATCAATATCATATTTAGAAGAAAAATTGTCTTGAGCTGGGTGTGATATGAAGCCATTATCTCCTGATAACATGTCAGGTGCTCTGAACTACCAGCTGCTGATCAAGATCTTTATTAAATATGAACTATTCTACCTGCAGTACACAACTCAAATAATGTATCACTTGAAGGCATTGTATTCTCTGCTTGCCAACAGCATTCTGAAATAGATGGCAATGTATGTTCCAACTATACTCATTTTATACATTTCTGATATTTCTTCAGTTGAAAAGTATGAAATAATTCTTAATATTGATATGAAATTTAGAGGAAGAATTGCCCTGAGCTGGGTGTAATATTAATCTATGACCTCCTGATAATGTCATTGTTCCTCAGCTAACAATATTTTTATAGCTAATTTAACATGTCAGAATACCTGATGCATAAATGAAATAACCCTTTAAAACCAAATACTTTAGATCTGCTAGTGATTTAAAAAATTTTGATTAAAAAAAAAACTGATCAGAAAACCTAACACCCTAACCTAAGTTCAGGAAGATAATATTAATTCACGGTGCCTGCAATTTACTTTAATCCATTATGGCTCATCTTGATTTCATAAACTCTGCACTTCAAATTTCTCAAAAAGCAACAAACAATTATGTACTTTTAGTCTACTTAAAACATCAGCTGAATAGAGATGTCTTTTCATACTCTTCAGTTAACATTTTCTTAGCGAATTCAAAATTTAATCTTTTGGGTGAATAAAACTTTATTTAGTTTGGTTGAAAAAATAAAATAGAAGTGAGTGCAGAGTGTGTAAGGTGCATGGAGAATGTTCTTGCTGGACTGAAATCAGAGTACCAACCTGCATTGTACATAAATGTAACTTATATTTTTATTCTTCTGGTTTATTGGAAGAAAACTAAAAGAGACAGTAGAGTTGGAAAAAGTGGATCTGTCTCAGTTGTAGATTAAATAAGACACACAAAAAAATACTCTGACAAACTTGCAAGACAAATAACATTAGCAGATAGTCTTCACATGTGTCAAGTGTTCACATATGATCTTCACGTGTCAAGTATAGTACAAAAGCCAGGCATGTCAGCTGGACATCATGTTAAGACTCTGGAATACATATCCCACCCACTCCTATTTGCATTATTTCTTATCAGAAATTTGTATCTGATGATTGTTTCATAGCATTGTGATCACAATGCAAATGATCAGCCATCTTCCAAATTGGTATGCATCTGTCAATGTAAATCATATCATCCATCTGTTTTTGGTAATCAGTGACCATAGTTGACAGGGTGGGGGTTGGATGAGTTGATAACACTCCAGGCTCCTAATATGCAGTTCCCAGGTTCTAGTCCTACGTGTGCCAGCATTGAGATTTATCTCTGAAAATCTCTTCACCCTGCTCTTGGTCAGTAGGGGACACCAATGGGCTTGGATAGGATGTTAAGCCATGGTCCCATATGTAGGAGAGGCCATCTGTCTCCTAACAGCTATTTAGTTGGTCCCCTTCTCCAAGTCCTCGGGGTCCTTGCGACCTGGCCATTTAGCCCATTAGGTGCAAAAACAGTGCTGCTCAGAGATAAAACAACCCACAGTTGACAGCCTCCTACTTCGTGGTTTGTCCTTGATAGTTATTTCTCCTTTGATAAACTTCACCCATCCTCACACATTAGTGATATCAATTGTCTGCTCATTGTACACCTTGGTTAGCTTAGAATGAATGTTTGAAATACTTGATGCCAGCTATCAATATAATACACCATAGGGAAATTCTTTATGAGGAAGGCAGAAAGACAATATTAGAAAGAAAAAAAATCTATACCTTATTGAGGCTCGAAACCCAGGTCTTTTTTGATGGCAACCAGGCATGTTAACCACTACACCATCTGGACAGTCTTTTTAATTTGTTAAATATTTATAGAGTTAGGAAAACAGGAACATTTAACAGCAGTGTCAATCATTCTAAAAATTTTTTACTACGCTAATTAAAGCATAAATGTTAAATCCCATATCCAGTAGTTTACGTAATAAATGAGCTTTTAATCAATTTGTGTAAAGAATTCTTTTTTCTTAGGTTTCTGAGATAACTTTGTAAATATTGCACAATAAATTTAAGAAATTGGTTTTCAACAAATTTTAACACCCAAACAATTCCTATTTATATTTATCATAATACTTTATAACTAATGGCTCATAATACAGCTTTTCATAACCAATAAATAATTTATGACTAATAAAATAGTAAAATACTCCTCCTCAAGATCACTATTATGTTTTTTGAACCCATATTATATAAAAATATTATTTAATAATTGATATTTACCCACAGATTGGAAGAAAGTATGATATGCATTATTCAGTTTGCCTCATTTTTTTTTGTTTAAAAGAAATTTCAGAAAGTGCTCTTCCTTATAAAACCAACAGATTCACATAATATTTTCATTAATGCTTATGTCCATGATAAAATATTGTATTTTAAATTGAGAAGTAATATTCTTGTGATGTACAGACAGTTTAACAGAAATCAATGCTGATAGGTTCATGTGAGACCTCTGTGACATGCAGCTGATTGAGATATATTTTATTTGTCAAATCTATTTACAACTTGAAATGCATTGGCTGCAAATTGAATTTTTATTATTCTAGATAACATCGAAGATGTCTTAACATGCAATCAGCTGAGAGCAATTTATCTTAATTTCAGGGGGGGAAACCAAAAATTGATTTTGTGTTATATTGCATACCAGACTATTTCTTATATTACAGAAATAAAACTTTATACCATGGGTAAATAGCTTAAATCTAGAAACTTGTAAACAAACAAAATAATATATCAAAGATTCCAAAGCTACAGTGCAGACAAATACAGCACAACTCAATTCTTGTATAAAGGCAAATCAAGTATAGTGAATACGAAACAGTAGAAGAATTTTACTTCGAAATGAGAAGAAACCTTCCCACAAAAGGAGAGGCTCATCAGAGAGCCGAATAACATTTGTTTGCTTCTAATCCTTTCCAATCCTTCAGCTGTTGACTGAAATGTACCTAGAAATGGTGTTGCACCTTTTAAACACAATCAAATGCACAGATAGCATCGAGGAGTGGGCATTCAAGTCAATGTGACTCTAAGGGAGATTCTTCAAGGTCAGCTATGCAGCAGGAAGAATGCAGGGGGGCATTGTCATTCAAACCACTTAGGGGCCATGTTTCTGTTGCAGCACAAGCACATTCAAACCACCAGGAGGGTTAATCAACAGTATAACATGCCTCTTTTTGCCAATTAATGTGTTTCTGCTGTCAATGAATGAAAGCTAAGTTCTTTAAAATATTTTGCTTTAAATACTCATTTTTGATCTTTATTTCTTTTTTTTTTATTTTATAATAGCTTTTTCCTTGATAACATATGCAAGATTATATGTTTTTATATTTTGACAAAAGTAGTAAAAAGGTTAGGAAATATGAAAAAAGTGTTTTTTAATTTGATTTTATATTTGTAATACTTTAGTGGATTTTGAATTCATTATTGATCATAACTTCAAATGTTCATCTGCAAAAACAATGGCATTCCCAAGGCAGGAATTGAGGTTATAGCCCCCTTCCCCCTTTAGGGCTTAATATATATTTTCTAAGACACACCCTTAAAATCACACTGCTGGGCTTGGATAGGCTGCCGTCTGTCAGATGGGACATTAAGCCGTGGCTCTGTGTGTGGGAGAGCCATACCCTGTGCACATTAAAGAACACTCTGGATGGCATTGATGGGAGGCTACCATCTTGTCTCCCAACAGCTGTTCCAGTGGGTCCCCTCCCCAACCTTCTCTGGGCCTTTGGGGTCCTTGTGACCTGGCCATTTAGCCCATGGTGTGCAAAAAAGTGCTACTCAGAAGTAAAAAACCCAACCTTTAAAATTGTAAAATTAAACCATTCTGTCACTGCCCTCCCCCTATTAGAATTTTCTGGGTATGCCACTTTGTAAAAATGTATTCCAGACACAACATGAAAACTAAACTAATGGTGTAAAGACAACCAGAAGGTGTGGTATTAGCATAAAATATTACTATTTGCATTTTCCCAATCATCCATTAGTTAAAATAGCCATTCTTCTTACCATAAATACCATTCCTTCTTCTCTACTATACCTACTAATAACACTAAGATCTAAAACAGTTTCTCAATCCATAGTCCACAGACCATAATGTCACCAACCACAGGTGGTCTCCATAGGCCACTAAATGAAAATTATGAAAAGTGGTCTACAGTTTAGAAAAGCTTGAGAACCATTGGTCTGAAGCAGGGCTTCTTAAACATTTTCCACTCACAACCCCTTTTTGCCAACTTTTTCCACTCGCAATCCCTTTTCGCCCAAGAAATTTTTATGTGACCCAGGTACATAGGTATATAAAATAGGTATGCAAAAACTTTTACTGATAATAAATCATAAAGAAATTTATTTTAAAGCAATTCTTTGGTATACATATAATTTTACCATTTATTAAAGACAAAAGCAAATTGGCATACTAATGAGATGGATGTGCTTGGTTATTTTTATATAAAGAATAAAATCTTGGCTGAATATTTGACACTACAGGACGTAGAGCATCTTCAACGTTTTTCAGAGTTGATTGATATTTTGATTTTAGAATCATCAATCTGAGAATGCCTCTTCACACAAATACGTAGTACAAAATGGGAGAAGTATGTTGGAAATTCTGTCGTAATCCCAATCCAAAATTCATTTAACTATTTTTTAGGAAACTCAAGTTTTAAACCTGTGTCACTTGATAACTCTGCAAATTCTTCTTAAACTTTTAATGGCAGATGACTGATGTTTTTGATTTCAATTGAGTATGGTTTATGAACCCAACTTAGTTTTTTAAAATGAAAATTTGAAAGGAAGTATATATGAAACTGTGTGTCCAGACACTTCAGATGATCAATTGTAACTCTTACAATTAAATCTTTGGGAAGGTTATTTTCAATTATAAAATCATCTTTAGCTCTAAACATTTTTAAAGAAATATTTTCCACCCTATTCTTCCATATGTTAACTTTATTTAGTAAAACGTTCAATTTTATCTTTTAACATAAATACGTTACAATATTTTCCTTGAAGCAACGTGTTTAAATTATTGAGTTTTTTGAAAATATCCAACAAATAATGCAGTTTTGAAAGCCATAAGTCATTATGAAAAAAATTAACAAAATTGGATTTCTGCTCAGTCAAAAATATAACAACTTCATCTTTCAATTTCAGTAATCTGTTTAAACTTCGCCTTCTTGAGAGCCACCTTACCTCTGCATGTAGTAATAAGCTTTTGTAATCGGAGTCCATATCTTTGCAAAGGTTTGAAAACAAACGACTGTTAAGGGCATGGCTTTTAATGAAATTAATGATTTTGATAGTATTGCGAAGCACAACATCTAACTCTGGTGATATTGTTTTGGCTACGAGTGCCTCTCGTTGGATCATGCAATGAATAAAAGTGATATGTTCATTCCCACCAGCTTTAACTTTTGCTACAAATCCAACATTCCGGCCCATCATTGCTCCAGCACTGTCTGTACAGACTCCAACACAATTTTTCTACTGTAAACCTTCATTTGTGAAAAATTCATCGACTTTAAAGATATATATCTTCCCCTCTTGTGTTCCCTTCCAAAGGGCGACAAAACAATAATTCCTCGTGTATGCTTCCTTCATAAACGTATCTTACATAAAGTAACAACTGTGCGTTTATGTGTTCATGAACGTATCTTACATAAAGTAACAACTGTCTAGAAATATCAGTTGTTTCATCTAACTGAATTGCAAACTTTGGGCTGCCCTTAAGCCTGGTAAATAAGCTGCTGGAATTGGGATTTACTAATTTCAGAAATTCTTTTGGAAACAGTATTATTCGATAAAGGAATTTTTCGAATTTCATCCCAATACTTTTTACCAAGAAATATTTCTGACATTTTAATAGCAGCAGGTGACATGAGATGATCTCCTATCACATAGGGCTTATTAGTTTTTGCAATTAAATAAGAAATTTCATAAGATTCAAGTAAGTACTTTTCATTTGACAGTAACAAATTTCTCAAAACATTATTTTTTTTTTATTTGAAGATTTTACAAGTCATTCTAATTATTCCTTTGGTTTATTGCAGTATGCTGCATGCTTGGTATTAAGATGTCGTTTTAATTTGGCTGATTTTATGCTCTCCGCAGCCAAAACTTCATTACAAATTAAGCAAAGAGGTTTTTCCACACCATCATGATTATTAAAAGTAAATCTACATTGCAAAAATGATTCAACATATTTTCTTTTTCTTGTCAATTTATGTGTACTATAACCTGGAAGCTAAGACTCTGCCACATTGTGATCAGTATTTTTACCTCTTCTGTCTAAATTTAGCCACTTATCCATAATCCAACTACAATCCAAAGATATACTATTTTGAAACTTACATGCTGAGGAATGACGGTAGAAAATTATTAAAAGTCTTTATTTTCTGTAATTAAATTACGTTTTTATAAGAGCAGAAAACTATATGTACAGACAAAAAATGCTAATCATGTAATTCAATAGTCTGGAATCCGAGCCGAGGTGTTTCTGGCAGTGTCATTGATGTTGTGTGTTGAACAAGGCTGCAGTGAAGTCGCACTGCCAGAAACACCTCGGATTCATTACGCATTTCATTTTGAATTAATTTTTGATCGTTGCATGTTCATAAGCCTTTTACTGTTGCCAAATTTTTTGTGATCCCCATATTCAGTTACTCAACCCATAGTTTAAGAAGCTATGGTCTAAAGGACTGACATGATTTTCTCATACCACCACAGTAAAATGCATTGCCCAAATGGTGAAGTCTTTTTGTGTAGCAGAAACATTCAAGGTTGGCTATACAAGGAGATGTGCAGAATTGTAAGAATTAATTTAAGACAATCCAAATAAGTATATAAACTAGCTAAAAAAACCAAGGTGCACCTTCTTGTAGTTAAAGAGATATAAGAATTGTAATTTATATTTTGATTAATATTTTTTTTATATATGCATATAGCATATATGAATCTCTAATTCAAAATATTTTCACATTCCTTAGAATTCATCTTCTGCAAGTCTAAATAGCACTGATGTGGGAGCTAACAATTTTGCTACTATACGAACAACATCTATTGTGACAAGACAGATCAAAGAGCATGAGCAAGAAAACCACATGCATGAACAGATGTCTGGATACAAGCGAATGAGAAGACAACATCAAAAAGCTCTTATGCAGGTCTGAGTTTATCATTAATGGAATTTTTATTGCTTATTTAAAGTGTCTTATTTCTGAAACTGAACTTCCTTTGGTGGCTTAATTTTTTAAATGTTTTCTGCAGGAAAAAAACAAGCTTTAGAACTTATTTTGAAGTAACAAACAGAATCATTCTAATACATTGGTTTCCATAAATTAAGAAACAGACTGTGTTAAGTCAGTGGAAAGCTAATGTAAGAGTTTTATAACTTCAAAAATAAGTTTTTTTGTTTTGAAAAATGTGATAGCATATAAAGATCTCAATCAATATCTCGATTTTCAAAAACATTCGTTCAGTATTTAATGAGTTATGGAAGTTTGAATATTTAACAACAGCATCCCCAGTGATGATGCTCAGAACCATCCAGGCCTAACGCCTAATGTCCGACCCTGCCTTCTCGTGGTGCAGGCCATTAGTACCTTTGAAAAGAGATGTTCCCTTTTGGAAGGGAATGGAAGGGGAGGACTGTCAGTTCAGTATGGCCTACTGATCTGGTCATCTATGGCCACTTTTTTCTTTTTTTTTTAACCTTCTGAGGAGTAGTCAACTTTACAGGGTCCTGGTGCTGACCATTTATACCTACTAGACTGGACTTGTTTATGGATTTGAGCTAGATTATGGATCTGGACTTGCTGCACTGGTGGGCCTCTGTTGAGGGAGAATCTGCCACTGTGTTTTCTGTTTGCTTTCTGGGTTGCCAGCCCTAAGTAAGCAGTGGCATGGGATACCTTACATCAGCTGGTGGATAATCCTAATCAGAGGCCATCGCAGGTACCTGAACTTCACTTAGCTAGTTGGGCATTGTCAAGCCTAAACTGGAGTAATGTGTCTCAGGCAGGCCATATGGCTCTTGAAAAAGTGGTGCCTGAAGTTCCTACCAGCATCGGTGACTTCAGCCTTTAGCGGAGGAGGAACAGGTCTTTGACCTATGCCTGCGATCAGGGGGCTGTTTGATTTTGTTGACCCTACCTATCTCAATAAACCTAGTTTCTTTAAAAATCCTACTGATCATTTTCTCTCTGAAGGAATGTAGTACGGGAGAACATTACATAGAGATTATTCTCTTGATGTCCTCACACAGGAATTCCAGTGCACCTAGATATTCTAGGCTTGCAAGAGACCAGATGGACAAGGTGAGATACTTAAAAATAGCTTTAAATTTCTCTTTTCAGGGAGAGAGGCTGGAAAGCATCTCCAAGGTGTAGGTTTGCTTCTCAGCAGACACGCCAGTGATTCTCTTCTAGGATATGACTGCATTAATGAAACATTTCTTACAGCAAAATTTAAAACAAAAACTAAAGACCTGAATGTCATCTGTTATGTCCCCACAGAGGACTCTGATGAGAACAAGAAGGATACGTTTTACAACCAGCTTCAGGATATTTTGAAATCTGTGAAGAAAGGAGATATTTCTCTTGTGCTAAGTGACTTCAGTGCTGAAGTTGGTACTGACTCTGACCTTTGGTCAGGAGGTTTAAGTCCCTTTGGCATTGATATTCCAATCACAATGGGGAACGTCTCCTACAGGTAAGTAAACTTAATGATTTATGAATAATTAACACATGCTCAAACACCAGGACATTTCTAAATATACATTGGGTTTCACCAGATGAGTTACATAGGAATATGATATATTTTAATTTACAGCAAATGGGCCAGTTCAGTTAGGAATACCAAATCATACAGAGCAGCCAAAATTTGGTTTTGACAAAAGTGTCTTGCAGCTGAAGCTTAAGAAATGTGCTGAGGTTAAAAAAATTACCCTCAACACTGAAAGTCTGAAAAATCCATATATAGCCAAACATACCATGGTAGGCTACTTAGTCATTATGACAATTGTGGTTTGCTTACCGCTGAAGTTGAGAAAGAATGGGATCAGTTTAAACAGGCTTTCCATGAAACCAACAGTACTCTTTTGGGTAAAAGTGAACAGAGGAAACAAAATTATTTGAGTGATAAGACTGGAACTTATTTCTGAAAGAAGGAAGTGAAGAATTAATATGAATCAACACCCTACTAGTCCTAACAGAAGGCATTACAATGAGCTTAATAAATGTGTAAAGGATCAGTTAACAGCTGATAAGAATCTTTGCTTGATAGCTTGGCTGACAAAGCATAAGAAGCAGTTAGACAGCACAATAGCAGAGGGTTGTGCCAGATTGTTAATATTTTATGTGGGAAGAAACAGACAGGTACACAGGGATTGAGGGATAAGCAGTACAAGGTGGTTGAAGGTGAGGATTCTGTGATGGCTAGGTGGGCTGAGCATTTCAGAGATGTTCTAAATAATGTGATTAATTCTACTCCCATTGTTTGTAATGAGGATAGATGCATTACTGGCTTGAATGATGGCCCTGTATCACATTCTGAAGTCACTTTGGCTATCTCTAAATTAAAACTGTATAAATCCCTAGGGGTGGACGAAATCACCACTGAAATATTTAGAGCTGGGAACATTTGCATTGTCACATGGCTGACTGAAATTTTTTATATTTTTTATGATAAAGGTATTGTTCCTAAGGATTTTGCTAGAGCTATCATTGCTCTAATTGTCAAAAAAGGTGATTGCAGTTCTTGTGATAATTGTAGGGGAATTAGTTTACTTTCTGTTCCATGTAAAGTTCTTTACATGATTATACTTAATGAAATTAAGAATTTCATTGATGGACAACTGCATGATGAACAGTGTGGCTTTAGAAGTGGTAGGAGATGTATTGATCAAATATTTTCACTTCGGCAGTTTCTCGAGAAATGTTTAGAGTTCCAGAAATCTGTGGTTACTAGCTTTACAGATTTCAAAAAGGCTTTTGACTCTGTTGATCGACATAATTTGTGGTTGATGTTAGATCGTATGGAATACCTGATAAATTAGTGTAATGAGAGCTCTCTATAATAACACTGAGCCATGTGTGAGAGTTGGTATGTCTTGCAGCGATTGGTTTAGCATTGTTAGTGGAGTTGGACAAGGGCACATTTTGTCTCCCTTTCTCTTTAGTTTGGTTATTGATTATGTTATACAAAATTCTTTGCAAGGGAAATTTTTTTACCTTAAATGGTCTAGAAATTTCAAAATTTCTGATTAGATTATGCAGATGATTTGGCCTTGTTGGCTAATGATGTTGATGAGATGAATTTGTTCATTAGGGCTGTTGATAGAGTAGGTTTGGTGATAAACAAAGAAAAAACTAAAGTGATCAAAATTTGTCAGGTAGATAGTGCTTCAGTTGCTTTGAATGGCTGCACTCTTGATGAAGTGTCTGTTTAATTATCTTGGGAGCTATGCAACAGATGCTGGTGATGTAGGCATTAGATAAATAAAAGAATAGGGATTGCCACTGGGACTTTTAAGAATTTATGGAGTGTGTGGAAAATTAGATATATACACCTAAAGACTAAAATTAGGCTGTATAATAGTTTGATTCTTTCTAAAGTTAGTTATGGTAGTGAAACATGGACCCTTTGTAAGCAGGATAACAAGAAACTTGATGCCTTTGATTCTAGATGCTTACGCAGTATCTTGGGCATTAGGTGGTTTGACTTGGTAAGTAATGATGAGGTTAGAAGAAGAGTCATCAACATCTTTTGAGCAGCATATTGTGCAGAGAGAGACTGTGTTGGTTTGGCCATGTTGCCCGTATGCATAGCTGCAGATTGGATAACAGGATTTGAACAGTATGCCTAAGGATTTCAAGAAAAGTGGGAGACCTAGGATTTCGATGGGCAGACAATGTCAAACAGGACCTTGCTAGAATTGACCTAGAGTGGCCAAATGCATCAGCTGTAACTCAGAAGAGAGATATCTTCTGTAGAGGAAAATTACACAGTCTGGTTGGACATCCATAGCCCATGGCTGCATGAGTATTTTGTATGTATGCTAGTCACAAATATTAAAAAATTACAATACTTATTAACAAGTTTTATATATTTGTATCAAAGTGTTTAACCCTTCCATTGTCCAGCCTGAAAAACAGGTTTTTATCTAGGGGCCAAGCTATTTTCTGCCTATGCTCAGCCAAAAAAAACTTTAACTTTAGAACTTTTTTGCCATATAACTAATGAAAGGAATTATGGCATGTTGTATGCCAAATTAATCAGCATTTCATTCTGGATTTTCTGAAATTATAAAATTTAACAAAAAAGACCATACGTTTTATTTTAATGGGACTTTTTTTAGAGTCATGTAGTAAAAAAATGCATCTGGCAACACAAATAAAAATTTATTAAAAAAAAACTAATAGACAGAAATGATTGCAAAGCGCATGAATAGAATGACTATATTTCTGAATAACAAAAAAAATTACTTTTTTGGTTTTCAGTAAATGTTTTCTTGTTTTGTAATTTTTTTCTTGGTACCAAAGTTTGAGAAAATTGTAGGCTTTTAGCCAATTGTGCTGTCACATAAACAAGTCAAATTTAGAATTTTTTAAAAAAATAACCAATCAACAGAAATAAGTCATGTTAGTATATCATTAAACAGACTTTAATTATGAATTTTATAAAAATAAATAATATAAATAAGTTTTCAAGTATATTGATTTTATTAAGCCTTTTTCAATGTGAAAGTGAAAAAAAAATCACACTATACAATTAAGGCTTCATTTTGGAAAACCTGCTGAATAAAAATAGTTAAATTATATATTTATCGAAAGGAAATTTCCTCCCAAATAATATAATATTCAACCTGAAATACGATTTTTATTTCTTTTAATGATTCTTTTCAGTATTTTAAACACAGCCACTGTTATACAACGTGACATGGACTTAATCATATTCACGGGATTTTCTGAACTGGTTATGAAATGGAAAAAAACTTCCTATGCTGCTTATTTTACAAAATAATACAAATTTTTTCTTTGGGTGTTGAATTTTGGCAATCTTGGCTAAGTGCAGAAAGGTTTGTGTTTCAAAGCACCAACCTTTCCTGAAATTGCCCTCCCACATGACTGCCAATTTCCATAGCAATGAAGTCTATTTTGCTTCCGTATTCAAGACATTCATTTTCAGAAAATGGTACAAACTCAAAGTTTTTTTACTAAGAAAAACAATAAATAATAAAATAAAAATTATATATAACCTAATGGAATGTTAAATAAAATATCTGCCACAACTTTTAACCACCTCCGATCTAGCGTATCTCAGAAATCGGCCGATCGTAAGATTGCTAACGGAAGTAAATCTACAGAAATGAATTTGCTTCGTATCCAAAAGCACATTTATTTTCAGAAAATGTTACTAGATAAAAGTTTTACTGGAAAAGTAATAAATAATAAAATAAAAATTAACATGTAGCCTAGCTTGACGTTAAAATATCAACAGCAACAATTTGTAGGCAAGCCATATGGTATAACATTGAAAAATAAAATCAATACTTATCAATTGGCCAAAAGATCGCTAATTTCCAAAAATAAATCTACTGAAATGAAAACTAAGGTTTAAATATAAAAAAAAATACTAACTTGACAAAGAGTATCCAATATGCTGGATGAAAGCTGAAAAAAAAAAACATCACACGGGAACAATGGAGATATCACGTTTCATTCACCTGTGTCTTGACTCAGTGAAGCATAACTAATTAAATGCAGCTGCATCCAGAATTTCTAAGAAAGATGTGTTTACTTCCAGTTTCGATTTTGAAGGCAAGAAAGATCCATAGAATGCTGGGAAAAATGATAAAAATAACTTGGGAATACTAAAATACGTTTATGACAGAAAAAAGTGTGAAATGGAAAAAAAAAATTGCGGTACGTATTTTGTAATATCCTTCAAAACATATGGTTTTTAAAAATAGCAATTTTTTTGTTAATTTTTAGGAGATTTTCCAAAATTTAAGGAAAAATTTGTTGATAATAGCTCAAATCAAACTTGTGGGCTTAAATCAGAAGGTTGCTTCAGCAAATAGGAACGTTAACAAGCAAATCGGCAATACTGTTTAGTGCTTCTAAGAAATGGCAATCAGATGGCTTTTAAAATTATTTGTTGTAGTTTAATAAAATATGCATCAAATTAAAAAACAAAATATTATTTTTGAAGCCTGTATTATATATTTTTATAAGATATATATTAAAAAAATTTACAGCAGCAATTTTTGTTTTTAAAAAAATCGATTTTTTTTGTTGTACTAAAAACGTATGTATACGTCATTGGCCCCTCAATTCAGATTCTCCGTACACGTACATACAGGTTGGACACTGGAAGGGTTAATAATATAAATGTGCATTTTAGAAGTGTGTGTAAAGAATTTTTCATTAGTCATCAGTTTTGTATAAGTTTCTTAAGACTAGCACTACTGTTGTTAAATATTCAAACTTCCATAATTCATTAAATACTGAACGAATGTTGTTAAAAATCAAGATATTGATGTATTTGATTGAGATCTTTATCTGCTTTCACATTTTTCAAAACAAAAAAACTTGTTTTAGAAGTTTTAGAGCTTTGACATTGATTCCTATTGACATAATATAGGATTTTTTCTAAATTTATGTAAATTAGTGTATGTATGAAAGAAGTATTTAGTTCTGAGTAATAAAATTATGAAAAAATGAAATAAAAGTTAAATGAAACTTGCACATATTATTTTCTGCTGGCAAAACTTACTGTATATTTTCATTTGACTTAATATGAAATTTAATTTCATCATTACTTCAATATAAATGTTTCATAATAATTTTATTTTTTACTTAAATCTTTCATTTAGACAATTTTTTATTTGCATATTACATTTTAGGAATATGAATGCATTGAATGTTACTGTTACAGTTGGCATAACTACTCTTTAGATATTCATTTCGATTTAAAACAAGGTAATGCATTTTAATAAAGGAGTTTTTTCTGTTAAAATCAAGTTGGTTTAATGCCACTGAAGAAGGAGTAGGAAAATGCAATCAATACAGAAAGCAATTTATATATGTTTGCCTGAATCTTATGGTGTGCCTTCAAGTGATTCGCATATTAGTGCATAAGCCCTTAACATGCCAGAAAACATTGTATATAGTTCTCAGAGTCAATTTAGTCTATCTGATGAGAACTATAGTTCCCAAGAGATTTCCATCTTTTTCTCCATAGAAATTGTCAATGAATTAAAAGATATTTTTAAAATTAATCCTACAAATTTCTAAATTAAATTTGATAGTAAAAAAAATTAATTGTTTAAGTGCCCTGTAAAGTTGGAGTAAAAAAAAGTTTAGGTTAGAGCAGAGCATGGTAAAATTCCTCTCCTCTTTGCAACAAAATTAAGTACACTGCCAAAAAAATCCAAGCATGTGCCTTATGCATTGTTTGTATAAATGATTAAAAGATTTTGAAAAAAAACTAAATAAATGAAATTTTTAAGGAATTAGGACAGTTAGTTATTCATAAATCATTAAGTTTACTTACCTGTTGGAGACGTTCCCCATTGCCATTGGAACTACCAATGCCAAAGGGACCTAAAGCTCCTGCCCAAAGGTCAGAGTCAATACCAACTTCAGCACTGAAGTCACCTAGCACAAGAGAAATATCTCCTTCACAGAATTCAAATATCTTGAAGCTGGTTGTAAAAAGTATTATTCTTGTTCTCATCAGAGTCCTCTGTGAGGGCATAACAACAGATAACATTCAAGTCTTTAATTTTTGTTTTAAATTTTGCTGTAATATAATTTAATTTTGTTTTGTAAATTTTGCTGTAATCTTTCATTAATACAATCATATCCTAGATAAGCATCACTAGCATGTCCGCTGAGAAGCAAACCTACACCTTGAAGATGCTTTCCAGCCTCCCTCCCTGAAAAGAGAAATTTAAAATTATTTTTAAGTATCTCACCTTGTCCATCTGGTCTCTTGCAAGCCTAGAATATCTAGGTTATAGCACTGGAATTCCTATGTGAGGACATCAAGAGAATAATCTCTATGCAATGTCCTCACGTTCCACATTCCTGCAGAGAGAAAATTATTTGTAGGATATTTCCACTGAATTTAATCATTAAATAAAATATTATGCAAAGTGCAATTTTTTTAAGTAAAAATTATTTTTCTGTTATTCAAAAAGAAATTTCTAATCATAAGTATTAAAATTATGTTGTTAGTTTTTTTAACAAATATTTGTTTGCATTGTCAGTTTTTTTATTGTTTTGCCCCATTGTAACGCTCCAAAGATTTAATTACTTTCAAAGTTTTGGACCCTTTGTCTGATCCAATATTTATTCAAGCTCCGGATAGCAAAATCGGGTGCAAGGCAATAATTAACAAATTATCAGATTTTTTTATTGTTTTGCCCCATTGTAACGCTCCAAAGATTTAATAACTTTCAAAGTTTTGGACCCTTTGTCTGATCCAATATTTATTCAAGCTTTTATTGTTTTGCCCTTGTAACGCTCCAAGTCAGTTTTTTTATTGTTTTGCCCCATTGTAACGCTCCAAAGACTTAATTACTTTCAAAGTTTTGGACCCTTTGTCTGATCCAATATTTATTCAAGCTCCGGATAGCAAAATCGGATGCAAGGCAATAATTAACAAATTGCCAAATAAAGTTCAATTAGGGTTCGAATACCAGCGGGCATTACTTAGTGAGTAAGAATTCAAAAATTAAATGATTGTCAATATAAAAATATGTAATCAAAACTTATGAAATAACGTTGCTCAAGAGAAAAAATAGCAAAGATTCAAAAAAAGTTTCTATAACAAACAAGTTCATTTCTAAAAAGTTATTTTTAAACACTCACCAACTTCAATGAGATGTCGACTACATCATCACTATTGTGTCTAACACCAACTTTTGTGACACTACTGACAACTAACAAACACCAACTCCTGTAACTACTTCCAACTCGCAACTAATTACTGACAACTAACTTTCAACTGCCTCTCTGTGACTACATGTAACGGTTATAACAAGCATACAGGCTCGGCAACACATAGCTGTTGCGCTGGTAAAGACATTTGCATAAAATGACGAGTGCACAAGCTGTGAAGCAAGAAGTGCACAAGTTGTGAAGCAAGAGGGGGCGTGTCCTTGTACACGCGCGCTTTAGTGGGTGACAATCGAAAGTTTGGAGTTGCGCATGCGCAACTCCTATGCTCTTGTAAACGAGCGCTGTGATGCCAAAAATGAAATTGAAATCCCCAAAATGATAAATATAATGCAAATTAATCAAAACAGGTTTAGGTAAAATAAAAGTGAATGAGGGGGCATCACAACTCCCCCTTCCAAATGGAGTCAAAAGCTTGACCTAACAGATTTTGACGAGCAAATTTTGAATAAAAGGACACATCTCACGTCATTTACACATGGTTGAACATAAGTAAAAGTATGCATACACGAATTTTGATAAGACGATCTATTCTCACTTTGACACAATTTTCCAACACAACCAAAGGTACCTCCTCCCAAATCTCCTAACAAAAGTGTGTAGCAGCTATCCTAGTGTAAATATATACCAATGGCTGTTGCAGTTAACTGTATACTCACATTATCGGCCTACCTATTATCACATTCTGATATAAACTCAAAATTGGCATAACTTCGACTGCACAATAAAAAAGGTTAATTCACTCCTATCCTGCTTAACTTCGAGAAAGGTTAAAGAGAAAAAAAATATTCATTACATACGTTGCAAACAGGGTGATAACTTCTACTTATCCCCTAACCATAATCAAAAATATGTGAAAGCTAAAAAGTCTTCTGTGCCTAATTCACATAAAAAAAGGGTATTTGAACACCGTTATATCCTCCTAATTACAACAAACACACGAAGCTAAGAAAATTCAAATTTTTACAAACAAGCAGGAATGTAATCATCTGCTAATTCTTCACCTATACACAGCAATCACGAGCTAGCTGAAATAAAATAGTTCATTAATTACCTCCCCTTTCAGAGCTAAATGTCCCCCTCCCAAAGGAGTTATGCTGGTAACAACTCGGTCACCAGACTTGCCCATTGGGGACACTCCGACAAGGTATCCCCCCCCCCCCCCAAAAAAAAAAAAATTCTGCAGTAATCATCGTCAGCTCATATATATACAAATAAATGCTGCCAATGTCATCCCAAGAATTATGTGTCATTGACACATAAATATCACTGATTACACTGAACAGATTTAAACACACACACACATACATCATATCTAAGAATAAAGAAAAAAAAATGTGTAAATAATTTATAATATATAACGATAACATTTCAGCCAATCACTTTTTACATGAATCTCATATTTGCATATATAAATTCACTTTGGAATGCACGTTATTTTACAGTACAAAATATTTCTTAAAAACGAAAAAATCACTCCTCATTCATATACATAAACATTTTACAATTTCTAAATTTCCTAATGTCGACTTACAATTTTCAGCTTTCAGTCAGCTGAAACGAAAAAATTCTACAAAAATACATTTTAAATCACTTTAATACAATATAACAACTAGAACTTCGATGAACAAGAATACAAAAAAATCTATTCACACAGTATAAACTCGAACTACAGTAAATTCACTTTCCGAAAATAAATATTTTAACTCCAAAGTTTCAGCAAGAAATTAAACATTTTTTTAAGTATATAAATCACAATAAAGCGACTTCATTCTTCTTCGTCTTCATCTATTCCAGAGAAAAGAGAACATTTATAAATCATTAGGTGCCAAATGGAAGAATAATAATATACTTAAATTTTCATTGTTGGCACTCCGTTGTGATAAATCCAGTTGGGTTCCGATGACATCTTTCCTTTGTCGTTCACTACCCTCAAGTGAAAGTGTTGCTGAAGATCTTGCTCGTGACGTCATCTCTGCTATGTTGACTGCTTCGCTGCCAGTTGTCACTCTGCAGGCTCTGGTTGTTTCGTCGATATCTCGTCACTACGTGCTGATTTTTGAAGAACCTGACCTTGTACTTTCTAGGTTTATTGCTGTTCGTCTCCAAATGACGCTTCAACAGTTGAGGACTTCCAAACTTGCCAGACTCGTCAGGTTTATTTGCAGTCTGAATAATTTCTTGGTTGCTTTCTTCATTCACTTCATTAACATTATTTTCCTTTAAAACAAACTTAGAATGCTTCTCATCAATATTTTCAGTACTAATTTCCCTTAAAACTTCATTATCAACAAAATTTATATCATTTTCTTCTATAATAGTGTTATCGTAAATTTGCTTTGCATCGCAAACTTGTTTCTCTGAATTTGCATTAATTTCACTAAAGGGACATTTTGTAGGTGCTTCTTGAACATTCTGCTTTGGACTACAATGTAATTCAAAAAGTCCACAGGACGACAGCTGCACTTTCAATTTGACAATTGTCATAAATTTCATCTAAAACTTGTTCCTTTGAAAACGGAAGATCGGCTTCTGTATCTATAAATCGTAAATCTATTTAGTTTCTTCGTGACAAGCCTTAAAAAAAGGTAAAGCCATAATGGCAAGACATAACTCATGAGAGGGCTTTTCATGAGGAACTTTGGCCTCTCACTTCAAAGATCCTAATTCGAGTTTCTCAAATTGTCATTCCTTCGATAACAATATTGCTCCATGTGTCCTAGTTGGCCACAAAAATCACATCTGAAAGTTTCTCTATTGTTCTTAAAAAAAGTTTTAGGTCTAGTGTCATTGTTTGAAGCTTGACGTGGAACAAATTATCTGCTTCATTCGTTCTGCATCGTTCTAGGCATGTTCGGCGCAAATTGTCGGGACCGTGTAACTTCCGGTCGTGTGGGAGTCATTTTACAAGACTTAACCTGATAGCACTGCTTTGGCGGGGATTGAATCCATTGTTGGTTTAATGCAGTTGCTACAGATTCTCTTCTTGCAGTATATTGCCAAGCCAATTCGACTAAATCTGAAATTGAGTTTACATTTCATACTTCTAAGTATTCCCTAATGGGCAAAAGCAGTTCTGACAATATGCAATTTATAATATCAATTTCGGCAGCATCAGCATCATACAGCTGGTATAACTCTGCCCCCAGAAAAATTTTTCTATATCTTTTTCCCTTTGTTTTTGTGAAAACAACTCTGTAGCTAGTTTTGTAAAATCATTATAAGCTGGTTATATCTCCATGATTTCGCTTTTAAAATCTTCCCAATATTCAATTCCATGATGACATCCTACATTATTCCACCATTGCTTAGCACATCCAATTAGACAAGATACTGCTAAAACAACTTTTTCGTTGCTTGGCACTTCATGTAAACAGAAGTGCTCCTCCATGGACTTGACAAATGTCCACGATGATGGACGTTTCGAACCATCGAACCTTATCTCAGGTAAAGGCCAATTAACTTAAGGACTATAGTTAATAGATGGATTGGCAAATCATCGTTGTGGCAGTTGATAATACTCTATTCTATTACTTGCTTCTGACGGAACAGAAAATGGAACCTTACGTTCAAAGTTTCTTCGTTGGTGAACTGACGTAGCATTGTCAGCAAATTTAGGGGTTGTTGTTGTTCCCCTTTTCTCTCGATGATCATCAAGCAGATTCATTAGCACTTCTGCTTCCTTCATTACATCCTGCAACCTATCCTTTACTCTTTCAGTCGGGAGTCATTATGGCAGAATCGGCCATATTACTAGCAGACATGTTTAGTGGCCTGCCAAAATTTTGAATTTTGGAAATTTTGAAACTTTTTGAGCAGTGCTCAAAGGTATTGCTATACAGCAATACAATACTAAAGCTACAACTAAGCTTGAAAAAATATAAATTTGCTTATCAAAAAATTAATCTATCATGCCTGTGTGTGTGTGTTCAGACACTTCTAATCTTTGCATACATACAATAAATATTTTAACTATCAGCAATAATTGTGCTGAAACTTCAGTACCTTTGACTAATACACAAAAAGTTAAGCTTCTTGCTCAACAAAAATTTTCGACTTAAGCTGCCATTAAATCTATAAACAGTACATACAACTAATGAGCTCAGAAATTACTATTTTTGACAATCACATTAAATAACATACATAAATATACAGTCCCTATTCTTGGACCACTATCTTTTACTGGCAAGTCCCTGTTTTCGGTGTGCCACTTCTTTTACTACTGGCAGGTCCCTGTTCGTGGTGCCACTTCTTTTAAATGACTCTGTAACACTCCAAAGATTTAATTACTTGTAAAGTTTTGGACCCTTTGTCTGATCCAATATTTATTCAAGCTCCAGATAGCAAAATCGGGCGCCAGGCAATAATTAACAAATTGCCAAATAAAGTTCAATTAGGGTTTGAATACCAGCGGGCGTTACTTAGCGAGTAAAAATTCAAAAATTAAAAGATTGTCAATATAAAAATATGTAATCAAAACTTATGAAATAACATTGCTCAAGAGAAAAAATAGCAAAGATTCAAAAAAAGTTTCTATAACAAACAAGTTTATTTCTAAAAAGTTATTTTTGAACACTCACCAACTTCAATGAGATGTTGACTATATCATCACTATTGTGTCTAACACCAACTTTTGTGACACTACTAACTGACAACTAACAAACACCAACTCCTGTAACTACTTCCAACTCACAACTAATTACTGACAACTAACTTTCAACTGCCTCTCTGTGACTACATGTAACGGTTATAACAAGCGTACAGGCTTGGCAACATGTGGTTGTTGCACCGGTAAAGACATTTGCATAAAATGACGAGCGCACAAGCTATGACGCAAGAGGGGGTGGGTGCTCTTTAGTGGGTGACAATCAAAAGTTAGGAGTTGCTCATGCGCAACTCCTATGCTCTTGGAAACGAGCGTTGTGATGCCAAAAATGAAATTAAAATCCCCAAAATGATAAATATAATGTAAATTAGGCAAAACTGGTTAAGGTAAAGTAAAAGTGAATGAGGAGGCATCACAGAACAGAAATCAATAGAAATATAAAAATCCATTTTAAATAGTTGCATTATCGAGAACAAATGCAAGTATGAGCTGTTTCAGTTTCCCATATGAATTCCTTTGATTTCTGATTGTTTCATTGAGGAGAAGAAATAAATATTAATATTCATTTAAATCAGAGTTATTGTGATCAAAATATCTGATATTTCAGTATCCTGTATGAATTCCATTGATTTACAATTGTTTCCTGTAGAAGGAGCAGAAATGAATAGAGATATAAAAATTCGTTGTAGCCAGAGTTGGATTGTTGTGAACAGAAGTTAATATGTTTATTTTTAAAGTCCACTATGGGTTGCTATGATTTTCAATTATTTAGTTTGCAAGTAAAATGACATTTGAAAGGTTCATTTTATTGAATATCGGATTAGTGAGAGTACCAATATTCTTACGCAGTTTGGTTTTCTACAGAGTGTTCTTTGATTTACATTGTTTCATTTAAAAAGTACAGAAAGGAATTTAAATATAAAAATCCATTTTAACAGAAATCTGATCAGCAAAAATAGACAAGAATATTAGCTCTTTTGGTATTGTGTATTGCATTCGTCTGATTTCTCATTGTCTGGTTTAGAATAAAGGGACCTTTAAGAAATGCCTTTTATTGAAAGTTGGATTAATGAGAATACAGAAAGTGTTTTTTTTTTGTAGTATGTTCTTTCATTTCTATTTGATTCTGTTAGAATGGATATAATAAAAATAAATTCATTGTAGTGAAATGTTGGATTACAGAGAGTAGATGTGAATGTTTTATTGAATTAAGAATTAGAGATATTGATCCCAATAGTGACCCCATTGCAGTCATTTGATTTTGGTTTGTTGTTCTAAGAAGAAATAGATTTGTTTAGAAATTCACCTGATTCAAGGTTGGATTAGAGAGGATGGGGCTCATAATCTGCAGTTCCCAGGTTCGAGTTTCAGCTGGATCAGCATTGAGATTTATCTCTGCAAACTCCCCACCTTGCCTACGGTCAGTAGGGGACACCAATGGGCTTAGAAAGGCTGCCATCCGTCAGATGGGACGTTAAGCTGTGGCTTCATGTGCAGGAGAGTTATACCCTGTGCACATTAAAGAACATGCTGGATGGCCTTGATGGGAGGCTACCATCTGTCTCCCAACTGCTGTTCCAGTGGGTCCCCTCCCTCAACCTTCTCTGAACTTCAGGGTCTATGTGACCTAGCCATTTAGCCCATGGTGTGTAAAAAAAGTGCTGCTCAGAGGTAAAACAACCCAACCCAAAAACTGTTTAACTTGGCATACAAATATACCCTATTTCCTTTCATTAATTATATGGCAAAAAAAAATTTAAGTTCACATTTTCTTTGTCTGAGTTGAAAAATGCCTGGCCACCTTGTATAATTCAATTTTTTTGGGCCTAGTACCATAAGATATAAACAGACAATAGTGTTCAAATTAAAAGGATAATGAAAAGTGAAAACTCAATTGTTTTCAATAAATAAATGTCATATGAAAGGATATTTGTGATGTAACAGAGTAACTGCAAAAGGGATAATGACAATCACATAATATGGATGTTTCCATTAGGGAAGGAGATGTTTATAAGGTGTATGGCCACTCCCTACATTCATATAACTCTCATATATTTATTGAGAGATTGTCTTCCCTGTAGCTACTGCTAGTTGCCTAGCTATCATTTCTTTTTGTCTTGGTGTTAAAGCCATAGTGATCACCCACAGCAGTTGCAAATCTAGAATGACCTTTGTCCTGTTATACAACTAACCTTACCTGTTTCTTGAAATTATTTCCAAAGTTTTGATAGGACATTTTGTGGGACATTTTAAGACCCTGGATAACTCTCTCTGGTATTGACTTGCTTCCTTTCTGCCTATCACCCTTCACCATACACAATCATCATCATCTTTATGCCATGGCGAAGTCATATTGCTACCCCCAAGTAATTCTAAACTGGCTAGAATGGAAATGAGTGCCATCCACAGCCATGCACTTTTTTGAATCAATCCTAATTTGCATAGTTGTGATTGCATTAGTTAAATGTACATTCACTTCCTTTTTCTGCATTGCAAAATTTACATATAAATCACATTTCATATCATTCTCTTATATACTTTTGAGATATACTGTTATCCTTTAATTTTGAACAGCAGTGCATTGCTGTCCTCATGCTACTTATATTTTAATATTTCTTTCAAGTGTATCTTAAAATTTCAGTTTACATTCATTTGTATTGAACATATATATATATAAAATTTGTTTCTTAAATTAGTTGGAGGCTAAATGTCGCCAAGAGATGGAAGAACATAAGCAGAAACTTGACAAAGAATATGAAAACATTTTGCAGCAATTCAGTAAAGAATTAGAGAAACTGCAGATGAAGCATCAACAAGAATTGGAGAGAAAAGTAAGTTATATACTTAATGTATGAGCTGTCTTTCATAGTAAACATTCAAAGAATGTTGTATAACTCTCAACAGCTGGAAGGCTGCCCCCTCCCCCCTCCCCAGCCTTCCTTCACCACTAAAAAATTTCAGTTTGCAGCTTCCTCTCATATGCTCATCATGACTTTAAGCAACATGTTTTGGCCCCCCAACCTTCCCCCCCCCAAAAAAAAAATTACCAAGGGTAATAAGTTATTTCTCAGTTGAAAACTACCAATGTAGGGTATATCATAGGTACTTTTAATATATCCTCTCTTTTCTGTGCCTTCCCAAAGGGGGAGGAAAATCTCACAGGAGTTGTTATAACAAATTTTATATCAAATGAAATTTTGCAATGCGAGATATTTGGATAATATGTTTGTCAATATGGGGTGTGTCTTACTATATATTTTAGAGAGTGTAAACCAAGTAGTTTTGGGTAAATCTTCTAGTGCTTCACAATGATATGTGCAAATGATTACAACAATAATTAAATCACTACAGACCTGGAAACATAACAGAGCGTAGAGTGTTGCAGTGACTCTGTTGGTCAATAGTAAGTACTGAATGGCTAGTTACTTGAGTAGTAAAGTGTAAGGGAAAAGTATTTACAGCTGTAAATACTTTCCCCTTACATTTTACTTTTAAAGTGTAACTTTACTTTTAAAGTGTAAGTATTTACAGCTGTAAATACTTACACTTTATGCACTGAACAATGACAACAATGACAGCACTAAATGAATTTGAATGAGCTTAGTAGGATCTTGAGACCAACTAGTCAACTCATGGCATTTTTACTCATGTTGGCTAAGATACAAGGGCAGTCTTTCAATGCTGACAGCAGTGAGTGCAGGAAGCACAACCATTGGCCTGGCTCTGCAGCTGTTACATCAGAATGATCAGTTAGATCTGGCAATCGGTAGTATAGTACTTTCATCTATTTTAAGCAAGATTAGGAACATCAACAGTGGAATAGCAAGGTGCATCACTACAAGATAACATTGAATATTTCACTTGAGTGGAGTGAATGGTGAGTGTTCATTGCAGTTACTTTTATCCATTGATGTATACAATTATATTGGGGCTGGGAAAGAACCAGTTCTGGGTGACTAAGCTTTCTGTAGTGAAATGACGACAAAAAATGGGAAACTTCTCTTTGGAACTTCATGAGCAACAGATTCATCTTTAAAGATATCATAATGTCTGAACTTCCCTTTTCTTCATTTGTGAATGTGAAACAGCATAAATACCAGGAGTTATGGAGGTTTATCAAAATAATGGAAATGTACTGTTTGTGGAGAACATTTTATTAATAAGCTGTAGGCCCACCTCAGGTGTTCAGAACAGATGCAATTCGACATGGAATAGACTTATACAAGTCATGGAATGTGGGACCATTTTTCTTGTAAAATATGGCCCCTCCAGTGATGCTGGAGGTGGAAAGTGTGATCTGACCTTGTGCTCCAGATTCCCACAAATGTTCAATAATATTGAAGTCTGGAGATTGAGGTAGCCAGGGTAGCTGCTGTACCTCATCCTCTGCAAACGACAACTCAACACATTTCACACAATGCACAGGTGCATTAACTGGTTGACCCCAGGGATGGTCGTTAGGGAACAATATCTGCAACATTGGGTGCAGGTGGTCCCTGAGAATGGATTCGTACATTGTGGATGTGACACTATCCTGCAGAATAACTAATGGCTCTAAGGAATGCCATGATATGGCACCCCACACCATCAGGGATCCACCTCCATGCTTCAGTCAGAACCAAACAATTGGGGGTGGTACACTTTTGCAGGTTTTCACCAGACTTGCATTCTACCAGTGGTCGGAACAAGGTGTAACATGATTCATCAGACCAGATGATACATTGCCTTTTTGCACTAGTCTTTAGCATCCTAGTTTTTATGTGCTTTGTACCACCTTACATGTTTTGTTGCATTGATGTTAGTAATCAAAGGCTTGTGGATTGCAGCACGACCATAAATTCTGGCCGATGAAGTTCCCTATGAACTGTTATGATGGAAAATGGGATCATTCTGACTGGTGTTCATCTCTGCTGCTATTTGCAGTGCCATGTCCTTGTGTTTCCATCATACAATTCGTGCGAACATTCATTCCCGTATCACTATCTGACAACTTCGTATGGCGTTCACAATTTCTATGTTTGGAGGCAATGGCCTTCAGGTAGTCATAATCTTTGATACAGTTCCTCATGTTACACCTGCTATTTCCACCATTCCAGTTACTGAAGCTCCTGCAAGACATGCACCAATGATCATACCTTTTTGGAGGTCACTGAGATCTGACATTGTCAACAATTACACCACAACAGCTGTTTAACCTGTGTCTGTGACACTGTTACGTGATAACAGACATCATACTTCTTCTCTTTATATACCTCACATCATGGGTGACGGTCATCCCTGTGGTATGCATATGGTGCATTGCGTGTACTCCAGTCACTGTTGGTGTTTCCATTATTTTGATAAACCCCTGTATGTCTAGAATACCATCATCATAATTGTTAACTTTTGATTTTTGTTGAGTATAGTGTCATATACACTGAAAGAACAATTTATTATACACACTGCACCCATCCACGAAACTGCGTACTCCACAATAATGCGGCCAGCTGAAACCCCTTGTAGGCTATAAATAGGTTGGATACCTACCTGTTGTATAGGGTACCTGTGACTATTATGATGGGTAAATGCAGTGACCAGAGTGAGTTAAATCATGGGCAGATGGTTGGAGCAAGGATGAAGGGGTGCTCCCCATATGTAATTGCAGAACATCTGTGATTTTTGCATGCAATCTTTGCACATGTGTCCCATAACCATATCAAAACTTGCAGACTCTTTTTAACAGCACATCATCAGTCTATGAAACTGCAGTGTGTAAAACACATTGCCAATTAATTGTGGAAGAAATGAAAAAGGTAGGTTGGTCCAATTAATTGAGGTTCCTACTACAACAGGCCAATAGGAGGTTGCATGTGTGACCACATGATGCCATGGATCCCAACTGTCAAGTTGGAGTGCCACAGATTCATGGAAGTGGTGTAATGTTCTGGGGCATGTTTATGTGGGCTGTCTTCAGGTTCAGGGCCCCTTGTACCTATTGAGACCACCACACAAAGTTATGTTGACGTACTCGTTGTCCACCTACACCCATTCATGACTATCCATTTTTCGCAGCAGGATGCCTTCTTTAAACAAGACAAGGCCCATCTCATTGCTCCCATTTGGTGATTGACTGGTTGGAGGAGCATTCCAGTGAGTTCACAACCCTCAAATGCCCCTTTCTCTCTGGATTTACAAATAAACCCTATTGAGCTTCTGTGTGATGAATTGGAGCAATGCATTCAAGCCTAAAACCCACTGTCAACTCTCAGCACTTTACAGATGATTGCTCTGGAATTAAGGGCATAATACTCCCAATCATTTCCAACACATGGTAGAGTCCCTGCCACAATTGTTGTGAGGGTGAAAGGTAGAGATGTATAATAAATTGTCCTTTCAGTGTATACTACAATACTTTGTTTTGGTTTCTAAATGGTCAAGGTGGTGATGGGGAGGGTAATATGGATTTGAAGAAATTATAGAAGAAAATGTTGCTGCATTACTTAGGCCACTTCATCTGAAAGACTGTTACCTGAATTTAGTCTTCAAATGTCCACAAACCATATAGATCCATGTAATGGAGCTCCATCATGCTGAAAAATATGTCTCAATTGCTGTAGAGGCACATTCTCCAGTCCTAAAATTAAAGTCCTCTAAGGTAATAGTTGCAGATATTGCTCACCAATAATAATGCTCTGGTATTGTAATAGACATACAGTCCAAATTACTCAAAATAGCACATTACACTTATTTCTACCATTACACTTGATGGCAAATCTCTCTTTCTCAATACTGGTTTACCATTGCATGCTGTTCACTGTATTGTATGTTTCTTATGTCTGTTCACTACATTGTCAGGCATGAACTAGTATTGTTGGTCCACAATGTGTTTCACCATTTCAGTCACTTGGTGACATCCATAATAGGCAAACTCTCTTTTAATGGAAGAAAATGTACAGATTTTTAAATATTTAATCTGCTATAATACTGTAAAAATTTAACATTCTGTTGTATCATAATGCCCTAATCTAGGATCCTGATATATTCAGAATTAGCATTTAGTTGCAAAAAAGATACATCATGGATGACCAGTTAATTGGTGTAATCTATACACCATGAGGATAGACAGCTTGTATCAAATATAGATTAAAGTGTTAATAAATCATTATGAACAATAAAGATGTAATATTTGAAGGAAGAAATACAAATCTAAAGTTAAGTCCACTGAAATATATTAAAACTAGGACATCATTGAAGATATTGTAGTGTAGGCAAACCTGAATCTTACCAGTAGGAAGTTGTGATCTCCGAAGTAACTTGATTATATTAGTCAGATAAATGTTTATTAGCACTGAGCAGTTGTTGAATGTAGTGCTAAAACAGTTCACAAAGAATACCCAAGTAATCTGTAAGGATACTCCCAAAGTCATTATTGCGAGACAAATATTGTCACTAAGTCACTTTCGTGATATCTGAAAAACAAATTCTTAATACGAAACATCAACTTAGTGTTTTCAGACATTCTGTATTAACTGCCAGTTTGACTTCTCCATGTGGAAGGTTTGGCATTACACGGAGTGCTTAATACCACTGCACATCACGTTTCCTGAGGATTTCATCAGGTGTTTGCTTGAATAGATCACTTCTCCTATTTAAGTAAAAAAACTTTTGATTTGCATTTGAAGTAAGTGAAAGAGTAGATGTCTCAAAAGGAATTGTGGACCTCTGGATGTTAATCAGTTTTTCAGGCTGGACCTGGGAAGGGTTTAAAATACAATGATCCTATTTTAATTTCTTCACCCATTTATTTCCTCCATTATATAAAATAATTCTACTAAAAACAGAGGGAAATATATTTATATATTTTTTCTCTCCCACCCATTTCTAATTTACTAACTTCTATAGTGGTTTGATAGTTAGTTTTGAATATTTTTTCCCTTTTCTCCTTAGTTGTGAGAATACGATGAGACAAGATGAGGCCAATTCCTTTGGAATCATGCCTACTCTTTTACTTACTTCATATTTACCACTTCACATGCAAATCAAAAGTTTGTTACTTAAATGGGAGAATGATTTACTCAAGCAAACACCTGCTGAAATCCTCACGAAACGTGTGATTTGTGTAGTATTAAACGTTCCATGTAATATCAAACCTTCTACATGGAGAAGTCAAACTGGCAGTTACTCTGAAAACACTATACCAGCAGCCAGTAGCTCAGCGTTCCAGAGCACCTGACATGTTATCAGGAGGTCATGGGTTCATATCCCACTGGACTCAAGACAATTTTTCCTCTAAAATTTAAATCGAAGCTAAAGTGCTGATTTATTAGTTGATATGGAATACGTCGAGTTTATTTCATTCTTTATAAGTTGATGTTTCGTATTAAGAATTTGTTTTAAAATGATTATAATGCACATGGATAGAATGCTATTTATTTCTGAATAACAAAAAAAAATAATATTTACTTGAAGCAAGAAAATTATTCCTGTTTTGTAATTTATTTCTTGGTGCCATACTTTGAAAAAATTCCAGGCTTTTAGTCAGATTGTTCTCAATCAGACAAACAAGTCATCTTTAGAATTATTTAAAAAAAAATAACCAATCAACAGAAATAGGACATGTTATGTACCAAATTAAACAGAATTTAACTACAAATGTAATGAAAATAAATAATCGAAACAAATTTACAAACATATTGATTTTAATGAGTCGTTTTCAATGTGATATGGTGAAAAAATAGATCATCCTCAAGCCGCCACGGACTATGGAGTTCCAACCAGACTGTGCAGTTTAGTTCTCCAAGCCTAGTTTAGTTACCTAAGCTACATCTACTGCATCTGGCTTCTGCACACCAATTATAAAAAGGTCCTGTTTGACATTGTCAGCCCACCACATCTTACGTCTCCCCCTCTTTCTGAGGCTTTTAGGCACACTGTTCATAACCCTATTTGCCAATCTATAATTATCCATATGGGCAACATGGCTAAACCAACGGAGTCTCTCTCTGCAAAATATGCTGCTTAAAGGAGGTTGCAGGCTCCTTTGTCTAACATCATCATTAGTTACAAAGCTAAACCACCTAATGCCCAAGATATTATGTAAGCATCTAATTTCCTGTTATCTTGTTTACACAGTGTCCAAGTTTCACTACCATAGCTAACCCTAGAAAGAACCAAAATATTATACAGTCTTAATTTTAGTCTTGAAGTGTATATGCTTATTTCTCCACGTTCTCCATAAATTCTTAAAAGTCCTGGCAGCAATCCCTATTCATCTGTTAATCTCATGCCTTACATCACCAGTATCTGTTACATAGCTCCCAAAGTAATTAAACTGTGACACCTGCTCAAGACTGCAACCATTCAGATTAACTGAATCACAGCCTTCCTCACCAATTTTCATCAATTTATTCTCTCTGTTTATAACCAAACCTACTCTACTACCAGTCTCATCAACAGCTCGAATGAAAGAGTTTGTCTCACCAGCATCATTTGCCAAAAGGGCTAAATCACCAGCATAATTTAAAGCAGAAATTTCAAGATCTCCAGACCATTTAAGGCCAAAATCTTTCCCCTGAAGTGAATTTCGCATAACATAATCAATAACCAAACTAAAGAGAAAAGGAGACAAAATTCACCCTTGTCGAACACCAGAAGCAATGCTAAACCAATTGCTACATGCCTTACCAACTCTCACACACAATTCAGTGTTATTATAGAGAGCTTTCATTATGTTAACTAACTTGTCTGGTATACCATATGATCTCACAATCAACCACAAATTATGATGATCAACAGAGTCAAAAGCCTTTTTGAAATCAACAAAGCTAGCAACCAAAGATTTCTGAAACTCTAAACATTTCTCAAGAATCTGTCTTAAGTGAAAATATCTGATCCACACATTCCCTACCACTTCTGAATCCCCATTGCTCATTACGCAATTGACTGTCAACCAGATTCTTAATTCTGTTAAGCACAATCATGCAAAGAACTTTTCCTGGAACAGAGAGTAGGCTGATACCCCTATAGTTAAGAACTGCGATCACGTTTTTGAAAATAGAGATAATAATAACTCTGGTAAAATCCTTAGGAACCATGCCTTTATCATAAAAGATTCAAAATTTCAGTCATTCATGTGGTAACCAAAACATTCCCAACTCTAAGTATTTCTGCAGTAATTTCATTACCCCTGGGGATTTATGAAGTTTAAGTTTAGAAATAGCCAAAATAACTTCAGATTGTGTTATAGGGCCAACATTAAAGCCACTAATGCATCTATCATCATTACAAACAATGGGAGTAGAACTAGCCACATTGTTTAAAACATCACTGAAATGCCCAGCCCACCTAGCCATGACAGAATCCTCACCTTCTATAGCCTTATCTTGTTTATCCTTCAATCCCTGCATACCTGTAGGGGCGGGGTTGGCTCAGTCGGTAGCGTGCCAGACTCATAATCTGCAGTTCCCAGGTTAGAGTCCCAGGTGGGTCAGCATTGAGATTTATCTCTGCAAAACTCCCTGCCTTGCACACGGTCAGTAGGGGACACCAATGGGTTTGGAAAGGCCACTGTCCGTTGGATGGGATGTTAAGCCGTGGCTCCGTGTGCGGGAGAGCCATACCCTGTGCATGTGAAAGAACACTGCTAAATGGCCTTGACGGGAGGCTACCATCTGTCTCCTAACAGCTGTTCCAGTGGGTCCCCTCCCCCAACCTTCTCTGAGCCTTCAGGGTCCATGTGACCTGGCCATTTAGCTCATGGTGTGCAAAAAAGTGGAACTCAGAGATAAAACAACCAACCAACCCTGAATACCTGTCAGTTTCCTACCACGCAAAACGTTAACTATCTGGTACAGCTCTCTGCTGTTGTGCTGTCTAATAGTTTCCTCAGCCAAGCCATTAAGCCAAAGATTCTTAGCAGCAGCTAACTGATCCTTTATACATTTATTAAACTCTCTGTAACGCTTTCTATTAGGACTAGTAGGGTATTGATTAAGAACATTCCTACAGTTCTTTCTCTCTGAAATAAATTCGAGTGCCTTATCACTCAAACAATTTTGTCTCCTTTACTCTTTTTTTTCCTAAAAGAGATTTGTCAGTTTCCAAAAAATCCTGTTTAAAATGGTCCCATTCTTCCTTAACTTCAGTAGTAAGCAATCCATGACTGTCATAATGACAAATTAACCTATTATTGGTAAGCTTTAGCTCTAACTGGGTACTTCAGAGCTTCAGAATTAAAGGTAATTTTTTTAACCTTAGCACAACACTTCTTAAGTTTAAGTTGCAAGACACTTTTAACAAAGTAATGGTCAGATCCATTTCAGCTCCCATATATGTCCTGGTATTCCTAACAGAACTAGCCCATTTGCTGTTAATTAACATATAATCAATCATATTCTTATGTAAACCCATCTGGTCAAACCCATGTGTACTTATGTATGTCGCAGTGTTTATAATAGTTGTTAGTTATTCTCAAACTATTAAGTTTATTTACCTGTAGGAGATGTTGCCCATTGCAGCTACCAATACCAAAAGGGCCTATCACCCCTCCCCAAAGGTCATAGTCAGTACCAACTTTGGCATTGAAGTTACCTAGAACAAGGGTAATATCTCCTTTCTTCACAGAATTCAAAATATCCTTCTCACCCTCATCGGCATCCTCAGTGGGGGCATAACAGCAGATAGCATTCAAGTCTTCAATGCTTTTCTGAAATTTTGCTGTAAGAAGCCTTTCATTAAGGAAATTCATTAATCCTAGAAGAGCATCACTGGCATGTCACCTTGGTGATGCTTATTATCTTCCCTCCCTGAAAAGAGAAATTTAAGATTATTTTTAAGAATCTGACCTTTATCAGTCCATCTGGTCTCTTGCAAGCCGAGAATATCTAAATTATAATGGTGGAATTCTTGTGTGAGGACATCACGAGAAAAAGCTCTGTGTAGAGTCCTCACATTTCAACTACCTATGGAGAGGAAATAGTTAGTGGGATGTTTAAAGAAACTAATATTTATTGAGAGAGGGAATACCAACAAAATCAAAGAGCCCCCTAATCACAGGCATTGGACAAAGACCAGTTCCCTCACTACTAAAAGCTGAACCATATACACTAGAAGACTTCCTCCAATGTAGGATTTGTAGATGCCCATTGAAGCAAGAGTTCAGGTGCACGCAATGACCTCTGCTCAGGATTATTCACCAGCTGATAAAACATATCCTCTGAATCTACTGACTTGGGGCTATCAACCCACAAACAAATAGAAAACACAGAAGAGTTTCCCTTCACAGAAATCCACCAGTGCAGAAATCCACCAGTGCAGAAATCCACCAGTGCAGAAATTCAGGATCCATAATCAAGCTCAGAGCATATTCCAGTCCAGTAGGTTTTATATGGTCAGGACCCTGTGTGGTTGACCACTCCTCAGCAGGGTGGAAAAAAAAAAGCCATAGTTGTCCAGGTCAGTAGGCCACACTAATCTGGCAGCCTTACCCTTCCATTCACTTCCACAAGAGAGAATCTCTTTTGATAGGTACTAACGGCCTGCGCCTCGAGAAGGCGGGGTTGGACATTAGGTGCTATGCCTGGCCGGTTCTATGCATCATCAAAGGGGATTGGTGCATAGTTCTCCTTCCAGTGACTACCTAGCTACCATTTACAGACCTATGCAATAATCATATAGATCAGACTATACAATTAAGGCTTAATTTCGGAAAATGTGATGTTTCCTCCCGAATAATATAATATTTAAGCTGAAACATGATTTTTATTTCTCTTAATGCTTCCTTTCAGTATTGTATATTTTAAACACTGCCAGTGTTATACAAAGTGACTTGGACACTTCACATTCATGAGATTTTCTGAACTGGTTATGAAATGGAAAAAAACTTTCTTGTCTGCCTTTTTATTAAACGTTTTGAATTTTTTCTTTGGGTGTTGAAGTTTAGCAATCTTGGCTAAGTGCAGAAAGGTTTGTGCACCATAACAAAAAAAGCATTATTATCGTCAGAGAGTCGCAGCCAAGATACTAGAGGGATGGTGCTTTTAAAATCATTCAATATAAACATAAAACTTGTAATTTTTTAAAAATGAAAATTTTCTAAGGGTGGAGGGAGTGCAACATTCACAGTGAGTTTAGCAGGGGGGGGAGGGGGTTAAAACCCTTCCCTAAATTGCTCTCTTACACAAGGACTGATTTCCGTGCCAAGGAGGTCCATTTTGCTTCCATATCGAAGACCTCATTTTCAGAAAATGGTACAAATTCAAATAATAAAATAAAAATTACATCTAACCTAATGGGATATTAAATAAAATATTTGCAACAATTTTTGAACCGGCCATCTGATGTAGCATAACTTATCAAGATCGATGAATCAGCTGACTAAAAGATTGCTAATTTATGGAAATAAATCTACAGAAATAAATTTGCTTCAGTATATCCAGCACTGTAATGCTCCAAAGATTATTAACTTTTCAAGTTGGACCTTTTGTTTGATCCAAATTTATTCAAAATTCCGGATAACTTATTGGGCGTCAGGCAATATTAACTTGCCAAATAAAGTTGAAATAGGGTTTGTTTTATATTTATATGTGTTACTTATTGAGTAAGAATTCAAAAAGGATTGTCAAACTTAAAGTTTAAATCTAATCCAAAAACAAATAACATTGCTCAAGAGAAAAATAGCAAAAATTCTGAAACAAAGTTTATTTCCAAAAAATTCAAAGACTTTCCAATTCAGTTGATGAATACAAAAAGTTGGAGTACTAACAACTCACATCTACCTAATCTCTACTAACAACTCCTATATATATACAACACATTCTTACTAACTTCTCCTCTTCGTACCGACTCATATTGACTCCTACTTCACTCTTTAACTCCACATACTATTTCAACATACTGACTCTGTGACCTAATGTCGCTTAGTTATAAATGCTGCGTATAGTCCAACATATGTCTATTGCATGCTGGGAAAACATTTGCATAATCTGACAATCACGCTAGCTATGATGCAAAAGGGGTCGTGTCCTACACTCGCGCATTAGCAGCTGACAATCAAAAGTCAGAATTGTGTATGTGCAACTTCTACAGCTTGGAAGAAAAGGAATTGTGATTAGTCCAAATGAAATAAATCCTTTAAATCATAAATATAACGTAAATAAAGTAAAACTGGTTAAGGAAAAGTAAAAGTGAATAGGCGAATCATCACAACACCTCATTCATTTTTTAGATCAGATCAAAGTTTAATTTACTGGAAAAATAATAAATAATAAAAGAAAATTTAACAGATATCCTAATGTGATGTTAAATAAAATATCCATAGCAACAAGTTCCAGTGGGTCCCCTCTTTTATTAGCAGAAGTGGCATGATAAATTATTATGAAAGGGAAAGCAACTGATGGGGGGTGGATCTTCCAGCAGGTTTCATAATCTCAGAGAATCAGATGAGGATTGCCTCAGCCAGTAGCTCACCAGGCTTGTAATCTGACGTTCCTAGATTCCAGTCCCAATTGTGTTTCATTGAAATTTTCTCTGCTAACCCTGAGTCTGCCCTTAGTGAGAAAAGGGACACCAGTGGGCTTGGAAAGGCCTCAGTTTGCCAGATAAGACATTTAGCTATAGCCCTGTGTGTAGGAGAGCCATATCCTTTTCTCACATTAAAAATATACTAGATGGCCTTTACAGGAGGTTCCATCTTTCTCTTAATACCCATCCACTGGGTCCCCTTCCCATACAGGATAAATCTGAACCTTTGGAGGTCCTTGTGACCTGCTCGTTTAGTCCACTGTGTACACAAAAATGCTACTCATAGGTAAAATGATAAAATTTAAATAAGTCTTTAGGCATAGAAAATAATGTCTTTAGGCATAGAAAATAGAGAATTTAATGTTTTAAACATTGATACATTGTATTTGTTTTGCAGCTAAAGCAAAACTTGGCCAGTGAAAAGAGACTCAGCAAAGGTATTACACAACAGCATGAAGAAGAAGTTAAACGATTTCAACAACAGCAAAAAACAGAATACAAATATTTGAAAGACCGCTTAAAGAGAGTAAGTATTTGTATGCAAATTATTGATAATTAACATTGTTCTGACATCAATATTAAATTTACTGTAAAGAATTATTGTTATTGTTCTGCTTTTAGAAGAAAACTAATAGGTATTAGCAAAAATATTGCATGGGGAAGAACCTGTTGTCCACTAGCACTTTGAATTGGGTTCTTAGCAATTCTTTTATTGTTGTATCAAAATTGGCTTGCAAAAAATTCCCAATTTCAATGCACAAACACTGAAAAAGCTTGAACCCAGTTTCCAACCAGAGGCCAAGCTATTTTCTCCCTATGCTCAGTCAAAACAGTTTCATTTTAGAACTTTTTTGCCAAATAGCTAATGAAAGGAATTATGGCATGTTATGTGCCAAATTAATCAGCATTTAATTCTGGATTTTCTGAAAATAAAATATTTAACAAAAAAAGATAAATTTTATTTTAATAGAACTTTTTTTAGTCATGTAGTAAAAAAAATGCATCTTACAACACAAAAATATATTAAAAAAAACACTAATAGATAGAAATGATTATAATGTACATGAATAGAAAGGCTATTTATTTCTGAATAACAAAAAAAAAAATTATTGTTTAAAGTAAACATACCTTACATTTTGTAACTTTGAGAAAAATCCATAAACTAATCAACAGAAATAGGTCATGTTATATACCAAATTAAAGAGAATTTAATTATGAATTTTATTAAAGTAAAAAATTGAACACTGTAGAAATAGATTAAGAATGGTGTTATATAGTGGTATACCAAACAAATAGGTATATACACTCAAGTCTCTTTTTATGCGGTAGATATGTTCCACAGAAAACCACATATAAAAAAGTCGCACAAAAAGCACAGCTTATATTGCAAAATTAGGGATACGTTACATAATTTTCTAAAACCGCATAAAACCAAAGCAATGAGTTTAAATAAACCAAAAATCACATTAAAAAAAGTTTATGAAAATTCAGGAAAATAAGAATGACTAAAAAAGTGAGGGAAATTGGTTCAGAAATCTGAAAGAAATTGATATAAAATTTAAAATAGGTTTGTTTTAAAATTGTATCCATTTGATTTTATTGAAAAGTAATAATTCTTTTTATATTTTTTCATCAGAATTATCGTCACTATTTGACAGTACTCGGCAACATTTTTGAACTGGTGCTAAATCACTTTCATCACTAGAAGAGATAGTTAGTGCATCAGATCTGCATGGTAGAGACAATGGTTCTTCACGAATAGAATTAGCGTCAACTTCATGTTCATTCTGTGTTGATTTTTGTTCTCTGACAATGTAATCAGTGATTAAACTTTGCGTTGATGATTTTACAAATTTCTTATGCAGTTTGCGATATCCAGACATACAATTCTTCAGCTCGCATTGGAATTTGAAGGCTCGTTCAGAATTTGTGTCATTAACGAGAAAATTATTTTCCAATTTATTACAAAGTTGAAGACCTTCTCGAATTATATTTGCAGTGTGGGGGACAGGTTCTTCTTCCACTTCACTATTGTTTTCTGGTTCTTCAACAATATCTAAAGAGATATCAATAATATCATCATCATTTAAGGCATTATCCACAAGCAATTCATCGATATCATTCTTGCTAAAGGTATTGAAACCTTCACCGCCAATTTCACGTGCCAAATAATGATTTCAGTTGGTAATGTCGATGTTTGATTGGTTTCATTGTTTGCAACACATCCAGGCCAAGCTGCTTTCCAGCAGTCATTTAAAGTTTGTGATCTTATTTCAGTGATAGCAGATGCAACATGATTTAAACAGCCCAAGATAGAAATTTTTTTTCTAACATCAGTTACTGTTAATGACTCATTTTCTAGTTTATCCAATATAAATTGATTAGTGTGCTTAACACAATATTTTTTAAAAGTAGCAATTATGCCTTGATCTAATGGCTGAATAATGCTTGTTGTATTGGGTGGAAAAAACACTAGCTTCACATTTGGATGTTCTAAATGCGGATGACCTGGTGCATTTTCAAAAATTAATAGAACTTTAAAGTCGAGAGCTTTCTGCTTCATATATGTTTCTACTTCTGGTACAAAGCAATTATTAAATCATTCAGTAAATACATCAGTTGTCACCCAGGCCTTTGTATTAGCCATCCAATATACCAGCAGTTGTTTTAGATCTTTGCCTTTTAGTGCACGTGGTTTTAGAGATCAATTTACTAGGAGGCTTATTAGAAATGCATATATTTCGATTCCTTTTTACTGGGAGGCTTATTAGAAAAAAAAAGTTGTACCAAAGTTTTAGATTATTCAAAGTTCATTTTCTAAGAAGAGGTGTATTAGAAATGCAACATTCGATTTCCTGATGCATTGCTACAAAGTAACAATGTTACTCGATCTTTGCTTGCTTCAAACCCACTTGCTTTTTTATCTGATTTGTCACACTACTGGTAGGGATTATTCGAAGTTTACCATTTTCAGGGTCAATATAATTCTTAGCAAGGAGTAACAGAGGAAATCTCAGTAAAGACATGGTGGGAGCTCAAACTTTTGAACATTAGTTATGAGCTTTGCATGATACCAACTAAACTAAATATCACCTCAATATTGTCATTAGCAGATTAAATATGACCCACTGACCTTGTATTTCGCACTATAAAATCAGTGAAATATCTCAAAGGGTGCATAAGTTCTAATAAAGTGGGTAAAAAAAAAAAGTTCTAATAAAGTGGTTCTAATAAAGGTGGTAAAAAATTTTACTAAAGGTAAATTTTGCTGAATGCACTGGAAACCAAATAATGCACAGAAACATTTACACATTTTTTGGACAGAAAGTGTTCTCTCAGTTCAAACTTGAAATAAAATTTCCAGTTTTTTTACTAAGGCCTTTCAATCCTGCACTTACTGAAGAGGATTCTGATAAATCCTCGATTTTAGATATCCCCTTAGGAAGAACCTTTCAAAAGAGATATTCACTTGTGGAAGTGAACGGAAGGGGAGGGCTGCCAGATTAGTGTGGCCTACTGACCTGGACAACTATGACTACTTTACTTTTTTTTTCTACCCTGCTGAGGAGTGGTCAACCACACAGGGTCCTGGTGCTGACCACATAAACCTACTGGACTAGAATAAGGTTCTGAGCTTGATTGTGGATCCTGAATTTGTTGCACTGGTGGGCTTCTGTGGAGGGAAAATCTTCTGCTGTGTTTTCTATTTGTTTGTGGTTGACAGCCCCAAGTCAGTAGATTCAGAGGATATGTTTTATCAGCTGGTGAATAATCCTGAGCAGAGGTCATTGCAGGTACCTGAACTCTTGCTTCAATGGGCATCTTCAAATCCTACATTTATCTCCGCAAAATCCCCCGCCCTGCCCACGGTCAGTAGGGGACACCGATGGGCTTGGAAAGCCCGCCCGTCGGATGGGACGTTAAGCCGTACATCCCTCACACGGGTGAGGGAGAGCCATACCCTGTGCACGTTAAAGAACACACTGGATGGCCTTGATGGGAAGCTACCATCTGTCTCCCAACAGTTGTTCCAGTGGGTCCCCTCCCCCAACCTTCTCTGAGCCTTCGGGGTCCATGTGACCTGGCCATTTATCCCATGGTGTGCAAAAAAGTGCTGCTCAGAGGTAAAACAACCCAACCCAAAGCCTACATTGGCCCAGGTTTGAGTCCCAGCTGGGACAGCGTTGAGATTTATCTCCGCAAAATTCCCCCACTCTGTCCACGGTCAGTAGGGGACACCAATGGGCTTGGAAAGGCCATCACAGGGGACGTTAAGCCGTGGCCCCGTGTGTGGGAGAGCCATACCCTGTGCACGTTAAAGAACACTCTGGATGGCCCTGACTGGAGGCTACCATCTGTCTCCCAACAGCTGTTCCAGTGGGTTCCCTCCCCCAACCTTCTCTGAGCCTTCGGGGTCCATGTGACCTGGCCATTTAGCCCATGGTGTGCAAAAAAGTGCCGCTCAGAGGTAAAACAACCCAACCCAAATCCTACATTGGAGGAAGTCTTTAGTAGTGGGGGAACTGGTCTTTGTCCAATGCCTGTGATTAGGGGCTCTTTGATTTTGTTGGCATTCCCTCTCTCAATAAATATAGTTTCTTTAAACATCCCACTAACTATTTTCTCTCCATAGATAGTTGAAATGTGAGGACTCTACACAGAGCTTTTTCTCGTGATGTCCTCACACAAGAATTCCACCATTGTAATTTAGATATTCTCGGCTTGCAAGAGACCAGATGGACTGATAAAGGTCAGATTCTTAAAAATAATCTTAAATTTCTCTTTTCAGGGAGGGAAGATAATAAGCATCACCAAGGTGACATGCCAGTGATGCTCTTCTAGGATTAATGAATTTCCTTAATGAAAGGCTTCTTACAGCAAAATTTCAGAAAAGCATTGAAGACTTGAATGCTATCTGCTGTTATGCCCCCACTGAGGATGCCGATGAGGGTGAGAAGGATATTTTGAATTCTGTGAAGAAAGGAGATATTACCCTTGTTCTAGGTAACTTCAATGCCAAAGTTGGTACTGACTATGACCTTTGGGGAGGGGTGATAGGCCCTTTTGGTATTGGTAGCTGCAATGGGCAACATCTCCTACAGGTAAATAAACTTAATAGTTTGAGAATAACTAACAACTATTATAAACACTGTGACATACATAAGTACACATGGGTTTGACCAGATGGGTTTACATAAAAATATGATTGATTATATGTTAATTAACAGCAAATGGGCTAGTTCTGTTAGGAATACCAGGACATATATGGGAGCTGAAATTGGATCTGACTATTACTTTGTTAAAAGTGTCTTGCAACTTAAACTTAAGAAGTGTTGTGCTAAGGTTAAAAAATTTACCTTTAATTCTGAAGCTCTGAAGTACCCAGTTAGAGCTAAAGCTTACCAATAATAGGTTAATTTGTCGTTATGACAGTCATGGATTGCTTACTACTGAAGTTGAGGAAGAATGGGATCATTTTAAACAGGATTTTTTGGAAACTGACAAATCTCTTTTAGGAAAAAAAAGAGTAAAGGAGACAAAATTGTTTGAGTGATAAGGCACTCGAATTTATTTCAGAGAGAAAGAACTGTAGGAATGTTCTTAATCAATACCCTACTAGTCCTAATAGAAAGTGTTACAGAGAATTTAATAAACATATAAAGGATCAGTTAGCTGCTGATAAGAATCTTTGGCTTGATGGCTTGGCTGAGGAAACTGTTAGACAGCACAGCAGCAGAGAGCTGTACCAGATAGTTAATGTTTTGTGTAGTAGAAAATGGAGAGGTATACAGAGATTGAAGGATAAACAAGGTAAGGTTATAAAAGTTGAAGATTCTGTCATGGCTAGGTGGGCTGAGCATTTTCAGTGATGTTGTAAACCAGTGGTTCTCAACCTTCTATGCTTCACGTACCCCCTGGAAATGTGTAACTGGCATACCCCTTGTATAGATAGATAAGACTATAGTTATAGTATAACAATGGTTATTTTTATTTTGTTACTAGATCTAGTGGCTTTTGAGCTCTCACTGTGTCAAAATTTCCCCGCCCTGCCCACGGTTAGTAGGGGACACCGATGGGCTTGAAAAGGCCGCCGTCCGTCGGATGGGACGTTAAGCCGTGGCCCCGTGTGTGGGAGAGCCATACCCTGTGCACGTTAAAGAACACGCTGGATGGCCTTGACGGGAGGCTACCATCTGTCTCCCAACAGCTGTTCCAGTGGGTCCCCTCCCCCAACCTTCTCTGAGCCTTCGGGGTCCATGTGACCTGGCCATTTAGCCCATGGTGTGCAAAAAAGTGCCGCTCAGAGGTAAAACAATCCAATCCAAGCTCTCACTGTGTACCCCAAAAAATTTTACTGCGTACCCGACATTGAGAATCTCTGTTCTAAACAGTGTGGTTAATTCTACTCCCATTGTTTATAATGATAGATGCATTACTAGTCATTCTGTGGCCAAGTGGTTAGACCACTTGGCTGCTGTTCTAAAGGACCTGGGTTTGAGCCTCGGGTAAGGCATGGATGTTTGTGTTTTTCTGCTGAGGTATTGCCACCCTCATAGACCTACTGTGGCATATAAACTGACTGGCTCCTGTCAGACATCAGTGGCAAGCAGATGCTTCAGGGAGTATATATTTTTTAATGTTGGCCCTATTACACAGTCTGAAGTTATTTTGGCTATTTCTATATTTAAACTAAATAGATCCCTACAGGTAGATGGAATTGCTATAGAAATCCTTAGAGCTGGGAATGTTTCTGTTACCACATGGGTGACTGAAATTTTGAATATATTTTATGATAAAGGCATGGTTCCTAAGGATTTTACCAGAGTGATTATTATCCCTATATTTGAAAAAGGTGATCACAGTTCTTGGGATAACTGTAGGGGTATCAGCCTACTTTCTGTTCTAGGTAAAGTTCTTTGCATTATTGTGCTTAATAGAATTTGGAATCTGGTTGATAGGCAATTGCGTGATGAGCAATGTGTATTCAGAAGTGGTAGGGGATGTGTAGATCAGATATTTTCACTTAGGCAGATTCTCGAGAAATATACTGCTCACAAAAATTAGGGGATATTTCAACGCTTCATATTCATTTTGAAATATCTTCTAATTTTTGTGAGCAGTATATTTAGAGTTTCAGAAACCTCTAGTTAGGAACTATGTTGATTTCAAAAAGGCCTTCGACTATGTTGATCATCATAATTGTGGTTGATGGTGATATCGTATGACATACCAGACAAGTTAGTTAATATAATGAAAGCTCTCTATCATAAAACTGAGTCGTGTGAGAGTTGGTAACACTTATAGTAATTGGTTTAGCATTGCTTATGGTGTTTGACAAGGGTGCATTTTGTCTCCTTTTCTCTTTTGTTTGGTTATTGATTATGTTATGTGAAATTCACTGCATGGGAAAGATTTTGGCCTTAAATGGTCTGGAGATCTGGAAATTTCTGCTTTAAATTATGTTGGTGATTTAGCCCTTTTGGCAAATGATGTTGATGAGATGAACTCTTCCATTTGAGCTGTTAATGGGACTGGTGTAGTAGAGTAGATTTAGTTATAAACAGAGAGAAAACTAAAGTGATGAAAATTGATTAGGCAGGCTGTGATTCAGTTAATCTGAATGGTTGCAGTCCTGAGCAGATGTCACAGTTTAATTATCTTGGGAGCTATGTAACAAGATATTGGTGATGTGCAGCATGAGATTAACAGATGAATAGGAATTGCTGCCTGGACTTTAAGAATCTATGGAGAGTGTGGAGAAATAGGCATATACACCTGAAGATTAAAATTAGACTGTATAGTAGTTTGATTCTTTCTAGGGTTAGTTATGATAGTGACACTTGGACATTTTGTGAACAAGATAACAGGAAATTTGATACTTTTGATTCTAGATGCTTATGCAGTGTCTTGGGCATTATATGGTTCAACTTCGTATGTAATGATGAGGTTAGGCAATGGAGTCAGCAACCTCTTTTAAGCAGCATATTGTGTTGAGGGAGATTCAGTTTGGCGACGTTGCCTGTATGGATAATTATAGATCAGTGAAAAGGTATGAATAGTGTGCCTAAAAACCTCAGAAAGAGGGGGAGACCTAGGATGCAGTGGGCAGATAATGTCAAGCAGGACCTTGTTGGAATTGGCATGCAGTGGCCAGATGCAGCAGATGTAGCTCAGGACAGATATGCTTGGAGAACTAAATTGCACGGTCTGGTTGGACCTTCATAGCCCATGGCTGCTTGAGGATGATGATAGGAAAATATCAGCAGTGTCATATCCATTGAATCAGGTGGCCACTCGATGGGGCATCTTCCAATCCACCTCCCTGGTAGATAATGATCTAACAACTATTGAGCACTTGCTTAGAAATGAGCTGTTGATAAGTGCTAGAAAGTCTTGTTGAAATAAGTTTTAGAAACAGAGAACAAGGGAAAAATCATCAAGAAGAAATGACTTTTTCCAAAACATTCAGGTTGACCCATAAATTCACATTTTCGTCAAAGGAGTAGGTCCCAATGATTTCATCAAAGGAGTAGATTCAGTTATGGCAGAGTGCAAGGTGCAGACCTCGTTAATTACTTACATGTCACAGCCATATGTTTGGTGGCTTGCATATTGGTTTATTTACAGTGTTGGCCAAATTACATTGCACATCGTATATAGTCTACTTCACTCAGTTGGTATTTTTTATTTATACTTTTATAATTAAACCTTTGTGTCGATTCCTGTAGATTTTATTTCCAAAGATTTTTATGTCATTATCAATCTTTCTGAGTTACGCTACATTGCTAGTTATAAAAATGACCAGCTTGCTGCTGCAACTAGATCTATTTCGATTTTATTTCTGTAGATTTATGTATTATTATTGATCTTTTGGTGTTTGCTACATCATTAGTTATGATGCTCTGGTTGCTGCTGTGGATATATCTATTTTGATTTCATTTCTGTAGGTTTGTCATTATCAACCTTTCTGACTTATGCTACATCATTATGATGAGGGCTGGTTTGTAAATTATTAAATGTGAGTTCTTTTAACACCTCATTAGGTTATATGTTAAATTTGTTTCCCGTCAACAAACATTTTTAGTAGTTTTATGGGGAAAATTAGATTTGCCAATGTGTGGGCAGGATTCAAATCCAGGTCTCTCCATATTTATGCCAAAGTGTTCTAGGACCACTAAACTAACTCCAATTTTCTTTTTTCCCCTGATGTGACCTAGCAATTTTCCATCATTGTTGCTGCTAGTGCTGTCTATGGGTGGGAGAGGCACTTTACTTTTAATTACTTTTTAATGTTGCACTTTGTAAGATGTAAGTATATAAGTCACACTAAAGCACTACTAATGAATTAATAAATAGTGAATGAACAGTTAACTTTTGACTTTAAAGTCAATAAATGGTTTTATGAAAAAAATTATTTTTGCCAGCATACGTGATTCAAACTAGATCTGTCCAGATTCACGCCAAAGTGTTGTAGGACCACTAAACTAACTCCAATTGTCTTTTTTCCTCTGATGTGACCTATCAAACTTCTGTCATTGCTGCTGATGCCATCTATGAGCAGGAAAGGCAACTTTAGTGTTGCACTTTAAATAATAAAATAAATACCCCCCTCAAGCAGCTGCTTGCCACAGAGGTCTGACAGGAGCCTGTCAGTTTATATGCCATAGTGGAAGGTCTGAGAGGATGGCAGGATCTCAGCAGAAAAACGACACAAACAGCCATGCCTTACCCGGGGCTCGAACCCAGGTCCCTTAGATCAGTAGCTAAGCGCGCTAACCACTCGGCCATGGGACTTGTAAGATGTAAATAAATAAGTCACTCGTGCTAAATCGTTATTAATGAATCATTAAATCCACAGAGTTACCTGTTGACTCTGAAATCAATAAATGATAGCTTGAGTGACTTATTTATTTACATCTTAAAAAATGCTACATTGAAAAGTAAAGTTACCTTTCCCAGTCATAGATGGTGCAGCAGCAGGAGGTTGATAGGTCACATTAGTGGAAAAGAGACAGAGCTAGCATTAGTTTAATGGTCTTAGAACACTTTGGCATGAATCTGGAGAGTCACTTTTTTCCCCCCCTCAAAACTATTTATTGATTTCAAAGTCAATAGGTAACTCTGTGGATTTACTATTTATTGAAAAAATATCTTTTATCATTTCCTGAAAATTAAGTCTTGTATATGGTAGCAAAAAGGTCTTCATTGGTACAGAAATCAGTTCTGTTATGGTTGGGTTATTTCATCTAGGATGTTTTAATCCAAAAATATATTTGGTTTTGTGCACATTTAAAAAGAACTGATTTGACCTAAGCCATTTTCTAATAATTAACAAGTCACTGTTAATCATTTGCAACCTTCATAGATAATTGCAGAATCATCAGCTAATATAAACCCATCTTATCAAAAAGCTTTAGATCACAAAAATCATTAATATTTTCTTAAAAATGATCCCAAAACTGAAACCTGTGGTTCACCATAATTAATGTTAATTTTAGTATTTGTAAAATGACAAATTCTGACACATTGTTTCAGTTAAATAACTACTCACCCATTTCAATATTATATATATATAATTCATTTATCTCCAGTTTTTTTTTTTTTTTTTCAAAATAATTCCATGTGGAACTGAATTGAATGCTTTTTATACCACAGGAATTCTGTTGTTAAAATTTCAAAATACTTTGTTGATTGATTCTACCCCATTTCTAAACCAAAATTGGTTGCTTGAAAAATATTTATCCAGAAACAGCATTAGCTTTTGCTTCACAACTTTTTTTAAATTTAGGAAAAGCAGGTAACAAAGAAATTGGCATTGATTATTCAATAAATTCCTGTTCATGTTTGTGTAAAACAACAATTAGAGTTTTTAAACTTCTGGAAAGATACTTGATTGTAATGAGAGATTTATTATATACTACATACAAAATCCTCATGCAGCCATGGGCTATGGAGGTCCAACCAGACTGTGTAATTTTCCTCTCCAGATGTATCTGTTCTGAGCTATCCATTTTTTTTCTGAAACCCTTAGCACACTCTTCATAATCCTGTTTGTTAATCTGCAGCTCTGCATAAGGGCAACATGGCCAAACCAATGCAGTTTTTCTCTGCACAATATGTTGCTCAAAAGAGGTTGATGACTCCTTCTAACCTCATCATTACTTACCAAGATACTGTATAAGCATCTACAATCAAAAGCATCAAGTTTCTTGTTATTCTACTTACAAAGGGTCCATGTTTCGTTACCATAACTAACTTTTTTTTTTCTTTACCATAACTAACTTTTTTTTTTCGTTACCATAATTAACTTTTTTTTTAAGTTACTAACTATTATACAGCCTAATTTTAGTCTTTAGGTGTATATGCTTATTTTTCCACTCTCTCCATAGATTCTTAAAAGTCCCAGCAGAAATCCCTATTCTTCTATTTATCTCATGTCACACATCACCAGTATGTTACATAACTTCCAAGATAATTAAGTTGAGAGATTTATTAAATAAACTAATATAGCTTTTATCTTATGGTAAATACATTTTATAATAGAGGATGAGATAGAATCTATACTTGTATTGCTATTTTTCAACTGAGCAGTTGCTTCCAGAGATATCAACCTCTGACACATAAGACATAAAAAAGGAATTACCAAACTTCAAGGAAGCCAGATTACAAAACTCGTTATTTATAGGAATGCTACCATTAGCTTGTTCTAGTGAAAAAGATCAATTGCACAAATAAAATGACCATTAAACTAGTTAACAAATTCCAGAGGTTGTTGATTGAAAGTATAATCCCTGTTTCGATCTCAAATACACTTTAGACAAATGCTTTTTCTCCTTTTAGTACCACACATCTTATTTATTGTATCTAATTCTTTTCCATATTATTACTGTTATTTAAAAGTTCAGTCTTGTAAAAATTATTTCTTTACACTCTAAATTAGTAAATATATTGCGAATGACAGAGACTAAAAATAATATGGCATAAAACTTCCAGTTTTTGATTGTCAGAAGAAATTAATTTCATCAGTAATTCCCTGGAAAAATATCTTAAATACTATACTTAATAGCAGTTATGCCTTTTTCATTTTGACATGCATGCACACTTGTTTCATTGAAATACAAACTCCATGTTATGCTTCAAAAACTTAAATTAGCTCTGTAACTTCTAAAATGAACATTTTACATAAATATGGGCATGAAGATTAAAGATGTATATTTTATATATATCATAAATCATGGCCCTTAGCAATATTTATTTGTTAATAATTTGAAAAGTAATTGGAAATTGGAACATTTAGCAGCAATATTGATTATTCTCTCTTTTTTTTTTCCAATTTGCAATTTCATACCGAAAAACATTTGTGAGAGCTTTTGAAATATAATTTCTCTAGAAGCATTTTGACAGACTAGTATGTTCTAAATGCTTGCTTGACATACTTAAGATTTGATGGTAATTGCAAAATACAAAATGGATTGGGGGTGGCTCAGTTTGTAGCATGCCAGGCTCATAATCTGCAGTTCCCAGGTTACTGGAACTGCAGATTGGTGCATTGAGAAATCGATTGCATTGAGAAATCAAATTGATGCAATTGAATCCATGCATTGAGATTTATCTCCACAAAACTTCCTGCCTTGCCCTCAATCAGTAGGGGATACTGATGGGCTTAGAAAGGCCACCATCCATCAGATGTGATGTTAAGTCATGGCTTTGTGTGTGGGAGAGCCATATGCTATGCACGTTAAAGAACATGCTGTATGGTCTTGACGGGAGGCTACCATAAGTCTCCCACAGCTATTCCAGTGGGTCCCTCCCCTAATATTCTCTGAGCCCTCGGGGTCTTTGTGACTTGGCTGTTTAGCCCATTGTGTGCAAAAAAGTGCTGCTCAGAGGTAAAACCCAACAGAATAGAAATCAAAACATTAATTACAGTTTAGAATATCAATTTAATAACTCTTCAAACAATGGTAATGGTTGAAGTTCAAAATTTTAATTTCCATTCTCTTCAAATATTAAACTAGATCACCAAAATGTGAATAAAAAGGTAAGTTTAAGATCTTTGATACCTTGGTCTGGGAATGATCACTTCCATTGTGTCTGTTGCTCTCCAGTACACAATCATCAATTCATTGTCTTTGTGATGTGGTGAAATCAAATTGCTACCCAAGTTATTGTCAAACTCATTAAGATGAAATGAGTGGCAACAGAACCACACACTCTTATAATAGGGTAGAGGTAGCTCAGTCGGTAGTGCACCACTTGTAATCTGTAGTTCCAGGTTCAAGTCCCAGCTGGGCCAGCACTGAGATTTATCTCTGTAAAACCTCCACCCTTCCCCTGATCAGTAGGACATTGATGGTCATGGAAAGGCTGTCGTCCATTAGATGGGACTTTAAGCCATACTGTAACGCTCCAAAGATTATGGCAAATACTTTAAAGTTGGACCCTTTTTCTGATCCAATTAGTTTTTATGCTCCGGATAGCTGAGATGGGCGCCAGGCAATAATTAACAAATTGCCAAAAAATAGAATAATGTTAAATTTAGGGTTCAAATACCAGCGAGCGTTAATGAGTAAGAATACAAAAATGATTGTCAAATTTAATATTAATTAAATCAAAATTAAAATTTCGTTGCTCAAGAGAAAAAAATTAGTAGACTCAAAAGGTTTAAATAACAAACAAATTTATTTCCAAAATCACTCACCAAAACTTCAATGAAGAAGATACATCAACTATGTGCTCAATTGAGCTCACTCACTTCTCTACATGCTTCCTATGCTGCTAAGTGCTACACGCACTAAGTGCTATACTATGCTACTGTGTCAACATGTCTATAGACTTTTAACAAAATCCGGTGTGTCATGTTGCACGCCGGGAAAGACATTAACATAAAATGACGAGCGACGCAAGCTATGACGCAAGAGGGGGCGTGTCCTTGTGCACGCGCTTTAGCGGGTGACAGTCGGAAGATCGGAGTTGCACATGCGCAACTCCTAACTCTTGGAAACGAGCGCTGTGATGCCAAAAAGGAAAATAAAAATCCCCAAAATGATAAATATAACATAAATTAAGCAAAACTGGTTAAGGTAAAGCAAAAGTGAACGATGGGGTATCACAATTCCTTGTGCACATTAAAGGACACAATGGATGGCTTTGATGGAAGGTAACCATCTATCTCCTGTCCAGTGGGTCCCCTGCTGCCAAACTTCTCTGAGCCCTCAAGGTCCTTGTGATCTGGCCATTTAGCCCATTGTGTGCAGAAAAAGTGCTGCTCAGGTCACATAAGTTAAATGTGCCTTTGTTTTCTTCCACATTGCAAAATTTGTGCATACCTCACATTTCATGTCAGTCTCTTATATACTTTTTGAGATATGACATCCATTAAGTTTGAATGCAAATATATAAATCTAGTTAAAATTTGTGTTGATTATTCCACAATTTTCCATTTTATACAATGTTAACCTTTACAATAGTTAGGTGTTTTTTTTTTAACTGTGGTCAGTCACAATAAAGGGAATATTTAGAACTTTGTTTCTAAATAACTGATTAAAGGAAATAGGGTATGTTATATGTCAAATCAAACAGCATTTAAATCTCGAATTTATGAAAAGTAAGCTCGATTTTATAAAAATTAAATATGAAACAAAAAATGAGTAATGTTAATTTTGATAGGACTTTTTTGAATGATTTAGTAAAAAAAACCTCTGGTAATGCAAATAAAAATTTATTTTTAAAAATAGTAATGGACCAAAATAGTTATAATACATAGGAATAGAAAGGTAATTTCTTTCTGAATAACAGAAAAATAAATTTTTGCTTGAAATAAGAAATTTATTCTTCTCTGCAATATACTTTGTAAAAAAAGTCAAGGCTTTTCGTTAACAGTGCTCAGTCAAAACAGCAAACTAGAATTTTTTGCCAAATAAACAATCAACAGAAATAAGTCATGTTACACCAAAAGAATGAGCATTTGATTGTGGCAAAAATTCAAAGATAAAGAGCAAAATTTTATAATAGTGCTCTTTTTATAAAACTAGTTTTATAAAACTATTTGCAATTATTTAAATTGCAAAGTTTTATTGCACTTTTTTTTTCCATTTTAAGAAACTTCTTTAAAATAATTTTGCCATCTCTTCTAATGATTTCATTATTTTAATATAAATAATTCCTAATATTTCTATTACTTTTTTTTTTTTCTAAATTTTTTATCATTTATACAAACAACAGCTTAATACACATGCTTGGAATTTTTTAATGATTAACAAACTGTAAAATCTGGTAGTGTCATAAAAAATTTATGACACTACCAGATTTTACAGTTTTTACAGATCTATAAATACCTATAAATACTACCAGATTTTACAGATCTATAAATCAAATATTTTGTGGAAAAAATTTCACCGACATGCGGGAGTTGAACCTGCATTTCTCCAAAAACATGCCAGGGTATTCTATCATTGAACTAATGCCAGCTGTCTTTTTTCCACTATGCAAGACTTCAAACATGTTAAAAATTTATTATGCTTTGAAACCAGAATAATTCAAATAAAAACTGAAAATATATAAATATTTGAATTTCTGTGAAAATTTTAAATATGAATAAGTTGGTGGATCTTTTAATTCATAGACTGCTGTTGCCAGCAATTAGCAGCTTTTTGTACGAGTTAATACATGATATGTGGCAACACAATGACTCTTCAAGTGTGCAGAGCAATCTGCACAAATTGAAACACAATGCAATACAGTTACAAATAATAACATGCAGTCTGTTCTCTTTCTTTGAAAAGGTGTTAGTTTTGTGTTTGTGAGTAATATTTTTTTGCAGACTATTGCTGATCAGGAAACTGAGCAGTGGTATTTGATGCATTACTTTGTTCAGCAAGGGTTGTGGTGCACAGACAGGCACAGAAATGATTCAAGTGTATAGAGGGCATGTAACAGGGCTTGAAAGAAAGCAGAATTTTAAAGTATTCTGAAATGCTTCACAGATGGGTGTGATTCTGTGGAGGATGACCCAAGATCTACACAACCAAATATTTTTTATCAATGTGCAATAATTGCTGAGCCCAGGATATTCTCAATTAAGACTGCAGAATAACCATGTTGCACTTTCAACAAGGATGAACCTTATAGCACTGTTCATGCAATGGAACTTTCCAAAGCAAGAAAATGACGGATTTACTGTGTACTGTTCTGTTGTTCTTCAACCTCGAACTTCAAGAAATTGAAATACGTTGTAATAACAGCACATTTCAATTTCTACGTACTGCTCTGTGAAGTGTTACTGTATTGCCACATATCATGTATTATCTCATAGCTGCAAGCTGCAGTTATTGGTGACAGCAGTCCATTAATTATATAATCCATCCTCATTTTTCGAAGCAAATAATATTTTAACGACTGAAATTGAGATCAAACCATTCCAGATCATTTTGCTTGCAATACTGCTATGGAAAAGTTGAACTTACAACAACAAACATTTCATTTAGAAATTGTAATTTCTTAATGCTTGTTATGAACTTATTCGTAATTTAAGTATAAATAGCTCTAAAGTAAGTCCTGCTTTTTTACTAATTAGATTTTCTGATATTTCCTGAGACAGTGGCCATTTGAGATAACACATAATGGTGTGACTTCAATTTTGAATTGATATCCCACTTTTGAATCGGGGAAACCTAAAAATTCTCTATCCAAATCACGAAAGTATATCCAGAAAATTTGCATTTTCTGGATCAACTTGATCCAGATCATCAGTCACAAGATTTTGCAAACATGTTAAGTAAGACTCTAAAAAAAGCCAATCTAGCCCAACACTAAGTGACAACCTTTGTATCCATAACACTTCACAATCACTTAGGTAGTGGGGTACTCAGGGTCACTCAGTCGCTAGCACACCAGGCTCTTAATCTGCAGTTCCCAGGTTCAAGTCCTAACTGGGCCAGCATTGAGATTTATATCCGCACAACTCCACTCCCTGTCCACAGTCAGTAGGGGACACCGATGGGCTTGAAATGCCACCATCTATTGGATGGGACATTAAGCCTTGGCCCGTGTGGAGGAGAGCTTAACATCCCTGTGCACATTAAAGAACACATTGGATGGCCTAGATGGTAGGCTGCCATCAGTCTCCCAACAGCTGTTCTAGTGGATCCCTCCACCAACCTTCTCTAAGCCTTTGGGATCATTGTGATCTGGCCATTTAGCTTGTTGTGTGCAAAAAAAGTGCCACCAGAGATAAAACAATCCAATTCACAATCACTTAGATGAAATTTCGAATCAAAGCCAAACGAAATAAATAATAGCAAAAACCGTTCATTACTGATCATGTGTTAAAAAATATTTTCTCCTCTGTAAGATATATCCATTGAATGATAAAAATAATTAAACCTTAAAACAGTCTTAAACCTCAAAATATGCTAAAAAATGTATAGCTGCACTTTCATAATAGTGATCCAATATCTGCAATTAAAAAATTTAATTTGTCATGTTTCTACACATGCCTAATTGAAAACATATATGGTAGTCTAACATAAAGAAATTAATTCTTGAACTGAAACCTGTTCAACTCTGTGAAGCTGCCAACTAGTAGGGGAATGTGACAAAAATATAATTCTGCCTACAGAAATTACCGCTACCACCAGACTGCATAGTTGGACAAACGGATCATCCACTGTAATATCGTGGTATGGGGATTGTTCTTATGGACATCACTGTCTCTTCATCCCTATTGAACACACCCTCACCATCTGGGGGCGGAGGTGGCTCAGTCGGTAGCTCGCCAGGCTCGTAATCTGTAGTTCCCAGGTTCGAGTCCCAGCTGGGTCAGCGTTGAGATATATCTTCCCAAAATTCCCTGCCCTGCCCACGGTCAGTAGGGGACACCGATGGGCTTGGAAAGGCCGCTGTCCATCGGATGGGACGTTAAGCCGTGGCCCCGTGTGCAGGAGAGCCATACCCTGTGCACGTTAAAGAACACGCTGGATGGCCTTGGCGGGAGGCTACCATCTGTCTCCCAACAGCTGTTCCAGTGGGTCCCCTCCCCCAACCTTCTCTGAGCCTTCGGGGTCCATGTGACCTGGCCATTTAGCCCATGGTGCGCAAAAAAGTGCCGCTCAGAGGTAAAACAATCCAACCCACCCTCACCATTAAATCCTACCTATTGTTTTGGACCAAGTAGTCCTACATGGTTAATGTGTATCTGTATAGTACCAGACAAGACAACTCCCAAGTCACAAGACCCACATTATGCAAGAATGGATGAAGGATCATGTCTAAGCATTTTTTGTGCTCCCCTGACCACCAAATTCCCCCAGCGTGAATCCCATTGAACATTTGTGGGATGCAGTGGAATGTAGTATTTGCCTATCCTTATCAGTGCCTGTTGCTGAACTCTGGGATGTCATTCTGTCCAGCTTTCCAGAATACCTGAAGGCAACTTCCAGGATCTAGTGGAGTTGATGCCACTCTTAGTGCAAGCAGTTATCAATGCGAAAGGTGGCTCAACATATTGTTAAGCAAGTGGTCATAATATTAAACCTCATGAATGCAAATTAGTAAAAATTTCAGTCATGGAGATCACAAAGTTTATTTATTTAACAAAATATTTAAACGTTACTTAATTACGTCGTCAAAACGTCATCAAAATATTTAAACGTTAATTTATTTAACGTTACTAGGTAGCAAAAATGAGTGTCTCCCTATAATCATGAATAAAATGATTAAAAAAAAAAAGTAAAATTCAGTGAAAGAAATTTTCAGAATTTCATCCTGGGAAATTTTCTTTTCATATTTAATAAGGACTGTCCCATGGCCAAATGGTTAGCATGCTTGGCTACTGATCAAAGTGACCTGGGTTTGAGCCCTGCATTAAGGCATATGAATGCTTGCGTTGTTCCTCTGCTGAGGTCCCGCCATCCTCTCAGACCTTATACTATGATTTATACACTGACAGGCTCCTGTCGGGCAAGCAGCTGCTTGATAGGGTATTTTAATAAGACATATTTTTCTGTAATACAGGCTTGTTTTTTTTATCACAGTATATTTTTCCAGTTAATTATTCGTCATTTATAAACCATGACTTATTTTACTCTCAAACATAACATTGGACTTCATCATCCTCACCTTCAAGCAGCCAAGGGCTACCGAGGTCCAATCAGACTACAGTTTAGTTCTCCAAGCATAACTGTCCTGAGCTACATCTGCTGCATCTGGCCATTGCACACCAATTTTAACAAGGTCCTGTTTGACATTGTCTGCCATCTGCATCCTAGGTCTCCCCCTCTTTCTGAAGCCTTTAGGCACACTGTTCATAACCCTATTCACTAATCTATAATTATCCATATGTATAACATGGCCAAACCAACATATTTTTTTCAAACATTTGTAAATCCTCGACAGTAAGTAACCAATATATCCAGGTGATAAAGGTACACAGATAACAGAGGTTAACTATTTGTTATTTGTGCTGGTTTCTAGTTACAACATTTAAATAGTTTATCATCCCCCAAAGAATTTCTGAAAAGTTGCTAACAGAAACAAGAGTAGCTTCCATCAGTTACATAAAATGGCATTATTTGAGATTTGACATATTCACTTGACTTCCGAAGGAAACAATATATTTTGCAATTAGTTAATAAATTGCAAAATAATTATTAATTAAATTTTGCAATTGCATAATAAATCGATTTATTTGAATATATTTTGATTTTCTCCTTGAAACATCTTAGAAACTCTGAAAAATGGTGTAAACAGATTGCTGTCATGTGTTCAGAATGTCTAACTTGGTTTGACCTCTGCATTTGAATGATCACTCCGTTTTCCTTTTTTAGTAATTAGGTAATTCTGCGTTCCTAGTTGTCCAGACCCTATCCTTATCTAGAAGTCTCTAGCTTGAAAAGTTGCCTGCAAGAACTTGATATTTACATAAAGCTCATAATTGCATGTTTTAAATATTGATAAAATTAGATTGATTGTGATAAAAGCTAATCTAAATGTAAAGACTAAATAGTATGTTTCATTACTATGTATTCAACAGGAAATGAGTGGGGATTCATCTTCTCGACAACGAGATGATACTTTGAGAAGCCATAAAGAGGAAGTCCACCAGCGGCAAACAGCAGCTTTACAACGTCTGCAAAGAGAACAGGCTGATTCCCATCGTTTAGAGATTAGAAAGTTCCGCAGGCGGAAACTTTTGCAGTATCACCAAATGGAACAGAATTTGTTGAGAGATGTAAGTAATGAGCTTTTAGGTAGTTGGCTCTTTATGTTATCTATTTTTGTTGACTATCACTAATATTGTCTGCTATGCAGAATTTTTAACCGTACTCAAAATTTTCAAATGCTTCAGTTTGTCCAGAGTGTCTTCAGATTTGAGAGAGTACTCTGGCAATGTGTAGCAAACTTTTATAACGTTAACCCTTCCAATGTCCAGCCTGAAAAACTGGATTGCATCCAGAGGCAAAGCTATTTTCTCCCTATGCTCAGCCAAAAAAAAAATTAACTTTAGAATTTTTTTTGCCTAAAAACTAATGAAAGGAATTATGGAATGTTATATGCCAAATTAATAGACATTTAATTATGGATTTTTTTTAATAGAATATTTCACAAAAAAAGCATGACTAGTTTTATTTTAATAGGACTTTTTAGAGTCATGTAGTAAAAATTTTTTTAAAAAAACTAAAGCAGAAATAATTATAATGTATGTGGATGAAAAGGCTAATTTCCTTGTTTGAAGTAAAAATTTATTTTTTTTATTCAAAAATACTCTCTTTTTATGATTTTTTCCTTGGTACCATACTTTGAGAAAAGTCCAGGCTTTTTGGCAATTATGCTGAGTCAGATAAACAAAAAACAAATCAAATTTAGAAATTTAAAAAAAAAAACCATTCAACAGAAATGACCTATTTCTTATGTTATATACCAAATTAAACAGAATTTAACTTCAACTCTTATGAAGAAAAAAAAAAAACATGTCTACAAGCATATTAATTTTAATAATGACTTTTTCACAGTAATGTAGTGCAAATATATATATTGTACTATTCAGTTAAGGCTTAATGTTGGAAAGCAGGATGAATAAAACCAGTTAATTTTTTTATTAAATGCAAGTAAATTTCTTCCCAAATAATGTAATATTTACCTGAAACATGTTTTTTTTTTTCTTTCTTTTAATGATTCTTTTCATTGTGGTATATTTTAAAACACAGGCCAGAATTACACAAGGTGACTTGTATTGCTCACATTAATGGGATTTTCTGCCTTGTTTATGAAATGGAGGAACACTTTCTTGGCTTTTTTTTTTTTACTAAATATTATTAATTTTTTTTTTCTCTTTGGATGCGGAATTTCGGGGATCTTGGCTAAGTGCCAAAAAGTAGTGCACCAGAGCAAAAAGAAAACTTCCATGTCATCAGAGTGTCACAGCCAAGGTACTAAGGGGGGGAAGGTAAACACTTTTAAACCATTCAATAAAAACTAAAAAGCTTGTATTTGTTTTAAAAAAATGAAATTTGGACGGGGTATAAAAACCTTGCCAAAATTGCCCTCACATAAAGAGTGATTTCCATGCTAAGAAATTTTTTTCCCCTTCTGTATCCAAGACCCCATTCATTTTCAGAAAATGATACAAGATCAAAGTTTTTTTACTGGTAAACGAATAAATAGTAAAAGAAAAATGAATATATAACATAATGCAATGTTAAATAAAATTCCTGCAACAACTTGTAAGCCATATGATGTACCATAACTCCAAAAGATCTATAATAATCTATCAATAGATCGGCTGACCAAAAGGTTGATAATTTACGGAAATAAAATAAATCTACAGAAATGAAAACGAAGGTTTACATATAAAACTATGAATACTAACTAGATGCATGGTGAAGTTACCCAATCTGTGATCCAACAACACTATGTAACCATTTGACTCCACGTGTCCCAACAATTAACTCTGTCGCTTACCTGCTCTGCTGCTGGCAGGCATCACAATAGCGAGCTCTCACCTTCCTTAGCTATAAGAAGACTCTTTTTACTTGTAGTTTCAATTTGAAGAGCAGGAAATACTCATAGAATGCTGGGATACATGATAAAATAATTCTAGGAATATTAAAATAGGCAGAAAAGAGTATAAAACGTAAGAAAAAAAATGAAGGTACATACTATGTAATTCCTTCCAAAATCTTCTGTTTTTAAAAATGGCAGTTTTTTTGTTAATTTTCAGGAGATCTTTGGAAGTTTTAAGGAAAAAATTTGTTGATAATAGTTCAAATGAAACTTCTGAGCTTAAATCAGGGGGTTGCTTCAGCAAAGAGTAATGTTAACAAACAAATCAGCAATATGATATAGCACTACTATGCAAATTAATATTCAATACCATATAGCACTTCTATGGCAAATAGATGGCTTTAACAAATTATTTATATTGTAATTTAATAAAATATGCATCAAATAAAAAAAAATATTTTTTAAGCTTGAATTATAGATTTTTATTATAAGATTTATGTAAGAGAATTTTCAAATGAAACTGCTGTTAAACATTCCAAAATTATTTTTGTTGTACTAAAAATTGATACAGATGTCCTCAGCATCACATTTACAGCTATCAGTGATGCATATGACCTGGACACGAGAAGGGTTAAATCTTCTTTTCAAACTAATGATCATTGCATTAAACAATAGAGCTACTTATAAATTCATGGCAACATTTTTACAAATGAGCTTTTTTGTTTCAGAGATCTGAATTATGAAAAACAAAATAATTATAATGCACAACTTACGTATTCTTAAAGGATTATTTCATTCTGAATTCAGATATTTTTGGATTCCTAATATGAATAGATCTTGAGTTGCATGCATGAATTTAGCCCTAAGCAAACACAATTGTAACCTACTTAATCTCTCTCTATCCACTTTGTTCTCTCTCTATCTATTGACAGTGATTTCAGTCATTTTTGATTGTTTGCTCTGCCTGTATATTCTTGAAGCTAACAGGATAATATAAATATGCCAGACCATTAATCTAGATTGCTAAATGATGAGCAGAAACACTACTTTTTTTGTGAGAGGAAATTCTTTTTTTTTTTCAAATCAAATTTTCAACAAGATGATGCTTTCAGAAGCCATAAAGAGGAAGTCACCAGTGACAATCAGCAGTTGTGCATGTCTACAAGGAGAACAGACTGGTTCTCAACATTTAGAGATTAGAAAGTTCCATGGGCTGAAACTTTTGCAATTTCATCAAATGGACCACCAATGGCATTAGTACAGAAAAATAGTTGTCAGATGCAGTTATCATTACAGTGCAGTATCTAGGAGTATGTTCAGTTACTGATAGATCAAGAAGTGGATGACCATGGAAAATGTATATCAGCAGGGCAGATCACTGACTCATCTTTCAATGGGTAAAGAGATCTTTCCTCTGCTGTGATTGCAAAAGAAATGTGAGAAAGATTGTAAAGGAACTATTTCCAAATGCCTAACTCTTTCACTCTTGTTATTGTCTCAGTGGCCATTTTATTAGGTACAATTCCATGTTATGTCAATAGTAATTCAGATGCAGAACACAGTAACTTCTTTATGCTTTTTATGAAAAAATGCACCAGTATTAAGATCTCAAGTTAAATCTCGTTTCCAATGATAAGCATTCAGTATTTAAAGAGTTATGGTAGCTGAAACATTTAGCAAATTAAATTTAATCGTATGTTATATCTAGTTGTACTATTTAATTCACACGAATCTTAGCTGTTACATTTAAGGAAAAGTTAAATTCAGAAGGAGTGCCCAAATGCACTGCTGCCCACCCCAGGGACAAGACAAGACTAAGAAAGAGTACAAGAAACCTGCATGTGTGTTTTAAAAAGCCACTAAGTGACGAATTTATCCACATGAGCTGTGAATTAGATGTTAATTCACAGCTTATGTGGATAAATTCGTCACTTGGTGGCTGCACCTGTACCAGCAATTGAAGAGACTCTGCACCATTAAATATCTTTTCTTAATTTTTTCTATAACTTGATCACCTTTACAAGTTAAAAGGTCAACTAAGACAGTGCTAGTATTAAGCATGGAAAATATGGAATATTACAGTAACAATTAAAACAGCTGCCAATATGGCAATGTCTTCTATTTTCTAAACCATAAATCCTCCTTTACAAATAAAGGTGATGAAATTAATGTGGAATTAGAAAGAAATGCAAAATTTTGAAAAAATCAGGACTCTCAACCTAGACCTAACCAGCAAACAATCACTACAAAATATGCACATAGTTTTCCATATACAACTGGAATCGCTAAAATGTGAAGTAACATAAAAAAAAATATGAAATAAAATTACTGCATACAGTACCAAATAGTACAAAAAAAATTAGTAATTAATGATAGGGATAAATTAGTAACTATGAAGGGGGAAGGGTGTATATAATATAAACATTTCAGATCCTAAAAATAAGTTAGAAGGAAAAAATAAATACATAGGAAAAACCTACTGCACTTATGAGCAGCATATGATGGAACATCAGAGTGATATTAAGCATAAAAAACCAACACAGCACTTAAACAATATATTATAAAATATATATTAAAGTAAATAAATTTCAATACAAACCAGTAATAGCCCCTCCAACTAAATTTCAACTACAGTGTGCCAAAACCATAATGATAATTTTGCATAAAGACGCACTGTGCAATACGTAGATTCCTATCATGTCCAAAGCATGGAATCTCCTGCTGCGTGAGCAACCTGCCTCGCAAGGTGTGCAGACCAATGCAAATGTGCTAGAGAGACCAATATATATATACCAGCAATCACCATCTCACTGTAATCATAGGGGCGGGGGTGGCTCAGTTGGTAGCGTGCCAGGCTCGTAATCTGTAGTTCCCAGGTTCGAGTCCCAGCTGGGTCAGCATTGAGATTTATCTCCGCAAAATTCCCTGCCCTCCCACGGTCAGTAGGGGACACCGATGGGCTTGGAAAGGCTGCCGTCCGTCGGATGGGAAGTTAGGCCGTGGCCCCGTGTGTGGGAAAGCCATACCCTGTGCACGTTAAAGAACACACTGGATGGCCTTGACAGGAGGCTACCATCTGTCTCCCAACAGCTGTTCCAGTGGGTCCCCTCCCCCAACCTTCTCTGAGCCTTCGGGGTCCATGTGACCTGGCCATTCCCCAAGAATGGGGGGGGGGGGGGGGGCAAATGCGTAGTAAAGTCTTTTGGAATTTTAAAGCCTTTTACAATTAAATGTTTAATGGAAAATAAATATTTTAAATGCTCTTGAGTGTGTGTCAAAAAATATGTGTGTGCAAGAGTTAAAAACCAAGGCTCTTCAGCTTATCAGTTATACGTTCAACAAAAGACCAGCCAAAGAATGTTCAAAGTCAAGTGCATGGGATAAACAACACCAGAATGGTAAATATAACTGATTTGACATTATAAAGAGCATCACTCAAAAAAGTGAAATGTAACAGCAGTAACCTGTGAAGAGCAACATCTGGAGGCCTTCATAGCCTGTGCCAACTGTTTTCAAGGTTCAGAACTGGTAATATGTTTTCTTGTCCTTCATCACCTTTGTTTGTAAAGGAGGATTTAATGTTTAGAAAATAGAATAGTTTTAATCGGGATACTACACAGGCGGCAATATACCTTGGATTATGAAAATGGTTGTAACAATGACCACATCAAGAATCATTTATTTTAAAATGTAATACAGCTAGCTGTCGTGTAAGAAATTGCACAATATCTAAAAGATTTACACTCTTATCTAACTATATACTTATACTAATTAAAAGATTTACATATATCAATATGTAAATTTGATATAAGTGTAGCTGTGGTTTAATTTATTTATGTATTTAGCAAATTAGTCCATTTCTGCCAAAAGAAATTCAAAAATGGCAAAAATTAACATAATTATTACACAAACTGCTAAAAAATTTACTATTATATGTGTTAGTAAAGTTTATTATGACAGTTTTTGCTTTCATTTTACTTGTTTTTGTTACTGTCTTGCAGAAATTAAAACACATTGCTGCTGGTTAAACATTCCAATTTTTGTAACTCTCAAAATACTCATTTCATTCTTTTCATTTCACGACACATAGAACTGTGAAGAATTCTAGAAGCTGCTCTACCTAGTAGTTGTACTTTTTTTAATTGAAATAAAATAATTTCCTAACTAGCATTCCAAATTTGTAATTTTTAAATCATGTTTTTACTTTTTTGTAAAGTTCAATTATCCTTCAAACTATTTGCATACTAAATAGTTTGCAATTTAGTATGCAAATAGGATGCTTTTAGGAGCAAATTTAGAAGCTTTTCAGAGCAAGGACAGAGCTGTTTTCAGTAAAGTGACACTTGTGTGGTGATGTTAGGGCTGTTAAGAACTTTTTCCACATGCATGAAGGGTGATTGAGTGTCTTAGTTGTAGGTGGGGACGAGCAAGGTCATTATTTCAATAGCCTCATGGATGATGGTTCCGTAGTAAGTGGATGCACATGCTAGCAGTGTGGCATGCTCCCAGTCTATGGTTGCTGCTGTTGTATTGCCAACTCAATAGTGGCAGTCGTTAGCTTTGTTGGCTAACATCTGTCTGATATTTTGTGAACCTCTCCTGTACAGAATGTATGGTTTTTCTGATATAGTGAACAACAGAATTATCCACCAAATATAGAGGAAATCTATATATGCCTGCTTTTTGAAAGAGGCTAAATTTGTTTCTGTTCCATTTTATAATTTTATTTAAATTTGGAGCTGGTCTGAAAACAGTATTGAATTTTTGGTCTTTGAGTAATTTGCAGACTGATTTATACAGGACAGGAATTATTCGGCAAATATAGGGGAAATCTGTATACACCTGCATTTTGAAGGAGGCTAAATGTGTCTGTCCCTTTGTATAATTTTCTTCAGATTTGGAGCTGGGCTGAAAACACATTGAATTTTGGGGCTCTGAGTAATTTGCAAACTGATTTGCACGGGATAGGAATGTAAGATATGGATCTGGCAAAGTTTGTCCACTCGGAGTCTGTGATTGGGAGGAGAACCAAATCTGTTGTCATTTCTATACTTGTGATTAGCTTTTCTATTGTTTTTGGGTGGTAGTCATGGGATGCAACAATGGATTGAATGTTTTGAATTTCTTCTTTAAGTAAAAACTCATTTGATGATACAGTGAAGACTCTATGGATGAGAGAACTGAAGTCTGCAGTTTTGTATGCCCATGGGGTGCAGGAGTCTAGGGGATATGAGGGAGGATATATAAGTAATCTTTCAGTATATTTACATCATCAAAGCTACACCATTTTTTTTTTGATAAAAACGTCTAAATAGGGAATGACATTGCAGTTTTCCTTCTCCTTCATGTAATATATTGTAAGATAGATGATGTTACTCTATTAACGAGACAGTTTAATTGCTCATTGCTGCCTCCCAAATTAAAAATATATCATCAACATAGCAACACCAGAAAACAAGTAAAATTGCTGCTGAGTTGAACAATTTTGTTTCAAGGTCTTGAAGAACAATCTTGGAAGGATGCTAGAAAGGGTTGAGCACATGGGGACCCCTGAGTCCTGCCTGTATATTTTGTTGCTGAACTGGAAATAATTATTTTTGGTGAGTAGTTTTAGTGCTTCATTGAAAGGCATTGATTTCAGGAAGGGAAAAATTTTGTGTTTCAAATTTGATCTCTATGCCCTAAATAACGTAATGGCATCAAAAACTGTAGTGGATGGGAACAAGGAGATTGCATCAGATGTGACTAATTTGCTGTTGGGAGAAAAGGGCAGATCCTTGAGTCTGTTGAGCAATTACACTGTAGATTTGATGGAAAATGGGAGATCACAAATGAAGCTAGATAAAACTTTGGACAGATTCTTTTCTAGAAAGAACGTTGGAGTGGATCTTTTGCACACTAAAGGCCAAATGGGGTTTTTGGAACTTGTTGAACAAGTTGGAACTTTTTCTTATAATAGAATTTTCTATGGAATGGGCTGAATTTAGAGCTGTGTTCCAGAGCAGAGTTCATTATGGGAGACATTTCTATCTGGCAGATTAATAATAGGAAGGGGTTAAAAAATAGGGTAAAAAGGCTTATCTGAGGTTTCAGTGAGCCAATGGATCTTCTTTAGATGTTTCCATCTGGTATCGTTTTTGTGTTTTTCCTCTGTGTAGTGTAGCCTTTCAAGCAGGTCCGTGAGTGTCATGGGAGATCAGTGTGTCGGGTATGCCTCTGCTTTAATTGTCAAAATGTGATAGCTTTTATTTTGTATTAGACCATGGAAAAGCTTTCCTTATGTATGCAGAGCACACATTGATACATACTGCAAAGGCTGCTGCATTTGAGATAGATTGACTGTGGCATAAGGTTGTTGCATTGATGGTACAAAAGAAATTACAGTTGTTCCAGACTCAAGATAAATTTTAAAAATAAAGTCCTTAACACTTTCCAGTGTTGGTAGTAGGTCATTCTGCAGAGATGAACTTTAAAACACAATTAAAAAGACCTTGCTCAGAAAATAATTAATATTGTTTTCATCCCAGCTCCAAATCTGAAGAAATTTATATAAAAAAAAACTGACTGACAAATTTAGCCTCCTTCAAAAAGTAGGTGTGTACAGATTTCTCGTATATTTGTTGGATTATTCTGTTTACTATATTGAAAAAACCACATGTTCTCCACAGGTAAGGTTCACAGAGCATCAGACAGATGTCAGCCAAAACAAGCTAATGACTGTTAGCATGTGCATGCACTTACTACGGAACCATTATTTGTAAGGCTATTGAAATAATGGTCTCACTCATTCCCACCTGCAGCCGAGACACTGGAATAACCCTTCACGATATGATGAAAGAAATTCTTAACAACCCTAAATGACACCACATAGTGTCACTTCACTAAAGACTGAGTGCTGTCCTTGCTCCGAAAAGTTTCTGAGAAGCTTTTAAATGCAAATAGTTTGAATGATAAACTTCAAAATTTTACTGCTCAATAACTGAGAACTTTATTTTAATTATTTACTGGGCATAATGATCCTTTTAATCTTGTGTTTAATGCAAATTGATCTGGAAGGGTTTGATCTGAATTTCAGTGGTTAAAATAAACTATATTTACTTTGAAATATTTGTATTTTATTTCTCAACAGTTTGTTATCCCTTTTTAGTTATTTATTTTTCATTTTTTATCTCGTTTTCAAAGAAAACGAGAAAATAGTTTTGCCCATCTGTAGACATCAAACTTTTTGTTTACAGAGATAAATTAAAAAATTTTCTGTGTTGGATAGGTATTAATGAAATATTGTGATATGCACTCTCAGAATCTCTCAAAAGCTATAATTACTCCCTCTAGTGGTGGAAAAGGTTAAATTTCAAACATATATTACAAATGTATTTATGATGTGAAATTTTGGTGGTGGTATGTGAAGGTCATGAAGTTTCCATTGCCAACAGTGAGTTGACCCCTTAGACCCAGAGGGGGTGGTAAAACAGACCTTTTTAGTTTTAGCAAATAGCACTAGTTTACAAGGTTTTTATAGCATGAACAATTGTAACTGCCTTTAACTATTTTTCAGGTGCTGATTTCAGATCTGGCCTTAAAAAATGCTAGCACATCATATTTTTATGTTACTGGTCATTTTCACTCCTATTAAGGTCTTCCTATACCAGCACCTCCAGGCAACTGGGAGGATATTAGATATTTTACTTTTGTGAGTGGCAACACTGATTGCCAAGTAGGAGAAAACATGTAACAGTAACCTAACCTCAGACCACCATTCTTGTTGTTTTCATTGTAGGAGGAAGGCATGCTGTGCATTGAAGAGTGAATTTTGGCATTTAAATTGCACAAAGGCAGCATCGCAGATGTGTTAATTTGCCAGATAAGTTTTATATGTTTGGAAATTATATTTTAAAATCCCATGGTCATTCTTTGACAAAGATTGTGAAGAAAGCCTATAACTTGTATTTTGGATGTCGTGTTGGAGATAAGACAAAACATGGACTCCACATGTGTGCTGCATTTCGTGCTTTGTTGGCCTGAGTGAATGGTTGAAAGGTAAGATAAAATTCATGCCCTTTGCAGTTCCAATGGTTTGGTGTGAGCGAATTAGTCACTTGCATGATTGCTGTTTTTGTTAACTAAAATGGTGGGCTTTTCAAAAAAGAACAAAAAATACAATATCCAAATGTGCCTTCAGTCATAAGTCCAGTTCCTTATGGAGAAGATCTTTCTATACCAACACCTCAAACCAACTGGGAGGAGATGGATTCGCATTCATCAGAGGAAGACTTTGAGGCACATACAGATTCTGATCTTACATACACCCCTAAAAAGTTAGATGAGCCTCATCTGATTCAGCAAAATGAACTAAATGATCTTGTTCAAGACCTAGGACTTTCCAAACAACGAGTTGAGGTTTTAGGTTCAAGACTTCAAGAGTGGAATCTTCTGGCCAAGGGTACCAGGGTTCCTCTGTTCAGAAAGAGAGATTTGGCTTTATCTGCTTATTACAGCATGCAAAATGGTTTGTGTTTCTGCACAAATATTTCAGGGCTGATGGAAGAAATTGGAAATCTCACAACCCTAAGGAATGGCATCTCTTTATAGATTCATCAAAATTCAGCTTAAAAGCTATTCTTTTGCATAAAGGAAACCAAAAACCTTCCATTCCAGGGACACACGCTGTGGGAATGAAGGAAACTTATGAAAGCATGGAAAAAATACTCGCTGCTATAAAATATGACCAGTTTAAGTGGATAATATTGTGGTGACATAAAAGTTTTCTCTCTCTTGCTCGGGCTTCAAGGACGCTTCACAAAATTTTGCTGTTTTCTGTGTTTGTGGGACAGTAGGGCCCAGAAAGGAACACTACAAAAGACTGGTCCAAAAGAAATGTTTTTATTGCTGGAAAGAGTAATGTGAGGTATAAGCCTCTAGTTGGCCCTTCTGATATTCTGCTCCCACCACTACACAACAAACTGTGATTTATGAAAAACTTTGTAAAGGCTATGGACAAAACTAGTAAAGGGTTTTTGCACTTGAAGGAAAGATTTCCAAAATTAAGCGATGCCAAAATCAAAGAAGGGATCTTTGTTGGTCCTCAGATCTGGAAGCTACTGAATGATACTGTCTTCAAAGGAAAACTGAATAGGAAGGAGTGAGCTGCATGGAAATCCTTCACATCTGTGGTCCAGGGTTTTCTGGGAAATCACAAAGAGGAAAACTACCATCAGCTCATTCAAGATCTTCTCAAAAACTACGAAAATCTTAGCTGCCGAATGTCTTTGAAGATCCATTTCTTGCACTTGCATCTCGACTTCTTTCCCAAGAATTTAGGAGCTGTCAGTGATGAGCAAGGGGAAAGATTTCACCAGATATCTGAACCATGGAGGAAAGATACCAAAGCAGGTGATACCCAGCAATGATGGGTGTCTACTGCTGGTTCTTGCAGAAGGAAGATAGCTCAGCACATAAAAGGCAAAAATGAATTTCTTGTAAGTATAAAAGATCCTTACCGATGTTTTCTTATTTTGCATTTCAATATTATTTCATTTGTTACTTTATATTCAGTGGTCTATAACTATGATGCTTCTAATTTTTTTCGCTAATTTATAAATATATTATTTATAATTATAAATAATAAATTCGTAATCATGGAATTAATTAGTGAGTTTTAAGTTGCAATTTAATAAAATAGTCATTTATTTTCATTTCCCAGATATGCGTATTTGATTGAAATTTGAAAATATCAGTCTACAATTTTTAAAAAATTGTACGTGCTGCAGATTTTTTACAGTAATATTTGAATTCAGCACCCCAAAATTAGTTAAAAACATCCTATTTGACCAATGTTAATTGATAAAATATTATGATTTGTGCTTTTTAAATCTTCCGAATACTATAATTGTGCCCCCTAACAGTAGAAAAATTTGCAAATTCCAAAATTTCAAGCAAATATTGCAAACGACATATTTAAGTTAGAAATTTTTTATTTTGGTGGTGGAATATGAACACCATCATGTTTCCATTGGCAACAATGAATTGACCTCTTAGACCCAGGGAGGGGGGGGGGGGCACAATTTTTTATTTTAATAGATAATTGTTTGTATTTAGAGATAAATGAAAAAATCTTTTTAGGATTAGATAGGAATTGATAAAATATTATGATTAACACTTTCAGAATCTTTCGAACACTATAATTGCACCATCTAATGGTGAAAAAGATTGAAAATTTCAATCTAATATTGCAACAATGTATTAATGATAGAAATATGAAATTTTGGTTGTGGAATGTGAAAATCGTAAAGCTTCCATAGGAAACAATGAAAATGATAATTAGAAAACTCTAATTTAATTGATACAAATGAAATATAATTCACTTTAAAAATCAATCCAAAGTGAATGCACAGTATTCCCTGTTAAGATAGACATCAAACATTAATTAATAGATTCTGAAAAAAATTCATAGCCGCCACAGCGGGAATCGAACCCACATTTCTCCAGATTCATGCCAGAGCATGCTAACCATTGCACCATGCGTCGGACAACGAACTCTTTCAGAATATGACCTTATAAATCTTCCTGAAATGTGACTGAGACAGCGCCATCTATACTCGAGGAGATGCAACCATTTTTTCTGTCGTTGCTATTTGATTATCAGATGTTAATGAGAAGGTCGCTAACACTAAGATGTTAATATATAATTAAAAATCAATCCAAAGTGAATGCACAGTATTCCCTGTTAAAATAGACATCAAGCATTAATTAATAGATTCTGAAAAAAATTCATTGCCGCCATGGCGGGAATCGAACCTGTATCTCTCCAGATTCATGCCAGAGCATGCTAACCATTGCACCACGTGTTGGACAACGACGATGAATTTTTTTTCAGAATCTATTAATGTATAATTCACATTTTTCAAATACTTAGTAGTTTCAATATATATATATCTTTACAGATCACTGAAATGATGAAGCAGCACAGCTGTTATCAAGTTTTACAAATAATATGTATAGAATAGAAATTTTTAAAACTTGTGGTAGTTTTTTAACACTGACAGCAATAATCTACTCTTTTCTAAGAGATTTTTTTAGATTTAAGAATTAAAAGACGAATAATTTTATGTTGTATAATTACTAATGAAATACTATTTGTATTTTTCCCATCATTCGCTAGCTCAAATTAAAACTTCTTATGAATGAAACAGTAGGCAAAGGGAAAACTTTTCACTTTGAAAACGAGATTCTCATATGCACCAGAGGTGATATGTGTCCTTCTAGTTATTTAAATAATCTGAAAGCAAAATAAATTTCTAATTATTTAAATAATCTTAAAGCAAGATAAATTTTTGTAAATTTTTGCTGAATTTAAAATTAAAAAAATATAATAAAACCTAGCAATTTTCTTAAGAAAGCTTATAAAAATTTTACTTATCTGCCATTTTTTAAAATTTTTGTCATTTTCTTAACCCCAATTAAATGTTCTTTTGGTCTATAACATGACCTATTTTTGTTCATTGTTTTTTTTTTAATTCTAAAGTTGACTTTTTATTTGACTGGTCACATCTGGTAAAAAGTCTGGACTTTCCCAAAGTATAGTACCAAGAAAAAAATATTAAAAAAGAGTAATTTTTTTTATTTTAGTAAAATTTATTTTTCTGTTGTTCAGAAATAAGTAGCCTAATTATTCATATGCAGTATAGTTATTTTTTTTAAATAAATTTAATATGTATTGCCAGATGCATTTTCTTACTACATGCCTCTATAAAAGCCCTTAGTAGGGCAAAACTAACTGTCTTTTCTGTTAAATATTTTATTTTCAGAAAATCCAGAAGTAAATGCTGATTACTTTGGCATACAACATGCCATAATTCCTTTCATTAGATGTTTGGCAAAAAAGTTCTAAAGTTTTTTTTTTTATTTTGACTGAACACATTTGAAAAAAAAAAAGCTTGGCCATGGGTACAGTTCAGTTTTTCAGCCATGGTAAGGGTTAATAGTGTTCAGACTTCATCAACTGTAGGAACAATTCTAACTGCCATCACCATATACAAAAACTTCATGAAAAGAACCCCTGGTACTAAATAACCAGTGTTAGCTTGCTCCTTATCTGATCCGCAGAAGGGAGTTTTTGAACTGTAGCATATTCCATGTCAACGGGACTTAATATCCATGGAAGGTCTGTACTCTTTAGAAATGAATCCAGGTGTTCCTTCCAAATTGGTTAAGATGTTAATCTGATCAAAACCAGGAAGATACCTTTAAAATACCCTGGAAAGAAACACCTATGGGGATTATAGTATCATAGTTTGATGAAGCATACCTTTGGATGGCTGCATAAATTTTTGTGTCTTCTACTAACTAAAATAACTATACTGCATATGAATAACTGATCAGAGATATAGGAAGGAGGTCCCAGCCTACAACTGGATGACTATTGCATGGAATAATTTGATTCTTAAGGAAAGCAGTACATTTCCCTGCAGAACTAGACTTGTCAACTGTTGTCTTGAGAAGAGCATTATCAGTCATATTGAATATCTAGCATTTTCTCTCAATCTCAGTCCAATTGAACATGCTTAATCTTTAGATCTAAATTTTTGTTTATAGAAGAAAAATGTTTCTATTTAAATACTTTATTTATTACCAAAGAACAAAAATATACAAAAGGTATTTTAGCACCATTTTACTGAAATTCAGTATATACGAACACCTGCCACTGAATTATAGAAACCTTTATGCAGATGTATGTACACATCACTTGTGCAGTGTATTGCAAAATATGTGGTCATGTGCATCACCACATGATCTAGGCAACTATATAAGGCTGCTGCTCATCAGTAATCATCAGTAGTGTTGATCACAATGGGATGAACAAAGGACCTTTCGGAAAAGGCTTATTGTGGGTTCCCATCTGGCTGAAGTGACCATTTTAAAAACAGCAGAGCTGACTGGTTTCTCAAAAAGTGAGATCTCTGGTTTTTAATCAGTGGAAAAATAATCTACATTACTTGTCTAAGAGGAGTAAATGTGGCTTTACGACAATCTGTCAAGAACAAGATCACCACCACCATGTCAAGATGGTCCCCTATCGGGGGGGCAATCATGACTGAACATTGGAAAAAAGTTGTTCGACGAGTCGTGGTAAATCTTGTTCTGTACCAGCAGTAGGCAGAGAGTTTGGCAGGAGCCCCATAAAACAATGGACGCAGCTTGCCTTGTAAACACGACTCAAGGTTCTGGAGGCGGTGTCATGGTGTGAGGCAAGTTCTGTTGTACGGAATGGGTTCCCTGATATTGCTTGAAGTTCGGGTGTCCTCCAAGGATTATCTGAACATTGTTGCAGGACAAGTCCATCCTGGAATGTTGACTTTTTATCCAGCAGGTGACAGCTGTTTCATGGATCACAGTGCTACTGTCCATCATGCAAGATGTGTTCAGCAGTGGTTCAGAGAGCATGACTGCAACTTCCATGTTCCCTGGCGACCACAAAGCCTGGATCTGAACCCCCATTGAGAATGTATGGGACATGTTAGAAAAACAGATCCGGTAGCAAAATCCTTCTTTGTCGTGATAAACCTGATTAGCCTTAACTGGCATAATGGTTAGACAGCTAGCGATTGTTTCAGCAAGGCAAACTCTGTGTGTTGTGTTTGCTCTAACTGAGGTAGTGATCAGCAGTGACTTTTATCTTAATAGGGCATGTCCTTGTATGAGAAAGCCTGTAAAAGCTAGGAGTAGCTTCTATGATTCTTCTCTGTCCTATATGTTGCAAAATACCAAATGTATGACACCTGTGAAATGTAGCAAAACAGGTCTTGTTATATGTCAGATGCAGTTACTTTCATTGTTATTGTATATAGGGAAGCTGAAAAAAAAGTATCTTTGATGGATTTCAGAATTTCAACATTTACTTAATAGGCAATTGTAACTGCTGCCACCATATACAGAAAGCTTTATGAGGGAGGACCTCTAATGCTAAATATCCAGTGTTAGCTTGCTCCTTGTCTGATCCACAGAAGGGAGGGTTTGAACTGTTTCAGGATATCCCTTCTGTTTCTATTATATCCATAAATGACATCAATTTCAGGTCCATTCCTGTATACTAAAGATTGGTATACACTTTGCAAACATTGCAAGACCACATGCACCTCTTCCTGTGTTTACAAAAAAAATTCTGAAAAAGTAATGTATATTGTAATGTACACAGTCTGAAGGTATTAGAAAGACGTGTTCCTGCCCTCCAGAGGTTTTGAAGGGCATTGATGCCTGCATACAGTCTCATTATAACAGCATGAGAAATGCATTGCTTCAGTGGTGACCAAACTATCTGTTGACATACTTTGGTAACTTCATTTGGTTCATCACTTTTAGTTGTATTTCATGTACTTGTTTTGAGGGGAGGGGGGATTTTTTGCATTTTCTGTGGCAACTCTTAAACACCATATTATATTGTCCTCAAATTATATCCTGCAGAGCATAGTGTTTTCAAGGTATTAATGAATTTCAGCTAGTTTCTTAATTTATGAAAATGGTATATGTGATTAATTATGTATCATATTTTTACTACTTTGTATAATATTGGTTGCTTTTTGAACACAGATAAAGATATTTTAAGTTTTATAGACTTCAATGCAATCAAAAGTACTAAATATCTTAAGTATGTTTTATTTTTTAATAAATATTTACGTGAATATATAATTCCATTGATTTCTCTTTTTTTTGACAAATTTATGTCCATTTTTAATAGGAACTCAATAAACGACAATCTCAACTAGAGCAGGCACATGCCATGCTGCTTCATCACCATGAAATGACTCAAGAGTTGGAGTACCGTCAGCAAAGAACTGTACATCAATTGCGAGAGGAGCATATTCGCAAACAACATCAAACTGAATTAGCAAATCAACAAGAGTATAACTCAAGAAGAGAAAGAGAACTTCGTAAGAAACATGCTCTAGAAGTCAAGCAGCAGCCAAAAAGCTTGAAAGTATGTTACTTTCAGATATTTTTCTCAACTTTTTTTCATCAAAAATTGAAACAAGACCAAAATTATCAGTTTTGAATGCTAGATTGGAATTCAATGAATCTTTTTGGCATATTTTTACATATTTTTATTTTTTGCTAAAGGAAAGGGGTTACATGCAAATTTCATTTTTGATAAATATTCATGCAAAATGTGTATACACAACAGTCCGAATTTATCCTTAATCTAGGAAATTGAATTTTTATATGTATCGGTAAGTCAGAAAGTAAGGTTTCTTATTTAATTTCCATTTAGTTTTAATGGCAGATAATTACACCAAAGACAGTGTAAAGAAACATCCCCATGTATGTACATTATTTTCCATGTAGTCACACTAGGTTTTCTATGTAATCACACTAAGTTAACTGTTGCTCAGCTTATCAAAGTCCTGCTGATAGGACACATCTTGCTACTAAAGCCACTTTATGACTTCCTCTTTAATGGTGTCATCTGACAGAAAGTGTTGTTCTCAAAGATGCTTCTTCAGCTTTCCAAACAAGTGGAAATCAGACAGCACCAGTTCTGGACTGAATTGGAGGTGGTGAACAGTTGGTTACACATCACCAGGTGTGGAGATCCTCATCCACTACAGTCCACAAGCTGTTGATGGATTTTCACTGGTTGAGCCTTCTGTGCATACAGAAAACCAAATTGTACTGCTAGCATCTCCAGCTTCATATATATATGGAGTACCTTCACCATGTTTGCTTCGATTCTCACCTCATAGTATGGGTATGCAACAGAGATTATTTCTGCACTTAGTGGCACTATTTTGTACTAATATGTTGGTAGCATACCCCAAATGTTCATTAGTTTCGTAGGAACAAACTGAAAAACTTACTTTCTGACTTATCCTCATGTGTTTTTTGAATTAAAAACCAGTTACTAAATTTATAATTGTTGCCTTAAAATTGTGCCAAAAATATACAATAGGCCCTCATCCTTTGTGGAAGTTACTGAAAACTGTGAATATTGACTAAGGACTTAATTCCTGGTTCACAGGGGGAAAAAATGTTCATGTCTCACAAATACAGACATAAAAATAAGACCTCAAGCAGCTGCTTGCCACAGAGGTTTAACAGGAACCTGTCAGTTTAATATGCCGTAAATAAAATCTGTGAGGGATGTAAGACATCAGAAAGACAGCACATTAAACATATATACTTTATTTGGGGCTTGAATCCAGATCCTTTTGATTAGAAACTAAGCCTAACCATTCAGCCACCAGAACAGACATAGTATTGCAGAAATAAGTATATCAAAAGTGTATTAAGTATGTTGGGCTACAAACCTACTGCTCATTTGGCAAAAGCAGAAACTTTAATTTGCATCCAGAAAAATTTGTGCTTTATCTGATGAAGACCAATAGTTGGAAAGTAATAGTAAAATTAAACACTTTACAATAAACATATGGACCTAATATCATCATGGTAATTAATGTTATCAAGGTCAGCATTATGACAAATCAAAACAAACTTATGCAGAACAGACTTGAGAAAAGTTAAACCTAAAAGAAACATTAAATCTAAGTCAGTGGTTCTAAACCTTTTCTGCTTCACGTACCCCCTGGAAATGTGTATGTAACTGGCATACCCCTTGTATAGATAGATAAAACTATAGTTATAGTATAACAATGGGAATAGAACATATATATATATAACATTTTATCTAGCGACTTTTGAGCTCTCATGGCATACCCCCAAGAGGTACACGTACCCCACATTGAGAAAATAAAAAAGAGAATCTGAGTAATTAGATTTGAGGTTTAACATGAAGTGTTGCCAAGATTCAACTACTATGCAGATGTATTTAAAAGCTGTTGATGGCTGGGATTTTATTTCCAGGAGCAACTAAATTTAATGTGTGTTAAGATGATGGCAGAGTGGTTAGCATTTTTGTCTACTGATCTTTAGGGTTCAAGGTCAAGATATATATAAGGTATGGGTGTTTCTTTTCTGTATTGATTTTCTGCTGAGATATAGTAGTATTCTCGCTTTCCTCTCAGATCTATATGACATGCGATATTGACAGGTTCCTGTCAGACTTCTTTGGCATGCAGCTGTTTGAAGGGTAATTTTTTTTTTAATTTTATGAACTGGAAGAATAACATATTGCCTCTTTTGACTATGGATGCTCATTTTCAAAGGGAATGAAGATGCATTTTTACCTATCTTCCTATTGCTTTTGGCTTTGATATTTGTCAGTTTGTCTATTTGACAAAAGGTTGTTCCACCACATCTTTTGAACGCGATAGAGAAAATTAATGATTTCTCTGTCAAATGAAAGCATAGTGTAAACTATAAAAATCCCCCCCCCCCCCTAAAAAGGGTGAAATGTCCAGAATGCAAAATAGCAAAAGTGACATCAAATGAAAACCTCTGAAGCAGGGAATGTCATAAGCTATGAAAAGTTGATCCCCCCCCCCATGCTTTCTTCCCTCTAAAAAACTGGAAATGTGAAAGTCATTCTAATATATCTTCCAAATGCGAGGGTCTACAGTTATGAGTTAGGTGTCAAATGAGAGCTCGTATAATGTTTTCGTCGTAAACTATTTCGAATTTTGCTCCACTATTTCCCTCCCCCCTGATTAAAGGGGTGAATTTTCATGGGGTTCGATGAGTTGTATCTCAAATTAAAGCTTATGACATCTCCAATGTCATGGGCTACCTCAAACATGACTCCAAAAAAGGGAGAAAATGTGCTTGATGTTTATGAGTCATATATCAAATGAAAGTTTTTGAAGGTAGGTGTTTTTAGTGACAAAATTTTTAAAAAAATACCCTAATGCGATGTTAAATAAAATATTCACACAGCCTATTTTCCTATAGGGCCCTAAAAAGTAGAAAATAAACCTAAAACATATTGATGGTGCAATAGATCACTGAGTTTGTGCTTCAAAAGAAGATAGGGTGCCAGCAATCTTGTTGAGTAGGTAAATCAGCACCCTATCTTCCTTCGAAGTGAATACAAACTTAGTGATCTATTGAACCATCAATATGTTTTAGGTTTATTTTTTACTTTTTAGGGCCCTATAGGAAGATATGTATTTTTTTAGATTTTTTGCTTGTTTGTCAAAACCAAAAAAAAAGTTGATTTTTCAAAAGAGTTTGTTTTTCAAAAGAAAAGTTGTTCCACCATATCTTTTGAATGCAATGGAGAAACTTAATGATTCATATATCAAATGAAAGCATGTAATATAGGGAGTGTTATAGACTTTAAAAAAGCTGACCCCAATGCTTTCTCTCCTCTAAAAAAGAGAAAATGTGAAAACTATTTTTCTGCTATATCTTTGGAATGCGATAACTGAAAGTAAAAAGTAACAAGCTATGTGTCAAATCAAAGCTTGTAATGGAGGGAGGTCATGGGTTATACAAAATTGCCCCCCTCTCCTCATGCTTTCCCCTGAAAAAGGGGAAATAGGAACATGATTGTTCCACTACAGAATGCGAGTGAAAAAAGTAATAAGTTGTATATCAAATGAAAGCTTGTGACACAGGGAGTGTCACAGGCTATAAAAAAATTGCCTCCCTATGCTTTCTTTCCCTCTAAAAAAAAGTGGGAAATATATGAAAATGATTTCTCCATTATATCTCGGAACACAAGAGTGGAAAGTAACAAGCTCTGCATCAAGTGAAACTTGTGATGCAGGGTGTGTCATGGGCTATAAAAAACTGCTCCCCCCTCCAATGCTTTCTTCTCTCCTAAAAAAAGTGGGAAATGTGCGAAAGATTGTTCCACTATATCACCAGAATGTGAGGGAAGAAAGTAACATATTATGTATCAAATGAATGCTTGTGATGTGCAGAATGTTCTGAATAACAAAAATAAACCCCTTGCTTTCTTCCCCCCCCCCCAAAATGTGAAATCTGAAAGTTATAATGGAAGAATATCTTCTGAATGCAAGGGCTTACAGTTACAAGTTAGATGTCAAATGAAAGCTCATATATGAGGACTATCATAAACAATAAATAATGAAAGAAACTCGACTTATTTAGTATCTATTAATAAATTAGCACTTTGAAGTCGATTCAAATTTTAGAGGAAAAATTGTCTTGAGCCGGGTGGGATAGTAGGTAGCTCAGCAGTCCAGAGCACCTGACATGTTATCAGGAGATCGTGGTTACTATTGTAAACTATTTCGAAATTTGTCCCACTCCCTGTTAAAATAGGAAGATTTTTGCTGTTTACGAGTTATATCTCAAATTAAAGCTCATGACATCTCCAATATCATGGACTACCTCAAGCACGACTCCAAAAAAAGGGTGGTGGAAATATATGGTTGACGTTTATGAGTCGTACATCAAATGATTAATGATGATCATCATAAATTAATAATTCTTTTCAGTATTGTACATTTTAAACACGGCCAGTGTTATAAAAAGTGATGGACTTCTCACATTTGTGGAATTTTCTGAATTGGTTATGAAATGGAAAAAAACTTTCTTGGCTTCCTTTTTTATTAAACATTATGAATTTTTCTTTGGATGTTGTGAAGTTTGGCGATCTTGGCTAAGTGCAGAAAGGTTTATACCCCAAAGCAAAAAAAGAAACGTTATATATTGTCAGAGTGGCATAGCCAAGATACTAGGGGGGAGGGGTTAAAATCATTCAATATAAACGTAAAACTCATAATTCTTTTTAATGAAATTTTTCTAGGAAAGGGGGATGAAACATTCACAGTGAGTTTAAGGGAGGGGGTTAAAACCTTTCCTGAAATTGTCCTCCCATACAAGGTCCAATTTCCATGCCGAGGAAGTAACTTTTTCTTCCATATCCAAGACCTCATTCATTTTCAGAAACAGTAGAAGTTCAAGTTTTTTTTTACTAAAAAAATACCAGAAATTAAAGAAAAATTGCATATAACTTAATGGGATATTAAATAAAATATTCACAACAACTTTTAAACTGGCCATCCGATATAGAATGTATATCAAATGAATGCTTGTGATGTGCGGAGTGTTCTGAGTAACAAAAACAAACCCCTTGCTTTCTTCCCCCCCCAAAATGTGAAATCTGAAAGTTATAATGGAAGAATATCTTCTGAATGCAAGGGCTTACAGTTACAAGTTAGATGTCAAATGAAAGCTCATATATGAGGACTATCATAAACAATAAATAATGAAAGAAACTCGACTTATTTAGTATCTACTAATAAATTAGCACTTTGAAGTCGATTCAAATTTTAGAGGAAAAATTGTCTTGAGCCAGGTGGGATAGTAGGTAGCTCAGTGGTCCAGAGCACCTGACATGTTATCAGGAGATCATGGTTACTATCATAAACTATTTTGAATTTTGCTCTCAGAAATTTTGAACTCAGAAAGATCAGTAAATCAGCTGAATGAAATATCGCTAATTTACAGAAATTAATCAACAGAAATGAATTTTCTTCAGTATCCAAGACCTCATTCATTTTCAGAAAATGATACCAGATAAAAGTTTATTTTACTGGCAAGGTAATAATGAAAAAAATGTAACAGATACCCTAATGCGATGTTAAATAAAATATTCACAGCAGCAAGTTGTAAGCTGGCTACCTAATGTGACATAACTCTGAAAAAAATCGATAATTATTGATCATCAGAACAATCGATAATTTACTGAAATAAAGTAAATCTACAGAAATGAAAACAGGGTTAATTATTAAAAAAATTATATTGCAATATTAAGATTGCAAAGGGAATTTATAATTCAATTTTTTGAGAGGAAGTATTCAGCTTAAGTCATCCATGTAAACAACTTGCATGTCAAGCAAGTCCTTTTTGCTTCTATATCCAATACCTCATTCATTTTCAGGAAACGATACAAGATCAAACATTTTTTTACAAGAAAAATAATAAAAGGAATATTAACATAGAACCTAATGCAATGTTAAATAATATCCACAATGACTTGTAAAGCTGGCCATCTGATGTAGCATAACCCCAAAAGATTGATAGATCAGCTGACGAAAAAAATCGGTAATTTGTGGGGGGGAAAATCTACGGAAATGAAAATGGATGTTAATACCGACTAGAATCAGGTCTCATTATCCTATATCTGAGAGTAATTCTTTTTGTAAACATCCACTGTAGAGTCACTTTATTGCACATGTAAGCAATAACTAGATCGCTCCCAGGTCCGAGTCCCAGCTGGGTCAGCCTTGAGATTTATCTCCGCAAAATTCCCCGCCCTGACCACGGTCAGTAGGGGACACCGATGGGCTTGGATAAGGCCACCGTCCATTGGATTGGACATTAAACCATGGCCCGTGTGCAGGAGAGCCATACTCGGTGCACGTTAAAGAACACACTGGATGGCCTTGACGGGAGGCTACCATCTGTCTCCCAACAGCTGCTCCAGTGGGTCCCCTTCCCCAACCTTCTCTAAGCCTTCAGGGTCCTTGTGACTTGGCCATTTAGCCCATTGTGTGCAAAAAAGTTCCGCTCAGAGGTAAAACAACCCAACCCAACTAGATCGCTGCACTCAACCAAAGATTCAACTGCATCTGCTACTGTGACATCTTTATACTGCACTGAACTTTGGAACAACTTCAGCTTACTTCTTTCTTTCTAAGAAAGAATCTTTTTTAGTTACAGTTTCGAACTGAAAAGCGGGAAAGACACATAGAATGCTGGGATAAATGATAAAAATATATCTGGGAATACTGAAATAGGTTTAGGGCACAAAGGAGTGTAAAACGGGAAATAAAATAGTGGTATATACTTTTGTAATTTCTTCCAAAATTTTTCGTTTTTAGAAATAGCAGTTTTTTTCTTAATTTACAGGAGATTTTCAAAACTTTAAGGAAAAAATTGTTGATAATAGTTCAAATCAAACTCTTGAGCTTAAATCAGGTGATTGCTTCAGCACAGAGTAACATTAACAAACAAATCGGCAATACCATATAGCAGTTCTAAGAAATGGCAATTAGATGGCTTTAACAAATGTTTTATATCGTAGTTTACTAAAATATGCATCAAATGAAAAAACAAAATATTATTTTTGAAGCCTGTGTTATATATTTTTATAAGATACATATAAAAAAATTTTCGACAGTAATTTTTATTTTTAAAAAATCAATTATTTTTGTTGTACTAAAAATGTATACAGCCATCCTTGGCCTCTCATTACGGATTCTGCGAATATATACAGACCATGTGGACACTGGAAGGGTTAATATTATTTAAATACTCACCTAGAGACATGAATTATTTAATTCTTGGAATCAGTCAGTAAGTTGGCTTTTTGACTCTAGTTGCATATTTTAATATTGATGGGCATATATTTGGGACATATTTTTTGCTAGGCTTTAAGAATAACTGAGCTGTACATTATGAAACCCATTAAAAGCCCCTATCACAGTTTTGTTGACAAATTTTTGCCTTTCCAAAGTCATTATATTTTTTGCTATTTTGAATTCATCTAATAGTTACAGTCCAGTAGATTAACTGTAATTTTTGCATACTCGGTGATTGTTATATTTAAAATTATTGAAATACTTTTGGTTTATTGAAGTAGATGTTTCGTGTGCTGTATAGTAAGTACTCTAAGAAATTCACCAATATACTAACTTGAAGGGGATAATTTTGTAGTTATAAAACTGAGGTGTTCTATGTAGCTCAAAACATTTTTCCACATGGCATTGGAGAGTTATTTATGCATTAGAAGCTTACAATACAACAAGCATAATTGGATGATTAGTAGTTACTGACCTGTAAATGGTAGCTAGACATAAACTGGAAGGAGAGCTGTGTACCAATCCCTAGTGATGATGCACAGTACCGGCCAGGTCTAGTGCCTAATGTCCAACCCCACCTTCTTGTGGTGCAGGCCATTAGTACCTTTCAAAAGAGATATTCTCTTTTGGATGGGAATGAGAGGGCTGACAGTTCAGTAATAATCTAGTCATCTATGGCCACTTTTTCTTTTTTTCCCCTCAACCCTGCTGAGGAGTGGTCAACTTCACAGGGTCCTGGTGCTGACCATTTATACCTACTAGACTGGACTTGCTGCACTGGTGGGCCTCTGTCGAGGGAAAATCTGCCACTGTGTTTTCTGTTTGCTTCTGGGTTGCCAGCCCTAAGTGAACAGAGGCATGGGATACCTTATAACAGCTGGTGGATAACCCTGATCAGAGGGCCATCGCAGGTACCTGAACCTCACTTTACTAGTTGGGCATCGTCAATCCTAAACTGGAGTAATGTGTCTCAGGCAGGCCATATGGCTCTTGAAAAAATCCACTTGGAAAGGTGGTGCCTGATGTTCCTCCCAGCATCGGTGACTTCAGCCTTTAGCAGAGGTGGAACAGGTCTTTGCCCCATGCCTGCGATCAGAGGGCTGTTTGATATTGTTGGCCCTACCTATCTCGATAACCTAATTTATTTAAAAAATCCTACTAATCATTTTCTCTCTGCAGAAAGGTGGAACGTGAGGACATTATGTAAGGATTATTATCTTGATGTCCTCATGCAGGAGTTCCAGCACTATAACCTAGATTTCTAGGCTTGCAAGAGCCAGATGGACAGGTAAAGGTGAGATACTTAAAAATAACTTTAAATTTCTCTTTTCAGGAAGGGAGGATGGAAAACATCTACAAGGTGTAGATTTGCTTCTCAGTGATGCTCTTCTAGGATGTAACTGCATTAATGAAAGATTTCTTAGAGCAAAATATAAAACAAAAATTAAAGCCTTGAATGCCCTCTGTTGTTATGCCCTCACAGAGGACTCTGATAAGAATTAGGAGTGTAGGTTTTACAGCCAGCTTCAGAATATTTTGACCTTTTACTCTGGCATATAAACTGACAGGCTGCTGTCAGATCTCTGTGGCAAGCAGCTGCTTGAGGGGGTATTTATTATTTTTTTTATTATTTAGGTGACTTCAATGCTAAAGTTGGTACTGACTCTGACCTTTGGTCAGGAGTTTTAGGTCCCTTTGGCATTGGTAGTTCCAATGGCAATAGGGAACATCTCCTACAGGTAAGTAATTAATGATTTATGAATAACTAACAAATACTACAAACATCGGGACATTTATAAATATACATGGGTTTCACCTGATGGGTTCCACAGGAATATGATAGATTATGTTTTAATTAACAGCAAATGGGCTAGTTCAGTTAGGAATACCAGATCATACAGGGGAGCCGAAATTGGGTCTGATCATTACCTGGTCAAAAGTGTCTTGCAGCTAAAGCTTAAGAAATATTGTGCTAAGGTTAAGAAAATTACCATCAACACTGAAAGTGTGAAACATCCAGATATAATCAAAGCATACCATGATAAGCTACCTAGTCATTATGACAAATGTGGTTTGCTTACTGCTGAAGTTGAGAAAGAATGGGATCAGTTTAAATAGGTTTTTCTTGAAACCAACAGTACTCTTTTGGGTAAAAGGGAACAGAAGAAAAAGAATTATTTGAGTGTTAAGGCTATGGAACTTATATCTGAAAGAAGGAAGTGCAGGATTAATATGAATCAACATCCTGCTAGTCCTAACAGAATGCATTACAGTGAGCTTAGTAAACATATAAAAGATCAGTTAACAGCTGATAAGAATCTTTTGCTTGATAGCTTGACTGACAAAGCAGAGGAAGCAGTTAGACATCACAACAGCAGGGGTTTGTACCAGATTGTTAATGTTTTATGTGGGAAGAAACCGACAGGTACACAGGGATTGAGGGATAAATATGGCAAGGTGTGTTGAAGTGAAAATTCTGTGATAGCTAGGTCCGCTGAGCATTTCAGAGATTTTCTAAATAATGTGATTATTTCTACTCCCATTGTTTGTAATGAGAATAGATGCATGGCTTTTATGATGGCCCTATATCACATTCCAAAGTCGCATTGGCTATCTCTAAATTAAAACTGCATAAATCCCCAAGGGTGGACAAAATCAGCACTGAAATGCTTAGAGCTGGGAACATTTGTGTTTTCACATGGCTGACTGAAATTTCGAATTTTTTTTTTATTATAAAGATGTTGTTCCTACTAGAGCTGTCATTGTTCCAATTTTTAAAAAAGGTGATTGCTGTTCTTGTGATAATCATAGGACAATTAGTTTACTTTCTGTTCCAGGTAAACTTCTTTGTCTGATTATACTTAATATAATTAAGAATTTGGTTGATGGACAACTGCGTGATGAACAGTGTGGATTCAGAAGTGATAGGGGATCAAATAGATCAGAAGTCATTGATTGATCAAATATTTTCACTTTGGCAGATTCTTGAGAAATGTTTCAGAAACCTGTGGTTGGTAGCTTTATAGATTATAAAAAGGCTTTTCATTCTGTTGATCGATATAATTTATGGTTGATTGTTAGATCATATGGAACACCTGATAAGTTAATTACTGTAATGAAAGCTCTCTGTAATAACATTGAGTCGTGTGTGAGAGTTGGTATGTCTTTTAGCGATTGGTTTAGCATTGCTAGTGGAGTTAGACAAGGGTGCATTTTGTCTCCTTTTCTCTTTACTTGTTGATTATGTTATGAAAAATTCTTTGCAAGGGAAAGATTTTGGCCTTAAATGGTCTAGAGATTTCAGAATTTCTGATTTAGATTATGCAGATGATTTGGCCATATTGGCTTCTGATGTTGATGAGTTGAATTCGTTCATTAGGACTGTTGATGAGACTGGTAATTAGTTGGTTTGGTGATAAACAGAGAAAAATCTAAAATGATGAAAATTGGTCAGGCAGATGGTGCTTCAGTTGCTTTGAATGGCTGTATTATTGAGCAAGTGTCTCAGTTTAATTATCTTGGGAACTATGTGACAGATACTGGTGATGTGCAGCATGAGATAAATAGAAGAATAGTAGCAGTATCTTGGGTATTAGGTGGTTTGACTTTGTAAGCAATGACTTTGTAAGTAATGATGAGGTTAGAAGAAGGAGTCATCAACCTCCTTTGAGAAGGCTATTGTGCAGAGACTGCATTGGTTTGGTCATGTTGCCCGTATGCATAGCTGCAGAGTGGCAAAGAGGATTATGAACAGTGTATCTAAGGGTATCAGAAAAAAGGTGGTGACCTAGGATGCGATGGCAGACAATGTCAAGTTAGAATTGGCCTAGAGTTGCCAAATGCAGCAGCTGTAGCTCAAAAGAGACGCATCTGGAGAGGAAAAAGCCCAAAAGTCAGGTAAAACAACCCAACCCAATTAGTGTAATAAACTGCAATACACATTGAGTAAGCTATAAATTAAACTAAGATGATGTATGGAATAAGAAAAGGTTTCTTTTATAATTTCCCCCCTCGGTGTGAGCGCCTGTACGCGGTGAGGAGGACCACCCTGTGAAGGGTCCGCTGGCTCGGTTACCTTCGCAGGGTCCTAAACGCTCGCCCGCGTGTTTGCCGTGCGCGGAGACCCATGTCCCGGGAAAGGAGGATCCTGGTAGTTGCTCGGTGGTCCCCGTCTTCTCTCCTCAGCTCATGACTGGCGTGGTCCCCATTGGCCGTCTTGCCATTGGGGAGCCTGTCTGTTGCGGGGCTGGGCAGCGGATTCCGGGGCCTCTGCTATACACTGCTTTGGCCTCTGCTTCAGGTAAACGGGAGTTCCTTGGGTGCCCCCCCCCCCCCCCCCCCCCCCCAGGAGCAATCGGCTGGTGGTTAGGTCCTGCTAGGGTCAACCGTGCAGAGCGGTGAGTAACCTTGCCCACGGTCCGGGTACAGGTTTGCAAGTTTCCTCACAACTTATTTTTCTTTTGTCGTTATCTTTTCTTTGTGAGGCCAGGTTGGCCATTCACAATTTTGTTATTTTAAGCTTTGTTTCATTTGTGCAGAACGTTTTTGTTCTGGACATTTCTCTTTTCATTTTCCTTCTATTTATTTGTGAGGGCTTGGCTCACTGTCTGTGTGGGTGTAGTGCCTGCGTAGCCCTGGTGCCCGACTGGGCGTCCCCTTGTTGGGCTCCGTGGAGGGTGGGGACAGCGGGCACTGTGTAACGCTCCAAACAAATGCAAAATACTTGAAGTTTTATGCTCTGGATAGCTTAGACGGGCACCAGGCAATAATTAACAAATTGCCAAAAGTAGAATAAGTTGATAATAAGTTGATTTAGGGTTCAAATACCAGCGAGCGTTCATGAGTAAGAATCAAAATGATTGTCAAGTAATATTGAATGTAAAAAAATCCTTAATTCGCGTTGCTCAAGAGAAAAAAACTGTACAGACTCAAAATGTTTTAAATATAACAAAACAGATTTATTTCCAAAATAATTCAACTCACCAAGACATCAATGAAGAAAACACAACTCCAGTGGTGCACGCACTGTGCTTGGTGCTACGCACCTTGTGCTCGTGCACTCACTTGTGCTACAACTTGTGCTACTCCTTCTGCTACTGCTTAGTGACTCGTAGGTCACTGGTTTTTTGACATGAGGCCGGCACATGCCGGGAAAGACATTAACATACTATGACGAACGACGCAAAAGCTATGATGCAAGAGGGGCGTGTCCTTGGCACGCGCTTTAACGGTACAGTTGGAAGATCGGAGTTGCGGCGCATGCGCAACTCCTAGAAACTTGGAAACGAGTGCTGCGATGCCAAAAAGGAAATAAAAATCCCCAAAATGATAAATATAACGTAAATTAAACAAAACTGGTTAAGGTAAAGCAAAAGTGAACGATGGGGCATCACAACTGAACCACACAAAACAAACCATGAGAGAGAATGAAGAAAATAATGCGATCGCTGCCAACAAGAGGGCTCGACATGAGCCCCCATCTTCCTCGTTGTCTAAGTTATCTCTGCCATCGTCTTCTGTGTCTGTGTCTTCGTTCCCAAAGTTCCTGATCATCCACTCCACAGGTGATCAGGTGCTTGGGGACATGTCCCCTTTTTTTGTGAATAAAGGTTTGAAAGGTCTTGTGGGAGAACCGAAATCTGTAAAGCGCTTATGATCTGGCGACTTACAAGTTGAGACCACTTGTTCCAAACACTCGGAACTGCTCCTGAAAGTTAAAGAAATTGGTGGGGTGGCTGTCGAAGTCACTCCCCATAAAACTTTGAATTCCTCTCGGGGTGTGATCACCGAGTGGGGCCTCCTCAAAGTCACTGAGGAGGAAATCCTCTCGGAGCTCACACCTCAAGGAGTAACAGCGGTCCACCGGGTTTCGACACGCCATGATGGGAAATTGACACCCACTCGGGTGTTGATTGTGACATTTAACACGCCACGCCTGCCTTCTTCCATCAAGGCAGGTTACTTACATTGTGAGGTTCGGCCGTATATTCCAAACCCTCTGCGCTGTTTTCAGTGTCAGATATATACGGTCATGCCTGCACAGCATGCCGGGGCAAACCCACCTGTGCTTGCTGTGGCAGTAAGGATCATCTCGATCCTGACTGCACAGCAGAAAAGTCATGCTGTGTTCCTATTCAACACAGCATGCCTTTTCTGCTGTGCAGTGGCGGACATCCGGTGTACTCCCACGACTGTCCAAAGTGGAAGGAGGAAAAGGAGGTACAACGCCTCAAAGTCATGAACAACATCTCATATGCTGAAGCGAGAAAGCTTGCTGCACCGCCCGCCCCACCTGGCAAGGTTTCCTATGCCAGTGCAGTCATTGGAAAGCCCATCATTCCAATGACTTCGGTACAGATTGACATCAGTGTACCACCTACTGAGTCTTTCTCGCCAGCTGCGAAGTACCTCCTCACGCAGGCGAGACCGAGGGTGGTGTCGACTTCGACATCAACCCCGGTTTCCATTCCTGCAGCTCGGCCTTCCACCTCCACCGGAAGGCCTCCTCCTTCCCATCCTCAGACAGCAAGACCTTCCAAACCTAAGGGGCCCCCACCGGGGCCAAAAAAGAAACTAATCACTCCTCCTCAAAGGGCGGTCACCGATCCATGCCCCTCGGACTATTCCAAGGAGATGGATACCGACCACCCCCTATTCACTAAACCGTCCTCTGCGGCGGTTAAGTTGAATAGGAATTCGTCGTCCGCCCACTCTTCTAAGTCCTGAGATGGCCACACTCCTACAATGAAATTGTCGTGGATTCCAGAGGAATCTTGACGACATCAAGGCCCTCCTTCAGGTACACCAGTCCATCTGTGTGTGCCTGCAGGAGACATACTTGCAGCCAGTCACAGATCCCACGATCCGGCACTTTTCACTGGTTCGCCGGGACCGGGATGGAGATGGTCCAGCTCGCGGGGGTGTCGCCATCCTCGTGAGCAACCATTCTCCATTCCAGGTCGTACCCCTCACCACCAACTTAGAGGCAGTAGCCATCCGTCTCTTCGTGGGGTTCTCACTGACTGTCGCTCTGTATATCTTCCACCTGGGAGCATCGTCTTCCAGGAAGACCTTGATGATCTCGTTTCGCAGCTACCGTCCCCCTTCCTCATTATGGGGGACCTCAACGGACACAGTCCACTTTGGGGCAGTGCTGATACCAATGGGAGGGGTGGGGTCCTAGAGCAGTGGCTCCTGGATCCTTCTCTCTCCCTGTTAAACACTGGTGTTAGTACTTACTTTCACTCCCCAACCCATACTTTCACTGCCCCATCTGATACAACCTCACCATCTGCTCCTCCTCGATCCTTCCACTCTTTACATGGGAGGTTGAGGACAACCCTTACGGAAGCGATCACCTCCCCGTGGTGTGCACCATCTCCCGTGGGGGGCCTTGCAGCCCTTCATGCGTCTTGCGGTGGAGGCTCGATCGGGCTGACTGGGGTGGTTTCGAGCTGCTCTCTGAGCTCGATGACCACTCTGTCAGCCAGGAGCCAATCAATGTGGCAGCAGCGGAGATAACGGACTGTATCGTAGATGCAGCTGCATCAACAATTCCTCAAACGTCTACATGGTTTCCTCACTTTCCAAAACCGTGGTGGAATCCAGATTGCACTGCAGCTCGTAAGGCTCAGAACAAGGCTTGGGGAGTGTTTCGGAGATATCCGACGTCCCCCAACCTCGAAAAGTTCAAACGCGCCAGGGCGAAAGCTCGTTTCGTCCGACGCCAGAGCCAGAAGGAATCTTGGATCAAGTATACTTCTTCCATCACCCGCATAACTAGTTCTAAGGTCATGTGGGATAAAGTCCGGAAGATGAGTGGAAACTACACGTCCCACTCATTATCGATCCTGGAGCACAATGGACAGGCAACTGCTGATCCCAAAGCAATTGCCGACACTCTGGGGGAGTCATTCTCCTCCATCTCTTCATCTTCTTCTTACTCCCCCGAGTTTCTGGCCCAAAAGGGCAGGGCGGAGCGCTCTCCGATGTCTTTCTACTCGAATGGCCTGGAGCCTTACAGCAGGCCATTCACAGCGGAGGAGCTTCGCCTTGCTCTGCACTCTTCTCATGCCTCTGCTGTAGGGCTGGACAATGTCCATTATGCCATGCTCCAACATCTTTCACCATCGAGTAAGGATCGGCTGCTCCATCTCTTCAATCGCATTTTTCTCGAGGAGCAGTTTCCGGACTCCTGGCAGGAGGCCATTGTCTTGGCCTTCCCCAAGCCAGGCAAAGATCCCAAGATTCTTTCTAATTATCTTCCCATCGTGTTGACGAGCTGCGTGTGCAAGGTGTTGGAAAGAATGGTAAATGCCAGACTCATCTGGTATTTAGAACATCACAACCTTCTTTCCAACACTCAGTGTGGCTTTCGCAGGCAACGGTCAACTCTTGACCATCTGATACAACTCGAATCGGCTATCAGAAATTCTTTTTTAAGAAGAGAGCACCTGATGTCAATTTTCTTCGACATCGAAAAAGCGTACGACACGGCATGGAGATTCGGCATTCTTCGTGACCTCCACAGCTTTGGCTTGAGAGGTCACATGCCGATCTTCATCTCCAACTTCTTATTGACACGCTCTTTTCGTGTCCGTGTCGGTAACACTCTGTCGCGGCCGTACCCCCAAGAACAGGGGGTGCCACAAGGCTGCTTTCTGAGTGTTATGCTTTTCGCTGTCAAGATTAATTCTATAACTAGCCAACTTCCTCCATCAGTAGGCAATGCCCTCTGTGTTGATGACTTTAGCATCTTTTGCTCTTCGTCCAGCATGAGGGTCATTGAAAGACAACTGCAAATTGCCCTGAACAATCTTTCGGTTTGGGCGACGGCAAACGGGTTTTTGGTTCTCCCCACAGAAGACTGCTTGTGTGCACTTTTGCCACAAGTGTAATCTTCATCTGGATCCCGAGCTGCGGCTCGGGGGTAACATCATTCCAGTTGTGGCGGAGACCAAGTTTCTCGGTCTCATATTCGATCGGAAATTGACCTTTTTACCACACATACGTCATCTCAGGTCGAAGTGCACGCGGGCATTGAACATCGTCAAGGTCCTCTCCTCCCTTTCTTGGGGGGTGGACCGATGTTCTTTTCTCCGCTTTTACTGTGTACTTGTCCGATCGAAACTGGACTACGGATCCCAGGTGTACGACTCGGCCCGGGATTCGGTGGTGAAGGTGCTGGACCCCCTCCATCATCAGGCTCTCCGTGTTTGCACGGGAGTCTTCCACACTTCACCGGTCCAGAGTCTTTACGTTAAGACCAACGAACCTTCTTTATCTCTTTGCCATCAGCAGTTGTCCCTACAATATGCATCTAAATTGCGATCCCTGCCTGGCCATCCCACTCGGGACTGCGTTTTCAGTCCAAAGAGGGAAATGCTTTACACTAATCGGCCGACTGCCATTCGTCCATTTGGTTTGCGAGTTCGAGGCTACCTGAGAGACATCAACACCAGTCTCGATAGCGTGGCGCAGTCAACAGCTGAGCCACTTCCACCATGGCATGCTGTTTCCCCTTCCTGTGATTTTTCCTTGTGCAGGATGGGGAAGGCCTTTACACCCGACTGTGTGTACCGGCAACTCTTTGCCAGCCATCGTGCTGAGCACCCGGACTTCTTGCCTGTCTTCACAGATGGCTCGAAGTCCGGCACATCAGTGGGATCGGCCATGGTCTGCTGTGATGTAATCATTGCAGACCAGATCTCACTGCAGTGTTCCATTCTTCACTGCAGAGTTGCACGCTATCAGCCTCGCCTTGGACCACGTGGCGACTAAGCATCATCGTCGGTGTGTGCTCTACACCGACTCGCTTAGCTCGCTACAGGCTTTGATCTCGGTGAGGCATCGGCCTCACCCAGTTTTTACTTACTAAGACCCGTCAGCAGCTACATCGTCTGGCAGCCACAACCACAATCCATTTCTGTTGGGTGCCCGGTCACGTCGGAATCAGGGGCAATGACTTGGCAGATGCTGCTGCCAAGTCAGCCATGCCCCTGTCCGACTCTTCGTTGCCGGTTCCCTATCTGGATTTCCAGCAGCGTTTTACCACCGAGCCCCGGGCACAGTGGCAGAGATCTTGGTTGGAACAGCTTACGAACAAGCTCTTTGAGATCAAACCTATCATCAAACCATGGCAGTCTTGTTACCGCAGGAATCGCAAGGAGGAAGTTGTACTTGCTCGGCTCCGCTTAGGTCATTCGTTTATTACTCATTCGTTTCTTCTACGGGCGGACGACGTACCTAAATGCGAGTTTTGTGACACCATTTTAACTATTAAACATATTTTAGTCGAATGTCTGTGTTTTAATTTCGAACGTCAATGTTATTTTAGCTTTCATAATTTTATGTCCGAGCCTCTTACACTCTGACATCTTTTATCTGATCATTGCATTTTATCTCCAGTTTTTACCTTTTTGAAATATTGTGGATATTTTAACTGAATTTGATTTTACGTTAACTTTATACATTATTTACCCCAGGTCTCTTACACCTGGGATTATTTTATTTAATATTTCTACAGTTGTTTTACTCTGTTCCTATACACTAGTTTTCTGTTGTTTTACCACTTTACAATGTTGAAAATGTATGTTAACTTTTGGTTACGGGGTTCTATGTCTTTTATCTTTTATATTGTCTTTTGTTTGGCGCATTATGGCCTTGTTGCCGATGCGCCATTAAACCCCAAACAACCAAACCAAACTTTTATAATTTCATAGAAATGTTTTATGTGAAAATAATAATGAATTTTAATAATAATAAATAATATTGACTTCTGAGCAACACTATGAAGTTACATTTAGTATATAAAATAATGTGTAGTGCATGTGTAAATAGCTAAAACAAGTGTAGAAAGCAATGTTTTTACCTTGAACATCACATTTAGTACACAGTTTGCTTCTCTAATATTTGTGCTTGATAAATCTTAAATACAATAGGTCCTCACCGATAAGGTTTAAGTTCCTAAAAATTGCTGTGAATAAGCAGCTGCATGCAACAGTGGTTTGACAGGAGCCTGCCAGTTTAATATGCTATAGTAGGTCTATTAAGGATGGCAGGACCTCAGCCAAAAAACTACACAAGCATCCAAGCCTTACCCTGGGGCTCGAAGCCAAGTCCCTTTGATTAGTAGGGGCGGGGGTGGCTCAGTCGGTAGCGCGCCAGGCTCATAATCTGTAGTTCCCAGGTTCGAGTCCCAGCTGGGTCAGCATTGAGATTTATCTCCACAAAAATTCCCCGCCCTGCCCACGGTCAGTAGGGGACACCGATGGGCTTGGAAAGGCCGCCGTCCGTCGGATGGGATGTTAAGCCGTGGCCCCGTGTGCGGGAGAGCCATACCCTTGCACGTTAAAGAACACGCTGGATGGCCTTGACGGGAGGCTACCATCTATCTCCCAACAGCTGTTCCAGTGGGTCCCCTCCCCCAACCTTCTCTGAGCCTTCGGGGTCCATGTGACCTGGCCATTTAGCCCATGGTGTGCAAAAAAGTGCCGCTCAGAGGTAAAACAACCCAACCCTTTGATTAGTAGCCAAGCATTCTAACTACTCAGCCACAGGATAGCTGGGAAAAATAAGGGTTTGGTATAGTTTAAGTGTGCTAATTAGAATATACAGAACCTTTGTGCACTTCTCATTGCAAAATATAAAATCTTTATAGTGTATTTTCCAAAAAAAAAAAAAAATGAAATCGGCAGCCTTTCCCCCAAAAATGCAAAATTGGGGGGGGGGGGGGGACTATTTTCAAAAACATATTTATCAAATTACAAATAAACTGTATAGTAAATATTTGTTTTTGACACCAGTCCTAAAGCTGCATTTATATCAGTACTTGTTTTAATTAGAGCTTGGTGAACAGAAATTATTGCAGATTTTTTCTTCAGCAGATATTGCAGAGCTCTTTCTCATGCACTTATTATCTCATACTCTATTGGATTGCATATCCAATATACCCTTGGACAGTCTAACTTTGCTATACATGTAGCAACTTTCAACCATGTACCACTTTGTAGCAGCTATGCAATCACCCAACTGCAGTCATTATCAGCATCCTAAGGTATATTTATAATAAGATACCAGTACTGTTTAGTACACAAGGAAGTTTGTGTACCAAACAGTACTGGTATCACTTTTCAATGCAGAAGCAAATTGCAGTCCACCATTATGCAGATTGGGAATAGTTGAGACCCTCAGCCATAATCAATGATGTTTGCCTCAAAATATTTTCTACAAATAATCAGCTATGTGATTAATAAGAGTTTGCTATATATTACATACACTAGTAAAAAATAAATAAAATTGAGACCATGCATGATTGCAAAACAAAGCACAAATATGCAAACAAGGTTTAGATGGGAAAAAGACGTGATATTGCTGACATTCAAATAGGTATTATTTTTGGTACTCAATGGTCTGGTGTTACCATGACCAAAACTAGAAATTGCAGTAATGTCCAACACTACGATCTCTGAAGTATATACAAGATGGTTAGCAGATGGAATCTAGATCTGGCAAGAGTAATTGTGGCCAATGTTTAGTAGTACACAGGAGGACCATAGAATATTGCATGTGAAGTCGAATAAATGTTGAACTGTACACCAGATGACAATGATTTCAGATAGGCTGAGATCGTATTGCATGTGAAGTCGAATAAATGTTGAACTATACACCAGATGACAATGATTTCAGATAGGCTGAGATCAACCCACATCAACTCAAACAATGAGGGAACTTGGATTTGAAGGTTGGAAACCTTTAGTGTTGGCCAAAAATCGGAGACATCAGTTATGTCAGGAGAGGCATGAATGTAGAGGACTGGAAAAAGTTGTAATGAATATGAATTGTGATATATATATATACTCTTTTGTACAGGTAACAGCTAGAGTGTGATGCTAATTGCATGAGGTGGTGGACTCCTATGTCACAATCAATTCTGTTGGTGGAGGAATCATGGATGTGGGGAATGGTCACATAGCATGGACTAGGTTCACTAATATATTTGAAGTGTCAGCAAAATGCAACTTATTTAAAAATTTATGCTGCCAAAGCTGTAAAATGTGGTCCACCTTCATAAAAACTGAATTGACTGAAAATGATGAACAGGACAATTTATACAACAAGATAAATTTACATTGTGTAACAATACAAAATTTCAAATTAATTTTAATATTGATATTTGTATTAAAAAGTAGACATTTCAGAGCTCCTAATGCGAAATCATTTCAATTTACACCTCAAATTGATGCATCAGAAAGAAATGAACCTGTCACCCTTCAAACTGCCATTAACACAGGCCAGATCACAGTATTACCATCAGACATGTTCTAATTTTAGTATGAACCCCAGCTATTTGCACTAGAGTGCAAAGCTTTAATTTATGTTAGATTCAACCATTTATGTTTTCAATCCAAGTCAGACACCAAAGAAATTATTTTTTTTTATTGGAGGATTTCAATGATTTTCCATGAGAGTACAGCATTATTTTTTTTTATTTTAGTATGTTATGTGATTTAAAACTGTTCTAATGTTTCTGAATTATTTTTATTATTTATCAGATATATTTTTCAAAATGAATATGAAGGGAAAAAATCAGATTTTTTCTAACATGTGATTGGCACATAACTGCAAACTCCGGGATATTTCAATAAATATCCTGTTTTCAACTTTCTTAAGTCAAGACAGTTTAGTAAATGTTCCAATTTCAATTTACTGAAACTGAGACATTTCTTCTCAGAAGTGTAATCCCACAGAACATTGAACTTAAGTATTAATTGAAATATAAGTTATTTGTATTTTTAAAAATAATACTTTAAAAAATGGTAAAAATATTTTTTTAATTTTCTTTCATTAAAATAGGAGTTTTATTATTTTGTGATATAATTTAATTATAATTATAGTCCATTCATTTTTTAATTCTAAATTTGCATTTGCAATGCCTAGTCATATTTTTTACTACATTGCTGTAAAAAGTCCTATTAAAATTGAATTATCATTTTTGTTAAATATTATATTTTTATAAAAAAAAAATCCATAATTAAATTCCGATTAATTTGGCTTATAACATGCCATAATTCTTTCATTAGTTATTTGACACAAAAAGTTCTTAGATTCACTTCTTTTTGTTTTGCTGTGCACAATTCAAAAAAGTCTGGCTACATGGAATAATTGAATATTTCAGGCTTGATACTGTAAGAATTAAACAGCATATCTAATCACATAATCCTGCTATGATTTATTTCTTACCTGATGAAGAAACAGCTTTAGAATGATAATGCAAGAGGCCATTATGCAAAATCTGTCTGTGAATGGTTTGAGGAACATGATACGCAGTTCACTAATGTTCCATGGCCACCCCAAATTCAACTGAATACCACTGAAAATTTAAGAGATGTAATGGAACATAGTATAGGGGTACACACTCAACTGTCCTTGACATTATGCATTGCATTCTGTATTGCAACAGTAATGTCCTCACATTACATCAGATACCTTTCAAACACTCATTGAATATATGTCACATCAAATTCAAGCCGTTTTGAAGGCACATGTGGATCCTATGCAATATGGAGGTAAGGTTTCTAATTTTTTTTACAGCCACACATCCATATGTTTTAATATACATGTAAAAAGGGAACAAAATATTTCTCTAGCAGCTGGTTGCCAGGAATGTCAGTGTAATATATCATAGAGAAAATTGGTAAAGAAAGTATGGCATCAACAGAAAATCAACCAGAAAAATAAACATACCACATTCAGTACTTGAACCCAGGTTTCATTGCTCCACAACTGAGAACCCCCGATAGGGGACCACCTTGTCGTGGTGGGGGGGGCCTAGGGCCCAGCAATCTGGCTGAAGGCTGTGCCGACCGGGTTGGGCGCCGGTTGGACATGGCCAAGGCCAACCGAGGTTGAAGACGCTGCTGGCCGGCTTGATTGCCGGTCGGGTGGTGACGGCGTCGGAGACCTCACTTTTCAGGGACCTTGGGTGGTCAGTTCGACGGCTCGGTCGAAAGGTTCCTCCTGCCTAGTAGGCACGAGCTGTCCAAAAAGTCTGGGTCTTACTAAGAGTCTCCACCCCGGGTGCCGATCGAGCTTGGATCTTTATATCCTTGCACATTTGCAAACCGGGGAATAAAGTTAGGTTTCTTCCGGTGGTTAGCTTTCCTTCTATAGGACAGCTGCCATGTGAGGCCGGGGTTGAGGTGCGCCTATAGGGCGTATTCCTTGCCCCCGGCTCTAGATAGTCATGGCTTTTCTTAAACCAGGTAGTGCTGTCAGGCGGAACCGGGAATTGCCGTGGTTGCACAAGATCGCAACATAGAGATCAATCACTCAGTAGCTGGAAGGACATTATGAGTATACATATATATAACATTAGTTACCTAGAAAATTAAAACTGTTCAATTTACATGAACAAGTTGCCTTCCTTACCTTATTTTAAAGCTGGAAGCTTTCCAATGAAATATAAAATATTGCAGTTTATTGAACAATTATTAATGTAAGTTTTTTTTTTTTACAGCAAAAGGAATTGATGATTCGTAAACAATTCCGTGAAACCTGCAAGATTCAGACTCGTCAGTATAAGGCATGGAAAAATCAAATCCTTGCTTCAACTCCAAAGGAGGAGCAAAAAACAGTTATAAAGAAACTGAAAGAAGAGCAAATGCGAAAATTAGCCATTCTAGGGGAACAATATGAACAGAGTATTGCTGACATGCTTCAGAAACAATCTGTAAGTTGGTAGTGCGTAAGGTATATAAGTATGTATGTAATGAGTAAGGTGTAATTTGGTAGTTTCAATACCTATCCAACACAAAAAAAAAATTATAATTTATCTCTAAAAACAAAAATTTTCTCTTAAACAACTCCCTCCCCCCAGATCTAAGGGTCAACTCATTGTTACCATTTGAAATTTTAGAATTTTCAACATTTTCCACCATTAGAGAGTGCAATTTTAGCTATAAGTAGGTTCCAAAGTGCAAATTGTAATATTTCTTCAATACCTATCCAATATGAAAAGAATTTTTAATTTATTGCCATAAACAATAAAGTTTAATGTCTGCAGACAGACAACAAAGTGAAACTATTCTCTTTTTTTTTAACAATTTGAAATCGAAAGTCTGCTAAAATATTGACCAAAAGATGTGCATAGTTCTTAGTGATGCAGTAGTAATAAAATCAGTATCTTACATTAAAAGTTAAGAAAGCATTACACAATTCTGCCAGAGTGAAAAGTAGGATAAGAATATTGGAAATCAAAACTGATTTATAATCTACATGCAGTACAGCAGAATAAAGGCTTAAACTAAATTGTTGCTGCTAGATGTTATTTACAGTGACTCAACATGTGCATATGATTACTGCAAGCTCAGATTTATTTTTAAACTTTAACATTATTGTTTTCAGGCAGAATTAATGAGTAAAAAATATATATCATAGATATAAATGTTATTTTCGATATTTGTTTACAGACAGTTCAAGAAACTGCTTTTTTTTTTTCAGAAACAAAATTTATAACCTGGTACTGTGGGAATGGTGTTTGCTTCTCAGGTCACTAGAATTTGAATGATGCAACTGATTAATCATGCTTCAAATGGAAAGGGTTAATAGCTGTTTTCCCTCATTCAAAAAATTGTATTTTATTACTTAATTTGTTTGTTTATATGACATAATAGGTCAAATATTTCTCAATGCTGAAGAACTGATGCAAACAGAAACCATATTAAGTTCACTGTTGGATCTTGAACTTTTTCAAGTAACACTTGTGATGGCATTGATACAAAATGAAAGTATATTACTTTGGAATTCTGTTGCTACCAGATTTGGGCTGCTCCTGAAACTATAAATATGGAATACAGTTTTGCTAATGCTATGCCTGCTAAGCTGCATGTGGCTTGGTTTTTTTTTTTTCGCTTTGTTTTTCATTATTATCTGTTGCTTGGCTTATGTCACAGGTTCCTGTCAGTCCTATGTCTAGTTATGTGGTTTACATTCCTTTTACAAGAATGATTGCATAACATAAGGATATATTTTTTAGGGAGCAGAAATGTTTAAACATACTTAAAAGTTTAAAACTAAAAATTTAACAAGTTAGCACCCCTTTGTTCTTGTATATTATTATTGATCTTGCATTGCAATAAATCTTAGACATTCAGTCCAATGCATGTTTCAAAAGTTTTCTGCCTTTTAATGAAGAAGACTTGATCTCTTGTAGCTTCAGGGATTGTATTTACCTCATCTGTCAAGACAACACCAAAATAGGCTCTAAGGGCAATCTTACTGGATGCAGTAATAGCCATGGTTTGGTGGAGGGGTTCATATTCCAACAGCGAACCTATATTACTACTCTCATAAGTGACTCTTGTTTCATACTGTATTTGCTTACTGTTGGTTTAATTTGCTCCTCCCCTTTGATTAATAATCTCCAAGAATAAATGAGTTCTACAGAGGGCATTTAAAAAGTTATGACACTCCAAAGTTAACAAGATATGACTTGGTCAAAAGAAGTCTTAACTTTTTATTACATGTTAAAAACAAAGGCTATATCCTTGTTTCTCTCTTTGCCGGCAGCACGTAAAGTTCGGTTTACAAAATCTGTGTACATTGTTACTATGAAGTCTACTAAAAGCAGAGAAAGATTTTTACATTTTCACAAGGTCCTGAATGGAAATGACACTAAAAAAATTCGTCTGCCTGTTCATATGGCACTGTTATAAGATGGATGCACATATTCAGAGAAGGATATCAGAGCTTCAAAGACTTCCCACATGCAAGAAGACTGAAGCAAGCCATGAACAAGAGAACCATCACTGCTGCTCATGAACTCTTTAAGGAAACCTATATATACATCACTTTTCAGGTAATAAGTTTAAATGTCAATGCATCGATTGGCAGTATGGAAATAATTATTCATCAGCATTTAAAGTTCTGAAAGGTCTGTTCCAAATGGGTACACCACAAACTAGCAGAACAACAAAAAAGGGCTAAAGTCAACTCGTGCAAGGAGATGCTGGCAATGTTTGAACCTAGTGGCTGCAAATGATTAATATATATTGTCACACGATGTTGAAACATGGTGATGAAACATGGTTTTATTGCATTCCCAGAAAGATCAACTATGTTTTGTTGTCAAACCGCGTATCAACTCTGTTTTGTTGTCAAACCGCGTTCCCAAGTTGACAAGGCTTTGTCAAAACCTTGATAATTTCTCTTCCAACTAGGCTTTTGCTCAAGGAAGAGAATGTTCACAATTTTTTTCATTTCCAAAGAGTGGTATTGTGGACAGATTACCTGAAAAAATAATTATAAATGGGCAATATTACACCAACATTGTTTTAGCCAAAATGATTAAGGAGATGAAAGAGCAGCATCAACAGGCATGTGCCGAGGCAAGTCCTTCTTCATGACAATGTCAGTTGTCACAAAACCTGGCAAATTACAGCCTTTCTGGAGCAGGAAAAAAAAACAGCTACCCCAGTCTGCATTGCATATTCACTCAATCTTGCACCATGTGATTTTTAGTTGTTTCCAAAAATTAAAAAGGAACTTGCTGGGAGGCCTTTTTCAAAGGTGCAAGACCATGCAAATTGCATTCATTCAGAGTTGCATTCCCCAACAAGAGTACCACCAAGCATTCCAGAATTGGCATAGTCATTTGCAACTTTGTACTGTTTCATTGTTTATACAGGCTGCCCATTGTTTATAAATATTTGCTCATCCATTGCAAGTTGGTATTCTGCTCGGAATGTTGCTAGTATCTTGATTTCTTCAAAGACCAGATGGTAGTGTCTTACTAGCACACCACGAGATAATGTTGTAGTATCCCTTTTTATACCTTATATCACCTTTATGTTATTGTAGTCTCACTTGTTTGTTTGGTTTTGCATTTCTTTCATTGCTGGGCATACACTGAAGTGCCACTGAATTAGGGATAGGAGACGTTATCCAAATTCAGTACTGCAAGTCCCACATTTGCACGCATCCGTGACTGAAACTCTGCTCATATATAGCTGTCATCGTCTTGCAAACCTAATCATTTCCATGCATTTTCATACACTAAAGCCTCCCTAAATTTCGTCACATTTGCATAACTTCTTGCAAGGGTTGCATTTTTATTTCCTGTAGTGTATTTTCCAGAAACATGAGCACTGTTCATGGGATTTTCTGCCCTGTTTATGGATGTGGGGTAACACTTTTTTTTTTTGACTTTTTTGTTTTTTTGCATAACACCGTGGATTTTTGGGAGAATTTCAAATCTTGAACGAAAATGGAGTTTGCAATAGTTCAGATCAAATTCATGAGCTTAAATCTGTGGAATTTTTAATCAGAGCTTAACTTGTGAGCTTCATCATGGAGTACTGCAAACTAACCAAATAGCTTTAAACATAGATGATAATCACAGCGTTACCTGTAGCTCATTTGGTGATGATAAATCAATAAATATTCAGTGGAAAAAATTTTTGCCGACATACGGTATATGTTGGCGAAAATTTTTCCACTGAATATTTTTTGATTTATCAACACCAAATGAGCAACAGGTAACGCTGTGATTATCATCTATGTTTAAATCATTAATAATGCTAAATAGCATAATGAGACATTTATTTCCATCTCACTCTGTGCAATATTAAGGTAATAATTGCTGCTGGAGATCATAGATGGCACCAATGGTTGGCCCGAAAAACTCCACGATAGAGTTAAGTCTTAAAATTGTGGAAAAAAGACGAGCTGGCTTAGTTCAACTGAAAGAATACTCTGGCATGTTTCTGGAAAGATGCGGGTTCAAATCCCGTATGTCGGCAAAAATTTTTTCCTCTGAATATTTATTGATTTAACCAAATAGCAGTGTCTTATGTGACTTCTAAGAAAAGGAGATCAGATCGCTGGAAGAAATTATTTATAACTTAATAAAAAAAATTGCATCAAATATTACAGTATTAATTTCAAGCTTGAATTATATATCTTTTTTAAGATATATGTAAAAAAATTTAAACAGGAATTTCTGTTTTTAAGGAATCGATATTTCATTTGTTCTGTTAACCCTTCCAGTGTCCAGCCTGAAAAGCAGGTTTCCATCCAAGGGCCAAGCTATTTTCTGCCTATAATCAGCCAAAAAAACTTTAACTTTAGAACTTTTTTGTCAAATAACTAATGAAAGGAATTATGGCATGTTGTATGCCAAATTAATCAGCATTTCTGGATTTTCTAAAATTATAATATTTAACAAAAAAGACCATATGTTTCATTTTAATAGAACTGTTTTTAGAGTCATGTAGTCAAAAAATGCATCTGGCAACAAAAATAAAAATAAAAAAAAAGTAATAGACAGAAATGATTGCAGTGCAACATGAATAGAATGACTATATATTTCTGAATAACAAAAAAATTACTTTTTTGGTTTTAAGTAAATATTTTTCTCGTTTTGTAATTTTTTTCTCCTATACTTTGAGAAAATTCCAGGCTTTTAGCCAACTGTGCTGAGTTAGATAAACAAGGCAACTTTAGAAATTTTTTAAAAAAATAACCAATCAACGGAAATAGGTCATGTTATATACCAAATTAAACAGAATTTAATTACGAATTTTATGAAAATAAATAATATATTGATTTTAATAGGCCTTTTTCAATGTGATATGGTGAAAAAAAATATTATACTATCCAATTAAGGTTTCATTTTGGAAAACTTGCTGAATAAAAATAGTTAAATTATATATTTATCGAAAGGAAATTTCCTCCCGAATAGTATAATTAATATTCAACCTGAAATATGAGTTTCATTTCTTTTAATGATTGTTTTCAGTATCATATATTTTAAGCACAGCCAGTGTTATACAACATGACTTGGCCTTCTCAGGTTCACGGGATTTTCTGAACTGGTTATTAAATAGAAAAAAACTTCCTTGGCTGCTTTTTTTTTACTTTATGAATTTTTCTTTGGGTGTTGAAGTTTGGCGATCTTGGCTAAGTGCAGAAAGGTTTGTGCACCAAGGACCAGCCCTTCTCGAAATTGCCCACCCAAATGATGGCCGATTTCTGTAGCAAGGAAGTCTATTTTGCTTCTGTATCCAAGACATTCAATTTCAGAAAACAGTACAAACTCAAGGTTTTTTTATTAAAAAAGCAAGAAATAATAAAAGAAAAATTGCTTATAACCTAATGGGATGTTAAATATCCGCAACAACTTTTAGCTGGCCTCCGATCTGGCATAACTGGGAAAGATCGATAAATCAGCCAATTGAAGATCGCTAACTAATGGAAGTAAATATACAGAAATTAATTTGCTTTCATATCCAAGACTTCATTTATTTTCAGAAAATGATAAAAATTTTACTGGAAAAGTAATAAATAATAAAAAAATTAACATATAGCCTAATGCGATGTTAAAATATCCACACAACAAGTTGTAGGCCGGCCATATGATGTAACATAACTATGAAAAAATCAGTATTTATGAATCGGCCAAAAGATCGCTAATTTCCAAAAATAAATCTACTGAAATGAAAACTTAGGTTTAAATATAAAAAAATACTAATTTTACAAAGAGTATCCAATATGCTGGACCAAAATTGTAAAATACACTTACAGCACATGGAACAGAGATAGCATGTGTCAGCCATCTGTGCCTTATTGGCTCAGTGAAACATAACTAATTAAATGTAGTTGCAACCAGAATTACTAAGATGGATGTTTTGCTTTCAGTTTTGATTTGAAGGCAGAAAAGATACATAGAATGTTGGGAAAAATGATAAAAATAACTTGGGAATAATGAAATAGGTTTATGACAGAAAAGAGTGTGAAACGGAAAAAAAAAATGGTGGTATGTATTTTGTAATTACTTCCAAATTCTATTGTGTTTAAAAATAGCAGAGTTTTTGTTAATTTTTAGCAGATTTTTGAAAATTTAAGGAAATATTTGTTGATAATAGTTCTTTAAATATTGAATAAACTCGACATTCTTGGTATGATACAAATATTAACCACTCTGGAAGTCGATTTAATTTTTAGAGGAAAAATTGTTTTGAGCCAGGTGGGATATGAACCCACGACCACCTGATAACATGTCAGGTACTCTAAACCACTGAGCTACCGGCCACCGATAAAGATTTCCTCTAATTTATGATATGAACATTCTCAACCTATAGTACATAATCCATTATGTCTCGTATAGGCACTGTTCGGGCGATCTTAGCCACAATATGGCAAATAAATGCCTTAAAGATGGAAAGTATATCTTACGAGGATACAATTAATTAAATATTGAATAAACTTGACATTCTTGGTATAATACAGATTTTAACTACTCTGGAAGTCAATTTAATTTTTAGAGGAAAATGTCTTGAGCCGGGTGGGATATGAACCCACGACCTCCTGATAACATGTCAGGTGCTCTAAACCACTGAGCTACTGGCCGCTGATCAAGATTTCCTCTAATTGATGATATGAACATTCTCAACCTATAGTAAAAAAAATAAATACCCGCTCAAGCAGCTGCTTGCCACAGAGGTCTGACAGGAGCCTGTCAGTTTATATGCCATAGTAGAAGATCTGAGAGGATGGCAGGACCTCATCAGATAAACATCACAAACATCCATGCCTTACCCGGGGCTCGAACCCAGGTCCCTTAGATCAGTAGCCAAGCGCGCTAACCACTCGACCATAGTACATAATCCATTATATCTCGTATAGGTGCTGTTCGGGCGATCTTATCTTTTCCTCTAAAAATTAAATCGACTTCCAGAGTGGATAATATTTGTATTATGCCAAGAATGTTGAGTTATTCAATATTTAATTAATTGTATACTCGTAAGATATGCTTTCCATCTTTAAGGCATTTATTTGCCGTATTGTGGTTAAAATCGCCTGAACAGCGCCTATATGAGACATAATGGATTATGTACTATAGGTTGAAAATGTTCATATCATCAATTAGTGGAAATCTTGATCAGTGGCCGGTAGCTCAGTGGTTTAGAGCACCTGACATGTTATCAGGAGGTCATGGGTTCATATCCCACCCTGCTCAAGACAATTTTTCCTCTAAAAATTAAATCAACTTCCAGAGTGGTTAATATTTGTATTATACCAAGAATGTCGAGTTATTCAATATTTAATTAATTGTATACTCGTAAGATATACTTTCCATCTTTAAGGCATTTATTTGCCGTATTGTGGCTAAGATCGCCCGAACAGCGCCTATACGAGACATAATGGATTATGTACTATAGGTTGAGAATGTTCATATCATCAATTAGTGGAAATCTTGATCAGCGGCCAGTAGCTCAGCGGTTTAGAGTACCTAACGTGTTATCAGGAGGTCATAGGTTCATATCCCACCTGGCTCAAGACCATTTTTCCTCTAAAAATTAAATCGACTTCCAGAGTGGTTAATATTTGTATGATAGTAGTTCAAATCAAACTTGTGAGCTTAAATCAGAAGATTGCTTCAGCAAATAGAAACGTTAACAGGCAAATCGGCAATACCATTTTAGTGCTTCTAAGAAATGACAATCAGATGGCTGTATAAAATTATTTATATTGTAGTTTAATAAAATATGCATCAAATTAAAAAGCAAAATATTATATTTGAAGCTTGAATTATATATTTTTATATTTTATATATATATATATTAAATTACAATGCAATTTTTATTTTTTTTTTAAAAAATCAATGTTGTTTTGTTGTACTAAAAACTCAGATTCTCTGGACAGACGACGTAGACACTGGAAGGGTTAAAGACACTGACCTGCACCTATGCTATGGAACTGCAGTGTCTATCAGAGCTATCTTTGCATCAACACTGTAGTCTCTCCATTGTCACTCATTCTGGCCAGTGGGGAATGATGTTACCCTGAATTCAATCCAAATTTTGACAGTTGGAACAATGTTGGAATACTTTCCTATAGAATAATCATTGATTATTTAAACCAGGCCTCTCTAACCAAAATTTAGCAAAGAGCCACTAAGGAAAAATTATTTTGAAAGAGCTGCTGGATAAATTCTCTACTTATCTGATCTGTGGAAATTTGTCATGTGCTTCAGCACTGAGGCTCAAGAAGATTAGTGTGGTTTGGTGGGGACCTTTTACCATGACTATGTAGTCAATCTGCTTGATTGCATTCCTTAAAGTGCCTATTAATCAAGTTCTGTTCAGTGCAGATGTATATTTTATTTCTTTTTCATATTCCTCTGCTGGTGAGGGGTTGTGATATAAAGCTATATTTTTGTATGGCCTCTTTTTCAATTGTTGAATAATATTTCTTGGATACCCTTCATTTAGAGTGATCTTACATACACATTGTTTTTCTTTATGTCTGCATTTGACGACTTGCAGGTAATTATGTCAAACACTATACATATTGCTTGCTTTTTTATATTTCATGACCAGATTGAAAGGGTATTAGCTTAACCCTTCCTGTGTCCAACCTGAAAAACTGGTTTACACCCAGAGACCAAGCTATTTCCTTTCTATGCTCAGCCAAAAAAATTTTCAGTTTACAACTTTTTTTGCCAAATAACTAGTGAAAGGAATTATGAAATATTAAATCCAGAATTAAATGCTCATTAATTTAGCAATTTAAAAAAATATTTAACCAAAAAGATTACTAGTTTTATTTAATAGGACTTTTCTAGAGTTATGTAGTAAAAAGATACACCTGGCAATGCAAATAAAAATTTATTTAAAAAAACTAATAGACAAATAATTGTAATGCATATGAATGGAAAGGTCGATTTTCTTGTTTGAAGTAAAAATTTATTTTTCATTATTTAGAAATAAATGCTCTTTTTTTATCATTTTTTTCTTGGTACCATGCTTTGAGAAAAGTCCAGGCTTTTCACCAATTGTGCTGAGTCAGATAAACAAGTCAACTTTAGATTTTTTTTAAATAACCAATCAACAGAAATAGTTAATGTTATATGCCAATTTAAACAAATTTACAAGCATATTAATTTTAATGACTTTTTCACAGTAATATAGTGAAAAAAATAATTGGACTATGCAATTGAGGTTTAATGTTGGAAAATGTAATGAATAAAACCAGTTAAATTATATATTAAATGAAAGTAAATTTCTTCCCAAATAATATATTTACCTGAAACGTGTTTTTTTTTTTTTTAATGATTCTTTTCATTGTGGTATATTTTAAAACATGTCAGCATTATACAAGGTGACTTGGATTGCTCACATTGAGATTTTTTGTCCTGTTTATGAAATGGAGGAGTACTTACTTGGCTGCTTCCCCCCCCCCCCCCCCCCCCCCCCCCACCTAAATGTTGTGATTTTTTCTTTCTTTCTTTGGATGTTAAATTTTGGAAACCTTGGCTAAGTTAGTGCACCAGAGCAAAAAAAAAGTCTATATCATCAGAATGGCATAGTTAATGAGGTTGGAGGGGGAGGGGGATAAAATATTTTTAAAACCATTGTATATAAACTAAAAACTCATAGTTTAAAAAAAATGAAACTTTGAATATGTGGGGGAGTAAAACATCCTCAGTGAGTGTAGCAGAGGGGGAGAGGGCATAAAAACTATGCTGAAATTGTCCTCCCACATAAGGACTGATTTCCATGCCAAGAAAGTCCTTTTTGCTTCCATATCCGAGATCTCGTTCATTTTCAGGAAATGATACAAGATTAAAGTTTGTTTCACTGAAAATGAAGAAATAAAAAAAAATTAACCCTTTGCACTCAAATGGTGACTGAGAGGCAACAATAAGTGTTTTATAAACAGATATTTTAGATGTATAAATCTGTTGTCTATGTGCATTTCATAGTACAACATTGTGTTTAATTAAAATTATTATTTTAAACTTAGTCTGTTTTTAGTGATTATAAAAATGGAGCCAAATGATGAAATTAGTAGCAGTGAAGATGAGTTTGATTTTATGTTGTTTATGTATGATTTTTTTTATGGTTAGTTTTAAAAAATGTCAACTTTTTAGCAAAAAAAATTGAGTTGTTGTTTCCCTATAGTGAAAAAACCTTCGAGTGCAAAGGGTTAATATATAGTCTAATGCGATGTTAAATAAAATATCCATAGCATCAAGTTGTTAGCCAACCATCCAATATAGCATGACTCCAAAAAAAAAAATTGATTGATAGAATCAACAGACCAAAAGATCAATAATTTATGAAAATAAAATAATATACTGAAATGAAAACTAAGGTTTAATGTATAATGAGAATATATCCAATATATGGGAACAACACTATAAACAATCTCTTTTGGAGCCACTTATAACACACGAGAAGGAGATCACATGTGTGAGCCATCTGCATCCTCCTCTGCAGTCAGCTGTAGCTAGTTGTAGCTGCAGTCAGTCTTGAAGCCTAAGAATGCTCTGTTTTTTGTTATAGTTTCGATTTGAGGAGTGGGCATGATGCATAGAATGCTGGAATAAATGATGTAAGTGGTAAAAATACTTCTCGTGGCATAAAATAGGTTTAAGGCAGAAAAGAATGTAAAACAGAAAAAAAAATGGAGATATGTACTTTATAATTACTTCCAAAAACTTCTGTTTTTCAAAATAGCAGTTTTTTTAATTTTCAGGAGATTTTTCAAACTTTAAAGAAAAAATTTGTTGATAGTAGTTCAAAATCAAACTTATCAGCTTTTAATTCAGGTGATTGCTTTAGCATAGAGTAATGTTAACAAATAAATCGTAAATACCTATCAAACAAAAAAAACCCACTATTTTTCAAGCATAAATGATGTATTTTTATACAATGATGCAGATATATGAGAAAATTTTCAAATGCAATTTTTACTTTAAAAAAATCAAATTTTGTTCTACTAAAAACTGACTACTTTCACCATTTTAATCTTGACATAGAACATAAGCTACTTTCAGTGCAAATTGTCGGGACTATAACACTCCAAAGCATGTTAACCTTCTGACTGATCCAAATTATGTAAATTTACTGGATAGCCTTGGGTGCCAGGCAATTAATCTTGCTAAATGAAGTTAACTAAGGGTTCACTAATATATAAACATTACTTAGCTATCAGTTAACTGAAACAAAAAAATCTACATTTCATAATTGCACCTGAAATCACATTAATACATAACTCTTTATGGTTCAATTAAAACTTCAGATGAACCAGAATACGTAAAAAAAAAAATTCTGATCACTTCACATTGTAAGCTCAAACTATAAATCTTGAATAATAAATTCACTTTTCCAAAAATAAATATTGAATCTCCAAAGTTTCAACATGAAATTAAAACATTTTCAAAATCTCTTAAGTATGAACAACAATAAATAATCTTCAATGGTCTCAGTCTTCATCTATTTCAGAAAAAAGAAATAAGACATCATAAGTAATTAGTGCCACAGTGGAAGAATAATATACTTTTCATTGTTGGCACCCCATTGGAATAAATCATCTAGTCATTTTCCCAGAGACTTCTTTCCCATGCAGATCGATAAGTTAGGTGTAGGTTCTTCTGAAGATGTTGCTTGTAATGTCATCTACTCTGTTGACTGCTATGTTGCCAGTTGTCGCTCTGCAGGCCATCATCGTCTTGCTGACTCTCACTATATGTGCTTGTCTTTGAAAAGCTTGGCTTTGTGCTTTCCAGGTTTATTGCTACCTGCTACTAAATGATGCTTCAACAGTTGAAAATTTCTTAACTTGTTAAATTCAGCACGATTATTTACACTCAAAACAATTTCTGGGATGTTTTTCTCATTCTCTATAAATTCATTAGCATTATTTCCATTTAAAATCTCTATTTCAACACTTTTCTCATTATCAACATTTTCAGCACTATTTTCCTTTAAAAATTTACTTCAATATTTTTCTCATTATCAACTTGAATCTCTAAAGTCACATTAATTAAACTGATAGGACATTTTACAGTTTCTTCCTGAACATTCTGCTTTGGACTACAAGATAAATTTGAAAGTCCACTGGACCTTTGCTGCAATTTCAATTCACAATTGTGGTTAATTTCATCTAAAACTTTCTCAGGTAAACATGAAAGACCAACTCCTGTATCATTGTGATCTATTAATTCAGTTTTTCCATGACAAAGCTTCACAAAAGATAATTCTAAAGCATTATGTGTACCAACAATGGCAAAACTCATGAGGGCTTGAAGAACTTTGGCCTCTTGCTTCAAAGATCCTAATTTAGGTTTCCCAAATTGCTGTTTTTTCTGCAGCAATATTGTTTCACATGCTCTAGTCGGCCACAAAAATTACATCTGAAAGTTTCTCTATTATTCATAGCAAAAGTTTTTGGTCTAGCTTCATCATTTGAAGCTTAATACGGAACATAATATCTGCTTTTTTCATTCTGCATTGTTGTAGGCACGTTTAGCGCAAATTGTTGGTACCCTGTAACTTCTGGTCTTATGGGAGTCATTTTGCAAGAGTCAACCTTATATCACTGCTTTGGCAAGGATTACATCCATTGTTGATATAATTTCGTTTTTGCAGATTCTCTTCTTCCGATGTATTGCCGAGCAAATTTGATTGAAGTTGAAAATGAATTTGTTTCTCAAAAGCAATGTTAACTGCGACATAATACAGTTTATTATGTCGAATTCATCAGCATCATACAGATGGTATAACTACCTACTGTACCCCAGATGAATTTTTCGATATCATCTCCTTCCTTTTGTCTTCGTGAAAAAAATTTCTGTAGCTAGATGTGTAAAATCATCGTAAGGTGGCTAGATTTTCAAAAATTCATTCTTAAAGTCTTCCCAAAATTCAATTCCATGATAGCATCTTATGTTATTCCACCATTGCTTAGCACACATCCAATTAAACTAGATACTGCAAAAACCACCTTTTTGTTGCCGGGCACTTCATGTAAACGGAAATGCTCTTCCATGGACTTGACAAATGTCTATAATGATGGATGTTTCGAACCGTCAAACCTTATCTAAGATAAATCTCTCAGGTTAAGTATTAACATGGACTACAGTTAATAAATGGATTGGCAATTCATCATTGAGGCAGTTGATAATGTTCTGTTCTATCACTTGCTTCTGATGGAACAAAAAAAATATACTTTACATTCATAATTTATTGGTTCATGTGAGCTGATGTAGTATTGTCATCAAATTTAGGGGTTGTTGTCATTCTCCCTTTCTCCTGTGGCTCTTTAAGCAGATTCATTAAGTCAGGAGTCATAATGACAGAATCGGCCATATTACTAGCAGACATGTTTAGCAAATCTGCCAAAATTTTGAATTTATGAAATTTTGAAAAAATTTTTTACCTGAGCAGTGCTCAAAGGTACTGCTATATAGCAATACATTACTAAAGCTAAACTAAGCTTGCAATAAACTTCCTTATCAAAAAGTTTGTCTATTGTGTGTCCAGACATTTCTAATCTTTACATAAATACAGTAAAGATCTTAACTATCAGCAATTACTGCACTGAAACTTCAGTACTTTTGAACTAATACAAAAGTTCAGCTTCTTGCTCAACAAAAATTTTCAGCTTAAGCTGCCATTAAATTTATGATTAATGTTACTAATAAACTCAAAAATTTATTAACTTTGACAATCACATTAAATAGCATACATTTTATACATATATATATAATACAGTCCCTGTGTTCAATGCACCACTTTTTTTTCTGACTCTGTAACACTCCAAATGTATGTTAAACTTTTTACTTTGGACCTTTGTAACTGATCCAAAAAAATTAAATTGTCAGATAGCTTTGAGTGCCAGGCAATTAATCTTGCCAAATAAAGTTAAATAAGGGTTCACTAAGTATATTATGCATTAGGTAATCAAATTGAAAACAATTCAAAAGATTGTCAAATTATTAAAGTTTAAATCTAATCAAAATCAATTATCCTGCTCAAGAGAAAAAAAAATTAGAAAAGTCAAACTGTTTCATAAAACAAAGTTTATTTCCAAAAAAATCGTGACTCACTAAGTAAACTTCTACATCCAAGTATCTGAGCAACTAAAAGCTCATTCAAAAAACATCTCCACTTACATTCTCAAAGTACAACTCCAAACTAACAAACATCTCAACTCTAGCTCACATTCTGACAACTAACTTCAAAAACTTCTCACTATTAACTCCACGATCTAACGTCACTTATTATATATGCGGTGTGCAACTAACACGTGTGTTTGGGAAACATAATCTTACAATCATGTGCTCACACTAGCTATGACACGAGGGGCATGTCCTTCCATGCACATTAGCAGCTGTGAATCAGAAATCTGAGTTGCACATGCTCAATTCCTTTAGTGGTCATGGGTGAGGAAAAGTGATAGTGATAATCCAACTAAAGATAATCCCCAAAATTATAAATATAACATAAAGTAAAAACTGGTTAAGTAAAAGTGAATGGGTGGGCCATCACAAGCTGATTTTTGTAATTGCAATAAATAGCACAATAAAATAAGTAACTGTGAATATACATGGGGTTTTGTTGCTGAACACTGATATAGTGTAGTTAATATTAGTAGTAGTTTAATAAATTATAATAGTAGTTTGATACTAAAGGTATTTATATACCTGTAATCCATGGAGGTTTTCTGTATTCAGAAACTTAAATAATCAAGAAAAATTAATCAGATAAAAAAATATGGTCATAAATCCTAATTTATTACCATTTTTTTCATACATGAAAAGTTTTAAAAATGCATATGGTATTCTAGATTAATTTTTTGAAGATGGTTAGAGAGGTGGATGATTCTAAAAAAAAATATTCCAAATATGTTCCAAAGATTACACACATTCTAGAACAGTGGTTCATAACTTTTTTCTTAGATGGGGTTTAGTGATAATTCACTATTAAAACTGTAGGGCAGCTTGTTTAAATATTAAGTGAAAAGCTATGAAATTAGTTTGCTTAAACAAATGGTTTATTTAAACAATTATTTCTTAGATGGTGATTTGCTCATAATCTACAGTCCCAGGTTCAAGTCTCAACTGTTCCAATGTTGAGAATTTTCTCTGCTCCCCCATTCTGCTTTCTTTGAAAAAGGAGACACTGATAGCCTTGGTAAGGCTACCATCTGTTGAATGGGACATAAACCTTTTCAGTGTCAAAGCCCCAATAATTTTTGTGATTTTTTTTTTTTATTATTTTTGGTTTTGAAAATGAGTAGACAAAAACAAAGGTCTACTTTTAATATTGAGTTACAGAAAAAAGTTCCATTTTTAGCAAATCAAAATTAGACAGTGGAGTGCCCTGTGAAAAATGCCCTTCACTGTTCTCTATTGGTCAAGGTGGATTGTCTGACATCGAAAACCACGTCAAAAGTAAAGTAACTTTATGACCCGATTTTTTAGGGGTTCTTGTAGAAGGTGTCCACATTGAGTCAAAAAAAGTGGTCACATTAGTACCACTTTTTAAGTTAAAGTTAAAGTTAAAAAATTAGTTACCATTTTTTTTAAGTTAAGTATATACATAAAGTGACCAGATTTTCAAAATAGAAAAGTAAGACACTTCAGTTATTGTCCTGCTATTTTGGAGGATAAATGAGGAACACTTCACATAGGTTTCAAATTAACATGTGAACGTTATCAGATTCTTCAATTAAAATATGCTATGTATTTTCATTGAATAGTTTTAGGTATAGCCTCTATGCCCTCAACTACTCAGTGAAAATAGTCTGATTTTTAATTTTAAATAAAGTTGTTTACATAAGATTTTAAGATTAAATCAGAGTTATAGAATGTTGAAATTGGTGGACACAGGGAGAACTTTAAAGCAACTTCTATTTTGCGAAAAATAAGTAAAAACGATTTTCATAGTGTTAAATCCTTCACAATATTTTCTGACTTTGTGAAGGGGTATGTGCACAAGTAGGGCTCCCTGATTACTGAGGGGCTCCTGAATTCTTGTTTTCGAACATAGTCGTGTTTATTTAGGTAAACAAATGATGGAGCCTTCCCAATTTCACAGAATTGCTTTTCATTCTTGTGACACATTAACTGACTCAGCATGCCAAATGCTTTCGAATGCATATCAACATGTGCTTCATTTGCAATTATGCTTACATACTTTTCATTGAAATGATAACATTAAAAAAACCATACAAACTTATTTGGTTACCTCATACATGAAGCAAAGGTTGACTCAGTCAGTAGGTCACCAGGTTCATAATCTAAATTTCCCACATTCAAACCCAACCTGGGCCAGCATTGAGATTTATCTCTGATAAATCCCCATCCTTCCCTCAGTCAGAAAAGGGACACCGATGGGTTTGGAAAGGCTGCCACATTCAAATGGGACATAAAGCTGTAGCCTCGGATGCAAGAGAGTCTTACCTTGTGCAGGAAGAACACACTGGGTGACTTAAATGAGAGAGAAACAGCTGTCTAGTGGGTCCCCTTCACCTAGTCTTCTCTGAGCCCTTGGGGTTCTTGAGACCTGGCCATTTAGTCCAATGTGTGCAAAAAAGGGTCACTCAATAACCATTTGTACATTCTGATAAAGGACTACGAAACATGTTTTTCTCACTGTAACATCATTCAAGTATCACAAAATAGGTAATATTTTGACAGCATAACGTCTATGAACTTGTCAAATTGCAAGGTATAGAACAGATATTTTACTCTCGTAGAGAGATGTATTCAACATCATCAGATATAGGTTTATCATGATAAAAAAATTAGTAATATATCCTCATTTTTTCTCTCAAGTATATAGTGAACAGTGCTTTTGCCCATAGGAATCGAATTTTCTGCAATGGTATGGTCTTCTTTAGCTTTTGCAATTTTATAACTTATTAAATGATACACTTGACACATCCTGATTGGCAACCAATAAAATAAATTACAAAGAATTTAGCCACTATTTAATGAATATATTTTTTTTAATTCTGCTGATCTACACTTGAAAAAATGAACATGCTAATTTTTTTGTACATGGCACTCTGTTTCTAAATGGGGAACAAAAGCAGTGGTGGATTGGAGATGACCAATATACCCATAATACCTATATACCCAGCATTTGGATGTATAGGTGACTTCAATTTTATGCAGGAGATGCATTCCAGGGAGACCTGCTTTAACCCTTCCAGTGTCCAATCTGAAAAACTGGTTTCCAACCAGAGGCCAAGCTATTTTCTCCCTGATGTTCAGCCAAAAAAGATAGCTTTAAAACAAACTAAAGGAATTATGGCATGTTATATGCCAAATTAATCAGCATTTAATTCTGGATTTTCTAAAAAATAAAATATTTAACAAGAAAGACGATAAGTTTTATTTTAATAGGACTTTTTTATAGTCGTGTAGTAAAAAAATGCATCTGGCAACACAAAAATTTATTTAAAAAAAAACTAATAGAAATGATTTTAATGCATGTAAATATAAAGGCTTATTTACTTCTGAATAACCAAAAAAATATATTTTTTTTGGTTTCAAGTAAATAGTTCTTGTTTTGTAATTTTTTTCTTGGTACCATACTTTGAGAAAATTTCAGTCTTTTAGCCAACTATGCTGAGTCAGATAAACAAGTAAACTTTAGAATTAAAAAAAAAAATCAATGGAAATAGGTAATGTTATATACCATATTAAAATTTAATTATGAATTTTATGAAAATAGATAATATAAACAAATTTACAAACATGTTGATTTTAATAAGCCTTTTTCAATATAATATGGTGGGGGAAAAAAGATTGCACTATTACAATTAACACTTTATTTTTGAAAACCTGATGAATAAAAATAATAAATTATATATTTATCGAAAGGAAATTTCCTCCCAAATAATATAATATTCAACCTGAAATGTGATTTTTATTTCTTTTAATGATTCTTTTTAGTACTGTATATTTTAAATATGGCCAGTGTTATACAAAGTGACTTGGGCTTCTCGCATTCATGGAATTTTCTGAACTGGTTATGAAATTGAAAAATAACTTTCTTGGCTGCTTTATTTTTACTAAACATTATGAATTTTTTTGTTGGGTGTTGGAGTTTGGTGATCTTGGCTAAGTGCAGAAAAGTTTGCACCAAGGCAAAAAAAAACAGTGTTATACCATCTATGTGGCACAGCCAAGGTATGAAGGGGGATAGGGTTGCCTTTAAAATCATTCAATATAAACATAAAAACTCATAATTTAAAAAATATATTTTTTTTTCTAGAGGGAGGAGATGAAACATTCACAGTGAGTTTAATGGAGGGGAAGCCTTTCCGAAATTGCCCTTCCACTTGATAGCCAATTTCCATAGCAAGGAAGTCTATTTTACTTCCGTATCCAAGAGATTCATTTTCTGAAAATGGTACAAGCTCAAAGTTTTTTTACTAAAAATATAAGAAATAGTAAAAGAAAAATTACATATAACCTAATGGGATGTTAAATAAAATATCTGCAACAACTTTGAAATCAGCAGACTGAAATAAAAAAAATCACTTACTGAAATAAATCTAGAGAAATGAATTTGCTTCTATATCCAAGACCTCATTTATTTTCAGAAAATGATACCAGATCAAAATTTTATTGGAAAAGTAATGAATAATAAAATAAAAATTAACATATAGCCTAATACAATGTTAAAATATCCACAGCAACAAGTTGTAGTCCGGCCATACAATGTAGTATGACGTGAAAAATTGAGGCTTATCGATCGGCCAAAAGATCACAAATTTATGAAAATAAATCTACTGAAATGAAAACTAAGGTTTAAATATAAAAAGTAAATACTAACTTTACAAAGGGTATCCAATACGTAGGACCAAAACACTATATAGCACACAGAACGGAGATAGCATGTGTCAGCCATCTGCATCTTGTTTGCCTCAATGAAGCATAACTAATTAAATGCAGCTGCAACTGGAATTTCTAAGAAGGATGTGTTTACTTCCAGTTTCAATTTTAAGAGCAGGAAAGATGCAGAGAATGCTGGGAAAAACAATAAAATAATTTAAGAATATTAAAATATGTTTATAATAGAAAAGAGTGTGAAACGAGAAAAGAAATGGCAGTATGTATTTTGTAATTACTTCCAAATTCTACCATTTTTTGTTGTTGTTAATTTTTAGTTTTTTGAAAATTTAAAGAAAAATTTGTTAATAGTTCAAATAAAACTTGTGAGCTTAAATCAGAAGGTTATTTCAGCAAATAGGAACATTAGCAAGCAAATCAGCAAACCGTTTAGTTCTTCTAAGAAAGGGGCGGGGGTGGCTCAGTCGGTAGCGCGCCAGGCTCGTAATCTGTACTTCCCAGGTTCGAGTCCCAGCTGGGTCAGCGTTGAGATTTATCTCCGCAAAATTCCCCGCCCTGCCCACGGTCAGTAGGGGACACCGATGGGCTTGGAAAGGCCGCCGTCCGTCGGATGGGACGTTAAGCCGTGGCCCGGTGTGCGGGAGAGACATACCCTGTGCACGTTAAAGAACACGCTGGATGGCCTTGACGGGAGGCTACCATCTGTCTCCCAACAGCTCTTCCAGTGGGTCCCCTCTCCCAACCTTCTCTGAGCCTTCGGGGTCAATGTGACCTGGCCATTTAGCCCATGGTGTGCAAAAAAGTGCCGCTCAGAGGTAAAACAACCCAACTCTTCTAAGAAATGTCAATCAGATAGCTTTTTCAAATTATTTATATTGTAGTTTAATAAAATATGCATCAAATTAAAAAGCAAAATATTATTTTTCAAGCCTGAATTATATAATTTTATAAGATATATATATAAATTGCAACGGCAATTTTTATTTTAAAAAAATCGATTTTTTTTTGTTGTTGTACTAAAAACAGATACATATGTCCTTGACCCCTCATTTCAGATCTGCTAGCATATACAGATGATGTGGACACTGGGAAATGGAGTATTTTTATTAGATTCTTTTTTTGCATATCTTATTGATCTCTTCTGATGCTTTTTTTCTTTGTATTAGATATTTCATTTCAATAAAATAACTATAATTCATTTTTACAAAATTTCATAAATAATTATCTAAATGTGTACTTAAATGATCAATTAATTTTACAATTTATTTTGTAATAAGCAAAGAATCTAACATGGTTTTCTTTGCTTTATCTCCATTTTGTGCATGACATTTGTTTGTAACATTCTATTAGCTAGTTTTTATATATGTACATGATTTTTAAATTTTTTTACAGATGTTTAAAAAAAAAGGAACGCATTATAGTGGCTCCTCATTAAGCAAGTCTGCATGAAATGGGGGTTACTATATCAATATTAAGAATGTTTAATCTTAAAATCGGCTGACAGTGACTTTTTGTCATAGATATGAAAATCCAGGAAGGCAATACAAATATACTGCAGTTAAAAAACTTGCAAAATTGTTGAAGATGTTTCTTGTACTTATATTTGTTCCTTTTTTAATTTATAATTTTTTACAACCCCTGAATGGACCACAGTTTAAAATACCTGATCTAGAATATGTCAAGGTACATGTATGTATGAATTACTGCAGAAAGATGAGATCTCTTTCTGCAGTAATTCATTGTTCTCTATTAATGTACATTTTGATACTTTTTTAACTTTATTTTTATCATATTTTTTTTCTAAATATTCCATAGATTCGTTTAGATGAGTCTCAAGAACTAGAATACCGTCAGCTAAAAGACCAGCTACAACAAGAACTGGAGCTGCTGACAGCCTTCCAGAGTAAGATCAAAATGCAAGGAGAAGCTCAGCGGAACAGAGAAAGACGTGAACTTGAGGATAGGGTTTCTATGCGCCGTGCTCTGCTTGAACAAAAAGTAAACCAGAAATTTTAAATATGTTTTTAATGTTTATTGTGCCTGTACATGTTAGAATACTACTAAGAAGTCACAGTAATTACCCAAAGGACAAAAACCCGTCTTAAGTGTAGAGTTAAATTATGTCTTCAGCTGGTTAGGATTTATCTCTGTGACAATTTTGTTGCATGCAATAGCCTAAATGACCAAGTAACAAGGACCTCAAAGGGGAAGGAGACCCATGGGACATGTTAGGTGACAGAAGCCTTCCATTAAAGGTCATTTCAGCATGTTCTTTGTAACATACACAGGATAGTCTCTCCTGAACAGAGCTCAATGTGCCATCCAACAGACTGGCTTTTCCAAGCCCATCTTGATCCCCTATCTCACCAAGTGTAAGGTGGAGTTCTCAGTGCTGGTACAGTTCTTAAATTAGTTGGGATACGAACCTCCTCATAATATGTCAGGGGTTCCACCATTGATCAAGCTTTCCTCTGTGGTAGTGTCAACTTTATACCACCATGCTCAATGCTGGTACAGTTTTTAATTTAGGATACAAACCTCCTTGTAATTGACCACTTGTCATAGGCATACTTGGGTTTTGTCCATCAATTGGAGGGGATAGTGGAACTAGATTATTTTATTATGGCTGGCAATGCTTAATCTTTTATTAATAGAATAGTGAATAAAACTTTTTTAATAAAGTAATGTGAATAATTAGTTTAATCCTTCCAAAGTCCAGCCTGAAAAGCAGATGAATCTAGAGGTCCGATTATTTTTGAACTTTATTGAACAGAAATGCACTCTTAACTATGAATAACATATATCATCATGACTCAGAAATTTTTTTTTTTTTTGAAACCTTATCACTGAATATCTGACAGAGACAGGTGATGTCATACTACAAGAGCAATTTATTCTGCACAATGAAATAATCAGAATTCTCAAGTAAAGAAAGGTAAGGGTAACTTTTCATATTTTTTTTTAACGAAGTCAGAGATTTTACTTTGATTTCATTTTGACTTCTGTTAAAAAAATATATATATAAATTTTTTATTCAGTTATTTATATATTATTCAGCTTAATTTTTTTTAATTTTTAGCATTTTCTGTATTACATGGCTTTAAGTCATAATTTACTAGGCCAATGTTAAAGTAAGCCTAACAGACTGCTATAAATATTTTTTACATTTAAAGAGAGACATTTTTACAATTTTAAAAATTAATCTAAAAACAACTAAGGAATTAAAAATTCATATTTCATGATATATTCTGAAAAGCCTAATGTTGACTGTGAAAAGTGGTAAATTCAGTGCATTTGCATTAAGTTCAAGGTATCACTTTGAAATGGTTTGGGTAGAAAAATTTACCCTTTATCTAAATTATTAAATAAGACTATAAGCAATTAAAAGTAACACTTACTAATCATAGCCATTAAAAACATTAACATTAGCATGCAAATCAATATGTCTCGGTATTTTGGTGGGAAACTGTTAACAGATAAAAAACAAAATCCTTTTAGGATTAATCACTATATGCACTGTTAAATTTTCTTCAATAATATACTCTTATCACTCCTCACATAGGTTTCAAATTTATATTGCTTTAGTTCTTACCCACTTTTTAGTTTCTTTTACCTGTTTGCTAGCATATTTTTCCCTAACAGCCCAATTTCTTTCTGATGAACATGATTGAAGGGATACAGGGGGAACATACTTGACATTTTTTCTTGTTAAGTTACTACACTTAACAAGCACAATACTACTACATATTAATCAAAACAAAGTTACTTTTCTTGTAACATGTCTTATAATCTTCTGCAGTTCCCAGGTTAAGTCCCACCTGGGCCAGCATTGAGATTTATCTCCACAAAACTCCCTGCCCTGCCTTCAGTCAGTAAGGGACACCAATTGGCTTGGAAAGGCTGCTGCCTGTCAAATGGGATGTTAAGCTGTGGCCCCGTGCACAGAACAATACCCTGTGCACATTAAAGAACACCGAATGACATTGATAGGAGGCTACCATCTGTCTCCCAACAGCTGTCCAGTCCCTCCCCCCCAACCTTCTGAGTCTTTGGGGTCCTTGTGACCTGACTTAGCCCATTGTGTGAAAAAAAAAGTGCCACTCAGAGGTAAAACAACCCAACCCTGTAACATGTTTTGCCTCCATTTGTCTGCTGTTCTTGTTTCACTGCCTTGTCTTCAATGCCATGCCATATTGCTGTTCATTGGTTCAGTAGTAAATTTCCATGATAATAGTAGGTTAAGTATATTATCAATGCAAATGTCCTGGTTCTGGATACAATAGTTCTGGGCAATAAGAAATTTGAAACCTATGCAAAGTAGCATAAAAGTATATTACTGTGAAGAAAATTTAATGCTTATAGTGATTATAAACCTAAAAGGTTTTTGATTTTTAATAGATCAATTCCACATTAGCAAGTAATAATTTGCATATTTCTTTAACATAGGTTGCAGTTTACCTTAGAGACACTTAAAATTAAAAATGATCATTCCTAGAAGTAACATATTCATGCACATTCTCCCTCCTTCTCTCCCTCTAGAGGTGGGGCGGGGGTGGCTCAGTCGGTAGCGCGCCAGGCTCGTAATCTGTAGTTCCCAGGTTCGAGTCTCAGCTGAGTCAGCATTGAGATTTATCTCCGCAAAATTCCCCGCCCTGCCCACGGTCAGTAGGGGACACCGATGGGCTTGGAAAGGCCGCTGTTCGTCGGATGGGACGTTAAGCTGTGGCCCCGTGTGTGAGAGAGCCATACCCTGTGCATGTTAAAGAACACGCTGGATGGTCTTGACGGGAGGCTACCATCTGTCTCCCAACAGCTGTTCCAGTGGGTCCCCTCCCCCAACCTTCTCTGAGCCTTCGGGGTCCATGTGACCTGGCCATTTTAGCCCATGGTGTGCAAAAAAGTGCCGCTCAGAGGTAAAACAACCCAACCCTCTAGAGGTCCAGCCAAACTATATAATTTAGTGCTCCATACATATCCATAATGAGTTATAGCTACTGCATTAGGTTACTGCAATAGACCAATTCTATAAAGGTCCTGTTGGGACCTTTAGCCATACTGTTCATAATTTGAATCACTAATCTTTAGTTCTGCTTAGTGAAACATTGCCAAACCAATTTGGTATCTCTGCACAAGATTCTGCTCAGAGGTAGTTATTGATACTTTTGTCCAACCTCATCTTTACTAGCATATCCAAACTACAAGTGCCCAAGATATTCCAATTAGCATCTAAAATCAAAGGCATCAAGTGTTTTGTTATCTTTCTTACAAAGGATCCAATTTTCATTACCATAGCAAACTTTAGAATGGACAAAACTATTATTTAGCCTAATACTATTATAAAACTTTATATTAAAGACTAATATTGTCTTTAGGTGTATACACCTATTTTTTCACATCTCCTCAGATTCCTAGAAGTCATAGCAGCAATACTGTTCTTTTGTTTATCTCAAGTCATGTGTCACCAGTATCTGTTACACAACTCCAGGATAATTAAACTGAAAAATTTGCTCAAGAGTTCAAAAGATTTAATGCACCACCTGCCTGACCAATTTTCATCATTCTGGTTATGTTCATTATCAAATTACTAATCACATCAATAGTTATAATGAAAGAGTTCATCTCAATATTTGCCAAAAAAGCCAAATCACCAGCATAATCTAAATCAGAAATTTTCAAATCTCTAGACCATTTAAGATATCCTCTTGCAGTAAATTCGTAGCATAATCAATAATCAAATTAAAGTGAAAGTAAACAGCATGTAGTATTGTTGAATTCTAGTGGTAGTACTAAATAGATCATAACAAGCCTTACCAAGTCTTTAACACGACTCAGTGTTATAGAGAGCCATCACTATATTACTTCTTAACAGGTATCTTTATGGTCTCAAAATCAGCTATAAATTATGATCTGCAGGGTCACAAATCTTTTCGAAATCTACAAAATTAGTAACCACAGGTTAAATATTTCTTAAAAATATTTCCAGGGGAAATTATTTGATTTGTGCATCTCTTAACACTTCTGAACCCACATTATTCATCTCAAAGTTCTCCATCAATCAAATCCATAAGTATGTTGAGCACAATAATGCAAAGAATTTCAGCTGGACCAGAAAGTAGACTGATGCCCCTGTAATTTTTACCTACCTTTCTATTGGTTTTGGCTTTGACATTTGTCAGTTGGTCACTTTGTGGATTTGACAAAACATTGTTCCACCATATTTTTCGAATGCGATGGAGAAACCTAATGATTTATGTACCAAATGAAAAGCTTGTGATGCAAGGAGTGTCATAGGCTATTAAAAAAAAAAACCCTCCATGTTTTCTTCTCCCCTAAGAAAGAAGAAATAAGAAAATAATTGTTCCACTATATCTCCAGAATACAAATGCCAAAAGTAACAGGCTATATGTTGAATGAAAGCTTCTGATGAGGGGAATGTAGTAGGCTATGAAAAATTGGTCCTGATACGTTCTTCCTCCCTAAAAAGGGGGGAGGTGGGGTGGAATATGAAAATGATTGTTCCCTTGTATACCCTGAATGCAAATGCTGAAAGTAACGAGCTATGTGTCTAATGAAAGTGTGACACGGGGTGTGTCATAGGATATAAAAATTGACCCCTCACCCATGCCTTCTTCCCCCCTAAAATACAGGAAATCTGAAAGTCATCTATTATAGTATCTTCCAAATGCAAGGGCCTGCAGTTACGTGTCAAATGAAAGCTCATATATTGACGATCACAAACTATTTCAAATTTTTTCCCCCACTATCCTCCCATGATGAAAAGGGGGCAGAGTTTCATGGGGTTCGACTTTTAATGAGTCGTTTCTGAAATTAAAGTTTGTGATGTCTCCAATGTCATGGGCTACTTCAAACATTACTCCAAAAGTTGGGGAGGGGGATGTTCATGAGTCATATCAAATGAAAGTTTTTGAAAGTAGGTGATTTTAGTGGCAAAGAAACATAAATTAATTAAAATTTTTAAAAATACCTATCTTATAGAGTTTCCTATAGGGTTCTAAAGCATATCGATGGTGCAATCAGCCACTGAACTTGTATTCACTTCAAAGGAAGGTAGGGAGCTGATTTATCTGCTCAACAAGATTGCTAGCACCCTGTATTCCTTTTTTTTTCTGTTAAGTACAACAATGGACAGAACTTTACGTGGAACAGAGAACAGATTTATTCCTCTACAATTACTACAAGAACTGCAATCTCCTTTCTTGAAAATGGGATCATAATACCTGTAATAAATCCTTAGGAACAACCTCTTTCACATAGAATATGTATATGCAATACAACTGTCAGCCATCTGACAACAGAATCATTACCAGCTCTAATGAATAGATTCAGCTGTGATTTCATCAACCCTTGAGAGCCTTTAAAGCTAGTAATGGAGCAATCATCATTACAATGGAAGTAGAATGAGCCACATTGTACAAGACATTTCTGAGAAATACTCACCCCATCTTGCCACGACTAAAACCTTACCTTCAGTAACATTCCCATCCCTATTCCTTAATACCTGTATGCCATTTTGTTTTCTTCTACACAAAATATTAACTATATGATACAATTCTCTGTTCTCTAGCAGCTTTCTCTGCTCTATCACCCATGCTATCTAGCCATAGATTCTTATCAGCCTTCAAGTGATCATTTACACTATTATTAAGCTCTATGATGCCATCTTGTTCATATCAGTAGGATGTTGATCCAACTCAGATCTGCAGCCCCTTTCAGAAATAATCTGTATAATCTTATCACTGAAATAAATCTTCCTTTTGTATTCCATTTTATTCAAAACAGTACTACTGGTTTCAAGAATAGCCTGTTTAAAATTATGATTGTCATAATGACTGAGTAACCTATTAATGGTAAGCTTTAGCTCTCTTTCAGAACTTCAGTGTTAAAAGTAATTCTTTTAACCTTTGCACAATATTTTTTAAGCTGTAGTTTCAAGATACTTTTAACAAAGAAATGGTGGGACCCGATTTCAACTCCCCTGTACAAGCTAGTGTTTCTAACAAAGTTAGCTCTCTTCTGTTAATGCATAATCAATCATTCTTATGCAACCTATCAAGTGAAACCCATGTATATTTTTTAAAATTCTGGTGTTTGAAATAAGTGTTAGTTATTCTCAAATTATTAAATTATCTGTAGGAGATATTCCCCCATTGCTATTGCAACTACTAATGCCAAAATGACCCATCACACTTGCCCAAAGGTCAGAGTCAGTACCAACTTTGCCATTCAAGTCACCCAGAATGAGAGTATTTACTTTTTTTTAATAGTATTCAAAATATCTTGGGTGGGAGTGGATACCAAGAGACTGGATTTCTGTTGTAGTATAACATTCCCCTTCTGTTTTTAGAAGTCTTTAAATATATTCATGGAAAATGGATGAAATAAACATGTTTATTAAACTTTGCCTCTATTGCCCTTATTAGCATTCTCAAAGGGAGAGTGCATAGCCCCTTCTCTAGATCCAGCCCTGTTGCAAGCAATGTTAGTGATGAAATATGAAGTTCACGTTGACCACCTATTTGATAATTGATGCCCCTTACCCCCATGGGGGTGGTAACTTTTTTTTTTACCTATCTTCCTATTGTTTTTCGCTTTGATGTCGGTTCAGTTTGTCGAAATAGTTGTTCCACCACATCTTTCAAACATGATCAAGAGACTTAATGACTTATGTGTCAAAAGCTTTTGACATGGGGGATGTCATAGACTATGAAATATTAACCCTTCAAGTTTTCTTCCACCCTAAAAAAGGGGGAAATATGAAAACAGTTGTTCCCCTATATCTCCTGGATATGAGTGTGGAAAGTAACAAGCTATACGTCAAATAAAAGCTTGTGATGTGGGGAGTGTCATAGGCTATAAAAAATTGACCCCCCATTCTTTCTTTCCCCTTAAAAAAGTGAAAATATGAAAAATATTCTTCCGCTATATCTACAGAATGTGAGTGTCGAAAGTAACAAGCTATACATAAAATGAAAGCTTTTGACGTGAGGAATATCGTAGGCTATAAAAGATTAACACCCGTGCTTTCTTCCCCCCTAAAAATAGGGAAATATGAAAACAATTGTTCGCCCATATCTCCAGAATGTTGAAAGTAACCAGCTATGCATCAAATGATAGCTTCTGATGTAAGGAGTGTCATATGCTATATAAAAAAAAAGTGAATATACATAAATAAAAATTGATCCCCTTATGCTTTCTTCCCCCCTAAAAAATGGGAAATGTGTAGTTCATTCTACTATATCTTCTTAATGCGATGGCTTACAGTTACGAGTTAGGTGTCAAATGAAAACTCATATAATGACCATCGTAAACTATTTCGAATTTTGACACCACTATTCTCCCCCCCCCCCCCTCGGTGTGAGCGCCTGTACGTGGTGAGGGGGACCACCCTGTGAAGGTTCCGCTGGCTCGGTTACCTTCGCAGGGTCCTAAACGCTCGCCCGCGTGTTTGCCGTGCACGGAGACCCGTGTCCCGGGAAAGGAGGATCTTGGTAGTTGCTCGGGGGTCCCCGTCTTCTCTCCTCAGCTCGTGACTGGTGGGGTCCCCATTGGCCGTCTTGCCATTGGGGAGCCTGTCTGTCAAGGGGCTGGGCAGCGGATTCCGGGGCCTCTGCTATACACTGCTTTGGCCTCTGCTTCCGGTAAACGGGAGCTCCTGGGGTGCCCCCCTCCCAGGAGCAATCGGCTGGTGGGCAGGTTCTGCTAGGGTCAACCGTGCAGAGCGGTGAGTAACCTTGCCCACGTTCCGGGTACAGGTTTACAAGTTTCCTCACAGATTATTTTCTTTTTGTCGTTATCCTTTCTTTGTGAGGCCAGTTTGGCCATTCACAATTTTGTTATTTTAAGCTTTGTTTCATTTGTGCAGAACGTTTTTGTTCTGGACATTTCTCTTTTCATTTTCCTTATCTTTATTTGTGAGGGCTTGGCTCACTGTCTGTGTGGGTGTAGTGCCTGCATAGCCCTGGCGCCCGACTGGGCGTCCCCTTGTTGGGCTCCGTGGAGGGTGGGGACAGCAGGCACTGAACCACGCAAAACAAACCATGAGAGAGAATGAAGAAAATAATGCGATCGCTGCCAACAAGAGGGCTCGACATGAGCCCCCATCTTCCTCGTTGTCTAAGTTATCTCTGCCATCGTCTTCTGTGTCTGTGTCTTCGTTCCCAAAGTTCCTGATCATCCACTCCACAGGTGATCAGGTGCTTGGGGACATGTCCCCTTTTTTTGTGAATAAAGGTTTGAAAGGTCTTGTGGGAGAACCGAAATCCGTAAAGCACTTACGATCTGGCGACTTACAAGTTGAGACTGCTTGTTCCAAACACTCGGAACTGCTCCTGAAAGTTAAAGAAATTGGTGGGGTGGCTGTCGAAGTCACTCCCCATAAAACTTTGAATTCCTCTCGGGGTGTGATCACCGAGTAGGGCCTCCTCAAAGTCACTGAGGAGGAAATCCTCTCGGAGCTCACACCTCAAGGAGTAACAGCGGTCCACCGGGTTTCGACACCGTGATGGGAAATTGACACCCACTCGGGTGTTGATTGTGACATTTAACATGCCACGCCTGCCTTCTTCCATCAAGGCAGGTTACTTACATTGTGAGGTTCGGTTGTATATCCCAAACCCTCTGTCAGATATATACGGTCATGCCTGCACAGCATGCCGGGGCAAACCCACCTGTGCTCGCAGGGCTACGCAGGCACTACACCCACACAGACAGTGAGCCAAGCCCTCACAAATAAATAGAAGGAAAATGAAAAGAGAAATGTCCAGAACAAAAACGTTCTGCACAAATGAAACAAAGTTTTAAATAACAAAATTGTGAATGAACGGTCATGCCTGCACAGCATGCTGGGGCAAACCCACCTGTGCTTGCTGTGGCAGTAAGGATCATCTCGATCCTGACTGCACAGCAGAAAAGTCATGCTGTGTTCCTATTCAACACAGCATGCCTTTTCTGCTGTGCAGTGGCGAACATCCGGCGTACTTCCGCGACTGCCCAAAGTGGAAAGAGGAAAAGGAGGTATAACGCCTCAAAGTCATGAACAACATCTCGTATGCTGAGGCGAGAAAGCTTGCTGCACCCCCCACACCGCCTGGCAAGGTTTTCTACGCCAGTGCAGTCATTGGAAAGCCCATCGTTCCAGTGACTTCGGTGGCGGTGCAGACTGACATCAGTGTACCACCTACTGTCTTTCTCGCCCGCGGCAAAGTACCTCCTGATGCAGGCAAAATGAGGGTGGTGTCGACCTCGACATCTACCCCGGTTTCTATTCCTGCAACTCAACCTTCCACTTCCACCGGAAGGCCTCCTCCTCCCCGTCCTCAGACAGCAAGACCTTCAAAACCTAAGGGGGCCCCCACCGGAGCCCAAAAAGAAACTAATTACTCCTCCTCAAAGGGCGGTCACCGATCCATGCCCCTCGGACGATTCCGAGGACATGGATACCGACCGCCCTCTATTCACTAAACCGTCCTCTGCGGCGGTTAAGTAGAATAGGAATTCGTCGTCTGCCCACTCTTCCAAGCCTGAGATGGCCACACTCCTACAATGGAATTGTTGTGGATTCCAGAGGAATCTTGACGACATCAAGGCCCTCCTTCAGGCACACCAGCCCATCTGTGTGTGCCTGCAGCAGACATACTTGCAGCCAGTCACAGATCCCACGATCCGGTACTTTTCACTGGTTCGCCGGGACCGGGAAGGAGATGGTCCAGCTCGCGGGGGTGTCGCCATCCTCGTGAGCAACCATTCTCCATTCCCGGTCGTACCCCTCACCACCAACTTAGAGGCGGTAGCCATCCGTCTCTTCGTGGGGTTCTCGCTGACTGTCTGCTCTGTATATCTTCCACCTGGGAGCATCATCTTCCAGGAAAACCTTGATGATCTCGTCTCGCAGCTGCCGTCCCCCTTCCTCATTATGGGGGACCTCAACGGACACAGTCCACTTTGGGGCAGTGCTGAACCAACGGGAGGGGTGGGGTCCTAGAGCAGTGGCTCCTGGATCCTTCTCTCTCCCTGTTGAACACCGGTGTCAGTACTTACTTTCACTCCCCAACCCGCACTTTCACTGCCATTGACCTCACCATCTGCTCCTCCTCGATCCTTCCACTCTTTACATGGGAGGTTGAGGACAACCCTTACGGAAGCGATCACCTCCCCGTGGTGTGCACCAACTCCCATGGGGGGGCCTTGCAGCCCTTCATGCGTCTCGTGGTGGAGGCTCGATCGGGCTGACTGGGGTGGTTTCGAGCTGCTCTCTGAGCTCAATGACCACTCTGTCAGCCAGGAGCCCATCAATGTGGTAGTAGCAGAGATAACGGACTGTATCGTAGATGCAGCTGCATCAACAATTCCTCAAACGTCTACACGGTTTCCTCGTTTTCCGAAACCGTGGTGGAATCCAGATTGCACCGCAGCTCATAAGGCTCAGAACAAGGCTTGGGAGGTGTTTCGGAGATATCCGACGTCCTCCAACCTCGAAAAGTTCAAACGCGCCAGGGCGAAAGCTCGTTTCGTCCGATACCAGAGCCAGAAGGAATCTTGGATCAAGTATACTTCTTCCATCACCCGCACGACTAGTTCTAAGGTCGTGTGGGATAAATTCCGGAAGATGAGTGGGAACTACACGTCCCACTTGTTATCGATCCTGGAGCACAATGGACAGGCAATTGCTGATCCCAAAGCAATTGCCGACACTCTGGGGGAGTCGTTCTCCTCCATCTCTTCATCTTCTTCTTACTCCCCCGAGTTTCTGGCCCAGAAGGGCAGGGCGGAGTGCTCTCCACTGTCTTTCCACTCGAATGGCCTGGAGCCTTACAACAGGCCATTCACAGCGGAGAGCTTCGCCTTGCTTTGCACTCTTCTCGTGCCTCTGCTGTAGGGCCGGACAATGTCCATTATGCCATGCTCCAACATCTTTCACCATCGAGTAAGGATCTGCGGCTCCATCTCTTCAATCGCATTTTTCTCGAGGAGCAGTTTCCGGACTCCTGGCAGGAGGCCATCGTCTTGGCCTTCCCCAAGCCAGGCAAAGATCCCAAGATTCCTTCTAATTATCTTCCCATCGTGTTGATGAGCTGCGTGTGCAAGGTGTTGGGAAGAATGGTAAATGCCAGACTCATCTGGTATTTAGAACATCACAACCTTCTTTCCAACACTCAGTGTGGCTTTCGCAGGCAACGGTCAACTCTTGACCATCTGATACACCTCGAATCGGCTATCAGAAATTCTTTTTTAAGAAGAGAGCACCTGGTGTCAATTTTCTTCGACATCGAAAAAGCGTACGACACGGCATGGAGATTCGGCATTCTTCGTGACCTCCACAGCTTTGGCTTGAGAGGTCACATGCCGATCTTCATCTCCAACTTCTTATCGACATGCTCTTTTCGTGTCCGTGTCGGTAACACTCTGTCGCAGCCGTACCCCCAAGAACAGGGGGTGCCACAAGGCTGCTTTCTGAGTGTTATGCTTTTCGCTGTCAAGATTAATTCTATAACTAGCCAACTTCCTCCATCAGTAGGCAATGCCCTCTGTGTTGATGACTTTAGCATCTTTTGCTCTTCGTCCTGCATGAGGGTCATTGAAAGACAACTGCAAATTGCCCTGAACAATCTTTCGGTTTGGGCGACGGCAAATGGGTTTCGGTTCTCCCCACAGAAGACTGCTTGTGTGCACTTTTGCCACAAGTGTAATCTTCATCTGGATCCCGAGCTGCGGCTCGGGGGTAACATCATTCCAGTTGTGGCGGAGACCAAGTTTCTCGGTCTCATATTCGATCGGAAATTGACCTTTTTACCACACATTCGTCATCACAGGTCCAAGTGCACGCGTGCATTGAACACCGTCAAGGTCCTCTCCTCCCTTTCTTGGGGGACGGACCGATGTTCTTTGCTCCGCCTGTACCGTGCACTTGTCCGATTGAACCTGGACTATGGATTCCTGGTGTACGACTCGGACCGGGATTCGGTGGTGAAGGTGCTGGACCCCCTCCATCACCAGGCCCTCCATGTTTGCACGGGAGCCTTCCGCATCTCACCGGTCCAGAGTCTTTACGTTGAGACCGACGAACCTTCTTTATCTCTTTGCCGTCAGCAGTTGTCCCTACAATATGCATCTAAATTGTGATCCCTGCCTAGCCATCCCACTTGGGACTGCGTTTTCAGTCCGAAGTGGGAAATGCTTTACACAAATCGTCCGACTGCCATTCGTCCATTCAGTTTGCGAGTCCGAGGCTACCTCAGAGACATTAACATCAGTCTCGATAGCATCGCACAGTCGACAGCTGAGCCACTTCCACCTTGGCTCGTTGTTTTCCCATCCTGCCATTTTTCCTTGTGCTGGACGGGGAAGGCCTTTACACCCGACTGTGTGTACCGGCAACTCTTTGCCAGCCATCGTGCTGAGTACCCGGACTTCTTGCCTATCTTCACAGATGGCTCGAAGTCCAGCACATCGGTGGGATCGGCCATGGTCTGCTGTGATGTAATCATTGCAGACCAGATCCCACTGCAGTGTTCCATCTTCACTGCAGAGTTGCACGCTATCAGCCTCGCCTTGGACCACGTGGCGACTAAGCATCATCGTCGGTGTGTGCTTTACACCGACTCGCTTAGCTCGCTACAGGCTTTGATCTCGGTGAGGCATCGGCCTCACCCTGTTCTCACTAAGATCCGCCAGCAGCTACATCGTCTGGCAGCCACCACCACCATCCATTTCTGTTGGGTGCCCGGTCACGTCGGAATCGGGTAATGATTTGGCAGATTCTGCTGCCAGGTCAGCCACGCCCCTGTCCAACTCTCCGTTGCCGGTTCCCTATCTGGATTTCCGGCAGCGTTTTACCACCGAGCTCCGGGCACAGTGGCAGAGATCTTGGTCAGAACAGCTTACGAACAAGCTATTTGCGATCAAACCTATCATCAAACCATGGCAGTCTTGTTACCGCAGGAATCGCAAGGAGGAAGTTGTACTTGCTCAGCTCCGCTTAGGTCATTCGTATATTACTCATTCGTTTCTTCTACGGGCGGACGACGTACCTAAGTGCGAGTTTTGTGACACCATTTTAACTATCAAACACATTTTATATCGTGTCCATGTTTTAACTTTGAACGGCGTTTGTTTTTTAATTTTCATGATTTTACGTCCGAGCCCCTTACACTCGGACATTTGTTATCTGATCATTGTTGTTTTAACGCAGTCTTTCAATTTTTACAATTTACAGGTTATTTTACTCGTCTATAGTTTTACTACTGTTTATTTTATATATGATTATCCAAGGTTGTTTACACCTGGTTACTTTTATATTTATCACTTATTTATACATTTGTTTCTTGTTATCAATTATGTTTCTTTTTATTGCTTTACATTTTTAGTATATGTTTGTGGATTCTTTTAAAATTTGGTTAAGGGTTACACGACTTTTATCTTTTTTCTTATGGACATTCGTATGGTGCATTATAGCCTTAGTTGCTAATGCTCCATTAAAACCCAAACAACCAACCAACTATTCTCCCCACTGATAAAGGGGGGAGGGGTATTTTTGTGGGGTTCAACTTTAACGAGTCACATCTCAAATTAAAGCTTGTGAAGTCTCCAATCTCATGGGCTACCTCAAAAAAAAAAAACTGCAAAAGGAAGGAAAAATGTGGTTGATGTTTATGAATCATAAATCAAATGCAAATTTTTGAAGTTAGGTGTTTTTAGTGACAAAGAAAAAATATAAATAAATTAGGTATTTTTAAAAATTTCAATCTTTCTATATGGGCCCTAAAAATGTAGAAAATAAGCCTGAAGTATATTGATGGTGTAATCAGTCACCAAGTTCATATTTACTTCAAAGGAAGATGGGTGCCAGCAATCTTTTTAAGTAGGTAAATCGGCCCTCTATCTTCTTTTGAAGTGAATATGAACTCAGTTCATTACAAATTTGATATTTTGGTGGTGGGGGGGGGGGGTGCAATGATCAAGAGGTTTAGATTAGCTGCAAAGATTTACTCTCTTCCAGGAAAAGGTGTGTGTGTGTGTGGGGGGGGGGATGATGTAACTTTTTAAGATAAAAATGCTAAATTAGTTTTGAGTTGAATAGGTACTAACAGAATATGATTCAAATTTTTCGTATCCTCCAAAAAGATTTTAATTTACATCGTTAGAGGGCACTAAATGTAGAAAATGTAGAATTTGAAATTTTGGTGGTAGAATTTGATGGTCAGGAATAAATAGCATACTAAAAATGAAATATATTTATTTGATATTTTTTAATTAAATTACTATTTGATAAAATTTTCAGTTTTGTTATTGTTTGTTTTTAAAAAAGTAGTAATTTAATTTAAAATTTAATTTATTTAATATAGTAGCAATAAATAATTTTATATCATTTTTAAACTAAATAGGCTTTAAGTAAAAAATATCGTTTTAATCATTTTTTATTTCCTTAGTTATGAATACATGGTATATGCAGTTACATATACCCTGAAATAGTAGCATACAAAATTTTTGGAAAAATAACTACACCACAAGAGTAAGACACTTGCACATGGTGTTAGTAAACTAAAAGTTGATACATTAGTTTAACGTTAGTAACAGTAATGTGAACCCAATAATAAGTGTGATACAATGATTTACTTAAAAATAATCGCTTTCATCAATATTTTCTATTTCATCAACATATTTGTAAAGATATTTTGAATATTTGTAAATATGTTTTTCGTTTTTAATAGTAACTGACAATGAGTTTAAGATTTTTGGCACCAAATAAATGTAATATTTTTTATTATAGTTTTTCTAGGTATGATGACATAAATATTAGGACTTTCATTTTGCCTTGTATTATAGTTTGTTATTGACAATATTTGATCAGATCACATTTTACTAACATTCGTCAAGTTTTTTTCTTAGTAGAAGATAGTTCAATACTTTATAATAAATTGCAACGCTATTAAATTTTCTTCTTTCATAATGCATCATATTACATGAATCTGTGTTATTATAAGGCTTTTTACATTAGTAAAATAAGCTAAATGGCTTTCTACTTAAATTTAAAAAAAATTAAATTGCCCAAAACATATTTTCTCTATTTTAGTTAGTTTAGTTTAGTTTTCTCTATTTAGCCACCTAAATAAGACCTGATTGGTCAGCTGTCTGGTCTGCTCTTATCTTATAGGTAAAAAAGTAGTGCTTTGAGAGGATAAAAAAGAGTCCTATCCACAAATCTTTATCAGCATCTGTGTGTATTGGCTACTTAACAACCATCAATGTTAACATCTGTTAATTAATTATTATTATTTTTTTTGGGGTTTCTTGGTGTCAAGTGGTTAGCGTGCTTAGCTACTGATCAAAGGGGCCTGGCTTCGAGCCCTGGGTAAGGCATGGATGTTTGTATTGTCTTTCTGCTGACATATCGCCTTCCTCCAGACCCTCTACTATGGCGTATAAACTGATAGGTTCCTGTCAGACCTCTGTGACCAGCAGTTGCTTAAGGAGTATTTTTTTTATATATTTTTCTTTCTTAAAATTGCTATAAAATTTACTTTTTTTTGCATTATTAATGTATATGCTCTAAAATAACATAGTGAAACTTTTGGGTTGTTTATACATTAATTAAAATTAATGCTGTTTATTAGCTAAAAATTTAATTAAATGTAATTCTTCTGAGATAACTTTTCTTTTTTTAATACTGTTTTTGGCAATTGGAAAGACTTCTTTTCGTTACCAAGCACTTCCTTTCACTAAATAAATTTCGTGATCTCCAAGACTGAAATTTTCAGTTTTTCACTCAGCATTTGAGTAATTTCTTTAACTTGTAGTCTGCTTTGTCTGCAAATAAAAAAAGCTTCTTTCACATAAGTTTATTTTTCCTTTAAAGTGGATCTCACCATTGAATTTTCAAATATGATTTTTTTCCTTATCCCAAGTAGATTTTTTTTTGCCATCCATCTATTTATCTATATATCTATATTTGGGCCTGAGAGGTCCTTTACATAGATATGTTTTTTTACTGACGCCAGGCACCAATAATGCAGTAATGTTTATCCATGTTCTTGCAGATCTTATCATATGCACATTAACATTAATCTTTTATCTGTGGAGCACTTTTAAATGTGAATGTTCACATCCATGAAACAGCTTTAATAATAATAAATATTTAAAAATAGTTTAAAATTTGCTGTCATTGAGCAATAAAATTTTAAAGTTTATCCTTCAAACTATTTGCATGTTGAAAGTTTTTAGGAGAAAACTCAGAAGCTTTTTGGAGCAAAGGCAGCGCTTCATCTTCAGTGGAGTGACACTATGTGGTGACATTAGGGCTATTTAGAGCTTCTTTCCACATGTTGTGAAGGGTGATTCCGGTGTCTCAGTTGCAGGTGGGGACAGATGAGATCATTATATCAATAACCTCGCAGACTATGGTTCTGTAGAAAGTGGATACACATGCCAGCAGTGTGGTGTGCTTCCAGTCGATTGTTGCCGCATGTTGTACTGCTAACTCAACAGCTGCTATCATTAGCTTATTTTGGCTGACATCTATTTGATGCTCTGCGAACCTCATGTAAAGAGCATATGGTTTTTCTGATATAGTAGACAACAGAATTATCCAGCAAATGTAGGGGAATCAGTATGCACCCGATTTTTGAACTAGGCTAATTTTGCCTCTGTCCCTTTTGATAATTTTCTTCAGATTTGGAGCTGGGCTGAAAACTATTTTGATATTTTGGGCTCTGAGTAACTTGCGGACTGATTCGCATAGGCCAGGAATGGAAGATATAGGTCTTGCAAAGGTTACACATTCGGAAACGTGATTGGGAGAACCGAATCTCTTCTGTTTTCGTTTCTATATTTATTAATTAGCTTTTCTATTGTTGTTGCATTGTAGCCATGGGATGCAGGAATGGATATTTTAAATTTCTTTTTTAAGCAACTGCTCATTTGAAGATTTGGTGAAGATCCTATGGGTGAGGGAACAGAAGGCTACAATTTTTTATGCTCATGGGGTGCCTGAGTCTATGCGCATGACAGAGAGGACGTAGGTGGGCTTTTGGTATACTGATGTCGTCAAGGCTCCTGCATCAACTTTTTGGATGAAAACATCTAAATAGAGTACGGCACTGCTATTTTCCTCCTCCTTCATAAAACGTATCATAGGGTAGATATTGTTGGCAGAATTAATAAGGCAGTTTAATAGCTCATTCCTGCCATTCTAAATTAAAAATGTATCATCGACATAGTTGACACTAAAAGAGTAGTAAAATTGCTGCTGAGTTGAATAATTTTGTTTCTAGATCTTGAAGGACAATCTCAGATAGGATGCTGAAAAGGGGTGAGCCCATTACAGCCCTTGAGTCCTGCCTGTAGATTTGGTTGCCAAACTGGAAATAGTTGTTTTCGGTGACAAGTTTTAGAGCCTCATGAAAGGCGTTGATTTCAGGAAGGAAAAATTTTGCTCTTCAATAATATTTGGCCGAAATAACATGACAGCATCAAAAACTGGATTGGATGGGAATAAGGAGACTACGTCAAGTGCAGCTAATTTGCTCTCGGGAGGAATGGACAGATCCTTGAGTCTTGAGAAATTCTGCCATTGACTTTATAGAAAATGGGTGGTCACAAATGAAGCTGGACAAAAATTTTAACAAATTCTTTTCAAGAAAGAAAGTTGGGGATGATCTTTTGCACACTAGCAGCTGGATGGGGTAATTTTCTTTGTGCACTTTGCACTGGGTGAACAATCACAGTGCCTGACAGCTGGAAGACATTGCACTCTTCTTAAGGTCCTTGCGGAGCTACCTGTTGTTTTTCAGCCTGCAAACCTTGTTTTTGATGCTAGTGATGGGGTCAGCATTTAGATTGGTGTGGGAGCTATTTATAAAGTCTAAAACTTTGGCATCATGGTCATTTTTGTCCATTATAACAAACTGACATGTTTTATTGGCTAAAATAATAGCTTAAATATTCTTTTGATTATTAATTTGTTTTGAGTGGGGTGGAGACTTTTGTCAGGAGCTCATGAATTAGAAGACTTTCTGTTTTATAGCATTAATCTTATGCTCTTCCAGATGTCCATGCACATTGTTGATAATGTTTTTAATTTTAGAATCATTAAAAGATTTCTTTTTTGTCCAATTTTCTATTGAATGGGCTGAATTTAGGGCCATGTTCCAGAGCAGTCAGTTTGTTAAGGGAAAAAAATTTGTTGGATAAATCAATGACTGGAATGACTTAATTGTATAATAAAAAATAAATATCCCATCAAGTAGCTGCTTGCCACTTAGGTCTGAACAGGAGTCTGTCAGTTTATATGCCATAGTAGAAAGTCTGTGAGGATGGGGGACCTCAGCAGAAAAACAACACAAACATCCATGCCTTACTCAGGTCTCAAACCCAGGTCCCAATGATCAGTAGCCAAACACTCTAACCACTCGGCCAGGGAACAGCATAATAAGTATTGAGGTACAGAATACAACTCTTTCATTTTAAGAGATAAATGAAACTCTTTTTGTGTTGTATAGGCTAATAATATATTACTATTTATATTTTCCCAATCATCCATTAGTATAAATTACTACTGTTAAAGGATACAATATTCAGAAAAGAAAAATTTCATTTTCTTTGCAAACGAATATCCCGTATTTTCCAGAGGTGCTATCTTATTCTTCTAGTTCATATATATTTATATATAAATGATGGTAATATGTGAAAAGTTTACAAGTATATGTGAAAATGTCATTTCGCACTTAACTCTCATGGCACCTATGGCCAGGGCCTAGATACGGCTCTGGCTGTACAACTCTGGTGATATAGACATTTGTTTTTTACTCTTGGTGCACAAACCTTTCTGCACTCAAGCTAAGATCACCAAACTTCAACACCCAAAGAAAAAAATTCATAATGTTTAGTTAAAAAGGCGGCCAAGTAAGTGTTCCTCCATTTAATAAACAGGACAGAAAATCCAATTAATGTGAGCAATCTGGTCACCTTGTATAACACTAGCCCACGTTTTAAAATATACCACACTGAAAAGAATCATTAAAAGAAATAAATATTATGTTTCAAGTAAATATTATTTGGGAAGAAATTTACTTTCTGTTAATATATAATTTAACTATTATTATTTATTAAACCTTTGTAGCCACCTTCAGACACATACTGTTTCATACTTGAAACACAAAGTGGTTCGAAAAATGAGCCAAATCTGTGAATAAAGAAAGTAGTGTATTGGACACAGTGGTAATCTTTTCATCTAAAATTTTCATTCATGAATAACCACCACATTGCTACACATTTATGAGATTACTACTATATATTATTAGATTATATTACTCCATAACCATATTCAATAGAACTATCATTACATACATCTGCAATATAAGTTTAATGTTAAATTATAATTGAGTATTAGTAATTTGTAGGATATTTGTTCCTCTTGATTAGATAAATCTATTTGATAAAGCTTTGTAGGAGCAATGATTATGAACCATGATTTCATCTAGAAATGCAACAAATTTTTTGGGGGAAAATTGCTGAATTAGTCCTAAATTAACCATTGCTTGTTGCACTAAACTAAAACTATTTCCTTCTTCCAGTCTGAGTTTTTAGAGTAATAGGCGCAGAAATATATAATTCACTACAAAAAAAAAAGTGTCAGAGAAATATTTTGTTTGATTTAAAAAAATAAATTTTTGAGATTTTGCAAAACTTTATGCTTTATAATTGTTAATTTTATGTTTAGTACCATTTGGAAATCATGATCATATATGAATGGTATAATTTCTTACTGGAGATTATTATTATTACAGTTATATATTTTGGTGGCATTTTGTAATTTGTAAGAGATATTTGAATTGTATAAATTCTTACTGCAGAATATTATGCTATTTATATATGCTCAAACTAATCTGTATAAGGAGCAAATGATTAATTCAAATCCATATCTTTTTAGATGGAATTAGAAAAGCAGCAATTTCAGGAGGAACGAGCTGGAAGACAAAGCCTATTACTAGAACGTCAAGGCCGTGAAATTGAAGCTTTTGATGAAGAGAGTGCACGATTGGGCTTTGATGCCATTGCAATTGCAGAAGCTTCGCAAGAACCTCTTCCTGCTGATGATATTAGTATCAGTGGAAGTATGCTAAGTCTGGCTCACAGTAATAGTGCCAGCTCTTTTACTCATACGGCACTCTAGTAATTGTTTAATGTAAGATCTGTCAGAATCAATGCCAGTATTTTTCAATTTTTTTCTTGCTGGCTAGTACATTGACAGTTTCCCACATGATATCTTCTGGCAAATGTCTCTTCCTGGTGGTGGAGCTGCTCGAATTTGTGTGGGAAACTATTGTGACATCAGTCAGAATCTCTTGGCAAAGTTCCTGTTGTGACAAGTAGAGAGACAATTTGAACCTTACCTGTGTTCCATACTGACCATGCAGTACAAAGTGAGCTCCACTTGCACGTAGCAAGTGTCTGATGCCCCACCAGTAGGAAGAACAGACTATGTAGCTGCTTGTTGTATAGTTATGTGAAGAAAACACAAGGGATAAGAGTGGTTTTGTGAACACAAGTGGACCCTATTGTGTCTTCAGGCAATAGACAGGGATGCCTTGTTTTTCTGTTTCTGGAATTTAATCATTGCAGAGTATAGTTTCTCAAGTTTTATGTCCAAAGAAAAACGGCTTCAGTTTCATTTGACATGCTTGGGTATTAGTGGTCCATTTCACACTGTTATTAGATTATCATCTTTTATAGCATTTCACATACTGCTTCACTTCTGTATGCAGAGTGAGAATGATAGGGTTTTTCATCTGATCTGTTGTAAATTCATGGATGTGCTCACCTCACAAGAATAATTATACTTCCATCTGTATATAGCACTGTATAAAAATGTCACGATGTGAATTGTTCAATAAAATTGTAGATTATATGTTTCACATTTCTTTCATAAAAATGATGTAATAAAATCATCATTAACTGATTTGCTTAATTTTTATTGCAGAAACAGTTGATGTATTGCAATACTGCTTTAGAACACTTATTTAATTATTGAAAGAGTTTGCTTAATTAAAACTGATTAAAATTGTACAATGCAAAATGTAAAAAAAGCAGAAGCTTGTGAAATTATTTAGAACCAATTCATAAAGTTGTTATTTGTAGAAATACAGTTATGTTATCATTTATAAACTTCTTGCTCCCAGACCAACACCTGTATATGGTGAAGGAGCCTGCATATCCCAGTGAAACAATAAGTTGTAAGTGTTGGCATTCATGATGCACCTATTGGAAACTGCATTATGACATTGATATAAGCAAAACATAAGGTGCAAATTGTTGCTCTTGTCAATAGAATGAAGGTTAAAGTGCTATTTGTATGCAAATGACAATAAAATAAGATAATTAAGTTACAGAAGTGCATAAAAGGAATTGTAGTATGAGAATCATGTAAACACTGGCTAACAGAGACTAATAATTATGAAAACTGCAAACCTTATACTTAAGAATTTGAATCTTACATTTTAGGGAATATTAAATGCTGACTTATGTTTATATAAGAGTTATTTATTATTTCAGCATTTCACTTTAAGGTGAATGATACTTGAAAATTTTTGCCCACATCTTGAATGCAAGTTAGTAATTAAGAAGTGATTAAAAAAAATTTACAAGTTTGAAATCTTTGTTAATGTCACATGACTATTTCAGTTACCTGGATTCCAAAAAACACTAAATTTCAGACAACAAGAGTATTGAGAGGTTCATCAATATTTGTTATTCACATGCATTATTTAAGCAATATTTTGAAAAACTGTCTATTGGGAAAAAATTCTTTACATTTACACATTGCAGTAGTATGGTAGTAACTAACTCAACAACTGATGCAAAACTAAAAAAAAATGCTGACTACTAAGGTTATGACATGGTAAAAGGTGCATATACAAAAGGAATATAAAATGATGAAACTTCCAATATTATGTCAATGGTAAGACAAGCTTGAAGTTCCAGAATTTCTAAAGTAAATTTTTTGTACAATATAAGGGATATTTGGTAAAACTATAAATTAAATCCCTTATTTTAGTAATATTCTTTCAGAGTTTGGAGAGATTAAAGCTGGCATATAAATAGTGATATAACTTGCCTAAGGAAATTTCTATACAATATTGGCAAAAGCTCAAAGAATCATTACAGAAACTTTTCAATTATTTTTCAAAATACTCTTATTGTAGTAAACTGTTTGATGTAACAGTTATTTAAGTATTAAATTTGCCTTTGAGGTAAATTTGTGCAATTTACTGTTAAATGCTCAAATTTCCATAACCCTTTTAAATAATTAATATTGTTGAAAATAAATATTAAGAACTTCAGCCATATTTTTCCATAATTTAATAAATAAGCTTCATATTGCCATTCTGTTGACATAACGTTAGAAACTTAAATTTTTTTCTTTAAAAACCAACCTTTCTATGTATTATTCATTTTAATTGATTAGACTGCATCACACTTGCAGCTGAAGCAAGCAATTGCCTTGCTTCAGCTGCAAGTCTGATGATTATGGAAATGCATAGATTCACTTAGCCCATTCAAAATGTGTTAATATATGATGCAAGTTTCATTTTGAAAAGACAAATATTTTACATAAACTAGTAAATTATTACATTAGTGTCCAAAGGTTAAACATATTCACAAACTGCTTAATAATATGTAACAAATGACAAATTATTAGCATTCATTTTGTGTGAAATCAAATATATACAAAGCCGTAAGCCTCCCAAAAAAAAAAATCGGACTGGAAAAAATTTGCATACACAAAAAGAAAATTGGTGGGCTATTCCTGTCAGACCTCTGTGGCAAGCAGCTGCTTGAGGGGGTATTTATTTATTTATTTATAAAATCTGACTCAGATTAATCGTCACTCATTTCCTATTGAGCAAGCATTGTGTAATATTTATATGCACAGTATGTTGTGTGGCACAGATATATATAAATGTTTCCACTCATGGTAGAGAAATTGCTATGTTAGAGTCCCAGTCAATCTGATGTGACTAGGACTGTAAATGTCCCCTAATCAGTGCTTTCAACATGAGATGGTTTCAACAGACAGGGAGAATGCAAGGTCATCCAAGAGTGACAACAACATATGATGAATACTACTTTGGGTTAGGAGCCTAACACCATAGGCTGATGTCAGCCAGGCAACTCTGGTATCTGGAACTTCTCTCTCTGCAGCCATTGAAAAGACTATTTTGAAGCAAACTGTTTACAGAACTAACAATTTGTATTCTACTCAATCCCTCCCACAGGAGAACCTAACTAATATGCTGCAGACAGCATTGTGACTGCACCCCAAACCAGTGAATGCACATGCTTTCACTGATGAATTGTGGTTCAGACCTATTCTCAACACTTTTTGATTTAGAGAGGGAAAGCAACTCGCTGCCAACCCTGTAACAGAGAAAAATGCCACTATGGTGGTTCAGTGGTGTGATGCAGCATTTCCAGTTGATGCATACCATTCCATGTCATACTGATGAGAAGTTTAAAGATACTCTTCCGTATGTGAGGCTTTTCAGAGGTGTTGTATTCCAATATATTTTGATGGCTGATAAAGTCCACTCTCGTAGGGCTCACAGTTGGTGAATTCTTCGAGAGTAAGGATATTCAGTGGATGGAACAGCCAGCCAATTTTCTAGTCTTGAACTCTATACAGCATATGTGGAGTGCACTGAGGGGATGCATTAGAAGTTGTCAACCCCTCCAAGAAACCTCCACAAACTGTGATCTGCTGTGGATCACTGCTGCTGGAAGAGTAGGATGTACTGTCACAACCCTATATACCAGTCTGGTAAGCAGTGCGAGAAATCTTGTAGCTTTTCAAGATCATATTCCATATTAACTTCTCCATTCTGCTGAAACAGCTATGGACACTCGTTTATTCCCATAATGTTGGAAATCATGTGATTAGTTGTTCAATGCCTCACTATTTATTGCATCATATAACAATGCATTGTCACTCCAAATCTCGGTTGTTGTTTTTTCAGATCTTCAGAATTTGTATAATATGCTCTTAGCTTTTGGACACCAGTGTATCTCAAACTTTGAATTTATGAAATCTGCCTCTGCTGTTATGTATACTGGCTGTCATTATTCATATTAGAAATTTTAGTCTTCATGCTCTCTCAAAAAATATTTTCTTAGAAGTTTTTGAGGGTAATAGAAATATGTCTTACTGATTCGAAATAAAATTATGATTAGCAGAAAATTTAGCATTACAATAGCTGTTATAATTCATCCAGATATATTTAGATTCAAAATTTTAAAACCTAATTCTGATCTTTTCTGTTTGTCCAAACTAAACTTTTTGGATATCTCTAACTTTTAACTTAGGTTTTAAATGTATACTGCAACTACAACAGTTCTTAAATTTGTTATTTTTGTTGACCACCTCACTAGTTACATTAAAACAATTCTGCAATGTTAAGGCAAAATATATGGGTTATTATTGTGGTTATTTTACCTCTGAGCAGCACTTTTTTTTAATGCAATGGCTAAATGGCAAGGTCACAAGGGCTCAAAGAATGTTGAGGAAGGTTCACTGGACAGCTGTTAAAATAACGATGCTCTCCTTTAAAGCCATTCGGCATGTTCTCTTGCATAGTGCTTCTCAAAGTGGTGTAGTTCACAAGCCATCATTTATAGGTGTGCAGTAAGCTGCCAGGAAAGCAATGTTTTCAGAAGCATAACAATGATGTGACACTATTTTGTTTTTTTAACTGAATGTAATGTCTTGTTTTAATATTTTCAGTAAAAAACATACAATTTTCAATTCAAATAATTTTTGATATCCCACCCCCCTAAGTTAGCTATACCAGTCCCTGGCACACTGGTGGAAAATGATTGCCTTCCACATCAGTTTGAAAAGCATTGTTTTAACATTCACACAGGCCAGTGGTTTAATCTCTTGTATGACAGGGAAACTGATGGGCTTGGAAAGGCTGCTTTCTCAACAAGGGCAGAACAAAGGTTAGCAGAGATAAATCTCAAAGCAGGCAACCTGAACCTGGGAACTGAATATTACTAGCTTAGAGTAACCAACTGAGCTGAACCCCTGATCCTCAAATACATGGTGTCCGCAAAATATACATACATATTTAAAATGCTTATACATCTTTTTTTTCAGGGCTCAGAGTTGGCTTAGTAGTACACCAGACTAGTAATCTACAGATCCTAGGTTGAGTTCCAATCGTGCCATTGTTGAAATTTATCTCTACTAACCCACACCCCCACACTCTAGTTAAGAAGGGATTATTCATCCGATGATACTTTAATCCGTGGGTTTATGCTCAGGAGAGCCACATCCTGTGTATATTAAAAACGCTGGATATTTACAGGAAGTATGGGAGATTTCCATCTGTTTCTCAAAAGCTGTCTAGTGGGCCCTCATGATTTGGCCATTTAGCCTATTGTGTGCAAAAATGTGCCACTCAAAAGTAAACTGAAGATCCCTTTTGCATATTTTTGTATTCAAGTTTTCAAAACATCACTTGTGAAAATACTAAAAACAATATATAATTTTATCAAGTTTCTTTTCAGGGATGCATAATCATCTCCAAATGTAAAAAAATTTTGAGATATCTTGATTCTGAAGGAAGTTAATTTTTTTAAGCCTCATAACAGTTGTCAAAGGAAATTTGACCTACCCACCCAAGAAAAAAAAATTGTTGGGTAGGTCCAATAATTTTTTTATAAAAATAATATTTCCAAAGATAATGTAACAATCTTAACTCATATAGCTCAAAAACCAATAACAGAAAATAAATTGGTTAAGTTATTCAAAACGTATTTTGTAGAGATTTCTGTTTCTAGGAAAAAAATTTGGATATCAACTTTAACCTTACAGTTCATAAACGAATTCATGAATCACAATTTGAAAAACTTGGTCATTTTCCAATTACACAGTTTTCTTTATATCACTGCTGACTGAAACGATGACAGTTTTATTCGTCAAGGGAGAGTGTACAGGACTGTCTCTCCTATGTTACCGAAATAAGATAAACGGTGGATATAAAATCTACTTTATTCACAAGAACTTGGAGCGGGGCACACAAGGCTCATAAACTGCAGTTTCCAGGTCCGAGTCCCAGCTGGGTCAGCGTTGTGATTTATCTCCGCAAAACTCCCCGCCCTGCCCACAGTCAGTAGGGGACACCTATGGAATTGGAAAGTCCGTCGGATGGGGGGGTTAAGCTGTGGTCCCATGTGCGGGAGAGCCATATCCTGTACACGTTAAAAACACTGGATGGCCTTGACTGGAAGCTACCATCTGTCTCCCAACAGCCGTTCCAGTGGATCCCTTCCCCCAACCTTCTCTGAGCCATCAGGGTCCTGGACACCGATGGGTTTGGAAAGGCCGCCGTCCGTCGGATGGGACGTTAAGCCGTGGCCCCGTGTGCGGGAGAGCCATACCCTGTGCACGTTAAAGAACACGCTGGATGGCCTTGACGGGAGGCTACCATCTGTCTCCCAACAGCTGTTCCAGTGGGTCCCCTCCCCCAACCTTCTCTGAGCCTTCGGGGTCCATGTGACCTGGCCATTTAGCCCATGGTGTGCAAAAAAGTGCCGCTCAGAGGTAAAACAACCCAACCCAACCCATCAGGGTCCTTGTGACCTGGCCATTTTAGCCCATTGAGTGCAAAAAAAGTGCCGCTCAGAGGAAAACAACCACCCAAAAATCTCGGCAACTTCCAATGTAATATACTGAAAGAACAATTTATTATATACATCCACCTAATAACGTGTGGGTCCACATACCTCCCTCACAACAGCAACATGTCACGGACTTTACCAGTTGGAAACATCTCAGTGTTATTGAGGCCCATGATTAATAGAATTCAAATCCAGAAAGAGAAGGGGTTATGAACTCGATGGAATGCACCTCCAACCAGTCCACCAAACTGAACGATGAGACCGTGAAGGATGTGCAGTGATGTGGTATCAATAGATGTAGGAGGCCCCAAAGTCACACCATGTAATACACAACTTCCCTTTGGCATGTTGTAGTTGAAACCTCGATTCGTCTGACCAAGCTACCCATTTAGTCCACTAAACTCCATTGGCAATGTTCCTTTGCACACTACAGCTTAAGGCGAGTATCGTGCTGTTAACAGCTTTACTCCATGTGGGTGTTGGCTGCCACAGCTTTACTCCATGTGGATATTGGCGACGCTTTCATTTGCACTGTAGTCCTCCGTTCTGACATGTTATAGGAGAGGTGGCGTTCACCTCGAATATCAACTGCCGGATTTCGGTCACACGCAGAAATACTAGACGTTCTGAAATTCCCAACTTCCTAACACTATCTTCCCATTCTTTACTCAACATAACAGTCGCAGGTACGCTATACAGCAGGTATCTGACCTATTTATAGCCCCGAAAGTGATTTCGGCTGTCCTCATTATTGTGGCGGAGTAGGGCAAGTTTATGGATGGCTGCTGTGTGTATAATAAATTGTGCGTTCAGTTATATTCCCTGTGTTTAACAAAGGTTAGAATGTCTAGAGCAGGGGTTCTCAACGTGGGGTACGCCGTGAGAGCTCAAAAGTCGCTAAGTTGGCAACACTTGTGCAAAAATGTCATTTTTTGTGTTTATCGATATGTAATATATGAATACAAAATTTAATGTGTATATATATATATACAGGGTGATTCAAAAGGTCTTGGACAAATTTTAAAGGTAGGTCAGGAATACAAACCATTTTTACATAGGAACATAAGCTGCAAACGCCACCCGATTGTGGTAGAGGTACAGGAAGAATAAAAAAAAGAATACAAATAAGATATAACATGTTTACAATTTCAGAGGAAGTGCTCAAAGTTCTTTCCATCCGCAACAATACATGCCTCGCAACGTCGACACATGGATCGGTGAACGTGTTCAAAAATTTGCGGCCTCTCGCGAACACAGGCTGCTGTCTCGACTCTTGCGAAGAGGTCAGCGTCGGGGGTTTCGGACACAAGGCCTTTGAGGTAACCCCAAAGGAAGAAATCAAAGGGGGATAAGTCGGTTGATCTTAGTGGCCAAGCGACAGGTCCACCCTGCCAATTCATCGCGCAGGAAAGGTGCTGTTGAGATACTCGTGCACAACCAAGGTGAAATGTGCAAGCGCTCGTTGTGCTAAAACTACAAGCGTTGGCGCACAGATACAGGAACATTGTGCAATAGTTCCGGCAAGACCTATAGGAATATCCAATAACTAGGCCCGTCGAGTCGTGATGGAAGAAGGTGTAGCCTAAGCAGTCTCCAGCAATGCACGCCCAAACATTTATGGTGAACGGTATTGCGCAGCAGGGGAGCGTGTAGCTCGTAGTGACAACACCCTCAAGTGAGAAGGTAGCTTCATCAGTGAAGAGAAACAACGCTGGAAATTCCGGCTGTGCGACATATTTTTGCAAAAAGCAACGTGCGAATTCCAGACGTGGCTGGTCATCTTCCAATGGCTGGACCCGTTGCATGTGAAAAGGGTATAACAACTCCTCGTGTAATACTTGCCACACGCTGGGTTGAGGTACACGAATGTGATGTAAAATAGCTCGTGTACTTGGATTGCGTTCAATTTCATGTAAGATCGCTTCTTCCATGACGTGTGCTCGTCGTTCTGTCCCGACCACATTGGCTGTTTACTTCCAAAGATCCAGTTTCACACAATCTGTGGTGCAAACGTTTGATGATGGGCCATGCGGCTGAGAACCATTCACGATACAATCGCACTGCTGCTTGGCCGTTTCCATTCCCTGCCCCATAAGCTAAGTGCATATCAGCCCTCTCAGTATTATTGTAACGATGCATCCTACTCCTGCAACGACTCGCACCGCCCAACTCAATTTCTGGCAAATAATGCCCACTACTAACACTCTGGTGGCGTTTGCGGCTATATGTTCCTATGTAAAAATGGTTTGTTTTTGTATTCCTGACCTACCTTTACAGTTTGTCTAAGACCTTTTGAATCACTCTGTATATATGTTTTATTTTATTCCCATTGTTATGCTCTTAACTACAGTTTTATCTATCTCAAGAAGTTGCAAAGTAACTGGCGTACCCCTTGTTACAAGGGATACGCCAGTTACACCTTTCCATCGGTATGTAAAGCATAAAGTTTGAGAACCACTGGTCTAGAGTATTGTAGCTACTGGTGCCTTATCGGTAGCAGCTCAAGATATGCAGCAGGCACACTGTAATTTGCGTCTTGCAATATTTGAGTATTTTTGAGGGATAATATATATTTTAAAATTATACAGAACTCTTTTTTTTTTAAATGTTATTTTAATAAATGATTTTGTAATTTTTAAAATCTTTAATTATCGGAATAAATATCTCAGTTACTATGCCAAGTTTAACGCTACATCGCTATAGGAGATAACTATAGTGCTCAAAGTGGAAATTGCAACACCAAGCAGGATTTGAAGTAGAGATATGTAAATTGGAGGAGGGAGATGATCAAAGTTCCTCAGTGAATGGACACTACACCCAGCTATGGATAAATACTGGGTCCCCATAAGCTTGTATCGTAACACAATTGACAATAAAGTTGGAGTGTGTGCTACAAAAATGGTCGGAACATGCCTTGGACAAAACAATGGAACCCTTACGCGCAATTGACGCCTTCTGAGAGAGAGCAAAATCATTGATATGAAAGAGCTCGGACTGAGCCTTCCAACAATTGCTGCCAGCATGGGGTGCAATGTGAGCACATTGCAATGTTGAATCTCACGCAACATCATGGAGCACTGAAGGACAGGACCAGACCATATGATATGAAGACCACATGCTTTGTAGGAGGGCTGTTTGCGACCCTTGAATTCCTGACTGTGCTGCAGAATGATTTCTGTACCACTACGGGTACCATAGTCTATGCAAACCATTAGTGTTTGCATGGCACAGAAATGATGATGATACATCCAGTCTGCCATTGCAGGGGACGGGGGTGGCTCAGTCGGTAGCGGGTCAGGCTCGTGATCTGTAGTTCCCAGGTTCGAGTCCCAGCTGGGTCAGCGTTGAGATTTATCTCCGCAAAATTCACCGCCCTGCCCACGGTCAGTAGGGGACACCGATGGGTTTGGAAAGACCGCCGTCCGTCGGATGGGACGTTAAGTTGTGGCCCCGTGTGCGGGAGAGCCATACCTTGTGCACGTTAAAGAACACGCTGGATGGCCTTGACGGGAAGCTATCATCTGTCTCCCAACAGCTGTTCCAGTGGGTTCCCTCCCCCAACCTCTGAGCCATCGGAGTCCATGTGACCTGGCCATTAGCCCATTGTGTGCAAAAAAGTGTCGCTCAGAGGTAAAACAACCCAACCTGCCATTGCAACGACATCATCGGTTTTGTCGTCGCCACTGATATTGGGTGAGGCAACATTGGACTGTGGAATGGAGGAAAGTGTTCGCAGATAAGTCCTGATTCTGTTTTTGATATGCTAGACCACCATTTGTCCGCATGGCATCGTCAACGACATGAAGCCAAGGTGTGGACATTTTCCCATGACCTCCATACTCCCCAAACTGCATGCCCATTGAGCATGTATGGGAACTTTTGGGTCGCCAGCTCCCTCTGGCAATGAACCTGGTACAGTTGTGTGCTCAATTAGATACTGTTTGGAACGCCATACCTCAGGACAACATTAACCATCTGATTGTTAGAATGCCGATACGTCTACAGGCTTGTATAATACCTGAGGTGGGCGTACTATGTACTGATGAATCTGCAAAAAACGTCGCTTTCCTTTTCTTTATCATTTGCACATCTCTCATAACTTCTATCCTGTTGGTTTCGGGGCAGGGGTGGTCGGTAGCACGCCAGGCTCGTCTGTAGTTCCCAGCTGGGTCAGCGCTGAGATTTATCCTCAAAATTCGCCCTGCCCACGGTCAGTAGGGGCGGGGGTGGCGGTCGGTAGCGCGCCAGGCTTGTAATCTGTAGTTCCCAGGTTCGAGTCCCAGCTGGGTCAGCGTTGAGATTTATCTCCGCAAAATTCCCCGCCCTGCCCACGGTCAGTAGGGGACACCGATGGGCTTGGAAAGGCCGCCGTCCGTCGGATGGGACGTTAAGCCTTGGCCCCGTGTGCGGGAGAGCAATACCCTGTGCACGTTAAAGAACACGCTGGATGGACTTGACGGGAGGCTACCATCTGTCTCCCAGCTGTTCCAGTGGGTCCCCTCCCCCCAACCTTCCTTCCGAGCCTTCGGGGTCCATGTGACCTGGCCATTTAGCCTATGGTGTGCAAAAAAGTGCCGCTCAGAGGTAAAACAACCCAACCCACGGTCAGTAGGGATACCGATGGCCGTCGGATGGGACGTTAAGCTGTTTGCGGGAGAGCCATGTCTCCCAACAGCTGTTCCAGTGGGTCCTCTCCCCCAACCTTCTCTGAGCCTTCGGGGTTCTTGTAACCTGGCCATTTAGCCCTTGTGTGCAAAAAAGTGCCACTCGTAGGTAAAAACCCAACCTCAACTGCGGATTTTCTGTCGAAATCTAACCGCTTCCCTGATCACACATACTTTGATATGTCTCTGTATCCTAACACTCCCTCGACGGAGCAGAAACATTTTTGATCCAAGCACCGATTAACTCCGGAAAACTCTGCCAAATCAACGAAATCTCCAAATTGCTCGATCTTGTCATTGAAAATAATTTTAAACAATTCAATGCTGTATAAACAGCTCACCGGGTGCTCATGGGATCCCCTCTTTCAAGCCTGTTCGCCGACGTTGTCCTTCGTAACCTTCAAAAACAATGATCGAGCAACGCCCTCTTTTAGAACAGATTTGTCGACGATATTTTCCTCATTTGGGAACATTCGGAGTAGGAGCTTGCCAATTTTTTCGACAAGCTCGATTCATTTTATCGTACCATTTCGTTCACACGGGAGAACGATGTAGATCGAACCCTTTCATTTCTGAACCTTTATATTCACCGAACCGACTAGGGCACACTCACAACCAAAGTTTTTCAAAAATCTGATTCTTCCACTCTCATTTTGCCTTTGCCCCCAAACAGTTTAAAAGTGGCTTTTTCTACTCGGCGTTTTATTGCGCTACTGTGACTCACCAGTTAACCTCCAAAACGAAATTTTATCTTTGGCTCTGGGAGCAGTTCTCGATATAATAATGCCTTTATCAACAGAACTCTTCACAAAGCTGAACTTAAATTTCACACTCGCTCACCTACAACCTCTGTATAACTATGCCCGCTCCATTACTTTCTCCAATATTGCACCCCTTGTTATAACCTCCTAAAACTCTTTAACCTAAAAGTTCCTTTCAAAACACCACCGAATCTATTTAAAAGTCTTATGCATGACAAAGATTTCATTAGGCAAGCGGATGAAGGCGGAATCTACTTCAATCCCCTAAACCCTAATTCCCCCAGCCAACATCCCCTCTTTTTCGTATCGGCTGCACTACACGCACCCTAATGTAAAGATGTTCTCCACGCACTGCCTTTGCTAAAATTACCCTTGAAGGCCATGTAGTCCCTTAATTCTACTCAGCATTCATCGTCTCCTGCTGGAAAAGTAAAGTTTCTTTCCGGAAAACCTCGAAATCTTTGCCTTCAGAGACAGATGTTGCAACTTTAACACACCCCTTCCCCTGCTGTCTGGCGCCACCTGCTACGTCGGAGATCGTATATAACTAAATGGAGTGTCAGGCTAATAGTCCTTAACATCATCGAAAAGTTGCAAGCATCTTGTGGAATAAACCGCTCATAGGCGGGTCCTGTGTTGGACATGATATTTTCAGTAAGTGTTCAAATAATTGAACTCTTCATTTAAAAGATGCCAGGTTGTTCGTGAACAATGACAGTCTTGGGTCTCGTGATCTTTCGCTTCATAATGTGATCGTAGTCGGAAAGTTGTTGATATTATGAGGGTTGATTTCAAGTGAATGATAAAATTTAACAAAAAGCTTCTTGATATGGGTGTAAATGTGATCTACCGCCAGATCTTTATGGATCAGTTTGTTGGAAACAAACCATGGTGCGTTGACTGCAGATCGGATGATTTTATTTTGCAAAATTTGTATCTTTTTGATGTTGGTCTTAGTGGTGTATCCCCAGATAAGGGCAAGCATATAAAAGGTTGGTGTAATCATGTTTGTTCTCAGTCGAAAATTTGGAGTTTCGTCCCAACAATCGATTTAGACTGCATCTGATCTGTGCTTTGTGGACAATTTTTTCCGTGTGCTGAGTCCAGCTTAGTTTATGATGCAGAACTACACCTAAGTAGTCAATCGTTTTGCCCCAGTTTATATTGGTCTCAAAAACGCTGAGGGTTTGCATATTCTGAAGTCTTTTGCTCGAAAACAAGACTGCCTGACTTTTATCTGCATTAATTTTGATGTACCATCGAGAATAACATTTTTTAATTTCCCTTAGACCTGCCTGCAGTCGGTTGACTGCAATGAAAGGATCAAGAGAAGACGAAAGAAGTGCAACATCGTCTGCATGTAATGCAAATTTAATTTTGTGGAGTTGAGGAAAATCGTGGGTATAAATGTTACAGCTGTTTCAATCTTCCTCGTTAAGGATAGGGTGTCTTGAATTCGAATTTTGACGTATAGACTGATCCGTAAGATAGGATTGTACATTTTGCATCAGTGCAATTGGGAAGCCTGCTTTAATGAGCTTAAAAATGAGACCATCAACCCATCCTTATCAAAGGCCTTAGCCACAACAAGGAATAGTCTCCTTTTTATTCAAACCTTCAGCAATTGACTCCAGTACTCGAAGGATCTGATGAACTGTACACTGATATTTACGAAAACCAAACTGAATGTCAGGAATGATGGCATGCTGAGACATAAAGGAGTCAATCCTATTCAAAATAACTCGCTCAAACAACTTGCGTAAGCAAGAGAGCAAACTTATTGAGCTGTAATTTTGCGGGAAAGGGATCTTTTCCTGGTTTGCGAATAAGTCGAATATGTGCAGTCTTCCAGACGATCGGAAAATGTTTTCTTTGCAATAGTTTGTTAGAAAACTCGCAGAGGAGGACCATATCCTTATGGGGCAGATTTTTTAGTATTTTGTTAGCGATCAGGTCCAGACCAGGAGTTGTTTTGATTTTCAGTTTCTTGACGGCTTCATACAATTTCCTTGGAGTTGTGAATTTCACATTTGTCTGATTAAAGCATCCTCAACTTCATCGGTAAGATTATCATCAAGAAGTTCGCTATTATCCTGAAACTGAATTTCGCGTATATTAGCGAAAGCTTTCGCCTTATCCTGATCACTATATGCAAGCCCAGAGGTGCCATGAATGGTAGGGAAATAGTTATCGTTGACGGATAGGGATCTGATCCTCTCCCACTATTCATTTCTAACTTTTTTTTAGCTTTTCCCTAACCTTGTCTTTTATGGTGTAGTATTGTGCCTTGATCTTGGGATTCTTAAAGCTTTGCCACCATCTGCGAACCCTATTTGTTTCTCTGATGAGGCCCAACAGGTTTTCTGGCAATGTGTTGAAGTCGGGACTGGAGCAGAGATCTTGGTGGCGTGAGTCTTTGCAGTGTAGATGTTTTGACAAAGATTATTGATTTCATGATTTATGCCAGTAATAGAATTTTCAGAACGTCTGGCTATTAATGTAGTATTCAGGCAGTGATGAACCTTACCCCAGTTGATTTTGGTACGTTTAGAAATCTGCATTTCTGTTTCTGCTAGAAATCTTAATAGAACTGGATTATGGTCTGAGTTTAAGGGACTGGATAGTATATAAGTATTGATTAGTAGGGCAAAAATGCGCAACCATAATCAGATCAAGAACATCTGTGCAACATGTAGATATGAAAGGATAAAATGTCGGTCCTTCAGGTGCATCCACAATAAATCCTATGTTGGTGGAGTAGTCTAAAAGGATGTTCCCACTCTTATTTCCCTTTCTGGAGTTCCAGAGTCGATGCTTGGCATTTAAGTTTCCTGCCGAAATAGTGGGAGTATTTCCGTGGAAAATGGTATCTGGATCTTTTATATCCAGCTTGGTGTTAGGGGGGTTGTAAGCAGCAATAAGATTAATCCTTCTAAAGTTGGAATTCAAAATAGTAATAGCCGTGGCTTCAATACTATGAAGGTTATTATGTGAGTAGAAGTGGTGAGGAATATTCTTAACAACCGCAGTTCCACCTCCACTGTTATGGAGTCTAACAGTTCTGTAAACAACAAAGTTTGGAACTTTAAACGTATCACAGGTCCTCAGATGGGTCTCATTTAAAAGTGCAATATCGATGTTCAGTTCAGAAAGTTTTTGAACTCCAACATGTCACTTTTAATCCCATTGCAATTCCATGCAACAATGATAAGATGATTCTTAGATATATTGGTCTTATCCATTGGTCATTATGGACACTATTTAGTCTAATGTCTTAATGCCAATATTAACCTTTTCCATGGTGTTTGCGTTTCTAAACTCAATAAGTAGATATTTAAGTTTGTTAAGGATAACTGTGATGTTCAAATTTCGAAATATTTGAAGAATATCCTTCAGATAATTTATGAAATTGCATTCACTGCTGTCAGATTTACTTGGGATATTTTTCAAGGTACTCTTGCCGATGCAAAACTTGTTTATTTGATTGAACTGGCAGAATGCTATTAGTAGGCTTTGATTTCGTCAATTCATCATTTGGCTTTTTACTATTGACATCTGCGAAAAACGCCTTGTTCAGTCATTGTTCACAGAAGCCCGTATATCACGCACTTCCATTTCATTAACTGCAGGTTTAGAAGTAGAAGATTTGGAAAGAACTCGCAGCCTTTGTAGTTGGGTGTGTGTTCTTTACCGCAGTTGCCACACTTCGGAGGCCCATCTTGAGTTATTCCGTGTACATTCCACAGTGAAATGTGAGCCAGCACATTTTACACAGTGGAGGGTGTTATAACAGCTGTTTTGCGAGTGACCATACCGCTGACATTTATGGCACTACATAAATCCAGCTCTCTTTTTATAACCTTACTGATATCTTGAGATTGAAAAGTTCAGTTAGTTTGAAGATCTTTTTATTTGTGTCGTCCTTAGGCAATTCAAGAAGAAAAATAGGCAGAGGTTGCTTATCCTTTGCTCTTTACAGTTGTGAAACATTCTGAATTCCAAATCCCAATCCTATCAATTCAACTTTGAGATCATCAGAAGTTATTTCATCTGTAAGGTTTTTAAAAACAACTTTCAACGTTTTATCTGTACGTATAGGAAACGAATTTTTCACCCTCCAGCTTACGAACGAAGTTTCTGTAATCAGTCAACCTGCTACGTGACTTCTCACCACCATCGGCCACTCCAGCCGCCCCACCCGTCCTCCCTGCTGCACAAGCCTAATCTCAACACCCCAACTGACCAGTTATTGCTCCTTTCAATGCAGCGATCAGCACTGGAAAAAGGTTCTTGTTGCTGGCATAAAAACGCATCTAAGTGCTCCTGACAATGCAATAAAGATCTCAGCTACCCAGTGAATTCTGCTAAGTGAAAAAATCATGATAGCTACTTCTGCTGTAGGACCATTTTCATCAGAATATGTCTTCAAGAAAAAGATTACTTTCACCTATCTAACATTTCACCATCGAACTTGGAACTTTGCGCTGCCCTGAGGATGGCTGCTGAGTACAGTCGAAAGCACTTGGCTTCTTAAATCATGTGAATAGAACATTAGTGCCTATTATATACATGTATTAATACATGCAAACGGCATAAAAAGTATTAATCTTTATTGTAAGTTAATAAATTTTTTAGGTGGGAACATTGGGCTCAAAACGAAAAATATTCTTAATTATTCTTTTCCCTAAGGTTTCGATGAGAGATTTCGAATGACGTGCTTTGCAACAAATGATAGGTTAAAATGTTCGAACTCTGAGCAGTACATTTGTGTACACATTAAACTAAATGTCAAATGGGATTTTTTTCTTTTTCTCTTTGTTTGCTCCAGATACATGCATATTTACATATATATAATGATACATCTTCATGTTGCCATGGGCTTCAGAGGTTCTGCCAGACTGTGTAATTTTTCTCTCCAGACATGTCTATCTTGAGCTACAGTTGTTGCATTTTGCCACCATAGGTCCATTCTATTAAGGTCCTGTTCTACATTGTCTGCCAATCGCATCCTAGGTCTCCCCTTCTTTCTGAGGCCTTTAGGTACACTGTTCATAATCCTATTTGCCAATCTGCAGCTAAGCATACGTGGAACATAGCCAAACCAACGCTGTCTCTCTCTCTGCACAAAATGTTGCTCAAAGGAGGTCGCTGACTCCTTCTTCTAACCTCATCTTCAGTGGTGCACCCAGACGGGGGGCCAAGGGACCCTGGCACCCCCCAAAGAAAAAGAAATAAAAAACCCTAGAAAATTTTCCAAAAATCTTTTCCTAATTAAAATTTATTTTTTATATTTATGTTGTGTCGTGTCTTCTATTTCTATACTACTTATGAATTAGCAGTCACATAAGGTGGAAATACCCTATAGCTCTCGGGAATCGCGGCCGCAGTGAACACAAGTCGAACGAATCGGGCAGACTAAGCGCTACTTCGTTTGCTCTAACCGGTCAGCGGGACCCTCGCCCTCCCCCCCCCCCCCAAGATTAAATCCTGAGTGCGCCACTGCTCATCATTACTTACAAAGTCAAACTATCTAATTTCCAAGATACTGCTCAGGCATCTACAATCAAAGGCATGAAGTTTCTCGTTATCCTGCTTACAAAAGGTTCAAGTTTCCCTACCATAGCTAACCTTAGAAAGAACCAAACTATTATACGGCGTACCTTTGAGTCTTTAGGTGTATATGACTATTTTTCCACACTCTTCATAGATTGTTAAAGGTCCCGGCAGCAATCCCTATTCATCTATTAATTTCATGCTGCACATCACCAGTATCTGTTTAAATAGCGCCCAAGATAAACTGAGACACCTCAAGAGTGCAACCATCCAGATTAACTGAACAACAGCCTGCCTGACCAATTTTCATCACTTTAGTTTTTTTCTCAATTTATCACCAAACCAACTCTATCACCAGTCTCATCAACAGCCCTGATGAAAGAATTCAATTCATTAACATCATTTGTTAACAGAGCCAAATCATCTGCATAATCTAAATCAGAAATTTTGAAATCTCTAGACATCTAAGGTCGAAATCTTTCCCTTGCGAAGAATATTGCGTAACATAATCAATAACCAAACTAAAAAAGAAACAAAATGCACCCTTTTCTAACTCCACTAGAAATACTAAATCAATCACTACAAGCCTTACCAACTCTTACACATGACTCAGTGTTATTATAAAAAGCTTTCATTATGTAACTAACCTGTCTGGTATACCATATGATATCACAATCAATCACAAATTATGTCGATGAACAGAGTCAAAAGCCTTTTTGAAATCTATAAACTAGTAAACCATCTTTTGAAACTCTAAACATTTCTCAAGAATCTGCATAAGTGAAAATATTTGATCAATGCATCCCTACCACTTCTGAATCCACACTGTTCATTACGCAGTTGTTCATCAACCAAATTCTTAATTTTATTAAGTATAATCATGCAAAGAACTTCACCTGGAACAGAAAGTAAACTAATTCCCCTATAATTATCACAAGAACTGCAATCACCTTTATTAAAAATTAGGACAATAATAGCTCTAGTAAAATTCTTAGGAACAATATTTTATCATAAAAAATATTCGAAATTTCAATCAGCCATGTGACAATGCAAATGTTCCCAGCTCTAAACATTTCAGTGGTGATTTCGTCCACCCCTGGGGATTTATGCAGTATTAATTTAGAGATGGCCAAAGTGATTTCAGAATGTGATATAGGATCCTCATTAGAAAATATGGGAGTAGAAATAATCCTCATTGCAAATAATGGCCGTAGAAATAATCACATTGTTTAGAACATCTCTGAAATGTTCAGCTGAATGCTTACAGAATCTCCAATTATCTTGCCATGTTTATTCCTCAATCTCTGTATACCTGTCTCTCCTTCCCACACAAAAGATTAACCAACTGGTACAACCCCCTGCTGTTGTGCTGTCTAACTGCTTCCTCTAATTTGTCAGCCAAGCTATAAAGCCAAAGATTCTTATTCTTTTCACGTTTATTATAATGCCGTCTATTAGAACTAGTTATTATTAATCTTATTGTCTATAAATTCATATTCGTTCAATCGTAAGCAAACCATGATTGTCATAATGACGAAGTCCCTAGTGTTTTAAGCATGTGTTAGTTATTCACAAACCATTAAGTTTACTTACACATAGGAGACTTTCCCCATTGTCATTGGAACTACCAATGCCAATGGAACCTAAAACTCCTTCCAAAAGGCCAGAGTCAGTACTAACTTTTAGCATTGAAGTCATCTAGCATAAGTGAAATATCTCCTTTCTTCACATAATTGGAAATATTCTGAAGTTGTCTGTAAAAAAAATCTTCGTTCTTATCAGAGTCCTCTCTGGAGGCATAGCATTAGGTGACATTCAAGTCTTTTATTTTTGCTCTAAATTTAGCTGTAAGAAATGTTTTATTAAGGCAGCATAACCTAGAAGAGCATCACTGGCGAGTCTGCTGAGAAGCAAACCTACACCTTGGAAATGCTTTCCATCCTCCCTTCCTGAAAAAAAAAATAGTTTTAAATTCTCACCTTTATCTGATCTCTTGCAAGTCTAGAATAGCAATGTTTATAAAGCTGAAATTCCTGTGTGAGGACTTCAAGAGAATAATCTCTATGTAACGTCCTGGCGTTCCACATACCTAAAGAAGGAAAACGATTAGTAGGATTTTTTAAAGAAACTGGGTTTATTGAGAAAGGTAGGGCCAACAATATCAAAAAACCCTCTAATCGCTGGCAAGGGTCCATCCATTCTTCCATTGCTAAAGGCTGAAGTCACCCATGCTGGTAGGAACTTCATGCACCACCTTTTCAAGTGGACATTTTCAAGAACCAGAATCTAGATACAAACTTACGTGCCTGAGACACTTTACTCAAGTGTAGAATTGGCAATCCCCAACAAGCTAAATGAGGGTGGGTTCAGGTACCTGCGATGGCCTCTGGTCAGGATTATCCACCAGCTAATATAAGGTATCCTGTGCCTCTGTTCATTTAGGGCTGCAACCCACAGGCAAACAGAAAACACAGCGGCATAATTGCCTTCAACAGAGGTCCACCAGTGCAGAAAGTCCAGGATCCATAATCAAGCTCAAAGCTATAAACCAGTCCAGTCTAGTTGATATAAATGGTCAGCACCAGGACACTGTAAAGTTGACCATTCCTCAGCAGGGCAGAAAAAAAAGTGGGTATAGATGATCAGATCAACTGGCCACACTGATCTGGCAGCCCTCCCCTTTTCTCTTCCAGAACAAAATATATCCTTTGATAGGTACTAACTACCTGCACCACGAGAAGGCTGGGTATCGTGCATTATGTACTAGGCTGACTGGTTCCGTGCATCATCTCTAGGGATTGGTACACTGCTCGTTTTCCACTTTATGTCTAGCTACCATTTTCAGACCATCGCTCCAGTTAGGCAATATATATTATACTTCTTTTTTAAAATAAAATGCTGTACAATTTAGACGAAGGTAAAAACTTATTTGTGTAGTTTTCATGTTGTAACTATGATTCAAAACAAAATAATGGACCTATTCATTAATTATAGTGAATACCTTGTTAAAATTTAATCTAATATTAAATAAATACATTAAATTAAATATATAAATAATAAAATTTTGTTTAGCATTTAATGTCCTCCGTATTAATTTTCAATAATCAGCCGTCCCGTGGCCGAGTGGTTAGCGCGCTTGGCTACTGATCTACGGGACCTGGGTTCGAGCCCCGGGTAAGGCATGGATGTTCGTGTTGTTTTCTGCTGAGGTCCTGCCATCCTCTCAGATCTCCTACTGTGGCATATAAACTGACAGGCTCCTGTCAGACCTCTGTGGCAATGCAGCTGCTTGAGGGGGTATTTATTATTATTTATTTTTTTTATTTTTTTTTATAAATTTTTTTATATAAAGAAGCACGTGTCCTCTTCCGATAACATCAGAATAGAAATTATATGCTAAACATGACCTCGTCTTATTAAAAAAAATAATTATCAGTACCCCATATGCACCGCTATTTTCCATGTGTAGTTTATGAGCAATAAAATGTATCAATGCCAGTTTGAATTTTTTTTATTTAAATTTCTTATCTTTAAAGAAGATTATGAAAGACCTAACTCCTGGAAGGAGGGGGGCGGGGGTTGGCTCAGTCCAGGCTCGAGTCCCGGCTGGAGCAGCATTGAGATTTATCTCTGCAAATCTCCCCACCATGCCCATGGCCAGTAGGGGACATCGAAGGGTTTGGGAAGGTTACCGTCCATCGTATACGATATTAAGCTGTGGCACTATGTGCGGGAGATCCATATCCTGTGCATGTTAAAGAACAGGCTGGATGGCCTTGACGAGAGGCTACCAACTGTTTCTCAACAGCTGTTCCAGTGGGTCCCCTCTCCCAACCTTCTCTGTGCCCTCGGGGTCCTTATGACCTGGTCATTTAGTCCGTTATGTGCAAAAGAGTGCCGCTCAGAGGTAAAACAACCCAACCTGTAAGGAGAGGGAGAAGTGATTTTGTTATGTAGATGTTTTTTTAATTACACGGAATAGAGCTCGAGGGTGACGTTATATAATACGATATCTATTTCTGCGATTAATAATTCGTTTCTTTTTCTTATGACAAAAATCAATTGATTGCATTATCAGTTATAACTGACTCACTGCAATACTCATTTATGGTGCTGCTTACCATATAAAAAAAAATGATGAACCTTGCAAAAAGAAAAGCATTAAGGGGATGAGGAGGGGATATGGAGTTTTCCCCGGGGGGGGAGCAAAAATAGCGTTACGCAATTTATAGGCATCCCCTTAAAAGGCCCTGCACACGCATTTTGCACCGGACCCCATGAAATTTTCAAGTCGGCCCTGTTTGCAAATTAATTTTTTACACTTTGTAAATTTACACGGTAATTTTAAAAGCTCGTGAAATATGATTTATTTGTGATTTTAATCCAATGATATAGGAACACAAAAACTTGGCGCGATAAAAAGGTAAGAATCGCTTGGGAGTGTTAAACAATTTAAAGTTTGACCGGAAATAAAACTGAAATGAAATTACAAAACAGTTTTGGTAAAAGAAAATGTTTTGCGAATGGGCAAAGTTGTCTGATAGCGAAGGACAGGACTATTGGTTGGGAGGGGGGGGGGGGGGGGGGTGGAGAAATAAAAAAATTTCCAACTCGAAATTCAAAATTTTGGCCACCTGAGCAAACTTACTTAGATTTCCGCTCCGTGGGAGGGGGGGAGACTCTCCTGCATTTTGCCATTTGACTTCCAATTTTCCCAATTAACTATAATTTACCGTTTAACTTCCAATTTTGCCAACTAGCCATAATTTCACAGAAATAATTCCAATATTTACATCTCGTCTGAATTGTATGGATTGTACCAAATCGGTGTGAATATTCCCTTGATTTGGCCAACTCTCCTTAATTTCACGAAAATAATCCCAATCTTTATATCTCTCCTAAATTTGCCAAATCACTTAAAACTTTTCAAACTCCCCAAGATTTTGCCAAGTTTTTTCGATTTCAGTCAACTATCCTGAATTTTACAAACCCAATTCCAATTATCACAACTCCCCGTATTTTTCAAGTGGATTCGAATTTTGCCAACTGCCCTACATTTTGTTAAGTTTCCTAAATAATTTCTCCAACACTCCTTAATTTCACAAAACAAATCCCAATTTTTACAACTCGCTGATATTTTTCCAAGTGGATTCGAATTTTGCCAACTACTCTAGATTTTGCAAACTCGCCGTAATTTTACAGAAAAAAATCGTAATTTTTACGTCTTCCCTGAATTTGCCAAATCACTTCGAATTTTATCAACTCTCCTTAACTGCACAAGAAAGGTACAATTTTCACAATTCCCCTGTATTTTACCAAGTGGTTTCCAGTTTTGCCAACTCCCCTAGATTTTGCCAAGAGTTCTTGGTTTTTCCAACTCTCCTTAATTTCACAAAACCAATCCCAATTTTTACAACTCACCTGTACTTTACCAAGTGGTTTCCAGTTTTGCCAACTTCCCTAGATTTTGCCATGTTTATTCGATTTTGTCAACTCTTCTTAATTTCACAAAAAAATCCCAATATTCACAAATCGCCCGTATTTTACCAAGTGGATTTGAATTTTGCCAACAGCCCTAGATTATGCCATCTCACCACAATATTAAGAAAAAAAAATCCCAATTTTACATCAGACCTGATTTTTGCAAAGCCACTCTGAATTTTGCCAACTCCCCCAAGATTTTCCAACTCTCTTAGATATTGCGAAGTTGCCTCGATTTTGCCAACACGCCATAATTTTACAGAACAAAAGATTGCAATTTTTACATCTCACCTGAATTATGTCAACTCTCTACGATTTTGCCAAGTCACTCCGAATTTTATCAACTGTCCTAGATTTTGCCCAACTCCCGAAAGATTTGCCAACTCGCCATAATTTTATAGAAAAAAATCCTAATTTTTACATCTCACCTGAAATTTGCCAACTTCCCATGATTTTGTCAAGTCACTCCGAATTTTGTCAACTCCCCAAGATTTTGCCAAGTTGTCCCGATTTTACCAACTCCCCAAGATTTTACCAAGTCCGAATTTTGCCAACTCCCTAAGATTTTGCCAACTCACCTGTATTTTACTAAGTGGCTTCGAATTTTGCCAACTGCTCTAAATTTTGCCGTCTCTCTCAAATCCGTCTTTGTTGCCTTAGATTTGCCAAGTTGCCTCGATTTTGACAACTCCCCTTAACTTTCCCAAAAAAAATTACAAATTTTCACAACTCACCTAGATTTTACGAAGTCGCTTCGAATTTTGCCAACTCCGAGTTACTTTGGGGAGGGAGCTTCCCCACATCCTCCCATGGGGGGAATGTGGCCCCTGCCTTTAACATGCTCAGGATAAGGTTCTCTTCAGCATACGGTGCCACGGCTTAATATCCCATAGGAAGAACGACGGTCTTTCCAAGCCCATTGGTGATACCGAATGAGCCCCACTGATGATGAGGATGAACTTCCCTCTGATATCATTACCTAGTTCTTTTGGGGATAGAAAGAGATTGAACGACCATATAGTCGTCCTTCGTTAGATGCAGATAATATAATTAAAATTCCCAGGATTTGAACGAAGAGGCCCCAAACGGTTTACCAACATTTCCAGAGGTAATGAGACGTGATTTTATTACTGTACAATTCCCAGAAATATCAACAACTATTTTTGGATTGGGACATTTGTAACGCCCTCGTATAAGCGAAAAAGAGTCGTAAATTTTATTTCTTTCAGTACAATTGCTCAAAAAAGTACCCGAACACTATGGTTGATTACAGAATTCAGAAAAAATATCTGGCAACGTTTATTTAGAAGTTAGTGATCTGGCAACCTTCGTGTCACGTGACACGAAGGTTGCCAGATCACTAATTTCTGAAAAAAAAACGTTGCCAGATATTTTTTCTGAATTCTGTAATCAACCATAGTGTTCGGGTACTTTTATGAGCAACTGTACAATAATTCTGTACTTTTTACCACTTGTATATTAAAAAGCAATATTAAATATATAATGTAATAAAATATTGTTTTCCCCAAAGTTCATCATAAATAAAATAAACTCGAATTCAACGTAAACAGAACTTTTAGCGTTGAACCAAAGACAACAAAGTTAAAATTTTTCATTATTGAAATGGTTTGTGCTCAGGATCAGTTAAAAGAAATGAATTGGTCCCTGACTAAACGATTACTGAAACGATTTGGACTTGGATTCAAAATGTACTAAAATGATTTGGGCCCCCCGATCAATAATTACGGAGATATCTTGGGCTTGGTCTCAGTTGGGTTGGGTTGTTTTACCTCTGAGCGGCACTTTTTTGCACACAGCGGGCTAAATGCCCAGGTCACAAGGACCTCGAAGGCTCAGAGAAGGTTAGGGGACCCACTGGAACAGATGGTAGGAGACAGATGGTAGCCTCCCGTCAAGGCAATCCAGTGTGTTCTTTGACTTGCACAGGGTATGGCTCTCCCGGCCATGGGGCCACGGCTTTAACGTCCCATGCCACTCAGAGGTAAAACAACATAACCCAACTGATATTGACAACAACATGTGGCCTTCAAAATGGACAGAGTCTTCTCCCATACAGTAGCTGAATTGGGCGCAATGCCCGTGGTGGCATTGGGCACTTACCAATATGCTCGTAAGAGAAAGGGCAGTTGCTTTTCCCAATCCCGAGGATGTTCTCGGATCAGATGGATTGCAGCATCTAGTTCCAAAGTTCCCTAAGCCATTTGACTCGGGATGCGCTGGAGTTGAGAACCGTGGCGATGCCCCTATCCTCCGGATGAATTCTTGCGTGAGATTAGATATGAAATTCGATCCTCTATCTCTGGATATCACCTGAGGCACCCCGGTTCTAGCAAATATTTCAAGTAGTGCTTCACAAGTCGCCTTAGCAGATACTGCTGAAAGGCAAACGGTCTCAGGCCATCTGGTATGCTGATCTACTAGGCACAGTATGAGGCAATGTTTCTGGCTTGACTCTGGCAATATCGGACCGATAATATCAATATTCACAACTTGGAAGGGATGCTCAGGTCGAGTCACTGGCGTGATAGGAGGTACCTTTTCAAATTTTTTTTCTCACCGCCCGTAGTTGGCAATTCTGACAACGTTTCCAACGTTCCTTCAATTCTGACAATGTTCCCAAAATCTAGGGGAAGCTGGCAAAATTCAGAGTGACTTGGTAAAATCGTGGGGAGTTGTCAAAATTCGGAGTGACTTTTCAAAATCGTAGGGCGTTGGCAAAATTCAGGTGAGATGTAAAAATAGGATTTTTTCTGTAAAATTATTGCTAGTTGGCAAAACTTAGGGAGTTGGCAAAATCTAGGGGCAGTTGGGAAAATTCGGAGTGACTTGGCAAAATCATGGTGAGTTGGCAAAATTCAGATGAGATGTAAAATTTTGGATTTTTTTCTGTAAAATTATGGCGAGTTGGCAAAATCTAGAGGCAGTTGGCAAAATCGTGATGAGTTGGCAAAATTCAGATGAGATGTAAAAATTGGGATTTTTTTTTGTAAAATTATGGGAAGTTGGCAAAATTCGGAGAAGCTTGGCAAAATCGTGGAGAGTTGACAAAATTCAGGTGAGATGTAAAAATTGCAATCTTATTTCTGTAAAATTATGTCGTGTTGGCAAAATCGAGGCAATTTCGCAAAATATAGGAGAGTTGGCAAATCTTGGGGGAGTTGGCAAAATTCAGAGTGACTCTGCAAAAATCAGGTGAGATGTAAAAATTTGGATTTTTTTTTTCTGTAAAATTGTGGCGAGATTACAAAATCGAGGAAACTTGGCAAAATCTAGGGCAGTTGACAAAATTCGAATCCACTTGGTAAAATACGGGCGAGTTGTGAAAATTGGGATTGTTTTTGTGAAATTAAGGAGAATTGACAAAATCGAGAAAACTTGGGAAAATTTTGGGGAGTTTGAAAAATTTGAAGTGATTTCACAAATTCAGGAGAGATGTAAAGATTGGGATTGTTTTGTGAAATTAAGGAGAGATGCTAAAACCGAGAACTCTTGGCAAAATTCGAATCCACTTGGTAAAGTACAGGTGAGTTGTTAAAAAAAAACACCCCCAAAAAAAGAACCAAACTATTATACAGTCTAATTTTAGTCTTTAGGTGTATATGCCTATTTTTCGATGCTCTCCATAGATTCTTAAAAGTCCCAGCAGCAATCCCTATTCTTCTATTTATCTCATGCCACACATCACCAGTATCTGTTACATAAAAAATAAATAAATAAATACCCCATCAAGCAGCTGCTTGCCACAGAGGTCTAACAGGAGCCTGTCAGTTAATATGCAATAGTAGAAGGTCTGAGAGGATGGCAGGACCTCAGCAGAAAAACGACACAAACAGCCATGCCTTAACCCGGGGCTCGAACCCAGGTCCCTTAGATCAGTAGCCAAGCACGCTAACCACTCGGCCATGGGACGGCTCTGCCCTAATGAATGGGGGCGGGGTGGCTCAGTCGGTAGCGCGCCAGGCTCGTAATCTGTAGTTCCCAGGTTCGAGTCCCAGCTGGGTCAGGGTTGAGATTTATCTCCGCAAAATTTCCCCGTCCTGCCCACGGTCAGTAGGGGACACCGATGGGCTTGAAAAGGCCGCCGTCCGTCGGATGGGACGTTAAGCCGTGGCCCCGTGTGCGGGAGAGCCATACCCTGTGCACGTTAAAGAACACGCTGGATGGCCTTGACGGGCGGCTACCATCTGTCTCCCAACAGCTGTTCCAGTGTGTCCCTTCCCCCAACCTTCTCTGAGCCTTCGGGGTCCATGTGACCTGGTCATTTAGCCCATGGTGTGCAAAAAAGTGCAGCTCAGAGGTAAAACAACCCAACCCAACCCTAATGAATGAATAATGAATGGATTCATCTCATCAACATTAGTGGCCAAATCATCTGTGTAATCTAAATCAGAAATTTTCAAATCTCTAGACCATTTAAGGCCAAAATCTTTCCTTTGCAAAGAATTTCACATTACATAATCAGTAATTTTCATAATCATTTCTTACGCCTTCATTAGTTGAGAGTGGTCAGTGTTCTCTCATCTATAGGCAGTATCATAATCTTCGTATCTGCTTTACATTATTCCAATGTAAAGTTATATTGTTCGTAGCTTAATCAGTCATGCACTGGATTGTCTTCGATGTCTATGATCTTGATTGAATATTAAATATTTCAGGTTTTGTAACTTTTTAAATATTAAACGAGTATTACGAAAAATCGAGCTGTGTAATGACTTCACTAAGGAATTCAATTTGTCCCAAATGATATTTATCCGTATAAAGCTTATTTGAAAAGTTAAGGGAAATTCCATTCTTGCAAAGCATAGAGTTATTTCGAAATATCCCGTCACAGAGCTCAATTACTAACAAATAGCATCTTAAAGGAAAACTTTATATAAAAAACGTAAAAAAATGGGTTTAATTTAAAACAACACTATTTTACTCAAAGAAGAAAAATATATTTTACCAAATACTTATTTACATTATAAAACGTTAAAGCTGACACTAATAAATCCTGATACATGTAAATATTTACAAAAAAAAATTTTTGTTGTCTTCTGTCGTTTATATTTTGTCTCTGAAGCCTCTCGTTGCAGGGTCCAACAGTAGTCCGCCAACATACTCTCGTTCCATTTGCCGCTATATCGTTTCTTGATCGAAGCTTTCTCCATGATCATCCCAGACCGCTCCTCCCATCAACAGTGGGAAAAAATCAGGTATGTCATACATATACACAATAAACGCCCTCACACGAAAATGCTGCCTGAAATATACAAGACTTATCTACATTACAGGACTATTTATGCTGACGTCATAACCTGGTCCACAGGCCTTCTGTTGTAGGAGGTGTTGATCGGACTCCATCACATATTCACAGAGATAGTGTATTGTTTATTATATAAGTTTTTTTAAATAATAAAAGTGCAATCGAATAAATTATTTACTCGAAGATTAAATTCATTGTGGACAGTATTGCCTAATCAAGCATAACTTAATACCAATTTTCATAAGCATTGAAATGGATGACAATTAATGGTAATCAATATGCACGATGATAATCAGCAGGGAAATGATAACTTCGGAATCCACTGGTCTAACACATATGGTACGTTTCAATCTGGTCTTGAAGTGACATGTACAGTAATCGTAATTGTTCAGGACCTTTGTGAAATCCTCTTGACTCATTTAGCCATAACAGAAACCTCACATTTAATAACATTTGCCCTATTCATACGTTAATCCTTGTTCTAATTCGAATACAGAGAGCCCAGTAAAGCACTATATAAAAAATATATACAAAAAACTTTATAAATACATTCACAATTGATAAAGTAGCCTATGTGTACAATGAATTTGTTAAACAGAAATAGATGATAGGTAATATATTACAGTAACATTTATTTCGGAAGGGAAAGGGTGGCAGAGCAGGTAGCGCGCCAGTCTGCTAATCTGCCAGTTCTCAGTTTCGAGTCCCAGATGGGTCAGCATTGAGAATTATCTCCGCAAAACGCTGTGCCCTCGGTCAGTAGGGGACACCGATGGGCTTGGAAAGGCCGTCGTCCGTCAGATGGGACGTTAAGTTCTGGTTCTGTGTGCAGGAGCTGTACGGCCTTGGCGGAAGGCTTCCATCTGCAGCAGCCCATCCTAACAACTGTCCAGTGGGTCCCCTCCCCCAAATCTTCTCTGAGTCCTCAGCGTCCTGGTGACCTTGCCATTTAGCCCACTGTGTGCAGAAAAGTGACGCTCAGAGGTAAAATAACCCTTTATGTGTCAAGTTACGCTTTTAGTGTGATCTACATGCTAAAATCAGGTAAAGCATTTGTTTTTCAGAAGAACTGAAATTGCAGTGATTTTTCTGATGCAAACACAGAAAACATCTGTTAGAAAGGTTGGGCCACCACTGACCTAACTAATATGTTGAATGTACTTCAGTTCACTACGTCAATGAACACTGTTCTGGATTAAGGAATGCAATTATTCACGATAGAGTAGTTTGCATATGCAGAATTTAATAAAATTCTAATTTCAAATGATTAACAGGTAGCTATACATAGAAATGAGGAAGGCAGAATTTTTATTAAATGAAATACCATAAGGAAGTACCAAATGTTACTTGATAAACATATATATATATTTATGTATATATATATATATCATTTTCTAACCATTTAATTACGAGGGGCGTTCAGAAAGTTCTTGACATCCATCTGCAGAACAAAAACCATTGCACTTACCTCAACGAAACATTTACTCTCCTTCAAAGTATTCCCCTCCAGCATCTGTCTAAACCGGGAATGCAAAATTACGAGACTGGAATGCTAATAACTGATCTAACTACCTGCCATAGCTACAATGTAGCTTATGAGTTGACGATCCTGTTTCCTAATGACTGACACAACTACCCGAACTAGTTGCAATATAGCATATGACATTACGAGCTTGGTGCACTAATAACTGACCTAAACTACCCGCCATAATTACAATGTAGCATATGAGATTACGCTCCTGGTTCTTAATGACTGACCCAACTTCTTGACCAACCATAGCGATTCTTGTATGATTTTTACATTGATAGTTTTTATCCTTTACGGCTTATACAATAAAACCTAATGATATTTAACATATCTAGTTTTTAGGTTAAAGTAAACTTTTAGTCATGGAGAAATTTACATATTAAAAGAAGTTCTATTTTATTCCAAAATTAGCGCTTGCAAGTTCTCTTCACCATGTTGGGTTTGTTGCTGCCATTGTTTGCCAACCTTAGATTTGGGAGAGAACTCACTAACTCATAAATGATTGGCATTTATTTTCATAGAATAGGTCAAATGACTAGGTCACGTGGGCGGGGTGGCTAAGTCGTTAGCGCGCTAGGTTCGTAATCTGCAGTTCCCAGGTTCGAGTCCCAGCTGGGTCATCGTTGAGACTTATCTCCACAAAACTCCCCGCCCTGTCCACGGTCAGTAGGGGACACCGATGGGCTTGGAAAGGCCGCCGTCCGTCGGATGGGACTTTAAGCCGTGGTCCCGTGTGTGTGAGAGATATACCCTGTGCACGTTAAAGAACATGCTGGATGCTCTTGACGGGAAGCTACCATATGTCTCCCAACAGCTGCTCCAGTGGGTCCCCTCCCCCAACCTTCTCTGAGCCTCCGGAGTCCTTGTGACCTGCCCATTTAGCCCATGGTGTGCAAAAAAGCGCCTCTCAGAGGTAAAATGACCCAACCCAACCAGGTCACAAGCATCCCAAAGAGTGAGAACTGGGTAGCAGACCCACTAGACAGCTATTAAAAGCCTGCACTGGAGGCCATCAACACCTTCTTTAATATGTACAGTGTATAGCTCTCTTGCACACAGGACCACGGTTCATAGTCCCCTCAGACGGACAATCGTTCTTAAATCAGTTCCACTTATAGACAGACTAAACACTGACGTAAATGGCAATAAGTGTTGAGTCGATGGCATCATAAAGAATTCGCATAATCATCCGTCTCATTAGAGCGAGGGTTCGCTCAATCGATAGGGTACAAACTCGTAAATCTGCAATTCGTAGGTTCGAGTCCCACCTGTGCCAGTGTTGAGATTTATCTCTCCTAAACCCTACTCTGCCATTGGTCAGTAAGGGGGCATCAGTGGTCTTGATGTCATGTGCAACTGGTCTTGGTGCCACGCCCCATGTGCTGAAGAGCCCATGCCCTATACACGTTAAAGAACACGCTGAATGGATTTGACGTGAGACTGCCATCTGTATCATAACAACTGGCTTATAGGGTCTTTGACTTGGCCTCCAATTACAGAGAGCCAGAGGACCAAATTTATGACGTCACTCCAGCAGTACCGTCGGCAGGATGTAGCATAGAGGCAGCCTGCCTCACGGCGCCTGTGATGGTCCACCCATTCACTTTTACTTTTCCTTAACCAGTTTTGCTTAATTTACGTTATATTTATCATTTTTAGATTATTATTTCATTTTGTGGACATTGCAATCCTCGTTCCGAGAAAAATTATTTGCGAACAGCAATGACCCAAGAAACATTGGTTGATCTAGGAACCATATCGATGGAGGGGACATAGCTTATAATTTAAATTTAGTAGTGCTTATAAACAGTTTATTGTGCGATATCCCCGTAGAGCAAACATTTAATTAATATTATTATATAATTGTTTTGCATTAATGTTTCTCTTGTAATAAAAACAAAACAAAAATATATTTTTGCTTTATAATCCATCAGGGACGAAATTTAATTGTTTACCTCAGGGCGCGATCTAATCTGGCAACGGCCCTGCACTCAAGTAGTTCTACCATATACATATTTTACACATTTTTTATTATAATATTATTACTGGTGGACTCTGTTTATGTTTATCTATAAATATATTTTATTGAAGAAAAAAATGAATTGTATTAATTAGCACTATGATATTTGATAATAAATACGAGTTATTTTCTTTCGAAATAAAATGTATTCATAGATAAACATTAGTATAAATGTTAGCACAAGAGTACACCAGCAATAATAGTAGAATAAAAAATATAATAATTATCTATATGGTAGGGTTGGGTTGTTTTACCTCTGAGCGGCACTTTTTTGCACACCGTGGGCTAAATGGCCAGGTCACAAGGACCCCGAAGGCTCAGAGAAGGTTGGGGGAGGGGACCCACTGGAACAGCTGTTGGGAGACAGATGGTAGCCTCCCGTCAAGGCCATCCAGCGTGTTCTTTAACGTGCACAGGATATGTCTCTTCCGCACAAGGAGCCACGGCTTAACGTCCCACCCGACGGACGGCGGCCTTTCCAAGCCCATCGGTGTCCCCTCCTACTGACCGTGGGCAGGGCGGGGAATTTAGCGGAGGTAAATCTCAACGCTGACGCAGCTGGGACTCGAACCTGGGAACTACAGATTACGAGCCTGACGCGCTACCGACTGAGCCACCCCCGGCCCATCTGTATGGTAGGACTACTTGAGCCGACGTCATACATTTGGTCCACTGGCCTTCTGTTATAGGAGTGTTCATTTAGCCCACTGTCTGCAAAAAAAGTGCCGCTCAGAGGTCAAATAACCCAACTTCCCGACACTCTGACGGCCTGACATCGCGGCTGCGACGGACAGTGAAGCTACCAGATCCTCTGCGGACTGCACGAGCGTCTCACATACGACACTCTTGAAATGTCCCCCAGAAAGAAATCAATACAAGAAAGATCGGGCAATCTGGGGGGCCACGGGATGGGACCACCGCACCCAATCCATCGGTTCCCAAATGTGGCATCAAGATGCTGACACATGTCCATGCTGAAATGGGCGAGTGCCCCATCGTGCTGGAACCACATACGAATGCAAATTGCGGCTGGAACATCCTGAAGCAATTCCGGCAAAACCTGTTGCAGAAAAATACGGTACATTTGCCCATCGAGGCGGTCCGGCAGTAGGTAGGGTCCAATTAAGTAATCATGCACGATTCCCGCCCAGACGTTGACGGCGAAACGTTGCTGGTTTGAATTTGGGCGTGTAAAATGCGGGTTCTGGGCCGCCCACAAATGCGCATTATGGACATTCACTACGCCTTCACGTGAGAATGTTTCCCCGCGCATGTGCGCAGAGCACATGCGCGGGGAAATCGGGATGTGCGGCACTTTGCTGCAGGAAATCAACAGCTGTCAATGCCTGCATTCGCTGCAAGTGATAGAGGTGTAGCCCTTCATCATGCAGTACTCCGCCAGACACTGTTCGATGCACACCCAGGCTCCGAGCGGCGGATCGCGTGCTTGTACACTCTCACCATACATAAAATGTCCTCGCTCATAGCTGGCGTTCTGACCGTCCGTGCTCGTCTGGCATCATGTCGACTGATGTGGAAGGTCCTCAGACATTCTATGACCTGTCTCAGACATCAGAAGGCGCCTGCCTCAGATATCAGAAGGTGCCTGCCTCAGACATTTTATGATCGGGCACACCGCGCATAGGATATCACTCACGGTAGAGTCTTTGCGCCTCTCTACAATTGCCCTCGGCTACTCCGTACATCAGGTGCATATCGGCTTTCTCTGCGTTCGTAAACTGCTCCATCTCGTGTCCGGTCGACGCTGAGAATGCTGGGGTTTGGCCGATCCAGCGCTTTTAAGCCATGACGCCTCTTCTGTGCCCCCTACCGACGTCGGGTTGCGTTTGCGGCCGCATATTCTATGACGAATATTGGTGGGTTCGGTGTGTACCATGTAGGAAAAAAGGGGAGAAAGAGATTATTTCCATGCAGTATAACATTTCCTCTTACATTTTAGAGCTCTTAAAAACAATTTGCAAAATGGTTGAAATATATACAGGGTGATTCAAAACTTATCGTTCAAATTTCGTGGGGAGGTAGGGAATACGTCAGGAAACCGATTTCACATAGGAAAGTATGTCCGCAAACGTTATCTACATGAAAAAAATGGACAAGTAAAGTGAACACAAGGAAACAGTACAGTTAAGTGGTAACGAATGTGACTTTTATTCCAACAAGGTAAAGTACAGGTTCACAGTAGGTGCTCAAAATTGCGACCATTTACACGGACACAGGGTTCACAGCGCCGTTGCACTGACCGCCGAACATTTTTAAAAACGCCTGGCATATCACGGACAATGCCTGCGGCGGCCACTATTCGTGCAACAAGGTCCATTTCACTGTCGACGGGGGTCTCGTACACATGGTCTTTCAAGGCCCCCTCACAAAAGGAAATCCATGGGCGATAAATCAGGTGACCTGGGTGGCCAAGCGATCGGTCCACCTCTACCGATCCATCGAGCTCCGAATGTTCGGTTCAGGTAATCATGCGCAACAATTGTGCTATGGGCCCGTCATGTTGATACCACATATCTCGGGGGATATGCGCAGGAACAGCGCCCAGAAAAGTCGGTAACACTGACTCGAGAAATATTAGGTATTTCCGGCCGTCCAATCGGGGCGGTCCCAACAAACAGTCACCAATGATTCCAGCCCACACATTTACGGCAAAACGATGTTGCGCAGCGTGACTTCTCGTACCATGCGGGTTGTCGTAAGCCCACACATTTACGGCAAAACGATGTAGCGCAGCGTGACTTCTCGTACCATGCGGGTTGTCGTAAGCCCACACATTTACGGCAAAACGATGTAGCACAGCGTGACTTCTCGTACCATGCGGGTTGTCGTAAGCCCACACATGTGAATTGTGTGTATTGAACACACCTTCAGGAGTGAATGAAGCTTCATCTGTAAAAGGGACAGAAGCTGGAAAACTGGGGTCCAACGTCTTCTCCCCCGTATCCTGCATGTTGCTGCGCAGTGAACCACGTTCGCGCAGATTGCGATGCACACGTGGAAACATTTGATGCTGCGGTATTCTTCTGTTGGGGTAAAAAAGGGGAGAAAGAGATTATTTCCATGCAGTATAACATTTCCCCCTACATTTTAGAACTCTTTAAAAGCAATTTGCAAAATGCTTGAAATATATGTAAAGAGGTGTAACAATTTTTTCCTCTATTACTATTATTAGCATTCTCCAAGGGGGGGGGGATGGTCCTCTTGTCCCCCACCCGCCCACTTAATCCGGCCCTGAGTGAGTATAATTATTTTTATTTAACGTTGCAATTTTTTTTAATCGTTACGATATGCCAATCGTCAAATTAAAAGTCTGAATTTACTGAATGTGCAAAAGAGATTGCAAATTCGTATTGAGAAAAGTGTTGAACAATAAATAAATAATCTCTGAATCAGCTGCTTGCCACAAAGATCTACAAAAGGTTAGCAGATTAATAAGCATAGAGAAGACTTGTGAACTGAAGGACAACACAAGAAAGAAAATATCCATTCCTTATATGGGGCTTGAAAAGAGGTTCCTTTTTATTAGTAGACGAGCACACTATGTAGTTGGCCACCAGGGCAGTCACAGTTGAAAATACTGCTAATACCTTTTTATCTTTGTCTTTCATTAATTAACTGATATTGGTGATCGTTTTACTAAACTGTACTATTTGAAATACTGCATTTAAATCCAACATTAATTATCCTTAATAAAAAATATTTGTGAATGTTCTGTGACATTTCAACAGACACACAAGAGTTTATTAATGGACATCATGCTCTTGGTCTTTGTGAAATGAGCACTACACAGCTGATTGAAGCTAGAGGGCTCCCAGTTCTCTCATTGGTCGCATGAATCAAACTTGGCAAAACTTCTGGATATTTTAATGAAAGCATATAAAAATGAAATGAAAGTGAATGAGATTCCTGTTATTTATGCCGAAGAGTCAAAACATTATGAACACCTGCCAAATATGATGTTGGTCCTCCACGTGCCACAAAAACAGCTCTTACCCGGCGAGGCATGGACGCTACAAGATTTCTAAAGGTGCCTTGTGGTATCTGATACCAACACATTACCAGCAAATCCTTTAACTCTTGTAAGTTACGTGGTTGAGCCGCCGCAGATCGGATGTGCTGTTCCAACACAAACCACAGATGCTCGATTGGTGTCTGGGGAATTTGGAGGTCAGGGCAATACCCGAAAGTCTTCCTCATGTTCCGCGAACCATTTTCAAACAATCCGGACAGTGTGGCATGGGCGCATTATCTGTTGAAAGAAGGCACTACTAGAGGGGTATTTTATTGTCACGAAAGGATGTACCTGGGCTGCAATGTCATTTAGGTAGGGGGTAGATGTCATAGTTTCCTGCACATGAACGACTGGAACTAGGGTTTCCCAGCAAAACATTGCCCAAAACATTACACTTCCTCCACCGGCTTGTTTTCGTCCCACGGTGCATCCTGGTGCTAACACTTCCTCGGGTAAACGATGCACATGTACAGTCGCTCAGAAAAATTTTCGAACACTATGGTTGACTACAGAATTCAGAAAAAATATCTGGCAACGATTTTTTTAGAAGTAAGTGATCTGGCAACCTTCGTGTACAGAAGTTTGCCAGATTTACACTTACTTCTGAAAAACTTACTTCTAAAAAAATCGTTGCCAGATATTTTTTCTGAATTCTGTAATCAACCATAGTGTTCGAATATTTTTGAGCGTACTGTACCAGCCATCCATATGGTGCAACAGAAAACGAAATTCATCGAACCATATGACCTTCTTCCAATCATTCAAGGTCGAGTTTTGATATCGCGTGCCCACTGAACTCTTGCTTCTATGGGCATCGCCAAACCTACATTAGGGGATGTCTTCCAGTGTAAATGGCTTTAGCCTTTAGTAGCAGCGGAACAGGTCTTTGCCCCATTCTTGCGATTAGGGGGCTGTTTGATATTGTAGACATTTCCTCTCTCAATAGACATAATTTCTTTAAACATACCACCAACCATTTTCTCTCCGTAGGTAGTTGGAATGTGCACAGAGATTAATCTCTTGATGTCCTCACACAAGAAAATCAGATGACAGATAAAGGTCAGATTCTTAAACGTCACCGTATCAAATGACGATGCTGCCAAAGGAGGATAGTCGATATTTCATGTATGTATAGCTTTATGTATAAACTGATTTAGAGCTTTATGTATAAACTGATTTAGAGCTTTATGTATAAACTGATTTAGAGCTTTATGTATAAACTGTTTAACTTATTGTGTGGTCACTGTTTAACTTATTATCGTTTTCATGTTGTATAAATGAAAAACAAAATTTGCGTTTTTCTTTTTAATCTTTTTATGGCATGTTTATCGTTGTTCCCCTAACTCTTCATGGTTTTCTATTGTACCTTAGTGTTGCCAAATGTGATACTTTCAGGAACGTAACCTCCACAGTTGGCGAGGGATTACTGTAGCATGCCGCTTTCTTAACTCACATCAAATGTTATTTCGAATAAAGTATCCTATCCTTATATGTATGTATCCATTACGTTTCACTTTCATATACCCTTTCCTATATTCTATAATCAAATCGGGCCTTCTAACATTTTGAGAGGAGAGCAGCGAGGTGTCCAAAGACGGACTTGGCGAGCATCAATAATTCCCAAACACCAGCTCATCGAAATAACATTTTTGCATTTTCACAGGTTTTCAACTATGGGATGGTTTTCAACTATGGGATATCGCAATATTTTCAACTGAAGAAAATTCTTCTAGTTAGGTGCTTTTAAATCTCTCATTATTAAAAAGGCGAAATGTAAACTTCCTTGTTGCAGCAAATATATAAAATATCGATTGTTTTTGCATTGTTTTTAAGGAATACTTCACTGTGTGTAAAGCCAAGGATTTCACTTTGACTGCAAAAAAGGAAATCCCGATTTCTCGTGTATGGGAATGAACCACGATAACATAAATACAGTTCGTTAAATTCTACCCATTACAAGGGGAAAAAATCTTATAGAATTTAAAAATACAATGTAAAACACCTGTGTAAAATCTAATTGCGATGCGATAAATATGCAATTTCAGTTACTTCTCTTTAAAAGATTAAATCACTATTTAGGAAAATAACGATTTTAACTACAAAACAAATACTGTTAAAAATACCTCTGTGGTGGTTATTCACGCATGGGATGAGAGTCATGGCAATGGCAGCAGATCATACGTCTTAGAGCTCTCATAATTCTACTCCCCAAGCTTTTTCTTTTTTGTCGTGGCTCTAGTTCCTTTCTCTCTGCAGGTTCTTCTGTGAGCTCTGCATCTGAAAAAAGAAGAAAATGAAACTTTACGATGTTTATTGGTTACGAAATATGAATAAGAAATAGCTATATTTGAAATTTAGGAATTCAATAAGAACGGGACGATCTGTTAAGTGTTCTACAGCGCAAACTCACTTGCTCTATTTACAATTTTCGTCTGAAACAGCTCATTCTGCATAAAAGTCAAATGAAGAATTAAAGATGACATGAGTCAACGGGCAAGGGGACGACTGTCAACTGAGACGTTCGCCGTAGGTTTCCTAAAAAAGGTAAGTCCACATACAGTTTTGTCTTATAGTTACTAAGGACAAGTAAATGTTCAATCCTTAAACTTTCTTCCTTTCCTCCCCCTCACAAAAACAGGGAGAGCAGTTCCTCCTAAACGACCACCAAATTCTGCATATCCACAGGCGGAAATTGAAAAAAGGAACACCCAGAAGGTATTTCTTTAGGAACGTCATAATATAATACGTTAATAGTTAAGGGCAGCAGAAACAGTGAGCCAGGATTGAAAGTCATTGAATGAAGTAATGACGTCACTGAGGACGACAACATGCAAATGTACGCAACTCGTATTTAAGGACTAGGTTGTGAAGAAAGAAATTATTCGTCTTGTGTCATGTTGTTCAGAGCTATTTGAAGAAGCTACCATGCCTGGGCGACGCAGACGCGCAATGTTTATCCAGTTAGCGGAGTTTCAGTGAGGTCATATAGTGGGTCTTAGGGAAGCAGGTTGGTCTTTTCGTCAAATTGCACACCGCGTTGGACGAGAGGTATCAGAAGTGGTATGATGGTGGCGTCGATGGTCAGACGAGCATTCGCACCCTCGCAGACGTTGTTCCGGGCAACGTAGAGTTATGAACGCACGAGAGGATCGGTGTATCAGGAGGGAGGCTGTGGCAGAGCGGACGGCTACGGCATCACAAATTCGATCCTCTGTCCTACCAAGAGTGTCTACAAGAATGATACGCAATCGTCTTTTGGAAGCAGGACTACGGGCACACGTGTCGCTGGCATGGTTACCACTGTCACCTCGTCACTGTCGAGCACGTTTGCAGTGGTGTCAAGAACGAGGTCACTGGAGGGAAGAATGGCAGTCTGTGGTCTTCAGTGATGAAAGCCCAGCGTGATATCCAGCATTTGCACGCCAGATTGCATGCCAGATTGGAAGCTTGTATTGCTGCTCGAGGAGGTTCAACACCTTATTAAAATGTGCTATCTGCAAAATGTAATACTCATGAAAAGGTTTAATAAACATTGAATCACTTCACACGTGTGATCACTATCCTTTCTCAACAAGTTGTTTCTACTAAATGAATCTCATAGATTAAGCTTCAATTGTTTATGGTGTACTTTTTTTCAATTTCCGCCAGTGTAGTTAGTTACTTTACATCATAAACATTGTAGGGATTTGTCTCCAATATACCAGGAAAAGAACTTATTAAGAAACGTTCTCTTCCATTATAAGAGAAGTTCCACGAGAGTTGATCCTAATGATTTAAATGCCAAATGTATTGCAACTTTGTGTCATTTATTATATACATATTTTAGAAAACTGGAGTACTCGAGAAACCAGAACAAATTGGTTAATAAATATATAAAAATCACATTTCTTTAACCCATTAAGTATCTAAAGACAGTTAAACATTTTTTTTCTTAAACGTTTCATTTAACTTCGTTTAATTTTTATTTTAATATTCATTGTCATTCAAAATAAAATTCACTTTCATTTAGTACATAATATGTCTGAATATCTAGAGAAATTTTTAAAGTCCATTCATTTTTTCTGCTGTAAGAGAGATAAAAATTTTCTGGCTACAATTTCGTGTTTTTTTATAGATCTTAGAGGTTAACAGGATTAGTACTTTAATAAATATTTTTGGCTACGGCTGACCAGTGTTTAAGGAAACTATGATGATAATTTTGCTCTCTCTAATAACTTTAACGTCTGTATTAGAGATAAGTTAGGGTTCAAGTTTTGGATGTCGATCTCAAAAAAAAAGAAATATTATGTTAAAAGAGAAATTATGACGTCGCAAGATTTATATATGCAAAAATGTATCCAGCTATATCTTTTTCTTTTAAATTCTTTAGAATATACTCCATTGAAATTTTAAAACACTTAAATTTGTTTGAAGACAAAATTCAAATCTCAATGTTGTTTGAAACAAAATAAGTATGATGAGCAGAAACATAATCTTGAGTGTCATGATGGCAACCACGATGGTCAACCATTTTCTGCAACATGACACGTTTGTTCAGAAATTTCTACCGAGCACACAGGGGCAGATCTAGAAGCCACCAAAGGCAAAGCTACAGGGGAAGGTGGTCATGCCCCCTCCCCCGTAGATCCGGATCTGTTTTCTTCTAATAAAAGGTTAAAAAATATGTGAATTTTAAGTTGCATAATATGTGATAGAGCCAAGATCTCAACGCACAAATACTTCAGCAAAGCAAAAGAGATCAATCGACCGAACAGCACATAAATATCTGTTCCTTCCATAAACATAGCCCTATGTGTAGAAAAAGACATTTATTCACTACTGCACAAAATTGCGTTTAACCTCTACTCCCATTTTTGTGTATAGAAAGAACATTGGGATTCATATAATAAATATACAGTCGTATCAGAATCATATGCCCACCTACCATAGTATATGTATGGTAGCTGGTCATATTATTCTGATACGACTATGTATATATTTACATTTAGAAACCATTGTTTTTCTAGTGGGCAGGAATGACTCAGCCGCTAGCGCTCCAGGCTCGTAATCTGCAGTTCTCAGGGTCGAGTCCCGCCTAGGCCAGCTTTGAGATTGATCTCTGCAAAACTCCCCACCCAGGGAGGGTCATCACATATACCGATGGGCTTGTAAAGGCGTCGTTTGTCAGCCGGATGGGAGGTAAAGCCGTGGCCCCGTGTGCGGGAGAGCCAGACCCTATGAACGTTAAAAACACGCTGGATGGCCTTGACTGGATCTGGCTCCAAACAGCTGTCCGGTGTGTCTCTTTCCTCCAATTTACTCCGAGCCCTCGGGTCTTTGTGGCCTGGTCATTTATCCCATTGTGTGCAAATAAATGCTGCTCAGAGATAAAACAATCCAACCGTTTGTTATTCTACAACAATAATTTATTAGAAGTTATAAAAAACATTTAAAAGAAAGCAAATTAAATTTAAAATACGGAAGAATAATCAACTGAGCCAAGTTAGTGGGAAAAATGTATGATTAAAACATGGACGACGGTAACAACAATAGCAATAACATCAGAAACAGATATCACAACGAAAGCAATATAAATGGGTACTCACTATACTCGAGGAAGGCGGACGTTTCCGCTGCCTTCTTCGCGTCCTATAAACGGAAGATAGTTGTAAGAGATTTGCCGTGGTTATTCTAATCACATCAAGTAAAACTATTGCATTTACCTTTCGACATTAAAATTATATTAATAACAATATTATATTCTTAAAAGTTCAATTCTTAGAAAAATATTTCTCGTTATCTTGACTGAAAGATCTTTATTCCTATAATTATTAAGAAGATGCCAATATCAGGAGTTCACAAACTTTTACTTTTAAAAAAATGAGTGAATAAAATTCAGACTCTCAGCATTAATAGCTAATGTTTTGTGGATAACACATAAAATTTCTTTAAATAATAATGTAAGAAAGTTTAATAGAAATGAAATTGAGTTACAACGTGCAACAATTTGGGAATATTTGATTTGCTACTCTAAAGATACCTACTGTTCTAAAAGTCTCTACTCTAGTAATCCTATCTTGATATAATCTTAAAGATCTTCAAAATCTTAGTAGCATTATCATTTTCCAAAATATTTTATATAATCATCGAAATAAACTTACGAAAAGGCGGACTTGTGTAATTTCAGCGAAAGCCACCTTCCTCTGAAAAGTGAGAAAGCATTTAATTAGAAAACATATCATTGCAAGCTTTATAGGTATATATATATATACACAACTTGTTAAACAATAAATTTGTATATACTGCCGTAATAGAAAAAACTAAGATTTAGACTTATATTCTTTTCGCTATACCTCTTTTGTAATGAGGCGCGGGGGTGGCTCAGTCGGTGGCGAGCCAGGCTCGTAATCTGTAGTTGCCAGATTCGAGTCCCAGCTGAGTCAGCGTTGAGATTTATCTACGCAAAATTCCCCCTCCCTGCCCACGGTCAGTAGGGTACACCGATGGGCTTGGAAGACCGCCGTCCGTCGGATGGGACATTAAACCGTGGTTCCGTTACGAGAGAGCCATACACGGTGCACGTTAAAGAACACGCTAGATGATTCTTGACGAGAGCTTTCCATCTGTCTCCCAACAGATGTTCCAGTGGGTCCCCTCCCCCAACCTTCTCTGAGCCTTCGGGGTCCATGTGACCTGGCCATTTAGCCCATGGTGTGCAAAAAAGTGCCGCTCAGAGGTAAAACAACCCAAAAGCTTTTGTAATGATACTCTTACCTATCCAAATTATTGTGAACTGTACATCCTGCTCGAATACATGAAACATGCCATTTTATGGAAATTTCTTACTTCTACGTCACTACGAAGTCATTAAAAGTCGTAAAAGCATGGTGAAAAGTAAAGTCAAATGCGATGTGGATGAAAAGGACATATTCTTGAACATAGTGATGCAAAGGCCATCTTCATTTTCTGCTCTCGTGCAGTCTCCCATTGCATCCCCTCACAGAGCATCCTCGTACACTCCTGCTTCGCTGACTGCATGAATAAAGGTCGTGAAATATCCGACCAAACGCCAGCCAAAACTGAAGCCGAAGTCGACCCCTTCGCTCGCCTGTCTATTGAAGAGTTGGAGGAAGAGGATCACGAGCAAAATAATTGTAGTTTTCAGGTACAGCATTTTTTTAAATTTATTCTTTAAGATTTAATAAAAAAATTAAAATAAATATCTCCTCAAGCAGCTGCTTGCTACAAGAGGTCTGACAGGAGCCATCATAGGTGGTCTGTGAGGACAGCGAGACCGCAGCAGAAAAACAACACAAGCAATCATGTCTTACCTTGGACTCGAACCCAGGTCCCTTTGATCAGTAGCCAATCATGCATACCACTCGGCCATAGGATTTACCTATGTTTTATTTGCATAAATAAAGTGTATATACCTCTGTACATGAATTATAAGCGTTCGTAGTATTCGTAAGGGAATTATGTCCGATTTTTATCGATGGAGTGCCAGGGACTAACTGATGTAACATTAAAGTTGGTATGGTTAGGACTGGAATCTGTGAAACTCAGGCGTGAGAATCTGGCGCAGTACTAATATAACGCTTTCGTCATTTTTATCGAAAGACCATTTCACTCAAATACGTCATCATTAGTTGAGAGTGGTCAGTGTTCTCTCATCTATAGGCTGTATCATAATCTTCGTATCTGCTTTACATTATTCCAGTGTAAAGTTATATTGTTCGTAGCTTAATCAGTCATGCACTGGATTGTCTTCGATGTCTATGATCTTGATTGAATATTAAATATTTCAGGTTTTGTAACTTTTTAAATATTAAACGAGTATTACGAAAATCGAGCTGTGTCCCCAATTCAAGTTCAATTTGCCCCAAATGATATTTTCCCGTACAAAGCTTATTTGAAAAGTTAAGGGAAATTCCATCCGTTCCTTGCAAAAAATAAAGTTGTTTCGAAATATCAGGTCACAGAGCTCAGTTGCTAACAAATAGCATCTTAAAGGAAAACGTCGAGTTGTTTTGGGTTAGAACGTTTTATCACAGAGTGGCCAGGTCACAATGATCCCTAAAATGTTGGCAAAGGAAATGGAGTCATTGGATATCTGTTAGCAGATAGGTGGAAGCATCCTCTCAGAGCCATTCTGCGTGTTCTTTAACGCGCACAGAGTTGGCTCTCTTGCACACGTGTGGCCGGGGGTGGCTCAGTCGGTAGCGCGCCAGGCTCGTAATCTGTAGTTCCCAGGTTCGAGTCCCAGCTGGGTCAGCGTTGAGATTTTTCTCCGCATAACTCCCCGCCCTGCCCACGGTTAGTAGGGGACACCAATGGGCTTGGAAAGGCCGCCGTCCTTCGGATGGGACGTTAAGCCGTGACCCCGTGTGTGGGAGAGCCATACCCTGTGCACGTTAAAGAAAACGCTGGATGGCCTTGACGGGAGGATACCATCTGTCTCCCAACAGCTGTTCCAGTGGGTCCCCTCCCCCAACCTTCTCTGAGTCTTCAGAGTCCATGTGACCTGGCCATTTAGCCCATGCTGTGGAAAAAAGTGCCGCTCAGAGGTAAAACAACCCAAACCAAGCAAACGTGACCACGGCTTAACATTCCATCCGACCGAAGGCGTCCTTTTCAAGTCCATCTTTTTCCCTTTCTCTAGAGCGGCAGAGAAAGTGGAGAAAATATCTGCGCATGCGCATACGATGGTGACTACAATTTGGGAACAACATGCTGTTTAAGACAAGCCACGACATTCAAATAAACGCATATCGCGTGGAGGTTGGGGGTTCATAAAGTATATAAAGCAAACACATTAGAAAATCGGAAATTGAATATTTCTCTTCCGGTGAAAATATTTTTAGTATTTTCTTCTGAATACGGTAGTGTTTAGTGTAATAATATTATAAATTTTGCACGTAACATAATAGTATGACTAGGAAGTCACTGGAAGGAGAGCTATGCACCTTCCAGTGACTTCCTAGTCATACTATTATGTTACGTGTGATGATGCATAGAACCGGCCAGGCTTAGCACCTAATGTCTGACCCGGCCTTCTTGTGGTGCAGACCGTTAGTACCTTTCAAAAGAGATACTCTCTTGTGGAAGTGAACGGAAGGGGAGGGCTGCCAGATTAGTGTGACCTACTGATCTGGACAACTATGGCTACTTTTTTCTTTTTTTCTACCCTGCTGAGGAGTGGTCAACCACACAGGGTCCTGGTGCTGACCATATCAACATACTGGACTGGACAGATATATGGCTCTGAGCTTGATTATGGATCCTGATTTTGCTGCACTGGTGGGCTTCTGTGGAGGGAAAATCTTCCGCTGTGTTTTCTGTTTGTTTGTGGGTTGACAGCCCCAAGTGAATAGATTCACAGGATATGTTTATCAGCTGGTGGATAATCCTGAGCAGAAGTCATCGCAGGCACCTGAACTCTTTGCTTCTATTGGCATCGTCAAATTCGACATTGGAGGAAGTCTTCCAGTGTAGATGGCTTCAGCCTTTAGTAGTGGGGGAACGGGTCTTTGCCCCATGTCTGCGATTAGGGGGCTGTTTGATATTGTAGGCATTCCCCCTCTCAATAAACATGGTTTCTATAAACATCCCACTAACCATTTTCTCTCCATAGGTAGTTGGAATGTGAAGACTCTGCACAGAGCTTTTTCTCTTGATGTCCTCACACAAGAATTCCACCGTTATAATTTAGATATTCTCGGCTTGCAAGAGACCAGATGGACAGATAAAGGTCAGATTCTTAAAAATAATCTTAAATTTCTCTTTTCAGGGCGGGACGACAATAAGCATCACCAAGGCGTGGGTCTGCTTCTCAGCAGACACGCTAGTGATGCTCTTCTAGTATATGAGTGCATTAATGAAAGGTTTCTTACAGCAAAATTTCAGACAAGCGTTAAAGACCTGAATGTTATCTGCTGTTATGCCCCCACTGAGGATGCTGAAGAGGATGAGAAGGATAGGTTTTATGAACAACTTCAGGATATTTTGAATTCTGTCAAGAAAGGAGATATTACAATTGTTCTAGGTGACTTCAATGCCAAAGTTGGTACTGACTATGACCTTTGGGGAGGAGTAATAGGCCCTTTTGGTATTGGTAGCTGCAATGGCAATGGGCAACGTCTCCTGCAGGTAAGTAAACTCAATGGATTCAGAATAACTAATACTTATTAAAAACACCGCGACATACATAAGTACACATGGGTTTCACCCGATGGGCTGCATAAGAATATGATTAATTAATTAACAGCAAATGGGCTAGTTCTGTTAGGAGTACCAGATCATATAGGGGAGCTGAAAGTGGATCTGACCATTATCTTGTTAAAAGTGTCTTGTAACTTAAACTTAAAAAGTATTGTGCTAGGGCTAAAAAATTTGCTTTTAATACTGAAGCTCTGAAAGACACGGTTATAGCCAAAGCTTACCATGATAGGTTACGTAGTCATTATAACAGTCATGGTATGCTTACTACTGAAGTTCAGGAAGAATGGGATCGTTTTAAACAGGCTTTTTTGGACACTAACAGTACTCTTTTAGGAAAAAAGGAGCAGAAGAGCCAGAATTATCTGAGTGATTAGGCACTTGAGCTTATTTCGGAAAGAAAGAACTGCAGGAATGTCCTTAATCAATACCCTACTAGTCCTAATAGAAAGCATTACAGAGAGCTTAATAAACGTGTAAAAGATCAGTTAGCTGCTGATAAGAATCTTTGGCTTGATGGCTTGACTGACAAAGCCGAGGAAGCAGTTAGACAGCACAAAAGCAGAGAGCTGTACCAGATAGTTAATGTTTTGTGTGGTAGAAAACGGACAGGTATACAGGGATTGAAGGATAAACAAGGTAAGGTTATAGAAGGTGAGGATTCGGTCATGGCTAGGTGGGCTGAGCATTTCAGTGATATTCTAAACAATGCGGTTAGTTCTATTCCCATTGTTGGCAATGATGATAGATGCATTGGTGGCTTTAATTTTGGCCCTATAATAAAATCTGAAGTTATTTTGGCTGTTTTTAAACTTAAACTTCATAAATCCCCATGGGTAGAGGAAATTACTACAGAAATGCTTAGAGCTGGGAATGTTTCGGTTACCACTTGGATGACTGAATTCTGAACATCTTTTATGATAAAGGCATGGTTCCTAAGTATTTTTAGTTCTATGGCTAGGTGGGCTGAGCGTTTCAGTGATATTCTAAACAATGCGGTTAGTTCTATTCCCATTGTTGGCAATGATGATAGATGCATTGGTGGCTTTAATTTTGGCCCTATAATAAAATCTGAAGTTATTTTGGCTGTTTTTAAACTTAAACTTCATAAATCCCCATGGGTAGAGGAAATTACTACAGAAATGCTTAGAGCTGGGAATGTTTCGGTTACCACTTGGATGACTGAATTCTGAATATCTTTTATGATAAAGGCATGGTTCCTAAGTATTTTAACAGAGCTATTGTTATCCCTATTTTCAAAAAAGGTGATCGCAGTTCTTGTGATAACTATAGGGGTATCAGCCTACTCTCTGTTCCAGGTAAAGTTCTTTCCATGATTGTCCTTAATAGAATTAAGAATCTGGTTGACAGGCAATCGCGTGATGAGCAATGTGGATTCAGAAGTGGTAGGGGATGTGTGGATCAGATATTTTAACTTAGGCAGATTCTTGAGAAATGTTTAGAGTTTCAGAAACCTTTGGTTGCTAGCTTTGTTGATTTCAAAAAGGCTTTCGACTCTGTTGATCGTCATAATTTGTGGTTGATTGTGAGATCATATGGTATACCAGACAAGTTAGTTAACATTATGAAAGCTCTCTATAATAACACTGAGTCGTGTGTGAGAGTTGGTAAGGCTTGTAGCAATTGGTTTAGCATTACTTCTGGTCTTCGACAAGGGTGCATTTTGTCTCCTTTTCTCTTTAGCTTGGTTATTGATTATGTTATGCGAGATTCACTTCAAGGGAAAGATTTTCGCCTTAAATGGACTGGAGATACGAAAATTTCTGATTTAGATTATGCTGATGATTTAGCCCTTTTGGCAAATGATGTTGATGAGATGATCTCTTTCATTTGAGCTGTTGATGAGACTGGTAGTAGAGTAGGTTTGGTTATAAACAGAGAGAAAACTAAAGTGATGAAAATTAGTCAGGCAGGCTGTGATTCAGTTAATCTGAATGGTTTAATCTGAAACTGTGACACCTTGAGCAGGTGTCACAGTTTAATTATCTTGGGAGCTATGTAACAGATACTGTGTGATGTGCGGTATGAGATTAACATATGTTAATGAGATTGCTGCCGGGACTTTTAGGAATCGATGGAGAGTGTGGGGAAATAGGCGCATACACCTAAAGAGCAAAATTAGACTGTATAATAGTTTGGTTCTTTCTAGGGTTAGTTATGGTAGTGAAACGTGGACACTTTGTAAACAAGATAACAGGAAACTAGATGCTTTTGATTCCACATGCTTACGCAGTATCTTGGGCATTAGGTGGTTCAACTTTGTAACTGATGATGAGGTTAGGCAAAGGAGTTTGCAACCTCCTTTAAGCAGCATATTGTGCAGAGAGAGACTCCGATGGTTTGGCCATGTTGCCCGTATGAATAATATAGATTGACGAATAGGGTTATGAACAGTGTACCTAAAGGCCTCAGAAGGAAGGGGAGACCTAGGATGCGGTGGGCAGACAATGTGAAACAGGACGTTGTTAGAATTGGTGTGCAGTGGCCAGATGCAGTGGATATAGCTCAGGATAGACTTGCTTGGAGAACTAAATTGCACAGTCTGGTTGGCCCTCTTTAGCCCATGGCTGCTTGATGATGATGATGATGATGATGATGATGATGATGATGATGATGATGATACTGTAGGGTGGGCGTGGCTCAGTCGGCAGCGCACGAGGCTCGTAATCTGTAGTTCCCAGGTTCGAGTCCCAACTGGGTCAGCGTTGAGATTTATCTCCGCACAACTCTCCACCCTTCCCATGGTCAGTAGGAGATATCGATGGCTTGGAAATAGTCACCGACTGTCGCATGGGACCTTAAGCCGTGGTCCCATGTACGGGAGAGCCATACCCTGCACACGTCATACTGCAGGGTACACAAGCCATACCCTGCACACGCTTTCGCAACCAAAGAACACGCTGGATGGCCTTGACGGGAGGCTACCATCTGTCTCCTAGCAGCTGTTCCATTGCATCCCCTCCCCCAACCTTCTCTGAGACTTTGGGGTCATTGTGACCTGGCCATTTAGCCAATTGTCTACAAAAAAGCGCCGCCCAGATGTAAAACAACCCAACAATACTATACTGTATAACAAAAGTTTATAGTGTCTTACTGTATTTGCTCTATGTGCTAATTGCAAATAATGTATAACCTTTGTTCCTGAAAACCCACCCCTCAGAGCATGTTATGTTTATCTCTGTGCATGTGAATGTAAATAAACACTTAATGAATTCAGTAATGATGATATATAATTATGAGGATGAATGAAATTATTATAAGCAGCGGCACAAATGTGCCGGAGCATGTTCGGGTGCAATTCGTGACGAATAACTGTCACCAAATATTTAGTACAATTTCATCTTAACATTAACCATTTCATTCATTAATATCATTTTAGGCAAATCAAAATCAACAGCTTGGTATTAAATTTTAAATGGAAAATAGAACTCCGAAAGTACACTGTTGGAAGACAAAATTGTCCAACCCAGCAGGTACGGTCGACTTTGCACGTAAATCAACATGTAACAGTAGAGGTTACTATGTAAATGATCTATTTTAAAAAACCTATGTAAATGATTACGTTAGCCATCAGTTGAAAAAACAGAACACTTCTGGTAGGTGTAAGAGGTAATATGAATTTCTGGTTGATATGTCGATGCCTACGGCCAGTCGTCGAATTAATTCAAGCGATTATCTCTAATGACATCTGCCAGCATGAAAACACTACTCCTGTCCAGGATGTTGTCTACAAGGACAATTCCAGACTATTCCGTGGCCAATCATTCCCCCCTCCCATCGAGAATGTTTGCGACATGATCGGACTTTCTCTGCAAGCTCACTCTCAACTGGCCCATACCACATGCACGTGGTTGGGGAGATATTCCTCAAGACAACATCAGAAATTTTTACACATCAATGCAGCAATGTGCTGCTGAATGCATCACAAATAAAATGATTTCAGTACATATTAAATTAGGTGCATTTTACTTTAACCCTTTCGTTCAGTTCAATGCATTCAGATGTAAATAAGATCATGTGATACAAATATCATCATCCGTGTCTGTGAAGAGTTTCGCTAAATTCCAGCCATTCCTTCTGGTGAGAGCAATTTCACTAACGAGCAATGTGTTTAATAACGAAGAAAAATTGCAAATTGAAGTTTGGAACGTAATCACACAAATATTTTAACAACTACCTCTGCTTTCATTCCATAATAAATAAATTTTAGAACTTAAACTCTATTGTCACAAAGAGTTCGGAATTGCATCCTGTAACCATTCCTTTCCCAAATATATTAAAATCATATACAGAGGAACTCTCGCTCAGTTAACACAAAACGTAATCCTAAAGAAATGATGAAGAGAGATAAATAAACGTGTTTTGTTTCTCTTGAGGCACTGAATTTCATATTCAGAGGAGAAAATAATATCTGCAGCACAAGGGTGGGATCCAGGGGGGATGGCAATGAGCTATGGCCCTCCCCCTTTCCAAATACCAGTAATGGTAATAAAGGCAAAAAAATTATTAAACTTTTGCTCTTTTACGCGTTTTTCAAGAAATGATTTAAAGTACTATAAAATGGTCTATAACATGCTATATTGCAATGGAATTCCAATCCCCTTTACTTTTCTTTCTGACTCGATTGCGTCACTTGCCCCCCCCCCCCTCTATTTTTTTTTCTAAATCCGCGCCTGTTTACATTAATTTTACATAAACTCATTTCTGTAGCTGTGATATTAGTAATGGCGATCTTAAAATAGCGGATTTTTCTTAAAATATATTGTAAATTTCAATGACTAAGAAATTATGAGAAGCCAATTCATTCTTTTAATAATTCTAAAACTGAAAAAAAAGACAGATAAAATAAGAGTATCCAAAATCAAACTGTTCTTTACTTCAGCTTTTGCGTAAAGAATTTAAACACCTAATCATCTCGATATTATTAGATATCTCTTACAAACTTCATAAATGGGATAGGATATTTTTCAAATAATTTAATACCAAGAGAGGTTTAAGAAGAAAGGCAAGCAGAAATCGATGCGTTATCCATTAGTAAAAAAATCTCTTCTGCCTAATTTGCCTTTGATGTTAATGTAGATTGAATTAATTATTAAGTATTGTCAATACTCTTAATATTGTGTAAAACACCCATAAAAACATAATATGAAGCTATATTTATTTCTATTTTACCTCGTTTCCACCTTCACTTCTGCAGATTGAGTCGACAATATCATCTATTGTTTTCCTCACGGCTAACTGAAAATGCAAATGAAAACGCTTTGTAATGATCACGAAAGAAGGCTAATCATACTATTGTAACAAATAATAAATGTAATTATTCTATATTCTGCAGATAAGCTTTAAGCTTTGCGGGTCACCTGTAATGATAAAATTTACTTGTGCTATGATTAAAGGATAATAAACAAATTTAAAAAAAATTATGTTATCGCTATTGCTTCGGTGTGAATGCTTTATTGAAGTGGTTTAAGCATGTTGCAAATTGAGTCATTTCACCTTTGAGCGGGATTTTTGAACATAATATAATGGTTTCCACTTTAACAGTTAGGAGACAGATGGAACCTCTCGTCAAGGTCATTCAGCGAACTCTTAACATGAGAAGATTATGGCTTCCTGCACACGGGATCACAGCATAATGTCGCATTGACGGACGACATCCTTTTCAAAGCCATCGCTGTTCTTTTACTCACAGAAGGCATAGCGGAGCTTTCCGAAGAAAATCTTAATTCAAGCACAGTGGAGACTCAAACCTGGGATCATCAGGTTATGATTCAAACACGTTGACGACTGAGTTAATTCCTGCCCCTTGTTTTGTGTTGTAACAAGAAAAATGTTTTCATCAGATAAAGTGTTCGCTGCGTAGTCAGAGGTCAGATTCCCCCGCAAAAAAGAACTATTTTGCGACTTCAAATTTCTTTTGTTATCCATTGCAGTTGTTTCCCCCTTCAACTATTTATAAAAGAAAAGTCACTCAAGGGAGTATATATAATATGTACTGAGTATATCTTATATACGATGATGGCATTCGTCACATGTCCATTTGGGGACATGTGACGAATGTGACGAATATTGTAGTGTGCATTTGGGGACAAGACCCATATGGGTCTTGTCCCCAAATGTTGCCACTTGTCACACGTCTTATATACATTTAAATTTTGTAGTGGAAATAGAAGACTGATCGAGTAATACAGGTGGAGCTAAATCAAAAACTAACTGCTGTTCATAATTTAATGGAGTTGAAACAGCTGCAAATATTTCCAGAAATATTTTTTCTAATTTAACGAAACTCTCAGGGAATATTTAACGGAAAATAACTGACATTTATCTCGCATTAAATTTACGTTTTTCAGTGCGAAAGACTCTGCAATGTGAAATTAAACTGGTGATAAAAGCAGCTTCAGGAACGGCAATTCTTATTTCAGATCGAGAGCGGCTTTATCGATCATTACAGTTTTGTTAAAATGCCAAGGAGGAACCATTTGGATGACAGTCAGAAATGGAGGATGGAATCGGAAGGATGGAAGCATGACAGTCACATAGAGATACTCTATGGGTCTCACCAACATCTGGGGACAAGATACTATAGTTGCGAGATTCTTGAAGGTGTTGGAAAGTGTAATTTCCAGACTCTGGAGATGTTTTCAAGACACTCGAATACGATCTAGGATAACGAGCCAAGACAGGAAGAGCAACAACAGTTGAAGATGATCGTTTCCTGTCCCTAACAGCAGGGCGCAGGTGGATATGATGTCAGCTCGCAAATTTGCATCAGAGCTGTCAACTGCGACAGGAAACACAGCATCCAGAGTGTTCTGAAGACTTCATACAAAGAGGTTTCTATGTTAGAAGTATTGTAGTGTGCATACCACTAACCTCAGCTCATCGGAGGGCACGACTACAATGAAGAAGGGGATCACCTCATTATTGCTAATGAAAACTTCGTAACATTTCTCATTGATCATTGAGGCAGCACCTCAACTGGACCAATGATAGATGAGGACAGGTTGCCTTTCGAATTGATCACGATATAGCTAAGTAGTGATTCTCACCATCAATGCATCTGCAGAGACCGTGGGACAAGTTATCACCTCCCCCCCCCCCCCGAATATCGTGGGGAGGGTAGTCGGCCGCACCGATTTGCATGACTTCTGAGGAGGGACTCTTTTAACTGTCGTAAGATCAAGATCCTAGATCCTTACGTGAGAATTTTTGGAGGTGCCGTTGGGTCGGAATTCATTTTTATCTCGTTTTCGAAAAGAAGCGAGATAATAGTTTCACTTTGTGGTCTGTCTATCGGTCTGCCTGCCCATCCGTCCTTCCCTCTGTATGTCCGTTCGTCCATCTGTCTGTATACATCGAACTTTTTTACAGAGATAAATAAAAAAACCTTTGTTGGATGGGTATTGAAGATATATTGCGAACTGCACTTTCCGAATCTCCAAGAAGCTATAATTGTGCCCTCTAACGGTGGAAAAGTTGAAATTTCCAAAATTTGGAACGAATATTTCAAAACGATGTGGTTATGCTAGAAATTTGAAATTTTAAAGATTATAAAGTTTTTATTGGCAACAAAGAGTTGACCCCTTAGATCCAGAGTGAATGGGAAAATGGAACTTATTTGTTTTGAGATAATTGTCTGCTTTTAGAGATAAGTTAAAAAATTTTTTAGGTTCGATAGGTATTGAAGAAATATTATGATTTGCAGTTTCCGAATATCCCAAAAGCTGTAACTACACCCTCTGACATTGAAAAAAAAATCGAAATTTTCAAAAATTTAGCGAATATTGCAAATGATGTATTTATTCTAGAAATTTCCAATAGACCTTAAAATGGGAGGAAGTCTTAATGCTAGATATACGAAATTTCGGTGTTGGAATGTGAAGGTCATGATGTTTCCATTGTCCAGCAATGAGTTGACCCATTTCGCCCACGGTGGGTGGGAAATGCAATTGTTCTGACTTAAGAGATCATTGGGAAACTCTCTTTTAGTTGTATTGGTGCTAATGAAATATTATAATAGGAACTTTTCAAATACTTAGGAAAGTTTTAATTTATATCGTAGAGATCATTAAATACAGAAACGGCGAAACTGTTAACGAATGCTGCAAGTGATCTGTTTAGGGTAGAAATTTGAAATTTCTCTGGTAGAGTGTCAAGAGATATTCCATTGACAGCAATAATCTACACCTCCCCCTCGCTTCCTCAGAGGGGTGTGAGAGAAACAACTTTCTAAATTTAAGAGACAAAACTTTTTTGCCACATTGTATAATTACTAATAAAATACTGCTCTTTGCATTTTCCCCATCATCCATTAGCTCAAATTTAAATTTTTAAAGAGTGAAAAGTGGTAAACGAAATACTTCATTCTCTTTGACAACAAAATCCCACATGCGCCAGAGGAGATGCGCGTTCCTCTTCTCGTGGATGATAACGCTCGCTCACATAGAGCTCAGATAGTCAAAGTCTTGAGAGGGAAGATATCCAGAGAATGTAACTGGCCAGCGATGTCCCGAGACCTAAATCTTGCTTTGGGAAGGAGAGTTGCAAGTCAGCAACCCCCTCCAAGAACACTTCATGAGCTGAGAAATGCTCTTTTAGAGAGGAATGAGCATTATTGGATAATCTTGTTACGAGCTCGTTTTGAAAGTTGTATTGCTGTTAGCGATAATCATACCTTTACATGTTAATTTCAATATCTACCACGATATGTAATTTTTCACAATTGGAAATATTTTCCCACATATTTAGTGTGAAAATTAAGTTTATAATTAGTATTCCGATATGATCTTTGTTTCAAATGTAAATATTAATATATGTGATATTAAATATCCTCTGAAACTATCGTTAAATTCTAAAAAGGATTTTTTTTCATTTATTTGCATTTTTGTTCAACACTCTTAAATTATGCATAGCAGTGCATTTATACACTACATGAAATATTATTTACGGTCTGTTAAGACTCCAGAAAAACAAAACTTTTATCTAAATATCAGGAACACGGTATTTGTTTAAATGCAAAAGGTTTTTACCGGCCGTGGCTTTCTCAGATTGGGGTTCCGTTCAAAAAGAGTTTTTTGGCTTTTATTACGATCAATGTGGGAAATATGAATTAAATACAACTCTTGGGAGATCGAATATTTCGATTATATCATGTTATTAAATTGTTGAATATACTGCATAAGGAAACGAAATTTTAAATAAAAAGAATAATCGTACTCATAACATTTTATCTTAAAATAAGGTTACCGTGTAGTTTTTGTAATAACCCGTGACGTAACATAACCGGCCTCGCCTTGCCCCATGATATGTCACGTGATTTACCACTTGCCTCGAGATGTTCGGACAAGGAATGGACATCGCGTAACAAAACAATATATTACATTAGGAATGAGTCAATTTACCGAGAAGTGGCACTCTTTTTCTCAGGCCAATGCACCTGAATGTGTAAAACACTGTCATTATTTAAAAATGCAAACCCACTACACATAGCAAATTGAAAAGAGTAGCAGTTCGCTAAGGATGTTTTCCACACTATATTACTCAGCTTAACTATTAGTAATTGTGTTGTTATTTGGTTGACATATTAACCCTGGTTTAATTACGCATCAGTAGCATAGTCACAATATTTTAAGAGAAGGAGGCCGCGCATCTTGTTAGGACAGATGGCTACCTGATGTTAAAATGTCTATAATATTTTTTAAATGAATGGACCATGACTTTGCATGGAAGTCTTTATGCTTAAAGTTAGAGCAGTACTGTTGCATATTAAAGGAGAGGTCTTCCCGTAAAGTTACGATGATGAAGATGGGTCTAACATGCTGAAGGTCACGCATTTGAAGGTCATCACGGAATTCACTCCCCGTCCATCAAGTAACTTTCTATTATTCCCTTTCTCCTGCAGACCACTGCATTTAGTCTTTATATATACACAGTCGTATCAGAATAATATGACCACCTACCATACATGGTAGTAGTCATATTATTCTAATACGACTGTGTATAAAAGAAACAGTTCTGAAAATTTCGTTAAAATATTAAATGTTGTTTTTTTAATGGTAGAGAATAATATAAATTATTTCCAAAACTTTTAAATTGTTAAATTAGTTTTGGGTACAGTTTTGAAACTATCACTCACCTGAATTAGGATTTCAGGAATTGCATCCGTTAGCGCTTTCAAATAGAGGCCACGAGCGAAGTTTTCGATCCCTACGTTTTTCTCCATTCTCTTCTCCTAATTCTCTTCTAACTCAACTAGAAATAAAAATGCTCCTGTCATTTCAGAGATCTTTTTCAAAGTAAATTCAATCAGTTTTGTAAAATTCGCAATGAACAACCTCATATGCACAAGAAATAAACTAGATATTAATGTATGACTTTTATTTAATAATATTGGGAGAGTGAAATTAAGAGCAATATTTTGTAAGCCCAACTTTAAAGAATTAGAATCAAAAACAAAATTATCTTGTTTCGATTTTAGTTATTTCGAAAACGAAACCACGTGTCTATAATTACGAGTTACAAATCATTGGGAAGAAGATGATGACTTAACCTTTACAAAGTCAATTTATTTCTTATATAATAACAGTAATATAATAATTATATCGCTGCCTTTTAAAATATTGTTTTTTAATAAAACTTGAAATCAACTAATATTCTATTTATCAAATATCTTTCTACGTAATAAGAGCTGTATGAATTCTGAAATTGTACACCGTAGGAGACTAAGTGATTGCAACATTAGATCTACCATACCTAAATAAGGAACTGAATGTGTGCAATATAGACTTTCAGTGGTAAAACAGCTCAATCAAATTCGGATCCAGAGTTCAACGTATAAATTTTATCATTCTAGTTAAACGGTTAATTCTACTAATTGCTTAATGATATGAAAAAGTTACAAATGTTTAAAAAAAAGTATACATATTTTCGATTTATAATGCCAAGAATGGAAAAATAACGATTATTATTTTGTGTCATCCTGGTCAGAAATAATTACTTTAAAATAATATTGTGATTTGTTTTAAAATTGTGTGAGGTATAATATATTTTGCATATTAAACATAATTATTATTATTACTTAAACTTACCTAAAATATCCTCTCAATATATATCTTCTACAATACTTCCTTAGCTACGATAAAAATATTCTTGACAGCGCATAGAAACATTACAAAATGTTAGATTTCACGTATCATTAGGAAAGTTCTTAATAAATTGCTTCTGTTATGCAACAGAACCTTCGACCGGAACTTCTTAAAATCTCTGTTGTTCGAACGAGTGCGTCACAATTAATTATCTCATTCTAGAGTATCGTTCTATTCCTATTGCCAGTGGTATGTAATGCATTAATTAAATAAAATTATAAATATATAAAATATTTTTCCTCATGGCCGAGTGGTTAGTGCGATTGGCTACTGATCTAATGGACCTGGGTTCGAGCCCCGGGTAAAACATGGCTGTTTGCGTTGTTTTTCTGCTGAGGGCCTGCCATCCTCTCAGACCTACTTTGGGCATATAAACTGACAGGTTCCTGTCAGACCTCTGTGGCAAGCAGCTGCTTGAGGGGTGTTTATTTTTATTTTATTTATAGTGTTCATATTTCTCATAATGAAAGTAACGCTGGGATATTAGTAAAGTTTTCTCTTTTAAGGTTCTCAATCAGAACTGGTCTCTAAAGGGTAGCTAGGTAGTCACTGGAAGGAGAGCTATGCTCCAATCCCCTGTGATGATGCATAGAACCGGCCAGGCCTAGCACCCAATGTCCAACCCCGCCTTCTCGTGGTGCAGACCTTTAGTACCTTTCAAAAGAGATACTCTCTTGTGGAAGTGAACGGAAGGGGAGGGCTGCCAGATTAGTGTGGCCTACTGATCTGCACAACTATGGCTACTTTGCTTTTTTTTCTACCCTGCTGAGGACTGATCAACCACACAGGGTCCTGGTACTCACCATATAAACCCACTGGACTGGACAGATATATGGCTCTTAGCTTGATTATGGATCCTGATTTTGCTGCACTGGTGGGCTTCTGTGGAGGGAAAATCTTCCGCTGTGTTTCTGTTTATTTGTGGGTTGACAGCCCCAAGTGAATGGATTCACAGGATATGTTTATCAGCTGGTGGATAATCCTGAGCAGAAGTCATCGCAGGCACCTGAACTTTTTGCTTCTATTGGCATCGTCAAATTCTACATTGGAGGAAGTCTTCCATTGTAGCATTCAAGCATTTAGTAGTGAGGGAACGGGTCTTTGCCCCATGTCTGCGATTAGGGGGCTGTTTGATATTGTCGGCATTCCCTCTTTCAATAAACATAGTTTCTTTAAACATCCCACTAACTATTTTCTCACCATAGGTAGTTGGAATGTGAGGACTCTGCACAGAGTTTTTTCTCTTGATGTCCTCACACAAAAATTCCACCATTATAATTTAGATATTCTCGGCTTGCAAGAGACCAGATGGACAGATAAAGGTCAGATTCTTAAAAATAATCTTAAATTTCTCTTTTCAGGGAGGGACGACAATAAGCAGCACCAAGGCGTGGGTCTGCTTCTCAGCAGACACGCTAGTGACGCTCTTCTAGGATATGAGTGCATTAATGAAAGGTTTCTTACAGCAAAATTTCAGACAAGCGTTAAAGACTTGAATGTTATCTGCTGTTATGCCCCCACTGAGGATGCCGATGAGGATGAGAAGGATAGGTTTTATGAACACTTCAGGATATTTCGAATTCTGTCAAGAAAAGAGATATTACCCTTGTTCTTGGTGACTTCAATTTCAAAGTTGGTACTGACTCTGACCTTTGGGGAGGAGTAATAGGCCCTTTTGGTATTGGTAGCTGCAATGGCAATGGGCAACGTCTCCTACAGGCAAGTAAACTCAATGGATTCAGAATAACTAACACTTATTACAAACACTGCGACATACATAAGTACACATGGGTTTCACCTGATGGCCTGCATAAGAATATGATTGATTACATATTAATTAACAGCAAATGGGCTAGTTCTGTTAGGAATACCAGGGCATATAGGGGAGCTGAAATTGGATCTGACAATTACCTTGTTAAAAGTGTCTTGCAACTTAAACTTAAGAAGTATTTCGCTAAGGTTAAAAAATTTGCTTTTAATACTAAAGCTCTGAAAGATCCAGTTATTGCCAAAGCTAACATGATAGGTTACCTAGTCATTATGACAGTCATGGTATGCTTACTACTGAAGTGGATGAAGAATGGGACCATTTTAAACAGGATTTTTTGGAAACTAACAGTACTCTTTTAGGAAAAAAGGAGCAGAGGAGACAGAATTATTTCAGTGATAAGATATTGGAGCTTATTTCAGAAAGAAAGAACCACAAGAATGTCTTTAATCAATACCCTATTAGTCCTAATAGAAAGCATTACAGAGAGCTTAATAAACGTGTAAAGGATCAGTTAGCTGCTGATAACAATCTTTGGCTTTATGGCTTGGCTCACAAAGCCGAGGAAGCAGTTAGACAGCACAACAGCAGAGAGCTGTATCAGATAGTTAATGTTTTGTGTGGTAGAAAACGGACAGGCATACAAGGATTGAAGGATAAACAAGGTAAGGTTACAGAAGGGGAGGATTCTGTCATGGCTAGGTGGGCTGAGCATTTCAGTGATGTTCTAAACAATGTAGTTAGTTCTACTCCCATTGTTTGCAATGATTATAGATGCATTGGTGGCTTTAATGTTGGCCCTATAATACAATCTGAAGTTATTATGGCTGTTTCTAAACTTAAACTACATAAATCCCCTGGGGTAGATGAAATTACTACTGAAATGCATAGAGCTCGGAATGTTTCGGTTACCACTTGGATGACTGAAATTCTGAATATCTTTTATGATAAAGGCATGGTTCCTAAGGATTTTACCACAGATATTGTTATCCCTATTTTCAAAAAAGGTGTTCTCAGTTCTTGTGATAACTATACTGGTATCAGCCTACTCTGTGTTCCAGGTAAAGTTCTTTCCATGATTGTGCTTAATAGAATTAAGAATCTGGTTTACAGTCAATTGCGTGATGAGCAATGTGGATTCAGAAGTGGTAGGGGATGTGTGGATCAGATATTTTCACTTAGGCAGATTCTTGAGAAATGTTTAGAGTTTCAGAAACCTTTGGTTGCTAACTTTGTTGATTTCAAAAAGGCTTTCGACTCTGTTGATCGTCATAGTTTGTGGTTGATTGTGAGATCATATGGTATACTAGACAAGTTAATTAACATAATGAAAGCTCTCTATAATAACACTGAGTCGTGTGTGATAGTTGGTAAGGCTTGTAGCAATTGGTTTAGCATTACTTCTGGTGTTCGACAAGGGTGCATTTTGTCTCCTTTTCTCTTTAGCTTGGTTATTGATTATGTTATGCGAAATTCACTTCAAGGGAAAGATTTTGGCCTTAAATGGGCTGGAGATACAAAAATTTCTGATTTAGATTATGCTGATGATTTAGCCCTTTTGGCAAATGATGTTGATGAGATGAACTCTTTCATCGAGCTGTTGATGAAACTGGTAGTACAGTAGGTTTGGTTATAAACAGAGAGAAAACGTAAGTGATGAAAATTGGTCAGGCAGGCTGTGATTCAGTTAATCTGAGTGGTTGCAGTTTTGAGCAGGTGTCAGAGTTTAATTATGTTGGGAGCTATGTAAAGATAATGGTGATGTGCGGCATGAGATTAACAGACGAATAGGAATTGCTGCCGGGACTTTTAAGAACCTATGGAGAGTGTGGAGAAATAGGCGTATACACCTAAAGACTAAAATTAGACTGTATAATAGTTTGGTTCTTTCTAGGGTTAGTTATGGTAGTGAAACTTGGATGCTGTATAAACAATATAACAGGAAACTAGATGCTTTTGATTCCAGATGCTTACGCAGTATCTTGGGCATTAGGTGGTTCAACTTTGTAACTAATGATGAGGTTAGGCAAAGCAGTTTGCAACCTCCTTTAAGTAGCATATTGTGCAGAGAGAGACTCTGTTGGTTTGGCCATGTTGCCCGTATGAATAATTATAGATTGGCGAATAGGGTTATGAACAGTGTGCCTAAAGGCCTCAGAAAGAAAGGGAGACCTAGGATGCGGTGGGCATACAATGTCAAACAGAACCTTGTTAGAGTTGGTGTGCAGTGGCCAGATGCAGTAGATGTAGTTCAGAATAGACTTGCTTGGAGAACTAAATTGCACGGTCTGGTTGGACCTCCGTAGCCCATGGCTGCTTGAGGATGATGATGATGATGATGATGAATCAGAACTAATTCACGACTTGGAAATATATTTTTTCTACTCTACAGGTAAACAATCTGCGTTGAAACCTCTATTTAGGTCCACTAGTTTGTTTAAGTTTTTAGTTTAAGTTCTTAGTTTGTTTAAGATCGCTACTGGTAGCTACGAGTCGCTACTGGTAGACTAGCTTTTCATTATTTACCGTTCGTTCCTTACTAAATTTATAGTTGTACCTTTTTAATTTGGTATTTCTATACTTAGTTCTAAAAATTAAAAATTTTGATTGCTTTTGGGTAGATTTCTGGTATTTTACGGAAATCCGTCCTTTTCAAATTCCGGTTTGTACCGGTTTCTTACTGTTGTAGCTGTGAGTTTTTGCGTTCGAAATATTCGAATATTTTACATATATTTATGTAAATTTGTTCTATTTCTTTAAACTGACTTCTATTTTAGTCTTTTTTTTATACTTATTTCACTTTTGTTAACTACTTTTTATTTCAAAATTTCAAATTTCAAATCTTTTAAAATGTCAAATTTTGAAGTTACTGATTTTTCCAGCGCGACCCACACAGAGAGCTGCTCTGGATTTGACGTCACTGCGAACCACACAGAGACCTCTGGAGCTCAAGTCTCTATGGATAGCTCTCAACTGAGTTATAACTCGCAAAACTGCACGTTTTCTTCGGAGAAAAATAAACTTTTGTATGAATTAAACTCCGCATTAATGAATTTACATCCTTGAACGACATTAGTAGTATTATTCCATTATACGTATCCCCCTTTGCAACGTGCTTTCTCCCGTATGACGTCACCAGTTACGCCCCCTCTCGATCACGTGATATGACGCCACTGGCCACACCCCCTTATTAATATTAATAATTAATAATTCATAATTAATAAAGACCCCCTGGTTGGTCTGTATTTTTATCCCCCCATTAAAAAAAACCCTTATCAAAAGTTCCGCACCTTTATTAAAAACCCATGGCACCATCTAGTGTATATCATGAGTACTATACTTTAGAAAAGCCCTCTATTTTAGCTGTAATTTTTCCAATTTTTGACCCCCCCTCATTAAGAAAACCCCCTTATCAAAAGTTCCACCCCATTATTAAAAACCCTATCAATACTGCCCCATGGCTGTCTCACCTGTATTTTTAAGCCCCCCTCTTTAAAGATCCCCTGAATGACCCACCTGTATTTCTTAAGCCTCCCTGAAATGTCACCTGAAAAATGTCTTCGATTTTTTGGTGGCGCCATCTAGTGTATACTTTAGCAAGATTTTAACTTCAAGTCCCAATTTTTTTTACTACCCCTTATCAAAATTTCCGCCCCCCTTTATTAAAAACCCTTGGAGCCATCTAGTGTACATCATGAGTATTATACTCTAGCAAGCCCTCTATTTTAACCGAAAAATTTCCAATTTTTGACTTTCCCCCCTCTCATTAAAAAAACCCTTATCAAAACTGCCACCCCCTAATTAAAAAACCCTTATCAAAAGTTCCGCCCCCTCTATTAAACTCTCCCTCATCATCATCATCATCATCATCATCATCATCATCATCATCATCATCATCATCATCATCATCATCATCATCATCATCATCATCATCATCATCATCATCATCCTATAGCAGCCATGGGCTACGGAGGTGCAACCATACCGAGCAATTTAGTCCTCCAAGCAAATCTATCCTGAGCTACATCTACTGCATCTGGCCACTGCACACCAATTCTAACAAGGTCCTGTTTGACATTGTCTGCCCACCGCATCCTAGGTCTCCCCCTCTTTCTGAGGCCTTTAGGCACACTGTTCATAACCCTATTCGCCAATCTATAATTATTCATATGGGCAACATGGCCAAACCAACGGAGTCTCTCTCTGCACAATACGCTGCTTAAAGGAGGTTGCAAATTCTTTTGTCTAACCCCATCATTAGTTACTAAGTTGTTGAACCAGTTAATGCCCAAGATACTGCGTAAGCATCTGGAATCAGAAGCATCTAGTTTTCTGTTATCTTGTTTACAAAGTATTCAAGTTTCACTACCATAACTAACCCTAGAAAGAACCAAACTATTATACAGTCTAATTTTAGTCTTTCGGTGTATATGCCTATTTCTCCACACTCTCCATAGATTCTTAAAAGTCCCGGCAGCTATCCCTATTCGTCAGTTAATCTCATGCCACACATCATCATTATCTGTTACATAGTTCCCAAGATAATTAAACTGTGACACCTGCTCAAGACTGCAACCATTCAGATGAACTGAATCACAGCCTGCCTCACCAATTTTCATTACTTTAGTTTTCTCTCTGTTTATAACCAAGCCTACTCTACTACCAGTTTCACCAACAGCTCGAATGAAAGAGTTCTTAGATTATGCTGATGACACCCCCTCACCGATCACAAACTCACTCACTTTCTACTCTCATCTGAAATTTACCGAGTCTAACTGAACTTTCGGTGGCAATGTTCAGTCATCCCCTCTCAGAATGGCTGATTCAATCCTCAAAAATAATTGCAAAGACCAACTAAACTTTCGGTGGCATCCCCTCTCAGAATGGCTGATGCAATACTCAAAAATAATTGCAAAGACCAACTAAACTTTCGGTGGCATCCCCTCTCAGAATGGCTGATGCAATCCTCAAAAATAATTGCAAAGACCAAGTAAACTTTCGGTGGCATCCTCTCTCAAATTGGCTGATTCAATCCTCAAAAATAATTACAAAGTACAATATTTTGTGACATCGACCTTCGTATAATTCTAAGTCCGGCGATGTGCATTTCGCAACAAGCGTTCGATACCTCACCCATACCTGGGACTACGATTTGTGGAAATCCCACTGACACTCTTGATCGTAGTTTTCGGTCACATCTCGAAATTTTTCTAAGTCCAGAGATGTCACTCATTGACAGACTTTCTGAATAAACCGCATTGAACCAATAAAACAAACTTTTTTAATTCCCGTATATCCATTACATCATGAAACGAATAATTATTTCACTTTGTCATTAGAGTTGAAAAGATCCTTGAGGAAGATAAAACTCACGGAGTGGGCAGCTCTTCCCATAAGGAAAGGATTTAAATGAACAGTATCATATCTGTTTTCACATCGACGGGGTGTTCCATAGGTCAGTGCATAAGTGCCCCATGACCTTTGAGTTATCACCGGTTGGGCTGCCTGTTCGTGCTGGACATCTCTGACCCATTTCTTCGAATAAGCGACAAGGTCATGTTAAATTTTAAGAAGTGGGAGAGCATATGGCGGGAATTTTCCTATTTTTTAAGAAGGGTATTTCTGGACTTGGGATGTTTCACACAGAGTGACTCTTAGTTTGTAAAGACATTATTTTTTTTCTGTCACTTATATCCAATGTACGCTCTAAGTGAGAACATCGACTTTTGTGACAAAAGTGCAGAATTCTTAAGAATACGCTTCGTCGTCTGTCTGTCTGTCCATCTGTAGACATGGAACTTTTTTGTTTACAGAGATAAATTCAAAATTCTTTTTTGCTTTGGGTATTGATGAAATATTGCGACATGCACTTTCCAAATCTCTCTAAAGCTATAATTACGACCTCTACCGGTGGAAAATTCTAAAATTTCCAACGAATATTGCAAACGATATATTTAAGCCATTAATTTAAAATTTTGGTGGGGGAATGTGAACATCATGAAATTTCCACTGACGACAATGAGTTGGCGCTTTAGACCCAGGGGGATGGGAAAACACAAATTTTTTTGTTTTACAGCTAATGGTTGATAGAGATGAATGTAAAATTCTTTTTCGGGTTAGATTCGTTCTTTTGGAATCTTTCAAATCCTATAATAACGCCCTGTAACGGTGGAAAACTTTGAAAGTTCCAAATGAATATTGCAAACGACGTATTTATGCTAGAAATTTGTGATTTTGGTGGTGGAATGTGAAGGTTACGGAATTTTCATTGCCAACAATGAGTTGTCGCCTTAAACCCGGGGATGGTGGGAAAACACATTTTTTTTTGTTCTAGCAGATAATTGTTTGTATTTCGAGATAAATGGAAACTTTTGGGGGGTTAGATAGGAATGGATAAAACATTATGATTCGCACTTGCGGAATCTTTCGAACACTATAATTGCGCCCTCTAACGGTGAAAAAATTTGAAAATTCAATAATTTCGAACGAATATTAGAACAAAGTATTAACGATAGAAAATTGAATTTCGGTGATGGAATGTGAACGTCATGAAGTTTGCATTGGAAACAATGAAAACCATAATTAAAACACTATTTTCGTTGGGTTGGTACTAATGAAATATTATATATAATTCACAGTTCTGAAATACTTAGGTAGTTTTAATACATAATATGTCTTTACAGATTACAAAATACGGAAATGGCAAAACATAAACGAGTTCAAAAATAATATGAAAGTAATGGATATGAAATTTTAGTGGTAGCTTCTTAGGAAATATTTAACAGTCACAAATAATTTACTTATTTTTCTGAGAGAGCTGTGGAAAATGCACCATTTTAAATTTAAGAATTAAAAGGAAAAGAATTTTATGTTGTATAATTACTAATAAAATACTATTTGCATTTTTCCCCATCATTCGCTAGCTCAAATTCAAACTTTAAGGAGTGAAAGGATAGGTAAAGGAAAAACGTCATTCGCTTTGAAAAAGAGATTTTCACATGAGCCAGAGGCGATATGCATTCTTCTAGTTTTAAAAATTAAGTGAGTCAACATCACTTTCTTATATATCTGTTATATGAATGTTAAAAAACGATTTTGCATTTTAAATACTCTACCATATCAAAATGATAGAAAATTTCCATAATATATCAATATGTATCTAACGTCGAATACAATGAGTGTTACCTAGACTCCCAAAGGTTCTGCGATGTAATTTTAGTATTCAAAATAATTCTTTAAGGTTGCATCAACGGTAATTGCGCATTTAAGACGATTACATAATGGAGTCACATTTTATTGCATTTGTCTATAATTATGTCAATTTATGGATGGCAACATCTCATGTTGATTGCCTGCTGACGATATAAAATTGTTGACGCATCGAATTTCATCATCGGGTATTTAAACACGCATCGAAAAATCATCGGGTTAAAAAAAATTTAAACAATTAAAAAAAAAAACGTATTTAAAGTATTTAAAAACGGTAAAAAAAGTTTTTTACCGTTTTTTAACAGAAAATCGGTAAAAAAAACTGTAAAACGATCAAAAAATGAAGATATAATCCATTCTTAACACGTTTAACAAATCCTTGTTGTTAATATCTATATTTCAATTCAACAAAAAATATCGGGTAATATGAAAAGAGGATCCGCAGAAAGAGTGACACTTCGTAGATGATCCGTGACGGTAAGAAGATAGGAACCACTTCTAAAATACGCATTTAATGGAAGAATGTGAATGAAGTGGTCAGTCAGATCGTGTTTGCTTTGAATCTTTGCATTTTTGAGCAAGGGCATGCCATTGCAGTGACGTCATAAGTTACACCGTCTCCACCGTTGTCGAGCGAAGCAACATTGGTCTATGGAATGGAGAAGAGGTTTGTTTATAGATGAGTCCCGATTCTGTTTCGGCGTTTGTCCGCTTTATCCGCATGGTGTCAGTGTCGTCAACAACGTGAGTAAGCCTATTCCATTTAGACATATTTTTTCTGATCTCACCAAGCTCATAAAGAGCTTGATAGTGAATATTCATCCACTATCAAGCTGTTTATAAGTGACAGGAGAAGATGGGTGAAGAGGAAAATTGTCTTGAGCAGGGTGGGATCTGAACCCGCGACCTCCTGATGACATGTCAGGTGCTCTGACCACTAGTCAATCCCTTCTCTACTGCTGATATTATACCATACTCCATCTGATCAATCACTGTCTTTTGGATGCATCTGGGAACTCTATGTCACCAGGAGGTCGTGGGTTCAGATCCCACCCAGATCAAGACAATTTTTCCTTTACACCCATTCTCCGTTCACTTATAAACAGCTTGATAGTGGATGAATATTCATCAAGCCTGTTCCACTAGCCGCCACATGGTCCCCACCATGGTATAATGGTATTGGGTGGCATCACATAGGACATCCAGACACCTCTACTCCATGTTTCTGGAGCGCTAACGGCAAGACGTTACTTCGATGACATTGTTAATCCTGTGGCATGACGCTTCCTTACCATCATGCCTGGATTGATTCTGCAGCAGGACAATGCCACCCCCTACACTGCATGTGCAACCTCCAAGGTATGACACATTTCTCCCATGTCCGTCATATTCCCTGCATTTGTTGCCCATTGATCATGTGTGAGACCTTATGGATCGCCACTTCGCAGCTCGCTCCAACAGCGAACCTTCTACAGACCATACCTCAGGACACCATTAACCGAGATGAATGATGCCGAGAATGTCGAGATGGGAATGCCGAGATGTCTTCAAGCTTATATAACCACCCGAGGTGGGCCTACTATGTACTGGTGAATCTGCAATAAACGCACGTACCTTGTGTTCACACATTCAGTTTTTTGATCATTTGCACTTGTACCCTTATAGCTTCCGTCCTGTCAGTTTCGGGTGTCTACATCACTTCCCTCTGAGGTGTTGCGATTTTCAATTTGAGCAGTGTACAATATAGAAAGTATGTCTCTCTTATTCTCTAAAATGAAAAATACGAAAATATCCCATGTATTATTATGTTCCTCATATCACTCTGAGAAAATGGGGACAGAAAGGGGGGAGGAACTCTCAGTGTAATCTCTTTCAACAAAACAATTGCATTTCCCATCCCGCTGATAGCAAAGGGCAACTCTCAGTGTAATCTCTTTAAACAAAACAGTTGCATTTCCCATCCCGCTGATAGCAAAGGGCAACTCTCAGTGTAATCTCTTTAAACAAAACAATTGCATTTCCCATCCTGCTGACAGCAAAGGGCAACTCTCAGTGTAATCTCTTTAAACAAAACAATTGCATTTCCCATCCCGCTGATAGCAAAGGGCAACTCTCAGTGTAATCTCTTTAAACAAAACAATTGCATTTCCCATCCCGCTGATAGCAAAGGGCAACTCTCAGTGTAATCACTTTAAACAAAACAATTGCATTTCCCATCCCGCTGATAGCAAAGGGTAACTCTCAGTGTAATCTCTTTAAACGAAACAATTGCATTTCCCATCCCGCTGATAGCAAAGGGCAACTCTCAGTGTAATCTCTTTAAACAAAACAATTGCATTTCCCATCCCGCTGATAGCAAAGGGCAACTCTCAGTGTAATCTCTTTAAACGAAACAATTGCATTTCCCATCCCGCTGATAGCAAAGGGCAACTCTCAGTGTAATCTCTTTAAACAAAACAGTTGCATTTCCCATCCCGCTGATAGCAAAGGGCAACTCTCAGTGTAATCTCTTTAAACAAAACAATTGCATTTCCCATCCCGCTGATAGCAAAGGGCAACTCTCAGTGTAATCTCTTTAAACAAAACAATTGCATTTCCCATCCCGCTGATAGCAAAGGGCAACTCTCAGTGTAATCTCTTTAAACAAAACAGTTGCATTTCCCATCCCGCTGATAGCAAAGGGCAACTCTCAGTGTAATCTCTTTAAACAAAACAGTTGCATTTCCCATCCCGCTGATAGCAAAGGGCAACTCTCAGTGTAATCTCTTTAAACAAAACAATTGCATTTCCCATCCCGCTGATAGCAAAGGGCAACTCTCAGTGTAATCTCTTTAAACAAAACAGTTGCATTTCCCATCCCGCTGATAGCAAAGGGCAACTCTCAGTGTAATCTCTTTAAACAAAACAGTTGCATTTCCCATCCCGCTGATAGCAAAGGGCAACTCTCAGTGTAATCTCTTTAAACAAAACAATTGCATTTCCCATCCTGCTGACAGCAAAGGGCAACTCTCAGTGTAATCTCTTTAAACAAAACAATTGCATTTCCCATCCCGCTGATAGCAAAGGGCAACTCTCAGTGTAATCTCTTTAAACAAAACAATTGCATTTCCCATCCCGCTGATAGCAAAGGGCAACTCTCAGTGTAATCTCTTTAAACAAAACAATTGCATTTCCCATCCCGCTGATAGCAAAGGGTAACTCTCCGTGTAATCTCTTTAAACAAAACAATTGCATTTCCCATCCCGCTGATAGCAAAGGGCAACTCTCAGTGTAATCTCCTTAAACAAAACAATTGCATTTCCCATCCCGCTGATAGCCATTGTTCCAGCAAGGCAAACTGTGTTAGTTTTAATTGAGGCAGTGGTCAGCAGTAACTTCGCTCTTAATAGGGCTTGTCCTTGTATGAGAAGGCCTGTACAAGCTAGGAGTAGCTTCTAGGATTCTTCTCTGTCCTAAATGTTGCAAATAAAACACAAAACGGCACAATTCCATTTCAAATCAGGCAAAGAGTGTCAGGTGATCTTTGGCGGATTCTATAAAAAAACATATGTGAGAATAGTATCCATTAGAAGATCGGAATGGTATCTTGTTTCGATCAAAAATAACGGAAAAAATGGCCATTTATAAATGGCCACTCGAAAGTAATGGTTCTAAAACGGCGTGTTCTGTATTCCTAAAGCAACAAAAATTATTTATGAATGTTTTTCATTTACTTTTTTTAAGAGACTCTATCCGACACACACACACATATATATGAAAGTCATTGGTTCTTTATCATTAATAGAGAGTTATGAAAAATCGTCAAAATAAGGTTAAAATTTGAATTTTTCTTGAGTTCTTGTTTACATTACAGTTTCAAATCTTAAAAATGATTATATTACTTGGTAGTAAATGTAGTCATCACACAAACTCGTACGTATATTATTAATCGGTTTGATTTTCATGAATTTGTCCTACTTTTCCATCTAGTAGAACTGTAATGTTTTCTAAGCTTTTAGCGTGAGATATTGATTCTTATTACTACCGGAAGATGCATCATCCAGAAACTACACCCACAACTGTGCTGCATCTAGAATTAATTTTTACTTCTCTTCAGATATATATATACTCCGATTAAAACGAGAAATAAATATTTTAAAACTATATTCCGTTATACGCCAGAAATTGCTGTCCTCCAAACGCGGCTATGTCAAGCAATATCGATTAAGGATTACGTTATAAAACACGATTTTTATTTTGTCTTCCTATTGCTTTTCATACGTCATTTGTGTGCTTGTCAAAAAAGTTATTCCTCCATATCTTTCGAACACGACGGACAAACTTTGATTTATGTGCATCCGAAAGTTTATGCTGCGAGGAATGTGATAGGCTATAAAATGTTTACCCCCATGATTCCCCCCTTAAAAAAGGGGGTTATATTAAAACGCTCTTTCTGCTATATCTTTGAAACGCGAGGGCCAAACGTAATAAGTTGTATATCAAATGAAAATTTGTGACGTACGTGGAATGTTGTGCCAATTTTGAGCATCCATTAAAGATAATACATTTATTTTAAAAAATAGCTTTTTCTATTTCTTAAAAACTGTTTTTTTTGGGGGGGGGATTCATTATTCGTTAGAATTGTATGTTTTCATTTTTTTAACTGATAATATTTGCTGCAGCTCTTTAAGAGCTTTTCTTCGCTGCTCTTCACTAAATTTGGTTTCGTCGGGGCTGCCTTAAACTGCCCTGCAGCAAAAAGCACGAAGATCAGATAGCAATACCAAACGATGGGGTGCACTTTTATTGTATCCCCATACATCTCTAATCGTATAGCACGGAAATCGGTCTACAATACTAAGGAATCGAGCTAAATTTTCGTATCGAACAATCCATGTATAATTTAAAAGCACGCTTCCTAGATATCGAGCTTTCCCCCCGTGCCACCTGTGAAGTGCTATAGCAGCTGTCACATATCAATATCAGTGTAAGGTGTCCAATTTCAGGTCAACCAATCCCCTGACAATTCTGACAATTAAAGGCACAGTGTCTAAATATAAAACCCTCTCCAAAAAATCAGTGTAATGGTATAGCACGTAGGTCAGATATCAGTATCAATAGATAGTGTCCAGTTATAGTTTCAAACAATTCCCAACATTTAAAGGCACAATGCCGATATATGGAATCCTCCCCATGTGTAATGGTTTAGCATGGAAGTGAGATATCAATATCAATGGATGGCATGTGTTTTTACTATCAAATGATCCCCGAAAAATTGTGCCAAGATATAGAGCACGAGTGACGAAATTGTGAATAGAAAAAAAAGAATGTCACAAATATCACAGATTTACACTACAAATAATAAGAAATATTAATAAATAAAAATAACTGCATGATGTATGTATTATAGTAATATTTCCCTTAATAATACAAATCATTGTTTAATTCTGCACGGCATACGACATTAATGACACAGTCAAGTATGAAATGGGTTAATCTAAAAATAAATTAAGACACAGGACCTCAACACGAAAATACCTCAAATGTATGATAACAAAGTTTTTTCATTCTTTTATAGAAACAACTTCAGTCATATTTATAATAGATTCCTTTCCCCAACATTCAATCAGGAGTGCTTGTGACTTCGCTATTTAATTAATGTGGGCAAAATTTAATAGAATGTGAAGTAAAAGTTCTCTTCAAATTTTGGCCAATATATTATCTGACTTCGAACTAATTTAACAATTGCTGATGCTTTTAAAATGCAGTTCCCACCATCATCATCTCTCATCATTAATCGATAAGGGATCATGAAATCTGTTTTGAAGGTCTTTGGAAAAATGAAAACCTAATTTTAAGATTATGAGGAAATCGAGGTAATCTCCGATTTTTTAATATTTTTTGTTCCTCTTTCCGTTCCTCTTTTTGTTCAGATCCCATCACTACCCTCACGTCAGCACGTCGCCACTGCCCTTAAAAAGTGAACAGATGTACCCCGTGAAGGGAAGAAGGCGAAAACGGGTGACAACAACGGTACTTTTTTAAATATTTTTATATTCAATCAGAAATTCAAATTTTCTTCGCAGAATCTAGTATAGAAATATCTTTCTCTATATGTGCGTTTACATGTGTTCATAGATGTGCATTTTGTGAATTGAATTCTCATACGAACTTTTGCTTTTTTACCAGATATAAAGTTGCACTCGTACGAGCCTTCAAAGAGGCATGAACAAGAACAAATTCCATAACGAAGGTAGGCTTTTCTCTTTCTGAATTACTTGACTAGAAATGTAATTTTTCATTTTCTATTGAAATTGCTGTTTCATGTCTATCTTTTTCAAGTAAATTAGACATTCTGATTTGTGGTGTTCTGAGAACGCAGGACAGGAATCGGGTTTCCGCCACGTCTGAAAAAATTGGTAAAAATTTGATTAAAAATTCAGTTTTGATTTCATTACGGTGGGATTGATGCACAACTCTCCTTCTAGCCTTTTATGTACAGCCCCATTTGCTATTAGATTATATTAAGTACTCTTTCTTAATATAAATGTTACTCGTAGAGATTTATCTCTGTTAATCCCCACCCAGCCCTCAATGGGAAAGTGGACATCGATGGATTGAAATGAGATGCTGCCGTCCGTTGGATGGGACGTCACGTTGTAGCTCCGTGTGTAGGATATCCATACTCATGCACGTTACAGAACATGCTGGATAGCATTAAAGGGGTCCCTTGTTTCCGCCCTATTCTCAGCCCATGGAATCCTTTCGACCTGGTCGTTTAGCAGTGCCTTAAATGGGTTTCAAAGTTGAGGAGGCAACCTGCCATAGGCGAATTCTCTTGTTACGTTAGATGGCGCGCATTGGTCTTTTCTCCCCTACTGACGCACCTGAGATTTTTAAACATTCTTTTTTTCACTTTATTTGTTGGAAGAAGACACAAATATATTATCACGGCGTGAAATGTAACTGAACGTTTCGAAAGCAAAAAGATCATCAGCCTGATCATCAGTGATTAAGTGGCGTAAGAATAGACTGAAGGGTTGACAAATGTGAAACTTGTTTGCATATTTTGAATAAATATAAAAAACTTTACATGCATTTAGTTTCTACTCTTGAAAATATCACTTTAATTAACAAGAAAAAGGATTTTAATTTACCAGTTCTACTACTTCAATCTTCTTACATTCAAGGGAAAATCGTGCAACTTCGAATTTTGTAATCAGTTCGTAGTTCGTTTCATATCAATTGCTCTGAGTTAGAACTGCAAACGTTCTATGTAATTTGATTAACAAAGTAATTGAGTGCTAATTCGATAAATGAAGTAGATCTTTTTTTTTTGAAATTACACTACTTATATGCATAACGTAGAAAATACAGATACACACATTTCTGTCATTACTATTACAGAAGTGCAAAAATGGCAATGTAATTAAAAATCAAATTACCAAAATATCAAAAATAGTTCAGATTGCACGGTATAATAATAATAATTTTAAATATGTTTAACGAGTCTCGATTCGAAGAATTTAAGCGGTTAACGGTTACAAACTGAATACAAAATTCAGCATACTTTTTTTAAAAATTGTTTCGAACAATAATCAATTGCTTCTATTTCTGATAGCAATCTCTTTTGCTAGAGATGCTATAATATCAGATCACGTGACACTTCTTCTTGCCGAACTTGTTATGAAAGTGTAATGTTTCAGTTTCGTTGCCAGATTCAGTAGACCGGGGAGTGCGCAAACTCGTGTCCGCGGGCCAATCCCGGGCCTTTAATCAATTTTATCCTGCCCGCGCCAAAAATGTCAAATACGTTTTCTTTCGCCTAGCTCAGTTAGATTGAACGATGATTTAATTTAGACGAAAGACGAAAATTCTAACAACATTATAAAAGTAGCTACAACATCATTGAAAGCGAATATCCTTTCTGGGATCCAGTCGCATTCACCACATACTGGTTCGACAAATCTACTTTAGTTTTCACGTTAAAATGAAATTTGGATTAATGCTTATTTTCATTTATTATATTGTACTTATGTATATATGACATAAAATGCAATAAACATAACTAAACATTCTTGTTCTTTTAGTACCACCCCACCCCAATTATTGGCTCACAGCAAACGTAATATTTTTATTTCTGCTGAATGTCAAAAACGTTTGTGTATCCTAGACATTGTTAGTTTCTTAATATGTCGGGAGAGAAGGGTATTATACACTTAAAAAGGCGATTTCAGTGGAAAAAATGCCAATATCATTTATCATATATGAGCAACGTTTCTTTCAACATTGTAATATATTATCATTAATAAAAATAAAGCTTGTTAACTTATTATCCATTGGGAGTCTTTGTTTCATATTGTTCCCTGATTCTACGATAATGCCATTTAGACCATTGTCGGCAAAATTTACTCAAATGTAGAAAAAAAACGTTCTATTAAAATTTTGATCATTACATCTGAATTCGAACTGATTTAACAACTGGTGATACTTTAAAATGCAGTTTCTATCCCCAATTCTCGTCATTAATCGATAAGGGTAAAATCTCTTTAGAGAAAGTATATTTCTCTATGACCGTCTTTCTGCTTTAACTTGATTGTTATTTACTATCAATTAAAAATAATAAATAATAGTTAAGCAGCTCTATTAAAGACCTAAATCTCTTTTCACACTTTATTAATAAGAACTTCTCATTTTGTTTTTTCGAAGAGTAAAAATCGATTGCATAGAGCATGTATAATTTAAAGTTTATTTTTATTTAAAAAAAATGAGAACTTAATTTTAAAGTTTCGAAAGAGTCCAAGAAATCTCCTATTTCTTATTATTTTATGCTCCTCTTTTTGTTCAGATCATCACCGCCCTCAAGACGTGGACAGATGTCCAAGTCTTGATGCTTTCACATAGGTCTTTTCTCGCTGAATAGTTATGTTAAATTTAGTAGCTTGTGAGGATTGATCTTGCTCAGCCTTTAGCTGCATAGCCTCTACACTTTTGTATACAGGGAGATTAAAATTTCGAATATTTCCCATGGACAGGGGGATATCCCATTAAAGACCCTTTATCCGTTGGAAAGCGGAGATTTGCATAATACAACAGTTAACCGACTGAAAGCTATATAAACTCCATTGTTGGTAATCAATTTTCAAACCAAATATTTGCCAATGAGATTTACTTAACTCTCAGTTAAGTGTTTGGAGAGTGCTATTTAAGTGCAACAAGTGGGAAATCAGTAATACACACTCTTTATTTGCTACTCAAATAAAGCTACCAGAAAAGTGGCTCCGTTGAACCGAGGAATTACAACGTCTATCCAAAGAATCTAAAGAAAGGAAAATTATCTAGAACAAGAATATAATGATTGCTTAAGGATCTGTTTTCTAACTCACACTGAGCTGTCTCCAATGGCTTACTGGATGTCGCTGGATTGGTGGGATTTGCAGGGTTAAGTGGTCACCTAGGTTAGATGACTGAGTAAGTGAAGGTGTAGATTGTCTCCTACATCAATTGGAACCTGTTAATTCGAGGTAATTTTTCAGGTTGAGATTTTTTTTTTCTTTTTCAAAGTGAATAAATGCTCACTTCGGGTCCATTAAATCTGGTGAATCAGCAGATCTTCCTGATCACCAGCTACGGGTAGCGAAAGCTCTAGTCGCCAGTCGCTGGTCGAGATGCGAAGGTGCTTTATTAAGGTTTCTGCAGATGAGCTCAAGGTCTAATCTTTTTATAATTAGATATTGAGCAAGATGCCATAATATTTCCATTTAATACGTTCAGCAGAGAATTCTGATTGACGCTTTAATGGACGTTTTATGATATCTGAAGCCCTCTTTTTCCATCACACTAACTGCCTATGTGTGGAGGGGTTTTCTCCAGGTTAGAGCAAAACACTCTGACATGGATGGTGCCTTGACGTGGCGTCAGAGCTTTTTACTAAACCATCCGACAGGCATATTTCTTATGTCATAGTACATATATTAAAATTTTAAAACCTTAAGTATTATTCCTTTATGTAGTTGAACAGATGTATTTCTTAATAATTCAATTTATTTTACATTTTGCATACATATAACTTTACATATACAATAACATACATATACAATAAGAGGAAGTATATAACATTCGCATGTGGTTGCAAACATTGTACATTATTACAATTTAGATCCAAAAATGACATGACACCATCAGGTACTTATAAACGAAATTATTTTGGTGTACTAAAAGATCGAAAAAATTGGAACTCAATATTTAGATTGAAATAAAGAAATATCTCAATCTAACTCATAACAGAAAGTACGTTTTCTACACCTGTAAAAGTTTTTCTAGATCTAATATTTTATATATCCTAACATTTGATAGCATAACGTAGAATACACAGAGTTCTATATATATATACAACTCTATGATTTTGTCTAATGATAGCAAGCAAATATGTGATGTCAAAATATTTGCTAAGGAAGCGAACATTTGGATATTAAACTATGAGAACGTTGGTTTATTGTTTGTTTAATTGACTCGTATCTATTCTTCATATATCTTAACTTGCATTATATTCAAATCGTATTATTAAAATTTTATTGTAATTGTTCACGCACATAAATACTCTTGTGAATAAATAGAACGGTTTTTGTTAAATGCATCGGTATGTAGACAAATAATAAATAAAGACGAAATAGAAAAACAGCAGACTGGTAGCAGAAGGAATCGCATACTGAGTGACAGAAGAAAAAATCAAGCGTTATTATTACAAACATTTTAGAATTTTCTTATAGGGTGCCTTACTAGTTAAAAAAATATTTCGATTAAATTTCATGGAAACATTATTCATCTGCAGCTGGACAAATACCTTGTGTTGCCGTCAGGGGCGAATTGGGAGTGAAAAACGGTCTGGGAATCGGTTCATAACGGTCAAGATCGATATAAACCCAATTTCGCCCAGGCGAGAAGTACTCTGTGATTGCCCCTCCGATCCCTCTCCCCCCCAGGGATCGTCTGCTATTCATTTTAACTTCGTTTACCAGAAAACTGCAACAAAGAAAAGCGACCTGACATTTTCATTTTGTCCTCTGTTTGTCTAACTGTCTGTCAGAAGAAAATCAAAATTTTGGTTTCTAGAAATAAATTGAAACTTTCTTTTAGGTTGGATAATTATTTATGAAATACACTGAATGGACAAATTATTATATGCACCCCGATAACAATATGCAAAGTAGTGGAAGTATCGCGTCCATTCACGTGGAACGCTGAAACTGGCAATGCCTGTAAATGGAGCAGATCTCTATACATTGGAAACCAGTCACGGAAAAGCAATCATGGATAAAGACAGCGACGTAAGTGAGTTCGACCGTGGCCAGATAGTAGTTGCGAGGAAGGCGGTTGTTCAATCACCGCAAGTGCTGAACTGTTGAGATTTCCACTTCAAACCGTCACACATGTATACCAAGACTACGTGAAATACGACTAAACTTCCAACCAGGGGGGTGGGAAGGTGAATATAAACGTGCAGTTGACCTACCCGTTTACATGGGCTTCTTTGTGACCTCTCGTACCCATAGAGACCTTCGTCACCAGCACAAGGTATGTGAAATTCCTCGTCGACACATGGTAACTCGTTCATAACGCTTCTATTTCCTAACCATGATGCCATGTCACACAAAATGCCACACCGCATACTTTCCGAGTGGCGACCAATTGGTTCCAGGAATATTCAAGTGAGTTTACCACACTCGAATGACCCTCTCAATCGCCGGACCTCAATCTCATTGAGGATTTGTGGGACGAAATGTAAAGATCTGTTCGAGCCGGCCAATCCCCACCACACCTGTGGATGCTCAGGCGATCCTCGCTTCATGGGCGGCAATACCACCTCGGTGTTTTCAATACCTCATTGAGTCCTTACCAAGATGTCTGGCTGCTTTTGTGAGGGCAATTGGAGCAATTGCGGAGCAACAGGTTATTAGGTAGGTTTATGAAATAATGTGTCCATTCGGTTTATTAGGATTACCATTTTTAAAATGTTCAAATATTTCCAACAGTGCCCTCTAGCGGTGGAAAACTTGAAAAATGCCTTCATCAAAATATTCAACGAATATTGTAAACGTTTCATTGATACTAAAAATTCAATAAATACCCAAAACCTCAGATTATGCCTTAACGAATGCATTAATATGCACTTCAACTAGATGTTGATTTATGCAGATGCGGAACTATAGCCGATTCTGTAGGTTAATAATATAGCCTACATAATAGTTATCTTTACTATTTATTAAAAACAATATTATTTAAAATTTAAATTTCCATCACTAAAAGTATGTGTTTGCTAGTCAAACATAATATACTTTTTGCATAAGAAATAATAAAATATCCTTTCAAGCAGCTGTTTGCCACAAAGGTCTGACAAGAGCCTGTCAGTTTAATATGCCATAGTAGAAGATATGTGAGGATGTCGGAACCTCAGCAGAAAAACGACACAAACATCCATGCCTTACCCAGGGCTCAAACTCGGGTTCCTTAGATCAGTAGCAAGCACACTAACCAATTTTAATTATATACTTCTATTTAAACACTACCGCATTTTTTGTATTTTATGTTAGTTTATGCAAAATTTATAATGAAAGTTAAGCATACGTAATAATAAGTATTTTTTGTATTGTATCAAGTCCATTTTCTCTATATATACGGTGTGCTCCCATTTACATAAAACAGCATATTCGAATTTAGAAATTTCATTATGAAAAGTTTTCATCTTTAGCAAACTAATCTGCCCTTGGGGCATATCTAAATAATTTTCTGAGGTATCTAAATATATAATCTACCACTACCTTCAATCTATAATCAACAAGTATGATAACACCGCAATATATTAGAGATGACACAACTATGGTCTCATAAACACCTCGGCTTAGAAAAATAACTAAACGATGTTATTTTTTTCCACAATCTGAAGACGTACTTAGAAAGTGTCTGAATTCGCAATAATTTTAGGTTTTAATTGAGCTGTGAAAATTATATTATTTATATCTCCATACGGCCGTTGCCTAAAATATAGCCAGATTTTGTTGCAGAACTATTATATTTTTTCTTCATATTTTTCTCTTACTAGGGGGAAAAATCTACAAATTATGCAACACTGTTTTACGGAAATTTTAAAGGCCTAAAATGATTAAAATTGTTCTGGCAGGTTGTGGTTCAATTACTATGAATGGTTGCCCCCTTGAACAAGTGTCTCAGTTAAATTTTCTTGGGAGCTATACAATAGATACTAAGGATGTGCGGCATGAGATTAACAGAAGAATAATGATTATTGCTGGGACTTTTAAGAATCTATGGACGGTGTGGGGAAATAGGCGTATAAACCTAAAGACTGAAATTAGACTCTAAAATAGTTTGGTTCTTTCTAAAGTTAGTTATGGTAGTGAAACCTGGACTCTTTGTAAACAAGATAACAGGAAAATTAATGCTTTTGATTCTAGATGTTTACGCAGTATCTTGGGCATTAGGTGGTTCAAATTTGTAAGAAATTATGACATTTGGCAAAGGAGTCAGCAATCTCCATTGAGCAGCATATGTGCAGAGAGAGACTCCGCTGGTTTGTCCATGTTGCCCGTATGCATAACTATAGTTTAGCGAATAGGGTTATGAACAATGTGCCTAAAGTTCTCAGAAAGAGGGGGAGACTTTGGATGCGTGGGCAGACAATGTCAAACAGGACCTTATTAGAACGAGCTACTGACAACAAATAAATTTGTGAAAGAGAAACTTAAAGTATAGAGGACAATTCTCATTAAAATAATTAATATAATTATATTGTTTATGTTTCACTTTATGTTTTTTTTTGTTGGTTATAGTTTATTAACTATATATATTTTTGACGGCCGCAATTCCATTTTAATTTTCTTTGCGGCCGTTCAGCTAAAAATTTGCCAAGGCCTACTGTAGCCTCACCAAGTTCGAGTCCCAACTGGGAAAGCGTTGAGGTTTTTCCTCGCCCTTTCCTCGATCATAGGGGACACTGACAGTTTTGGAAAGGCCGCCGTTTGACGGATGGAACGTTAAGCCCTGGTTCCGAGTGCGGGAGAGCCATATCTGTGCATGTTAAAGAACACGCTCGATGGCCTTGATGTGAGGCTTTCATATATCTTCTAATAGCTGTACACTGAAGTGCCATTGAATTACGGATAGCAACCTATTTAGGTGTTGGACCCCCTCTGGCCCTGATTACAGCCGCCACACGACGAGAAAAGGACTCCACAAGTTTGCGTAAATGATGCATCCTCCAGAGCTGTCCACAATTCTCTCAAGGTCGTCCCTGATGGGACATGGACTCGAACACTCAGCTCAACGGTATCCCAAAGATTTTCGATGGGATTTAAATCTGGGCTACTAGGTGGCCAATTCATTATTCAAAGTCAGCAGAATTCTCCTGCAAACATGCAGTAGCCAACCTGGACCTGTGAGATGAACAATTGTCTTGTTGGTAGACGCCATCTCCATTGGGATGCATGATGGACATAAATGGGTGTAAATGGTCAGCCATGAGTTATACGTACCGGGATGCATTGAGAGATGTTGGTACGACTACCAAAGGTCCTACAGACGTGAAATTGAAGACACCTCAGACCATTACTGAGCCATCACCATCTTGTACTGTTCCCACCTCATATGCAGGATACATAGCATCATGAGGTTGGCAACATACCCTCAGTCTTCCTTCGGCGTGATAGAAGTTTAAATTGAGATTCATCATTCCAGGCTATCTGTTGCCAATTTTCGATGGTCCAGTTTCGATGTTCTTTTAGCCCAGGCAAGGCGTTGAACCTGGTGTCATGCTGTTAGACGTGGGACTCTCGAAGATCGTAGGCTCCCGAGGCCGAGACGATGAAGTGAGTGTTGCACGGTCCATGCACTGACTTCCCGGCTGGAAATCGCGTTCAGATGCGAGGTGATTTCAGATAATATCTGACCCCTATCGGTACGTACGATGTGGATCAGACGGCGAAGCCCACGATTATTCAAGGTTGCTTGTCCTTTGCAATTTGTCCGGGTGCTTGCTTTTGTTGCCGGAATTTTCATATTCCCGGAACACTCTGGAATCTGTGGTACGAGAAAATCCAAGTTCGTTGACAAATTCATAGATCGAGTGTCTCATTCGTCGGGCCCCTACTTTCCGCCCTCTGTCAAATGCGTCTAAATTCCGCGCTTTTCCTATTACACTTTTCATGATGAATACTTGGGGAATCCAAAGCTGACAGCTATATGTGACAAGAGTTTCAGCGACGCATGAGCACAAATGTGGACTTTAGGTACTGAATTTGGATAACGTCTCCTATCCGTAATTCAGTGGCACTTCTACCTATCGGGATGCTCACTTCACGTCGTGTATGAGTTCCCTGCCCCCACTACGTCTGGCCGTCGGTGCTCAGAGGGTCATTTATACTTGGTCATTTAACCCATTGTGTGCAAAAAAAGGGCAGCTCAGAAGTAAAGCAACTCAACCCAAGTCTTACTGAAATGAATAAAAAGAAATATGTCTTATTTTTGCAACAAATAATTTCGTCAATATGCGAAACTTTCTAAGTAAGGGTACATTTAATAAGGCCATTAAAATATCAATATGAAGCTCAAAATATTTTCCATCATTTCTGATAAGGCACACGACTTTAAGAAAACAACTTCGAAATTTTTGGGGTCAATGTTCATATTGACCAACATGTTTTTATTTTTCCATTTCTGTTTAAAAATTTATTGATAATGAAATAAATTCAAAGCTCTAAATCTTTTTTTCAAACTTTGTTCAGTTTAGGTGGTTTAATTTCTCCTCGAAGAAAAACTCATCTAAAACTTGGGAAAATATAGAAAAAGAATCATTTTCACACTAATTTTCAGCAAAATATTTATATTTTCAAAATTTGAAAACTTATTTGCTCAATTTCCCTTCGCTCTACTTTAAGTATCATTTAGATTAGTTCCGTCGTCCAACCCAAGCTAAATGAAGAGGCACTGGCAGTGGCATACCGGAAAATCCACGGGCCTCCCCGCAAGAAATATCCTTGTTGGAGGGGGGGAGGGGGAAGTTAACGATTAACTTTGAGTTACCTAAAATTTATAAGAATTTTATATTACTCTCTTTGCTTTAATATTTTCTGTTGTTTTTAATGATTTAAATTTTAAGAACTTGCAGATATTTTATGTAAAAAAAACAAAATAAGTGCATTTTACTCTATAAAATACAAATGTTTGCACTTGAATTCACACAATTATCTTGATTTTATATCGTACTAAAATACCTATAAAACACTTATCTGAAAGTTAATGATATCGAGTAAACAGTATTCGTTAGAGAACTGATGAAAGGCTTTGAGACAAATGAATTCTGGCCCATATGCAGCATGGAGAAAAATTTCTAGTATGAAAAACGTAGCTGGTTATTCACTATCCGTCTTTATTCTTTCATAGCTATTGAAAAAACAAATCTGGGCCATTCCTTTAAATAGTTAAATAGTTGCATGTCAAATATCCCCATAAATTACGTAAGCAAATATTCTGAATAGTCCCCCCCCCCACACACACAAACACACAAGACACGTTGATATTGTGGGGACTATCAGTACTCCTATGGCCACTAGGGAAAATATTATCTTCTTAAAAACGAAAACATACATTTCTAATGAATAATAAATTGCAAAATAACATTATTTTTAAGGAATAAAGAAAATATCTCGATTAAAAAACAAAAATGTACATTTTTAACGAGTACTGTGAATTGTCTAAAAAGTTTAGCTATGCACCTAAAAATATTTCTAAAAACTTTCAAAAAATGTGCCAAATTCAGTATATTAATTACTTGTTTTTGAATTGTTTAATTTTAAAAATTTAAAATTTAAAATTTTTAATTTAACATTTCATTAAATTTTTTATCTTTGCTAAGGTTCCATTTTTTTTCTTTTTTTTTTTCAAGTTTTTAAATTAATCTGCTTAAACTGTGAAATATTAGGGTAGCAGCGCCCGGACTCCATCAGAATCTCCTGTTAAAAGTATTTTCTCGAGTAACATTTTCGGGTTGAAAAAAATCGCATGGAGGGGGAGGATGTTAATTATCGGAAATCTTCTTTTCAAATTCAGGTTAAAATAATCCAAATTGTTATAGCGAGAACCACAAACGAAATACTGTCGATCGGAAAAAATGTAAAGGGGGTTAGGCAATACTGTATTTGCAATGTAGTATAACATCCCCATCATCTCACGGATCTTTAAAAATTTAACTTTTCAGAAATTTAAGTTAAATACTCTGTAAAGTGGAGTAATCCTCCCTAAATCCTGCCCTCCATCAAAGAATTTCTAAATACCAGACAAGACTCTGCTATGCATCTGAAGTCCTGTTTCAAACCCCAAAAGTTTTCACTTGGCCTCCACACAAAATGGGAACCTTCTTCATGCATGATATTTTTAGTTCACACTGCTGTCGACACTTCTTCCTTTGCCACTTTACACCATCTCTTACATCTGTAAATACCTGAGCAGTGACCCTAGCTACAACTAAATCGCACCTTTCCTCATCGCTCCTTTCATCGCCATCATCCTCTGCGATGGTTACCTTTCGCACCTCGGTAGTAGTTTCTTTCTTCTTATGTGGACATTCGGGAGCAAAATGATTATATTCCCCACAGTTAAATCATTCTTTCCTTTTTCGAAGGGATTCCCGTTCTTTGGGACTCTCATTTTCTCTATAATTAGTGGTACTGCCTTTCCCACTGTATCTTTTCATTGGGAGAACATATCTCCTCTCATTCACCTTCGATTCATGGTTTGTCACTTCTTGTGCTCTGTATCCCCACCTGGTTCCACCAACTCCTGACTCCCGACGGCTATCTAAATGCAGCTCCGCTACATCTGCCAATTCTAGAGGCTTCATCCTTCCATCAGCTTCTCTCTGCAATACAAATTGTCTCGTAGCTGCTGGTAGTTCCCGTTTGATCTTATCAGACACCATGAGATTCTTACACTCCTCCAGATCTTTAATTTTTCTATTGTCCAAGTAATGAGAAAGCATAGCAGAAATTCTAGCCGAAAATTCCGCCCAGCTTTCGCTATCCACCATTTTTGCTTCTTTTGTTTTAAGAATAGAATATAATTTTTATTCATAAGATTAAAGAATACAAATACATTTACAATTTGACCCGCAAAGTTAAATAGCTTATCTGCAGGAAAATGAATAAATTGTATTAAACATAGGTCATTCAGCCACAAAAAAGGTGTACATCAAATAAATCCACAAAACACAACACATAAAAATCAGCTAACTAGAAAATACCAAATAATTTTTTAATTCCATTTTAAGTGTTCTAAAAAAAATCTATATTTAGTAATTCTTTTGGAATATCATTAAATATAAGTGGTACTTGATATTCGGAGGTATGTTTCCCGTAATTATTTCGAAAATTTGGCAATTTGTAATAACCTTGGTTTTGAAGTCTTGTATTTTTACTATGTTGAATTTTTAGTTTGTAAGTTTCGTCAAAAAAGTTTTTGATTATTACATTATATTTATATAAATTACTGTAGGATAAAAGATTTAAAAATTTTAATCTATCAGTAGAAGTTTTATAAATTTTTTGCAAATGAAACGGAATAATATTTTTAGCTATTATAGACTGCAGTTTTTCTATTTTATTTATGTTAGTTAAGTTAGTTGTTCCATGCATAATTATTCCATAATTTAAAATAGATTCGCATATTGCTTTATCAAATAGTACACATGTTTCCATATTTAATACGTATTTCAATTTTTGAATTTTTATCGCCGATATTCTCAAGCTTTCACATATGTGGGATATATGGGCATTCCACCTAAAATATTCATCAAAAATGATTCCTAAGTAATTTATTTTATTTACTTGCTCAACAAGTGGGCAACTGCATAATGATTCATAATTTGAAGCATCCTTTTTTCTGCAATTTATTTTATGAGTTTTGATAAAGAGGTTTTGATGAATATGAAATCCTGGTGAACGAATAATCATCAGTTTTGTTTTTTTCTCATTTAAATAGATTTTATTATGATTTAACCATCTAATAATATTATTGTAATCTGTTTGAACCTCTGAAATGCTATCATTTAAATATTTCCGACTGTTTATTAAAATAATGTCGTCAGCATATACATATATACAATATTCGAAACGCTGGTGATACTCTGTGGCTGTCAATCGACACTGACGTTAAATTATATATTACCACACAATAAGTTAAAATATTATATTACCACACAATAAGTTAAACAAATAGGAATCAATTTATATACAGGGTGATTCAAAACTTATCGTTCAAATTTCGTGGGGAGGTAGGGAATACGTCAGGAAACCGATTTCACATAGGAAAGTATGTCCGCAAACGTCATCTACATGAACAAAATGGACAAGAAAAGTGAACACAAGGAAACAGTACAGTTAAGTGGTAACGAATGTGACTTTTATTCCAACAAGGTAAAGTACAGGTTCACAGTAGGAGCTCAAAATTGCGACCATTTACACGGACACAGGATTCACAGCGCCGTTGCATTGACCGCCGAACATTTTCAAAACGCCTGGCATATTACGGACAATGCCTGCGGCGGCCACTATTCGTGCAACACGGTCCATTTCACTATCGACGGGGGTCTCGTACACATGGTCTTTCATGGCCCCCCACAAAAAAAATCCATGGGCGATAAATCAGGTGACCTGGGTGGCCAAGCGATCGGTCCACCTCTACCGATCCATCGAGCTCCGAATGTTCGGTTCAGGTAATCACGCGCAACAATTGTGCTATGGGCCCGTCATGTTGATACCACATATCTCGGGGGATATGCGCAGGAACAGCGCCCAGAAAAGTCGGTAACACTGTCTCTAGAAATATTAGGTATTTCCGGCCGTCCAATCGGGGCGGTAGCAACTAAGGTCCCAACAAACAGTCACCAATGATTCCAGCCCACACATTTACGGCAAAACGATGTTGCGTAGCCTGACTTCTCGTACCATGGCGGGTTGTCGTAAGCCCACACATGTGAATTGTGTGTATTGAACACACCTTGACGACTGAATGAAGCTTCATCTGTAAAAAGGACAGAAGCTGGAAAACTGGGGTCCACGGCACCTTTCTGCATGAACCATTGTGCAAAAATCCCCACGCTTCGGATAATCGTTAGGATGCAGTAACTGCACCCTTTGCAGATGGTAAGGATGCATACGTTCCTCGTGCAGTATCCGCCACACTGCTGAGAGACCCCACGCTGCTGAGCAATAGCTCGTGTGCTATTATTCGGATTATCTTCGATGGACTGTAGGATCTTCTTCGATGGATTATTGACAGTCCGCGTCAGTCGTCTTCTTCTTCTCCTCCTCTTGAATACTCCTATGAATAGGAACGTTGTTCATTAAGACTCATTCAGCGATAATATATGATAAACAATATTTTACAATTTGTCTTCTTCATAAATTATCAAATATTTCAATTTCTCTTAAATAAGAGATGAGTAGCTTGTAGAATTTAGTTTTTTGAGATTTTTTGGGTGGTTCCAAGATAGATTTAAAGTTGTATTGATTTACATTATATTTTTCTAATTTTTGATAATAGTTTTTTCTTTGTTTAATAAATCTTTTGCATTTAAATATTATATGTTCTAATGTATGTGTACTTTACAGAAGTTGCAGTCTGGGTTATCTATTTTTTTCATTTTGAATAAGGTGGAATTTGTAAGAGCTAAATTACTTTTAATTCTTAAAATAACTTTAATTTTTTTCTTTTTTAGACCATAATCTTTAAATTTAGATATTTTCTGTGATATGTTAAATCTATGTGTGTGTGTGGCATTTACATTGTACCAATTTTGTAGTTCTTCTATTATTTTAATTTTATTTTGCTTTTTATGGAGGTGAATAAAATAAGGAGTTATGGTTAATGTATTTAGGTCTTTTGCTTGTTTTGCAAGGATATCAACTAATTCATTTTCTTTGAGATTAACATGAGAAGGTATCCATTGTAAATGTATATGATTATTGCTTTGTATATGTTGTTGTGTGGTAGCAAGTATATCATTAATGAAAATAGCTAAATTACTTTAGAATGGATTTTGGTAAATGATATCTAAAGAGGTTTTACTGTCGGTGAGAATAACTATTTTACTATTATGAAATTTAAGGGCCCATGAAATAGCAAATAAAATGGCTGTAATCTCTGCTGTAATCACTGGGGAGGGTCTATTTAATTTAAATTGGTATGTATTCTATTTACAGATGAATGCCCCTGATGTTATGGTTCTCTCTGAATTCAATGAGCCATCAGTGTATATTTTAATGAAATCTTTATATGTGTTATCTATATATGTTTCAGTTAATATTTTTAGGCAATTTTTATCTAGTATTTTTTTGGAAATTATTCCTGGAATTTCATTATTCATAATAGGGAATGGTGATGACCAATAAGGATAGTTTAATTAATATCTCCACTCAATTTATTTTCTATTATATTTAGTATTGTATTTTTTTTCTGTTAGTTGTGAAAGTCTGTAAAGTTAGATTTAATTTTTTCTATAATTGGATGTTGTGTATTCTTTGTTGTAATTCTGAAAATGAGATTTCATAAGAGATATTTTTTTTTAAATCCAAAGGTGGAAATGCAGTTTCTGCGTATACATTAATATTAGTAGTAGTTTGTAAGAGTCCCAGACAGTATTTCAAAATTTAGTTTGTATACAGTCAGTCGTCTTCTCCCCGTATCCTGCATGTTGCTGCGCAGTGAACCACGTTCGCACAGATTGCGATGCACACGTGCAAACATTTGATGCTGCGGTATTCTTCTGTTGGGGTATCGGTCTTCGTAAACTTGCCTAGCTCGGCAGCCGCTTTCGCCAGCTGCCCCATATGCGAGATGCATATCCGCTAGCTCTCGATGCGTAAAACGATTCATCTTATCACTAGTAAGTCAGCTCGTACACTGATGACAGCGGGAGTGGTCGGGCGAGCTGTACACTGGTTGGGTACACACAGCGCCCTCTACATACGCATGCGTACATTTTCGGACATTCTTTCCTACGTGAAATCGGTTTCCTGACGTATTCCTTACCTCCCCACGAAATTTTAACGATAAGTTTTGAATCACCCTGTATATAAACTGATTCCTATTTGTTTAACTTATTGTGTGGTCAACCTTATTAGCGTTTTCATGTTGTATAAATGAAAAACAAAATTTGTGTTTTTCTTTTTAATCTTTTTATGGCATGTTTATCGTTGTTCCCCTAACTCTTCGTGGTTTTCTATTGCACCTTAGTGTTGCCAAATGCGATACTTTCAGGAACGTAACCTCCACAGTTGGCGAGGGATTACTGTAGCATGCCGCTTTCTTAACTCACATCAAATGTTATTTCGAATAAAGTATCCTATCCTTATTTGTATGTATCCATTACGTTTCACTTTCATATACCCTTTCCTATATTCTATAATGCTGCATCAGGCCTTCAAACATTTTGAGAGGAGAGCAGCGAGGTGTCCAAAGACGGACTTGGCGAGCATCAATAATTCCCAAACACCAGCTCATCGAAATAAAATTTTTGCATTTTCACAGGTTTTCAACTATGGGATATCGCAATATTTTCAACTGAAGAAAATTCTTCTAGTTAGGTGCTTTTAAATCTCTCATTATTAAAAAGGCGAAATGTAAACTTCCTTGTTGCAGCAAATATATAAAATATCGATTGTTTTTGCATTGGTTTTAACAAATACTTCACTGTGTGTAAAGCCAAATATAGCGCTATGAAAATAAGGATTTCACTTTGACTATATTTATTTTTATTTATATATACAAAAAAGGAAATCCCGATTTCTCGTGTATGGGAATGAACTACGATAACATAAATACAGTTCGTTAAATTCTACCCATTACATTACAAGGGAAAAAAATCTTATAGAATTTAAAAATACAATGTAAAACACCTGTGTAAAATCTAATTGCGATGCGATAAATATGCAATTTCAGTTATTTCTCTTTAAAAGATTTAATCACTATTTAGGAAAATAACGATTTTAACTACAAAACAAATATGTTAAAAATACCTTTTGTACTGGTTATCCCCCCTGTAGTGGCTATCCTCTTCCATTCTCATTGGCAGCGGCGGCAGAAGCAGCAGAGGCAGAAGAGGCTGCAGAATGTGTGTCCTATCCAAAGGGCCAAACGGCTTCTCCAAGATGTTTTTGGCTTCCAGCTACTGTAGCATGCCTGTGCTGTAGGCACTGTAGCTGTACTGTAGCATGCCTGTGCTGTAGGCACTGTAGCTGTACTGTAGCATGCCTGTGCTGTAGGCTCTGTAGCAGGCAAATAGCTACGCCGTTTGACCTCTCGCCTTTCGGCGGGCTCTTCTGCCATTTTGATGTCTGAAAAAAAGAGGAAAATGCAACTTTACGATGTTTATTGGTTGCGAAATATGAATAAGAAATATCTATATTTGAAATTTAGGAATTCAATAAGAACGGGACAATTTGTTAAGTGTTCTACGGCGCATCTTCAATTGTTCTCTTACAATTTCTGTCTGAAACAGCTCATTCTGCATAAAAGTCATATGAAGAATTAAAGATGACATGAGTCAATGGGCAAGGGGACGACTGTCAACTGAGACGTTCATCGTAGGTTAACCGCTAAACTTTTTTTCTTTCCTCATAAAAGGTGAGTCCACATACAGTTTTCTCTTATAGCACCTAGGAACAGCGTAAATGTTTAGTCCTTAAACTTTCTTCCTTGCCCCCGCTCCCCTCACAAAAACAGGGAGAGCAGTTCCTCCTAAACGACGACCAAATTCTGCATATCCACTGGTGGAAATTGAAAAAGGAACACCCAGAAGGAATTCCTTTAGGAACGTCATAATATAATACGTTAATAGTTAAGGGCAGCAGAAACAGTGAGCCAGGATTGAAAGTCATTTGATGAAGTAATGACGTCACTAAGGACGACAACATGCAAATGTCGGCAGCGCGTATTTAAGGACTAGGGTGTGAAGAAAGAAGTTATTCGTCTTGTGTCATGTTGTTCAGTGCCCTTTGAGGTAGCTATCATGCCTGGACGACGCGGACGCACAACGTTTGTTCATTAGCGCAGTTTGAGCGAGGTCATATAGTGGGTCTTAGGGAAGCAGGTTGGTCTTTTCGTGAAATTGCACACCGCGTTAGACGAGGGTTATCAGAAGTGGTATGATGGTGGCGTCGAGTGTCAGACGAGCATTCGCACCCTCGCAGACGTGGTTCCGGGCAACGCAGAGTTATGAATGCACGAGAGGATCGGTGTATCAGGAGGGATTGCTGTGGCAGAGCGGATGGCTACGGCATCACAAATTCCATCCTCCGTCCTACCAAGAGTGTCTACAAGAATGATACGCAATCGTCTTTTGGAAGCAGGACTACAGGCACGCGTGCCGCTGGCATGGTTACCACTCGTCACTGTCGAGCACGTTTGCAGTGGTGTCAAGAACGAGGTCACTGGAAGGAAGAATGGCAGTCTGTGGTCTTCAGTGATGAAAGCCGATTCTGCTTAGGAGCTCTGATGGTGGTTTACGCATCCGAAGGCGACGAGGTGAGCGGCTTCGTCCATCGTGCATCCACAGCGACGCACAGGGCCGATGCCGGGCATCTTGATATAGAGAGCGATTACTTATCACTCACATACGTGGCTGGTGTTTGTACAGTGTACACTGAGTAGCATTACGTACGTCAGTGACATCGTACAATCGGTCGTCTTGCCATATTTCAGTGTAATCTCAAATGCGATATTCCAGCAGGATAACGCCCGCCTTCACTCCGCCCCCACCAACTCCCTTGGTCAGCACACTCTCCAGACCTGTCTCCAATCGAGCATGTCAGGGACTGGATCGGACAAAGACTCTTCCGCGGCAGGCAACGACCATCGCTGAATTGCGCGTTCAAGTTGAAAGCGCATGGGATGGTATCCCCCAGCGTGATATCCAGCATTTGTAAGCCAGATTGCATGCCAGATTGGAAGCTTGTATTGCTGCTCGAGGAGGTTCAACACCTTATTAAAATGTGCCTTCTGCAAAATGTAATACTCATGAAAAGGAATAATAAACATCGAATCACTTCACACGTGTTATCACTATCCTTTCTCAACAAGTTGTTTCTACTAAATGAATCTCATAGATTAAGCTTCAATTGTTTATGGTGTACTTTTTTTCAATTTCCGCCAGTGTAGTTAGTTACTTTACATCATAAACATTGTAGGGATTTGTCTCCAATAAACCAGGAAAAGAACTTATTAAGAAACGGGAAAAGCTTAAACTATTACAGAGCCAATTCAAAATGAAAGCTTCTGAAGTACGGAATCGAGGTATTTTTCAAATTACGTTCCCTCCTTTCAGTTCTCTTCCACTATAAGAGAAGTTCCACGAGAGTTGATCCTAATGATTTAAATGCCAAATACATTGCAACTTTGCAAGTGTCATTTATTATATACATATTTTAGAACACTGTAGTACTCGAGAAACCAGAACAAATTGGTTAATAAATATATAAAAATCACATTTCTTTAACCCATTAAGTATCTAAAGCCAGTTAAACCTTTTTTTTTTTCTTAAACATTAGGCCTAACTTGGTTTAATTTTAATATTCATTGTCATTCAAAATAAAATTCCCTTTCATTTAGTACATAACATGGCTGAATATCTAGAGAAAGTTTTAAAATCCATTCATTTTTTCTGCTGTAAGAAAGATAAAAATTTTCTGGCTACAATTTCGTGTTTTTTTTGTAGGTCTTAGAGGTTAACAGGATTAGTTCTTTAATAAATATTTTTGGCTACGGCTGACCAGTGTTTAAGGAAACTATGATGATAATTTTGCTCTCTCTAATAACTTTAACGTCTGTATTAGAGATAAGTTAGGGTTCAAGTTTTGGATGTCGATCTCAAAAAAAAAAAAAGAAATATTATGTTAAAAGAGAAATTATGACATCGCAAGATTTATATATGCAAAAATGTATCCAGCTATAACTTTTTCTTTTAAATTCTTTAGAATATACTCCATTGAAATTTTAAAACACTTAAATTTGTTTGAAGACAAAATTCAAATCTCAATGTTGTTTGAAACAATATAAGTATGATGAGGAGAAACAGATAATCTTGAGCATCATGATGGCAACCACGGTGGCCAACCATTTTCTGCAACATGCCACGTTTGTTTAGAAATTTGTACCGAGCACACAGGGGGCAGATCCAGAAGCCCCCAAAGGCAAAGCTACAGGGGAAGGCAGTCATGCCCCCTCCCCCGTAGATCCTGATCTGTTTTCTTCTAATAAAATGTTAAAAGATATGTGAATTTTAAGTTCTATAATATGTGGTAGAGCCAAGATCTCAACGCACAAATACTTCAGCAAAGCAAAAGAGATTAATCGACCGAACGTCACATAAATATGTTTCATCCATAAACATAGCCCTAAGTGTAGAAAAAGACATTTATTCACTACTGCACAAAATTGCGTTTAACTTCCTACCTCAAATTTTGTGTATACGACACTGGGATTCATATTAATGACTATATATTTACATTTAGAAGCCACTGTTATTCTAGGGGCAGGGATGGCTCAGTCGGTAGCGCTCCAGGCTCGTAATGTGCAGTTCTCAGGGTCGAGTCCCGTCTAGGCCAGCTTTGAGATTTATCTCTGCAAAACTCCTCACCCTACCCTCGGTCAGGAGGGTCATCACATATACCGATGGGCTTGTAAAAGCATCGTTTGTCCGTCGTTAGCCGTGGCCCCGTGTGCGGGAGAGCCAGACCCTACGAACGTTAAAAACACGATGGATGACCTTGACTGGAGGCTACCATCTGGCTCACAACAGCTGTACAGTGTGTCGCTTTCTCCAATTTACTCCGAGCCCTCGGGTCTTTGTGGCCTGGTCATTTAGCCCATTGTGGGCCGCTCAGAGATAAAACAATCCAACCATTTGTTATTATACAACAATAATTATTAGAAGTTATAAAAGATATTTGAAGGAAAGCAAATTTAAAATACGAAAGAATAATCAACTGAGCCAAGTTGGTGGGGAAAATGTATGATTAAAACATGAACGACGGTGACAAAAATAACAATCACAAACATCGACAACGACGAAACGATATCACAACGAAAGCAGTATAAATAGGTACTCACTGTATTCGTGGAAGGAGGAGTCCTTTGGAGCCGTCCCCACGTCCTATAAATGGAACATAGTTGAAAGTGATTGGAGTGGTTATTCTAATCACATCAAGTGAAACTATTGCATTTACCTTTAGACATTAAAATTATATTAATAACAATATTATATTTTTAAAAGTTCAATTCTTAGAAAAATATTTTTCGTTATCATTGGCTGACAGATCTTTGTTCATATAATTATTAAGATGCCAATATCAGGAGTTCACAAACTTTTACTTTTAAAAAAATGAGGGAATAAAATGCAGACTCTCAACTTTAATAGCTAATATTTTGTGGATAACACATAAAATTTCTATTAATATTTAAAGAAAGAAAGTTTAATACAAATGAAATTGGGTTACCGCATGCAACAATTTGGGAATACTTGATTTACTCTTCTAAAGATCCCTATTGTTCTAAAAGTCTCTACTCTAGTAATCTTATCTTAAAGATCTTCAGAGTTTTAGCAACACTATCATTTTCCAAAGTATTTTAAAATAATCATCGAAATAAACTTACATAAAGACTGACATGAGTGACTCCTGTGAAAGCCACTTTCTTCTGAAAAGTCAAGATGCATTTAATTAGAAAACATTGCAAACTTTATAGGTATATATATATATACACACACAACTTGTTAAACAATAAATTGATATATACTGCCGTAATACAAAAAACTAAGATTTAGACTTATATTCTTTTCGCTATACCTCTTTTGTAATGAGGCGAGGGGGTGGCTCAGTCGGTAGCGCGCCAGGCTCGTAATCTGTAGTTCCCAGGTTCGAGTCCCAGCTGAGTCAGCGTTGAGATTTATCTCCGCAAAATTCCCCGCCCTGCCCACGGTCAGTAGGGGACACCGAAGGGCTTGGCAATGCCGCCGTCCATCGGATGGGACGTTAAACCGTGGCCCCGTCTGCGGGAGAGCCATATACTATGCACGTTAAAGAACACGCTGGATGGTCCTTGACGGGATGCTACCATCTGTCTCTCAACAGCTGTTCCAGTGGGTCCCTTCCCCCAACCTTCTCTGAGCCTTCGGGGTCCAAGTGACCTAGCCATTTAGCCCATGGTGTGCAAAAAAAGTGCCGCTCAGCAGTAAAACAACCCAAAAGCTTTTGTAATGATACTCTTGCCTGTCCAAATTTATTATGAACTCTACATCTGCTCGAAGTACATGAAACATGCCATTTTATGGAAATTTCTTACTTCTACGTCACTACGGAGTCATTAAAAGTCGTAAAAGCATGGTGAAAAGCAAAGTCAAATGTGATGTGGATAAAAAGGTTGGTCGATTGACTTCGAAAAAAGATTCATCTTTGGAGACCGATGATCCGTGACAGAGGTGAAGGAACTCAATAGGTGATGCAACTCACTGGCACCATATCCCTAGTGTATGGAGAATGGCAATTATCTAAAGAAACGTCTGCCAATCGTGACAAAATGCGGGAATAAAAAAAGGCCTGACAGACAGGGACAGGCGTTTGTTGGATAAGCTATTAGAGATGACCGCTAGTAGTACTTAAAATCCCATCTCAACAAAAAATATGCACAGAGAATTAGAAAATTTCATTTTCAGGGACTGTAGCCTGATACATACGACGAAGTAGTGGGCCATAAAAGTTTGACCAGGCAATGTGTGTAACAGTCTACATTGGAATCATCAGCATAAACTTTCTTAATCGTTTCGTTGCAGTCTTGTCGTTAAGAGTCAAAATATTTCCTTAAAGGAAGCATTTGTGTAGGACAGTCGAAGTTAAACTGCAATGGAACTAACTGAAACCATGATCCGATAAATACGTTTAATTTTTTTTTCCTGTTTAAATTTTAATGAAACCGACATACTTATGTGAGATGTGAAATCCTGTGTAAAAAAAAATGTAATAAGCAATCAGCATTGTGAAATTTGTTCTAAATCCCTCGTCAAAGTGGAATTTTTTTCTTGCACCATTAGTTTATACAGTTGTTTCATCAACTGTATGTTTGTGTTGTTTAACCAATCATCAGTGTTTCTTTTTGTTATAGCCAGTCACAATCACTCCAAAGCTGAAATGAGGCTTTTGAGACTGCGATCCATTTTGAAGCTTCGAACAGACAGACAAAGGTATTGAGAAATGTATTGCTAAGCATTATCTGATGATATCGAGGGGGCGCTGCTCTAAGAGTCATGTTCGCTTAACATCCCTAGACAACTTCCAGGAAATGAGCATTTCGATACTTGGAACATTCATTCCCTTCGAATGGAAAATTAGTTATGACAGCAATGACTTTTCATTGGAAAATTAAGTGCAAATAAACATTAAGTATTCTAAGTATTGTAATAGCCACATACCCAGAATTTAGTTCAGAGGAGGGTGGGGGAGGTCCGAGAATTTAGTTTAAGGAATGGTTCGAGAATTTAACCTCGCAAGGGGTGTTCTGAGAATAAAACATGAGTAGTTTTCCAGTTACTAAAATATTCCACCAGACAGGAAAGATTAAAATGATATTCTACATTTCTATATGGAATAAAATTTAAAATTATATGTTAAACCTAATTTAGCGTCGGGAATATGCTATGAGGCTAAAAAAAATTATACAAAGACAACCGCTTTGGATTTCAAAGCAGGTAGACAGGTTTAAGATTTCTCATAAAACGATCGATTTTTAATGGGGTGGGGTCGGGACCTCTGATCCCTTCCTGGGTACGTCCCTGTATTTTAAGCTGAATTTCAGTCAGGTAATTGATATTTCCTTTGCTGTTGTTTTAAAATACTTTATAATGTTCAAGTTTTAGTTCCCGGAATGGAATTTGTTTTGGAATTTTAAACAAACTGAAAAATTACTTTTGCATGTTATTTTGGTTTCTTATGATATCACGGGTTTAGGTTCATCGAATACAGATGTGTCGCAAAGTACGCGAACTGAGAGCATGGAAACCCGCTAATGCGCGATTAATCCGCGAAAGGATTGTTAATGTTGTTTCTCAGGCAGGTAGGTAAAGAGCTCATCGACATGACGAAGGACGATATTGAAGAATTTCTGAATGGCGAGGAGTTAACAGGAAAAGATTAGAAAGAATTATTAGAAGAGATCGGACAGGCATAAGTTCAGCGAAGTCTTTCAACTCGTAAAACAGCCAACTGATAAGGTGCAGGAGTACGATCCTTTGATGGAAAGGAGTTTAAGGTTCACTCGAGAAGTGAACATATGAGTTGTTGAAAGAACTCCACTGCAAGAAGAAGCCACATATTCTTGAAGAAAGTGTTGCAAAGAAGGCCATCTCCATTTTCTGCTCTCGTGCAGTCTCCCACTGCATCCCCTCACAGAGCATCCTCGTACACTCCTGTTTCGCTGACTGCATGAATAAAGGTCGTGAAATATTCGACCAAAACGCCAGCCAAAACTGAAGCCGAAGTCGACCCCTTCGCTCGCCTGTCTATTGAAGAGTTCGAGGAAGAGGATCACGAGCAAAATAATTGTAGTTTTCAGGTACAGCATTTTTTTAATTTATTCTTTAAGATTTAATAAAAAAAAACGGAATAAATATCTCCTCAAGCAGTTGCTTGCCACAGAGGTCTGCGAGGTTGTGACTGGAATCTGTGAAACTCAGGCGTGAGAATCTGGCGCAGTACTAATATAACGCTTTCATTATTTTATCGAAAGAACAGTTCACTCAAATACGTCATCATTAGTTGAAAGTGGTCAGCGTTCTCTCATCTATAGGCTGTATCATAATCTTCGTATCTGCTTTGCAATCATCATATTCTACCCACTATCAATTAAAACTCGTCAATTCAGTTGTTATAAGTAGCTTAATCAGTCACTCACTGGATTGTCTTCGATGTCTATGATCTTGATTGAATATTAAATATTTCAGGTTTTGTCACGTTTTAAATATTAAACGAGAATTACGAAAAATCGAGCTGTGTAATGACTTCACTAAGGAATTCAATTTGTCCGAAATAAAGTTGTTTCGAAATATCCCGTCACAGAGCTCAGTTGCTAAGAAATAGCATCTTAAAGGAAAACGTCCAGTTGTTTTGGGTTAGAACGTTTTATCACCGAGTGGCCAGGTCACAATGATCCCTAAAGTGTTGGCAAAGGAAATGGAGTCATTGGATATCTGTTAGGAGATAGGTGGAAGCATCCTCTCAGAGCCATTCTGCGTGTTCTTTAACGTGCACAGAGTTGGCTCTCTTGCACACGTGGCCACGGCTTAACATCCCATCCGACCGAAGGCATCCTTTTCAAGCCCATCTGTTTTCCTTTCTCTAGAGAGGCAAAGAAAGTGGAGAAAATATCTACGCATGCGCATACAATGGTGACTACAATTTGGGAACAACGTTGCTGTTTAAGACAAGCCGCGACCTTCAAATAAACGCATATCGCGTCGAGGTTGGGGGTTCATAAAGTATATAAAGCAAACTCCTTAGAAAACCGGAAATTGAATATTTCTCATCCGGTGAAAATATTTTTAGTATTTTCTTCTGAATACGGTAATGTTTAGTGTAATAATATTATAAATTTTGTACATAACATAATAGTATGACTTACTATACTGTAGGGTGGGCGTGGCTCAGTCGGTAGCGCACCAAGCTCGTAATCTCTAGTTCCCAGGTTCGAGTCCCAGTTGGGTCAGCGTTGAGATTTATCTCTGCAAAACTCTCCGCCCTGCCATGGTCAGTAGGGAATATCGATGGCTTGGAAAAGTCGCCGACCGTCGCATGGGACCTTAAGCCGTGGTCCCGTGTTCGGGAGAGCCATACCCTGCACACGTTAAAGAACCCGCTGGATGGCCTTGACGGGAAGCTACCATCTGTCTCCTAATAGCTGTTCCAGTGTGTCCCCTCCCCCAATCTTCTCTGAGACTTTGGGGTCATTGTGACCTGGCCATTTAGCCAATTGTCTACAAAAAAGCGCCGCCCAGAGGTAAAATAACCCAACAATACTATACTGTATAACAAAAGTTTATAGTGTCTTACTGTATTTGCTCTATGTGCTAATTGCAAATAATGTATAACCTTTGTTCCTGAAAACCAGCTCTCAGAGCATGTTATGATGTTTATCTCTGTGCATGTGAATGTAAATAAACACTTAATGAATTCAGTAATGATGATATATAATTATGAGGATGAATGAAATTATTATAAGCAGCGGCACAAATGTGCCGGAGTATGTTCGGGTGCAATTCGTGACGAATAACTGTCACCAAATATTTAGTACAATTTCATCTTAACATTAACCATTTCATTTGTTAATATCACTTTAGGCAAATCGAAATCAACAGCTTGGTATTAAATTTTAAATGGAAAATGAAACTCCGAAAGTACACTGATGAAAGATAAAATTGTCCAACCCAGCAGGTACGGTCTACTTTACACGTAAATATACATGTAATAGCAGAGGTTACTATGTAAATAATATGTTGTAAAAATTTTATGTAAATGATTACGTTGGCCATCAGTTGCAAAAACAGATCACTTCTGGTGTGTTGTAAGAGGTAATATGAATTTCAGGTTGATATGTCGATGCCTACGGCATCGACATATCAACCTGAAACTACTATCATGAAAACTACTAATCATGAAAACTACTCACTACTAATCATGAAACTATTAATCATGAAAAATCAATCACTACTAATCATGAAAACTACTATCATGAAAACTACTAACCTGAAACTACTATCATCGAAATATTTTGAACACTACGGCCAGTCGTCGAATTAATTCAAGCGATTATCTCTAATGACATCTGCCAGCATTATAACACTACTCCTGTCGAGGATGTTGTCTACAAGGACAATTCCAGACTATTCCGTGGCGAATCATTCCCCCCCCCCATCGAAAATATTTGGGACATGATCGGACTTTCTCTTCAAGCTCACTCTCAACTGGCCCATACCACATGCACGTGGGTGGGGAGATATTCCTCAGGACAACATCAGAAATCGTTACACATCAATGCAGCAACGTGCTGCTGAATGCATCACAAATAAAATGATTTCAGTACATATTATATTAGGTGCATTTTACTTTAACCCTTTCGTTCAGTTCATTGCATTCAGATGTAAATAAGATCATGTGATACAAATCTCATCATCCTTGTCTGTGAAGAGTTTCGCAAAATTCCGGCCATTCCTTCTGGTGAGAGCAATTTCACTAACGAGCAATGTGTTTGATAACGAAGAAAAATTACAAATTGAAGTTTGGAACGTAATCACACAAATATTTTAACAACTACCTCTGCTTTAATTCCATAATAAATAAATTTTAGAAGTTAAACTCTATTGTCACCCAGAGTTCGGAATTGCATCCTGTAACCATTCTTTTATCAAATATATTAAAATCATATACAGAGGAACTCTCGCTCAGTTAACACAAAACGTAATCCTAAAGAAATGATGAAGAGAGATAAAGAAACGTGTTTTGTTTCTCTTGAGGCACTGAATTTCATATTCAGAGGAGAAAAAAATATCTGCAGCACAAGGGTGGGATCCAGGGGGGATGGCAATGAGCTATGGCCCTCCCCCTTTCCAAATACCAGTAATGGTAATAAAGGAAAAAAAAATTATTAAACTTTTGCTCTTTTACGCGTTTTCCAAGAAATGATTTAAAGTACTGTAAAACGATGGATAACATGCTATATTGCAATGGAATTCCAATTCCCTTTATTTTGTTTTTCTGACTCGATTGCGTCACTTGCCCCCCCCCCCCCCTCTATTTTTTTTCTAGTTCCGCGCCTGACACTAATTTTACAAACTCATTTCTGCATTAACTCTCAATGATTTTAAGCAAATTATGAGAGGCCAATTCATTCTTTTAACAATTCTAAAACTGATAGAAAAGACAGATAAAATAAGAATATCCGAAATCAAACTGTTCTTTACTTCAGTTTTTGGGTAAAGAATTAAAACACATAATCATCTCGATTCTATTAGATATCTCTTACATACTTCAAAAATGGGATGGGATATTTTTCAAATTATTTAATACCAAGATAGGCCTAAGAAGGAAGGCAAGCAAAAATCGATGCGTTATCCATTGAGAAAAAAATCTCTTCTGCCTAATTTACCTTTGATGTTTAATATAGATTGAATTAAGAATTGTCAATATTGTGTAAAAACACCCATAAAAATAGACTATAGAAACTATATTTATTTCTATTTTACCTTGCTTCTGCCTTCACTTCTGCAGATTGAGTCGATAATTTGATCCATTATTTTCCTTGCGGCTAACTGAAAATGCAAATGAAAACGCTTTGTAATGATCACGAAAGAATCTACTCACGAAAGAAATCTCTCACGAAAGAAAGCTAATCATACTATTGCAACAAATTAAAAATGTAATTATTCTATATCCTGCAGATAAGCTTTAAGCTTTGCGGGTCACCTGTAATGATAAAATTTACTTGTACTATGATCAAAGAATAATAACGTAAATTTATATTTTTTTTAAATTTGTTTATCACTATTCCTTCGGTGTGAATGATTTATTGAAACGGTTTACGCATGTTGTAAATTGAGCCATTTCACCTTTGAGCGGGATTTTTGAACATAATATAATGGTTTCCACTTTTACAGTTAGGAGACAGATGGAACCTCTCGTCAAGGTCATTCAGCGAACTCTTAACATGAGAAGATTATGGCTTCCTGCACACGGGATCACAGCATAATGTCGCATTGACGGACGACATCCTTTTCAAAGCCATCGCTGTTCTTTTACTCACAGAAGGCATAGCGGAGCTTTCCGAAGAAAATCTTAATTCAAGCACAGTGGGGACTCAAACCTGGGATCATCAGGTTATGATTCAAACACGTTGACGACTGAGTTAATTCCTGCCCCTTGTTCCCCCCCCCCCCCCGATAGGGGACCACCTTGACGTGGTGGTGGGGGGGGGGCGGCTACGGTGCCTTTGTGAAGTAGGGTTCTGGCTCGTTGGTTCCTGGTTTGCACGAGAGCTTTTAGCCTCTGATGGAGGGGCCTGTTGAGGGTTCTGCTGACTGGGAGTCGCTAGAGAAGCTGGCTCATCGGCTTGTCCCCCTAGAAGTTCCGGGTTGCAGCCCCAATGGATGGGCTGTGACTGAGGGTTCTTTTGACTGGGCTTGGGGAACCTGGTCAAGCGGGCTCATCGGTGAAGCCTCGGTGAAGTTTCGGGTCGGCAGAATGCTGCTGGGGGCCGCGGGTTCGTGGCTCTAATGGAGAGGATGAAGGTTGCTTGCGACTGGGAGTGGGATCCCCGATTAACGGGCTTATCGATGGAAATACCAAACTAAGAGTCTCCACCCCGGGAGCCGAGTCAACTTAGATCTATATATCTTTGTTTATGGCTAACCGGGGAACAGATTAAATTTAGGTTTTGATCGATGGATGAACTTTCCTTCCATAGGACTGTTCGCCATAAGGTAGTCGTGGGGCGAGCTGCATCTATATGGTGTTGTTTTGCCCTCGACGTAGGTAGTGGAGATTATGGCATTATTCCGATAGATGTACTGCTATGATCAGTTAGCGGAGCATCTGGGTTTTGTCTTCATTAATTTCCTGCCCCTTGTTTTGTGTAGTATCGTAATAAGAAAAATGTTTTCATCAGATAAAATCGGAAAAAGTGTTCGCTGCCTAGTCAAAGGTGAGATTCCCCCACAAAATAAAGTGTAAAGAACTATTTTGCTACTTCAGATTTTTCGTTATTATTGCAGTTGTTTCCCCTTTCAACTATTTCTTAAAAGAATGTTTCCTATATATTCACTTGAGTGCTTAAATATATCTCCATCAAGCTACTTCCAATTCAAAGGAATTAATAACCATGCATTCACTTTCTATTCTTTGATAAAATGTTTTTGAGAGTGATGCCTTAAAATAAAATTTGGTATAATAAAATTGAATTTCGAAAAATAAAATTGTTAAAATTAGTTTTGGGTACAGTTCTGAATATAGCACTTACCTCAATCTTTATTTCATCCATAGCCACAGTTAAGGCTTTAAAGTAGATCCATCGGCTTATATTCTGGACGCACTCTTTATTCTTCATCTTCTCATTCCAACTAGAAATAAAAATGCTTCTGTCATTTAAGAGATCTTTTTGAAAGTAAATGGATTCAATCAGTTTAACAAGACTCGCAATGAACAACCTCATATGCACAAGAAATAACTAGATATTAATGTATGACTTTTATTTAATAATATTGGTAGTGTGAAATTAAGAGCAATATTTTGTAATCCCGACTTTAAAGAATTAGAATCAAAAACAAAATTATCTTGTTTCGATTTTAGTTATTTCGAAAACGAAACCACGTGTTTATAATTACGAGTTACAAATCATTGGGAAGAAGATGATGACTTAACCTTTACAAAGTCAATTTATTTCTTATATAATAATAGTAATATAATAATTATATCGCTGCCTTTTAAAATATTGTTTTTTAATAAAACTTAAAATCAACTAATATTCTATTTATCAAATATCTTTCTACGTAATAAGAGCTGTATGAATTCTGAAATTGTACACCGTAGGAAACTAAGTGAATGCAACATTAGATCTACCATACCTAAATAAGGAACTGAATGTGAGTCCCAAATAAGCATTATGCAACTGAAGCAAGTTTTGTGTTTTGGAGTCAAAAGAATACGAAGGAGAGATTTCTATTCAAGATTAATGCTGATGGAGATCATTTGGAGGAAGTAAAAGTTTAGTTTACTTTTTCCCGTGAAATTTTCTTTATTTTGATTTAATCTATGTTTGGGAATTAAAATTATTAAACCCTGTTCGATGTTTGATTATTATTTTTCAAAAATTTTTCTTCCTCTCGTTAATGAATCGTCTTTAGAAATTACAATAATATAATTCAAAAACTTCCATCATAAAAAAATTATTTTGCATGTTTTAAATCTTTTGAGAATTATAATTTTTCTCTCATATGAAAATAATTTTTTACTCGATGCAGACTATACTATAAATACGAAAAATAAAAAGGTAGCTTTAAGGGAGGCTGTCATCCTAACTATACAGTGAATGCCTTTCCTCTTTCCAAATCATGAGTCCTTGTGACCTGGCCATTTAGCCCATTGTGTGCAATATAGACTCTCAGTGGTAAAACAACCCAACTCAATGAATTCGGATCCAGAGTTCAACGTATAAATTTTATCATTTTAGTTAAAAGGTTAATCTACTAATTGCTTAATGATAACGAAAAAGTTACAAATGTTTAAAAAAAGTATACATGTTTTCGATTTAAATGCCAAGAGTGGAAAAATAACGATTATTATTTTGTGTCATCCTGGTTAGAAATAATTACTTTAAAATAATATTGTGATTTGTTTTAAAATTGTGTGAGGTATAAGATATTTTACATAATAAACATAATTATTATTATTACTTAAACATACCTCAATATTAGCTTAAATAATCTCCAAATACGTATATTCTATTCAAATCTCCTATGATAAGGTACTCAGCAACCATAAAAAGCTTGTCTTAGCGCATACAAACATTACAAAATGTTAACTTTCCCGCGTCGTCAGGAGGGTTCTAAACAGATTGCTTCTGTTATGCAACAGAACCCTCGACCGGAACTTCTTAAAATCTCTGTTGTTCGAACGAGTGCGTCACAATTAATCATCTCATTCTAGAGTATCGTTCTATTCCTATTGCCAGTGGTATGTAATGCATTAATTAAATAAAAAAAATAAATAAATTATCAATTCCTATAATGTTCATATTTCTCATAATAGAAGTATCGCTGGGATATTAGTGAAGTTTTCTCTTTTAAAGTTCTCAATCAGAACTAACTCACGAAACTTAATTGGGGCATATTTCATGCAATTTTCATGACATTTTTTAAAAGCTTCTAAATCGAAGGGGGAAATGGTACACTGCAATGAAAATCGAATCGCTTTCCCCCCCCCTCCCCCCACATACACACCCTTTCACTCTTTGCTGTCTCGACTGCGTCGTTCCTCCCAAACCCTTGTTTTTTTTTCTAGATCGTAGTCTGCGTCTCACATTACATTAAGTCTCTTAAACATCTTAGGTATAACAGAAGTATCCAGTGTTTAGCAAAGGGTTTCTAACATCTAATTAAATATTATTTTAATAAGGCTACGATTAATGCACTAGTGGGAGATGAAATGATATAAACGGGAGCGGAATGACAAAGTGCAATGCGCGCTGTAATGCAGCGGACCCTCATAGGGACAAGTTCTTTTATCAATAAAGTTATAATAATTCATATTTTATACAAGTTCAGCGGAATTGGCAGAAACGCTATTTTAAGCGCTAAGAGCTGTTAACAAAATAAGCATCGAAGTCTTCCAAAAAAAGTTCAAAACAGAAGGTTCTCATAGAAGGCCCTAAGAAAAGTGCCAGTCCACCTCTGGATATAAATATGACTTTTTTTATCTCTATCAATGAGAACATTTCCAGTTGAGGAGCACTAACGAAAGTTAGAAGTTTCTACAGCGAAACATAATTGCCAAGAAATTGTATTCTGGAAAGGCCTGCAAATGATCAGTGACATGTTCCTCTTATTTTCCACAACTCTATCTTTAAACTGGTCTGTAAATGGTAGCTAGGTAGTCACTGGAAGGAGAGCTATGCACCAATCCCCTAATGTCCGACCCCGCCTTCTCGTGGTGCGGACCGTTAGTAACTTTCAAAAGAGATACTCTCTTGTGGAAGTGAACGGAAGGGGAGGGCTGCCAGATTAGTGTGGCCTACTGATCTGGACAACTATGGCTACTTTTCTTTTTTTTTTCTACCCTGCTGAGGAGTGGTCAACCACATAGGGTCCTGGTGCTGACCATATCAACATACTGGACTGGACAGATATATGGCTCTGAGCTTGATTATGGATCCTGATTTTGCTGCACTGGTGGGCTTCTGTGGAGGGAAAATCTTCCGCTGTGTTTTCTGTTTGTTTGTGGGTTGACAGCCCCAAGTGAATAGATTCACAGGATATGTTTATCAGCTGGTGGATAATCCTGAGCAGAAGTCATCGCAGGCACCTGAACTCTTTGCTTCTATTGGCATCGTCAAATTCGACATTGGAGGAAGTCTTCCAGTGTAGATGGCTTCAGCCTTTAGTAGTGGGGGAACGGGTCTTTGCCCCATGTCTGCGATTAGGGGGCTGTTTGATATTGTAGGCATTCCCCCTCTCAATAAACATGGTCTCTATAAACATCCCACTACCATTTTCTCTCCATAGGTAGTTGGAATGTGAGGACTCTGCACAGAGCTTTTTCTCTTGATGTCCTCACACAAGAATTCCACCGTTATAATTTAGATATTCTCGGCTTGCAAGAGACCAGATGGACAGATAAAGGTCAGATTCTTAAAAATAATCTTAAATTTCTCTTTTCAGGGCGGAACGACAATAAGCATCACCAAGGCGTGGGTCTGCTTCTCAGCAGACACGCTAGCGATGCTCTTCTAGGATATGAGTGCATTAATGAAAGGTTTCTTACAGCAAAATTTCAGACAAGCGTTAAAGACTTGAAAGTTATCCGCTGTTATGCCCCCACTGAGGATGCCGATGAGGATGAGAAGGATAGATTTTATGAACAACTTCAGGATATTTTCAATTCTGTCAAGAAAGGAGATATTACCCTTTTTCTTGGTGACTTCAATGCCAAAGTTGGTACTGACTCTGACCTTTGGGGAGGAGTAATAGGCCCTTTTGGTATTGGTAGCTGCAATGGCAATGGGCAACGTCTCCTACAGGTAAGTAAGCTCAATGGATTCAGAATAACTAACACTTATTACAAACACCGCGACATACATAAGTACACATGGGTTTCACCTGATGGGCTGCATAAGAATATGATTGATTACATATTAATTAACAGCAAATGGGCTAGTTCTGTTAGGAATACCAGGACATATAGGGGAGCTGAAATTGGATCTGACCATTACCTTGTTAAAAGTGTGTTGCAACTTAAACTTAAAAAGTGTTGTGCTAGGGTTAAAAAATTTACTTTTAATACTGAAGCTCCGAAAGATCCAGTTATAGCCAAAGCTTACCATGATAGGTTACTTAGTCCTTATGACAGTCATGGTTTGCTTACTGCTGAAGTTGAGGAAGAATGGGATCATTTTAAACAGGCTTTTTTGGACACTAACAGTACTCTTTTAGGAAAAAAGGAGCAGAGGAGACAGAATTATTTCAGTGATAAGATATTGGAGCTTATTTCAGAAAGAAAGAACCACAAGAATGTCTTTAATCAATACCCTATTAGTCCTAATAGAAAGCATTACAGAGAGCTTAATAAACGTGTAAAGGATCAGTTAGCTGCTGATAACAATCTTTGGCTTTATGGCTTGGCTCACAAAGCCGAGGAAGCAGTTAGACAGCACAACAGCAGAGAGCTGTATCAGATAGTTAATGTTTTGTGTGGTAGAAAACGGACAGGCATACAAGGATTGAAGGATAAACAAGGTAAGGTTACAGAAGGGGAGGATTCTGTCATGGCTAGGTGGGCTGAGCATTTCAGTGATGTTCTAAACAATGTAGTTAGTTCTACTCCCATTGTTTGCAATGATTATAGATGCATTGGTGGCTTTAATGTTGGCCCTATAACACAATCTGAAGTTATTTTGACTGTTTCTAAACTTAAACTTCATAAATCCCCAGGGGTAGATGAAATTACTACGGAAATGCTTAAAGCTGGGAATGTTTCGGTTACCACTTGGATGACTGAAATTCTGAATATCTTTTATGATAAAGGCATGGTTCCTAAGGATTTCACCAGAGCTATTGTTATCCCTATTTTCAAAAAAGGTGATCGCAGTTCTTGTGATAACTATAGGGGTCTTCTTGTGATAACTATATAACTCTCTGTTCCAGGTAAAGTTCTTTCCATGATTGTGCTTAATAGAATTAAGAATCTGGTTGACAGTCAATTGCGAGATGAACAATGTGGATTCAGAAGTGGTAGGGGATGTGTGGATCAGATATTTTCACTTTGGCAGATTCATGAGAAATGTTTAGAGTTTCAGAAACCTTTGGTTGCTAGCTTTGTTGATTTCAAAAAGGCTTTCGACTCTGTTGATCGTCATAATTTGTGGTTGATTGTGAAATCATATGGTATACCAGACAAGTTATTTAACATTATGAAAGCTCTCTATAATAACACTGAGTCGTGTGTGAGAGTTGGGAAGGCTTGTAGCAATTGGTTAAGCCTTACTTCTGGTGTTCGACAAGGGTGCATTTTGTCTCGTTTTCTCTTTAGCTTGGTTATTGATTATGTTATGCGAAATTCACTTCAAGGGAAAGATTTTGGCCTTAAATGGGCTGGAGATACGAAAATGTCTGATTAGATTATGCTGATGATTTAGCCCTTTTGGCAAATGATGTTGATGAGATGAACTCTTTCATTCGAGCTGTTGATGAGACTGGTAGTAGAGTAGGTTTGGTTATAAACAGAGGGAAAACTAAAGTGATGAAAATTGGTCAGGCAGGCTGTGATTCAGTTCATCTGAATGGTTGCAGTCTTGAGCAGGTATCACAGTTTAATTATCTTGGGAGCTATGTAACAGATAATGGTGATGTGCGGCATGAGATTAACAGACGAATAGGGATTGCTGCTGGGACTTTTAAGAATCTATGGAGAGTGTGGAGAAATAGGCGTATACACCTAAAGACTAAAATTAGACTGTATAATAGTTTGGTTCTTTCTAGGGTTAGTTATGGTAGTGAAACTTAGACACTGTGTAAACAAGATAACAGGAAACTAGATGCTTTTGATTCCAGATGCTTACGCAATATCTTGGGCATTAGGTGGTTCAACTTTGTAACTAATGATGAGATTAGGCAAAGGAGTTTGCAACCTCCTTTAAGCTGCATATTGTGCAGAGAGAGACTCCGTTGGTTTGGCCATGTTGCCCGTATGAATAATTATAGATTGGCGAATAGGGTTATGAACAGTGTGCCTAAAGGCCTCAGAAGGAGGGGGAGACCTAGGATGCCGTGTGCAGATAATGTCAAACAGGACCTTGTTAGAATTGGTGTGCAGTGGCCAGATGCAGTAGATGTAGTTCAGGACAGACTTGCTTGGAGAACTAAATTGCACGGTCTGGTTGGACCTCCGTAGCCCATGGCTGCTTGATGATGATGATGATGATGATGATGATGATGATGATGATGATGATGATGATGATTTATGATCTTTAAACTTCGTCTTCTGGCACATCAAATATTCAAAATGAATTTATTTTTCCAATGGCCAAGAAACAGAGAGTGCTCAACAACATTTATTTCAAGAAACGAAACCTTCCTGGCTTGTATGAGCTTCATACTTTAAAAATCTGAACGCTGGCACAGTCGGGAGTCGAACCTGGAAACTGAAGATTACGAGTTTGACTCGGCACTGAACTGAAGAGATCCCCGTCCCCTCTCCTTTAGAATGATGTTTTAAAACTGAAACTAGAATATATTCCTGACTTAACGAAAAAGAACCAATAAGAGTATATTGCTTCGAAAAAATGATAAAAAAAAATAGGAGAGTACTGTTAAAATTAATAAATCCGACCTCCTACATTTACCTCAACAATTAAAATTTAGAAACAAAGCATGGCAATGGCAGGAAATTGTTAAGTGATCCCAGTTTTGGCGCCCTATTTTCCGTTGAAGTTAATAATAGGCGGTCCCGTCGGAAGCTGAAAATTCGAAATGTTGAGAAAAATGACCCAGAGTTCCCATATCAGGTTCTATCGCACAAAGGGATTGAAGTTTTAAAGCAGCACATTTCCTTTTGAACTTCAAGGAATCCTTGAACCCCCTCAACAAAAGACTTTGAAAAACAATAGAAATTTTAAATTCGAACAGCTTTTTGTCGTAGGGAGAAACTTGAATTTTTAACGCACAAAGCGAATGGCACGGCAGAAATCGTTGTATGAAATGTGGGACCAATCAGAAGTCTGTTAAAGAGGAGATCAACTCTTCAATACTAAATCAGGAGGCACGCGCTTCTAGTCTGCTGTCTTGTTGGAGAACTCTGCCACAAGCTCCGTCAAATTCTGTTATCGTGGCCATTGTCAAGATAAAACTACTACAAGTGAATCGTTATGATCATCCTCAGGCAGCCATATGCCACAGAGGTCAAGCCAAAGCGTGCAATTTAGTTCTCCAAACACACGAAGGTTATTACACAAAGGCTATTACACGAAGGTTGTAAGATCACTAATTTCTAAAAAAAAAATTGTTGCCAGATATTTTTCTGAATTCTGTAATCAACCATAGTGTTCGGATATTTTTTGAGCGACTAGTAGTATAGTCGCAGTATACGGTAAGTCGCAGTATACCCCCTATGACGTCACCGGCCCCAAAGTGCGAGGCCGCTTTGGACTTTGACCCCTGTGTCGCAATCGTCCACGTTGCCTTCTCAGATTGAACTTTGAACCCTACGTCGCAACCGACCATGCTCCCATCTCGAATAGTCTCGATTTCCCCACCTATATTTTAAGCCCACTCTCTAAAGGCCCCCTACCTATATTTTAAGCCCCCTTCTCGATTTCCCCTGGTTGACCCATCTATATTTTAAGCCCTCCCCTCTTTAAAGACCCTCCTGGTTGACCCATCACAAATCAGTTTTTGAGCATTTAATCGGTGTCATCCAACGTCCATACTATTTTTAGTATTCTTGTATTTAAAAAATTTTCTTTCGACAGCGTAATTTGATCTCGCTCCCTCAGTGTCTGGAGCGTTATCGCACTCGACTACGCCTTGTTACTTGATGATATGGCTTAGATGTGTCTCAAACGGGTTATAACCGTATAAATCACGTATCTCTTTATGTTAATATATCGTTTTCTACCCAGCGAGTCCGAAATTAGTGTGTCTTTGCTTTAAAAATAAATACGCCTTCACGCAGCTAATTGTCGTAACAGTTACAGGATTTTTTCATACGACCCAGTAGAAAGGGTGAGAGGATGTCGGGATCTTGGTAGGAAAGCAACACAAACGTTATGTCTTACTATGGATCTCAAACCTTGGCTTTGTTAGATCAGAAGTAACCAACCTGCTGTCTATGAGATAGATTAGAAATATTCTCATGCAGGAAAAATAACTAAACAAACATGAAATCCCGTGTTAGATTGTAGTGAAACACCCTATCTTTGTCGAAAAACTTGTGTTTGCAGCGAAAAATAGCCTCCTTCACCCACACTTATGCGCTTATTCAAACGAAGGGGGATCCGTATACTGCATTGACACTACTGACTTCGGGCCATTCTAGTTTCGAATTAATTTGATTCATCTGCCAATATTTGGAGCATGAAATTAATGTTATTTGGTCCCAAATAAATATATTTGACGAAAAAATAATTATGGAAATTAAAATAATTCCTTTATTAATTTTAAATGTATTAGAAGTTCTCATATGGGAAACAATATTCGAAACATTAGGTAGCAGTTTTATATTGATTGAAAATAGTGTTACCGTCAGTAATGCCATGGGGGCAGTGGGAACTGAAAGGGTTATAAATGTTTTTACTTTCGCTTTCATCATTTTCTTCTGCTAGTGATGCATTAGCAAGCGAATATCTCTTAAAGCTTTCTACCTTGTCTAATCAGCTTCGTAGTCACGTGATGCTTCTACCGATCATATTAGCAGACAAGCACAGTAGATACTCTAATGCAGTGGTTCTCAACCTTTTATGCTTCACGTACCCCCTGGAAATGTGTATGTAACTGCCCATATATAGATAGATAAAAGTATAGTTATAATGTACTGCTAACAAAAATTAGGGGATATTTCTTCGCTTCATATTCATTTTGAAACATCCCCTATTTTTTGTGAGCAGTATATAATAATGCCAACTTAGCGACTTTGTTACTAGATCTAGCGACTTTTGAGCTCTCACGGCGTACCCCCAAAACTTTTACCGCGTACCCCACATTGAGAACCCCTGCCCTATACGGTGCATCGGCAGATTTTACTTCTTTCATGGAGCCAACATCAATTCTGAGGCACATCGAAGCACAGGGGTAAAAACCGCGGATCTGTGATTTCACCCAGAATCACGGTTAAGATTAATTAATTTAATGATTAAGTAAAGTAGAAATTAAAGAAAGAATTTCGGGAGATCACGAATCATCGAGGATTCATGACACCAGGTTGGAGTCCCACCTGTGCCAGGGTTGAAATTTATCTCTAATAAATCCTTATCCTGGCCTCGATCAGAAAGGGAAATGCGATGGATTTGGAAAGGCCAGCGTTCCTTGGATGAGACGTTAAAGCCGTGGCTCCTTGCGCGGTAGGGCCATTCCTTGTGCACTTTAAAGAATACACTTGAGGACCTTGATTAAAAGGCTTCCATCTGTCTCCTATCAGCTCTCCAGTGGATCCCCTTCCCTAACCATCTCTGAGTCCTAGGGACTCTGTGACCTGGGCATTTTGTCTATTGTGTGCAAAAATGTGTCTCTCAAAAGCGAAACAACGTAATGCAAACCCAACTGTGACAACGATTAAATATTGGTGTAATCTAAATCACCAAACAGACGTTGCACATGACTTACTCTTAGCTTTGTTGAATTTCATAAGTGAAAAATCTGCATCTTCTTCATCAGTACACTGCTTGGCATTGTGGAGACACCGAAGAACAGATGAAGCTTTGCACCTTTGTTCAATAGAAAACTGCACCACCATTTTCATTTCTTTTGTCAATGACCAATTCGTCAAATTATTGATCAATAAGGTCAAAGTTCCATCAGCAGTAAGAAGGTTGGCTTCTTCACAAAGCTTCAAATTTTAAAGAAATAATCAGGCCACAAGGTTGGGTTGTTTTACCTCTGAGCGGCACTTTTTTGCACACCATAGGCTAAATTTCCAGGTCACATCGACCCCGAAGGCTCAGAGAAGGTTGGGGGAGGGAACCCACTGGAACAGCTGTTGGGAGACAGATGGTAGCTTCCCGTCAAGGCCATCCAACGTGTTCTTTAACGTGCACAGGGTATGGCTCTTCCATACACGGGGCCACGGCTTATCGTCCCCATCCGACGGACGGCGGCCTTTCCAAGCACATCGGTGTCCCCTACTGACCGTGGGCAGGGCGGGGAATTTTGCGGAGATAAATCTCAACGCTGACCCAGCTGGGACTCGAACCTGGGAACTACAGATTACAAGCCTGGCGCGCTAACGACTGAGCCACCCCCTCCCCAGGTCACAAGGACCCCGAAGGTTCAGAGAATGTGGGGAAGGGGACCCATTGGAACAGCTGTTGGGAGACAGATGGTAGTCTCCCGTCAAGGCCATTCAGCGCGTTCTTTAACGTGCAGATTGTATGGCTTTCCAGCACACGGGGTCATGGCTTAACGTCCCATCCGACGGACGGCTGTCTTTCCAAGCCCATCGGTGTCCCCTACTGATTGCTTTATCGAATGTTTGCTATTCCCAACGACTTCCTGTTTACGACATATATATTATAATTTTGCAAAGAAAGATATTTTTATGTCGTGTAAATCTCGTCTTTTTCAAAGGGGGCGGGGCGGGTTTGACTCGATCGATAATACGTCAGGCTCGTCATCCAATGCGTCCAGATTCGAATCGAACTATGCCAGCTTTGATATTTCCCCCCCCCCCCCCAACACCTCCTCCTCTCCCCACATATACAGATTGATCTCGGTGAGACATCGCAAAACTATTTTTCAAATTCTACATTAAGCCGTGGAGTCGTGTGCAGAGAGCCATACACTTTAAAGAACACGCTGCTGACCTTCACGGGAGACTTCCATCCGTCTCCTAACAGCTGTCCAGTTGGTTCTCTTCCTCCACAGATGGAAGAGAGAACAGATAATTCAAATTGTACTGCAGCGCCACAGCGAAAGGCCCGAATTGCTTATTTCCTCTCAGCCCTGTCTTGTTAAGACCGCCATTAATCTGTTTCGTGGCTTTCACGAGAAGATGGAACGGCTGCTATGTGTGAAGCCCCTCATTGGAGGCTAATTCCACCATGATCTTACAAAACCTAGAACCTTTGAGGATGCCATAAAATAAAGGGAAAGGAGGGAAAAAGTTTCAACTGAGTTACTTGCGAAATCTGTACAAATGAAAAGATGAATTTCAGTCGTAATATACCCGAAAAAGAGGGAGAAGCCACTCTGTGTTGAGTACCGCAGTGGCATAGTGTTGAAATAGGAGAAAAAAAAAACATGCCAAATTCGTTTCTTTATCAATTTTTTACATTCACTCGTCAATCTCAGTATCGCTGTAATCTAGGAAACAAACTAAATATGAAAATATAACAATGCATGGCACATTTGGTTTAAAATGAAATATTAATATATATTTAAAAAATATTTTGGAAAACAAACCTTGACGTCATGCAATGCCACTTGACCCGTTTTAGGCTCAGTTGGTAGCGTGCCAGGCTTGTAATCTGCAGTTCCGAGGTTCGAGTCTCAGCTGGGCCAGCGTTGTTATTTATCTCCGCAAAACTCCTCGCCATGCCCACACGGTTAGTAGGGGCCAGCGATGGGCTTGGAAAGGCCGCCATCCGTCGGATGGGATGTTAAGTCGTGAGCCCGTATGTATGTAAAAAAACACGCTGGATGATCTTGATAAGAGGCTTACAATCTGTCACCAAAAAGCTCCTAGTAGGTCCCCTTCTCCAACCTTCTTTGAGCCTTCGGGGTCCTTGTGGCCTGGCCATTTAGTCCACTGCTGACAACAAAGTGCCGCTCAGAGGTAAAACGACTCAACCCTTCATTCGCAATTCATAGGTCTCCGTTCAAAAGCACTCTTGGCGCAGCTTTTTTCTTCCTGGTGACTCTTAGAAACTTCTGGATTCGGTCAATGTGATAGTTTCATCATAACCAAGGGTTCTATGAGTGTTACCAATCTGCAATGCGCGTTATCTGTACTCTTCCCCAACCTTTGGGGTCCTTGTGTCTTGGCAATTTAGCCCACACTGCTGATGGAACTTTGACCTTATTGATCAATAATTTGACGAATTGGTCATTGACAAAAGAAATGAAAATGGTGGTGCAGTTTTCTATTGAACAAAGGTGCAAAGCTTCATCTGTTCTTCGGTGTCTCCACAATGCCAAGCAGTGTACTGATGAAGAAGATGCAGATTTTTCACTTATGAAATTCAACAAAGCTAAGAGTAAGTCATGTGCAACGTCTGTTTGGTGATTTAGATTACACCAATATTTAATCGTTGTCACAGTTGGGTTTGCATTGCGTTGTTTCGCTTTTGAGAGACACATTTTTGCACACAATAGACAAAATGCCCAGGTCACAGAGATCCTTAGGACTCAGGTGGTAAGGGAAGGGGATCCATTGGAGAGCTGATAGGAGACAGATGGAAGCCTCTTAATGAAGGGCCTCAAGTGTGTTCTTTAAAGTGCACAAGGAATGGCCCTACTGCGCAAGGAGCCACTGCGCAAGGAGCTACTGCGCAGTGCTTAAAATATAGATGGGTCAACCAGGGGAAATCAAGAAAAATCGAGAAGGGAGCTTTTAAATATAGGTGGGGTCTGAAATCAAGAAAAATCGAGAAGGGAGGCTTAAAATATAGGTCAACCAAGGAGGCTTTTAGGGAGGGGCTTAAAATATAGGTGGGGAAATCGAGACTATTCGAGAAGGGAGCATGGTTGGTTGCGACATAGGGTTCAAAGTTCAATCTGAGAAGGCAACGTGGACGATTGCGACATAGGGGTCAATTTCCGGTCGATTGCGACACAGGGGTGAAAGTCCAAAGCGGCCTCGCACTTGGGGCCGGTGACGTCATAGGGGGAAAGCACTGTGCAAAGGTGGATCCGTATACTGCATTGACACTAAGGGTCGTGGTGGCCTTGTGGGTAACCTTGTCGAGGTGGGGGGCCTAGGGCCCAGCAACCCAGTTGAAGGCTGTGCTGACCGGATTGGTGGCCCGGATGGACATAGCCAAGACCAACCGAGGCCGACGATGCCGCTGACCGGTTGGAAGACTGGTTGGATGGTGACGGTGTCCGAGGCCTCAACCTCAGGTGCTCTGGGTGAGCAGTTCGAGGGCTCTGTCGAACGGTCTGACCACTAGTAGGCACGAGCCCTCACAAAAGTCTGGGTCTTACTAAGAGTCTCCACCCCGGGTGCCGATCGAACTTGGATTAATATATCCTTGTTCATGGCTAACCGGGGAACAGATTAAAGTTAGGTTTCTTCCGGTGGTCAGCTTTCCTTCTATAGGACTGCAGCCATGTGAGGCTGGGGTTGAGGTGCGTCTATAGGGCGTGTTCCTTGCCCCCGGCTCTAGATAGCACGGCTTTTCATAACTGGTAGTGCTGTACAGGCGGAATCGGGAATTGCCGTGGTTGCTTAAGATCGCAACACAAGAGAGGTGTACGTCTGCTGCATCTGGCCACTGCAGCCCAATTTTAATGATTCCAGTCTGGCATTGTCTGCCCACTGCATCCTATGTCTCCCCCTCTTTCTGAGGCCTTCAGGCGCACTGTTCATAACCCTATTCGTTAATCTATAGTTATCCATATGGGCAACCTGACCAAACCAACGGAGTCTCTCTCTGCACAACATGTTGCTCAAAGGAGTTTACCGACTCCTCTGCCTAACCTCATCATTACTTACAACGTTGAACCAATGCCCAATATATTGCATAAGCATCTAGAATCAAACGCATCAAGTTTCCTGATGTCTTGTTTACATAGGGACCACGTTTCTCTACAACAGCTAACCCTAGAAATAACCAAACTATTATACAGTATAATTTTAGTATTAGGTGTATACGCCTATTTTAAATAGCTCCCAAGATAATTAAGTTGAGACACCTGCTCAAGGCTGCAACCATTCAAATTAACTGGCCTTCACCTACCTGACCAATTTTCATCACTTTAGCTTTCTCTTTGTTTACCACCTTACTACCAATCTCATCAACAGCTCGAATGAAAGAGTTCATCTCATCAACATTATTTGCCAAAAAGGTTAAATCATCAGCATAATCTAAATCAGATATTTTCAAATTTCTGGACCATTTAAGCCCCAAATCTTCCCCTTACAGTGAATTTCGCATAGCGTAATTAATAACCAAAGAAGAAAGGAGACGCAATGCACCCTTGTCAAATACACAGCAATGCTAAATTAATTGCTAAAAGCTATACCAACTCTCACACATGACTCGGTGTTATTATAGAGAGCTTTCCTTATGTTAACTAACTTGTCAGGTATGCCATATGATCTCACGATTAATCACAAATAATGACGATCAACAGAGTCATTATTGAAATTTATTGAACCTTTTTGAAATTTACAAAGCAAATAACCAAATCTGTCTGGTCGTCTGAAACTAAATATATGTCAAGAATGTGTCTAAGTGAAAACATATGATCAGTATATTCGCTATCACTTTTGAATCCACACTGCTCATTATGCAATTGTCCCTAAACCAGATTCTCTATCTGCGATTTTTCTTTTCCAGCAGACGAAGTTTAAAGATGGAGTAGTGGAAAATAAGAGGAACATGTCACTGATCATTTGCTGGATACTACGGAAAGCCCTTTTAAGAATATAATTTCTTTGGCGATTCCCATTGACATAACATGAAAATTGTCTAATATTTTATTAGCGCAATGTATAATAATAAAAATATACATACATACATACATGCATATATGCAGAGGTTGCCGACTCTTTCTTCTAACCTCATTATTTACATAACTTACAAAATCAAACCGCCTAATGCCCAAGAGGTTTGGAGGAACGGAATGGGAGGACTGTGTGGCCTATTAATCTGGATTACTTTGGCTATTTTTCTTTCTACCCTACTGAAATACTGCCGTACGTGGGGTTCAAGGGGATGGACTCAGTCAGTAGCGTGACAGACTTGTGAACTGCAGTTCCCACGTTCGAATCCACTTCGAGGTAATATGTCCACTACCTCCTCCCCTGCTCTCGATAGAAAGGGGATGGGATTTTCGGATGGGACGTTAAGCAGTGGCCTCCTCTGCAGGAGAATCATACTCAGTGGATGTTAAAGAACACCCTTGATAGCTTTGATGCAAAGCTTCCATCTGGCGTACCATTTCAGTGACATTCTTCCATTGGATGTATATTTCAGAAACATTTCCGAACCTTCCTGCCAACACCGATCCCCTACGAAGTCTCACTCTTTCTGCGGATCCTCTTTTCATCGTCACCTGGTATTTTTTTGTTGAACTAAAATATAGATCCTAGCAACAAAGATTTCTTTAATGTTTTGAGAATGGATTATAGCTTTTCTTTATCTGCTGTTCATTTTTCGGCTGTTTGCATTTAAATACCTGAGAGAAGAAATTCGTTACGTTACAAATATTATACATCAACAGGCAATTAGTGGGACATCAGCCTGAGATGTTATCATACCTAACTGACAGAATTCTAGGCAAACGAAACAAAACTCCGTTATGCAATCGCGTTAAATGTACAATTTCTTCTGATGCTTCCTAAAGAGTTATTTGAAATACTAAAATTACCTCGCAGACCCCTTGGGGTTCAGATACCACAGTCTAGGAGACATTGTGTTAGAAATTATAGTGCTTCGAAGTTCGATAACACGTTAGCATAATATGAAAATTTTCTGTTATTTTGGTATTATAGCGTATATTAAAATGAAAAATTATTTTTTAGTAATTATATATCAGGTAATAAAAAAGTGACGTTGACTCGATTGGAATTTAAAAAAAGTCACTTTTAAACATGAAACTCAAAGTTGGGGAAAATATTGTCTTGAACCGGATGGAATAGTAACACACGACCACCTGGTAAAATTCGCATCTCATCTGACTCGAGACAAATTTTTCTCTAATTTTTGAGTTTGAAGTTTAGATTCAGAAACTTGAGAGTGATTTCGCTGCATTTCCGTTCATTTATCACCTTACTTGCTGTCATCGGTCAATACAATATATCCGGGGTCCTTCCACTATTACGATGCGGTTTCAATACCTCAAACTACTTCGATACTAGTCAGTACCTCAAACTACCTCAATACGATTCAATACCTGAAATTACTTCTATACGAGTCAATACCACAAACTTCTTACATACGTGTCAACACTTCTAATGATTCCGATATATTTAAATATCTAACAATACTTAACATCTCAGTATAGACTGCTTCTATAATGCAACAACACCCACATTCCCAGTTGGCTTAATCTTTGATGAAAATTTTTGGTCTTAAACAATCTTCAACGTTGGGTGCGTCACAGAAAGTTTTTCAGCCCCAGCTTAAAAGTTTTTTCTTTTTTATTTTATGTATGTAAGAGAGAGAGAGAGACCTAAAATGTACAAACGCGGCAAGTAGTTGAATTGATTATAATTTTTGTACAAGGAATGCTCACTGAGATTTAAGTTCTCTTACTTCTCTGTTATAGAAAATTCCTTCACTGGTCTCCTGTAACCTTAATTTGGTTATCCAACTGTTATGTCAGCCAAAGACAAGTTGCTTTCAATTATTTTTTTTCTTTCACTTTTCGAGTCCTAAGTAACTCTAACATCCATCACTCCCTTTGTCCAATTTTATTTCTTAATCCACTTCATTAAAGTATGCTTAGTTTAATGATTTGCAAAGTTCATATGGTTTGGTAATTATTTTGCATCTGTTGCAGTAGTCTGGAGTTTGTCCTGTGTATAAGTTGCCCTTAAGTGACACCTGATTTTAGTGTAACTCTGGGTTGCATTATTCAACAGGTAGTGTTGGATAAGCCTCTGCCTAGGACCTAGGAAAATTAAAGGGCTCATGGAAAACGCATTAATCACGTTTTCTTCCTTTGCGTGATAAAAACTGTAACACATCTCCTCTTGGGGAAATAGTGATCAGTTCAGCTGCTGAGACCTGTTACATTCACCTCTTTGCTATTCGAGAAAAAGAAAATTCTGATCATCCATCTAACCTTTGAAATCGACATACGTATAAAAATGAATCCGCCAAAGGGCCTAAGAAAGAAAATGCCTAAGGTTAGGGACCTTAATCCGGCCCAGAGGTTACTAGAAACCTGATGGTTGAAAACTCGACCTCAGCAGCGGAAATGGGAGACACAAGAGGATAGGTTGACACGTTTTTATTTTTGCCAAAATAGGTCAACTTTGTTTTCGTTTTTCTTGTTTTCTTTTACCAACAACGTGTAAATGTTCGAGGTATTATCACTTGCCAAGTCACTTTTTATATTTCATTTTATTATAAAACAAATTGACACGTTAATGCTATGTTCTAAGCCGAGGATAAACTGCATTTGTTAAGCTTTTTCCACTTAGCGGGGAATGGTGGTTGGCTCTTTGAAATATCAGGATGTGATAGGAGAAGAGAGGCGCTGCGATCGTTTCATTGTAAATATGGTGTCAACTCGAGTTATCTATCTGTACTCTTCTTTATCTGTGATTAAGCTCTGAGTTCCCAAATAAAACTTTTTTTCTGAAATCGTAAAGTGCATTCACACATGAGGAAGTTGCGTGAAACAAACATGCACTGAGAGCAGACCTCAGAACTTGCAAAGCATTCTTTCGTTCTTGATATTTCATGAAAGAATGGATATGAACGTTATTTCAGAAGAAAGGCCAATTGCTAACCCTACGGGAGGAAAATATATGTGTAAATGTAACGCGGTCTGTAAATGGTAGCTGGGTAGTCACTAGAAGGAGAGCTATGCACCAATCCCCTGTGATGATGCACAGAACCGGCCTAGCTTAGCACCTAATGTCAAACCCTGCCTTCTCGTGGTGCCGACCGTTAGTACCTTTCAAAAGAGATACTCTCTTGTGGAAAGGAACGGAATGCGAAGGCTGTGTGGCCTACTAATTTGGATTATTATAGCTGCTTTTTTTTTCTACCCTGCTGAAGAGTGGTCAACCACACATTGTCCTTGTGCTGACCGTATACCAACCAGAACGAAATAATGGCTCTGAGCTTGATTATAGATCCTCAATTTGCTGCACTGGTGGGCTTCTGTGGAGGGGAAATCTTCCGCTATGTTTTCTGGTTGTTTGTGGGTTGACAACCCCAAGTGAATAGATTCACAGGATATGTTTTATCTGCTGGTGGATAATCCTAATCTTAGGCCATCGCAGGTACTTGAGCTCTTGCTTCTACGGGCATCGTCAAATCCTACATTGTAGGAAGTCTTTAAATACACATGGCTTCAGCCTTTAGTAGTGGAGGAACGGGTCTTTGCCCTATGCCTGCGATTAAGGGACTGTTTGATATTATCGGCATTCACTCTCTCAATAAACACTGTTTCTTTCAATATTCCACTAACCATTTTCTCTCCATAGGTTGTTGGAATGTGAGAACTCTGCACAAAGATTATTCTCTTCATGTCCTCACACAAGATTTCACCGTTATAATATATATATCCTGTCCTTGTAAGAGACCAGATGGATATATGAAAGTTCATATTCTTAAAAATAATCTTAAATTTCTCTATTCAGGGAGGGAAGATAAAGAGTTTCTCCAATACGTAGGTTTGCTTCTCAGCAGAAACGCTAGTGATGCTCTTCTAGCATATGATTTCATTATATTAAAGGTTTCTCACAGCTAGATTTCACACAAGTATTAAAGACTTGAATGCCATCTGTTGTTATGCCATCACTGAGGATGGTGATGAGGATGAGAAAAATAGATTTTACGACGATTTCGTCATATTTTGAATTCTGTCAAAGAAGGAGATATTACCTTTGTTCTAAGGCGACTCTAATGCTAAAGTTAGTATTGACTCTGACCTTTGGGGAGGGGTGATAGGTCCCTTTGTTATTGATGGTTGCAATGGCAATGGGCAACGTCTCCTACAAGTAAGTAAACTTAATGGTTTGAGAATAACTAACATTTATTACAAACACTACGACATATATAGGGTGATCCAAAAGTAACAGAAAAAGTAAAAATTCAATTATTCGAAAAGTATAGACAGAGCACGAAGCGGTTTTCACAGAAATGCACAGAAAGACATGGGATTTTTTGCAATAACGAAAAATTTAATTACCAGAATAGTTACATTTGTCATCGACAGGTGGCGCTGTAGCGGTCCCGGAGCTGCTGCCTGTTGCTATTTAAACAGATCCGACCGGCAGCAGCTCCGGGACCGCCACTGCGCCACCTGTCGGTGACAAATGTAACTATTCTGGCAATAAAATTTTTCTTTATTGCAAAAAATCCCATGTCTTTCTGTGCATTTCTGTGAAAACCGCACCGTGTTACTGTCTACATGTACACATGGGTTTCACCAGATGGGCTGCATAAATATGATTGATTATATATTAATTAAGAGCAAATGGGATAGTTCTGTTAGGAATGCCAGGTCATGTAGGGGAGCTGAAATTGAATCTGACCATTACCTTGTTAAAAGCATCTTTTTTAAGTTTAAGCTGAAATTTGGAACTATGCTCTTGCAACTTAAACTTAAAAAGTGTTGTGCTAATTAAAAAAAGTTACTTTTAATTCTGAAGCTCTAAATGACTCAGTTACAGAAAAAGTTTACCATAATAGATTACTTAGTCATTATGACTAAGTCATATGTTTCACTACATTACAAAATTTTTTAATATTTAATCTATTTTGCAAACTTTTGTTAGCAATGATAGAATAATGTTTCCATTGTTTCCCTCAATCAGATTAATTATAAATATATTTCGACTTTCGAATTTTTTGGGCCCCTTAAATTTGAATCACTTAGCGCCTCAGAAGGTCAAAGTGCGGCCCTGGGTTTGTTCTACTCCCATTCTTTGTAATGATGATAGATGCATTACGGTTCTTAATGTGGCCAGAATATCATAGTCTTAAGTTATTTTGGCTAGTTCTGAATTTAAACTACATATATCCGCATGGTTGGGTTGTTTTACTTCTGAGCGGCACTTTTTTGCACACCATGGGCTAAATGGCCATAGACCCCGAAGGCTCAAAGAAGGTTGGGGGAGGGGACCCATTAGAACAGCTGTTGGGAGACAGGTGGTGGCTTCCGTCAAAGCCATCCAGCGTGTTCTTTAACGTGCACAGGGTATGGCTCTCCCGCACACGGGGCCACGGCTTAACGTCACATCCGACGGACGGCGGCCTCTCGAAGCCCATCGGTGTCCCCTACTTACCGTGAATTTTGCGGAGATAAATCTCAACGCTGACCCAGCTGGGACTCGAACATGGGAAATACAGATTACGAGCCTGGAGCGCTACCGACTGAGCCACCCCGTCGCTATATCCGCAGGGGTTGATAAAATTGGTACTGAAATTATTCTATATCCTGCAGATAAGCTTTAAGTTTTGAGGATCACCTGTAATGCTAAAATTTACTTGCATTATGATCAAAGGATAATAATTTAAAAAATGCTTAGCGATGGGAACATATGGTTTCTGTTATAACATGGCTGAAGGCAATTTTGAAAATCTTTTTTGAAACAGGCATCGTGCCTAAGGATTTTACCAGAACTATTATTATCCCAATATTTAAAATGGTGATCGCAGTTTTTGTGATACCTATAGGGGTATCAGCCTACTTTCTGTTCCTGGTAAAGTACTTTTCATGATTGTGATTAATAGAATTAAGAATCTGGTTGACTGAGAATTACGTGATGAGCAATGCGGATTCAGAAGTGGTAGGGGATGTATTAAGATATTCATTATTATTTTCCTGGGAATTAAATTGAAAAATGTGATACATAATTTTAAAATTCTTTTATTATCGAGAATAATCAGAAACTTGGGTAGAGCAAATTTGTAAAAACAAATTGCAGGAATTTTGGAATATTTTATTAAGTGCCAATTGAACAGTTCCCACAAATACCACATTTCTATTCTGAGAAAATCATATTTATCATTCAGTTTGAAGTGCTCTTTGACATTGTGTTTTCGAATGTAAAAATAGTATATCCTTACATAGTTATAAATCATCAATATATATTTTACTATGATTTTTATGTGTACAGTGCATTGTACTGTATATTATGTAGTAAGGAATACAATTTGTAAAATTCTTTTGTGATTCTTTATAACGATAAGAAAGCAATGTCTTAATATTAATCGAGTTATATTAATCAAGATTTAAGTACCAATTTAACAAATTGAAGAGTGCGCCCTGTTTGCCTTGCTCATAACGTTCTGTATCACAATTACACTTTGTTTTGTAATGTATTACTATATAACGAAAGTGTAATATATATATATATATACAACGTAGAGCCAAAACATTATGACCAGCGTGTTTTTATGCAAATCGAAGCAACTGCAGGTAAACGACAGTGCGTGTGAAGGTCATGAAACGGTATAAACAACACCTGATACTGATCTCTGTTAATCAGTGTTTTCTTGTTTTTCAGATGAGAAAAGCAGTGACTTCAGTGAGTTTGACAAAGGTCATATTGTAATGGTCAGACTTCTGGATCAGAGCATTACCGAGATGGCAAGGCTTGAGGGGTACTCACGGACAGCCGTGGTTAGTACCTTCAAAAAGTGGTCCGAGAAAAGAAAACCCACGAACTGCCAGCAAGGTTTGGGCCGACGGCTCATTGATGCCAAAGGTAAGCGAAGGCTATCCTGTATGGTACGAGCCAACAGAAGGGATACTGTGTCGCAACTCGCCCGTAATTTGAATGCTGGTGATGGGAATAATGTGTCGCAACACACAATACATCGAACCCTGCTGAAAATTGGACTGCGTAGCCGCAGTCCTCTACGAGTGTCCATGCTAACCTCGTTTCACCATCGAAAGCGCCTACAATGGGAACGCGAGCATCAAAACTGGACCTTGAATGCTTGGAAGAAGATCGTCTGGTCCGATGAATCTCCTTTCCTGTCGCAGCATATGGATGGCCCGGAGAGTGTGTGTCATTTACCTGGGGAAGTGTTGGCACCAGGATGCACCATGGGATGAAAAGAAGTCGGTGGAGATAGTGTAATGGTTTGGGTAATGTTCTGCTGGGAAACCCTGGCTCCAGTCATTCGTGTGCAGGAAACTATGACGTCTACCACCTACCCAAACATCATTGCAATCCAGGTATATCCTTTAATGGCAACGGTATAACCCTTCTAGTAGTGCCTGCTTTCAGCAGTATAATGTGCCATGCCACACTGCCCAGATTGTTCGAGAATGGTTCTCGGAACATGAAGACTTCCAGGTATTGCCCTAGCCTCCAAATTCCCCAGATATCAATCCAATCGAGCATCTGAGGTTTGTGTTGAAACAGTAATAAGCGATCTGCGACTGCTCAACCACGCATCTTAAAGAGTTAAAGAATCTGCTGGTAACGTATTGGTACCAGATACCACAAGACACTTTTTGAAATCTTATAGTGTCCATGCCTCGCCGGGTAAGAGCTGTTTTGGCCACACGTGGAGGACTAACATGATATTAGGCCAGTGGCCATAATGTTTTGGCGGCTCAGCCGGTATTGCTTCAGGAGTTGTGTGTTTAAAAACACAAAATACACTTCTTCGGTGTATTTTGTGTTTTTAAAATTTCTTCACATTGTTTAAAAAATATAAGTATTGTTATTGTAAGATATTTTCTTAACGTTTACCGAGAATAAAAACATTATATTATACTAAATTTTGCGGTAGCCACATGCTTCAACTCTTGCACAAAATGATACTCTTAATTTTCCTTAAAAGTTAATTTCAAAGCTCTGTTTCTAATAATTTTGATTAGAAAAGTGACCATAAAAGTTACTGATTCAGTTCCTTGCTAGAAATATTCACATCGTATTCTTCCATAATATGATTATAAAACTGCAAATGGTACTCAAAAATACGAAAAACTAAAATAAGATTTTTAAAAAATCTTTGTTCTGAAGAAAATTAAAGGAACAGCTCAAAATTGAGAAAAAAAAAATTTGACGAAGTGCCTTCTAAGAACTAACTATGGTGACGTCATGGTTCGGTCCACTGGCCTTCCGTTATAGGAAGTGATGGCTGACCAATTGGTCTCCTTCGCCAACCTGCTCTGATCCTTCGTGGTCCTTATGACCTGCACAATTCTGCCTATTGTGTGTAAAAATTGCCGTTCAGAGTTAAAACAACCCATCGAAACAGGGAACTGTATATTACGAGCCTGAAGCAATACCGGCTGAGCCACTCCGACCACGAAACTGAATCAATCCCACAATGACATAATGAACAACGAACACAGAATAACACTTGAGATAGTATCTATAAAACAATGTTCAATGTTTATTAAATTAATACAAATATTTTACGCCGATTAATGACATTGACATTATTTACACAATATAAACTCCTTAACCAGGATTCCTTCCAGCCTTCTAGCCCTAAAATTCACAGAAGCAATCGTCCTTTATATCTGATAAAACTCAAAAGTAAACGTAGTGGCCTTCGATGTCGTAGTGCTCAGTGCACCGGCACGATAGATCTGCAAAGTCTGTCTCGGTATGTAGAGAGTTGAAGGATTCGTGATGTTCCGTGGATAGATGTGTTTGCAGTTCACTAGAATAAAAGTCCCCTCTCATTTTCTTCAGCTCAACAATTGTGTTCGTGGATGTCTCCACGTCGAACAAAAAGGGTAATTTCGCAGCTTCTGCAACTTCAAAAATACATTATAATATCGATAAAAACACTATATCTTAATCGAAAATTGTATTTTGCCCACCACTAGCCTTTCCAGCGTAGAAGCAGATAGGGGTCGCTTCAAGAAATTGACCCTTCCGATACTGGAGGAGGGGAGGCTGATTTCCGAACCAACAGAATCCTCGCTTCTGTGACCATATTCAACTTTTAAGGATTGATCGATGATGGGACGTTTTTATTAGAAAAACCATGAAAAATTAATAAAGAAATTAAAAAATTATCAAAGTCGAATTAAAACAGTGGTAGCTACGAGACTTATTTGTAAGAAAACAACTAGAGAACATATTTCCAGCTCTAAGAGATGAGTAAAGAATAAATAAATCTTAAGAAACAAAAAATTATATTTTTATTACAAATCCTACTGCCGAGAGCTACTTGTGCTTAACCATAAAAATCACTCGTATTTTGGCTACGCTCAAAGTGATGTGCAAGAGCCCTGTTTTTGTTAATCATTCTATAACTTTTACTTATTTTCCCCTGGAGTAGCTGTTACCGTCTAAAAATTAGCCTTAACTGGAAGAGTAGCTGGTAGCCAAATTATTGTTCCAGAGAGCTAACGTTCTGTACTGAGTCAGTGATCGAATGTATTGGATCTAGAGGTCCAGGGACCTGACACGGAAAACAAAATAAAGGAGTCCTATGGTATATAGTTCAAACGGCCTAAATATTACGAAAGCAATTCCTTAACAACTGGGCGCCAAGGGGCCACTTAGTACACTTAAAAATAAATCTTTCTACTCAGCAAAAATTTCGATATTACAATGACAGATACTCATATGAGAAGGCATGCTAAAACAGAAACAGCTTCCAGGATTCTTCTCTATCTTATTTATTGAAAGGAACAAAAGAAATTATTACACGTTCATTGAAATGAAGGAAGGTCCAGTAATATTACGACTCCGGAAATGAGCTACAGAAATTCCCCAGAGGTATTTCTATTAAGATTATATCTTCCCAATTACATTGTCCATACTACTCAAGTTTTCATCCGGAATTACCAGGTACAACGCATAAATCAGGGGAGATATATAAAAATATAATTTTTTCATCGTTTGTTCATTTGGTTTTACTTTAAAAAATATATTTTATCACTACATTAAACCTGCAATTCGAATTCTGTAAGAAATAACCTTATAGTCATTGACTAACAGTTTATGTTATATCAACAGCCCTGTAATCTCGATCCCATTTACAAATTATTTTTTTACATAAAGAACCTATTTCTGGAATCAAATAATCTCGATCCCCTTGCACATGTTGCTTTGTGTCTATACTTGTTTTATATACGACAGGTTTCTGGAGTGTGGCCCCACATTCTCAGTCGCTTTTGGTAATTTTTACCTCTTTCACTTTTCAGAGGACCGATTTCTGAAGCCCCGTAGTCTCGATACCTTTCTAGCGATTTTTTTTTCTTTTTTTCGATTTATATACATTTTTTTAAAGGACCGATTTCTGGAGCCTCATAATCTCGATCCCCTTGCACGCGTTGCTTTGTGTCCATACTTGTTTTATATACGACAGGTTTCTGGAGTGTGGCCCCACATTCTCAGTCGCTTTAGGTAATTTTTACCTCTTTCACTTTTCAGAGGATCGATTTCTGAAGCCCCGTAATCTCGATCCCTTTCTAGCGATTTTTTCTCTTTTCTTTTTTTCGCTTTATATACATTTTTTTAAAGGACCGATTTCTGGAGCCTCATAATCTCGATCCCCTTGCACGCGTTGCTTTCTGACCATACTTGTTTTATATATGACAGGTTTCTGGAGTGTGGCCACATTCTCAGTCGCTTTTGGAAATTTTTACCTGTTTCACTTTTCAGAGGACCGATTTCTGAAGCCCCGTAATCTCGATCTCTTTCTAGCGATTTTTTTTTTTTTTTTTTTTTTTTTCGCTTTATATACATTTTTTTAAAGGACCGATTTCTGGAGCCTCATAATCTCGATCCCCTTGCACGCGTTGCTTTGTGTCCATACTTGTTTTATATACGACAGGTTTCTGGAGTGTGGCCCCACATTCTCAGTCGTTTTGGTAATTTTTACCTCTTTCACTTTTCAGAGGACCGATTTCTGAAGCCCCGTAATCTCGATCCCTTTCTAGCGATTCTTTTCTTTTCTTTTTTTTCGCCTTATATACATTTTTTTAAAGGACCGATTTCTGGAGCATCATAATCTCGATCCCCTTGCACACGTTGCTTTGTGCCCATACTTGTTTTATATACGACAGGTTTCTGGAGTGTGGCTCCACATTCTCAGTCGCTTTTGGTAATTTTTACCTCTTTCACTTTTCAGAGGACCGATTTCTGAAGCCCCGTAATCTCGATCCCTTTCTAGCGATTCTTTTCTTTTCTTTTTTTACGCTTTATATACATTTTTTTAAAGGACCGATTTCTGGAGCCTCATAATCTCGATCCCCTTGCACGCGTTGCTTTGTGTCCATACTTGTTTTATATACGACAGGTTTCTGGAGTGTGGCCCCACATTCTCAGTCGCTTTTGGTAATTTTTACCTCTTTCACTTTTCAGAGGACCGATTTCTGAAGCCACGTAATCTCGATCCCTTTCTAGCGATTCTTTTCTTTTCTTTTTTTTTCGCTTTATATACATTTTTTTAAAGGACCGATTTCTGGAGCCTCATAATCTCGATCCTCTTGCACGCGTTGCTTTGTGTCCATACTTGTTTTATATACGACAGGTTTCTGGAGTGTGGCCCCACATTCTCAGTCGTTTTGGTAATTTTTACCTCTTTCACTTTTCAGAGGACCGATTTCTGAAGCCCCGTAATCTCGATCCCTTTCTAGCGATTCTTTTCTTTTCTTTTTTCCGCTTTATATACATTTTTTTAAAGGACCGATTTCTCGAGCCTCATAATCTCGATCCCCTTGCACGCGTAGCTTTGTGTCCACACTTGTTTTATATATGACAGGTTTCTGGAGTGTGGCCCCACATTCTCAGTCGCTTTAGGTAATTTTTACCTCTTTCACTTTTCAGAGGATCGATTTCTGAAGCCCCGTAATCTCGATCCCTTTCTAGCGATTTTTTCTCTTTTCTTTTTTTCGCTTTATATACATTTTTTTAAAGGACCGATTTCTGGAGCCTCATAATCTCGATCCCCTTGCACGCGTTGCTTTCTGACCATACTTGTTTTATATATGACAGGTTTCTGGAGTGTGGCCACATTCTCAGTCGCTTTTGGAAATTTTTACCTGTTTCACTTTTCAGAGGACCGATTTCTGAAGCCCCGTAATCTCGATCTCTTTCTAGCGATTTTTTTTTCTTTTTTTTTTTTCGCTTTATATACATTTTTTTAAAGGACCGATTTCTGGAGCCTCATAATCTCGATCCCCTTGCACGCGTTGCTTTGTGTCCATACTTGTTTTATATACGACAGGTTTCTGGAGTGTGGCCCCACATTCTCAGTCGTTTTGGTAATTTTTACCTCTTTCACTTTTCAGAGGACCGATTTCTGAAGCCCCGTAATCTCGATCCCTTTCTAGCGATTCTTTTCTTTTCTTTTTTTTCGCCTTATATACATTTTTTTAAAGGACCGATTTCTGGAGCATCATAATCTCGATCCCCTTGCACGCGTTGCTTTGTGTCCATACTTGTTTTATATACGACAGGTTTCTGGAGTGTGGCCCCACATTCTCAGTCGTTTTGGTAATTTTTACCTCTTTCACTTTTCAGAGGACCGATTTCTGAAGCCCCGTAATCTCGATCCCTTTCTAGCGATTCTTTTCTTTTCTTTTTTTTCGCCTTATATACATTTTTTTAAAGGACCGATTTCTGGAGCATCATAATCTCGATCCCCTTGCACACGTTGCTTTGTGTCCATACTTGTTTTATATACGACAGGTTTCTGGAGTGTGGCTCCACATTCTCAGTCGCTTTTGGTAATTTTTACCTCTTTCACTTTTCAGAGGACCGATTTCTGAAGCCACGTAATCTCGATCCCTTTCTAGCGATTCTTTTCTTTTCTTTTTTTTCGCCTTATATACATTTTTTTAAAGGACCGATTTCTGGAGCATCATAATCTCGATCCCCTTGCACACGTTGCTTTGTGTCCATACTTGTTTTATATACGACAAGTTTCTGGAGTGTGGCCCCAAATTCTCAGTCGCATTTGGTAATTTTTACCTCTTTCACTTTTCAGAGGACCGATTTCAGAAGCCCCGTAATCTCGATCCCTTTCTAGCGATTCTTTTCTTTTCTTTTTTTTCGCTTTATATACATTTTTTTAAAGGACCGATTTCTGGAGCCTCATAATCTCGATCCTCTTGCACGCGTTGCTTTGTGTCCATACTTGTTTTATATATGACAGGTTTCTGGAGTGTGGCCCCACATTCTCAGTCGCTTTAGGTAATTTTTACCTCTTTCACTTTTCAGAGGATCGATTTCTGAAGCCCCGTAATCTCGATCCCTTTCTAGCGATTTTTTCTCTTTTCTTTTTTTCGCTTTATATACATTTTTTTAAAGGACCGATTTCTGGAGCCTCATAATCTCGATCCCCTTGCACGCGTTGCTTTCTGACCATACTTGTTTTATATATGACAGGTTTCTGGAGTGTGGCCACATTCTCAGTCGCTTTTGGAAATTTTTACCTGTTTCACTTTTCAGAGGACCGATTTCTGAAGCCCCGTAATCTCGATCTCTTTCTAGCGATTTTTTTTTCTTTTTTTTTTTTCGCTTTATATACATTTTTTTAAAGGACCGATTTCTGGAGCCTCATAATCTCGATCCCCTTGCACGCGTTGCTTTGTGTCCATACTTGTTTTATATACGACAGGTTTCTGGAGTGTGGCCCCACATTCTCAGTCGTTTTGGTAATTTTTACCTCTTTCACTTTTCAGAGGACCGATTTCTGAAGCCCCGTAATCTCGATCCCTTTCTAGCGATTCTTTTCTTTTCTTTTTTTTCGCCTTATATACATTTTTTTAAAGGACCGATTTCTGGAGCATCATAATCTCGATCCCCTTGCACACGTTGCTTTGTGTCCATACTTGTTTTATATACGACAGGTTTCTGGAGTGTGGCTCCACATTCTCAGTCGCTTTTGGTAATTTTTACCTCTTTCACTTTTCAGAGGACCGATTTCTGAAGCCACGTAATCTCGATCCCTTTCTAGCGATTCTTTTCTTTTCTTTTTTTTCGCCTTATATACATTTTTTTAAAGGACCGATTTCTGGAGCATCATAATCTCGATCCCCTTGCACACGTTGCTTTGTGTCCATACTTGTTTTATATACGACAAGTTTCTGGAGTGTGGCCCCACATTCTCAGTCGCATTTGGTAATTTTTACCTCTTTCACTTTTCAGAGGACCGATTTCAGAAGCCCCGTAATCTCGATCCCTTTCTAGCGATTCTTTTCTTTTCTTTTTTTTTCGCTTTATATACATTTTTTTAAAGGACCGATTTCTGGAGCCTCATAATCTCGATCCTCTTGCACGCGTTGCTTTGTGTCCATACTTGTTTTATATACGACAGGTTTCTGGAGTGTGGCCCCACATTCTCAGTCGTTTTGGTAATTTTTACCTCTTTCACTTTTCAGAGGACCGATTTCTGAAGCCCCGTAATCTCGATCCCTTTCTAGCGATTCTTTTCTTTTTTCCGCTTTATATACATTTTTTTAAAGGACCGATTTCTCGAGCCTCATAATCTCGATCCCCTTGCACGCGTTGCTTTGTGTACATACTTGTTTTATATATGACAGGTTTCTGGAGTGTGGCCCCACATTCTCAGTCGCTTTTGGTAATTTTTACCTCTTTCACTAAGTACGAATAAATGTGATGAGAACAACTAGATAAAAAAAAAATCTCCCAGAACTATTAGCTATAAGGTCAACGAGAAAAAATTAGGAATAAAGTTGACAGGAACGAATGTATTAAAGGGATTAAGAAGATATACTGATAAAGGTGACAAAAAAACTATTAATAAAGCTGACAAACACAAACAAGACATTCTCAACTAAAACGATTATGACTTGCTAAGCCTGACGTGCTCTCTAGATGTGCACGTGAGAAATTTTAATTGTCTTTCCTAAGCATAACGCCGTTTACGCCAATTTTTGTCAACGTTAAAATGACTAATGATAATACAATGGAACTCCTTTGAAGGCATAAACATTAAACGCGGTGATGTTAACTATTGTGCTCCTAGTAGTAGTAATATGTTGCAGTGTTGTTATGGTCGCGTGCTCCACCTGTAATTCAATTACCTAAGATGACGTAACACAATCTCTCACACATTCCCTTTGATAATATTCGGGCTTGCAAACACCAGTGGAAAATTAATACTTGCTAAAGAAATAATTCGCTCGAGTTAAACCCGAGTTAGCAAGTGATGGATAGAAGTGGTGCCATTTTGGTACTACATCTAAATACAAATTAAAATAATTATGAGAGCCTATTGCTATTAAGTAACAATTAATGTGCAGCATGTTTAAATTGATCTTTTCAACATTCTTTAAGCTGACGACTAAATATTGATAAACCATCTTGTTTGACAAATTGTAATAATTAACTGGATTCAATTTAAACATTCTAAAATTTTTACAATTTATTCAAATATTCTAGCTACCATAAGAACTGCTTTAAAAAAAAGCCTTCATTTCTCAAATAATAATGGCGAAAAATAACTAGCAATGGACCATTAATACTAATAATTAGTCAAATCAGCAATTCTAAATTTTTCAAAGTGGTTTTCGTAAATCTATTCCTACCTCTTAACTCCTAGTGTTCATGCCGTCCTTCAATCATTAAATAAGTTCTATCTGAGGAAACACTCAACATGTCTGCCCTAAGCAATGGCTGGATCAGAACGGAAATGTTTAGGAGAAATGCTGGACAATGTTTCTTTCGATAATAACGGAGACAGATACTGTTGCGTGAAACAGATATTGTTTGGTAGTTTTCTTATAATGTGACTTCACTCTTTGTTCATCATTCAAAAAATTGCGTTTGAAATTTAACTATTGACATTTGGTACTCAAATTATTCATTAAAATATTTGTAAGTAACCTACTTGAATAAAAATATTTCTTTTCCAATCACCATGAATAAAAAATTAATTGCATTATACCACTGGTGTATTGAAGGTGGGGGGGAGTGATTCCCCTCTCACCCAGACCCCTCTTCGTGAAAAGAATAAACCTTGTTATCCGAATATTACATAAATATTATTACATATATAAAATATATAGGAGTATACGGAATATCGCCACTGCTACTGGAAGAGTTCATTTTTTCGTGGGTGTGTGTTTGTGTAAGCCTGTGATTTACACAATTTCAATTTATTTACAGACTAACAGAGTAAATGTATTCTACAATATAAATTCAACTGTGAAGAAATGGTTTGGGGATTTTTTTCTAATACAATCACCTAATACCTGTTTATCAAATTATTCTTTTACTCAGTTTCAATTCCAATTTTGAGAATTTAGCGATTTTGGTTGTTTAAGCAGAAAATCCCTGAACAATGGGTGTTGCGCTAACGAAATTCAAAGAAGTTGGGTAACGATTTTAATACGCTAAAATTGTAAGCATAAATTTATCGAGGTTAAACAAATGAGGAAATTCCAACTGAAAGGTCCATTAAGAATTTTTTTATTAGTTTAAAATTTCCAATTTTTTTAGATTGAGAACAAAAGGAGGTAATGCTTCTTAAATCAACCGCAACAATTCATGTTTTACTCGTTTTTGAACAACTACCGATTGTTTTCACCTCGTCATCAATCTCTAGACGTCTCTCAACGTCTCTGTTTATGGTGATAAACGAAAAATCGTTTTTCATTTGGATATGCATTAAGGAAATATTAGGAATCGCACTTTCCTAATCTCTCACTAGTTTTAATGGCATTCTCTAAAGGGGGAAATTTTTGAAAAATGACAAAATTTTAAAAGGTATTGGAAACAATCTGTATATGCCAGGAATTAAGAATTTGGATCGCGAAATGTGAATATCAAGAGGCTTAGCCTAAGAGCTAGGTCTCCACTCCAGGTAGAGGAAATGCTAAATTTTTAAGATATGAATAAATTTTGTTTTTCGTATTTTACAGGTGCTAATATAATTGCCATTTGCATATTCCTAATCATTCCTTAGTTCGAATTCCCATTATTAAAGTGTGAATGATTCAAAAAATATAAATTAATATTTTTAAAAACTACCTATCTTCCTATAGGGCCCTAAAAAGCAGAAGCTATATATCTAAAGTATATCGATGTATATCTAAAGTATATCTTGCCGAGTAGGAAAATCGGCGCCCTACTTCCTTCGAAGCGAATATGAACTCAGTGACTGATTGCACCATCGATATACTTGAGGTTTATTTTCTACTTTTTAGGGCCCTCTGTGACAGAGTGGTTAGCGCGCTTTTTTTTTTCTGATCTAAAGGACCTGGTTTCGAGCCCGGGTAAGGCATGGATGTTTGTACTGTTTTTCTGCTGATGTCCTGCCATCCTCTCAGACCCTCTAGTACGGCATATAAACCGACAGGCTCCTGTCAGACCTCTGTGGCAAGCAGCTGCTTGAGGGGGTATTTTTTTCCTTTCGGGATAGCGGATCTAGGGGCAGTTGGGAAAATTCGGAGTGACTTGGCAATATCTTGGGGAGTTAGCAACATTCGGAGTGACTTGGCAATATCTTGGGAAGTTGGCAAAATTCGGAGTGACTTGTGAAAATCGTGGAGAGTTGGGAAAATTCAGGTGAGATGTAAAAATTGGAATCTTTTTTCTGTAAAATTATTACGTGTTGGCAAAATTGAGACAACTTCGCAAAATCTAGAAGAATTGGCAAAATTCAGGAGTGACTTTGCAAAAATCAGGTGAGATGTAAAAATTTGAATCTTTTTTCTGTAAAATTATGGCGTGTTGGCAAAATTGAGACAACTTCGCAAATTCTAGGAGAGTTGGTAAATCTTCGGGAGTGACTTTGCAAAATTTAGGTGAGATGTGAAAATTGGGAGTTTTTTCTGTAAACTTGTGGTGAGTTGGCAAAATCGAGGAAACTTAGCAAAATCTAGGATAGTTGGCAAAATTCGAATCCACTTGGTAAAATACGGGTGAGTTGTGAAAATTGGGATTGCTTTTATGAACTTAAGAAGAGCTGACAAAATCGAGAAAACTTGGCAAAATTTTGGGGAGTTTGAAAAATTTGAAGTGACTTGGCCAATTTAGGAGAGATGGAAAGATTGGGATTGGTTTCGTGCAATTAAGGGAAGTTGACCAAATCAAGGGGAGTTGGGAAAATTTTGGGATTATTTCTGTGAAAATATGTCTGCGAAAATGTGTCAAAAATTTCAAGTTACATGACAAAATGAAGGAGATTCGTGAAAATTCCCTACCCCCCCCCCCCCCCAATCCCTACGGAGCGAAAATCTAGGTACAAATCTGACAGACATTATTTTGTCAGTTGGCAAAATCTGATTTTCCAGTTGGAAAATTTTCGATTCCCCCCCCCCCCCCCCCGCCCCCCCGCTAAGCCCCTGGTCAGATGATTTTATCTATGAGGTTTATTATTAAGTCAATTATTAATCAAAAATTAATCGACTATTATTAACCCTGCAAATCAATAAAACCATTTTTAAGATAAAAAAAAGCATTAGAAAAAGCCTTTTCCAAGTTCAAATTTCGGCTCAAAGATTGAAGGGTGTCATAAATATTTTGCATAATTTTAGACGCGCAGTTTTTTAAAATATTCAAGGTCAAACTTTATTTCAATAAAATAAAAACAAATAGACGAAATTAAAGACTCTCCTTCTTTTTTTTTTTGGATTTTTATTACCTTAAAGGTTGTACTAAAAATTTCAAAATGGCCCAAACTGCAAATTTCTAAACTGATTAGTAATTGAGATATAAGTATCTTAATTTTGGTTGAACATCAAATATTTGCAACTTTTCCAATTACTATGAACCCGCTAGACACAGTGAGATACCTTTTTATACCTTATACTAGGGGTTCTCAACGTGGGATACGCTGTAAAATTTTTTGTGGTACGCCGTGAGAGCTCAAAAGTCTCTAGATATACGTTATATATCTATGTTTTATTTTATTCTCATTGTTATACTATAACTATAGTTTTATCTATCTATATATAAGAGGTACGCCAGTTACATACACATTTCTAGGGAGTATGTGAAGCATAAAAGGTTGAGAACCACTGACTTATAAACTTTGATGACTAACTACAATACTTAAAAAAAAATACCCCCTCAAGCAGCTGCTTGCCACAGAGGTCTGACAGGAGCCTGTCAGTTTATATGCCATAGTATAAGGTCTTAGTTGCAGGCAAATCGAATCGCGCAAGGTTGTGAGCTCTTTAAATTCACCTCTAAATACCCGATATTGTTTTAAAGAATTGCATAAAATGTTAATCTCAATTTCAGTTTCTCTCTATTTTCGCATTATTTTAACATAGAAGTAGCAAACACATTATCTTAAGTTGAGCAGAGATTATCCTTTTTAAACGGAAGTTCGTGTTTCAGGCATTATTCAGGAATTGATGTGTTCGTTGATGGTGCCGCTCTCTATTGGTTGGATTAGTAGATCTTGGTGTATTTCTGGAAAAATTAAATATTTTTCCAGATATCCTTTTTTAAGATTTCAATGATTATTTTATTTATGTTCTATTAATATTATGTGCTTATTAACTCTTACACGCTGCACTCCACTTTTGATAATTTAGTAAATGGAACAAAGTTAAAAAAAAAAGCATTAAATCTACAATCTCAAACGCATTTTTCAGGAAATTTACTAAAAGCCAGAAAAGCGACAGAGAAAATACATATTAGAACGGTTTTCCGGTTCATTTCGGCTTGCTCTTGTACCCTCTTGCCTTTTTTTTCTACATCCGGGCCTGGTTAAAACCATTTAACAAATATATATTTTAGAAGCATATATTATACAATTTCAGATTTTAAAAAACAGGATTATTTATTGTTGAATTTGTATTCATGCGAACAAGCTTCTTAGCTTCGTGAGACTTAATTTTGCACTAAAAAACTATGCAAAAAAATTAAAGGTAAGTTATGATTTAAATATTCCAACTTCCATACCATAATGAATGGACATTACAGAAAAATTGATATTTCAATAGATTTATGATCTTTATTTTTAGTCATATTTGCCTGTTTGTGTTGTTTTTCTGCTGAGGTCTCGTATTCCTTTTCTAATATGGCGTATAAGCTGTCAGACTCCTGTCAGACTTCAGTGCCAAGCAGTCGCTTCAGGGGATATTTATTTTCCTTTTAATCCATATTTTAAAAGTTATAAATCTTTGAAGTTAGATACCATTTGACATAACATGGTAATTCTCTAATATTTTGATAACAGTGCATTAGACGGTACCAAACTTTAATATTTAATAATAATATAAAAAGTTGTTTTACCTGTCTGTAACAAATGGAAACAAATATACACAGATAAAAAAATGGTGTAACTGTAATGCCATCTGTGAATGAAAACTCCCATGCATTGGAGCAAAAAGAATACAAAGTAGCAATAAAAAGAAAACTAAATTGGTGTTAAATAACTACATAACATTAAGAAATGATAATAAAAAACTACAATTATCTTATAATCCTAAAAAAGAAGCAAAATTTATTTTTCAAATAAAAAAATATATAATAATAAAGTTTATATATTCAAACAGCAGATGGCGCCACTAACACAAACACACTAATGAGACCTAATGAAACAAACACACCTACTATGAGATAATGTTTTGACTTTGTCTTGTGTCCGTCTGTAGACTTTTTATTTTTCTAGATAAAGATTCTTTATGGGTTAGATAGATACTGATGATATATTTCGATTCTACGCTTTCCAAAGCTCCCAAAAATTTAAAATGCGCTCTCTAATGTTTGAAAATTTAGAAAAATCGAGAAATTGACACGAGCATTGCAAACGATGTATTTATGCTAGAAACTTGAAATTCTGCTGGTTGAATGTGTAGGTTATGAGAGTTGCTTTGGTAGCAATGAGTTTAAAAACCCATTGCTGCCAAAACGCAACGTTTTTGTTTTAAGAGATAATCGTTAGTTTCTAGAAATGAAAACAGAATTCTTCTTGGGTTAGACAGGTATTGAAGAAATATTACGAGTGGAATTTTCTCAAATAGCACAAAAATATTAATTGCTCAGCCTAAGGCAGGAAACATTTTAAAACTGGAAATTTTTAACGAATATTACAAGCATATGTTTATGCAAATAATTTTATGTATTATTTTATGTATTTTGCAAAAATGTATTTATGCAAAAAATTTTATGCATTTATGCAAGATGTATTTATGCGAAAATTTGTAATTTAATGATGAAACGTAAACGTCATGAAGTTTGCACTGACAACAATTAGTTGCCGTTTGCCATCAGGGTGGATGGGAAATTAAATGGTTTTGTTTAAAGAGATTACACTGAGAGTTCCTCCCCCCTTTCTATCCCCATTTTCTCAGAGTGATATGGGAAACGTAATAATACATGGAATATTTTCCTATTTTTCATTTTAGAGAATAAGAGACACATACTTTCTATATTGTACACTGCTCAAAGTGAAAGTCGCAACACCGTGAAGGAAGTGATGTAGACAACCGAAACTAACAGGACGGAAGCTATAAGGGTAAAAGTGCAAATGATCAAAAAACTGAATGTGCGAACGAAAGGTGCATTCATTTATTGCAGATTCGTCAGTACATAGTAGGCCCACCTCGGGTGGTTATATAAGCTTGAAGACGTCTCGGCATTCCATCAATCAAATGGTTAATGATGTCCGGAGGTATGGTCTGTAGCAGGTCCGCTGCCGGAGCGAGCTGCGAAAGCGGCGATCCATAAGATCCCACACATGATCAATGGGCAAAGAATCCGGGGAGTGTGACGGACATGGGAGAATGTCCATACCTTGGAGACTGTCCATCGTTGCCCCCCCCCCCCCCCCCCCCCGATAGGGGGACCACCTTGATGTGGTGGGGGGCTTCGGGCTCAGCAACTGGTCGAAGACTTTACTGACCGGATTGGGTCCCCGGTTGGACAAAGCCAAGACCAACCGAGGTCGAAGACATCGCTGACCGGTTTGGTGGCCTGGTTGGACGGTGTCAAGACCTCAACATCAGGTGCTCTGTGGAGCAAGTTCTAGGGCACGGCTGAACGGATTTGGTCCCCTAGTAGGCACAAGCCCCTTTCAAAGTCTGGGCCTCACTAAGAGTCTCCACCCCGGGTGCCGAGAGAACTTGGATTTACATATCATTGTTCAGGGCTAATCGGGGAACAGATTAAACTTCAGGTTTCTACCGGTGGTTAGCTTTCCTTTTATAGGACTTCTGCCATGTGAGGTCGGGGATGAGATGCATCTATATGGTGCATTCTTGCCCCCGACTCTAGATAGTCATGGCTTTCCGTTAACTTGGTAGTGTCGTGAGACGGAACCGGGGATTGCCGTGGTTGCCGAACATCTGGCAACAAATAGTACATTTGTCCATCGTTGCACATGCAGTGTATGGGGTGGCATTGTCCTGCTGCAGAATCAATCCAGGCATGGTGGTAAGGAAGGGTGATGCCACAGGATTAACAATGTCATCGAAATAACGTCTTTACGTTAGCGGCCCAGAAACATTGAGCAGAGGTGTCTGGATGTCGTATGTGATGTCGCCCCATACCATTATACCATGGTGGGGATCATGTGGCGGCTAGGGGAATAGGCTTAATGAATATTCATCCACTATCAAGCTGTTTATAAGTGACAGGAGAATGGGTGTAGAGGAAAAATTGTCTTGATCTGGGTGGGATCTGAACCCACGACCTCTTGGTGACATAGAGTCCCCAGATGCACCCAAAAGACAGTGATTGATCACATGAAGTATAGTATAACATCAGCAGTAGAAGAGGGATTGACCACATCCAGTAGCTCAGTGGTCAGAGCACCTGATATGTCATAAGGAGGTCGTGGGTTCAGATCCTACCCGGCTGAAGACAGCTTTTCCTCTTCACCCATCTTCTCCTGTCACTTATAAACAGCTTGATAGTGGATGAATATTCACTATCAAGCTGTTAATAAGCTTGATGAGCTCAGAAATCATATGTCTAAATGAAATAGGCTTACTCACGTTGTTGATGACACTGACACCATGCGGATAAAGCGGACAAATGCCGGAACAGAATCGGGACTCATCTATAAACAAACCTCTTCTCCATTCCATAGACCAATGTTGCCTCGCTCGATACCGGTGGAGATGGCGTAACCGATGACGTCACCGCAATGGCATGCCCTTGCTCAAGAATGCAACGATTCAAAGCAACTGAACCAAACACGATCTGACTGATCATTTCATTCACGTTCTTCCATTAACGAATGATAGATATAATGCATGGGTTGGAATTGCTTTGAAAGAACCTTTCGCTGATGCTATCGTTACTCACAATGCAATACAATCAGAATCGCGTAGATCTCGAAGTTTAAAAATACCCTTTCGTTAGGACAATGTGACAATGCCGCTTTAAAGCATTATGGCGGCACACGTGTAAAGAGCATCTATGCCACGAAGTGAGATCGCAAAAATGCGAGTTTTAAGATATAAAATAGCACATGATACATGGCGTTTTGATTGGATAGACATTTCACAACGTTTAAATCAATGCAGGGTTGCCAGATACTAAAAACAAAAGCACGTAAAGGTGGAAAAATATATGTTATATATATTGTTTAAGGACATTCTTCTTTTACAAATTTCGTTGTACTAACAATATTTTTTTCGTACCGGGATAAATTTTTATTAACTGGTAAGATAAACTGGTACTCGTTTAAAAAACAACCAAAAAAAAAAAAACCACAACATAGAAATATAGAGTAAATTAGCTGCGGAAGGAATAAAATTTCGTTATACTGAATATTTCATCATTCCGAAGTTCGTTATATCGACATTTTATAACATTTATCGAAGGCAAAATAAAATATGTGAATACAATCATTAAAAAACACCTTTTTGAATGCAGCTGTTAAAGTGAAAACAGTACACCAACAACAGTTACAAGACTACAATTTATCCATCGAGTACTGACGTGTCAAAATGCACAGGAATGCAGATGCCCTTTCCAGACGTCCATGTATTGACAACTGTAAGTATTGCTATAATGCAGAGTTGAAATTTGGTGTTGAAGAGGTATTGCCAATAAGAGAAATAACATCGACACAAGCAAACAGTGATACTCCTAACATCTGGAGTCCAATAGAAATTAGAAAGGCCCAACTAGACGATGAAGATATAAGGCCAATAATGGACTTGATTGAATAATCTGATATAAGACCTAATTGGGAGCAAATCTCGAGGTATAGTCCAACTACCAAAAGTTACTGCGCACAGTGGGACTCCTTAGAAGTTAAAGACAGTGTATTATACAGAAGATGGGAGAATCCCACTGAATGACTGATCCAGTGAGATTCTCATCACTTGGCAGATAATCCTTCCTCACTCCCGAGTCGAACCAGTGTTGAAAGATATACATGATAGTGCCACTGGAGAACACTTCGGTGTCAATAAGACATTAGCTAAAGCCAGGGAAGGATTTCATTTGCTGAAAAGTAGGGCAGACGTTGAAAGATGGTGTAGGCAATGTGAAGCCTGTGCAGTAAAGAAAGGCCCTAAGACTAGGAGTCGGAGTAAACTGCAGACGTATAACGTTTTGAAAGAATAGCCATTGATGTAATGTGTCCGTTCCCTAGGACTGATGATGGAAATTGATATTTATTAGTGGTAATGGATTATTTCACGAAATGGCCTGAGGTCTGTCCCATCCAGGACCAGGAAGCAACAACAGCTGCAGAGATGATAGTAAATAACTTGATTAGTAGGTATGGAGTACCTTTGCAACTCCACTCTGACCAAGGACGGAATTTTGAATCCAATGTGTTTAAAGGCATCTGCCAACTATTAGGCATTCAGAAAACCAGAACAACTCCCCTACACCCTCAGTCGGATGGTATGGTTGAGAGATTTAATAGGACAATTGCACAACATCTAGCATTGTTTGTCGAAGACTATCAACGTGACTGGAATCACCATATACCACTCCTTTTGTTCGCATACAGAACAGCCATGCATGAGAAACTGGACACACGTTCCATGATGCTCTTTGGAAGAGAGTTACGTCTTCCCTGTGACCTTATATATATAGTCGGCTCGAAGCGATGCCTATATCCAATCCACAATATATACAAGAATTACAATAACGACTAGAAGAAATCAATCAGTCCGTCAGACATAACATCAACTTAGCAAGCGAGAAAACCAAAACGAGATACGACAGTAAAACTAATAGAACTGTTTTCAATCAAGGAGATCCTGTCTGACTGAACAATCCACATAGAAAGAAGAGATTGTCCATGCTAACACTCTTCAGCAGGTTTTCAGGGAAACGATCTACTTTTTTTTCAACTATCGTATCTTTGGAAGTCTCTAGATATTCACTTTTTTATTCTAAGAAATAAGGAAAATGCTTTTTGTGCTAGATAGGGTTAGATTGTTTTATCTCTGAGCTTCACGTTTGTGACTACAATGGGCTAAACTGCCAGGTCACACAGACTCCAAGGGTTCAGATAAATTTGGGGAGAGGGATTTAATGGATAGCAGTTAAGAGACGACTGAGGGTAGCCTCCCGCCATTGTCATCCAGCGTGTTCTTTAATGTGCACACGGGTAATTGGTTTGACGTCAATCATTGACCCCTTTCGTACTGAGGGCAGAACGGGAGTTGGCGCAGAAAATTTCCAACGTAGCGACAGTTGGGACTCGAACTCCGAAACTGCAGATTACAAGCCTAGTGTGCTAGCCGACTGATCCAATACCTTCCCTATTAGAATTAAAAAGATAGAAGTATGAATTATTCGCATATTCGGAATCTTCCAGTGATTTGAAATTCTACTATCACAGGTGGCTAAAGTAGAAAATAAGAAAATGTCGAATGAATATATTAAACTATTCATGTTAGAAATTAGAAAAATTGTATATTATTTTTAAGTTACAGAGGTTGCCACAATTTATTGCTATTCACATTTATGGATCTTCTATTGCTTTGACTTTCCACCCCTAAAGTAAGCTAAATTTCAAGTTTTATAAAAAAAATTCTTTTTGAAAACGGATGTTTCTTGTTTACTAAAGTAACTGAAGTTTCCAGTTAAAGTTTTACTTACCGTTATTTATATGAGCATTTTGTTCTTTAATGGGAATTATTCAAAAATCTTGTACGTTGAATCATCCGAATAATTTAAAAGTAGCCATGCTCTTTCAAGAGAGAGCGACTGATGTTGACGAATTGGGTTTTCCCCCGAAGTCCCAATTCGTAACAAAATGAAGAACAAAAACAACATCATAAGAAAGAAGTGTAGAAACTTATTGTTACGAGTAGAGTTGCTGCGTATAACCAGGAGGTCTCGAATTTAAAGTCCGTTATGACTAGTGTTTTTTTCTTACATTTGCCTATTCTTCAGAAACACCATGCGAGGGTGGTAAAAATGCTTATATGTATGTATAAAATGCGTAAGGTATATACTGTAGAAAGCAACCGTAAGCTAGTGTTTAGTATATTAGTAATAAGTTAGTTGTCATTTTTACAAAGAATTGTATTTAATCACTAAAAATAGTTGGGTTGTTTTACCTCTGAGCGGCACTTTTTTGCACACCGTGGGCTAAATGGCCAGGTCACATGGACCCCGAAGGCTCAGAGAAGGTTGGGGAAGGGGACCCACTGGAACAGCTGTTGGTAGACAGATGGTAGCCCCCCTTCAAGGCCATCCAGCGTGTTCTTTAACGTGCACAGGGTATGGCTCTCCCGCACACGGGGTCACGGCTTAACGTCCCATCCGACGGACGGCGGCCTTTCCAAGCCCATCGGTGTCCCCTACTGACCGTGGGAAAGGCGGAGAATTTTGCGGAGATAAATCTCAACGCTGACCCAGTTGGGACTCGAACCTGGGAACTACAGATTACGAGCCTGGCCACGCAAAATAGAGAAATGGAAAAAATTACACAGTTCTACAGGGATTTCTGGGAATAATTGTGCCATATATGTGTAATATTAATGATTGTAATAAAGTGTTAGAACAGTTTCGATATTTTGTAGCAAAGTCATTAAGTTTCTTACAAAAACTGCTTTTTAAGCTTGGTTTACGAATATTCTCCAAAGCAAGCGATATTCAGATATTCAGAGAATTACCGAAGCGTCGATTAGTAAAGTAAATCTTGGAAATCTTTGTTATAAAAGTTATTATGGTTTTAACTCTTTGGATTCTAAACTTTTTTGGACTCTTTGTATAATCTTTGGAATGTAAGTACGTTTTTGCTTTGTTTAGGTGAAAAAGGTTTAGGTTAGGAAGTTAAAGCTTCTTGTGGGTATTAATAGCAATATAAACTAAATAACATAGTGAAAAATTCGTAATGAAAATTAAAATTTGATATGTTACAATTCCTGTAAATTTTTTCATGCAAGGAAATATACACAAGGTTTCAGACGTTACTAAAGCACTATATTTCGCATCTTTTTTAAGTTTTCTGCTTAAAGTAGTGTGAAAACACATAAAACACCTCTTGCAAAGCATATTGGTTAGCGTAACGTTAGCATGATGATTTATTTAACATTCGCGAGCGTTGAAGTAGCTAATTTTAGCAGTTCATTCTATAATCGAAACAGACAGATATCTAGAAAAAAACATCAAATAAGAAATAAGTGACTAGATTGAACTGGATCACCATTTGAATATTTAATTTTGCTTCCTATTTAGTGGCCTTTAAAACATTTCTTGCAAAACATGCATATTATATTTTAAATGTTTTTCGCCTCCGTTTCAGTTATTAACTCTCTCAAAGGTAAGGGAGGGGATCAGGGGTCTGGCTCTCTTGAGACGAACCACATAAATACTTAACGATTTGTCATTGGAGCATTATTATAGCTTAATCAGCGTGATGCAGTTCTTGTTAAAACTAATGACTGTGTTGCAAACTGATTCCCATATCGTGCAACTTGCGTGCAAGATATCATGGTGATAGGAAGATGAGCGGATAGGATCGCCGCCATCTTCCCATCGCCATGTTTATAATTGGTTCGATCACGACAACCACAACAAGAGGAAAGCATGACATCTACAACAAAGAGATAAACATGATATGCGCAGCAAGAGAAAAACATTACATCCGTAACAAGGGAAAAACATGACATCCGTAACAAGAGAAAAATATAACATGACATCCGTAACAAGAGAAAAACATGACACGCAGAACAAGAAAAAAAAATGACATCCCCAACAAAAGAAAAATCTTACATCCACAACAAAAGAGAAACATGACACCAACGCACCTGGTCGAGGACAACGATATTCTCCTCCCAATTTTTAATAAGGGACCTCGTTGTGATGATAAAACGGATAACGGTGCCACCAGTAGTTATAGCATGGTAATAATGTCACAAGAGCGACGTGACTTTTTCACGAAAACAATGACAAGAAGAAACATTCACGAAATTAAAGCTTCAAGAGCTAAATAGGGAAATGCTCAGCAGCGAGAACAATGGAGTGAAATGTAAACGAAGACACGGAAACAACAGGTGATAATATATGAGGTCCAGCTGATCTCCGAAATGACCACAGGATGCTGAGGAGCAGAAGCGCTCATTCCAAACCATCTGCCCAGTCGGAAGTACTTTGATCAAATTTCCCAGAGACTAAACAGGTGACGTCGCTGCTCACAGATATATATACAAATCAGTCAGTACAAAATAGAGAAGATCGCAGAAAGTCATTCGTAGTAATTGCAGAAAGGTGCACGAGTGAATCGATGCAGTTAGGTAGCGAGTCTCCAGATGGCGTGACCCTCATCAAAGTCTGAAATACTCTCCCTATTCATGAAGGAAATGATTCTGCAATAGTAAATATTTGCCAAGAGCAGAATAAATTAGTATTGGTGTAAGAAAAAGGACTTAGGCTCGTTAATGTTTTGCTGCAGCAGTGCAGTACTTGTTACGCAAGGGCAATAAACCGACATTATTCCTGATTTTCTAGCTTTTGGTTAAATCAGTTAGATACAGAAATGCAAGATAAAGTCCCAGTTTTAGTGAATTCTCCTCTGCCCAAGAAAAATTAGTATTGGTGTAAGTAAATGTTCATGTATAAACTTTTTATCAGAAACTAAAGAAATTATGTGAAGAACTGAAGAAACTGGAGAAGTGCCAAGGGAACAGAACCAGAGATATGTCATAAGTGATCTAACCGGTGAAAGAGGCTGGTAAAAATTAGTTCAGCTGACTCCTGTATCTAACTTTCTGTAATTTGCTTAATTATAGCATTAAAATTAAATTATTAAATATTATTATCAGAGATTTTGAATAGCTTGTAGGGAAGTTTTTTATTTTATTTATAAAGTGATGCTTAGTTAAAAAGTGTTTTAAATGTATTTTTTCAATAGGCGATTGTGTGTCGATTTATAACTCGCAACTAAAATTATAAACATTTTACTGGGTAATCAGAGAAATGGTTGTGCTTGTTTAGTCTTGCACAGTTCATCAATGGTTGGGGTAATCTTGCTAAGGTAGAGTCGCAAGTCATCTTCGACATCCAGCCTGTTCCTCTATTTATTTTTTAAAGCAGTTAAAGTTGAAAAACCAGTTTCACTTAAATAAATTTTTGTGAAAGGTAACAAATATTTGACTGCAATTCTTAACGAAGTCGGATATTCCTTCTCCACTCCAATCCAAAAACTAATCAATGGCTTTTTGGAATGAATGCTTTTTAAACTATTGTCACAAGATATCTCAATCAACTCTTCTTTATTGGACAATGGAAGCTTACATTTTTCCAAATCAAATGTGAAGGAATCTCGAATCTATTCTTACGTTTCATCAGGGGTGGAAAATACTGCCTTATAAGAGTTTTAAGAGTGCTTAAGTGGACGATTATTTGTTGTCTGATGTCTTCATAATCTGAAATCGTTTGCTCATTTTCTTTAAGAAATGAATCTAGTCGCTGAAATTGGTCACAGCTGTTCTTTTTAATTCCGTTTACCCAGAGAGAATTTTTTTTTTACCATGGCCTCTGTTTTCTACTCAACACAAAACACATCAACGTTGTCTCCTTGCAATGATAAGTTCAAAATATTTATTTTTTTCAAAAATATCACCTAAAAATGCTAACCGTAGAAGCCATTGTAAGTGCTGTAGTCTCAAAGAAAGTCGAAACATGGTCCATTAAAAAAACTGTACTTCATTGTGGAGTTCAAAAAAACGGCAAAGAAATTTCCTCGTGACAACCAACGTACTTCTGTGTGAAGCAGCAATCTCTTATGCAGGTTACCCATTTCTTCACACATAATCGAAAAAAAGTCGAAATTTCAATGGTCGGGTTTTGATGAAATTAACCATTTGTACACTTTCATCCAGAACTCTTTTCAAATAATCAGGGAGAATCTAGCTATCATCGCTTCACGATGAAGACAACAATAAGTGAACTTACATTCTGGTGCAATATGTTTTATATGACCCTGCTAGTTCTGTGATATAACCACTCGTTACTTTTGCTCCGTCAGTACATACAGAAATAAAATTTTTCCATTCAAGGTTGTTTTCGGCAAAAAATGAATCTATAATATTAAAAATATCCTCACCCGTATTAGAAGTCTTGAGAGACTTACAAAATTAAATATTTTCAAATATTGCATCCTGGAATTTTCCATGCACAAAAACAAGTAATTAAGCTAGTCCAGCTACGTCTGTCGACTCATCCACTTATAGGGCAAATCACGGGCTACATTGAATAGCCTGAACGAGTTGGTTCTTAATATCACAGGCCATATCTTTAATTCTCTTGGAAACTGTGTCGTTTGACAAAGGAATGGTTCTGACAAGGTTTGTCTCTTTTTGACCAAACATACAAGAAGCTATTTCTTCCGCTGCTGAAAGAATGTGTGACTCGCCTATTGTGTGAGTCTTTCCGTCTTTGGCAATTTGAAGGCTTACTTTGTAAAAAACTAGGAAACTATACTTAAAGCGTCTTACTTTGTAATTTATACTTTTTTTTGTTACTTTAAGTGCAGTTTCATTTTCTTCTACACCAGAAAAATGCTTAATTGCGGTTTTTCTACTGCTCCAGCCTTCCGAAAGCCGTTCAAAATAGCTTAAGGGCTTATTTTGTAAATGCTCATGTTTTGTTTCAAAGTGTCGCCGTAAAAGAGACGGCTCCATAGAATTTTGTGACAGGATTTCTGAGCAAACAACGCACTGTGGATTTGGTTCTACTAAATTTCCTGTTCATGTAAACCCAAATTGTAAATATGATTCATGATATTTACGTTTTTTTAATTTTTTTATCACATGATTGTTTAACATTTAACGTTCTTTTAGTTACTACTGAATCCACCTCTTTACTCATATGGGATGATGACGTAGTCGTAGATGTAGAAGCAATCGGTTCCGGCTCCACGTTACATTTCTTCTTAATTATCCATTTATCCGTGATTGAAGGCACTTTAGAAACACATTCATTTAACGTCACAGTAAACTGAAGACTAAAAATAACTTTAAGCACAGCAAGTGAAATGAATCACAACAAATACATAGAGCAGTAAAAAGGCACATTCACCTACAATAGATGTTTTGACTAGACGATCAACTGTTCGGGTAGGTTCGGCTCTCAGGTAGGGAAGGGAGGATTGTCAAACGTGTACAGACATGAACTACAGCGCCGTGCTTCCTCACTAAGTTCCCAGAAATTAATCAGTAGCAGTGTTGCCAACTTAGCGACTTTGTTACTAGATCTAGCGAATTTTGAGCTCTCACGGCGTACCCCAAAATATTTTACCGTGTACCTCCAAGGGGTACGCGAACCCCACGTTGAGAACCCCTCCCCTAGGGCATCCCACACATATTCAGTCGGATTTAGATAGGGAGATCGATCTGGCCGCTTCATGCGCATAATGGTCTCATCTTGAAGATATTGTTCCACTAGTCGAACTCTGTGTCGACGAGCGTAATCATCTTGTAAGATGAATGTTTCACCTATTGCACCAGAGTAAGGGCATACATAAGGATCCAGGATGTCATTTCTATACCTTTGAGCATTGAGGTTCCCACTCGTCAACAGATATAGGTCTATGCGTCAACCTATGGAAATGCCACCCGAAACACACACACTACCTCCGCCGTTGCTGTCTCTTTGATGGGTGTTACTGGGATAACAGAGGGTACCTCGTTCTCTCTATATCAAACAATGTCCGGAATCGCTCTCCAAGCAATTTCTGGACTCATCTGTGAAGAGTACGGACCTCCATTGCTCTTCTGTCCAGTCAACATGCGTGCGTGCCCAATTCAACTGCTCTCTCCTGTGACGTGAGGGGCATACAAATTACTAGCCTTCTAGCGTACAGACCTCCCTAATGAAGCTTTCTATGCACAGTAGAAGCTGATACTACCATTCTAGTGACTGTTGCAAGAGGATCGTAGCTGAGAGGGAGTAGACGTTCTTCTCCTTCGTTCTGTTAATCGCAGATATCGGTCTTGTACAGCGGCTGTAACTCTAGCCCTTCCTAGGCTAAACCTCCGAGACGCAGAATCAGTGCTAAGAAATTAATTCCACAGTCTATGGACCACAGGACTCACATTTAGCCATGGTGCCATATCTGACTGACTTTGGCCTGTTTCGAGCCGGCCAATAGCTCTCCACTGCAGTTTATTTGGCAAATGATGTCTCGAGGTCATTCCTACAAAATGGCTATTTCGAATTTCTTTACTCATATTTAGAACACAAAATAATGATCTACTACAAAACAGCCGTTTTTATACCGCTATCCGATTACGCAAATTAACACAACTAGACTAATTTGCATACGATATGCTCACTCGGCATTACTTTACTGGTTACATGAACAAGTTTGGTGAGGATCGCAAAGTTTTTTGGCGAATTATCGCGATTTTTCTCATTTTCGCTTAATCTATGGAATATCTATATCGTTAAAGAAAACAGGGTTTAACCAAACGACTCTTCAGTATTATTGAAACCACTAAATTCCATATTTTATCCTTTCCCTAATTAAAGGGGAGGGGGGCAAAAACATCTATTCTTTGAATCTCTTTGCTTCCTATTACTGCATCAGTCTAAAGCACACTGACGTCTCCATCCAATCCTATCCAGAACCTCCGATATAATTTTTACTAGTTTCCTGTATTAAGAAACTATACCACCACAATAATCACACTTTGTCGTGTACCTAAGAAGTGGAAAATAATGAAGCAAAAACAATACGTGTTTATTTTTATTCTATGAAAAGCTGCAATAAACGTCTCAGATCATGATAAATGTGGACTTGAAGATATCCGCAGAGATATTGTTGTTATCCAATATACAAAACGCGTTTATTATTTTTCAACAATTTAGAAAAAAATACTACCCTTCTCTGAATGATTTTCGTTTTCTTCTTTAAATGATTTTGAATATAATTATTAAAATGAATTTCAATGGCAATTTATTTTTTAATGAACTGCATAAGACCATTTTTATGTCTTTCTTGAGTCAATATCTTAAATGCATTTCAATAGAGATTTAAAAGTAAAAATCTTTTGGTTTCCCTATATCTTGCATTACAAAAAATTGCAAAGACAGCAGAAAAAGAAAAAAAAATTAAATTTTAGGAATAATGTTCAAAAATAAAAGTGCTAAATATTAAAATTTTGAATTTGTTTTAGCTAATACACTTCCACTTATATGGGTTAACCATTATTTGCTACATCTTTGCAGCAATTAAGAAAAATCGTGAATTTTTTAAGTTAATTTATATTTTCAAATCATAAGGAATAAATCAAACCTACTCTCTTTTTTTATTTTCCCCATTTCATTGCAGTTGAAGAAGTTGCAGCTTCTATAAAGACTGACTTTCATAAACAGAATTTTTTGTGTTTTATTTCTAACATCTGCGTTTCTTCCTGTACTAATTCTTAGCATATTTTAAGAAAAAAAAATAATTTCTCAAAAATTCTGTTTCTAAACGGAGTTCTTTAGAAGCGTACTGGGTTGCAGAAGACTGGGGATGGAAAAAAAAAGCCCTTAAGGACTTGAACTGCGTATATTTCCTAAGGAAGTCCTCAATAATCAGAAACTAAAACAAATCGAAACTTCTCCCATTGGACTTAAATATGTCAAACCACCCTACTGAAAATTTCTGGGTAGATCACTGGAGAATAATTCATATGTATATTATAAATTCAATAAAAGAAGAGTCAAAAGAATTCGCATTTGTAGAGTTTTAATGAGACTCCAAATGTTAATGATTTCAATATTTCTTCTTGTACAATTTGGTGTTCAAACATGTACTAATTCATTTATTAAACATTGTGCTACGAGAACTCATGCTTAGTAAAATACTGTATATTTATTTGCAATAGAACATATTAAAATCATTCAGTCTTGGTAATAAATTTGTTTCTTCAAAATAAAATGATAATAACGCGTGATTCTGAAATAAATGTCCGATTTGTGCTTGAAGAACAACAAATTAATTATTGAGGAATTAAGATAAGCATAATATATATAAGCAGTAAATCAAACTTTCAATGCCTGGAATATGGTTACAGAAAGAATCAGCATGGAAACTAATTGCTTTCACTTACTTTCGAAATTTTCATGCACTTGCTAATGAAATGTTTGAAATATATTAAAAAACTTCCTAATTTAGTCGGTTGACAATTAAAGATAATAATATTACTTTGGCATATAAACCTGACAGGTTCCTGTCAGACCGCTGTGGCAAGCAGTTGCTTGAGAGGGTTGGGTTGGGTTGTTTTACCTCTGAGCGGCACTTTTTTGCACACCATGGGCTAAATGGCCAGGTCACATGGACCCCGAAGGCTCAGAGAAGGTTGGGGACCCACTGGAACAGCTGTTGGGAGACAGATGGTAGCCTCCCGTCAAGGCCATCCAGTGTGTTCTTTAACGTGCACAGGGTATGTCTCTCCCGAACACGGGGCCAAGGCTTAACGTCCCATCCGACGGACGGCGGCCTTTCCAAGCCCATCGGTGTCCCCTACTGACCGTGGGCAAGGCGGGGAATTTTGCGGAGATAAATCTCAACGCTGACCCAGCTGGGACTCGAACCTGGGAACTACAGATTACGAGCCTGGTGCGCTACCAACTGAGCCACCCCCGCCCCCTGGAGAGGATAATTATTATTTTATTTTTATTATACTGATTGGAACGAACTTGCCTTAGCCCATGTGAATTTTTACTAGGATCCTATAGTAATAAAAGATAATGTTTATTTTTCATAAATCAGCTTAATAGAAACTTGAAGACTGAATATAAAAATACATCTATAATTATAAGCATATAGATGGCTTTAATATGCAAACGTTAAAAATGTTTAGTGGTTCTTGATTTTCAGTTGTGCTTTTCGTTTCATGTACGCCCTATAATAGGTTATTTAGTAAATATAATCTGTAGTTGCAGAGAAAATAACCATCTTCTTCTTCCCGGATGGATGAACAGCAACGATATCATCATTACCAACAGATTCTATCAATATACTTTGTTGCTGTTGTAATTATAATTCTATTTTGCTAGTCGAAAAAAAAAGGTATCATGTTCTATTAATTTAAGACTATCTCCAGTGCTTTTGGAAGATTTAAAATCATGTCACTGATAGTCAAACCACTTAAAATCATGTCATCCATAGTCAGTCCAAAGAGATTTTCTCCTGTGGAAGGTAACGGAAGAGGAGGGCTTCCAGATCAGTGTGTTCTACTGATTTAGACTACTATGGCTACTTTTTTTATACTCTGCTGAGGTGTAGTCAACTACACAGGGTCCTGGTAAATAAATAATAAAATAAATACCCCCTCAAGCAGCTGCTTGCCACAGAAGTCTGACAGGAGCCTGTCAGTTTATATGCCACAGATAGGAGATCTGAGAGGATGGCGCTGACCATATACAGGGTGTATCTGAAAAAGTGGGCAAAACTTTACGGGGTGGTAGAACGCAGCTATACGAGCAATATTCATCATATAATGTATGGTCGGAACGCAAGCGGTGAGAAGTTAAAAGGTAGTTTAAGACATTAAAAGAATGAACACAAGAAGGAGAGGAGATACTTCAGAAAACATTTTATTAACAGGAATGTAATTGAGGTACATGCTCAAAGAAATTGCTCAAAAGAGCTGACGCCAGCTGTAATGCAGGCTTCACACCTGCGGGATAGGAACCGACGCACATTTGCGAAGACACCAGGCATTTCCTGAATATCGCCGGCAACAACGGCGATCCTGGCGACTAGATCCATATCGGTTTCAATGGGGCACTCGTAGATTAGGCTTTTCAAGTGCATATCCACCATTTCGTGGTTAGTATAACCAGCCATCCTCTCGGCAATCCACGGTAGAAATGCCGTTGGGTGCGAGGACCGACCCTTTTATACCATTTCCAACGCCACCTAGCGGCTCGCCGTTTGCGTTCCGCCCATACTTTCTATGACGAATATTGCTCGTATAGCTGCGTTCTACCACCCCTTAAAGTTTTGCCCACTTTTTCAGATTCACCCTGTATATTTCTAACCACATGGCTTTGAATTTCAGTGGCGTAACGAGAAACTTCTAAAGAAGTTTTACCGTGTTTGAATGTAGTAGGTGTATTTGTGTGTCTTGGGGGAGAGGTGGATTGCCTTAGAAATCACATGATATTTAAGGGAAGGAAATACAAAGGTAAATGATTTTAGAAATATTACAGTGGAAATTGTTGACATGCTGACAAGCTCCATAATGGTACAGTTTAAAGGTATCACTTGCCAGGAAACTTATTGTTTTCACTGCTGACAGTTATAAATTAAAATTTAAACGTTAATAAAAAAATTACATATTTTCGTTTGGAAACTTAAATGATCCTAAATATTAAATTTGTGATAAAGGTTGGGCCGCTTACATTGTGCCTAACAACGGGAAAACTAGCGCACAGGTATTGATTTTTTCGTGCTGAAACGGCAGCAAAGAAAATATCCATATCATGATTTTACCATTCAAGTGGATGTTCCAAGGTTTGTCCCGCTTGGGCCAGCAGCATTCCCCGCCCTGCCTTCGGTCGCCGTCCGTCGGATGAGACTTTGAGTTTTGGCTCCGTGTATGCGACAGCCATACCCAATGCTTGTTAAAGAACACGTTGGATGTCCCTGACGGGAGGGTTCCATCTGTATCCTACCAGCTGTCCAGTGGTTATCACATATTCTCTGAGCCGCGGGGTCTATGTGACCTGGCCATTTAGCCCTTTTTGTGCAAACAAAAATCTGCTGAAAAGTAAAACCACCCAACCTTCCATAGAAGTGAAGAAATCAAATCATGTAATCTTCTTATCATGGAATAGTAGCAAGCATTTTCGAGAGTAAAAGCTAAATAGCTATCAGTGCAGCCAATACTCAGTGTTTTAACATTCATAACCATTTTATATCAGTGCTTTCCAATTAGTGTACCCCGAAATATTTATGTTGCAACAAAATTTTCATCGCCTTATCCTCTTCATTTTAAATTATTTATTTTTACCGAATAATAGGAAATACTTTTTTTTATCATATGAATGAGAAAATGTATTAGGAAGCTTGATTTAATTCTTTCATAAATTTTACTGAAATTTGAAAAAATTATGCATAATTAAAAAATTTTCTTTCATCTTCATATCGTTGAACTATATATTTAAGTTGGTCGGCCTTCTCAGGAGAATATAAAAATATTCATTGATTTTAAAATATACTGTTATTTTTAAGAAATAACCAGAGCTCAAATAATCCTATGACTTTTTAATTAAGTGATAGTCAAAAATGATTAAAAAAAATTAAGTGATAGTCAAAAATGTTCTTTATTACAATAAATGAAATGAAATGTGAGAACTTTGTGCAAGTAGTTAGCTTCATTGGTTAAAAGGATAGAAACTTGATAAATTTCCAAAGTGACATCACTCATTTCAGAATTGGAATTTTTTGGTTTCTACTAGTCTGCGCTCTTCTATTTCTTTGTTTTCATAAATAAGGTCATCATTTTCTCGAAGGTATTTATTAATTTTGAAAAGAATTTACTATGACTAGCGTGAATTACCTATGAGGCCGTTTCCGTTTAACAAGAAAGCAAAGTAAAAAAAAATTCCATTGAAATTTGAATTTTAAATACTCCCCGTTTTCAAAAAACTAGTTGCATATTACCCGTTTCAAATTTAGCTTAAGAGTTCCTGTTGCAATTTTTCATGGATTCCAGCAAAACTATTTCAGTTCATTTTTCGTTCCAAATCCATTATGCCTTTGTTTCTTAACCCTTGTATCTTTTGATCAATGTTAACTAACTGCACTCCAAAAAGCGCTCAATTATCTCTAACTCGTAATAAGTGTTTTACGTAGAAAACAAATTTCTGCGGTCAGTGTGAAGATTATCTCGAATGACTTTAAGGTTTTCTACATTTGAATTTTGATATTTATAGGCATGGACATTTCATTTGGTTGCAACATACGAATAACATTTCTTTTTTTCACTTTCAGGTGTTGTACCTTGAAACGTTGCATAAACTGTAAGAAATATTACTATTGTGATAAAGACTGTCAGGTAAGATTTAAAGAAAAATAAAGTTTATGTAAGCACGCATTACATAGCAAAATGTATTTTCTTTTCTGTTAACTTACATAGTAAATGTGAATGGGGATCCATATATTATAGCAAAAATTGTTTCAAAAATATTATTGTAGTTTTAGAAAATATCTGAATAAACAGGCTTTTTATAGACAAAATTTCATAATCAAACAACTTACCAATTAAGATTTTTTATTAAATAATAATTGAGTTATTCTCAATATCTCAAAAGGAAGCATATGGCAAATGAAATATTCACAAAGTATATATCATTGACCTGTAAATAACAGCTAGGTATTCACTGGAAGGAGAATTATTAACCAATCCCCTGTGATGATGCACAGAACCGGCCAGACCCAGCACGTAAAGTCCAACCCCGCCTATTCGTGGTGAGACCTTTAGTACCTTTCAAATGACATACTCTATTGTAGAAGAGAACAGAAGGGGAGGACTGCCAAATCAATGTGGATTATTGCTCTGGGCTGCTGTGGCTACTTTTACGATTTTTCTACTCTGTTGAGGGGTGTTCAACAACACAGTGTCCTAATGTTGACCATATGTATCAACCTGAATGGAATAATGGCTCTGAGCTTAGTTATGTATCTTAAATTTATGGCACTGATGGACTTCTGTTAAGAGAAAATCTTCTTCTGTGGTTTTTGTTTGCTGTAGGTTTACAGCCTCAAGTGAATAGATTCATAGGATACATTTTATCAACTAGTAGTAGTTAGATCAATAGTAGATCAGATGGTCTCCTGATCAGAGGACATCGCAAATACCTGAACCCATATTTCTACCGGTGAAAATTTTCAAATTTTTAAACCAATATTGCAAAAGATATATTCGGGCTGGAAGTTCGATATTTTAATTGGGGAGTGTGATGACCAAGTGGTTTATATTGACCGCAACAATTTGTCCCTTACCTCCAGAATATGTGGGAAAACGCAACATTTTGTTTTGAGAAACCAATGAAAAATTCTGTTTGAGTGGAATAAGTACTAACAAAATATTATGATTCATAGTTTTGAAATTCTCCAAATTGCCTTTAATTTACCATGGTTAGAAAGGCGATAAATATAAAACTTGAAATAATATTGCAAACCATATATTTATGCTACAAATTCTGGTGATAGAATGCATTAACGAACAACGGAATAATTCATAAACTATTATGATTCACACTTTTAGAATCTGCCAAAAGCTAAAATTACTCTCAGTGAAGGAGAAAAATTTCATAATTGTAAACAAATATTACAAAAGATCTATTTGGACTAGAAGTTTGATAATTTATGTGTGTTGTTATATGTGTTTTGATTAAAGTACAATTCTTTAAAATTCGACCAGCTGATTCGTATTTTTTATAAATTTAATACTTAAGTTTCAAATTTTCAATAATATTTCAGTATAGTAATAATAAATATATTATTTTATTTTATATACACTGGATGATTTTCCCCTTAAACCTAGGGGATAAAAAGATCCAACCTTTTTCATTTTAAGGGATAAATATGTGTTTTATAAGGTTAATAATATATTATTTATATTTTACAAACACCCATTAATGCAAATTACTACTGTTAAAAGAGTTCAAAATTCGGAAAATGAAAATTTCCATTATCTCTTAAAACGAACATCCCATATTCGCTAGGGGCGATAATGTTATCGTTCTAATCTAGCTAAAGTTTCAGTTTTATAAGATTTGCCTGATATATTTACAGTTGCTAGTGATTACGATCATTTAATATTCCAAGAATATATTTGGTACAAAAAATGAATCATATTTCTCTGAACAACAGGCTAGGTTATTTTACCTCTGGGAGACACTTTTCCACTTAATGGGACGAGTAGTTAGATCATAAGGATCCATCATGCTCAGAGAAAGCTGCGGAAGGGAAATACACTGAAGAGCTCTTTGGAGACAGATTCCTACTGTCAAAACCACACAGTGAAGCCTGTAATGGGTATGGCTACTCTGCACAGTGGGCCACTGTTTGACTTCTCATCCGAATGTAAATATTAAGTGTGAGCCCTTTCCTACAGATAGATAGATGCCCCACGAGTATCTCCTAATTGTTAAAATATCGTCTCCTGTTTGTTGCAGATGAGTCAACTCATGGAAAGCGCAATTGGTATGTTATCAGGACATAGGGTTTCGAATCTCATTCCTAAAAAAATTATTTTTTTAAAGTTAATTCTTCAAAATATTCCTGTTAATGAGTACACAAAATAAGAAAAATTAAATTTTTACTCTGTTGTAAAATGCATGCTACATAAACACTGAAGAGCCAAAACATTATGACCCATATGATGTTGGTCCTCCACATGCCACCAGAACAGTTCTTAACCGGCGAGGCACGGACGCTACAAGATTTCTAAAGGTGTCGTGAAAAACTTGTTTGTAATTACTGTTTCTAAAGGTATCTGGTACCAACACGTTACCAGTAGATCCTTTAACTCTTATAAGTTACGTGGTTGAGCCGCCGCAGATCGGATATACTGTTCAACACAAACCACAGAAGCTCGATTGGATTGATATCTGGGGAATTTGGAGGAAACGGCAATACCTAGAAGTCTTCCTCATATTCTCGAGCAGTGTGGCATGGTGCATTATCTTCCTGAAAGAAGGCACTACTAGGGGGGGGGGAGGGTTATACCGTTGCCATAAAAGGATGCATCTGGTCTGCAATGATGTTCAGGTAGGTGGTAGACGCCATAGTTTTCTGCACACGAATGACTGGATCCAGGGTTTCCCAGAAGAACAATGCCTAAAGCATTATATTTCTTCCACCGGCTTGTTTTCGCCCCACACTGCATCCTGGTGCCAAAATTTTCTCAGGTAAACGACGCACACGTACCCGGCCATCTACATGGTGCAACAGGAAATGAGATTCATCAGATGAGATGACCTTCTTCCAATCATTCAAGGTCCAGTTTGATGCTTGCGTGCCCATTGTAGGCGCTTTTAATGGTGAACCAAGGTTAGCATGGGCACTCGGAGCAACCCGTAGCACGCAGGCCCTTTTTCAGCGGAGTTCGATGTACTGTGTGTTGTGACACGTTACTCCCTCCCGTCAGCAGAATTCAAATTACGGACGAATTGCGCCACAGTATCCCTTGGTCTTTGTTTTTTAGAACACGATGGATGGCCTTGACACTCACCTCTAGCATAGATGAGCGGTGGTCGGCCCATGCCTTGCCGGCGTTTCGTGGTTTTTTCGCTCCTTGGATTACTTTTTGTAGGTACCACGGCGAACCGTGAGCAACCCACAGGACTTGCCGTCTTGGAAATGCTCTGACCCAGTCGTCTAGCCATTACAATTTGGCCTTTGTCAAACTCATTTTTGTCCGCTGCCTTTCCCATCTGAAGAACAAGAATAACACTGATTAACAGAGCTCAGTATCAGATGTTATTTATGCCATTTCATGACTTTCACACGTGCCGTCGTTTACCCGCAGTTGCTTCGATTTGCATAAAGATGCGCTTGTCATAATGATTTGGATCTTCGCTGTATATTCGAAGGCAAAACATTTTAAACTCTTTGTTTTAAGAAAATTAAGTAAGGAAAAATCTGGAACTAGTTCTTTTAGAGTTCAACTCCACATATTTGTCTTTTAAAGTCCCGTTATTCAGAAGTTAAGCACTCTGCAGTCTCACGCAACCGTAATAAATAAAAAAATATATTATAAAAGATCAAACATAAAATTTCTACCAGAAGCGTAATTCTCTTGCCATGGATCCTTCCGATTCTAGCCCTGTATGATCAACCATTCCTTGTGATTATATACCTTCAACATCAGCTGTTCGTCATGAAAATACACTGCTGGCCATTAAAAGTTCAACACCAGGACGAATTCATCAGATTGTCCCAAATTATGCAAGATTGGTAGCCCATGGAAAAACATGTAAATGATTGAAATCGCAGCACATACGCACATCGTGTGTGACAGTAACGCCACATGGAAGTGGTATAAGAGGTGATTAGAAAGAGCCGGAACACATGGAACACATTTTTTCCTTTAGTGCGCAAGAACTGGAACACATTTGATCCTTTAGTGCGCAAGAACTGCGAACAAACACTTGAATTGTGTTTGTTCGCAGTTCTTGCGCACTAAAGGATCAAGTATGCCCCATCGAAGAACACAACATCCATGCGATCAGGTTTCCGACTGTGATAGAGGAAGAATTGTGGGATTACAAGGCAAATTATCGTACCGAGACATCGGTGCTCGTGTTGGACGGAATGCTGCCACAGTGATGACAATATGGCATCAGTAGGTTGAGGAGGAATGAATTCACCGACGTTAGGGATCTTAACGCCCCCGTCACACAAACTAAGGAGAGGACAGACATCTCGAGGCATATCTTTGAATGATCATACAACCACATCAAACACCTTAGCTCAATAAAGGTGTTTTGTACATCAACCAGTGTCCGCACATATGGTTCAGAGTCGTCTGCAGCATCGGGGCATATATGCTAAGTGGCCATTGCTTCGGCTACCATTGACTCTACAACACAGGCGTATGCAACTGCATTGGTGCTAAGAACGTCACGCATGGATGTGCTATGGCATCGCATCGTCTTTCCCACTTCAGTATGCTGCATCAGGATGGACGAATCCGTATCTGGTGGATCCGTGGTGACAGGCTCAGTGTGTCATGCATGATGAAGCACCATACATGTCTGGCCCTGGTGTTATGGTATGGGGTGCCATTGGACTCCACTCACGCACACGGATCGCATGCATTACTGGTACTTTGAACAGTCAGCGTTACATTAATGAGGCGTTGGAGCTTGTGATCGTACCTCATCTGCAGGGGTTCTCTGGTGCCATTTGCTAACAGGGCAATGCCCGACCACATGTGGCATGCATCGTCCAACTATTCCTGGATAGCCACCATATGACACTTCTGCCTTGGCCTGTGCGTTTACCGGATCTGTCCTCAATTGAACATGTCTTGTCCATGATCTCACGACGACTAGCACACCAGACACTAACAGATGAACGTTTGGCGACATATCGAAGCTGCATGGACTGATATTCCCCAAACACCAATCCGACATCTCATCCTCTCAATGCCGGACCCTCTAGCAGCGGTTATTGCCGCTCAAGATACTGATTTCTTTGTATTCCACAAATCTGACCGAGTTATATTTGTAACAATTTGATCTTGTAATATATATAAAATATAATAATATGACTGATATCTCTTGTCTTTCCTGATGTTGCAGTTTTAATGGCCAGCAGTGCATTTCATTAACTGTTGATGTCTGTGATTATATATCATGTTCTCTAGAATCTATCGAATGAACTGTTCTGTCAAAAGTTTAATTTTAGTTAGCATTTAGTTTAAGTTAATTAAAAATCAGTTTTATATTTATTGTCATAACTCAATAATTATTATCGGAGCTAAATTTCAAGGCAGGTAAATTTCAAGGCGATAGAACAGTAATTAAGGAACCCTAGACTTGAAGTTTTTTTGTGAGATAAATACACTACATGAATTTTTTTTGCCTTATTTCTTATAGCATAGGTTTGTGGATGTTCATCATTCGATTGATTTTGTGTGCTGTATTTTTTTCTCACTGGCATAAAAATGGTTAGCAGGTGTATTAAAAATTTATTAGTAGTTTGTAATGCTTACGATAATTTATAGGATATTTCTAAGAAAAAGTCTCTAGCAACCAGAAACTATACTTATCCTGTTTCCCCTAATCCCAATAAGTACTGCATAACTGGGACTTTAGTGTAATTGGTTTCGACGTCGACAAAAATGGATCAACACTATGCAATTTTTCTGATATATTATGTGATCGTAATTCTAAATTTAGGTATCAACTTAATTGGCATATTTAATATCAATATTACATATGAAAATGTAAAAAACAGATTAAATAATGAAAGTTGGGACTGAAAATCTACTTTTTTTTCAGAAAAATTACGAGGGTGCAGATGGAATGGTTTCAGTTTCCTATGTTATTTGGGGTGGCTCAGTCGATAGCATGCCAGGCTCGTAATCTACAATTCCCAGGTTCGAGTCCCAGCTGGGTCAGCGTTGAGATTTATCTCCGCAAAACTCCCCGCCCTGCTGACGGCAGTAGGTGATACCGATGGGCTTGGAAAGACAGCCGTCCGTCTGATGGGACGTTAAGTCGTGGCCCCGGGTGCGGGAGAGCCATACCATGTGCACGTTAAACACTCTGGATGGCCTTGACGGGAGGCTACCATTTGTCTCCCAACAGCTGTTCCAGTGGGTCCCTTCCCCCAACCTTCTCTGAACCTTCGGGGTACATGTGACCTGGCTATTTAGCCCATGGTGTGTAAAAAAGTGCTGCTCAGAGACAAAGCAACCCAACCATATGTTCTTTCTATTCATTCTCGCTTAATTGCTAACTATGCATGTAAAAATGTGTGATTATTTACGAATCTTTAAGTATCTCTAGTCATTGTATTTTAACTCCTGAAAAGTATTTTTGATTTCCCGTTAAAATTTGCCGTTTACTTTTCTGATAGAAGTTATGGAATGTAGTTTAAGATTGAAATTGCCGTAAACAGCATTTTATTTTACTCAACGTGATGCTGAAATTATACGTCTGAAGTATTATTTGGCTGTAGTATTACTTTAATTTAATTATAATTTTAATTTATATCAGACTAATTTATAAAAACTTTATATAACAGCAAAAGAAAATATACATTTTTTGCTATGAGTAGGTTTGAAGTAAAACTTTACTTATCTCGGACTAAAATATTGTAAATAAATTTGCATGACTTAATATTGATACGAGTTTTACCTCTATATCTAAATTGTTGTAGCACTAATTTAAAAAATGTTTTTTCTTTCAGTATGGTCCTGAGATGCATGAAACTGTTGGAGACACGAAAATTAGGTTCCATGATCTTGACAAAGGTAAAATGGAAGTTTTAAAAGTAATTTAATACATAGCCGAATACTGAAACTTAACTTGCTATGTAGGAGCAAAAAATATTCAACGTTAAAAATATATGGTGTATGCAAATTTTGGTTAGAAAAGGCATTATTTGGTTTAACCCATTAAAAGAGCAAATTAAGGTTTTAGTTACTGTTTTTAATTATTTAAAGGAAACATATTTGCTAAATGTTGTAATTATTTGGAGAAATAACCCAGTTCCGTACTAACACATTTCGGTTTAAAATAGGACTGGTTTCCGTCTAATACAACTAGTCTGGGTGGACACCACTTTTCAACTTCGCATCTTTTATATTATTGTATTTAACATGAACGAAGACACCTTAGATGCACTCCTTGTCTACCCTATTCTTTGTTCATAATTTCAGCACTTCCAAAAAGAGTTTTCAATTTTTATAAGTAAATTAGTGTAAACAGCTATTACATATAATTGTTATATAATTGTTGTCATATAATTGTTATTACATAATAATTGTCACTGACCAATTAGAATGTAGGTGTTGTAACCACCCCTGAGTATTTTGGAGGCGGCACAATATTAGTGGCTGACGTCCTTTCCTGCAGCCTGCCTCTGGCTGGTTCCCAGAACAAACATAAGAATGATACAAATATGCATATAATTAAACAAAATCATTTACATATCAAAATCAACATTTACTTAACATATTTTTCAATAACTTCCCTTACAGGCGCTCTCCTTTTACTTTGAGGGAAACCCCGCGAGTGGCATACAATAAGCCAGTCCAACTCGTAATTACGAGAAAACGTTCAACAGTCTGGTAGAAGCCAACAACTTATCATCTCTTAGAGGAGCGGCATGGTGGCGACAATTAGCACTAACTCACGTGGGAAAAACCAGATCAGATAAATTCTGATCTGGTTTTTTCAATTTCCAGATCAGAATTTACTCCTCACCTCGTTCCACTCAGGTAAAAATTATGGCGAATTTGCAAAATCTAGGAGAGTTGGCGAAACGTAGGGAGTTGGCAAAATCTAGGGGCAGTTGGCAAAATCGTAAGAGTTGACAAAATTCAAGTGAGATATGAAAATTTGTATTTTTTTTTCTGTAAAATTATGGCGAGTTGGCAAAATCTAGGAGAGTTGGCAAAACTTAGGGAGTTGGCAAAATCTAGTGGGCAGTTGGCAAAATTCGGAGTGACTTGGCGAAATCGTAGAAAGTTGACAAAATTCAGGTGAGATGTAAAAATTGCAATCTTTTTTCTGTAAAATTATGGCGTGTTTGCAAAATCGAGGCAACTTCGCAATATCTAGGAGAGTTGGCCAACCTTGGGGGAGTTGGCAAAGTTCGGAGTAGCTTTGCCAAAATCAGGTGTGATGTAAAATGGGATTTTTTTTTCTGTAAAATTGTGGCGAGATGGCAAATGGTGGAAACTTGGCAAAATCTAGGACAATTGGTAAAAAATCGAATCCACTTGGTAAAATACGGGCGATTTGTGAAAATTGGTATTGGTTTTGTGAAATTAAGTAGCGTTGAAAAAATCTAGGGTAGTTGGCAAAACTGGAAACCACTTGGTAAAGTACAGTTGAGTTGTAAAAAATTCTCTAATGTGGAACATTCATATTAGATTCCCATTGACATAACATGAAAATTGTCCATTATATTGTTAATGCAATGAACAATAATAAAAATATACATACATACATACATATATATACATACACATATACATATAGAGGAGGTCTGGTGGTCTACAAAGTCCAAACAGACTGTATTTCCAGGTCTCCCAATTTTACTGAGGTCTTTAAGCACACATTGGGGGTACGCAGTAAAATTTTTTGGGGTACACCGTGAGAGCTCAAAAGTCTCTAGATCTAGTAACAAAGTAAAAATAACCATTGTTATTTTATAACTATAGTTTTATCTATCTATACGAGGGGTACGCCAGTTACATATATATTTGCAGGGGGTACGTGAAGCATACAAGGTTGAGAAACAATGATCTATAAGAAACACGAGTTTTATGCGTGATGGACGGACATGTTATTAATTACGGACGTATTATTAATTCGTAACGTTAGAAACGTTATGTCGTCACAGGCAATTAGTTGGACACCAGCCTGAGATGTTGTCATACTTAAACTGACAAAATTCTAGCCAAAAGAAATAAAATAACTAAACAAATAATCCGTTATGCAATCGCGTTAAATTTACAATTTCTGTTGATGCTTCTTAAAGAGTTATTTGAAATACTAAAATTACCTAGCAGACCCCTTGGGGTTCAGATACCACAGCGTAGGAGACATTGTTTTAGAAATTACAGTGCTTCGAATTTCGATACACGTTAGCATAATATGGAAATTTTCTCTTATTTTGGTATTATAGCGTATATTAAAATGCAAAATTATTTTTTAGCAATTATGTATCAGGTACATAAAAAAGTGACGTTGACTCGATTGGAATTTAAAAAAAAATCACTTTTAAACATGAAACTCAAAGTTGGGGAAAATATGATCTTGAACCGGATGGAACAGGAACCCACGACCACCTGGTAACATTCGCATCTCACCTGACTCGAGACAAATTTTCCTCTAATTTTTGAGTTTAACGTTTAGATTCAGAAACTTGAGAGTGATTTCGTTGCATTTCCGTTCATTTATCACCTTACTTACTGTCAGTGGTCAATACTTGCAACTATCCCAATAAGTGTCAATACCTCACATTAACCCGATGAGTCTCTTACTTCTCTATTATAGAAAATTCATTCACTAGTGTATGTCTCCTGGAACCATAATTTAGTTATCAAACTGTTATGTCAGTCAAAGTCCTAAGCAACTCTAACATCCATCACTTCTTAATCCACTTCATTAAAGTATGCTTAATTTAATGATTTGGAAAGTTCATATGGTTTGGTAATTACTTTGCATCTGTTGCAGTAATGTGGAGTTTGTCCTGTGTGTAAGCTGCCCTTAAGTTACAACTGATTTTAGTGTAACTCTGGGTTGCATTATTCAACAGGTAGTGTTGGCACTCTGCCTAGAACCTATGAAAAGTAAAGGGCTCATGGAAAATGCATTAATCATGTTTTCTTCCTATGCGTGATAAAACCTGTAACACATATCTCTTCTTGGAGAAATAGTGATCAGTTCAGCTGCTGAGGCCTGTTACATTAACCACTTTGCTATCCGAGAAAAATAAAGAAAATTCTGATCACCCACCTAACCATTGAAATCGACATACGTATAAAAATGAATCCGCCAAAGGGCCTAAGAAAAAAATGCCTAAGGTTTACAGGGACCTTAATCCGGCCCAGCGGTTACTAGAAACCTGATGGTTGAAAAGTCGACCTCAACAGCGGAAACGGGAGACACAAGAGGATAGGTTGACACGTTTTTATGTTTGACAAAATAGAGCAACTTTGTTTTTCTTGTTTTCTTTTACCAACAACGCGTAAATGTTCGAGGTATTATCACTTGCCAACTCATTTTTTATATTGCATTATATTATAAAACAAATTGACACGTTAATGCTATGTTCAAAGCCAAGGGTAAACTGCATTTGTTAAGCTTTGTTCCTCTTAGCGGGGAATGGTGGATGGCTCTTTCAAATATCAGGATCTGATGGGAAGAGAGAGGCGCTGCGATCGTTTCATTGTAAACATGGGGTCAACTCGGGTTATCTATCTGTACTCTTCTTTATTTGTGATTAAGCTCTGTGTTCCCAAATAAAACTTTTTTTTCTGAAATCGTAAAGTGCATTCACACATGAGGAATTTGCTTGAAACAAACATGCCCTGAGAATAGACCTTAGAACTTGCAAAGCATTCTTTCGTTCTTAATATTTCATGAAAGAATGTTATGAACGTTATTTCAGAAGAAAGGCCAATTGTTAACCCTACGGAAGGAAAATATATGTGTGAATGTAACGCGGTCTGTAAATGGTAGCTAGGTAGTCACTAGAAGGAGAGCTATGCACCAATCCCCTGTGATGATGCACAGAACCGGCCAAGCCTAGCACTTAATGTCAGACCCTGCCTTCTCGTGGTGCGGACCGTTAGTATCTTTCAAAAGAGATGGGATGCTTCCTTTGAGGTGCGTGGTTTTTTATTCTCTAAGAGTGTATATAGTCCAGCTGCTGATATGGTTAGTAAAAGAATCATCGACGTAAGCTCCACGCTTCGTCCTCTATATCTGCTACCACCACGTTTTCGTCTTGTTACAAATAATTACGATGCTTAAAGCCATTGGGTAACCTCTCAATTTTCGTTCTCTGATCTCCAATAGTTTTTACGTGTTTGACATTGAAATGTAAGCGTTTAGATATATTCCCGCCATACATTCATGATAATTTGAATGCAAATCCGTCCACTACTTCGCGGTAGTGAACTTCAAAATCGTGAAATGTATACGCCGAAAAGCCAAAACTTTATGACCACCTGCCTAATATGATGTTGGTTCTCCATGTGCCGCCAAAACAGTTCTTACCCAGCTGGGCATCGATGCTACAGGATTTCTAAAGGTGTCATGTGGTATCTGGTACAGTTGCTCAAAAAAGTATCCGAAGACAGTTGATTACAGAATTCAGTAAAAATATTTGGCTACGATATTTTAGAAATTAGTGATCTAACAACCTTCTAAAAAATCGTTGCCAAATATTTTTTCTGAATTCTGTAATCAACTATAGTGTTCGGATACCAACATGTTAGCTGCAGATACTTTAACTCTTGTACTGTCTCTCAAAAAAGTATCCAAACACTATGGTTGATTACATCATCATCATCATCCTCAAGCAGCCATGGGCTACGGAGGTCCAACCAGACCGTGCAATTTAGTTCTCCAAGCAAGTCTGTCCTGAGCTACATCTACTGCATCTGGCCACTGCACACCAACTCTAACAAGGTCCTGTTTAACATTGTCTGCCCACCGCATCCTAAGTCTCCCCCTCTTTCTGAGGCCTTTAGGCACACTGTTCATAACCCTATTCGCCAATCTATAATTGTTAAGATTTCTCTTGTTAAGATACGGGCAACATGGCTAACCCAACGGAATCTCTCTCTACACAATATGCTGCTTAAAGGAGGTTGCAAACTCCTTTGCCTAACCTCATCATTAGTTACAATGTTGAACCACCACCAGCCCAAGACTCTGCGTAAGCATCTGGAATCAAAAGCATCTAGTTTCCTGTTATCTTGTTTACAAAGTATCCAGGTTTCACTACAATAACTAACCCTAGAAAGAACCAAACTATTATACAGTCTAATTTTAATCTTTAGGTGTATACGCCTATTTCTCCACACTCTCCATAGATTCTTAAAAGTCCCGGTAGTAATCCCTGTTCGTCTGTTAATCTCATGCCGCACATCACCATTATCTGTTACATAGCTCCCAAGATAATTAAATTGTGACACCTGCTCAAAACTGCAACCATTCAGATTAACTGAATCACAACCTGCCTGACAACAGCTCGAATGAAAGAGTTCATCTCATCAACATCATTTGCCAAAAGGGCTAAAATTTTCATCACTTTAGTTTTCTCTCTGTTTATAACCAAACCTACTCTACTACCAGTCTCATCAACAGCTCGAATGAAAGAGTTCATCTCATCAACATCATTTGCCAAAAGGGCTAAATCATCAGCATAATCTAAATCAAACATTTTCCTATCTCCAGTCCATTTAAGGCCAAAATCTTTCCCTTGAAGTGAATTTCGCATAACATAATCAATAACCAATCAAAAGAGAAAAGGAGACAAAATGCACCATTGTTGAACACCAGAAGTAATGTTAAACCAATTGCTACAAGCCTTACCAACTATCACACACGACTCAGTGTTATTATAGAGAGCTTTCATTATGTTAATTAACTTGTCTGGTATACCATATGATTTCACAATCAACCACAAATTATGATGATCAGCAGAGTCGAAAGCTGTTTTGAAATCATCAAAGCTAGCAACCAAAGGTTTCTGAAACTCTAAACATTTCTCAAGAATCTGTCTAAGTGAAAATATCTGATCCACACATCCCCTACCACTTCTGAATCCACATTGCTCATCACGCAATTGAGTGTCAACCAGATTCTTAATTCTATTAAGCACAATCATTGAAATAACTTTCCCTGGAACAGAGAGTAGGCTGATACCCCTATAGTTATCACAAGAACTGCGATCACCTTTTTTGAAAATAGGGATAATAATAGTTCTGGTAAAATCCTTAGGAACCATTCCTTTATCATAAAAGGTATTCAAAATTTCAGTCATCCAAGTGGTAACCGAAACATTCCCAGCTCTAAGGATTTCCGTAGTAATTTCATCTACCCCTGGGGATTTATGTAGTTTAAGTGTAGAAACAGCCAAAATAACTTCAGATTGTGTTATAGGGCCAACATTAAAGCCACCAATGCATCTATCATCATTGCAAACAATGTGAATAGAAATAACCACATTGTTTAGAATATCACTGAAATGCTCAGACACCTGGCCATGACAGAATCCTCACCTTCAATAACCTTACCTTGTTTATCCTTCAATCCCTGTATGCCTGTCCGTTTTCTACCACACAAAACATTAACTATCTGGTACAGCTCTCTGCTGTTGTGCTATCTAACTGTTTCCTCGGCTTTGTCAGCCAAACCATAAAGCCAAAGATTCTTATCAGCAGCTAACTGATCTTATCAGCAGCTAACTGATCTTTTACATGTTTATTAAGTTCTCTGTAATGCTTTCTATTAGGACTAGTAGGGTATTGATTAAGGACATTCCTGCAGTTCTTTCTTTCCGACATAAGCTCAAGTGCCTTATCACTCAGATAATTCTGTCTCTTCTGCTCCTTTTTTCCTAAAAGAGTATTGTTAGTGTCCAAAAAAGCCTGTTTAAAATGATCCCATTCTTCCTCAACTTCAGTAGTAAGCATACCATGACTGTCATAATGACTAAGTAACCTATCATGGTAAGCTTTGGCTATAACTGGGTCTTTCAGAGCTTCAGTATTAAAAGCAAATTTTTTAACCCTAGCACAACACTTTTTAAGTTTAAGTTGCAAGACACTTTTAACAAGATAATGGTCAGATCCAATTTCAGCTCCCATATATGACCTGGTATTCCTAACAGAACTAGCCCATTTGCTGTTAATTAATATATAATCAATCATATTCTTATGCAGCCCATCGGGTGAAACCCATGTGTACTTATGTATGTCGCGGTGTTTGTAATAAGTGTTAGTTATTCTGAATCCTTTGAGTTTACTTACCTGCAGGATACGCTGCCCATTGCCACTGCAGCTACCAATATCAAAAGGGGCTATTACTCCTCCCCAAAGGTCAGAGTCAGTACTAACTTTGGCATTGAAGTCACCAAGAACAAGGGTAATATCTCCTTTCTTGACAGAATTCAAAATATCCTGAAGTTGTTCATAAAACCTATCCTTCTCATCCTCATCGGCAGTAGCGCGCCAGGCTCGTAATCTGTAGTTCCCAGGTTCGAGTCCCAGCTGGGTCAGCGTTGAGATTTATCTCCGCAAAATTTCCCCGCCCTGCCCACGGTCAGTAGGGGACACCGATGGGCTTGGAAAGGCCGCCGTCCATCGGATGGGACGTTAAGCCGTGGCCTCGTGTGCGGGAGAGCCATACCCTGTGCACGTTAAAGAACACACTGGATGGCCTTGACGGGAGGCTACCATCTGTCTCCCAACAGCTGTTCCAGTGGGTCCCCTCCCCCAACCTTCTCTGAGCCTTTGGGGTCCATGTGACCTGGCCATTTAGCCCATGGTGTGCAAAAAACTGCCGCTCAGAGGTAAAACAACCCAACCAACCTCATCGGCATCCTCAGTGGGGGCATAACAGCAGATAACATTCAGGTCTTTAACGCTTGTCTGAAATTTTGCTGTAAGAAACCTTTCATTAATGCACTGATATCCTAGAAGAGCATCACTAACGTGTGTGCTGAGAAGCAGACCCACGCCTTGGTGATGCTTATTGTCGTCCCTCCCTGAAAAGAGAAATTTAAGATTATTTTTAAGAATCTGACCTTTATCTGTCCATCTGGTCTCTTGCAACCCGAGAATATCTAAATGATAACGGTGGAATTCTTTTGTGAGGACATCAAGAGAAAAAGCTCTGTGCAGAGTCCTCACATTCCAACTAACTATGGAGAGAAAATGGTTAGTGGGATGTTTAAAGAAACTATGTTTATTGAGAGAGGGAATGCCGACAATATCAAACAGCCCCCTAATCGCAGATATGGGGCAAAGACCCGTTCCCCCACCAGTAAAGGCTGAAGCCATCTACACTGAAAGACTTCCACCAACGTAGAATTGACGATGCCAATAGAAGCAAAGAGTTCAGGTGCCTGCGATGACCTCTGCTCAGGATTATCCACTAGCTGATAAACATATCCTGTGAATCTATTCACTTGGGGCTGTCAACCCAGAAACAAACAGAAAACACAGCGGAAGATTTTCCCTCCAGAGAAGCCCACCAGTGCATCAAAATCAGGATCCATAATCAAGCTCAGAGCCATATAACTGTGCAGTCCAGTGGGTTTATATGGTCAGCACCAGGATCCTGTGTCGTTGACCACTCCTCAGCAGGGTAGAAAAAAAAAGAAAAGTAGCCATAGTTGTCCAGATCAGTAGGCCACACTAATCTGGCAGCCCTCCCCTTCCGTTCACTTCCACAAGAGAGTATCTCTTTTGAAAGTTACTAACGGTCTGCACCACGAGAAGCGGGGGTCGGACATTAGGTGCTAGGTCTGTAAGTGTAACCATTACTGATTCAAGCACAGTTACATAATATTTGTAACTTCGTAAACATTAACTGATTATTTTATTTATGGTCATATAGAATAAGGCGGCTTATTCTTGTATCTGAATATAGTACTATTTATATTTGTGCAGTCAATGCCTAATATTTATCCTGGACATATCGTCTGCCTAATAGAGCAGGGGTTCTCAACGTGGGGTACGCGGTAAAATATTTTGGGGTACGCCGTGAGAGCTCAAAAGTAGCTAGATCTAGCAACAATACATATGTTTTATTTTATTCCCATTGTTATACTGTAACTATAGTTTTATCTATCTATACAAGGTGTACGCCAGTTACATACACATTTCCAGGGGGTACGTGAAGCATAAAAGGTTGAGAACTACTGTAATAGAGGATTACAGGGAAAGGAATAAGTATATGCAGGGAATGTATAAGTTTACACCGCCCTTCCAAAATTTAGAGAAATTCCAAAGTCAATTGGAATATAAATTCGGAGCTCTAAAAATTGTAAAATATGTATTTTACTGCAGATTAATCTAAGATAATAATGAAATCTGCTTTAATCTCGAATTTAAGCATTGTTTCATCAGTATTTAAATAGTGAAGCTGTAATATTTCAAAACAGTAATGAGTCATAAGAATTTACCTCAAAAATGTTTTAAAACTGTAATAAGTATTGTTTTTCAGCATTTCACAAAAGAATAAGAAAATACATATTAGAGTTTGTATAATGTTTATTTTCTAATAGACAATTATGAATGATTGGAATTAAATAACACTGAATTTAGCCTTGAAGCAGTCACAGAGATGTCATGAAATCCATAAATTTAATTTTCATTCATTTATGTTTTAAATATGTATTATAAATATTAAATAAGTTTCTCTAATTAAAAATAAACATCCTTAATAGAAGGAAACGAAAGAACAGCGATCGATGCATTTATTGCGGCACTAACAGAAAAAATTATCCCAACAGATAACTTTTCAGGTTTCCAAAAGAAGTGGAACGGTATGAGTATTATCCTTAAAATTCTCTTTGATTAATTATAATGTAATGTGTGATCTGTATTTGTTTATAAAATATAGTTGTATCTGTAAAGCATTTTTAGATACATATATATATATAGACAAAGGAACCTGGGTTCGATCCCTAGGTAATCGATATTTGTGTTGTCTTTCTGCTGAGGTCTTGCCTTCCTCACAGACTCTCTACCAAAGAAGTACTACAGCGTATAAACTATGTGGCAAACATATTCTTGAGGGGGGGATATATATTTTTATAGAGTCAAATTAAAAATATTTCAGCATTAGTGTATGCATTTCATATTCGCCATGTAATAAGATTTACCATTGGAAAAATATGCAAATTTTGGTTCTCAATTCAATTATTTCGTAATTTTTGAGGGTAATAACAAATTAAACTACAGATGGTATTTCAGTTAAATTGCCTTTATATGTTAAACTTATTATTGTCTTCAGTTACAGTATTTCAGTTAAAAAAGTTATTGTATGGGTTAGAGATTATGGTTCATTCAGTCAATTCTGAAGTCACCAAACTAGTACTTTGATTTTTAGTATCAAATTATGAAACAAGTAATTATACTTATTGCAAGAAGTGTGTGTGTGTGTATGCATTTAAAGGAACTCATTTCACCCATCTCTAAGTTTCTATCAGTTTTAAAATGCTGGCCATGACATATTCAGCTTAAATATTATTTTAATTTCAGACTTCTAATATTGTCAATTAGGTGTAGGTTGGTTCATCTTCAAAATTATCGATAATGTCAACCATTTCACAATATAAATAAATTTCCTCTATACTTTTAGTTTCAGTAATGGGTGCAGCTTGGGGAGTGCCTAGTTTAGCTGCCAAATCAGCAGAACTGTATCGGAATTATAGGCAATGTTCACTCTATTTTAGTATGTGTGATTATGCATCATTAAAGATGGTTAAACTTGTACCCACTGCTTCCCCGTAATATTTGAGTCAACAGGAAATGAAATATATATATCTTTTAATACATGGTGTACAAAAATATATATACCGGGTGATCCAAAAGTAACTGAAAAAGTAAAAATGTAATAATTCGAAAAGTATAGACAGTAATGCGATGCGGTTTTCACAGAAATGCACAGAAAGACATGTTTGATTTTAATAACGAAAAATTGTATTGTCAGAATAGTTACATTTGTCACCGACAGGTGACGCTGTGTACAGTGGTCGGTCGACGTCATTGGCAATGTTGAAAGAAGCTATTCGCCATTATGTGACAAGAATTACAGCTGAAACCCTCTTCAATGCTGTGCAGAGTGTCGTGCCACGTCTGACAACCATTCTCATGAATGACGGCCGTCACATTGAACATTTGTAATCCTAGCTGCGTTGCGAACTGTGCTGCGCCACTGTACAAGGTTCAAGGTGTTGTAAATATGGTGAAATTAGCCTCCAGAGAAGGGGCTCCTTACACCAGTCACAATGGAATAGTGAGATAGCGGATGCAGAAGAATCTACCTCTCAGCTATCCCTAAAAAAAAGGCTGTATTCAGGACAATATAAAATGTAGGAAATTAGACCTTGCAAAGGAGGCCAATGTTCTGAAAGAAATCAGTGACCATACGGAAGCACTCTGGAACAAAGCTTCTCGTTCGGCACTGTAGCGGGAGCAGTTGAGCAGAATGTGAGATTCAGTCTCAGGTGTGCTACAAGTGGCACAGTCTGGGCTGTGAACTCTGCCAAGAGTGTGTAGTGTAGAGTTGCTGTAGATGACACCAACTCGGAGACGATGAAGGAGGGTCTCTTCAGATCTGTGGAGATTACCGAAGTTAGGAGCAGTGAGAGAAGGTTCAACCAGGTACCTTGAATGAGGAACAGCTGTTGTCCTTCTGCCACTGAGCAAGACGAAACTGGCTCATCAGATGTGACAGAACTCTAGCAGTCGCTGAAAGAGAGAGGGTAATTACTTACACACCTCTGACTCTCCAGCGCTTCCTTCGCGGTGTGATCAGCGAACTCATTGCCAAGTATTCCTACATGGGAAGAGATCCACTGTAAATGGACCGTGATTCAAGCAGAAGTGACCATGGTGCAAGTCTCCATGATATTCTGGATGAGGAAGGGGTTGCAGCTCTTGCTGTCTCGCTTTTGGAGAGCTTCCAAGGCTGAATTGATGTCAAAGAGGATGACAAAGTTGCCACTCTCGAGGGTGAGGATGAAAAGTACAGCCTCAAGAATAACATGAAGCTCTGCACAGGTGGAGGAGGTTAGATGCGGGAGACGGAAACCTCTGGCGATGCCAGTATCGGGGATGGCAAAGGCAGAGACAGCACGTTGCCTCTCCCAGTCCACAGATTCATCAGTGTAGACCTCAGTACATCTCTCATACCGTTCAGTGACATAGGAGGTAGAGAGAAGTCTGATGGCCAATGGATCAGAGTCGCTCTTCCGACCTAGTGAAGGGATAGTGACATTGATCATAAGATCACTGTTCCTCCAGGGTGGAAGGTCGGGGAAGAGAGTATTGCCAGCATCCAGCATCTGCCCCTGCCAGTTCGTGCGTTTGGAGCTGGCAGGAAGGACTCGGTCATAGAAGTCCTTGGCGGACAGGCAGACTGCTGACACAATTGAAGCGCTACCTGTCGGTGACAAATGTAACTATTCTGACAATGAAAGTTTTCATTATTAAAAATATCCCATATTTTTCTGTGCCTTTCTGTGAAAACCGCATCGTGCTACCGTCTATACTTTTCGAATTATTGCATTTTTACTTTTTCTGTTACTTTTGGATCACCCGGTATATATATATTGCTTTTTATTGAAGTTTTCACCTATGAAAACATTTACCTAATCCTGTTTTATTGCATTTTCGAATATTGTGAGTTTTGGTAAAATGACGTTTAATATGTTATACGTGGCATCATATAAAAGACGAAGGGCCAAGGTTTAGAGAACACATCAGTAAGAAAAACATATGCAGGAATTATATGTTTGCTTCATTTCAATACATGTGATTATGCATCATTAAAGTTGTTTAAATTTGTACTCACTGCTCTTCCTTTAAAACCCAGTCTCTCCAACTGTCCCCTCAAACCAAGATCAAAATACATGACATGAAATAATATGAAACCACAGATAATATACCAGATTATATCACAAATAATTGTACAGTTTGACATCAATTCCTATTACAAAGAAGACCTTACATTACACCATCTTTTCAGTTATTAATGCATTCCCCATGGCAGCATTTCAAAATCATTTATGTACAAGTCCCTTGCAAATTTTTACAATTAATGGCATGCTACACGAAGCAGTTAAATTAAATATCAAAAATATATTTATTTTCTCACTGAAAGTGCTTACAAGTTCACAATTGCCAAAAGCGTTTTATTTGTATTTTTGGAACAATAAATTCTTACATTTTGCACCAATATATGGAAACCTAATTTGCAAGAACTATCTACATAGTTGATTGGAAAGTAAACTTCAAAACTAACTCAATGATAGATTTAAAGATTTTACTAAAATGCCATGCAAAACTAAGCTGAAATATACAGTAGAATAAATATGCGATGAGTTTCGATTGCATTCACAATTATCTGGATTTAGAATGCATCTTTGCTCAATCGTTTAGACATTGTCAAATTAATTATTATATCCCTCCACTTTCCTAAATAAATCATTATATCCCTCCATATTAAAGAGGACGAGGGAATATTCTGCATTAGCTGCAATTGAAAAACAAAATTGAAGATAGCATATCAATATAATTTTTATGACAATATTTGCAAGTCTATGTTCCTAAATTGTACACTGACGTATAAATGGTTATTTATATATGCTTTAGAATAATTGTTTATTTTTCTGTGTATTGCCTATGCATTTGCAAATCTTTTCAGATTTCGTTAAAATACATCTATATTTTTTTACTTTTCCCAGATCATAAACGAAGAAGAATGGACGTGTCTTTGATACAGCAAAAACTGCAGGAAAGGAGAGCTAGGAATTCTGTGAAAGAAACCACCAATAGTTATCTCCAATTGTATCTGCTTCAGGCACAACTGCATATTGTGTGGAAGATATTGATTCATCTCATTTTGCCATTGACGGCACCAAATCTATCATTGGTTATGTAGGTTGCAGTAGCCTAAAAATGCACACACCTCGCAGGAGGATTATCACAACAAAAACATGGGAAAAAAATCGCTCAGTAGTACTACACGAAAAGAAAATACTCCAAAAAGGCCAATATAAAACATATTCTAAAATATGTTTTAGGTTACGTGAAAGGTATGGTTCCAGCTATCATTTTCACATTCATTTCTTCACAGTTGAAGTCTTCAAGGGTGTTTCAGATAGAAATTTAGCACTTCAGCTATATGTCTTGTAAGCCCTAAAGGCCACAATTCCTTGCGGAAGGAGGAACTTTAGGAGTTTCGACGTGACAACGGGGAGACTGATGGGTTGTTTTGCCTCTGAGCGGCACTTTTTTTTTGCACACCATGGGCTTAAATGGCCATGTCACAAGGAACCCGAGGGCTAAGAGAAGGTTTGAGGGAGGGAACCCTCAGGAACAGCTGTTGGGAAACAGATGGTAGCCTCCCATCAAAGGTCATCCAGTCTGTCCTTTAACGTGCACAGGGTATGGCTCTCTCGCACACGGGCCAAGGCTTAACGTCCCATCCGATGGACGGCTGTCTTTCCAAGCCCATCGGTGTCCCATACTGACCGTGGGCAGGGTGGAGAATTTTGCTGAGATAAATCTCAGCGCTGACTCGAACCTGGGAACTGCAGATTACGAGCCTGGCGCGCTACCGACTGAGCCACCACCGCACCTGGATAATGACAAAGTAGCTGTAAATCTTCAAACAAATATAAATGTAACTGTTATCGTTAAAGTATGAAATCCGTTATTTCATAGAATACCTAGTTGTTTCATGAAATAATTGATCAAGTCAGTTAAAGCGTAAAACTCACTTGTATTCTATGGTTTAACTAGTTATTTCATAGAATAACGATCTACACCCCGTTAAAGTGTAAAATAACCGAGTAAAAAAAACCACTATAAAGTGTTATATAATAATAATGATATTAACTTTTATGTTTCGTTTAAGAATATGGAAAGTATTACTTTCATTTACACGCAATATTTTTGTAATTAACGATAATTTTCTGAACTTAATATATAGAGATGCAGTCTACCCTGAAATGCAACCAAAAGTCAACAAAAAGAAAGAAAAAGACTATTTCTAGTGTCCGAAAGTAGAGTTGAAACCAGGGTCATCCGTCGGTCAACAGAATCAGTGGTCCGAATTATAAAAAACGCCCCAAAATAAGCAGGCCAAGTGAGAACGAATCACTTTAGTGATTCGTTCTCAAGAATGAATCACTTTACTAATTCGTTCTCACTTGGCCTCCGCTCATAATAGTCTCCGCTTATAATGCGAACGACTGAATCACGTGACACGAAGATTCATAGTCAAGAGATTCACAACTTTACGGATTTTGGAAGACAAAGTTGTACAGAAGATCTGCAAATTGTGTTTTAATGAACTGAATGTTCAGAGGGAAAAAGAAAACTCTAAAGAATGTTTGGAAATTCAAGCTAAGAAGATGAAATTAATGTCAGATAAATCTCCTTCTGAAGCCTCTGTGGGGCTTACAGTCCGTATCCCAGTACCTGAAGTTGACAGAGGAAGAGGTGACGCCAGATCAATTTTAGCTGTTATCATGAAAATAACCGAAGAAGGATTTTTTCAATTGGGAACAAGAAACGGCCGCATAAAACAGCTATATTCCCGATCCCAGTTCAGCGTCTATGAACAAAAACTAATTAAGATTGAAGAAGTGCCGGATATAGAGAAATCGCTCCGGTCGGTTGCTACAACTCAAAGTTTAGGTACTGGTCAGGGATTTAGAAAATGTTCATGTAAAACGCAATGCGTCAACAAAAAATGTATTTGTTTTAGAAATAATGTTCTATGCAATTCCAAATGCCATTTTAGTAATCCCTGACAAATGATTTTATTGTGTCTTTATATAAATAACATTTTGTATGCTGTATAATTCAGTCAGATTGTTTATTTTACACTTTAACTGTCTATCATTAGTTATTTCATAGAATACCTAGTTATTTCATAGAATAATTAGTTAAAGTGTGGAATTATTAATTTATTATACACTTTAACTGACTTGATCAGTTATTTCATGAAATAACTAGGTATTCTATGAAATAACTGAATTATACACTTTAACGGTAACATAACTACTTTATCCGTCACACGAAAAGAAAACAACTATGTCAATGAAAGGAAATACAAATAGATCAATTTTGATTTCATTGGTTTGCAGTGCTTTCTGTGTCTACGGGAGGAGCTTCTGTGGGAAAACCGGAAATGCGGGATTCTGCAGATGCACATAAAGCACAGTTTGTATTTTAGTTTGAAGGTTCAAGACTCGAACCTGGGATCATCAGATTAGGAGTTAGGAGCTCTACAGACTGAGGCCAACCTCGTCCCAATAAAAGAGTTATAAATAATTAAAGCAGTATAGCTAGTTCTCAATTACTGTGCACACAAGTGATGAAAACTGTTGTTATATTGTTATGCTATAGCTGTTTGGCACTTTTTGCGATAATTACATGAAAATAAATAAATATACCCTCAAGCAGTTGCTTGCCACAGAGGTCTGACAGGAGACTGTCAGTTTACACGCCATAGTAGAACGTCTGTGAAAATAATAGGACCCAGCAGAAAACAACGCAAACATACATGCCTTACTCGTGGCTCGAACCCAGGTCCCTTTGATCAGTAGCCAAGCGCGCTAACTACCTGGCCACGGGACGACCTACAGGGCCGGATATAGGGGGGAGACAAGGGAACCCGACCCCTTGTATCCAGCCCTGTATGTAATATCTATATTCCCCTTTTGAGAAATCTAACAAGGGTAACTGAATGCAAAAAATTGCTAAACTTTGGTATATTTTATGCATTTATCGATCGGTTAAAAAGACCTCTAAAACGGAGGGGGAAACGTTATACTGAAATAGAAATTCAATCTCGTGGTCCACCTCTTTTATTTTTTCCCCGCTCAGTTGAGTTTCCTGCCCCCCCCCTACCTTTCTTTTCCCTAGATCCGAGCTGGTTATATATACTTGTTAAAAATCAATAAGCACAAAAAGAAAAGGAATCATAAATATTTCTTACTAGCTGCTTTTCCCGGCGTTGTTTGGGTCTGAAACGTTCAAAAATATAGAGTAGATGGCCCTCCCATGTCTTTCGTTTCGCATAAAAATCATTCCTATCAGTCCCCTTCTGTTTAATTTTTCTCCCTCTCTTTCAGGGAAGGAAAGAAATGGACACATTTCGAGATCCCGTATGAACATCCATCTCTACGTGAGAAGTTTCTAAACCAAAGAACGGGATTGCCTCGCTCAGAAAATGAAACTTTTTAAATCATTTCGTACCCACAAAGTCCCTCGGATAAAGTTTGCCAGGCATATATATCTTTATATAAAAAATTAAATATGGTCTGAAATACTCCAAAAATGTATAGATACTACGAAATAATTATTATTATTAAATACACCGAATACATGTAGATACAGAATTCAATAAATACTTATGTGAAAGAAAATATTGCCGATGGTGCGGGATTCGAATCCGCGACTCTCCAGATATATGCCTGAGCGCTCTACCGCTAAACCAACCATCGGACGATTATTTGCTTCCCCAATGTGACCTTTTATATCTTTCACTGAATATGTGCCATCTAAATCAGGAAAGGCAACTGTTTTCACAATTGTTGCTAATGAATGGGCTGATTTATTAGCAATCCAATCCCCACCTGTTAGGTGTGGTTAAGGCCTAGTATCAGCAACCTTCGACTATCGTGCACAACACGTAGAAACTGCACGATCGATACATAATATAATACATTAAAATTTAGAAATCGCACGCAGCTAAAAATAGATAAAGAAAACAATTATCACACATTGTGAAAGACGTGCTGATATCTGTCCTAAGCACACGGATTTTCCCTCTTAGATTCGAGGTCCTTTTTCCAAATTCCAGTCGTGTACACTTGGTTCGCCACAAGGGTATGATGCAGAGAGAGAAAAAATACGATCATGTGAATTTGTCCATTCTTCGTTAGAGGAAATGATTTCTTCTTAGAATAACATTATGCGATATGCGTATTGGAGTTTTTTTTATATAAAATAAACTTATATTTTGAAATATATACAAAGCACAGCGAAATCGGTTACAGTTATCCCAATGAAACACGACTTAGACGTATAATCTCAAGTGACTTGTACAGTTTCGGCATATCAGTACTTGAAGTTCGTTAATAACTTTCTATAAGTATTATTTCTTGATACTATTTTTAAAATAAAAATCCTATATATTCATTCAGCTAAGCCTTGAGAAGCAAATTGCAGATATTGCAGCAGAGTAGAAACTGAATGGGTCATATAAGAATCCCCCCACCACCGCAATAATCATCCATATTTTCATCCATTTTTGAACTTTTGTTGATCACTACACCCTAATTCGCATTTTAAAATGAACTTTCGAAATATATGTCTCCCCCTCCCTCCTTGCTGTTCATAATGAAAAAGTTATAAAATCTGTCCAATTACCTGTCATAACTTTGGTACCAGTGAGTCAGAGTAATTCGATTTCTACCGAGTGATATATTTTATAAAAATAAACTTTTGTTCTCGATGTACCTTTTTCAGAGAGTCACTGATGAGCTACAAAACTAAGTTAATTAAACCTCTAACATTTAAATAATCTCACCGCAAAAAACAACGTTTTTTGAGTCCCGTGTGTACGACCCGTACACACCAGTTTCCTGTGATACTTTACTACTGAATTAATAGCAAGTATCTGTGTTTCCTTTATGCTTTAAAAAGCCATCGTATTTTTTTGTCGTTGATGTAATTATCAATCTTTATTAAATAATCATAATTCCAGTTGAATCTTGGAGAGTTATTTTTATTTATTAGAACCTCAGTTTTTTTTAAGTTATCTGGCATTCAGTTTGAACCATTAAATGGAACGAAAGATCGAAGGTGACGTCGATAGAACATCATTAGGGTATATAATGTAGTTGTCGTTGATCAAAAGACGCAACAAAACGCATCATTCGAATTGGCGGTTAAACTGAAGAAGAATTTCACTTGTCATGTATTGATTCTGAGGTACTGACCTGTTTTCCTGATCTTGTGGCGACTAAAAATGTGTGCTCAACGTTTTCGTTTGATTTCTGCTGCCGTTGATCATCTGAAAAGTCAACGAGACATTTTCTATGTATGCTTCTTGGGTGAAGGAGGGTGTGGAGAAGTGACTGAAATGATTGAAAGAAAGGAGAAGAGGAGAATTGCCGTTAAAGTGGCGTCATGCCCTTCCCCAGGCGACGATTTCTACTGGCCACGTTTAAACCACCGGAACATCATCCCACTGTATCGAACTTTGCCACTTATAGGAAAGAGTCGTGCCTTTGTGATGCCTGTGATGAAGAGGGACATCTACGATACGATTCACGACTGGGAATTTGTCCATGATCCGAATTGTCTGATGCGGAAGAGGAAGTATGTAGTTGATGCTTTGAAAGGACTCGGTTATCTGCACAGCTGCCGTTTGTGCCACATGGATGTGAAGGAGGAAAATATCTTTATTGATGCCACCTGTAATCGTGCCATTCTCACTGACTTTTCCCTATTGTCAAACATCGAAAATATTTGATAGAAGGAACTTTGGCGTCGTCTTCAGTTACCTGCCTCCAGAAGTGACGTCAAGAAGTTTGAAGGAACAAAAAGAGAAAGGGCTTGAAATATCAGATAAAATGGAGAACAGGCATTGCTGTGGAGTCTTTAAGAATCAGTGGTGATTGAGAGGAAAAGTGCCTAAAGACTGACATTAAACATTATAATATGGTAGTGAAACAAGTATCATAGGATATATCCTTGTTATATATATGTAGGATATAATATTGTTAGGAAACAAGGATCTTTTGGTAGTGAAACAAGTATCATAGGATATATCCTTGTTATATATATATATGTAGGATATAATATTGGTAGGAAACAAGGATCTTTTGTGCGCAAGATTACAGAAATTTGATGTCTTTGATTCTTGATACTTTCACAGTTGATGGTTTTACTATGTAAGCAATGATTATGTTAGAGGAAGGCGTCGACTACTTCCTTTATGAGCTGTGTGCCTCAAGTATTCAGAAAAGGGGGGAGACTTAAGATGTGGTGGGCAATGTCAAACAGGATCTTTTTGGAATTGGCTTAAAGTGGCGAAATGCAACAGGTGTAGCTGAGAATAGATGTGTTTGGAGAGGTAAACTGCACATAGTGGGTGGAGACATGTAATAGAAGAAACATTAAAAGAGACCTCTTGGTCCATGAGAAGAAAAAAGGACAAAAAAGAACGTTTTAATTAACGTAAGATTCAGTGGCAAAGATAGGTGGCCAGTAAATATCTTAAAAAAGGAAAACAAAAAAAAAAAGGTCCTTTTTAGGGCCCCCGGCCTGCAAATGGTTGCTAAACTTTGATAGGGAAAGAGCCTTGCCCTATTTTAGCAATCTAATGTCCTACCCCGCCTTCTCGTGGTGCAGGCTGTTAGTACCTAACAGAAGATTGGTAATGTTTCTTCTGTTGGGGAACCGAAGGGGAGTGCTGCCAGAGCAGACTGATCTGGTTATTAAAAGCATTTCATTTTTATCACATTCGTTGCAAGATCTGATATACCTATATATCAGATTTCACTGTTTGATCATTCATTTTCATTAAACTAGATATCCAATTGTTTCGTTCTTAAACTGCAAATTTCACAAAGGTCATTATGAAAACTAATCTATAAACCTGTACGATGGAAAATGTATCACCTTTTCCAATTTCTGCAAAACGCTAAAGGAAAACGCACTGAACAGAAAAGTAAATTTTCATAGGAATGCATTTAAACAGGGATAAGACATTTCTAAAAAGACGATAATTTTGTTAAGAAATTTCGAAACGTATTTTACAGTAGTATGAATTAGATAATAAAACTTAAAAAATGATTGGTTAAATACGGGAGACACCAAGAACCAGATATTGACAAGAGGGGGGGGGGGGTTTGACTAAGCAACTCCCGAAAATACAATTCAATGGAACTGCACAATGTTTCTCCCTTTCTCTCTTAGCCTTTGGTGGGGGTTTGGGGAGGCGAAACCTTGGGCCCGATAAGAGATTATAATTACAGTGTGAAACCAAAAGAGTAAAAAAGCAATCATCTAGGGGGAAGATTCCTACTGAGTGAAGTTACCTTTACAATATGATGGTGATTTTTTGAGGCAAGTACCGAAGAGAATTTCTAAATAACTAACCGTTGTCATGAATGAATGCTTCTGAAGCTTGTGAAAAAACATTATCAGTACTATGAGAGCTAGAAATGTGGAAATTGGGTCCTGGGAGTGTTTCATGTTATAGATCGATACAAAATTTCGGATCCGAAGGTCAACTTTAGATCTATCATTGCTAGAGAGCTAAATATTGGTGCCTGAGGGTATTTTGAGTCGAAGATCTCAGAAATGGGAAAATGTGGATGCGCTGGGTTGCTTCGAGGTCAAAGGTTAAGTATGAATCTACCAGTGTTAGAGGGCTACAAATTAGTGCCTGAGGTAATCTGAATCGTAGATATCAGACATTATCTCAAATCTTGGATGTGATGAGTCCACGGAGGTCAAAGGTCAAATTCGATGCACCAGTGCTGGAGAGCAATATTTTCATATTCCTATTCCAGAGGATAGAAAGGAAGGGATAGCTTTCGGCAGAGCTGATTGTGATTAAATGAGGTGGAATGGGGAGGGGGGATAACCTAATTCTAATTGTTATAATAACTAGAAAAGCCTCTATAAAATGGAAACAATGTTAAAATGAACCACAGATAATCAAAAGAAATTATACGTTTATCAAAATGTTCCAATTTAGATTCAAGCTACAGTTATTAAAATGGGATGCAGATTGAATGAGATCTTTGAACCACAATGTGTTAACGTTTTCTGACCTTTTAGAGAATTTGTATGATTCATATTAGACTACAATACTGTGCGAATTAGTTGGGACAAGTAATGCCTGGAGAACCTCTATGATCCGGCTACATCCATCAATCCCCCAAACACCCACCCAAGGTCATGTTTTGGGGATGTTTCCCAGCTTCCGGGTCACAGACGCTTCACCCCATTGAAGGAATGATGGACAACAAAAAGTATATAGGCATTCTGGAGGCGAAAATGGTCCCAACACTGCAGAAGCTGTTTCCTAACGGCGATGGGGTATTTCAACAGAATCTGGCTCCATGCCACAATTCTAAGCTTGTTAAGAGCTTCTTTACACAGAAACATTCGAAGGTATTGGAGTGGCCAGGAAATTCATCCGATCTAAACCCATTGAAAATTTGTGGGCCATTATTAAAGCGCGCATATCTAAGATGGATTGCACGACGAAAACCAAATGATAGAAAGTGTCATGAAAGTATGGTACCACGACCCTGAAGTGAAGGAGATGTGTGGAAAGCTAGTGGCATCAATGATTGAGAGGATGAAAGAAGTAATTAAAGCTAAGGGGGAGGGTCATATTCACTATTAACTACACTATTAAACAAATAAATACTTTAGTTGTGTCTTTGTTACTGCATTTTCATATTGTCCCAACTAATTTGCACAGTACTGTATAAATCTGTTAATTCTGAGAATCTTTCGCACTTAGGAAAGAAAATAACAATTTATTTTTCGATATTGTTTCGCAATTAAATGAAACATACTGGCAAATGTTTCGTTGGTAGAGAAGCGTCATCGATGCCTTTTTGATACATATTGCCAGAGTTTGAATAACCTTAAATCTAGTATACACAGATGGAACCTGACGGTTCGTCCGACGAAAGGTGTCTTCTTTCCACAGATGGCAGATTGGAGGTTAGCAGCGAAAACTATCAACCTTTTTAGGAATCAAACTTGGGAACTGCAGATTAGGATCCTGGCTACTGAGCCTACCCCTCAATCGTTTAATTGTTAATGGAAGAATGAAATGAACAATTGAAAGGAACCAGTTGTTAAATAAATTGGTGATGACACCATTTCTCTACAGCTTTTGTTGCATTTTCCAATTCCCTGCGGACATTCGAATTACGATTGAGCGATGGCCTCGTAATTCCTATGGTCGGTGACTTTACATCTAATCAGTGTCAATTATGTGTCAGAAAGTGCTGATTAGATGTAAAATCGGTGACTTTACATCTAATCAGCACTTTCTGACACATAATTGGGTTAAATGATCAGTCACAAGGTCCACAAAAGTTCAGAGATGGGTAAGGAAAAGTGATATCGATTGGATAGCTATAAGGATACAGATGGAAGTTTCTCGTTAATCCATCCTGTGTGTTCTTTAATGTGAACAGGGAATGACTCTTCTAAACACGAAACCTCGGCTCAACGTCTCATCAGACAAACGGCTGCCTTTCCAAGCCCATTGATGTGCCCTTTCTTGGCAAGGGTAGAAATGGAGATTTTTTTCCTTCTTTTTCCACTTGAGGGTATAATTGCCATAGAAAAGGCTGTGAGGAAGATAAGGCCTTAACAGAAAGACAACACGGAACAGAAACATCCGTACCTTATCCAGTGCTCGAACCTATGTCTCTGTGATCAGCAGGCAAGTGCGCTAACCACTCAACCACCGGAATGCTTATTGGGGGAAAATATCATCTGACGGTTGAGTTGTTTTACCTCTGAGAACACAATTGGTTAAATGACCAGGTCACAAGGACTCCGAGAGCTGTTAGAATTATCATTTCGAGGGCTCAGAGAAGGTTTCGGAAAGAGGATATACTTCGGTGTTCCCTACTTACCAGGTGTAGCGTGGGTAGTTTTGTGGTGATAAATCTCAACTCTGGCACAAACAGGACCCGAACCTGGGAATTGGAGATTATAAGTCTGCCGCGCTACCCAGCTGTGGCATCTAATACATCTAATATATACATATAGACGATTGTGAGTGATTGATAGAACAAGGAATCACGCTAATTCTAATTATGATGCAGAATTGGTAGAACTCTGAAAATTTTTACCCAGAGGTAATCCGGGTCGTAGATCTCAGAAAAAATCTGAAATTTGATCTTCGACATGTCGTTTACAGTCACTTAGTGGTCAAACCTTGAACGACATGTCAGATAATGTCCGGCTATAGATGTAGGAAACGTTACGTTACCAACAATTTAATTTTGGGGGATTCTGAGAATAAAACTTTGGTACAGTTTTCCAATCTAAAATATTCCGCTGAACAGGAAAAGTCAAAATGGTATTCTATATAGAATAAAATTCGATAATTGATTTTTTAAAATCTATTTTAAGTTCGGACATAAAATATGGGCTAAAATAAAATTATATAAAACAACTGTTATGGATTTCAAAGCAAGTATACAAGTTGGAGCTTTCGTATAAAACGTTCCCGATCATAGATATCAGAAAATATGACAACTTTTGGATGCGAAGGGTCCTTCGAGTTCAAATGTCAAATTTCGATGTATCGGTGTTGGACAGCTAGAAATTGGTGAATAGGGCTCTTTCCGGCAGTAGAACTCAGAAGTAAAGAGAGTTTTCGGATCCGGCAGTGCATTCGAGGTGAAATAGGGGTCGGAGTAACGACTCAGAAATCGTCGAATCGATTCTCAGTGTCGAAGACATCTATTGATGATGTATGTTTGTTCTGTATTGATGTATTGATATGATTGTATTGATGATGAATGTATGTTCTATATGCATTCCGGTTTTGTAATTTCTCTCTTGATATTTCTTATGAGTTGCGAAACGATGTATCCTTCTATATGTTACTACGCAGCCCCGGATCTAAGAAACAATAATAAAGGGGGAGGGGGGGGCAAGATTGATTTTTAAAGGTTCTAACGGCTTAAAAATTATTTAACTTTTGCAAACTCATCTTGACACATCTCAGACTTTTGTTTTGCATAGAGTGAATCGGTTTTGTTGCTTTGGATTACTCGTGTTCACACCCAGATGTAGGCAAAAAATAGATGAAATTGCAAAACAATATAGTGAAAAAAAAGAGTAATTTCATTGGATTTGAACCTCATTCTGAAATAACTAATCAACAGAATATGACATGTTGTACCTTAGAAGAAAGATCGTTTAATCCTACTTAATAATATATAAACATATTTACCTGAAAATAAATAAATATCCCCTGAAGCAGCTGCTTGCCACAATGGTCTGACAGGAGCCTGTCAAAATTAATACGCCATATGAGAAGATCTTTGAGGATGAATGAAGTTCAGCAGAAAAGGCAACACGATCCTTGTACATCCATGCCTTATCTGGGGCTCGAACCCAGGTCCCTTAGATGATGAGAAAAGCGCGTTAACCACTCGGCCACCTGAAACAGGATAATTATGTAGATCCATATATTTTTCTTATACAATTCTGCTGGAAGTTTCATCAGATTCGCTACAATTATGTACTATCACTATTGGTATCAACATTAACTACTAACTCATTATATAAGTTATTTTTGTGCGAATTTCAAAAGATAAGTAAAAGGTTTAATGGCAACACTCTCCATGAAAGTTTAGTTTGGGAACATTAAAACAAGAAAGAAAATAATCAAAGCACTCATATACGCAAAACAGTCACTAAAATTGCTGTCCCAGCAGTGTAATGGTTCCTTTTCTTCATTTTTGACAATTTTATTGAATTTATAAATAAATCACCAGATTTATATTAATTATCATATTTGGTTCATAAACTTTTCGGATTGATTTAAAAAAAAAACATTAAAAATGTCCAATGTTTATGGAGGAAAAATAAACTGTTAGATCATATTATCTTGGGAAATATACTGTAGTTCTCAACGGATATGAAACTGCATTTGGTCTGGAAACCACAATATTTTCCGGCACTTTAATTTTACCCTGTGATGGTGAAAAAGGTCGAAAATATCAAAACTTTGAACGAATATTACAAAACGAACTGCTTAGATAAGAAATCTGATATTTTAGCGGTTGAGTGTGATGATCAAGAGGTTTGCATTGGTAGCAACAATTTGTCCTTTTGGGTGAAGGGACAAATTTCTACTTTTGTTTAAAAGATGGGAAAATACTACTGTTGTTTTAAGAGAATAATGAACTGTTCTTTTTGAGTTGAATAGGCATTAATATGATATGAATATTCACTGTTTTCAAATCCTCCGAAAGGCATTAATTACCATCGTTAGAAGACATTATATGTACAAAATGTAAAACTTGATGTAATATTGCAAACAATATATTTATTCTAAAAATTCTTGTGATAGAATGTGTTGATCAAGAACAGAAATATTTTATTAAAAAGAACATTATTTACAATTACATTTTAAATTATTATTGGGTAAAATCTGACCGGTTACTCTTCATTTTTAAAATGCTATTACTCAATTTTAAAATTTTCATTAAAATTTAATATATACCCCCTCAAGCAGCTGCTTGCCACAGAGGTCTGACGGGAACCTGTCAGTTTATATGCTATAGTAGAAGGTCTGAGAGGATGGCAGGACCTCAGCAGAAAAACAACACACACAACCATGCCTACCCGGGGCTCGAACCCAGGTCCCTCAGATCATATATAATAATAATAAATAAATTATTTTATATATACTGACTGATTTGCCTCTTAACCCTAGAGGATGAGAAAGCGCAACTTTTTCACTTTAAGGGCTAAAATGAAAAATTATTTCTTCATTGTGTAGGGCTAATAATATATTATTATTATTAGCATTGTCCAATCACCCATTAGCATGAATTACTATTGTTAAAGGGTGCAAATTTCTGAAAATGAAGAACTTCATTTTCTTCATTTTCCCATATTTGAAAGAGGTGATATGCTATTTTTCTAGCTAAAGGACATTTCATTTATTTACATTATTGTTTTATTCTTCAGAATCAAGCTAAACTCAGTCCTTTGAGCCACTATTGAGTTCTACTAGGAGCATTCAAAAAGATCTTGATCTGTATCTGCAAAGCATAGTCCATTGCACTTACCTCAAAAAACTTTTACTGCCCTTCAAAGTACTCCCCTCCAGCAACTACGTAAATTGCAGATGTCTACGCCAATTCTGGAACGTAAGATGATACTCCTGTTGGGGAATACTCCGCACCTCTGAAATGAACGCATTTTTCAAGGTCTTGCACCCTTGAAAACGTCTTCCCAGCAAGTTCCTTTTTAATTTTTGGGAACAACCAAAAAACGCATGGTGCAAGATCGGGTGAATATGCAGGATGGGGTAGCTGTTTGATTTTTCCTGCTCCAGATAGGCTGTAACTTGTCGAGTTTTGTGAGCACTGGCAAGTGCTCACAAAACTCGGATAGTTATGAAGAAGGAGAACCCTTTACATGCCTGTTGTTGGACGTTGCCTCTTCGTGTCCTTAACCATTTGGGGCCAAACAGTGTTGGTGCAGTATTGCCATTTACAGTCATTTTTCAAGTAAGGTGTTCATGGCTACAACTCCTTGGGTATTAAAAGAAATTGTAAACATCATCTTCCTTGAGCAAAAGACTTGTTGGAGGATTTGGGGGCACAGTTGATCTTACTCAACTTAAACGTAACTGTGGATCTTTTTGGGAGTTGTATAGTAATAAAACCACATCCCATCACTTGTGACAATGTTTGTTAATCGTTTGGGGCCACTAGGTTCAAACATTGCCACCATCTCCTTTCACGAGTCGACTGCATCCCATTTTTGCTGTTCTGTCAGTTTGTGGGGGCACAGATCTTTCGGAACTTTAAATGTTGATAAATAATTTTATCCACACTTCCAATCGGTACACTGACATCTAAACATATTACCTGAAAGGTGATGTGGGTTTTTCTTAATGAGTTCCGAACACCAGCGATGTTTCTCTCTTTCAATGCCTCCATCGGGTTTCCTGCACGAGGTAAATATTCGAAGTCCTTCATTGAATTTGTGCATCCATCCCGTAACAGTGACATATGAACAGGCCCGATCCCCATATACTTGTATAAATCGACATGACGCATCCTTGTAAAAATGAAATATCTTTCCCCGTCTTTAGTAGGCCCCATAGCAACAAAGCACAGATTTCGCAGACCGAACTTTATATGCCTACCAGCGAAACGGCCTTTGTTTTTAACACGTTATGGCAAGTTTAGAAAGCCTTGAAACAAATCCTAGCTCGTATTTCTTCGATGTTTGATCTACAACAACTGTGCAAATCTACAGACACGTGTAAAGAACATTTTGAAGGCCCTCCGTAACATACAACTTTTGGCAAAATACATATTATTTGGGTTATGTTGTTTTAACTATGAGCGGCACTCTATTATATAAGTGGGATAAATGTCCAGGTTAAAAGGACGTCAAGTATTTAGAGAAGGTTAGAAGGACGTCAAGTATTTAGAGAAGGTTAGGGGAAGGAGATCCACTGGACAGCTCTTAGGAAACAAATGGGAGCCTCCCATTAAAGCCATCCAGCGTGTTCTGTAAAGTGCATATGGTATGGTTTTCCTGCACACTTAGTCATGGTTTAACGTCTCATCTGTCAGACAGCGGTCTTTTCAAGTCCATTGTGTTTTTTGGTGATCGATGACAGCGTGCGGGTAGAGCGGAGATAACTCTCAACATTATCAAAAAAATTGTTTGCCATCAAACTCTCTTATGCAGATTACGAGCTTGGCGCACTCCTAACTTAGTCATCCTGCTCTCCCATAGAGTTTACAATGCACATACAGTAATGGGAATTAATTACAATGCACATACTTATTGGGAATTGCAGTGCAAAACAAACAAAAAAAAGTTTGGATACACAATAACCTATCTAAATCCAAACCTCCACGTTAGATAAGGAAATAATTAAAACTGCTCTAAGAATTTACTTTATGAAATTTTTGAAGCAGTTGAGAACTTGGTGTTCTCAGAAACCACACGGATCAGAATGCACAGATTCAACATGTAACAACATGTAAGGTTAGGGTTGGATTGTTTTACCTCTAAATGGCACTATTTTGCATACACTGGACTAAATGGCCTAGTCACAAGGACCCCGAAAGCTTATAGAAGGTTGGGGGAGGGGATCCACTAGAACAGCTGTTGGGTTACCGATGGTAGCCTCCGTCAAGGCCATTCAGCGTATCCTTTAATGTGCACAGGGTATGGCTCTCCCGCATACGGGGCCACGGATTAAAATCCCATCCGAGAGACGGTGAACAAGGTTCAGAATTGATTTTGTATCGGTTGCGGTAGATCTTCACTTCACGGCGGGTGCATTGAATCGCCCTACCGACTCCAGTGAAAGCCTGACGTTAGGAATGATTCATTCCATTCCAAAATGGCTGACAAATGTCAGAAGTCTCCAAGGAAAATTTATCTCCAATTTAATGAAGAATTCATAATAAAGAACAAATTTTAAATGTGAAAACATATAGGACTAAGTCATGAATATAATGCCTATTTCAGAATTATTTTCATATTTAAATTATTATTTGACGAAATCAAACACGTGATTATTGCTTTGTTAAGACTTTTAAAACAAAAAACAGGTTTATCAGAAGTTCAGATTCATAAATTATTTTTTGACATTATCATATGCCAGATTGTGAAACTGTGCTAGATGATTCTAAAAAATATATCCAAAGATTTTGATAATTTAGTCAGTTACCGGTATATTCATTAACTACAATTTCAACGAGATATTACAATTAAAATTATTTACCTGATTTATAATTTATTTGACAATGTTATATTCTTATATACACCAGTTTTTCTAAATTCAACGATTTATGACTAAATTTGAAAAATAATTTAAATATTCTTATTCACAAACAGTAAAAATATGATGCATTCGTTTCGAATTCCATAGTAATCGAAAAAAATTCCTTGAAAAAAAGAATCATAATTATCATTATTTTTCACATTACTCTAAGCAACTAGAAATGTACCAGGAAATCGTTTATGAAGAACTTAGAGATTAACAACGAGAGGGGAATGGGAATAAAAATACATATATGATTAATATAATTTATTTATTTTAGGTAGGGTATATATTACAATGACTTGCAATGGAATAATAACAATAATAAACTTCTTAAAACTAATCCATGAGGTGGGAGGCAAAGTGTGTAATCCTCCCCTTTCAGAAGGATAATAGAGGCAAAATTAAGGGTATAAGGGATAAAAAATAATGATTAAAAATGCATAAAATAAAAAAATTAAAGGTCTCTAAAACGGAGGGTCTTTCTCTCATACAAAGAAACTACACAAAACTATCAGTAATTATTAGAGAAAAATCAAGAGAATAATCGAAACATCCTATCATTGAAGTAAATGACAAAGCCATAATACAGAGAAAAATTTTGTCTCCAAATTGATATTAGTTTTCGGAAAAAACAAACAGAATTAAAAGGAAAATTAATATTTAAAAATAATTGGCTGTTTACTTCTCAACTTGAAAACGCACAAGAGCAAACTTTACTCCCTGTCACTGTCTCTATAGAGCGCAGCTGCGTGCATCAAGCTACCTATCCGAATGATCACGTCCCGCCCCCAAGACGGAACAAGACTGCGGGTCGAAATAGCTCTCAGTAAGCAACGATAAAGCGGAAAAAAATAGAAGCAAACAATAACCGAAAAGGAATTGGACTCAAACAAGAAAATGAAGGTCATCACTTTCGACAAGGAGGAAAAGGAAGACTAAAGAGAAAATATGTACAGGATACATCACGACTATACAACTTTGACATTCATGTACAATTTTTACTCCCCATGCTGATCTTTCTATTTTCAAATTCTCTCTTTTCTTTCCGAGATAGAAGGCTCTATAGGTCTAAATTTCGCCATTGAAGAAATAGTAAAAAAAAAGTCTAAAGACTCTTATTTATTTATTTATTTCGGGGGGGGGGGGCGAGTTTAAAAAGTTTGAAAAATTTTACCCTATGAGGGCAGAAAGAGAAATTCCTAGTGAATATTTCGCTTTAAAACCAGCGACGGCCCAGGGGAATGAGAGATTAAATTAATTTAAATTAATTGCTGATGTATAATATCATAATATATTCAAAAATGGTGGGAATGGGATAGGTATTTGTTAAATAAATTCATATGAAATTCAATCAGTTATGTAACTCACTGGTTTATAGGCTTATAGCTTTCTAAATAATATAACTAAAAACAAATTTTGAAAATTTGAATAAAAATTGCTGGTGAATCAATCAGGTTCATATTTGCAAAATGGTTAGAATGGGCAAACTTTTATTAGTATCATATTATTCTTGTACAAAACACGATTAAGTTTTAAAAACTGATGCGCCCTTTGGTGGAGAAGTGCTAAATCAATGGTTAGGAAGAGGGTGACTGCAGAAGAGATATTCACTTTTTAAAAGTTAATATAATATATAAATATAAATATACTAATATAAATATTAATATAATATATAACTAATATAAATATTAATATTTCCATTAGTTACTAATATTAAACAAAGTGATGATTGAAATTTAATTTCAACCATTAGGGCGACCGATTAGAAATTTTTTAATTTCCCTTCCAGAACTTTGAAATAATTTAAAAATATTGCTGAAAATCTATATTCACAAAGATTTAATTTAAACGTTTATTATACCCATCAGATTTTCCGCACACAAAAAAACTGTCTTAAGAAGTTCTTAAACTTAAGAACAACTAATAAGTTGCGCTTGAAGAACTGAGATTTTGTCTCGTAACTAATGTTAATAAACAAAGTTGAATCGATAAGGTATACTTATGAAAAATAAAAAAAAATCTTCTCCAAAAGAAATAGCTAGGAGCAACTAATTATTTGCTGATTGCAAAAGTTACAGTCTCACAAGTAACCTGATACTAAAATTAGAGAATTGTCGAGAACATATTTTGTTTTCCACCTTACATAAAAGGTTAACTTTTTACCTACCTTGCAATTGATTTTTCGCTCATCATTTGTCCGTTTCTCGGTTTGACAATTTGTCGCTTTCTATATTTGTCAAAATAGTTGTTCCACCTTATCTTTCGAATGCAACGATCAAACGTAATGAATTACGTGTGAAATTAAAGCTTCTGAGGTGGGGAGTGTCAGAGGTTATAAAAGATTTTGAACTCTCCCATGAATTTAAAAAATATTTGAAACTCTCCCATGAACTATCCCATGAATTGTAAAAAAGGGGGAATATGAAAACGATTGTTCCTTGGTATCTCCAGAAGGAACAATCCTGTTCAAAATAATGATTTATACGTCAAATGAAAGCTTGTAACGTCGAGTGTCATATATAAATATACCCCCTCAAGTAGCTGCTTGCCATAGAGGTCTGACAGCAGCCTATCAGTTTATACGCCATAGTAGAAGGCCTGTGAGAATGGAGTGTCCTCAGCAGAAAAACGACACGAACATCCATGCGTTATCCGGGGCTCGAACCCAAGATCCTTGGGTCCATAGCCAAGCGCGCTAACCATTTGCCCACACGAGACTGCCGAAAAGTAACAATAAAAGTTGTCAAATAAAAGCTTGTGACGCGGGAAGTATCATAGGCTCTAAAGAATTAACCACCATGATTCTTTCTCCATAAAGAGGGGAAATATGACGAACATTGTTAGGCTGTATCTTCCGAAAGCCAGGGCTTACAATTACCAATTTGGGGTCAAGTGACAGCTCATATGAGGTCCGCTGCATATAATTTCGAATTCCTCCCCCCCCTCCACCACTATTCTCTCCTTCGAAAGGTCGCGGATGTTTGAAATTAAAGCTTGTGATGTCTCGAATGTGCTCTTTAAACAAGACTTCAAAGACTTGGGGAGGAAAAATGTAATCAATGTCTATAAGTAATTTATCATATGAAAGTTTCTGAAGGTAACTGTTTTTAGTAACAAAGAAAAAATATATTAAAAAATTGCCTATTTTCTCATATGCACCCTAAAACACAGAAAATAAAACTAAATCATATTGATGGTGGAATTTCGTGTTTGCATCACACGAAGATAGGGCGCCGATTTACCTACTCAACATGATCGCCGGCCCCCTGCCAAGGATTGTCTAAGGGAGAAGAGAGCTAACTTCCATAGACGTAATATAAACTTTCCGATTGCAGCGCCCTCTAAACATGGCAAATTCGTGCATTGCACTGAAGCCACCTAGACAGGGGGAGGAGCGAATTCCCTGCATTATTTTTCCACCGCCGAGCAAAGTTTTCAATTGTTTACACCACGTGACTAATTTTACATACACTTTGAATCCGAAAAATGTTCATTTTCTTCATGAGGTACACTCATAATTTTTTTTTCGTTTAGAGAGAAAATATCAAAAAGTAATGTAATCAATTTCCTTAATAAAATCCAATTTTGTAAAACTGGTAGCAGCTATGCGAAAGAACAAAATTTTAATATTTTGAACAACCTACAACATTTAGTATATTATAATAAATTGAGATTTATGTGTCAATGCACGATAACATGATCTATATAATTATATTTTATACAATTGCTGAAATTTTCAATAAATATCATATCGAGTTTTTTACTTGTATAAACGTTAAACAGATGGCAGCAGGCACTTCCCGTATCAACCATAAAAAATAATTACACTGTTAGAGCAAAGTGCAGAAGCCAATGTACATCGATATGCTCCAGGAATCACAAACCTGCAACATACATTGACTTATATATATTCACAAGATGATTAAATGTATTAATTTACATATTAATTTTAAAAATTCTGCAAAATTACTCAAAATAAACATACAACGGCTTTTCCAGGTATCGTAAAATTTACCCATGAACGGGATAAAACATTCATTGAATAACTTTAGGGTCAGCTACCACTGTGCCAAACAGCCATGGCTGTTAGACATTTGGAAACACTGGTTAAATCGCAATATATATATACCAATAATAAGACTAACCATAGCTGCAGTGGGCTAAAATGACTGCACTGCGCATGCGCAGATCGCCCCTTACAGTTGTTTTTTGTGCCTGCACATCAATTTGCCACGTTCAGCTTCGGTAAAATTCCGCAGAACGACGCCACTTACGCTTGTGCAAAGCTAGCCTTCTCCTTAGACCTTCTTTACCCCTGCCTTCCTTTGAAGTGAATACGAATCCAGTGACTGATTACACCATCAACATGCTTTATTTTATTTTCTACTTATTAGGGCGCATGTGAGAAGATAGTTAAGTTATAAATTTCTCAAATTATTTTTTTACTTCTTGCTTTTTACTCCTTTCTCGATTGTGCATTTCTTTCTCGATTTTGTATCTTCAGTCGCTGAAAGTAAACAGGAACTTTTTTCAAAACAGTTTTTTGTGTCTGTCTCTAATGCCATGAGGTAGTCGAGATCTAAACAGAAAGACAACACCCACTGTTGGTCCGTGGAATCTAAATATCCCATTTAGAATTATTATATTCCGAGTGTTTAAGTATTTTTTATTTCATTGGGTTTCTTTCTTTATTTTTTTGAAATGCTCACTAAAGTTAATTAAAAAATCATTTGCTATTTTTCATTCAGTCTGAAACGAAATAAAATAATACAATCAGTATTAAAATAATCCATTCCGTATCATCGCATATGAGGCGTTGACTAAAAATCAACATGTTAGGAAGATAGCCGATCAAGGAATATATGTCGAAAAGGTTTTGATGTAAAACGTTCATGTATATGCGTAAACGTAAAACGTTACTTATATACATAAATTCATCACTCCTTAAAAGTTTTAATTTGAGCTAGCGTATGATGGGGAATATGCAAACACTATTTTATTAATAATTATACAATATAAAAGTATTCGTCTTTTATTTCTTAAATTTAAAAAGTTGCATTTCAGAAAAATGAGTACATTATTACTATCAGTGGAATATTTTTGAAAAGCTACCACTAAAATTTCAAACTTTTATCATATACATGTTATTTGTAAAACTCGTTAACAGTTCTGCCACTTATTTCAAAAATGTGAATTATAATATTTCATTAGTACCAGTCCCACTAAAATTGAGATCTGTGTTATCACTTTCGTTTTGTTTCCAATGGAAGCTTCATGATGTTCACATTCCACCACCAAAATTTCTATCTTATATATATCGTTGCAACATTCGTTCGAAATTTTGAAATTTTCACCTTTTCACCGTTAGAGGGCGCAATTATAGTGTTCGAAAGATTCGAAAAGGGCAGATTATAATATTTTATCAATTCTTATTTAACCGCAAAAATAATTTTTCATTTACCCCTAAATTCAAACAATTATCTGTAAAATATAAATGTTGTGTTTTCCCACCCCTCTGGGTCTAAGTCGCCAACTTATTGTGGCAGTGGACATTTTGTAACTTTCACATTCCACCCCAAAAATTTCAAATTTCTAGCATAAATGTACAATTTGCAATATTTGTTTGAAATTTTGGAATTTAAAAATTTCCCCATCGTTAGAGGGCGCAATTATAATTTTCGGAAGATTCTGAAAGAGCGAATTATAATATTTCATCAATTTCTATCTAACCCCCTCCCCCTCAAAAAAAAAAAGATTTCATTTATCTCTAAAAACAAACAATTGTTTGCTAAAACAAAAAAAAGTACTGTTTTCCAAACCCTGGGTCTACGAGGTCAAATCATTGTCGGCAATGGAAACTTCGTGGCATTCACATTCCACTAGCAATATTTGAAACTTCCAGCATACACACATCGTTTGCAATATTCGTTTGAAATTTTGGAATTTTCAACTTTTTGAACAGCTAGAGGGTGCAATTATTAGATAGATTCGAAAAGTGCAGATCGTAATATCTCATCAATACTTATCCAACAGAAAAAGAAATTTTAATTTTTCTCTGTAAAAAAAAATTCGTTGTCTACAGACGTATAGACGACAAAGCGAAACTATTATCTCATTTTCTTTGAAAACCAGATAAAAAAACTGTAAAAAGTAACCAGACACTCCCATGTCATATGAAAGAAAAGCCGCATTTAAAGCTATCTAACTTTTGAAATAAGTCTTTCATGGAAAAATATCATTGGTCATAAATTGAAGATCTCAATCAAATCTCTCCACATTTCAATTTCCAACAAATTCGCTTAATATTTAAAGAGTTATTGGAGCAGGAACAGTTAACAGCAGATGCTCTTGTCATACTGCTAAAAATGTTTTTCCACAAAATTCACGAAAAGTGAAAAAAAAAATCGTTATAGAAATTTAAAATATTGCATTTATGTTAGTGAACAATTTGTTATAACAGTTGTATTTAATCTTTTGAAGCATATTTTCGTGAGTAGAAAAAGTTACAGTTAAATGCTTCAGCTTCCGTAATTCTTTAAATATTAAGCGAAATGGATTTCATGATAATTGGAAAATATTTCAGATATGCTCGGTTTTTTCGTTTAACACATTATATTTCTCCTAGGTTAACAGTATATTTTCTCTTATCGATAGAATATTAAAACCTGAAATATTCTACAATTTTATTACTTTTCTAAATAAAAGTAAATATTTTTAATTTATATTAGTAAAACAACAAATTAAAAATTTGTGAACCTAATTATATTTAGATGAAATTTATATAAAAATTGATGAATTCATTCTTGCACGTCTGACATACTAAAGAAAGGTAATAAAAACCCATAAAATTTACTTGAATACTTCACTATACAGACTTTTGTGTTCAATGTAAAACTGTTGCGATTATTTATTTCAGAAGTACTATGTTCTTTACAGTCCTTGACATATTTTTCTGATAAATCAGAAATGTTATCATTATTAAGGAGCTATAATTTAGCAATTATTACTCTGAAAAGAAGTATTCTAAACAAAAATGAAAACACTACTTACAGGAAATGATACATAAATTTACCCTATAGGAAGACCAACTTAAGTTTCTAACTCTTTCCTAAGCTTCATAACAATGCCACTATCTCAAGCACAATACAGGGTAGGAGCGTACACAAGACACCATGGTGTCTTGTGTACGCTCCTTAAGACACCATGGTGTCTTGTGTACGCTCCTACCCTGCATTGTGCTTTCAAATTTTTAATATAATTATTAATTAATTATTAATATAATTCAAGATTTTCATTCAAATTATACATTTATGCTAGAAATTTGAAGCTGCTATCAACTGCTGCTACCCAACATTAAAGATATTTGATAATATTAACGGATTGTAAATACACTATTAATGCTCTAAATAAAATATATCTTAATTCCAAATTTTCTACATTTTGAAATGAAATGTCTTATTAAGCAGATTCACCTAGTAAGACTAAGACACAAATAATTAAAAGTGAATTACATTCTTAAATTTGCAAAAGGGTATTAATTTTCGGTTCATTATGAGTATTGTAGATATAATTATAAATTCACATAGGTGACGTACTTCCGGTTTAAGTGAAGCAGAAATAATTGTAGCTTCACAGAGATGACATCATTTCCGGTTTCAATAAAATGCTAACTCTATATCGGGAGTGGTAGCTTTCTCTCAGAAAGAGTTCAATAGCTGTATAGTTTATAAATAAACAGAATGTTTAATTTTTTGAATTTTAAGTTTCATTACTTTTTTAACATTAGAGGTGATTATGTTAAATTTATTTAATTCTTGATAAGGGTTAATTTTTAAAATAATGTAAAAATAATGTAAAATAATGTGTGCATGTAATAACTGATATTCTTCAGAAATAGGAGTTTCTAGGATTTTTAAGTTTAAATAAAATTTTATTGGGGAACTCTTAACTAGTTCTCAGTGTAGTAATTAAATTGATGTCTCTTTTTTTATCTCGTTTTCTTTGAAAACGAGATAATAGTTCCGCTTTGTCTGCTGCCTTTCTGTCCGTCTGTTAGGCATAGAACGTTTTTGCTTACAGAGATAAATTAAAAATTCTTTTTCTGTTGGATAGGTATTGATGAAATATTACGATATGCATTTTCGGAATCTCTCTAAAGCTATTATTAGTCCTCTAGCGGTGTAAAAATTTGAAAATTCCAAAATTTTAAACGAATATTGCAAACGATGTATTTATGTTAAAAATTTGAAATTTTGGTGGTGGAATGTGAAGGTCACGGAATTTTTATTGCCAACAATAAGTTGGACCCTTAGACCCATAGGAGTGGGTAAACACATTTTATTTTTTTAACATATAATTGTTCGTATTTAGAGATAAATGAAAAATTCTTTCTTGGGTTAGATAAGAATTGATAAAATATTATGATTGACGCTTTCGGAATCTTTCGAACACTATAATTGCGCCTTCTAACGGTTAAAAAGTTTGAAAATTCCAAAATTTCAAACGAATATTACAACGATATATTAATGAGAGAAATTTCAAATTTTTGTGGTGGAATGTGAACGTCATGAGGTTTCCATTGGAAACAATGAAAGTGATAATTAGAAAACTCTACTTAGATGACGATATGTGTTCTTCTAGTTTTGTTATAAAAACTGATGTTTCACTGAACATATGCCATTGTATATTACATAATGTCATAGTTAATTATTTAGAGACAATTTACTTACCTTTCTGGGTCCAAAGTATTATTAATTGTATTATATGCGCTTGTAAATACAAAAAGAAACTTAAAAGACTGATTAAGACGTCATGTCACGAGAGGATCGCTTTGCTAAAGACAATAATCAGAATTAGTAATTCGAGCCTTCTGTGAAATTTCAAAATGTATTTCATGATCATTGGAAAATATTCCAAGAGACTTTGTTTCCGTTTCTTCGTTTAAAGCATTATATTCCTCCCTTGTTAATAGTAAAGTTAAAGTTGTTATAGTTTAAATAAAGATGTTTAGAAGTAAAGTAATCAACTCGATGTAAAAGGAAATGGATCAGCTTCAGGAACACTGGATAGAGTGAGTATTTTTACATTTATTTCCCGAATTTCATTGATTTAATGCGCAAACCTTTTGGCCTTATGTGTGGTTCTCGAGCTGTCTCGCTTGCTGGTGCTATAGCCATAGCAGTTAGCGTGATGTGATATCTTTATCATGTGTGAATTATCATTTTGCAGAATTAGATTAGTATAAGATAGATAAATACGATTTAGAAATTAAGTAACTCTCGTATTTTGGGAATAATTTACAATTCATGTGAAATATATCAAGAGACAAATTTCATCTCTACGGGAAATAAACTTTCCTCATCATACAAATTGTTAATTTAAAACTTTTGTATGATCGGTAATTTGGTTTTTGTGGGATTGAAGGATATTTCTTCATTTCTTAAAAAAAAAGATATTTTTCTGTTTATTGATTTTAAAACGAAGGCGATAAAATAAGATTCTATTGTATCTGATGTCAGGGCTTAACGTTTGGGGGGAAAGCAGTTACTGAAACGATCAGTCCAGCGGATTCGTTTACATCACAGGTATAAAAATTCGGGATGGAAAAGTTGCGGTTGTGTTGCCATGCAAATAGTCTTAGGATATGAAATTTGTGCTAAAATGGTCGATATCCAATATATATTATGAAAATATGTTACAACAGAGGAATAGAATATGTCAGTGTGTATTTTAAAAGTTACCCCCTCTCCACAATAAAGAAAGTTAAGACACTCCAAAGCTAAACAAATATTTAGGACATAAATATGCCTATGATTCGAATCTTAAAAAAAACTCAGCAATCTGAAATATTACTGTGGATACGAGAACGGTTTTCTGTCGCATTTTAGGTCCTGATTTTAGTCTTAGGAGGTTTGTTGTTATAGGAAGTTATGCACAAACTCATACAATCCCAAGGTCAGTAGAATAGGTCATAATCTGACAGGTACCTACTAGTTTTCAAAAGAAACAGTTGCAAATGGGAAATATATTGTAACCCGCATTTCCCTGTGGCTCAACTCAGTCTGATCCCATTTATGACTTCCTAATCTATAGCTGAAACTATCAAAAGGATTATCCCTACGACACTCAGAGGTACTTATTGCTTCAATCATAATTATCTTCATTTCCTTAGTAGCACATTAACGAGTGTTCATGAAGAAAGTTAAAGATAATAAATGTTTAATGTATAATGAAAATGCATGACAAGAAATATAAAAATCAAATCAAAAATATGAATCATGATTATTTATTTAACCCTGATTGATTATATATATATACATATAGATATTATAATATATATATATTTATAGAACACATATATAAACATTTATTGAACCATGCTTAATTGTGTGCTTAAATTGTAGAGTTAGTGTTTGATCTGTTTGCATTATTTGTTCCTATGATTTCGTAATCATGTACAGTAATGATAGTTCTCATAATGCTGCTTGAATCAGATGTTCTCTGTTTAACCCTCTTAAGAGACATGTACTGGAGAATTAAGATGGCACATGAGGTCACAGTTTTGATGCATTCACACTCTTCCACTTCTGACATACTAACTCATTAAAGAACTGTAATAAAAACCCAAGAAAAGTAATTGAATTCTTCACTACATAGATTTTTGTGTTCAATGTAAAACTGTTGCTGACATTTATTTCAGAAGTCCGATTCCTTCTTCTCGTGGTGCACACCGTTAGTACCTTTCACAAGAGATACTCTCTTGTGGAAGTGAACGGAAGCGGAGCGCTGCCAGATTAGTGTGGCCTACTATGACCACTTTTCTTTTTTTTTCACCTTGCTGAGGAGTGGTCAACCACACAAAATCCTGGTGCTGACCATATATACCAACCTGAAAGGAATTATGGCTCTGAGCTTGATTATAGATCCTGAATTTGCTGCACTGGTGGGCTTCTGTGGAGGGAAAAGCTTCCGCTGTGTTTTCTGTTTGTTTGCTGGTTGACAGCCCCAAGTGAATAGATTCACAGGATATGTTTATCAGCTGGTGGATAATCCTGAGCAGAGGTCATCGCAAGCACATGAACTCTTTGCTTCTACTGGCATCGTCAAATTCTACATTGGAGGAAGTCTTCCAGTACAGATGGCTTCAGCCTTTAGTGGTGGGGGAACGGGTCTTTGCCCCATGTCTGCGATTAGGGGGCTGTTTGATATTGTCGCCATTCCCTCTCTCAATAAACATAGTTTCTTTAAACATCACACTAACCATTTTCCCTCCATAGGTAGTTGGAATGTGAGGACTCTGCACAGAACTTTTTCTCTTGATGCCCTCACACAAGAATTCCACCGTTATAATTTAGATATTCTCGGGTTGCAAGAGACCAGATAGACAGGTAAAAGTGAGATACTTAAAAATAATCTTAAATTTCTATTTTCAGGAAGGAACGATAAAAAATATCACCAAGCCGTGGGTTTGCTTCTCGGCAGACAAGTGATTAGTGATGCTCTTCTAGTGACTAGTGATGCTCTTCTAGGATATGAGTGCATTAATGAAAGGTTTCTTACAGCAAAATTTCAGACAAGCGTTAAAGACTTGAATGTTATCTGCTGTTATGCCCCCACTGAGGATGCCGATGAGGATGAGAAGGATAGGTTTTATGAACAGCTTCAGGATATTTTGAATTCTGTCAAGAAAGGAGATATTACCCTTGTTCTTGGTGACTTTAATGCCAAAGTTGGCACTGACTCTAACTTTTGGGGAGGGGTGATAGGACATTTTGGTATTGGTAGCTGCAATGGCAATGGGCAACGTATCCTGCAGGTAAGTAAACTAAATGGATTCAGATTAACTAATACTTATTACAAACACCGCGACATACATAAGTACACATGGGTTTCACCCGATGGGCTGCATAAGAATATGATTGATTATATATTAATTAACAGCAAATGGACTAGTTCTGTTAGGAATACCAGGTCATATAATATCTGACCATTACCTTGAAATTGGATCCGACCATTACCTTGTTAAAAGTATCCTGCAAGTTAAACTTAAAAAGTGTTATGCTAAGGTTAAAAAATTTACCTTTAATACTGAAGCTCTGAAAGACCCATTTATAGCTAAAGCTTACCATGAGAGGTTACTTAGTCATTATGACAGTCATGGTATGCTTACTACTGAAGTTGAGGAGGAATGGGATCATTTTAAACAGGCTTTTTTGGACACTAACAGTACTCTTTTAGGAAAAAAGGAGCAGAAGAGACAGAATTATCTGAGTGACAAGGCACTTGAGCTTATTTCGGAAAGAAAGAACTGCAGGAATATCCTTAATCAATACCCTACTAGTCCTAATAGAAAGCATTACAGAGAACATAATAAACGTGTAAAAGTTCAGTTAGCTGCTGATAAGAATCTTTGGCTTGTTGGTTTGACTGACAAAGCCGAGGAAGCAGTTAGACAGCACAACAGCAGAGAGCTGTACCAGATAGTTAATGTTTTGTATGGTAGAAAACGGACAGGTATACAGGGATTGAAGGATAAACAAGGTAGGTGAGGATTATGTCATGGCTAGGTGGCTGAGTATTTCAGTGATGTTCTAAACGATGTGATTAGTTCTACTCCCATTGTTTTCAATTATGACAAATGCGTTGGTGGCTTTAATGTTATTTTGGCTATTTCTAAACTTAAACTTCATAAATCCCCATAGATGAAATTACTAAGGAAATGCGTAGAGCTGGGAATGCTTCGGTTACCACTTGGATGACTGAAATTCTGAATAACCTTTATGATAGGTTCCTAAGGATTTTACCAGAGCTATCGTTTTCCCTATTTTCAAAAAAGGTGATCGCAGTTCTTGTGATAACTATAGGGCTATAAGCCTACTCTCTGTTCCTGGTAAAGTTCTTTCCATGATTGTGCTTAATAGAATTAAGAATCTGGTTGACAGTCAATTGCGTGATGAGCAATGTGGATTCAGAAGTGGTAGGGGATGTGTGGATCAGATATTTTCACTTAGGCAGATTCTTGAGAAATGTTTAGAGTTTCAGAAACCTTTGGTTGCTAGCTTTGTTGATTTCAAACAAGCTTTCGACTCTGTCGATCGTCATAATTTGTGGTTGATTGTGAAATCATATGGTATACCAGACAAGTTAGTTAACATAATGAAAGCTCTCTATAATAACACTGAGTCGTGTGTGAGAGTTGGTAAGGCTTGTAGCAATTGGTTCAGCATTACTTCTGGTGTTCAACAAGGATGCATTTTGTCTCCTTTTCTCTTCAGCTTGGTTATTGATTATATTATGCGAAATTCACTTGAAGGGAAAGATTTTTGCCTTTAATGGACTGGAGATACGAAAATTTCTGATTTAGATTATGCTGATGATTTAGATTTTTTGGCAAATGATGTTGATGAGATGAACTCTTTCATTCGAGCTGTTGTTGAAACTGGTACCATAGTAGATTTGGTTATAAACAGAGAGAAAACTAAAGTGATGAAAATTGGTCAGGCAGGCTGTGATTCAGTTAATCTGAATGGGTGCAGTCTTGAGCAGATGTCACAGTTTAATTATCTTGGGAGCTATGTAACAGATAATGGTGATGTGCGGCATGAGATTAACAGACGAATAGGGATTGCTGCCGGGACTTTTAAGAATCTACGGAGAGTGTGGAGAAATAGGCGTATACACCTAAATACTAAAATTAGACTGTACAATAGTTTGGTTCTTTCTAGGGTTAGTTATGGTAGTGAAACTTGGACACTGTGTAAACAAGATAACAGGAAACTAGATGATATTGATTCTAGATGCATATGCAGTATCTTGGGCATTTTGTAACTAAATGATGAGGTTAGGCAAAGGAGTTTTCAACCTCCTTTAAGCAGCATATTGTGCAGAGAAAAACTCCGTTGGTTTGGCCATGTTTCCCGTATGGATAATTATAGATTGGCGAATAGGGTTATGAACAGTGTGCCTAAAGGCCTCAGAAAGTGGGGGAGACCTAGGATGCGGTGGGCAGACAATGTCAAACAGGACCTTGTTAGAATTGGTGTGCAGTGGCCAGATACAGTAGATGTAGCTCAGGATAGACCTGCTTGGAGAACTAAATTGCACGGTCTGATTGGATTTTCGTAGCCCATGGCTGCTTGAGAATGATGAATATGATGATGATGTCTATGTTCTTCCCAGTCCCTGACAAATTATTCTGATAAAGCAGAAAGGTTATCAAATTTAAGGAGCCATAATTTAATAATCATTGCTTTAAACAGCAGAATTCAAAATTAAAAGAAAACACTACTGTCAATGAAAGTTACACTAATTTTACAGTACAGGAAGAATTACACGAGTTTATAATATTTTCCTGTGCTTCTTTACAATGTCATTATCTGAAGCCTAATAGAGTGGTTGTAGTGGCACCATCAAAACGTTAAAAATATTTCTATTGATATTTTGTCTTCTTTCATTTGGGAAAAGGTGGTTTGCTCAGTCGGTAATGCGCCAGCTCATAATCTGTAGTTCACGGGTTCGAATCCCAACTGTGTCAGGGTTTATATTTATATCCCTTAATCCCCACCTTGCCCTTGGTCAGGAATGGGATACCGATGGTCTTCGAAACAATATAGCATTTTTGTCTCTTAGAAATAGCAAAATGGCATTTATTCTTTGTTACTGCTGGATTCTATATATGCAAATAACGTTTAATTTCTCATATAGAAATAACGTTCTGTAATTGTATTTGCTATGATTTAAACCTGCAGTTGTAACTGAATCAGTTTTATTGTTGAATTGAAAGAAATATGCATGTTTGAAAGAACTAAGAAAAGCAATGATTTTTCTCTTTCTTTGCAAAATAATGAGAAGTTTTAGAAAATTAAAGCGGATGCAGGAAGAAGAAGAATCCTCTTTGGATGATATATCTTCAGAGCTTGCCACCAAGAAAGTGAGTATCATGACATAAATTGACTACGAAATATTTTTAGAATTGTTCAATTTTAACTTATTTTTGTTAGCTTCGCAGATTTTAATTCATTTTTCGATTTAGACTTTATTTTTTTAATTCAAAATAGTTGATTGTAAATATATTCAATATATTAATATTCGATAGTTATAACAGTTCATGCCACGATAGTTTGCAGAAAAACCTCTTTAATACATCAACAAATATTAAAAATTTAAAATTTACAAAGTATAGTTATTGTGTACTATTTTTTCATTTCTTTTATTGTTTGTTCCGTTTAAACGTTTTTAAGAAGGATAATTAATGGATGTAACTTTCTTATACATAAATATTTTTGCATATGTGTATTTTGCATATTAATATTTCCATAACATTTTTTGCCTGACATATCTATTTTTGCATACCTATATTTGCCTTGCATACTTATTTTGATACTATTTTGCATATATGTTTTTTCATATCTATTTTTGATATACACATTTTACATATATATTTGCATTAGAAAAAATGTGTACATTTTACATTGTGAAAAAAGTATATATTTTACATTGTGAAAAAAGTGTATATTTTACATTGTGAAAAAAGTGCATATTTTACATTGTGAAAAAATGTATATATTTTACATACATATATTAATGTATTTAGAAATGTCAGTTTTTAATGTACGTTATATATACAGGATATTTTTGACCTTCTGATTGAAATGATTTTATTTTGTAATGGAAAACGAAAATAATTTCGAGAAATCTCAAACTTGTTTCTTTGTTTCATTTTTTTTTCAGGAAGAATGGGAGGCTTTGAAGAACCGGAAGAAGCGACACCATGAAGAAAAGGAGGAATACGACCCGGAAGAAGAGGAGAAGCTGAGAAGGTTGACACGTCGCCTTGAAGTACTCAAGATTCCTAGGGATAGCACTGGCAACAGCTTTGCCGATTATGTGCTTATCGTAGCTCTTAGAAATCTTCGTATTTCTGATGCCTCACCTTCTCCGTCGAAGAAGAGGAAGACTGAAGAACTGCATCCTCCCCTGCTGCCAAAAAGAAGGAAAAGCGAGGCAAGTGCGAAGCAGCAGAAAAGACTGTGGTGGTAGCTCAAGTAAGATTTGATTTTTTAGTTCATAAGTTTACTTTTTCTTTAGATATTTAAGATTTAGTTTTAAGTTGTAAATACGTTAATTAGTTTTTTTATAAGTGTTTAGATAGTTAAGGTTTAATTATAAGTTGCAAGTATATATGTTGATCGCTGTCTGATATACTAATTTTTAAATATCTAATTCTCTTTTATGTAAATAACCGAATTAATTTTTTAAATAAATTCATGACATATATCAATAGTAAACTGCAATAATCTCAATAGCCATTCACAGTATTTTTCAATAGTAAAAAAATCCCACCGCTGCCAATATATTTAGCCGTCCCATGGCCGAGTGGTTAGCACGCTTGAATACTGATCTAAGGGACCTGGGTTCGAACCCCGGGTAAGTCATGGATGTATGTGTCGTTTTTCTGCTGAGGTCCTGCCATCCTCACAGACCTTCTGCTGTGGCATATAAACTGATAAGCTCCTGTCAGATCTCTGTGGCAAGCAGCTGCTTGAGGGGGTATTTATTTTTTTTTATTTTTAATAACAGTTCTTGCCACGATAGTTTGCAGAAACCCCCCTTAAATGCTATATTGAGGTTGGAAGTGCTCCTTCTGTACTTAAGTTTGCTTTGCAATGGCTGAGTGGTTTGTTGTTCGCAGTTGAAGGGATCTGATACTCCTTTCTAGGAAATGTTTGGATTTGGAAACCCGTTTTAGTTTAGACTTTGCTATTTGGTGTACTGTACTCTGTTGCTGACGTTGAAAAAAAATCGATGTAGCAGTGAAAAGTATCACTGAAAGATCATGAGATTAAGCGTTCCTCATTTTATGAACTAAAGGCACTGGTGGTGCTGTAATGAGTTTTGGTTAGTGGAATTTTCAGTAATGAAGTTTGAAATAGACTTATGTATATCACAAAATCTGTGAAGATTTAATATGCATTATTTGGTGCTTTTATTTATGATTCAAAGAGAGTCAGGTGCGAAATCAAAAAGAAATGTTTCCGTAACCATGTATCACTCACTCACTACACTGGAGAATCATCACCAATTATACTGTGCACAGAATTTCATTAACGAGAACAGTTGTATGACTAGTTTTCACATTTAAAGTTGTGCCTATGTTCGACCATTATATGTTCTCTTGAGCCAATTAACATAAATACAAAGCCGCTCAGAGGTAAAACAACAACAACAACAACAACATAAATACAAAGGGTGTTAGAGCTAATTGATTACATTATTGCCCTTTGCTTGGTGTCCGGAGATATACAAAGAACAAAGAGAGTAAAACACTCAAATCGAAATAGCGGCAAAGGATCAACCTTTGCTGTTAGTGTATAATCTGCATGCAGTGTTGTTAATTGACTTCCACACACGAACGCATTTGATGGCAGTTTAACTGTTAGTTTTATTACTGTGAAATTCCGAATATTAGGATGAGACTGCGCAACTGATAGAACGACTGTTCACATAGATTATAGCTCAATGCCTATCGATCATTTGACAATCAGCCTGTGATCTATGAGAACTTTCGAATGCTAGATTTGAAACTGCACGAAGGAGGTAAACAAATGTTGTTGTTTTTTTTTCCGGTGGCTTGTGTGCCTTTTGTATTAGTGAATAAAATACTCAAAGTGTTTATGGATTATTGCACTTAAAACAGTTTCGTGTGTTTACCTTCATGGGACACTTGACGCTTTTATTTTTTTTCTATCGGCTTGAAGCTGGCTTATGATCACTTGAATGATTCGAGGGAAGAAGGAAAGGCGCAAGTCACGGGCCTTGTTATGAATGTTGCAATGACGGAAGTTCGAGATCTCGAAGTTTCCGTTTTTCATGACAATGTGAAAGGAAGTCATTGCACTCATTAAGAAGTTGAGAATGTGTTTAACTTTGATAAGGTTGAGAAGTACAAGATTAAATCGCGCTTCTGCTGCTTCATTACCAATTTCGTTTTGAAAATTCTAAAACGTAGAAAGTACCCTAAAGATAAATTTACATTTGCTGATTGATATTATTGTTGATGAAAACTGTTTTGAGTATGTTGATATGGTGAGTCAGGAGCAATTCCCTTATGATTTTGGTCGTTATCGTACGTGAAGGTCCCTTTTGGGGTAATCGGAGCATCCGTTATTTACTTTCAAATGAGACTCTAAGTTATTGCGAAGCTATGGTTGTAAATGAATGATATTTAAACTATTGTCGCTGCGAAGTGGCCACAAATCCCATCGGTACTGGTTGGAAAAATTCCTTCATTGAGATAAAGGATCACTACCTTTTAAAATGAAAGACGTGGCTTTTAGTGCCAGGATATTTTTTACGGGATTTGCTATGGCAAATGATCAAATGATGAAACTTGACAGATATATGATCTGGGACATACTAACTACGTGCTACGTTATGCAAACATATACAGTATATGTCCTATGTTATGCATACATAAACTCACATACGGGCTATGTTATACATATATAAATTTACATATGTGCTATGCATATACAGGGTGATTCAAAACTCTTGGGTCAAACTTTAAGGGGTGATAGAACACAACTAAACAAGCACTTTTCGTCATACAATGCATAGTCGGAACTCAAGCAGGAAATGAAGAAACACAAGAATGACAGAAGAGGTTTGAAACAATTGCAGAAATTACAGAACAGAAAGTACAGAACTTTATTGAACAAATTACAGAAACTACTCAAAAGAGCGACCGCCAACATTAACGCAGACTTCACACCTTCGACGTAGTAATCGGCGTACATGGGCGTAAACACCAGGCATTTCTCCTACAGCGGCAGCGGCAATAGAAATCCTGGCAACAAGGTCCTCATTGGTTTCTATATAGGGTCATTTTCATATGACCCCATAGGAAAACGTCCAGGCATGAGAGATCGGACGATCGTGGCGGCCAAGCGATGGGACCAACCTGACCAATTCATCGTCCTGGAAATGTTGCATCCAAGGCGTTCCGCACATCCACGCTGAATGGCGCTCCGTCGTGTTGGAACTACATACGTGTTTGAATGTTTGCTGGAACAGTGTTCAGTAATTCTGGCAAGATTTCCTGTAAAAATACGAGGTACATTTTCCCTGAAAGTATGGGCCAATAAATTGTGGCAGAAGGTATGAACCAATCAAATGGTCATGGAGGATTCCAGCCCAAACATTTGTGGAGAAACGCCGCTAGTATGAATGTGGACGTATGGCGTGCGGATTACTGGTGGCCCACAGATGTGAATTGTGGGTATTAAAAATGCCCTCACGTGTAAAGGTGCATTCGTCAGTGAATAAGACAGGTGCATCAGAGTCCGGTTGCGCTGCAGTCTGCTGCAGGAACCACTGTGCAAACACCACACGAGGCCGATAATCTTCAGGTGTCAAGGCGTGCACCCTCTGTGCATGGTAGGAGTGTAATCGTTTGTCTCGTAGAACTCGCCACAACGTCGATTGGGGCACACATATGGCATGGGAAATTGCTCGCGTGCTACATTCGGGACGATCTCCAACCCTAGGTAGAATTTCCTCTGTAACACGTGGCGTCCTCACACTGCTTGCACGCCCTGTATCCTGCAAGCCACTGACAAAGGAGCCTGTTTCGCACATATACCAGTGCAATCGCTGAAAGGTTTTACGATCACGCACGCGTCTGGTTGGAAAGCGCTCCCCATACAGTCTTTCGGCTTCCCTCGCATTCCCGTTGGCAGCTCCGTACGTGAAATGTATGTCCGCCTTCTCCTGATTCGTGAAACAATCCATCCGTACTGCAATCCACGGTAGAAATGACAACGAGTGCGAAAACCAGCGCTTACAAGTGTTCATTGGAAAGCGCCCTCTAGCGCTTCACTGCTTGAGTTCCTACCATGCATTGTATGACGAAAAGTGCTTGTTTAGGTGTGTTCTATCACCCCTTAAGGCTTGGCTCAAGAGTTTTGAATAACCCTATATACATATTTATTATGTTATATATGGATACATGCAATTTATTATGTTATACATAAATACATACATCCCATCTCATCCTCATCCTCAAGCAGTCATGGGCTACGGAGGTCCAACCAGACCGTGCAATTTAGTTCTCCAAACAAGTCTATCCTGAGCTACATCTACTGCATCTGGCCACTGCACACCAATTCTAACAAGGTCCTGTTTGACATTGTCTGCCCACCGCATCCTAGGTCTCCCCTTCTTTCTGAGGCCTTTAGGCACACTGTTCATAACCCTATTCGCCAATCTATAATTATTCATACGGGCAACATGGCCAAACCAACGGAGTCTCTCTCTGCACAATATGCTGCTTAAAGGAGGTTGCCGACTCCTCTGCCTAACCTCATCATTACTTACAGAGTTGAACCATCTAATGCCCAAGATACTGCGTAAGCATCTGGAATCCAAAGCATCTAGTTTCCTGTTATCTTGTTTACAAAGTGTCCAAGTTTCACTACCGTAACTAACCCTAGAAAGAACCAAACTATTATACAGTCTAATTTTAGTCTTTAGGTGTATACGCCTATTTCTCCACACTCTCCATAGATTCTTAAATGTCCCGGCAGCAATCCCTATCCGTCTGTTAATCTCATGCCGCACATCACCATTATCTATTGCATAACTCCCAAGATAATTAAACTGTGACTCCTGCTCAAAACTGCAACCATTCAGATTAACTGAATCACAGCCTGCCTGACCAATTTTCACACTTTAGTTTTCTCTCTATTTATAACCAAACCTACTCTACTACCAGTCTCATCAACAGCTCGATTGAAAGAGTTCATCTCATCAACATCATTTTCCGAAAGGGCTAAATCATCCGCATAATCTAAATAAGAAATTTTCGTATCTCCAGTCCATTTAAGGCCAAAATCTTTCCCTTGAAGTGAATTTCGCATAACATAATCAATAACCAACCTAAAAAGAAAAGGAGACAAAATGCACCCTTGTCGAACACCAGAAGTAATGCTAAACCAATTGCTACAAGTCTTACCAACTCTCACACACGACTCAGTGTTATTATAGAGAGCTTTCATTATGTTAACTAAATTGTCAGGTATACCATATGATCTCACAATCAACCACAAATTATGACGATCAACAGAGTCGAAAGCCTTTTTGAAATCAACAAAGCTAGCAACCAAAGGTTTCTGAAACTCTACACATTTCTCAAGAATCTGCCTAAGTGAAAATATCTGATCCACACATCCCCTACCACTTCTGAATCCACATTGCTCATCACGCAATTGACTGTCAACCAGATTCTTAATTCTATTAAGCACAATAAATGGAAAGAACTTTACCTGGAACTGAGAGTAGGCTGATACCCCTATAGTTATCACAAGAACTGCGATCACCTTTTTTGAAAATAGGGAAAACAATAGCTCTGGTAAAATCCTTAGGAACCATGCCTTTATCATAAAAGATATTGAGAATTTCAGTCATCCAAGTGGTAACCGAAACGTTCCCAGCTCTAAGCATTTCCGTAGTAATTTCATCTACCCCTGGGGATTTATGTAGTTTAAGTTTAGAAACAACCGAAATAACTTCAGATTGTGTTATAGGGCCAACATTAAAGCCACCAATGCATCTATCATCATTGCAAAAAATGGGAATATAACTAACCACATTGTTTAGAACATCACTGAAATGCTCAGCCCACCTAGCCATGACAGAATCCTCAACTTCTATAACCTTACCTTGTTTATCCTTCAATCCCTGTATCCCTGTCCGTTTTCTACCACACAAAACATTAACTATCTGGTACAGCTCTCTGCTGTTGTGCTGTCTAACTGCTTCCTCGCTTTGTCAGCCAAACCATCAAGTCAAAGATTTTTATCAGCAGCTAACTGATCTTTTATACGTTTATTAATTTCTTTGTAATGCTTTCTATTAGGACTAATAGGGTATTGATTAAGGACATTCCTGCAGTTCTTTCTTTCCGAAATAAGCTCAAGCGCCTTATCACTCAGAAAATTCTGCCTCCTCTGCTCCTTTTTTCCTAAAAGAGTACTGTTAGTGTCCAAAAAAGCCTGTTTAAAATGATCCCATTCCTCCTCAACTTCAGTAGTAAGCATACCATGACTCTGATAATGACTAAGTAACCTGTCATGGTAAGCTTTGGCTATAACTGGGTCTTTCAGAGCTTCGGTATTAAAAGTAAATTTTTTAACCCTAGCACAACACTTTTTAAGTTTAAGTTGCAACACACTTTTAACAAGGTACTGGTCAGATCCCATTTCAGCTCTTCTGTATGACCTGGTATTCCTAACAGAATTAGCCCATTTGCTGTTAATTAATATATAATCATTCATATTCTTATGCAGCCCATCGGGTGAAACCCATGTGTACTTATGTATGTCGCGGTGTTTGTAATATGTGTTAGTTATTCTGAATCCATTGAGTTTACTTAATGTAGGAGACGTTGTCCATTGCCATTGCAGCTACCAATACCAAAATGACATATCACTCCTCCCCAAAGGTCAGAGTCGGTACCAACTTTGGCATTGAAGTCACCTAGAACAAGGGTAATATCTCCTTTCTTGACAGAATTCAAAATATCCTGAAGTTGTCCATAAAACCTATCCTTCTCATCCTCATCGGCATCCTCAGTGCGGGCATAACAGCAGATAACCTTCAGGTCTTTAACGCTTGTCTGAAATTTCTCGGTAAGAAATCTTTCATTAATGCACTCATATCCTAGAAGAGCATCACTAGCGTGTCTGCTGAGAAGCAGACCCACGCCTTGGTGATGCTTATTGTCGTCCCTCCCTGAAAAGAGAAATTTAAGATTATTTTTAAGAATCTGACCTTTATCTGTTCATCTGGTCTCTTCCAAGCCGAGAATATCTAAACTATAATGGTGGAATTCTTGTGTGAAGGCATCAAGAGAGAAAGCTCTGTGCAGAGTCCTCACATTCCAACTACCTATGGAGAGAAAATGGTTAGTGGGATGTTTGAAGAAACTATGTTTATTGAGAGAGGGATTGCTTGGAGAACTTGCTTGGAGAACTAAATTGCACGGTCTGGTTAGACCTCCGTAGCCCATGGCTGCTTGAGGATGATGATGATGTAATTTAATGTGAAATGGTGACTTGTACAATAGGTGATATATAATTGTGCAATATGTGCTGTAATCCGTAATTTTATAGGTTTATTTTATAAATATGTTTAATTTTTTATGTCTGCTTTAATACGTGTTTTTTGTTGTTGTTATTGTTTTATTTTGTTTTTAATTATGTGTTTATTTTCCATTATAAATGCTTTATTCTTTAATTAACCTGCCATGTGATTGAAATGAATCCTGCTGACAAGCCATAAGGCTTAGCGACTTAATCTATGTATATAATCATATTAAGGCTTAACAAAGTTATTTTTACTATTATTATATTCTCACTCCTCGAGAAACACACGACTCTACCCTTTGACGTGTGATACGTGTCTGCCTGTCCCATCGCTGAACCCTTTGTCTTACTCTGGAGATATCCATTGACAAAGCGTCCGCATCACCCACTAGTGCAGTAAACGTGACGTTCGCAGCCAACAGAAATAGCTATAAGTGATGGAATTGAGAAAATAAGAACAAAACGGCACAAATGTTATCCATATACACTACGATAATAGCAATTATTACCAATAAAAATATAGCAGCATCAATGGACATATCACCTTTCTCAAATATTAAACTTAGAAAAATCTTTGACTAATTTTGCGAACACCCAGGAAGGACTGCAATCTGGTCCTTTCCCGATTACTTGACCTAAATCCCAATAGAACATGCTTGAGATGCTCTAGGACGATGCATTGCCGCTCGCAATTCACCTCCCAGGACCCTCCAGGAACTACGATCTGCACTCATGCATGAATGGCAATTACTCCCTCAATCCCTCATTGACACACTGATTTATGGCAAGTCGTTGTGCAGCCCGTAGCGTTGTGCGAAGTGATCACACACCACATTATAGGTATGTTATCAATAAACGTTTGCCTGCCATCTTGAGGAAATTTTCTAATTTTAATATCTCATTAAATATTCACGGGATTTCGTTTTCTTTTCAGGTATTAGTGCGACATATGATCATGGACTTCACCGGTATGTTTCACTGAAATCCAAAGACGGGCTTGTTTCTAATTCGTGTTTTTGCGTTTGTTGCTTAACTTTTGAGCACTAGTGTACGTTTTATTAATAGAAAGAATTTTTCCGAACCTATTCCCTTTTTTCCCATAAGCTGTTGGTTTCGATTCACACGGTAATTTCCCGAATCCTATCTATCGTGTAAATCGAGGGATGGGTGGACAGGCTAATGAAGCGTAGACTGCCTTCATTAAGTTACAAAATGTTACGTTTTCAGAACTTTTAACAGTATTTTACTGTAAAATTCGTGGATTATTTCAGTTTCCATTACGTTTTATTATTATCCAATAAAGCAGTAAATAAAATTTTCTATTTCTCCCACTTCCTCCCTTGAGAATGCTGGTAAGGGTAATAATAGAGGCAAAATATTATTCAACTTGTAATGAATTTTTCATGCATTTTTCAAAAAAATATTTAACGATCTCTAAAACGAAGGGGGAATGTTATAAAATATTGACAAAGGTAAAAATTGAACTCCAGTCCTTTGACCACCACCCCCCTTTAATTTTTTGCGTCTCTTTGAGTTTCTTGGCCACCCAGCCCCTCACCCCCTGATGTTTTCTTTAGATCACACAAGGGGTAAGTTGTGTAGGTAGAGACCTACACAACTTGCCCAAGATAATCTAATAGACTTCATATATTGATTTACAACACTGAAAATATCATTTTCTGTTGTAGTACCTTCAAGTTCCTTACAACCAGGTCCATATCTAGAAAAAAAAATCAGGGGGGTGGGCAAAGAAACACCATCGAGCCGGAAAAACTTTAAGGGGGGGGAGCAAGAGACTAGATTCTTATTGAAGTATAACATTTCCGCCTTCGTTTTGCAGGTCTTTAAAATTTTTCTTCGAAATGCATGAAATGTGAATAAGTTTAATAAGGTTTTGCCCCCCCCCCCCATACCCTCCGTAGCATTCTGAAAGGGAGGGGACAGGGCCTCACACAAATTTAAACAAGTTGTCGAATCCGCGAACTGCAAAACCAGGAATCGGAGAGAATTATTTTGGAAAAAATAAACAAATTATACAGGAAGTGCGTTCTGATTCGTTTCCGCTTCAATCCACTAATTTGCTCAACCAACAACCAATTGTTACGAAAAAATGAAAAAAATATACTGTTAAAGAGTTTCATTATTCGATCACAGAAATATTATATCGAGTAATAAAAAAAAATTGTTAGAAGCGATATTTGCTGAACACAGCCATTGTTAGGAGTTGAAGTAAATCAAAAGGAGACCAGTGTAGGTTGGAGGAAGTTGCTGTTAGGAAACTGATGGAAGCCTGCTGTCAAAGTCATCCAGAGGATTCTTTAACGTGCCTGCGTGTGCCTTCACCAGCCTGGAGAGCTGCTGACCGACTTGGATTGGATTGGATTGTTTTACCTCTGAGCGGCACTTTTTTGCACACCATGGGCTAAATGGCCAGGTCACATGAACCCCAAGGCTCAGAGAAGGTTGGGGGAGGGGACCCACTGGAGCAGCTGTTTGGGAGACAGATGGTAGCCTCCCGTCAAGGCCATCCAGCGTGTTCTTTAACGTGCCCAGGGTATGGCTCTCCCGCACACGCGGCCACGGCTTAACGTTCCATCCGACGGACGGCGGCCTTTTCAAGCCCATCGGTGTCCCCTACTGACCGTGAGCAGGGCGGGGAAATTTTGCGGAGATAAATCTCAACGCTGACCCAGCTGGGACTCGAACCTGGGAACTACAGATTACGAGCCTGGCGCGCTACCGATTGAGCCACCCCCGCCCACTGCTGACCGACCCTCCCCCCTCGGGATTAAGGTAAGTCCATTATGGAATGAGGTAAGTGCAATTATTTCTTTTCAATTCATTAGGGGTATGAAGTTTTCTCTATAGGAAACTTCCTAATCTTTATAGGCATAAGGGAAATTTTCCTCTCAATTAGCACCAGTGCGAAAATAACGATGGGACTCCTGCTTGTGGAAGAATCATATATATCGAAATGTTAAAAAAAGAAATTTTCTAAACTTTAAGAATATGTTGTTAGTTTTATTCGTTATATTTTAGAGAATCTGTTGTTGCATTCTATTGTGCCCTAAGTTGTGTTGCCGCAGCGTGGCCTTAGTTGCGTTTATGTCATAAAACGCCAAACAACCAATAAAGCTTTAACATTCGATTTCGTTGTTTCATTTGCATTTTCTAAAAAAATCCACTTTAATTATTTTAAACTTTATTACTCTCGAATTTTGCGCCCCATTGAACTTGACGTTATAGGACACCACGAAGTTCGCTTATATGAACGGGTCTCTAGCCAACCTCCTTCCCATAACAGACAGTATTGTGCTAGACTAAGTGATACGAAGTTCCCAGTTCTGTTAGCGTTCCAATAGCTTAAAGCTTTGTTGGTTGTTTAGAGTGCCAGTGATGAAATGTATCTCCTCTGAACCTGCTCTCGGTGGGGAAAACGGACACCTTTTGGCCTCGAAGGACGCTGTCCGTCTAATGGGATATTAAGCCGTGTGTGCAGGAGAGCTATAACCACGTTAAAGAATATGTTGGATGTCTCCTAACAACAGCTCTCTAGTGCAGTGGTTCTCAACCTTTTATGCTTCACGTTCCCCCTGGAAATGTGTATGTAACTGGCGTACCCCTTATATAGATAGATAAAAGTATAATTATAGTATAACAATGGTTAGTTTTACTTTGTTACTAGATCTAGCGACTTTTGAGCTCTCACGGCGTACCCCAAAAAGGTTTACCGCGTGAGAACACCTGCTCTAGTGGGTCCCCTATCAACTTGTGACTTGGACTATCAATGTGCGCAATAACATGCCTCTGAGAAATAAAACAACACCCATAAGATATAAATGAGGTTATTTTTATAGAGCAATTTCAAAATTTGCAGTTTTTGTTCAATATTTTTGTTCACGTCATGTTTACTTGCAAAATAATGTTTGTGAATTTTATTACATAGGTAATGACTTTTTTTGTGCATACTGCATATTTAGTATCTACGTTATTTTTGTAGTAAATGCACGTTGTATCGTAGAATTTTATCATTTCATAAATTGATATTAATGAAGCATTTTTTTGCTGGAAATGAGATAATACTTAGTTCCGATATTGCCTGTTTATGTTGCTGCATTGTTGAAAACAATGATATTCTTGAATATTTTATATTGTCGATAGTAACACAAATACATTTCGGCTATGGCAACAAAAATAGTGTTTATTGTTTGGATCAGTCATGAATATGATTTTTATCGGGCCCGCGTCAAAATTTCAAACTATAAAATAATAATTAATTTTAATCTGTATTTAAGTGAATGGCGTTTTAATAAGACAAAATGTTTTAAAACATCATAAAACTAGATGCAATGTCATTGAAGCCGGATGTTGAAGTTCTCATTTCAGGGATGCAGTCCCATATTTCATTGAGGTTAAAACGAACTTCATATTAATATTTAATTTAATATTATTTTGTACCATAGAGATCCCGGATCTAGAAAAAAATTCGAGAAGGAGAGGGTGGCGAAAAAACACAATCCAGATAGAAAAATATAAACTGGGGGGAGGAGACCGGATATCCGGCGAAGTATAACATTTCCTCCTCCCTTTCGCAGGTGTTTAAAAAGTGTCCTGAGAAATGCATGAAATATAAATAAGAATTAATAGTTTTCGCCTCTATTACCCTCATTAGTATTCTGAAAGGGGGAAGGAGGCATTGTCCCCCTTAGATTCATCCCTGTACCCATATATGTAACAAGTCAAATGTAATAAAAAATTTTCTTTTTTTAGTTATATTGCACCCTTTCCTAATCATTATCTCACAGCAAAATATTTCTATTTAGCTCGCTGCCAAAAAAGTTTGTGCATCCCTGATTTATCGTTAACTGAGTCGGCATTAAAGTAATTTCGCAAAACCAATATTTTTTGCGAATTGCTTTGAAGTTATAATTCTAAAGCTTCACCATTTACATTGAAAATGCTTTTTTAAAGCATTGGTTCACAATGAAAATCGAATATTTAAAACATGGATGTACAACTCATACATCTCAAAAGAGAACTTTTAATCTAACAATTCGAATTCTCTCATACTGGGATTATCTTTGTTCGCCTAAAACAAGCTACGATTTAACAACTTTAATATTATTAAAGGCAAAATTAATATCTAATCATATTACACATGTCGGCATTTCGGTATTTCAGTTGTAATTATTTCTACTGTTTTAGCTTCATACTTTCTTATTAAGTAGGATGTCCAGTATTTTTTCTTTCCTAAGAAAAACAAAGAGGTGGGTTTTTTTTCCCTGAGAAAAACAAAATAGTAATTGTCCAATCGAATATGTAAAGAAGAAAGTTTGTTTGTTTGTTTGTATGTGTTTTTGTTTGTCCAAATCCCAGCGATACCCAAATTCTGCTGATGAAACACGCAATTAAAAATTGGACTTAAAGATTCTTTGGAGATGCAGCTAAGTATCCGAATCAACTCATCCAGTACACAATTAACTATGAGATATCCCATGGCATGAAGCACAAACGTTACAAATCAATCATCACTTCTAATTCCTGTCCTTGTTGTGGCGGGGGTGGCTCAGTCGGTAGCGCACCAGGCTCGCAATCTGTAGTTCCCAGGTTCGAGTCCCAGCTGGATCAGCGTTGAAATTTATCTTTCCCGCCCAAATCCGGGAAAAATTCATTAATTCCCTGCATGCCACGGTCAGTAGGGGACACCGATGGGCTTGGAAAGGCCGCCGTCCATCGGATGGGAGGTTTATCCGTGGTTCGTGTGCTGGAGAGCCATACCCTGTGCACGTTAGAGAACACGTTGGATGGCCTTGATGGGAGGCTACCATCTGTCTCCCAACAGCTGTTCCATTGAGTCCCCTCCCCCAACGTTCTCTAAGCCTTCGGGGTCCATGTGACCTGGCCATTTAGCCCATGGTGTGCAAAAAAGTGCCGCTCAGAAGTAAAACAACCCTGTCCTTGTCATTTAAAAATAAATTATAAATCCAATAACTTCCGATTTCAAATATTGATCAATCTTGCCTCATAATTACATATTAGTTGAACGGGCCCCCGACTGACCAGATTCAAGAATCTGCTGAGAGGATTTTCTCTCGCCTGACTCCTTCGATTAAATACGAGTATAAGAAATTTTTACCCACAGCGGAAGTCTCTGCCTCGGCAATTCTCGCCGATTTACTCTCTATTTTATCATGTAGCAAACTTATTCAATGAAGTCTTACGATCTCTGATCTCTGAGAGAAATCTCCCAGTGCTGTTCCCCATGCCCCTGCTTTGGGAGCGTAACAAGGATCGCATTCTTGACAGTACAGATGAGATATTGGCAAGCATCGTAGCCGCCAGTGATTCGATTTCTTTTCGAACTTCTCAATGTTTTGTTGCAAAAGGAGGAGGAAGGAGCCACAGAATTATACGTGCAGTGATTGGATGGTTTCATTGAACAGCAGAGGTAGGCCTTCCTAAGAGAACTAGTGTCACATTCACGAATTAAAAGTAGCTTAATAAATACCTAAAGTTAGAAGTAGCTTATTCGTACTTTAATTTAAATAAACTCTCATTAAACATAATTGCTAGACTTGAAGTAGTTTATAGAGTTGAATGCATTTTTGGCTGAAGCCGAATTACTCTGACGAGAAGCCACTCGCCAGGTGGTCGCTGCTGGTTTGGATAAATAAAATCTTAAGATTAGCATGCAGTTAAATGCAGTATTCTCACAAAATTCTGTTTCATAATGACAAATACGGTCTCTAGGCATATCCAACTATATATGATCAAATCAGTTCAAGTAAGAAGAAAGCAATACAGGAAACAAATATTTCTCAGATACGGAACTGCAAAGTAATGACTGCATCGCAATTACTTCCACTCATTTTGAAAGAGGGCGGGAAAATGAGAATTTCGACTGATTGCCACAGATGGCGCAGCAAGTAGTGGTGCTTTAGGATCAGTCATCTATCTGTGCTAGCATTCTGCGATTCGTCCATACATCTGTCCAAAAATTATTTGCGAAATCAGATAGAGACATGAAATTTTTGGATTGCATTTCTACACGATATGCTAGATGATTTTTCAAATAAAAATATTTTTCTAATTTATATATTTAAAAATCGAAAAATACTTTTATGCTGTCTTGCTTTAAATGTCAATACTAGCAAGCCCAATGTAAGAAGAAGTAAGAAACCTCTTTACCAAACGTCAATCTGTACTTACAAACATAATGGCAAAAAAGAGTGCATTACAATTTTAATCACAGTACATTTAAGCACCTCGAGTTCTGAAAGCATGATTTTTCTTGCCTTAAGTCTTGGTGCATAACTTTTATCTGTTTATTTCTCTTATTGTATATTTTGTTTACAGCACCATGGCCTTAGTTGTCTTTATGCCATAAAACTCAAAACAACCAACGAAGCTCTAAGTTTTGGTTTTCATTGTTTAATTTGCATTTTTTCAACTTTTTCATTTCATTTATTTTAAATTTGAACCATTTAACTTGGCCCATTTCGCTTATATGAGAGGGCCTAACGAACCTTCCCCCCATAAAGGAGCAGGATTTGGTTTCGTCAATAGTGTGCTAGGTTCATATTCTTGTTTTCAGGTTCGAGTCCCAGTTGTGCCGGCACTGAGATTTTTCCCCGGTACCCCTGCCCCCAGTAGGAATGGGGACACCATTTGGCTTGGAAGGCCACTGTCCATTGAATGGGACATTAAGCTGTGTCCTCGTGTGCCGAACAGCCATAACCTGTGCACATTAAAGAATAAGCTGGATGGCTTTTAGGGGAGAATCCCATCTGTCACCTAACAACTATTCAGTGAGTCCCCTACCCAATTCTGAGCAGTTTAGATTGTTGTGGACTGGCCATTTTGTTCAATGTGTGCAGAAAAATTGCCTCTGGAAGCTAATTTTGACTTTAATATTTTGCAAATCTCCGCTCTCCAACGGATAAAGGAGTCCTAACAGGATATCCCCCTATCTCTGGGGAATATTCCAAATTCCAATCTCTCTGTATCGAAAAGTGGCGTGGCTATTCAGTGAAAGGGTGAATAATCAGGTCTCACAAGTTAAAAACGTCTATGTAAAAGCAATACTCAAAAATCGAGAAATTATGGTTATCCACACTAATTTAAACGCACATAAGCAAAACACTGAATTCGTTCACTCTATAAGATTATTTTTATATAACAATTTGAAGTATACTGTTTTTATCCAATGTTTTTATGTAATGTTTACTTGCAAAACAATATTTATGTATTCTATTCTATAAGTTATGTCATTTTTGTGCATACCGTATTTTTTTGTGTCTATGCTACTTTTGTAATAAGCACACATTCCATTGTGAAGCATTTTATTATTTCATAAATCGAAAGTGATTAATAAGCGTAACTATATCGCATATCATTAACGAAATATAATAAAGTGACAAATGATTTCCTCGCAGAAAGCAGCAAATGAATTGCTGCTATGGGAACAACTGTATCCTTGGTGCTCATCGTTCAGATCAGTCATCAACATATCCGGTGCTTTGAATAATTTTATCCTGCAATTCGAAAATAAAACAAAAATCTTTTTTGTATCTGGCTTTACTAAAGGGAATAGTTTTTTTTAATAAAAAGACGAAAATTTGAATCGCATCATAAAACATCATTGAGGTCGTTCGTTGAATGTTCAGCAATTCATTTTAGGGGCAGAGTCGCATCTTTTCACATTATGCTTCGACAAACCAATTGAGTTTAATGCTAAAATATATTTTATATAAATATTCAAATTTTGCATTTATTATTTTGTACCCATAAACATGACAAGTAAAATGCAACAAAGTTGAACTTTTTTGTTCGTTATATTGCACCCCCTGTCAATTATTATTCCAAAGCATAGCCTAAACTGGCCTAGTGGTTAGGAAGCTAGCCATTGTTCCCGCAAGGCAAACTGTGTTAGTTTCAATTGAGGCAATGGTCAGCAGTAACTTCGGTCTTAATAGGGCTTGTCCTTGTATGAGAAGGCCTGTAAAAGCTAGGGGTAGCTTCTAGGATTCTTCTCTGTCCTAAATGTTGCAAATAAAACACAAAACGGCACAATTTCATTTCAAATCAGGCAGAGAGTGTAAGGTGACCTTTGGCGGATTCTATAGAAAAACATACATATATGAGAATAGTATCCATTAGAAGATCGGAATGGTATCTTGTTTCGATCAAAAAAAATTAAAAAAAATGGCCATTTATAAATGGCCACTCGAAAGTAATGGTTCTAAAACGGCGTATTCTGTATTCCTAATGCAACAAAAATTATTTATGAATGTTTTTCATTTATTTTTTTTAAGAGACTCTATCTGACACACACACATATATATGAAAGTCATTGGTTCTTTATCAGTAAGAGAGAGTTTATGAAAAATCGTCAAATTAAGGTTAAATTTTGAATTTTTCTTGAGTTCTTGTTTACATTACAGTTTCAAATCTTAAAAATGATTATATTACTTGGTAGTAAATGTAGTCATCACACAAACTCGTACGTATATTATTGATCGGTTTGATTTTCAGGAATTTGTCCTACTTTTCCATCAAGTAGAACTGTAATGTTTTCTAAACTTTTAACGTGAGATATGGATTCTTATTACTACCGGAAGATGCATCATCCAGAAACTACACCCACAACTGTGCTGCATCTAGAATTAATTTTTACCTCTCCTCAGATATATATACTGCGATTAAAACGAGAAATAAATATTTTAAAACTATATTCCGTTATACGCCAGAAATTGCTGTCTTCCAAACGCGGCTATGTCAAGTAATATCGATTAAGGATTACGTTATAAAACACGATTTTTACCTGCCTTCCTATTGCTATACGTGCTTCCTATTGCTATACGTCAATTGTGTGCTTGTCAAAACAGTTGTTCCTCCATATCTTTCGAACACGACGGACAAACTTTGATTTATGTGCATACGAAGGTTTGTGCTGCGAGGAATGTGATAGGCTATAAAATGCTTACCCCCATGATTCCTCCCTTAAAAAAGGGGGTTATATTAAAACGCTTGTTCTGCTAGATCTTTGAAACGCGAGGGCCAAACGTAATAAGTTGTATATCAAATGAAAATTTGTGACGTACGTGGAATGTTGTGCCAATTTTGAGCATCCGTTAAAGATAATATATTTATTTTAAAAAAATAGCTTTTTTATTTCTTAAAAACTGTTTTTTTTGGGGGGGATTCATTATTCGTTAGAATCGTATGTTTATATTTTTTTAACTGATAATATTTGCTGCAGCTCTTTAAGAGCTTTTCTTCGCTGCTCTTCACTAAATTTGGTTTCGTCGGGGCTGCCTTAAACTGCCCTGCAGCAAAAAGCACGAAGATCAGATAGCAATACCAAACGATGGGGTGCACTTTTATTGTATCCCCATACACCTCTAATCGTATAGCACGGAAATCGGTCTATAATACTAAGGAATCGAGCTAAATTTTCGTATCGAACAATCCATGTATAATTTAAAAGCACGCTTCCTAGATATCGAGCTTTCCCCCCGTGCCACCTGTGAAGTGCTATAGCAGCTGTCACATATCAATATCAGTGTAAGGTGTCCAATTTCAGGTCAACCAATCCCCTGACAATTCTGACAATTAAAGGCACAGTGTCTAAATATAAAACCCTCTCCAAAAAATCAGTGTAATGGTATAGCACGTAGGTCAGATATCAGCATCAATAGATAGTGTCTAGTTATAGTTTCAAACAATTCCCAACATTTAAAGGCACAATGCCGATATATGGAATCCTCCCCATGTGTAATGGTTTAGCATGGAAGTGAGATATCAATATCAATGGATGGCATGTGTTTTTACTATCAAATGATCCCCGAAAAATTGTGCCAAGATATAGAGCACGAGTGACGAAATTGTGAATAGAAAAAAAAGAATGTCACAAATATCACAGATTTACACTACAAATAATAAGAAATATTAATAAATAAAAATAACTGCATGATGTATGTATTATAGTAATATTTTCCTTAATAATACAAATCATTGTTTTATTCTGCACGGCATACGACATTAATGACACAGTCAAGTATGAAATGGGTTAATCTAAAAATAAATTAAGACACAGGACCTCAACACGAAAATACCTCAAATGTATGATAACACAGTTTTTTCATTCTTTTATAGAAACAACTTCAGTCATATTTAAAATAGATTCCTTTCCCCAACATTCCCTCAGGAGTGCTTGTGACTTCGCTATTTAACCCATGTGGGCAAAATTTAATAGAATGTGAAGTAAAAGTTCTCTTCAAATTTTGGCCAATATATTATCTGACTTCGAACTAATTTAACAATTGCTGATGCTTTTAAAATGCAGTTCCCACCATCATCATCTCTCATCATTAATCGATAAGGGATCATGAAATCTCTTTTGAAGGTCTTTGGAAAAATGAAAACCTAATTTTAAGATTATGAGAAAATCGAGTAAATCTCCGATTTTTTAATATATTTTGTTCCTCTTTCCGTTCCTCTTTTTGTTCAGATCCCATCACTACCCTCACGTCACCACGTCACCACTGCCCTCAAGAAGTGGATAGATGTACCCCGTGAAGGAAAGAAGGCGAAAACGGGTGACAACAACGGTACTTTTTTAAATATTTTTATATTCAATCAGAAATTCAAATTTTCTTCGCAGAATCTAGTATAGAAATATCTTTCTCTATATGTGCGTTTACATGTGTTCATAGATGTGCATTTTGTGAATTGAATTCTCATACGAACTTTTGCCTTTTTACCAGATATAAAGTTGCACTCGTACGAGCCTCCAAGAAGGCATGAACAAGAACAAATTCCATAACGAAGGTAAGCTTTTCTCATTCAATATCTCAATTACTTGGCTAGAAAAGTAATTTTTCATTTTCTATTGAAATTGCTGTTTCATGTCTATCTTTTTCAAGTAAATTAGACATTCTGATTTGTGGTGTTCTGAGAACGCAGGACAGGAATCGGGTTTCCGCCACGTCTGAAAAAATTGGTAAAAATTTGATTAAAAATTCAGTTTTGATTTCATTACGGTGGGATTGATGCACAACTCTCCTTCTAGCCTTTTATGTACAGCCCCATTTGCTATTAGATTATATTAAGTACTCTTTCTTAATATAAATGTTACTCGTAGAGATTTATCTCTGTTAATCCCCACCCAGCCCTCAATGGGAAAGTGGACATCGATGGATTGAAATGAGATGCTGCCGTCCGTTGGATGGGACGTCACGTTGTAGCTCCGTGTGTAGGATAGCCATACTCATGCACATTACAGAACATGCTGGATAGCTTTAAATGGGTCCCTTGTTTCCGCCCTATTCTCAGCCCATGGAATCCTTTCGACCTGGTCGTTTAGCAGTGGCCTTAAATGGGTTTCAAAGTTGAGGAGACAACCTGCCATAGGCGAATTCTCTTGTTACGTTAGATGGCGCGCATTGGTCTTTTCTCCCCTACTGACGCACCTGAGATTTTTAAACATTCCTTTTTTTCACTTTATTTGTTGGAAGAAGACACAAATACATTATCACGGCGTGAAATAGAACTGAACGTTTCGAAAGCAAAAAGATCATCAGCCTGATCATCAGTGATTAAGTGGCGTAAGAATAGACTGAAGGGTTGACAAATGTGAAACTTGTTTACATATTTTGAATAAATATAAAAAACTTTACATGCATTTAGTTTCTACTCTTGAAAATATCACTTTAATTAACAAGAAAAAGGATTTTAATTTACCAGTTCTACTACTTCAATCTTCTTACATTCAAGTGAAAATCGTGCAACTTCGAATTTTGTAATCAGTTCGTAGTTCGTTTCATATCAATTGCTCTGAGTTAGAACTGCAAACGTTCTATGTAATTTGATTAACAAAGTAATTGAGTGCTAATTCGATAAATGAAGTAGGTCTTTTTTTTTTAAATTACACTACTTTATATGCATAACGTAGAAAATACAGATACACACATTTCTGTCATTACTATTACAGAAGTGCAAAAATGGCAATGTAATTAAAAACCAAATTACCATAATATCAAAAATAGTTCAGATTGCACGGTATAATAATAATTTTAAATATGTTTAACGAGTCTCTATTTGAAGAATTTAAGCGGTTAACGGTTACAAACTGAATACAAAATTCAGCATACTTTTTTTAAAAATTGTTTCGAACAATAATCAATTGCTTCTATTTCTGATAGCAAAATCTTTTGCTAGAGATGCTATAATATCAGATCACGTGACACTTCTTCTTGCCGAACTTGTTATGAAAGTGTAATGTTTCAGTTTCGTTGCCAGATTCAGTAGACCAGGGAGTGCGCAAACTCGTGTCCGCGGGCCAATCCCGGGCCTTTAATCAATTTTATCCTGCCCGCGCCAAAAATGTCAAATACGTTTTCTTTCGCCAAGCTCAGTTAGATTGAACGATGATTTAATTTAGACGAAAGACGAAAATTCTAACAACATTATAAAAATAGCTACAACATCATTGAAAGCGAATATCCTTTCTGGTATCCAGTCGCATTCACCACATCTACTTTAGTTTTCACGTTAAAATGAAATTTGTATTAATGCTTATTTTCATTTATTATATTGTACTTATGTATATATGACATAAAATGCAATAAACATAACTAAACATTCTTGTTCTTTTAGTACCACCCCACCCCAATTATTGGCTCACAGCAAACGTAATATTTTTATTTCTGCTGAATGTCAAAAACGTTTGTGTATCCTAGACATTGTTAGTTTCTTAATATGTCGGGAGAGAAGGGTATTATACACTTAAAAAGGCGACTTCAGTGGAAAAAATGCCAATATCATTTATCATATATGAGCAACGTTTCTTTCAACATTGTAATATATTATCATTAATAAAAATAAAGCTTGTTAACTTATTATCCATTGGGAGTCTTTGTTTCATATTGTTCCCTGATTCTACGATAATGCCATTTAGACCATTGTCGGCAAAATTTACTCAAATGTAGAAAAAAACGTTCTATTAAAATTTTGATCATTACATCTGAATTCGAACTGATTTAACAACTGGTGATACTTTAAAATGCAGTTTCTATCCCCAATTCTCGTCATTAATCGATAAGGGTAAAATCTCTTTAGAGAAAGTATATTTCTCTATGACCGTCTTTCTGCTTTAACTTGATTGTTATTTACTATCAATTAAAAATAATAAATAATAGTTAAGCAGCTCTATTAAAGACCTAAATCTCTTTTCACACTTTATTAATAAGAACTTCTCATTTTGTTTTTTCGAAGAGTAAAAATCGATTGCATAGAGCATGTATAATTTAAAGTTTATTTTTATTTAAAAAAAATGAGAACTTAATTTTAAAGTTTCGAAAGAGTCCAAGAAATCTCCTATTTCTTATTATTTTATGCTCCTCTTTTTGTTCAGATCATCACCGCCCTCAAGACGTGGACAGATGTCCAAGTCTTGATGCTTTCACATAGGTCTTTTCTCGCTGAATAGTTATGTTAAATTTAGTAGCTTGTGAGGATTGATCTTGCTCAGCCTTTAGCTGCATAGCCTCTACACTTTTGTATACAGGGAGATTAAAATTTCGAATATTTCCCATGGACAGGGGGATATCCCATTAAAGACCCTTTATCCGTTGGAAAGCGGAGATTTGCATAATACAACAGTTAACCGACTGAAGGCTATATAAACTCCATTGTTGGTAATCAATTTTCAAACCAAATATTTGCCAATGAGATTTACTTAACTATTCGTTAAGTGTTTGGAGAGTGCTATTTAAGTGCAACAAAGTGGGAAATCAGTAATCCACACTCTTCATTTGCTACTCAAATAAAGCTACCATAAAAGTGGCTCCGTTGAACTGAGGAATCACAACGTCTATCCAAAGAATTTAAAGAAAGGAAAATTATCCAGAAAAAGAATATAATGATTGCTTAAGGATTTGTTTTCTAACACACACTGAGCTGTCTCCAATGGCTTATTGGATGTCGTTGGATTGGTGGGATTTACAGGGTTAAGGGGTCACCTGGGTTAGATGACTGAGTAAGTGAAGGTGTAGATTGTCTCCTACATCAATTGGAACCTGTTAATTCGAGGTAATTTTTCAGGTTCAGATTTTTCTTTTTTCTTTTTCAAAGTGAATAAATGCTCACTTCGGGTCCATTAAATCTGGTGAATCAGCAGACCTTCAACTACTGGTAGTCAAACTTCAACCTTCCTGATCACCAACTACTGGTAGCGAAAGCTCTAATCGCCAGTCGCTGGTCGAGATGAGAAGGTGCCTTATTAAGGTTTCTGCAGATGAGCTCAAGGTCTAATCTTTTTATAATTAGATCTTGAGCAAGATGCCATATATTTCCATTTAATACGTTCAGCAGAGAATTCTGATTGACGCTTTAATGGACGTTTCATGGTATCTGAAGCCCTCTTTTTCCTTCCACACTAGCTGCCTATGTGTGGAGGGGTTTTCTCCGGGTTAGAGCAAAACACTCTGACATGGATGGTGCCTTGACGTGGCGTCAGAGCTTTTCACTAAACCATCCGGCAGACATCTTTTCTATATTGTAGTACATATTTTGTAAACTTTCAATTTATTCCTTTATAAAGTTTAACAGATGTATTCCCTAGTAATTCAGGTATTTACATTTTGCATACATGAAACTATATGGAGATGTAGCCACAAGAGTACATTCGCATGTGGTTTCAAATATTGTACATTATTTCAATTTACAACCAAAGATGACACTATTAGGCACTTATAAGTAAAATCATTTTTGTGACCTAAAAGGTCGAAAATGTTTATCGCAATATTCACTATAAAATAAAGAAATACCTCAGTCTAATTGATAACAGAAAACACGTTTTCTACATCTGTAAAATTTTGAATCCCTTTCTTAACTAAAGTAAACTAAGTCAAACTTAACAATTTTTTTAAGTAGGTAAAACTGAGTAAAACGAAACAATTTTTTAAAAATTCTTATGTAGTTGGGTAGACTGTTGTATAAATTTGGAGCTAGGTAAATAGAATGTTTCTATAAAATACTTTTATGAGAAAGCAATTCAAATGATATACTTTTTACCTGATCAAATATTTTGCATATCCTAACGTTTGATAGCATACTGTAGGACACACAGAGTTCTATATATGTATACAGGGTGATTCAGAATTCATCATCAATATTTAGTGGGGAGGAAGGGAATAAGAAAAGAAAGAGATTTCACATAGGAAAGTATGGGGGCAGACGAACGCATGGTGGTGTAGAGGGAGCTGTGTGTACACACCTCTCATACAGAAGCAGGACTGTTTGATGCGTGCAGTCAGTTGTCATTCGACAAGGTGAATTTGCAGAAGTAACATGAACCGGTATACGTGGAATGAATGTGCAGATATGCATGTAACTTACGGTGCGGCAGGAGAAAGATGTCTTCGAGCCAGGCAATTGTATGCAGCGCGCTTCCCAAACCGCCGTGTGCCACAGCATCAAATGGTTTCACGTATTCATCGCCAACTGCGTGAAACAGGATCGTTTGCTGCTAGTAATGTTAATCGAGGGAGGCGCAGATCGGCACGGTGTGTAGCAGTAGAGGAAGCTGTCCTACAGGAAATCGAGGAACAACCTGGTGCTAGCACACGAGGTATGGCTAGGCAGTTTGGAATTTCGCAAGCAACAGCGTGGCGGATATTACACGATGAAGGGTTACATACGTTTCATCTGCAAAGAGTGCAATTATTGGCAGCAGACGACCATCCCAAGCGTGTTATTTTTTGTCAGTGGTTCATGCAGAGAACAGTCGTTGATCCCAACTTCCCAACGTATGTTCTTTTCACCGATGAGGCGTTGTTCACTCGAGAGGGTGTCTTCAACACACACAATTGGCATGTGTGGGCTCATCAGAACCCACACGGTACAAGACCTGGAGCTGCGCAACAACGTTTTGCTGTCAATGTGTGGACTGGGATTGTCGGTGACTGTTTGTTGGGCCCGTATTTACTACCATCCCGTTTGGACGGTGCCAAGTACCTAACATTTCTTCAGACTGTGTTACCGGATCTTCTGAACGAGGTTCCTGATGGTAGTCTCCGGCGAATGTGGTTCCAGCATGACGGCGCTCCTGCACATTTCGCAAATGCTGTGCGTGCTTACCTACGCAGACAGTTTGGTGGTCAATGGATTGGCCGCGGTGGACCGGTTTCTTGGCCACCACGTTCACCGGATTTATCTCCAATCGATTTCTTTGTATGGGGTGCTATGAAAAACATGGTGTACGAGACCCCTGTTGATAGTGCTATGGATCTTGTAGCACGCATATCAGTTGCTGCCTCAAACATCCGGGAAATGCCAGGCATCTTCCACAGGGTCCGGCTGTCCATGCAACGCCGTTGTGAGTCATGCATTCTAGCACATGGTCGGCAGTTCGAGCACCTCTTGTAAGTCTGTACAACCAATGCAAAGAAATGTTACATGTAAGATAATAAATGTTTTTTCCTTACCACTTCCTTCTTATGTGTTCTTTCCATCATTGAACTGGGGTCATTTTGCCCTACTACATGGCATATGCGCCCATGCTTTCCTATGTGAAATCTCCTTCGTTTCTTATTACCTACCTCCCCACCAAATATTGATGATGAATTCTGAATCACCCTGTATAACTGTATGGTTTTGCGAATGATAGCAAGCAAATATGTGATATTAAAGTTTTTGTTAAGAATGTTTGTTTGTTTAGTTAACTTGTATCTATTTATTACCTATCTTAACTTGCATTATATCCAATTTGTATTATTAAACATTTATTGTGGTTGTTTACGCACATAAATACTCTTGTGTATAAATAGAACTGTTTTGTTAAATGCATCTGTATGAAGACAAATAATAAATAATAATGTATAAAATAAATAAATAACATTAACAGACAAATAATAAGTAATAATACAACAAAATTAAAATTGATCTACGAAATTTCTGGAAAGTGTGATATTTAAAATAAAAGAGGATGACATCAAAGAGAAACCAGAGGAAAATATTTAGAATTCACAACCAACAGTTGGTCTACATTCATGCCACTATCTTCGCTATATTCAAGCACTATCTTCACTGTATTCAAGCCACTATTCTCTCTGTATTCTGCTAATACTGGGTTTAGAGGGAGAATTGTCTTAATCTGGGTGGGATCTGAACCCTATCATGTTATCAGGAAGTCGTCGGTTTAAGATCCCATCCGACTCAGGACAAGTTTCCAGGACCTCAGGACCTGGAAACAGCAGAATACAGCATTATACTTCAAGTTCTCAGGACCCAGTAACAGCAGAATACAGTGAAGATATAGTAGCTTGAATATACATCAATGGATCACTATGAATACAAATGTTTCAGAATACAGCATTATACTTCAAGTTCTCAGGACCCAGTAACAGCAGAATACAGTGAAGATATAGCAGCTTGAATATACACCAATGGATCACTATGAATACAAATGTTTATGAATATTGGTAACTAAATAAACCAACATTCACAATGCATGGAGAGATGTACAAAATTATACCAGTTGGATCGCCTTGGGATCCTGCTGGTGTTTTGCACGAGCCTGAAACAGCTCCGATGGATGGAGACTATTTCTGCAATCATGGTATCTATTTGAGGCGAAAGTAGCAAAAGAGGAATTCTTGATCTACGGCCGGTAGCCTAGCGGTCAGAGCACCTGACATATTCCACTGGGCAACAAAATTTCCTAAAAGCATGCCTCTGAGATAAAAGTAAACATTTCTTAAATATTTCAAGGTACTGAACACGAATATGACAATAAAAATGGAAAATTGGCTATGATATCTGAGATATCCGCAATAGTTTCTTATATAATAGAGTAATGCGTACATATGACATGTATCAGTAAAACTCCGCTTTTACTTCCAACATCGGTTTGCCCGTCGCTTGTACAGCTGCTCAGGAAAATCAACAGTAGTCAGCCAACATTGAAGTGGACCAGTTTCCCTGGTCAACCATGGAAATCTAAGTGGGAATGAAGAAAGTGGATCTTTAAGGACATATTGCAGCCAAGTTTGTGATACAGAGACAACATGTCCTTAACCAGTTTCTTGTAGTTGTCTGCCCTGACATTCCCGAGGAATTTGGTTGACACCAGACGAAACGCGTCCCAAGCCTTTTTCTCGTCACCTTTAAGCAGGTTGTCGGACATCTGGTATCTGAACAGCTCGCGGATCTGAGGATCCACAAAAATTCCCTCTTTAATTTTCGCTTCGCTGAGTCGAGAGAATTTGTCAGCAAAGTACTTCAAAGCTTATGCAGTCCAGCCCATGGCTTTTACGAAGTTTTTCATCACACCGAGTTTGAAGTGTAGTGACGGTAGCAGGATTTTATGCGTTTCTGTCAGTGCTGGGTGTTCCATATTCTTCTCTCCGACATTTTTTCAGAGATTTCGTCTGAGGCCAGTTTCTCTTCACGAAGTGCAAAGTCTTTGCTCGGCTGTCTCATTCACATAAGAAACAGCAGTACTTCATATATCCCAGCTGCAGACCCATCAACAGAGCCACTACCTTCAAGTCACAACAGAGATGCCAGTCATACTTGCTGTATTGAAGACAGTTCAGCTGTTTTAGGTTGTCGTAGGTTTCTTTCATGTAGGCAGCGTGTCCGACCGGAATGGATGGAAGTCAATTTCCATTATGCAGCAACACAGCCTTGAGACTCGATTTCGAGGAGTCTATGAATAGTCGCCATTCTTGGTGGTCATGTTTGATTCCGAGGGAAATTTTTAGGAGATTCCGAGGCTTTTTATTATGGAAAATTCGCCAGAAAATTTTAGAGCTTCAAATATTTCTGATTAGATTCCATTAGGTATGCCACCCCGTTTATTTAATGGACTTTTAAAATAATAAGTGAAATGGTGAAGTAACATAAAATACGTACATTGATGCAGTCATTTTAATTGTTGAGATTCCTTATTATTTGTAGTGTATATTTATTATATTTGTGCCATTTGTTTTTAATATATTTTACAATGTCATCATCAATTGTAAGCTATTTTCTGTTTCCTGAAAGAGTCTAGTTTTATGGCATTGTAATTTGTATGAAATGCTTCTCAGAAATGTGTGAAACTTAGGAGGAGCTTGACTTCCTGTGATCATAGTTAAGGAAGACTAGAGTGTGCCGGCGACGTCGATGAAAAACCTTCCTCCTCTTGTGCGCTATGGAGATGCTTACAGTTAGATAAAGTTTTATGGTAATACATGGACGGTGTTGTCGCTTTGCTCAGTGGATATCCTCAGGGCAATTAGCGGTGGAAGAAATGGTTCAGTGATGTCATGAGCAGATTCGTAGTGGACGTCAAAGAGTTAAATTGTATGTCTCTTGAGAATAATTACAAGTGACTTAAAGTCTGTGGTGATAGAGAAGTCAATGGGATTGAGATCAGAGGCAAGATCTTAATGTTTCTAGCCCGAGGCGACTAAACTCATCATATATACCATTAAATTAAAATAAGCAGATATACTATAATTAAAATAGGTAATTCCTGTAGTTAAAAAAATAGTTTCATTCGGAATTCCGCAGAACTTTATTCTGGACCCTTTATTCTTTTTATATGTATAAGTGATATATCATTATTTAATTAAAAAATATTTTCTTATTTACAAATGATATTTAATAATGAATGACAACAATAATTTTAATCGCTATGACCTGTTACCTAGTTATATTGTATAACAACATTATATATCTATATACCTATGTATACAACATTATATACAGGGTGAATCTGAAAAAGTGGGCAAAACTTTACGGGGTGGTAGAACGCAGCTATACGAACAATATTCGTCATAGAACGTATGGGCAGAACGCAAACGGCGAGCCGCTAGGTGGCGTTGGAAATGGTATAAAAGGGTCGGTCCTCGCACCCAACGGCATTTCTATCGTGGATTGCCGAGAGGATGGCTGGTTATACTAACCACGAAATGTCGGATATGCACTTTGTGTACGGTGCGGCGGACGGGAATGCAAGTGAGGCACAGAGTATCTCCTCTCCTTCTTGTGTTCATTCTTTAAATGTGACAGCGGAAAACTACCTTTTAACTTCTCACCGCTTGCGTTCCGACCATACATTCTATGACGAATATTGCTCGTATAGCTGCGTTCTACCACCCCATAAAGTTTTGCCCACTTTTTCAGATTCACCCTGTATAGTATATACCTATATAGATAAATATTTTTGATGGAATTTGCATATTTCTAAAATATGTAAATATCTCAGATTATCTGCTCTAAATATTCAAATATTATTACCATATTTCTTCGATTCTAAGACGCACTTTTTTTCCCATATAAACGTCTCTGAAAACAGGGTGCGTCTTAGAATCGCAGTTTTTTTGTTTTTTTTTCGAATTTTCCCGCACTTTGCACACGGCACCATACGTTTTGGTTTTACGCAGAATCCAAGTTTGACCGTTATCGCATTCTTCAATTCCATTGGAGAATAAAGTGGCGTGGGTATTTTCCCAAGCTTTCCAAATGTGAAGCCACCGTTATTTCATTATAGTAGAGCTCATTCAGCGACAACTAGGAAGTTGGAACCTGGCTGTTAATTGACTACCTTCCGGAAAAATTAAGAAGCCGGCATCAAAATTGGCGGAATGGGTATCAACAGCTTGGAAGCTGATCCCAGAAAAAAATAGTGCAGCACTCATTTAAAAAATGTTGCGTCACCAACTCTCTCGATGGCTCAGAAGACGATATATTATGAGATAATAGAGATAAAGATGGCTCAGAAGAATAAGACTATGAATGTGAAGTAGACTCTGATATTGTTTCAGATGCAGATATCGACGACTCAGAAGAATCAAACTCTGATATTGATTCAGAAGGAAGTAATGAATAACATACCTACTGATAAATAGGTGGTATTGTTGTTAGTAAATTGAATTCTATTATGATAAAAATATTTGTTATAAATATTTTAGCGTTTTATTTATTTTTTTTAGAATCAAAGTTTTTTTGTTGGTCGTATTAAAATTAAGGTGCATCTTACAATCGATGGCGTCTTAGAATCGAAGAAATACGGTATATATATTTAATGCAAAAACATGAATTTTATTCTACAAATCTATGCAAATGAATTATGATATATCCATTCCAGGTACGTTCCCAGGATTTTTGCGCGTGTATGTTTTCTGGGGGATGGGCAGGAATTTTGTTTGTGTATTGTGTATGTGTGAGGGAGGTGGGTCTGAAAATGACACTTGAATAGAATTTCCCAATTACTAAAATATTCCACCGGACAGGAGAGATTAAAACGATATTCTATATCAATAAATGATATTCTATATTAATTTTATAGCTTATTTTTATATCTATTTCATAGTGTCCAACATATACTTTGGCGCTAAAATAAAACTATACAAATACACCTGTTTTAGATTTAAAAGTTTCAAAGCAGGTAGAGAAGTGCGAAATTTCGTATAAGACAACCGGATTTTCAAGGGAGGGGTTCGAACCCCTTGGCTACAAGCCATCCTGATACCTCCCCTACCGCTCACGGTACCTGAAAACAATAAATATAATTTTCCATTTCTTCAAGTTTATAAACAATAGTTTCATATTCTGCATTACATAATGCTTTTTTTTAACTCTATTGTTTCACACTCCTCTGATTATGAATATCAAATAGATCATTATTCTGATAAATTTGACAGTAGCTTCAGAACCTTTAAATTTAAGGCAAATGTAATTTTACATTAGTGAACTCAAATGCATCAGCAAAAAACTTGCCTTCGAGCTCCGAGCACAGTGGCAGAGATCGTGGTCTGAACAGCTTCAGAAGAAGCTCTTTGACATCAAATTCAATTCCTCTTAAGTTATTGGTTTATTACTCATTCGTCTTTTTCTATGGACGGAAAACGAACCTAAATCCGAGTTTCGCGACACCATTTTAACTATCAAGCATATTTTACTTGATTATATCACTTTTAACCTGGAACGGCATATATACACAGTCGTATCAGAATAATACGACCACCTACCATACATATATGGGTAGGTGGTCATATTATTCTGATACGATTGTGTATTTTACCTTTAATGATTGTACATCGGAGTCTGTATAATTGGAATATTTTATCTTATTCTTCTCTTAACAACCTGTTTTTGTTTTGTTTTATTTTAGATGCAAATGAAAATTCTCTTTGGGTTGGATAAGATTTGATAAATTATTATAATTCACACTTTTAGAAACTCCCAAAAGCTTTAATTGCGCCCTTGAAAATTTCAAAATTTTAAACGAATATTGCAAACGATCTATTTGGCAGGAAATCTGATACTTTAGTGGTGGTGTGTGATGATCAAGGGTTTACAATGGCAGCAACAATTTATCCTTTCACCACCAGCGGGATTGGAAACGCAACATTTTGTTTTGAAAGTTAAGTGAAAATTTCTCTTTCAGTTGAATTGATACTAACGAATAGTGATGAGTCGTTCGCGAACGATTCGTTCACAATGAACGAATCAGGTAAGTGAGTCATTCGTTCGAGACTCCTTTCTGAAAGAAATCGATTCTTTGAATCATTTGCCCTCATCCTGAATTATTTTTTGCTTTTCATAACAAAACAGAAAGTCAGTAATTAACTGAAAAACTACAGAAGCAAAAACTATTGTAATGAAAAATCACTTTTTTAATGCAAAATTCCTTTCGAAGGAGACCAAAGAATCAGACTGAACGAATCGGCCGTACTCACTCAATGAATTCTTTAAGGCCTATCGTTCGCGAAAGAGTCGAATCAGAATTAACGAATCGGACGTAATGGCTCAAGCGAATCCTTTGACTCCTTTTGTTCGCGAATCAGAGGGACTGACCTCACGACCTCTTCCAGACTAAAACGATGCTTTTGATTCCTTTGACTCTGCGAATGATGAGTCCTTCGCGGGAGATATTGATTTAACACCACATACCTTGAGCTTCTTTTATTTATTAATAATAAATATAGGTAAATGAAATGAAGGGAAAGTTGACTAAAATAAATGAAGTCAATTTAGTAGTTGCTATAATTTAATAATCTATAATTATCTTAAATATTTATTTCAGCAATTTCTTCAAATAAAGCAGTTATCTTATGTTTAGGCATTGAATATTTTTTTAAATTTCCATTGTTCAATTATAGTTTGTTAGATTTTTTCAGGTGATATTTTAATAACCGGTAAATGGAACCATTTCAAATCTATTGAAGTTGTGTTTCAATTTCTACGTACATTTCAAAATATTCAAAATATTTCAAAATATATTCAAAATATTATAGTTTTTAAAATATATTTAATTTCGAAATAACATAATTTAGTTATTGAAATTAAAATAATCGTTTTTTAATTAATTACTCCAATATTTAAAACAGTTCACCTACTAGATTACACCAAACAGCAACCGATTCGAATCACTCGGAGAATCAAATGAGTCAAACGAACGAATCAAATGAGTCAAACGAAACACTTTAAGTGAGTCGATTCCAATGAAATCCGACAAATCTACCGACTGAACCAACCCCATTCCACAATGGGCAATTAGTTCGCGACAATGGATTTCAAAGATCTTTGATAGTTGCCTACCTCGAACCTTCAGGTCAAAGTTTGCTTTTAGTAAATAAGAAAATCCTGATATTGTTATAAATATTCCACGTGACTGAAAACCGATACATGCTTTCATACTAAATAACAAACACTAAGTCTTAAAATGTTTTAGCAATTGGAGTAAGTCTGACAGTCACCAACTCTGAAGAATTACTTAAAGTCACAACTATATAAATTTTCAGGACGAATGTACCGTATCATACGTTTCTACAGAGGAAGCTCTAGGCGACTCAATGTATACAAGAGTACTATTTAAATATAATTCAAAGTAAATAAATTGCTACTTAAATACAATTCACAGTAAACAAAAGTACTACTTACACACAATAAGCCCAGTATAGAAATTTCAGTATTACTGGTTTACTTACGAATAACATTAATATTAAAATACTTCTTTTTAAGTTCCATTCTACATTTAAAAATGATTTAATTTCATTACATTGCAAAGAGACACTTTGCACATTTCTTGAAAAGTCCTGGGTCTCCGAAGGAGAAGCATATTTTAAATGGCCATGGAATATTATTAGAGTTCCGTAACAGAATTTGGTCCCATTCTCTTCGGCTACCGGAAATTTTGATTCACCTTGAATATATATTTTCTATTTTTTAATGCTGTAAAAATTTACGGTGCCAAATACATCATTGTCGTGTTCGCAAATATTATAAAATTTCATTTTAAGTAAAAAATGTTATTAAGGATTAAATGAATACTATATAAATCACCGTAGCATAGATACAACTTTAGATTAAATGGAGCATCTATGTAGATTGAAAAATATTTTTAGTCACTTAATCATGCACTATTACGTCGTTTCCTGATCATATCAATTGATAGGTATTGGACTTACTTTTATATTCCTTCTTGATGCAGAGACAGCTCCTCCAGACTGAAGATTTCGCATTCTTGTGTTTTTTTTTCGGATAAGGCTCCCAGTAACTAAAAGAGAAAGGATAATCATTGTATGAAAAACAAAAGATGAATTGTAACGAGACAACTTTTCATAAAATGTTTGAAATACTATGAAGGTTTATTCAGATAGCTATAGGTCTATTCAGATAGTGTATAACATTCCCGCACACGGCTTAATGTCCCATCCGGCGAACAGCAGCCATTCCAAGCCCATCGGTACCCCCCCCCCCCCCCTACTGACTGTGAGCAAGGCGGGAGTTTTGAGGAGATAAATTTCAACAGTGGTGCAGCTGGAACTCGAAACTGGAAACTACAAATTACAGGCCAGGCGCGATACAGACTGAGCCAATCGGGATCGGTTGGCTCAGTCTATATCGCGTCAGTTTGTATCTTCAGATAGTGAAATAACTTGTGTCTAAATTTCAGTTACCTTCGGTATTTGAAGGTACGTCTCCAATTACATTGCGTAGATCGTCTGGAGTAAGAGTAGTATGTATTCCTTTCACAAAGTTATTATTACTGGCTTAGTTTGCTTTCCGGGGGCGGATGAAAATGAATAAATCCTCCCGATTCTTATTATTTTGACCGTGATCGATTATTAATACATTACGTTGTACCTTTTTAACTATTTATAATTTTTTTGGGTCTCTAAATGGTAGCTAGGCATAAACTGGAATGATGATGCACAGAACCGGTCAGGTCTAGCGCCTAATGTCCGACCCGGCCTTCTCGTCGCGCAGGCAATCAGTACCTTTCAAAAGAGATATTCTCTTTTAGAAGGGAAAAGAAGGGGAGGGCTGCCAGCTCAGTGTGGCCTACTGATCTGATCATCTATGGCCAATTTTTCTTTTTTTCAACCCTGCTGAGAAACTTCATAGGATCCTGGTGCTGACCATTTATACTCACTATACTGGACTGGTTTATGGATTTGAGCTTGATTATGGATCCTGGACTTGCTGCACTAATGGGCCTCTGTTGAGGGAGATCTGCCGCTGTGTTTTCTATTTGCTTGTGGGTTGCCAACCCTTTTTGAACAGATGCACGGGATACCTTATATCAGCTGGTGGATAATCTTGATCACAGGCCATCGCAGGTATCTTAACCCTCACTTAATTAATTGAGCATTGTCAATCCTAAACTGGAGTAATGTGCCTCAGGCAGGCCATATGGCTCTTGAAAAGGTTTACTTGAAAATGTGGTGTCTGAAGTTCCTACCAGCATTGGTGACTTCAGCATTTAGCGGAGGAGGGAGAGGTCTTTGCCCCATGCCTGCGATCAAGGGGCTGTTTGATATTGTTGGCATCTACCTCTCTCAATAAAACTAATTTCTTTAAAAATCTTATTAATCATTTTCTCTCTACAGGTACGTGGAACGTGAGGGTTTTATATAGAGATTATTCTCTTAATGTCCTAACGCAGAAATTATAACCTATTCTAGGCTTGCAAGAGATCAGATGAACAGGGAAAGGCGAGATACTTAAAAATAACTTTAAATTTCTTTTTTGAGGCAGGGAGAATGGAAAGTATATATCCAAGGTTAATAAGTTTGCTTCTCGGCAGACATGCCAGTGATGCTCTTCTGTTATGACTGCATTAATAAAAGATTTCTTAGAGACGAGGCCCCCGGTTGTGTCCGTAGCCCATGGCTATATGATAATTTTGTATGTATATACAGGGTGATTCAAAACTATTGTGCCAAACTTTAAGGGATGATAGAACACACCTAAACAAGCACTTTCGTCATACAATGCATGGTCGGAACTCAAGTGGTGAAGCGCTAAGGGTTAGCAGTTACTGTGTCAGGAAATTAAGAAACACAAGAATGACAGAAGAGGTTTTAAATAATTGCAGAAATTACAGGACAGAACGTACAGAATTTTATTGAACAATTTACAGAAACTGCTCAAAAGAGCGACCGCCAACATTCATCAAAAGGCTTAACACCTTCGACGTAGTGATCGGCGTACATGGGCGAAAACACCAGGCATTTCTCGGATAGCGGCAGCGGCAATAGAAATCCTGGCAACAAGGTCCTCATTGGAATCGATGGGGCTATCGTAGATGATTCTTTTCATATGGTCCCATAGGAAAAAGTCCAGGCATGAGAGATCGGGCGATCGTGGCGGCCAAGCGATGGGACCACCCCGACCAATCCATCGTCCTGGAATTATTGCATCCAAGGGGTTCAGCACATCCACGCTGAAATGGGGTGGTGCTCCATTGTGTTGGAACCACATACGTGTTTGAATGTTTGATGGAACAGGGTTCAGTAATTCTGGCAAGACGTTTTGTAAAAATACAAGGTACATTCTCCCTTTCAGTCGGGCTGGCAGAAGGTATGGGCCAATCAAATGTTCATGGAGGATTCCAGCCCAAACATTTGTGGAGAAACGCTGCTGGTACGAATGTGGACGTATGACATGCGGATTACTGGTGGCCCACACATGTGAATTGTGGGTATTAAAAATGCCCTCATGTGTAAAGGTGCATTCGTCAGTGAATAAGACATGTGCATCAAAGTTCGGTTGCGCTGCAGTTTGCTGCAGGACCCACTGTGCAAAATCCACACGAGGCCGATAATCTGCAAGTGTCCCTCTGTGCATGGTAGGGGTGTAATCGTTCGTCTCATAGAACTCGCCACACCGTCGATTGGGGCACACATATGGCATGGGAAATTGCTCGCGTGCTACATTCGGGACGATCTCCAACCCTATGTAGAATTTGCTCTGTAACACATGGCATCCTCACACTGCTTGCACGCCCTGTATCCTGCAAGCTGCTGACAAAAAAGCCCGTTTCGCACAGATACCAGTGCAATCGCTAAAAGGTTTTACGATCAGACATGCGTCTGGTCGGAAAGCGCTCCCAGTACAGTCTTTTGGCTTCCCTCGCATTCACATCCACAGCTCTGTATGTGAAATGCATGTCCGCCTTCTCCTGATTCGTGAAACAATTCATTCGTTCTGCAATCCACGGTAGAAATGATGACGAGTGCGAAAACCAGCGCTTATAAGTGTTTACTAGAATGCACCCTCTAACGCTTCACCGCTTGAAGTGCTTGTTTAGGTGAGTTCTATCACCCCTTAAAGTTTGGCCCAAGAGTTTTGAATCACTCTCTCTATATATATTTGTGTATAAAAAGGAGGAGAAAATGTTATACTGCATTGAAAATCCAGTTTCTTGGCTCCCTCTCTCCCTTTTCGCATTTTTTTTCGGCTCGGATGCGTTTCTTGTCCCCCCCCCCCCAACCATCACTTTTTTCTAGATCCGGATCTGAATACAGCTAATATTTATATAGATGGATATATATATATAGCAAAATGAGCCATAGCGTTCGAAATCTACTCCCATTAGAGGTAAGGGCTTAATTTTTGCTAATGCATAGTGTGAATGGGAATATTTTTATGTGAAAATTGGGGCCTAGTATTTAGTAATTTATGTATAATTCAAAAGTTTCAAATTAAAAATCGAAACATGAACTGTTCCAAAACAGTTAAAATTTTATTTTTTGATACGTCACAAATTCCATGAGTTTGGTGTAACATGACCTAAATATTAGGTCAACGTGCATTGTAATAAGCCCGGTTGCAAATGAAGGCTGTTATTAATAACTCTTTACGCTTACTCATCATTACATATTAATCCGTTTTTGAGTTTCAAATCCTTATAGTGCACTACCTGTTTTAATTAAATTTGTAGCCAATTTTTGTAGCCTGTTAAATATTCTAGAGCGCATAACTGAATTCTGGACAAATATTGTCTAAATTCTAGATTTAGATATATTTTATTGATCTTTATCTTTAGACATGTTTATTCATTAAAAATCATATTGACGATATATTGAGCTCTGAATGCAATATTCTATTGTGATAACATGGAACTGTTTCTATTTTTCTGTCCTGTACCTTTATGTACTAAACACATATGATAATTAAATTACACCAGGAAACGTAGAGTGCAAAAGTGCTTGGGTGGCTTCACATCTGGATTTCTTCAAAGATTTCTAGCAAACATAAAATTGTGCTTTCACCCTCTGTAACGAAATTAAAAATCCTCTTCCACCCAGCCAGCCCACATAAACATATGAAATCACACTACAAAAAAAAAACATTTCCGGCAAGGGAAAGATACATTCATAGCTAATTTCTAAAATAAGCTATTTACGAAAAGTATCACTAGCGATAAATTGATCTCAGTAACTATAATAACATATATAATATAATATGCTATAATAAGCATATTCATCGAAGAGCCAAAACATTATGACCGCTTGCCTAATATGATGTTGGTCCTCCACGAGTCGCCAAAAACAGCTCTGACTTCGCAAGGCATGGGCACTACAAGATTTTTAAAAGTATCTGGTACCAACATGTTATCAGCAAAACAGTTCTGACTTGGCAAGGCATGGGTGCTACAAGATTTCTAAAGGTATCAGGTACCAACACGTTATCAGCAGATCCTTTAACTCTTGTAAGCTACGTGATAAGATTACGTGATACTTATAAGATCGGATATGCTCTTCCAACACAAACAACAGATGCTCAATTGGATTGATGTCTGGAGAAGTTGAAGATCAGGGCAATACCTGGAAGTCTTCCGCATGTTCTGTGAACCATTATCGAATAATACGGGCAGTGTCGCATGGCGCATTATGCTGCTGAAAGAAGGCACTTGTAGAGGGATATACCGTTGCCCTGAAAGGATGTAGCTGGTCTGCAATGATGTTTACGTAGGTGGTAGACGTCATAGTTTCCTACACATGAATGACTGATCCAAGGTTTCCAAGCAGAACATTGTCAAAGCATTACACTTCCTCCACTGGCTTGATTTCATCCCACGTTGCATCCTGGTGCCAACACTTTCCCAGATAAACGATGCACACGTACCCAGCCGCCCACATAGTGCAAGAGGAAATAAGATTCTTCGGACCAGACGACATTCTTCCAATCATTCAAAGTCCAGATTTGATACTCGCGTACGCATTATAGGCGCTTTCGACGATGAACCAAAATTAGAATGAGTACTCAGAGCAGTCTCTGGCTACGCAGCTCCATTTTCAGCAGGGTTCGATGTACTGTGTGTTGTGACACATTACCTCCGTCACCAGTATTCAAATTACGGGCGAGTTGTGTCACAGTATCCTTCTGTTGGTTCGTACCATACGGGATAGCTTTCACTCATCTCTTGCATCTTTGAGCTGTAGTCGGTCCACACCTTGGCAGGGGTTCGTGGTTTTTCCCTCGTCGGACCACATTTTGAAAGTACTAATCACGCCTGACCGTGAGCACCCCACAAGCCTTGCCGTTTCGGAAATGCTCTGACCTAGTCGTCTGGCCATAACAATTTGGCCTCTGTCAAACTCACTTTGGTTCGCTGCCATTCCCATCTGAAGAACAAGAATAACACTGATTATCAGAGCTCAGTATCAGGTGTTATTTAAACCGTTTCATGACCTTCACACGCGTCGTCGTCGTTTAATTGCAGTTGCTTCGATTTGCTTAAAGATGCTCGGTTCATAATGTTTTGGCTCTTCGGTATAAAAAAGGCGTTACTAGTCATAAAAGTTTACTACAAAAAGCCCACTAAAACACAAATTATAATTGTTAAAAGAGACTGCGTACTAAAATAGATGAAAATTTAGAACTTTGTGTAATGATTCAATTAATTTTGAAACTATTTAGAATGAGTAAAACTACAGTTTGCTGCTAAATGTTTCCAACATATTACGTTGTTGCAAATGAAATGGTTTAAATGTTAATGAAACATTAAACAGCTCTAATTTTGTTAAAAATAACTTAATCAAAATATGACGAACAGATTCAATACACTTCTGACACCGCAAAACAAGTGCATATATGCCTTTATGCCGTTGGTTAAAAATTCTGCGTTCCTGGAAGCGATTTAGTTCTTCGAAGACGTTTTTAACTACTGTCTCAATGATGAATGCTTTGCCCATTAAAAAGGGTAGTCAATTAGTGACAGCTCTGGTGAATAAGCTGGGTGAGCAAGAGTCTCATACTGTAAATTGTGGCGTTTCCAGACCATTATTTGTGAAATGTGAGGTAGAGCATTATCATAGAGCAGTAGGACGCCATGTCTATTATCCAATGCAGGTTGCTTCTTGCATATTTTGTCATACATTTTTGGAGTTACGCACATTTCTCTGCATTTATTGTATTACCAGATTTTAGGAATGAATAATGAATAACACCGGCTGCAGACTACCAAACGTTCACCATATCTTTCTTAGGGCGAAGATTAGGCTTTGTCGTATAGGATCCATTTTATTTTCACACGTTATAACTCTATACGAAAACAGATCCCTTTGGTTTCGTTTGAGAAAAGAAGTGCACACTTTAAGTCGACGTGTTTTGAGTGTACGTTAATAGACGAGGAACTCATTTGTCCAACTTCTTCACTTTCCCAATGGCTTCAAGGTGACGGGAAACTTCAATAATGCACGACTATTTGCCTGCGATATCTCGTACAATTTGGTGTGTATCGGATTCAATTAAAGCCTTCAATTAATCATTATCGATTGCTTCTTTGTGTCGACCACGTAGCTGATTTTAAAGGCTGATGTCGCTAGATCGAAAACTTTCAATTTAGATCTGGATTTTAGATCTGCAAACTTCATTAGCTGCACATTCCACGAGAAAAACGTAAAATATCTAGCATAAATATATCGTTTGCCACATGCATTCAAATTTTTTTAATTTTCCCTCTTTCCACCGTTAGAAGGCGAAATTACAACTTTCGGCGATTCGGACAGTGCGAACAGTAATTTCATTCATACCTATATAATACAAAATAATTTTTTATTCTGAAAATTATCAATTAAGCCTTAAACCTACCCACCATGTGGTAACGGGGCAATTCATTGTTGTCAATGCAAACTCATAACCTTCACATTCAAACGCTAAAAGTTCAAACTTCTGTCGAAATTTCTTCAAACAAAATACATCGTTTGTAATATTTATTAAAATTTGGCAAAATTCAACTTTTTTTTCCAATCGTTAGAAGGCGAAATTTAAAATACGTGAAGATTCGGTAAATGCGATTCGCAATAATTAGTCAATACCCATTGAACACAAAATTTTATTTCTAAAAACTGACAACTGTCTCTTAGAATAAAACGTGTGGGTTTCGGGCAACGCCTTTTGTTTAGGGTACAACTAATTTTTGTCAAAAAAACCTCATAAACTTCGCATTTCATCAAGAAATTTTCAAATTTCTAGCACAAATACGCCGTTTGTAATATTTATTCAAATTTTGCAATTTTGCAATTTTTCTGCAGTTCCCAGGTTCGAGACCCACCTAGGCCAGAGTTGAGATTTATCTCTGCAAAACTCCCCGCCCTGCCCTCGATCAGTAAGGAACACCGATGGCTTTGGGATGGCCGCGGTCCATCGGATAGGGCGTTAAGTCATGGCCCCGTGTGCAGAAGAGACCATACTCTGTGCACATTAAAGAACATGCTGGATGGCCCTAACGGGAGGCTACCATGTCTCCCAATAACTGTACCAGTAAGTTTCCTCCCCCAACCTTCTCTGAGACTTCAGGGCCTTGTGACATGGCCATTTAGCCAAGTGTGTGCAAAAAAAAGTGTCGCTCAGAGGTATATATAGAATATAGAATATTTCGCAACAAATAATATTGAAATTCTAGATTTGATTCAGATCTTAATATTCAGTTATATTTTTCCATAAAAATTTTATTTTAAAAGTTATAGAACTTTAAAATTAAACATTTAGTAATTATTCCACAGTGAATATAACATAAAAAGGGAATGAAATATAACTGCAATAATGCATTAATCTGTACCTAAAATATGCTTTTTCTGAAGGAATTTGGCATCATTTTTGCTCAATGCTTCAAATCGTCACAATTTCTATACTTAAATTGGTTTCAGTCCCGGATTTTAATGTATGGACGTAGAATTTCTTTTTGAATATCAATGAACATAATTGTTCAGTATGTGAATCCTCTCTGTTTCGAGCGGGCGGGGTGGCTCTAGTCCGCAGTACCCAAGTTCGAATAGTACTTGGGCCAGTGTTGAGATTTATCTGCGAAAAACTCCGCACCCTCGGTCAATAGGGGACATCGTTGGTCATGGGAAGGCAATGGTCCGTCGGATAGGATGTTAAGCCATGGCCCCGTTTGCAGAAGTGCCATACGCTGTTCACGTTAAAGGACACGGTGGATCAACTTAACGAGAAGCTATCATTTGTCTCCCAACAGCTATTCCAGTGGTTCCTTCTCGCAACCTCCTCTGAATTTTCGGGGTCCTTGTGACCTGGGTTGTTTTATCTCTGAGCGGCACTTTTTTGCACACAATGGGCTAAATGGCCAGGTCACACGGACCCCGAAGGCTCAGAGAAGGTTGGGGGAGGAGACCCACTGGAACAACTGTTGGGAGACAGATTGTAGCCTCCCGTCAAAGTTATTCAGGGTGTTCTTTAACGTGCACATGGTATGGCTCTCCCGCACACAAGGTTAAGGCTTAACGTCCCATCCGACGGACGGCAGCCTTTCTAAGCCCATCGGTATCCCCTACTGACCGTGGCAGGGAGGGAAATTTTGCGGAGATAAATCTCAACTCTGACCCAGTTGGGACTCGAACCTGGGAATTACAGATTACGAGACTTTCGCACTACTGAAGGAGCCACCCCCGCTCCTCCTTGTGACCTGGCCATTTAGACCATTGTGTGCAACAAAAGTACCGCTCAGAGGTGAAACAACCCCAACTCTGCAATTGCCAACTTTTTCCACCGTAGAGGGCGCAATTTGAACTTTCGGGAGATTAGAAAAATGCGAATCGTATTATTTCATGAATATCCATCCAACTACACTTCTCAATTTATATCTGAAAACTACTTGAATGTCTACAGAAGGACAGCCAGACGACAAAGTGGAAACATTGGATCTCTTTTTTTTTCCAATTAAACAAAACAAGAACATTTACCACGAAATTTCTCGTTACTTTCTGCTATCCAAATTAACGCCTTAGTGGGTTTTTACCTTAAAGGGAGTTCTAGGCCAACTATGCGGTTTTTTTTCACTCGGTCCACGATAATTCACGGCACCATCTAGTGCAGGTCTGGGCAAACGTTTCAGCTGAAGGGCCGTATAGAAAGCTGAAACTGAATGGCGGGTCGCATATGAAACTGAAATGGAATGAAGGGCAGCCAAAGAAATATATAATCAGTTACGTATGTATAACAAAAGCAAAAACATCTAAAGTGAAATTTAAACAATATAATTTTAATTGATTATATTAACGAGAATTCGCTTCGCCGAAGTTTGGCTTCCTGTCTTCTATATTTTTTCCCCTTTTACAATTTTTTTGTCATCTGTAGCTTGCAGGCCGTAGTTTCCGAGGCCTCATCTAGTGTGAAGTCGTACTGTGCCCAGGTCGCACGTAGTGTGAAGTCGTAGTGTGCCCAGGTCGCATGCAGCGTGAAGTCGTGCCCCTATGACAAAATTATGCCCTGATGATGTAAAGAAAGTGCCTCTTCAATGACTTCGATAGTCAACATTTTCATTAGGATCTGCTTTACCACAGCACGAGGTAAATTTGTCAATAAAGCTCGTAGATATATTCACCATTAATATATAAGGGTAGACAGGGATGAGATAGCAGTGCCTAAGTTCGTTACAGGGGACAAAACAGCTAGCACCTGTCCTACTTTTATGAGCCCTCCAACTAAAAAAAATACAGCATTCTCTCCATAACATATTGTTGCCGACCGAAGCGAAGTTGAGAATCTACCGCTCCTTCAGGTATTAATAATTTATGCTCTTAATAGGTAATAAAATTATCGTTTGTTTCTTAGTGAATCAGTTGCATTTAAAAAAATTCGCCTAGAACTCCTTCAAGCGTAGAGATGCTATGCATGAAAAAAAATTACTTATTTTTTGCAAATTTCGAAGGGAAATTAACATTTTTAATAATCCAACAATAACTTCCTTTAAATCTCCATTCTTAATTTTAAAATATAAAATATTTATCCAATATAATATTTTTGCTTAAAACAAACTCTTCCCTTCATAAGTCCTTTACCCACTTTTTTTCCGGCGGGATTGGCTCAATTGGAAGCGCGCAAGGCTCGCATTCTCTAGTTCAAAGTTTCGAGAACAACCTGTGCTAGAATTGAGATTTATTCCGTTGAAGTCTCGTCCTGCCCTCGGTCAGAAAGGGGCACCGATGAGCTTTGAAACGATGCCGTCCATCGGATGAAAGGGAAAGCCGTGGTCCAAGTGCAGGATAACTATACCCTGTAAAATATCATTTTAACCTTTCATGTTCGGTGGAATATTTCAGTATTTTGGAAACCCTACTCAAGTCTTATTCTCTGCTTAAGAGTTAAAGTGTGAGGTCACGAAGTTTAAATGAAAGTAGGAAAACCGGGAAAAATGGACCCTTCCCTCTCCCCCTCCACCGACAACTAAAATCTGAGTACGTGCCTGTACGGACGTACAGACAGACTACAAAGTGAAAACGTTATCCCGTTTTCGTTTGAAAGAGATATAAAAGCGATGAGAGAAAAACAAACGGAACAGAGATACTTCTTAATTTATATATTCTATTATGCATCTTCCAACATGCACCCTAAAATATCCACGAATTCATTCACTGAATTTCTGTTAATTCCAAAGCAAAATAGGGAGGGAACAGTCGATTTGTTACGATCGGCATGCTTTTTTTTAAGGCGCGTAAAGAAAAATTGTTATTTTAAAAATTTTCAATTTATATATTTTACTTAGTACCAAATAATATCTATTTGGGTTGCGTCACCTCTGAGGAGCACTTTTTTTTGCACACAATTGGGGCGTCCTATGGCCGAGCTGTTGGCATGCTTGGCTACTGATCAAAGGGTCCCTGGTAAGACATGGATGCTTGTGTTGTCTTCATGCTGAGATCCTGTCATTCTCACAGACATTCTACTGTGGCGTATTAAACTGGCAGGCTCCTGTCAGACTACTGTGGACAAGCAGCTGCTTCAGGGAATATTTATTTATTTTTATAGGTTAAATGGCCAGTTCATAGGAAACCCAGACTCAGAGAAAGTTATAGCTGGGCGATTTATTCGAAACTGGAAACTGCAGATTATGAGCCTGGCACGCAACTTACTGAATCCACCCCGTTCCCAATTATTTCGAACACCCCTTTTTTAAGGGTCCAAGAAATCATGGAGGGGGTAGTTTTATAACCTATGCCACTGCTTTACTTGCTTTCCTTTAATATAACTCGTCGGGAATGGATGGGGAATAAACATTCTCACAAACCAAAAAATGACGACCAAAAAATATTACGAAAATAGGTAAAAATAAACTTTATTCCTCTTGTTTCTTTGTTGATGATGTATCATCAATTAATTTTTCGACAAATATATCCTAAGAAACTGTCTTCCGTTTATGCTTTCGGAAATCAACGAAATTAGGCACATCGTTTTCAGGAATAAAAATATTTATCACGCAGTTATTTAGTTGAAACAATTTTCATTTAATTATTAATCTCGAATCTCTTTTAGGGAATTATCTGGCACCGAGTTTAAAAAAATAAATAGAACATCCGGCTAGTCTACATAGAACAAAGAATAACGTCACTTTAACAACGCGCTGCAAACAATGGATGAGACGTTGTCCAAAATACGCAACAAAGTCACAATTCGAAACGACCGTTACCTCGAGTAGAACTTCACTTCATGCTTTTTCGCTGTGGTATTAAAACGTGCTTTGATATTGCTATCATTTAAAATATCGCTAGATATGACTACTATGGATGATTCTGCGAGTTACTTAAAGTGTCATGAGGAGTTTGAATATGTCCGAGACCTGGGGGAAGGAGGATTGGGTCAGGTTTTTGAGATGCTGGATAAGAAGACAGGAAAGAACGTGGCAGTAAAACGTGAGGCGACCTTCCCCAGGTGAAGAAATATATTGGCCACAACTTCATCATAGATGTGTTGTTTCTCTGTATAAGACTTTAGTACTTGGAGATAGAATGGCCTTCGTAATGCCTTTGATGAAAAGAAACTTACATGATACGATTTACGATTCGGATTTTATTAATGACGCTAACAGTTTCATCAGGAAGAGGAAGTATACTTTTCACATACTAAGTGGGCTTGCCTATTTGCACGGTCGTAACTTAGCTCATATGGACTTGAAGGAAGAGAACATCATGATCCATCTAACTTCAGATCGTGCGCTCCTGACAGATTTTTCGTTTCTGGCTAACATTGAAAGTGTGGATAGCTACACGTTCGGGGCGCCCTGCACTTATCTACCTCCTGAAGTATTGTCAACCCGTTGGCAAGTCCCAGTTCATGGTGTACCATTTGAGATGTGGACGTTTGGAATCACCTGTCTTCAGTTTTTCACTCGAATGGCCTTTACAAGAATGTTGGACATCATTTCTAAGCAACCCACGTTCGATGACCATATGTTTCCTATTTTGAGCGAGTTGTTCGTCAGCCGGAATATGCATTTGGTGTTAGCTAAAATGCATCCCTCTGCTTCTGTCTCTCTGGAAACTGCTGAACTATTCGTTGAGTTCCTCGGAAAGTTCCTCTGCATGGAACCAGCGATGAGATTAGGTGCAGAACAAGGTCTCAAGCATCCTTTCATGAATATTCCAGAAAGCATGCAGGAATTGGAAGATGAAGACGGATCAGAAAAAGATGATATAGTTGTTGCTGAAAGTGGTCCCCCAAGAGATGATGAACCTCCGAAAGAGATGAAAGTAAGGAGGGTGGTCGGAATGTGCTTACGAGCAAGGATGTGGTTATCGAAGAAGAAAAGAAAGTTAAGTGCCAGAGTCAGAAGAATGATCTGCTGTTTGCAGCCCGGAACGTTCTTGATGGAATAAATTATATCTTGTTTAGGAAATGTTAAAAAGAGACATCTTAGTCCACAAAAGAAAGAGAGACAAAAATATATATTCTATTATTGTGGCCAATATATTTCCAGTGATGATATCTGTGAAAGTAAGAGAAAAAATGAAAGGAAAAGAGAAAAAAAAAGAATAAAAACAGCCCTTTTCAGGGCTCCCCGGCCTGCGAATGGTTGCTACACTTTAGCTGGAGACAGCATTGAATATAAAGAAAATTGTGTTAGCAACTTAACGTCCTACCCCGCCTTCTCGTGGTGCAGGCTGTTAGTACCTAACAGAAGATGTAATGTTTCTTCTGTTGGGGAACCGAAGGGGAGGGCTGCCAGATTAGAATGACCAATTCATCTGCTCTCATTACTTCATTTTAATCACAATCCTTCCAAATTGCACATCCTTTCTCAAGGTATTGACTTTGCTATGGTTTTAATACAAAATGCATTACTAAAAACTGTTGAAATCTGTTTCAAAATTAAGATTATTACAGAGAATGCTCGAATAACTGCCATTGGAAATATTGCAAATGTTGTTAGGTTACCATGAACTTTTAGTGGGAGATATTGAGGATTATGAGCATAGCCATAATATGACACACAATAATAGAAATATTTTCCATTGTTCAAAGTAACATGTTGAAGGTTACAGTAATCATGGGTTGGATGTTTTACGTTTGAGCAGCATTTTTGGCACACAATGGGCAAAATCGTCAAGTCTCAGTGATGGTTGGGGAAGTGAAACTAGAAGAGCTAGAAATCCTGTGCCGATGCCATCCTGCACATTCTTAATGTGCACAAGGAATGGGCTCTGTTAAACATGGGTAAATTTCATGTCCTATTGGACGGCAGTCTTTTCAAGCCCATCGGTGTCCTCTTTCTGACTGAGGGCAGGACTTTAGCAGAGATAAATCTCAACACTGGAATAGTTGGAACTCGAACCTGGGAACTACAGATTACGAGACTGGTACACTACCATCCCTGTCAGCGAGGATCACTCATATAAACGTGATGAAGAAAAGTTACACTCCACTGAATGTTAATAAAATTAAATGTTAATAAAACGAAAATATAAAATCTAATTCTTGAAAATACTCTAGCAATTTTCCAAACATAACCTTGTCCATCCCAGGCAGCTCAGGTACACTAACGTAAATAGGTATGGAAAGTCACATTCAGAGCTCCCTAACTTTGAAAATAAGCTTTTTCCAGAAAAATGTCACTGGAGATGAATTGAACATCTCAGTCAAAGCTTTCTTTGAATGAGACTTATTTGAATTTCTTGTTCTTGATTTTCAACAATATTCGTGTGATATTTAAACAGCTTTAACGCTTGAAGCATTTAAAAGCAGCATCCCTGAAGGTAAAATTTATTTCAAAAACCCATTAAAACATACATTATAATTGTTACAAAAAACTGCTTACTAATTTAAAAATTAATTAGTCACAATACGAATATTTGCAAATTAAATTTATGCATAATTACTGTATATATATATACTTGATCAAATATATTCAGTGGGCTACTTCTATTCAGATATTTAATTTTCCATCTGTTATTTTACATTATAAGGAAATTGATTCTTGTTCCAATTAGCAAACTTCCTAATTCTGTTTGGGGGACAAACTTTTAAAAACGGCACCAGGAACCCACTATCCAAGGAAGTCATGATTGATTATCGAGTTCGACTTGGGCCAGCATTGGGATTTATTTCTGCAAAACCCTCATCCTGCCTCGAACAATAGGGATGCCAGATAAAATGTCAGTTCACTTAAGCTGTGTGAGAGTTCTATTATGCTACGTTTTGGCGCCGTATCTGTCTAACAGTAGGATAATCTGCTCAATCCATTCCCATGCTCTTCAAGGCTTCTGGATTACCATACAATCTTTTCTTGGTCCCAGCAGGGCTACTTCTTCGCCTAGACACTCTAGGCACGTGCTTAGAGCCCGTAAATCTGAGGGGCCCGGAAAGAACTCGGAACGCATCGAAAAATTATAATAGATTTTATTTTTTGTGACAAGTAAATTTATAATTGTGATGAAAATGCTTATGGGAGAACCGATTCATGTCTCATTATCATATACCCAGGGTCAATGGTTCCTGATCCTTGGCGTCGTGTATTGGATCCATCTTGAACCCACTGGCGCCATAGATGTACGATGGTGCTGGGATTGTGGCCAAGGTTGGCCACATCTCTGTACGACAAACCAGCTTCTCTAAGGTCGATGATTCTTCGACGCTCAAAGTCTGTTAACTGTTGGAACGGCTGTCGACGCCTAAGTAGAGGTTTAGAACAATTTCCTCAACGTTTTTCGACTAGGGAGCTTTGGTTGTCTTTATATGTGTCTGACTGCTCCGCACTTGTGAAGTCAGCTAGCGCCTGTCCAATCGTTTCGATTGTCCTGCAAACTAATAATTTCCATGCATTTACATCCCTAAATTTCGTCACATTTGCTTAACTTCCTGCAAGTGTTGCATGTTTTATTTCCTGCAATGTATATCATAATTTCCGATTATCTATGACTCAAAACGCACCAAGAACCAATTTTTCGCCCTCCACCTCCTGTGATTTACGTATATTTGACCTCTGATCTCGAAAGATTCATCACATCCAAAATTTCGCAACATTTCCGATAGCTAAGACCCAAAAACCTCATGGAATCAGTTTTTAGTTTTCTAGCATCGATAGATCAAATTTTGACTTCGAACGACCTTGCGAATCTGAAATTTAACAAATTTTCTGTCACTTACAACAGAATCATCCCTGGACACCAACTTTCATGTTTCCAGTATTCTATACCTCTATGACTTATATTTGACCTTAAAGGACACGTGGAGGGCAATTGTTTTTAATTCTCAGCGCAAGAGACTAGTGATTGCAGCACTGAATACCAGTTAGCCGGTTACTAGATGTTTCTTTTGATTTTTCGAGTATCCGAGTACCTGGGTAATTTTGTTCATATATTCAATTATAATCGGAAAATTTTCATAATTACAATTATTGTCGGAAAGTTACAGACACAATTAAATAAGTAAAATACAAAATACCACCTCAAGCAGCTGCATGCCACAGAGGTCTGACGGGAGCGTGTCAGTTTAATACAGCATAGTAGAATGTTTATGAAGATGGCGAGAGCTCAGCAGAAAGACAACACAGACATCTATGCCTTACTCGGGGATCGAACCAAGGTCACTTTGATTAACAATAAAGCGAGCTAATCACTCGGTCACGGGACGGCTAACACAGTCACAATGATATTAATTAAAATCAGAAATTCTTTTCTTAAAATTTCAATAAAATAATCTGGAAATCTTTGTTAAAAGATGCAAAAATATATCTGTAAATAGTGCCACCATGCATTCGCCTTCGAGGCATAGAAAATTCAACTATTAATGAGCTTTTCTTTCGGGTGTGAAATGTTTAAACCTCCATACCTGTTTAAATACGAAAAGAACATTGGGAATATCGATATTTAGATAGAATTGATTGAGATCTTTAACATGCTTTTAGTCACATTTTTCCATAAAACACCTAGTTTAAAAGTCCCATTGCTATAACATGGGGTGGGATGGTCTTAATTCAATGATCACTCAGTGTATATTCACTCTGTTACTCTGCACGCCCAAAGGTTACGTTTGTCACAAAACTTCTTGTGATTCATAACTGTACAGAGTTATATTTTGAATCGTTTATCTATCCTTTTTAAAAGATAACGAAATGAGGGACGAATTCTTTATAAGCTTTATTACTCCTTTCGCTATACGCTTTCATTCGACATATAACGCGTTACTATTGGCTCCCTTATTTGAAAACTATAGTGGTACAGAAGTTTGCCACCATTTTGTAGCAAAAAACACATAGTAGTAGGGCCTAACCACTGTGTAGCTGTCTCTGTAATTGCCCAACTTTAATTCCACTAAACATATATTTTATAAAACAGGGGCATTATGAAGGATTATTGTCCAAAGAAAAGTATTATAGAACAAATAAAACATTCATGCTACCTGCAGACATGTGGATTTCTGATCATGTGACTCACTATTGGAATAACTTGACCTCCACTACAATATGAACCAAAAGGGCAGGAAACATCATGCAAACAGATGTAAGCTCCTGTATGATGCGATCTTGAGTGTAAAGGGAAAAACCTTGGGCAGGATGGATAGGAACACACCACCTCCTGAAATATAGGAAACACCTTTGTTTTAATTCAATCACTTACGACATAGAAAATACTTTTAGAAATACTTACAGGTCTTTCAAATGTAGTTTTATTTTAACGTTTCAAGTGAAGTAAGTTCTGCAATAAAATTGATAGTCAGATTACATTGATTGGTTACATTATAAAAAAGATTCACAACTGAACAGAGTTGATAATGCATAAACAAATATTAACCAGAAAACTTTGTTAAACTCTAACATTACATATACAATACTTCATTTTAAAACACTCGATCCTGAAAGCAAACGGCTTATCAATAGATGAGACATGAGCCAGGCACGTACCCAGGATTCAGCTTCGGGGGAGTCCGGAAATTTTGTTTCGGTGGGGATCGGAGAATTTTGTTTCGTTAGAGGTCCGAGAATTCAGTTTCGAGGAAGCTCTGAAAATGTAGCTTCAGGGGATGGCGGGGGAAGGGGTATCTGAGAATAAGACTTGAGTAGGATTTCCCAATTACTAAAGTATTCCCCCGAACAGGAAAGGTTAAAATGATATTCTATACACAATGAGATGTTATAATTTTTTTAATCTATTCTTGTCGGCAGACATTAAATACGGGACTGAGATAAAATTATACAAATGTTGTAGATTTCAAATCAGGTAGAAAAGTTTGAGATTTAGTATGAGACGCCAAGATTTTCAGTGGGAGTGTTTCAAACCCCCCGCCCCCTCTGAATACGTTCCTGATAATGGCATTGGTATACCACAGAGTATACCAATTATATATATATGAGTATACCAATATTATATATATATATTATATATATATAATATATATATAATATATATATAATATATAGGATATGTTATAATTAATTAGCAATCAAAAACAACTTTTCTTCCGTGTACTATTCATAAAAAAATAATTTATTTATGATTAATTAGCAATATTCAGGTTTCGACTGCCTCTGTGGCAGTCGAAACCTGAATATTGCTAATTAATCATACAGTGAAAAATTTATTACGGTTTCATAGGCTAGTCTTTTAATTTCAACCTCCATTTTTTTACGCGTTCAGAAACAAAATATCTCGGAGCATAATAATATCATTAATATCTCTGGGGTTAATGGAAAATACTGGATTTTTATAACTCCGGGGTTTTTACCAATACCAGTTTCCTGTTTAAAGAATCTAACAGCTGTTTGATACAGAGGTCTGACAGGAACCTGCCAGTATGTTGCGCAAGAGGGAATTCATGCGAGGAAGGCGAAACTTCAGCAGAAAGGCAACAGAGAAAAGAAATATCCGTACCTGATCCAGGGTTCGAGTCTAGGTCCCTTTGATCAGTAGTCAAGCACGCTAACCACTGGTCCACCGGGACTATAGTACATATATATATATAATCTCAAATATTTTATAGAAACATATTTGACCTCTAGAAAAGGGATAATTGAAGTTAAATTCTGGACCAGCAAGCATCTCTGCCTACAACAGAGTGTAGGCAAAACACGATACAATGTGAAACGATTAACATGAACATCAGAGGGCTAGTGTAAATATTTCGTTTTAAAGTTATTCCATGTCAGATCAACTGAAATCAAGACCTCGACCTTTCCGAGTAAACAGAAAGAAACTAATTTATTTTGCCTTTGTGTCCAATAGTTTTCATGATATAACCGTTCAATATTGCCAAAGAAAACTTCAATATTTGAACGACAGTGCAAAACCCATTAACACGAAAGTTAAGGGACCATTGAAAACACTCATGTTAACAATATATTGATAAATTAGATATATTATTGATGAACTGATGGTCAGAGAGGGGTCGGAATGAGAGTCTAGAAATCAAGAAGCGCCTTGATTTACAACCCCTAGCTATCAAATACAACGAAACGTTAGTTTGAACGCGACGTCCGACCAGGGGAGTTGCAACACGTGACGTGCATAATGCGTTTCTACTGTTCGTGAACGATGGCGCGTCAACTCAGTTGTTACTCCAAATTAAAAGTCCACGGAACAGTTAATTTGTTGTGGGCGAAAAACTGAAATTGTACGGAAATCCATCGGGAATATCCGCCATATACGGGGAAAATGCGGAATCAATATCTCGTCAGGGTATTATTAAGTGTTGCCAACACTTTGAAAACTGCCGTACAGATTTGACAGACAAATACCTCAAAATTAGGCGTGAGATGATTCAGGAAGATTGCTGGATTAAAATTAGTAGTGACTACAATTTATTCGGTAAATTTCAAATATGAAAAAAGCATCTGGGAGAGCAGAGGTTTCGTTAGATGAAGAGGCAAAAAAGCGGTTTTGACCTGATTCGTAGACACTGCAGCTGACATTGCACCCTCAGGGAATGGTCAAATTAATCATATGTTCGGATAAGTTTTTACATAACTTGGACTACTATGAGGAGAAGTAAATTCAGATTGTATCGTCACAAAATATATATGCCGTTCTCATACACTTTGTTGTAGTAAACTAGAAAATTTTTCCTGTTTCTCGGATATTTAAAACAGATTACAATCCTCACAGCAGAAATTTTTATTTCAAACATAACTCATCACATTGAACCACTTTTTATTAATTTTTCCACTTTTTTATTATTTTTTTTTGGGGGGGTGAAGGTTCGAGGAGCGGAAATGAAGGTTGTGGCAGAACATTTATGTAAGTTAAATAAAGAGAAGCCTTATACCGATTTGTAAGTCCTAGCTCCTGTCTTTTGATAGTTCTTGATCAAACAGTAAACAGACAGACCAGTAGAGGAACTCTCCAAAATATTACATATACGTTTACGGTAGGTGATCACAACGATTTTTAGTGCAATAAACCTTATATGAAGCTAAAATGAAAAAATTATTTCCAATAATTTTTATATTATATTTAAATTAAGTAAATTTGTCCCTCTTTTATTCTTCTTTTGTTAGCTAACCTTAACTTGAATTAAAAGGATGTTGTCAGATTTCCATGCCAAGTGGCTATTAAACAGAAAACAATTTTCTATAGAAATTTACACTCTATTTGGATAATTAAAAATATTGGTTGGGAGCTGTAGCGATGAAAAAATTACGTTTTGCTAACTGAAATTTAGTCAATTGAAATTCGATAAAAACACTCTTGAACATCAAACTCAAAGTTAGAGAGTGTGACTTTAAATTATCTTCTGATGGGTGGGATACCAACTCCTGGACAAATGTTATCAAGCCGTGTGGTTGGTTCGTTCAGCAAGTCAGGTGTTTCCATGAGTTCGTATATCACACGGTTGAAGGCAATTTTTCCTCTAACTTTGAATTTGATGTTCAAGATTGTGTTTTCATTGAACTACAGTGATAAAAAAATAATAACAGCAAACTAATCACAATGCTCATGGAAAAATCTAAAAAATTCTAAACTAATTTGAAAATTTTGCTATTTAATTATGAATGAGAAGTTTATTTGAAAAACAAACTTCATATAATCTAAATGCAAAATAAAAAAAATTGTTAGCTTAAAACATAAATTTAATCTGCGATATTTCATTTTACACTGCAAAACACGCCACAGAAATGTTATTGCAAGAACATGAATTTCAATGTGCTATACATAAAAATAGAGTTCTCTTTAAACTTTGATCATACTGCTATATCAATTCGAACAATGAAAATCTCACCTTCCAGTTGTCCGATCTTCTCAATATTGTTCAAAGTTAATATATTCGAGCTTCTTCAGTCGACCTATATTTTCTAAAACAACAAAGAGACGTTAATTTAATTTTAAAATAATTTAAACTTTAATATAAAGATAAAAGTTATGTATATCAATAAAAGTTGTGAAATTTTCAAAACATCTGGTCATTAAACTTTTAGTAGAAAAGTGGTCTCCAAAATCGGATGAGCGAAAAAAAATAATGATTTTAAATTGCCAGAAAAAATATATATTGCTAATATATTTAAATTTCGAGTTCATTTTACCTACGCGCTTGAGAATCTGGTGGAATTCGTTTGAGAATTTTCTCTGGAAACATGTTCAACCAGTCCTGACTAGTACGTGGTTAAAAGACAGTTTCATAAAGATGTCTGGGCATACAATGTGGAGCGCAGAGAGAGCACGGTTGCCAAGTTTAGCCTTTTAATGGATTTATCATCCGGCAACCCTGAGAGGGGGGGGGGGAGACTGAGTCGCGCTTACTTACTCATTCGATTTCAACTAGTAACAGTAGATTAGCACTAATCAAAACAGCATTGCGTTTTTAGTCTTCTGAGTCTTTTATCAGTTTTCCTCGTTTACTTCAATACGGATAAATTGATTTTTGAATTATATCTAGTTTTTCAACCTCATAAGATGTAACCAATAGAAATAAACTGAAAGTAGAACTCGACCTTCGAATCGTAATATTATAAGATGTCAAATCAGGTTTATTAGAAATTTATGAAATAGTCACATTGTTCTAATTAAATTATATTTTTATGTTTATTTTCATCCTATCTTATTTCAATTGTATACTTATAAGTATAAAATAACAAATACCTCCTCCAGTAGCTGCTTGCTGAAGTGGTCCGACAGTTTAAACGCTATATTTTAAAGTATGTAAGGATTGCAGGATTTCAGCAATATAAATAACATAAACATCCATGCCTTACACGGGGCTCGAACCCAGGTCCCTTTTATCAGTAGCGAAGCGTGCTAACCAATGAGCCACGGGATGGCCTACTTACAAATAAATATATGAAACATAAATATAAATATATCTGCATACATATTGAAGGTTGATATAGTGGTTCGTGATGAAATAAAGTTTGCATACCACTGCAGTAGACAGTTAATTATGACAACCCACTTAATAAGCGGGAGGCCGCCTCGAATTCCAATAACTGATTGAAGGCATGGCATGGATGCCATTAGGTTATATCTCTGGAAATACGCTGAGCCAGACTTCACTGTAAAATCACCCCTTCCCCACAGTTGAGTAACTGTAATCGATGGGGTTCAGACCTGGTAAGTTGTGGCCATGTAAAAGGGTTAAGCCGTCGTCTAATGTTTTGAAAAACCAATCTTGTTACGAGCTCGGATATGGTTGAAAGATTCCATCACCATTGGCGAACGTTAGCTTTTTAGGGTGTACTTAATCTTCAAATACTTAACACTCTCTGTACCTCGTCTCACCTATATCAAAAGAACCAAATCCTCCCACCTGACCAGTATTTCTCAAATTTTTTCTCTCATGGTCTCCTTCTAATCTTATTCATTTATCTTTGTGGCTCCTCTTACAGCCACTTTAGTTGAAAAACTGTTCCATGTGGTCCCCCTAGAACTATGGCGTGACCAACTATGGCATATGGACCACGTTGAAAGTCACTTCCCTAGATGATGAAACCACCGTCACTTCCTCAATCAATTGCTTCATTCTTCTTTTGCAATACATGTAGCCGTCAGTCTGCATGTGCAAACAAAAATTCGATTCATCAGACTACAACTTTTCCAATCGTCCATGATCCATACCTGATGTTTCAGACACCATTTAAGGTGCAGGTTTCAATGTTTTGAGTTAAAAGTTACAGAAATCTATCGTGACATCCGAAACGATAATGAGTTCGACTGAATTGTCCTACTGAAAATTTGTTGTGACTTTCCAGCGTTGAACTCTCAGGCGATGGTGAGAGTCTCAACTATTGTCTGCCTGTTGGAGGATTTTTAAACCTGCAGAATGAAATCCATCTTTCACCTTATATGCGCACTTTCTATTTCCCATCACAAACACTCTTGTAACAGTTGCTCTGAAACAACCAACACGACAAGTTATTTCTAAGAAAGAGGCAGCCACATACCAACCGATATATCCAAGTAACATCTCTTTAAAATTCTAACGTTTTTACTTAGACAGATTCTTGATAAATGTTTAGTTTCGAAAAACTCTGATACTAGGTTCTATAGATTTCAAAAAGGCTCGTAACTCTATTTATTGATCGTCATAATTTGTGGTTGATATTGTGATCGCATTGCATAAATAAAAAATAAATATTCCCTCAGCAGCTGCTTTCCACAGAAGTCTTACGGGAGCCTGCAACTTTAATACGCCATAATAGAAGGTGTGAGGATAGCGAAAATAAGCAGAAAAACGACACAAACATTCATGCCTTACCCGGAGCTCGAACCCAGGTTCGTTTGATCAGTAGCCAAGCATGTTACCCACTCGGCCACCGTGACGGCTTCGTATTGCATACCTGGTCAATTAGGTAACATAACGATGGCTTTCTAAAATAACATTGACACTTATATGAGAGTTGCCTTGAATTCCAGATGCTTGCACAGTATCTTGAGCATTAAGTGGTTTTCCTAATAAATAAAAAATAAGCGAAGATTAAGCCAGGTGTAGGAGTCAGCAACCATCTTTGAGGAGTTGGTTTGGTTACGTTATCCCATGTACGCTGCAGATTATGGAATAGAGTTATACATTACATTATGGAATAGAGTCATACATTATGCGCTAGGCAGTGTCAGTCAGGAACTTTTAGGGAGGACCAAATTGCATAGTGTGGTTGGACCTTCGTATTGTATGGCTGCTCAAAGATTATGTACATGTATTCTGTATATTCTTAGTGTTCGTATCTTTTTGCTTTCCACACAATGACGAAACAAAACAATGACACCAAAATGCAAGCAAGTCTTTTACATTTTGAATTGGAGGAGACCATTTGCCACTCTCAACTATCGAAGCTTTGTGTTGTGTTGTGTTGTTTTACCTCTGAGCGGTACTTTTTTGCACACCATGGGCTAAATGGCCAGGTCACAGGGACTCCGAAGGCTCAGAGAAGGTTGGGGGAGGGGACCCACTGGAACAGCTGTTGGGAGACAGATGGTAGCCTCCCGTCAAGGCCATCCAGCGTGTTCTTTAACGTGCACAGAGTATGTCTCTCCCGCACACGGGACCACGGCGTAACGTCCCATCCGACGGACGGCGGCCTTTCGAAGCCCATCGGTGTCCCCTACTGACCGTGGGCAGGGCGGGGAATTTTGACTATCGAAGCATTACAGCATATAATATGGTAGCAGTTTAAATTTCGAGGTAAAATCTGCAGGGCTCCAAATTTTGTTTAGCCTCGGACCTTAACATCAGAATTAGGCTCTGATTTTATCATTCTTTTGAAACGTACAATGCACTACCTGGTTGTCCTTTGTAAAACATTGCCAAGGAGTATTTTATCAGTTTTTAGTAGATTAATTTTAAACAAACCTTCATTTCTTAAAGTGTGAAATACATAACAGAAATAAAGCCTCGCCATTTATTCAGTTAAAACAATATTAACGTCTCAACAGGCATTTAAATTTCCCCAAAAGGAATAAGATGAAATATTTTTTAATTTTGATATAATTTCTTCAACCACAACATTTATGCACCTATTTTATACATCAAATTATTATAAAGATATAATATCTTGAGATCACAACACCACATGTCAACATGCTCAATCCTGAAAAATAGATCTACAATTACCATTGCCTCTCTGAGAAAAACAAACATTATTAAAAATCAATATTAGGAAAATCTTTAACATCTATTAATAATACATTTCAATTTCATAAAAATTCGACATGGTATCCGAAAACATTATTTTGTTTTTAGTAGGATCGTTGTATGATTTCTCAATAGCACTATTTTGCACTTACTAAAATAAATATCCAGAGTTCCCAAAGACTCAAAGAAGTTGATCTGCTGGACAGGAAAAGGGACTAGCTAGAAGACATGGAAGCATCTCGTCAAGGCATCAAGTGAGTTCTTTAACGTTCACTGATATTGAAGAAGGACCATGGGATATTGAAGAAGGACCTAAGAAGAGAGGATCATGGTTTAATGTCTCCTCCGATGAATCAGAATCCCCTTGACATACAGTATAGCGCTAAAAATTCAAATCTCTGCCTATGATAGAATCAGAGTTCGAGTTTAAAATCAGTTTATTTTTTCACTTTTAGAGAGGGGAACGGTCAATCGCTGAATTTCTACAGGAAATTTGCTGCGTTAAATTTATCTATAACAAAACCCGAGTTGGAAAGCTTAAATACTCTTTCCCTCTCCTTCCCATATTGTCAAACATTTTGAATTCCTTCATTCGAGACCAAAATCTAAAACATAAAGAGGTTTGTGCCGGTATCTATCTGTCCGCTTACGCACCCTAAAGAGATTCTCCTGAACTATCACAAAAAAGGAATTTTATATTGATACATTTAATATGTCAATAATATTCAGTTACACATTATTTTTGTTTGATCCTTCTCGATAACTGAATCTTTATCAAAAAGAAAAATTTGCAGTAAAACCTGGATTTTTACGGCCAAAGTCCTTTCACTCAGCGACAAAGTGAGTTCTATGCAAGAGACACTTCTTAATTACTTTGCTTTCGTTTGCTGTCTGAGATTTTGGTTTCATGACTTAGTGTATATATCAATTGTCTTTTTGTGCCCCAAAGCTGTTATTGTTCCTGCTACTAAATTAATCGAATAGGAGCTCATAAGGCCTCAAAGAAGAGTGGCGGGAACTAGAAGTGCATTTCTCTAGTATTAAGGAAAAGTTCAAAATAATTGAGAAGTTAGAAGCTGGTTATCTGTTGCTAATGCAGTATATATGGTGATATTATGTTATTAAAGAAATTGTCTGATATGAAGAAAAGTACAGACAAGGCAAAACAATATGCTCTTAAATCTGATGATGATGCTTTTAGAAGTCGAAAAAACGTTATTCATGATAGCTTAAATACTTGGCATTACCTGTCAGTTACTGTTGCCAACTTTGCAATACAGGAGAACCGTATGTTTTGTTTCGAAGCGATCCCTCCCTCCGAAATATTTTTCTCTCTTCCATTGAAAAGTTTAGAAATTTATATACCAAAACTCAAAATTGCTTTAGAGATATTTTTATTCAAAATTCAGATACCCCAGTCCCCCGTAAGTTTGGTCTGGATCCTCCCCTCGTTCTGAGCATTGGCGTCCCCAGAAAATTTCTAGCTCATAATCAAGAAATGAGACCAAAAAAATGTTGCTATTTCACTGTCTCGTCACTTCTAGAAAACGTAGGAGAGACCCTCCCCACTTTTTTCCCTCTCGGTTGCGCCCTTACCACTGAGAGGTAAAGAATGCATTGTTATGAGTTAATCACATATTAAAAAATAAAAAAAATATGTATTATTTGAGAAACTAAACTTTAATAAAAATTAAATAAATTTCAAAAAAAAAGTTTCAAACACCTTTCTTGAACTTATTTTTAGCAGGTGCCCACATCGTCGCTTTCTGTTTTCACAAATCACTTTATACTCTGCTAGCGTTTCACAATTATGCTGATCCTTGCAATTGCTCTTCTTTTGTTAATTCCGTTACTTGATTAAGTTTCAGACATGGTGCAATATTTGACAGATTAAAAAAATACGCAACACAAAAAAGTTCTAATCATTTTGAGCAGCAAGTTCTATACAATTCGACAAGTTCATCTCGCAGTTACGGATTTTTGTGAGCGATCTTTCTTAAATATCAGACCTTCTTTTGCACATCTCACCGAACTGCATACCTATAACGTACGCTGGTGGATAAAAGTTGAGTTGCAACCATATGTTATGGAAAAGGGAAGCTAACGTTGAAACTCTTTAGCTTCTAAGCTTTTTTTTTTCTTTTTGTAAAACGTGATAGCATCTCAATCAAATACATGAATTTCTCGATTACCGGCAAATTTCCTTCAGTATTTAATGAGTCATGAAAGTTTGAATATTTAACAACAATAATGCCATTTCTAAGATATTGTACAAAATTGACAAATACTGAAAGATTAATTTGCAAAACTTCTAAATTATACTTATTTCAAATAATTAAATCGTTTGAAATAATAATGTTTAGTAAGTCGTAGGTCTGAGATAAATTATTATGACCGGTATTTTTATTTTTAAATATTCAAACTTCCATCACTCATTAAATACTGAATGAGCATTATTGAAAATCGAGATATTTAAATAATATTTAAATCAGATCTTTTTTCTGCTATTACATTTTTTTTAAATATATAATATATATTTCAGAAGTTATAGAGCTTCGATGTTAGCTTCCCATTGACATAATATAGGGTTGCAAATTAACTTTTGTCCACCAATGTACTACAACTTCCTGCTACCCGATTGAAGCAAAAATGTGCGTCAGTTTGAAGCCGAAGTTATGAAAATAGGACAAAGTGCATTCGATTGAAGGTATAAACTGGACGCAGCATATTTTCGTGGAAAACCGGATAGTTGGCAACACTACTCTCAATAAAACCCAACTTTGTTGAATCAACCCATGAATTCAGGCATCATAGTGGGTTGGGTTGTTTTACCTCTGATCGGCAACTTTCTGCAACAATGGGCTACATAGTCAGGTCACAAGGACCCCGAGGGATCAAAGAACTTTGTGGGAAGGCGATCCACTCGACATCTGTTAGGAGACAGATGAATGCATCCCATCAAGGCCATTCAGTGTGTTCTTCAACGTGTACAGGGTATGGCTCTCCGGCACCATCGTTCCCCATCAGAGAGACAGCGGCCTATTCAAACTGTCCCTTACTAAGGGCAGGACAGGGAATTTGGCAGAGATAAATCTCAATGCTGGTTCAGGTAGGACTCGAGCCTGAGAATTGCAGATTACGATTCTGCGCCGCTACCAACTGAGCCGCTGCCGCCGCCATCATCATAGTGGTATGCAAGTTGTTCTACAGAAGGAAGTTTACTAATGAAGAGATCCTCTTTGGCAAAGATCTGAGTGTTGCATTTCATCGGTTGGGATCAATTGATTATCACAAAATTATTATGATGGCAGAAGGGTTTGGTGCTACAGATGTTGTAGAATGGCAGAATGCAGATGAGGAAATTTGGTGTACCAATTAGGCACGCACCTAGGATTTTTGGCTGATATAGCTCCTGATTTTTCAAAGTTATAGTGGTTTATCAGAATAATGGAAACACGTACTGTTTTTGGAGAACGTTTCATTAATAAGCTGTAGGCCCACCTCTGGCTTTCAGAAAACGCAATTCGACGTGGAATAAACCTATACAAGTTATGCACATACGGTGGAATGTGGGACCATTCTTCCTATAAAATATGGACCCCAACTGTGCCAGTGATGCTGGAGGTGAAAAGTGTGATCTGACCTTGCGCTCCAGATATTCCCACAAATGTTCAATAATATTGAGGTCTGGAGATTGAGGTGGTCAGGGTAGCTGCTGTACCTCATCCTCATGCGCTGGAAACCACAATTTGACACGTTTCGCACAATGCACGTGTGCATTATCCGCTTGAAACCAGGGACGGTCATTAGGGAACAGAGACTGCAACATTGGGTGCAGATTGTCCCCGAGAATGGTTTCGCACGTTGCGGATGTGACACCACCCTGCAGAATAACTAATGGCCCAAAGGAATCCATGATATGGCACCCCACAGCATCAGGGATCCATCTCCATACTTCACAGTCAGAACCAAACAGTCGGGGTGGTATGTTCCTACAGGTTTTCGCCAGACGTACACTCTACTAGTGGTAGGAAACAACGTTTATCACGATTCATCAGACCAGATGACACGTTGCCAGTCTTTAGCATCCCAGTTTTTATGTGCTTTGCACCACCTTATACGTTTTGTTGCATTCATGTTGGTAGTCAGAGGATTGTGGATTGCAATACGACCATAAACACAGGCAGAATGAAGTTTCCGACGAACTGTTATGATGGAAACGGGATCATTCCGACTGGTGTTCAGCTCTGCTTCTGTTTGCGGTTCAGTGGTCTTGTGCTTCCGTTGTACAATTGCCAACGTTCTGCTATCCCTGTCTGACAACTTCATATGGCGTCCACATTTGCACGTTTGGAGGCAATACCCTGTCCTTTTTGATAGGTAGTCATAATCTTCGATACAGTTCCTCGTGTTACATCTACTATTTCCGCCGTTGTGGTTACTGAAGCTCCTGCAAGACACCAATGATCATGCCTTTTTGGAGGTCACGGAGATCTGAGATTATTATTTATTATTTATTTATTATTTATTTATTATCAATTACACCACAACAGCTGTTTCACCTGCGCCTGTTGCTGGCTATGTGGTAATCGACGTCATACTATTCCCTTTTACATACCTCACATTGGGAGTGAAATCGTCCCTGTGATATGCATACGGCCATTACGTGTACTCCAGTCGGTGTTTCCATTATTTTGATAAACCCCTGTATATCACCCAAAACTAAACATTAAATGCTGAAATACATTAAAAACATTTTTTTCTAAATAATCGCTGCTAAAATGGGCGTGCATCTTATACCGCCGTGCAATTTATATGGCGTAAACTTACATATATGCTATAAAAATAAGGTAATATGTTTTCAAGTTTCTTTTGGTTTGAGTTTCTGGGGGGATGCAGTCTGAGGACAGCCACTACCCCCCCCCCCCCCCCCCCCCCGACAATCCCTTTGACGAAGAGATTGGTCAATATGTATTGGTTGCTGCCTTGGAAGAACAAGTCATTGGTGATGGGACTTTCCGAAGTCAGAGAAATTGTAGATCAGCGGTGCACGTGCCATTTCGGCATCGGGACGAATAGAAAAATATTACGTTTTCTGTGGGCCAATAATTAGGAGGGGATGCAATAAAAAGTACAAAAATATCTAACTGAATTTATAAAATTTTATTTGCCATGCACAGGTGCAAAATAATAAGTAAAAATTAAATATCAATGAAGAGTTTATTTTAATGTCAAAACTGAAGTGCTTGTCGAAGCAATATGTCAAAAATGGGAATGGATCCCACAAATGATCTGCTGAACATTCAGCTTCAATGACGTTCTAGCTAGTTTCATAATTTTATTCAAATTTTTGTCTTTCGTCTTTTAAAGCACCATTCACTTTCGTAGAACCACATAAAATATATATTATTTATACTGTTTTCATACGGGCCGGATGGAATTGTTAAATGAGCCGTTAGTGCCTACCCTAGAAAAAGATGTGAAAGTCAAGAATGTTATAGCAGGCAATGAAAGCGAATTTATCATCAGCATTTAAAAACTATAAAGCAGAGTGTAATTCATAAGCAGAGTGTAATTCATAAGCAGAGTGTAATTCATGAGGCCTGTAAATGGTAGCTAGGCGTAAACTGGAAGGAGAGCTGTGTACCAATCCCTAGTGATGATGCACAGAACCGTCCAGGTCTAGCACCTAACGTCCGACCCCGCCTTCTCGCGTTGTGCAGGCCGTTAGTACCTTTCAAAAGAGATATTCTCTTTTGGAAGGGAACGGAAGGGGAGGGCTGCCAGTTCAGTATGGCCTACTGATCTGGTCATCTATGGCCACTGTTTTCTTTTTTTTTTCAACCCTGCTTGGGAGTGGTCAACTTCACAGGGTCCTGGTGCTGACCATTTATACCTACTAGACTGGACTTGTTTATGGATTTGAGCTTGATTATGGATCCTGGACTTGCTGCACTGGTGGGCCTCTGTTGAGGGAGAGTCTGCTGCTGTGTTTTCTGTTTGCTTCTGGGTTGCCAGCTCTAAGTGAACAGAGGCATGGGATAACTTATATCAGCTGGTGGATAATCCTAATCAGAGGCCATCGCAGGTACCTGAACCTTACTTAGCTAGTTGGGCATCGTCAAGCCTAAACTGGAGTAATGTGTCTCAGGCAGGTCATATGGCTCTTGAAAAAGTCCACTTGAAAAGGTGGTGCCTGAAGTTCCTACCAGCATCGGTGACTTCAGCCTTTAGCGGAGGAGGAACAGGTCTTTGCCCCAAGCCTGCGATTAGGGGGCTGTTTGATATTGTTGGCCCTACCAATCTCAATAAACCTAATTTGTTTAAAAATCCTACTAATCATTTTCTCTCTGCAGGAACGTGGAACGTGAGGACATTACATAGAGATTATTCTCTTGATGTCCTCATGCAGGAATTCCAGCGCTATAACCTAGATATTCTAGGCTTGCAAGAGACCAGATGGACAGGTAAAGGTGAGATACTTAAAAATAACTTTAAATTTCTCTTTACAGGGAGGGAGGATGGAAAGCATCACCAAGGCGTGGGTCTGCTGCTCAGCAGACATGCTAGTGATGCTCTTCTAGGATACGAGTGCATTAATGAAAGGTTTCTCACAGCAAAATTTAAGACAAGCATTAAACACTTGAATGTTATCTGCTGTTATGCCCCCCACTGAGGATGCCGATGAGGATGAGAAGGATAGGTTTTACGGACAATTTCAGGATATTTTGAATTCTGTCAAGAAAGGCGATATTACCCTTGTTCTTGGTGACTTCAATGCCAAAGTTGGTACCGACTCTGACCTTTGGGGTGGAGTAATAGGCCCTTTTGGTATTGGTAGCTGCAATGACAATGGGCAACGTCTCCTACAGGTAAGTAAACTCAATGGTTTCAGAATAACTAACACATATTACAAACACCGCGACATACATAAGTACACATGGGTTTCACCTGATGGGCTGCATAAGAATATGATTGATTACATATTAATTAACAGCAAATGGGCTAATTCTGTTAGGAATACCAGGGCATATAGGGGAGCTGAAATTGGATTTGATCATTACCTTGTTAAAAGTGTTCTTGCAACTTAAACTTAAAAAGTGTTGTGCTAGGGTTAAAAATTTACCTTTAATACTGAAGCTCTGAAAGACCCAGTTATAGCTAAAGCTTACCATGATAGGTTATTTAGTCATTATAACAGTCATGGTTTGCTTAATACTGAAGTTGAGGAAGAATGGGGCCATTTTAAACAGGCTTTTTTAGAAACTAACAGTACTCTTTTAGGGAAAAAGGAGCAGAGGAGGCAGAATTATTTAAGTGATAAAGCACTTGAGCTTATTTCAGAAAGAAGGAACTGCAGGAATATCCTTAATCAGTATCCTACTAGTCCTAATAGAAAGCATTACAAAGAACTTAATAAACGTGTAAAGGATCAGATAGCTACTGATAAGAATCTTTGGCTTGATGGCCTGGCTGACAAAGCCGAGGAAGCAGTTAGACAGCACAACAGCAGAGAGCTGTACCAGATAGTTAATATTTTGTGTGGTAGAAAACGAACATTTATACAGGGATTGAAGGATAAACAAGGTAAGGTTATAGAAGGTCAGGATTCTGTCATGGCTAGGTGGGCTGAGCATTTCAGTGATGTTCTAAACAATGTGGTTAATTCTACTCCCATTGTTTTCAATAATGATAGATGCATTGTTGGCTTTAATGTTGGCCCTATAACACAATCTGAAGTTAGTTTGGCTATTTCTAAACTTAAACTTCATAAATCCCCAGGGGTGGATGAAATTACTACGGAAATGCTTAGAGCTGGGAATGTTTCAGTTACCACTTGGTTGACTGAAATTTTGAATAACGTTTATGATAAAGGCATGGTTCCTAAAGAGTTCACCAGAGCTATTATTATCCCTATTTTCAAAACAGGTGATCGCAGTTCTTGTGATAACTATAGGGGTATCAGCCTACTCTCTGTTCCAGGTAAAGTTCTTTCCATGATTGTGCTTAATAGAATTAAGAATCTGGTTGACAGTCAATTGCGTGATGAGCAATGTGGATTCAGAAGTGGTAGGGGATGTGTAGATCAGATATTTTCACTTAGGCAGATTCTTGAGAAATGTTTAGAGTTTCAGAAACCTTTGGTTGCTAGCTTTGTTGATTACAAAAAGGCTTTCGACTCTGTTGATCGTCATAATTTGTGGTTGATGTGAGATCATATGGTATACCAGACAAGTTAGTTAACATAATGAAAGCTCTCTATAATAACACTGAGTCATGTGTGAGAGTTGGTAAGTCTTGTAGCAATTGGTTTAGCATTACTTCTGGTGTTCGACAAGGGTGCATTTTGTCTCCTTTTCTCTTTAGTTTGGTTGTTGATTATGTTATGCGAAATTCACTTCAAGGGAAAGCTTTTGGCCTTAAATGGGCTGGAGATACGAAAATTTCTGATTTAGATTATGCTGATGATTTAGCCCTTTTGGCAAATGATGTTGATGAGATGAACTCTTTCATTCGAGCTGTTGATGAAACTGGTAGTAGAGTAGGTTTGGTTATAAACAGAGAGAAAACTAAAGTGATGAAAATTGGTCAGGCAGGTTGTGATTCAGTTAATCTGAATGGTTGCAGTCTTGAGCAGGTGTCACAGTTTAATTACCTTGGGAGCTACGTAACAGATACTGGTGATGTGCGGCATGAGATTAACAGACGAATAGGGATTGCTGCCGGGACTTTTAAGAATTTATGGAGAGTGTGGAGAAATAGGCGTATAGACCTAAATACTAAAATTAGACTGTATAATAGTTTGGTTCTTTCTAGGGTTAGTTATGGCAGTGAAACATGGACACTTTGTAAATAAGATAACAGGAAACTAGATGCTTTTGGTTCCAGATGCTAACGCAATATCTTGGGCATTAGGTGGTTCAACTTTGTAACTAATGATGAGGTTAGGCAAAGGAGTCTGCAACCTCCTTTAAGCAGCATATTGTGCAGAGAGAGACTCCGCTGGTTTGGCCATGTTGCCCGTATGGATAATTATAGATTGGCGAATAGGGTTGTGAACAGTGTGCCTAGAGGCCTCAGAAGGAGGGGGAGACCGAGGATGCGGTGGGCAGACAATGTCAAACAGGACCTTGTTAGAATTGGTGTACAGTGGCCGGATGCAGCAGATGTAGCTCAGGACAGATATGCTTGGAGAATTAAACTGCGCGGTCTGGTTGGACCTCCGTAGCCCATGGCTGCTTGATGATGATGATGATGATGATGATGATGATGATGATGATGATGATGATGATGATGATGATGATGATGATGATGATGATGATGATGATGATGAATTCATAATCAATAGCAGAAATCTATCTAGTTGAAACTTGATGTGTCTTAGGCCTGCACCTAAGACATTTGTTCAGGATTTACATGGCTTGGAAGCATTAGGTCACTAGCATGAAACACCACAGCAGATATTTAAGAACTACTTAGAATGATTGGTATTTGCAACATGTATCGTCATCATCATCGTAATGGCAACCAGTATTCCGCAGTGATTAATGCGAGGCTTAATGCTCTCATTATACATTATTCCATAATTCAGTAGAAATAAGGGCCATGAGATTTATTATTAAGAAGTCTGCCATCATAGTTCATGCCAATAGCACAATATCATTAATACAAGAAATGTTTAAACAAGGGGCAATCACTGTTCGTTGTTTTACCTCTGAGCGTCACTTCTTTCCACACAATGTGCGTAACAGCCAGGTAACAAGGATCCCAAAGGCTCACAGAAGGTCAAGGGAAGGGAACCATTGGGCAGCTATTTAGGAGACAATAAAGGCCTCACATTAAAATCATATTTAACGTACACAGGGTATGGATCTCGTGTACATAGGGCCACGGCTTTACCTCCCATCCAACGGACGGCGGCCTTTCCAAGCCCATCAGGGTCACCTTTCTGACCGAGGGCAGGTGGGGATGTAGAAGATATAAATCTCAATGCAGGCAGAGTTAAGACTCGAACCTGGGAACGAAAGATTACGAGCCTGGCGTGCTACCGACTGAACAAACCCTATTTCAAAAGGGCAATCAGTTCGCGACAATGGATTTCAAAGTTCTTTGATAGTTGTCTACTTCGAACCTTTAGGTCAAAGTTTAGTTTTTTTTTTTAGTAAAGAAGGAAATCTTGATATTGTCAGGAAAATTCTACGTGACTAAATGAAAAACGTATGCAAGCTTTCAAACTAAATAGCATAACAAACACTAAGTCTGAAAACTTTCAGTAATTGGAGTAAGTATGACAGTCACCATCCCTAAAGCATTATTTAAAGTCATCACTATATAAATATTTGAGGACAAATGTACCGTATCACACGACTCTGCAAATACAACTAAAGCCAACTTAATGCATACAAGAGTGTTATTTAAATATAATTCGATGTAAATAAGGTGCTATTTATATACAATTCACAATAAAAAAACTGCTCAAAAATAAGACCAGTGTAGAAATGTCAGTATTACTAGTTTACTTAAGAATAACATTAATATTAAAATACTTCACTTTTTGTTCCCTTCTACATTTAAAAATGATTTAATTACATTGCAAAGAGACACTTTGCACATTTCTTGAAAACTCCTGGGTTTCCGAAGGAGAAGCATATTTTAAATGGCCATGGAATAATACTGGAGTTTCGTAACGGAATTTGGCCCCATTCTATTCGGCTACCAGAAATTTTGATTCACCTTGAATATACTTTCTATTTTTTGACGTTGTAAAAATTTACGGTGTCAAATACATCATTCTCGTGTACGCAAATATTATAAAATTCCTATTTAGGAAAATGTTATTAATAAATGTACTCTATAAATTACCGTAGTATAAAGACAACTTTAGATTAAATGGAGAATCTAGATTGCTGAATATTTATTAGCCACTTAATCATGAACTATTACGCCGTTTCCTAGTCATACCAATATATAAGAATTGGACTCACTTTTAGATCCCTCCTTGATGCAGAGACAACTCCTCCAGACTAAAGATTTCGAATTCTTGAGTGCGGCCTTTTTCCGGGTAAGTTTCTCAGTAACTAAAAGAAAAAGGATAGTCATTGTAGGAAAAAAAAACATGAATTGTAACGAGACAACTTTTTATAAAGTGTTTCAAATATTATAAATGTTCAGAAACAATAGTGAAATAATTGTCTAAAAGTGTGATACCTTTGGTTTCTGAAGGGGTGGCTGCAGTTATACTGCATGGAGGGTCTGGAGTAAGAGTTAAATATATTAATTTCACAAAGTTTTTATTAGAGGCTTAATCCAACAACACTCCGTGCGGGGGCTGGCGCAGTCGGTAATGCACCAGACTCTGCGGCTCTGTTTCGAGTCCCATCTCGCCAGTGTTAAAATTTATGCCTCACTCTGCCCTCAGTAAGATAGAGTATACTGATGAACTTGGAAAGGCTGCCATCTGTCGAATGGGATGTTAGAAAATTTCTTCTTGTGCAGCACAACCACATTCTGTGCACGTTTGAACTCGTTGGATGTCCTTGATGCATTTTGAGGATTGTTTCTCCAAACAGCTGTCCAATGCATTACCTACTTCAAACTTCTCCGCGTGTTTTGGGTCATTGTGATTTAGCAATTAAATCCACTATGCTATAATATATATAGCCACTACACTATAAAAGTGCAATTCAGAGGAAAATCAATACAACACTTAGCCTTTTGTATAGGTGCGTTGTCAGGAGGTAGTTCTTAAACTCCCTAACCTCTCAGGTAAATAAAAAAAGAATTTTTATGTACTTAGTCTCTTAAGTCATTTATTGTTGTATATTTCTTTAAAATGCTCAAATTATTAGTAGAGCCCTTCCTGTATTTAATCCGCATTTAAATTATCTGCATTTAAATCTCACGGAGCACAAAATATTAATGATAACATGGAGTGCGGATAAAACTGCGGGTAAAAAATTTAAGTTTAAGTGGATAGTGGAAAATCACGAATTTCATAAGAATAGCAGGAACACGGGCAAATATTACTACATTAAGGATGACTGATATGAGTGAAAATAAAAACACTACTTGAGATAATATAAAAACTTATATGAAAATTCAGTGATGATATTAAATTTAAAAAAAGAAACAATGCATTGGAATAAATCAACGAATTGGAAAAACGTGTCCTGTGTGAATGAAAATAAAAATATTTGGTAACATGAAGAATTTAAGTTAAAAAATTACTGGAGTGTTGCGTAGAAAACAAGAATTAAATCTGTGAAAATTTCAGTCCTGGAGATTACAGTTTCCGTAATGAAATGCAGAGGGGAGTAAATGGGTAATAATAAAATGGAATGTCGTCCATAATCGATGATAAATGCATTTAAAAGATTAAAATTAATCTAGAAAATTTTCAAAATTTGCATTTAATAAGCATTTGTCTAATATTTAATAAGTATAGTTTTCTGAAATAAAGGCTTATAGAGTATATTTTTATCATAGCATATTTTTTGAATTATTAATCATTAATAAACCATTAGGCTGATCTCTTTACTTGCAAACATGCGTCGATGGTTGTTAAGTAGCCAATGTGAGAATGCTGATAAAGAATTGCGGATACCATTATATTATCGTCGTAGGGCTTCAGCTATTAGCTTATTCAGTGGGCCTGTATAAGTTTTGTCATAACTTATACACATTATGACAAAACAAACAATCATAGGATCGGGGCACTCGAACCAGACCACAGCCGTTGCTATCGTTTTGTTTTTCACTTAATACTTGCGCAACCAAATTATTCCAAAATTTATCATTCGTGTTCTCATGAATCCGAACATTTAGAGTTTAAAATTAAAATTCAACTAGTTTAGTTGACATCGTATACAAATTATCACCACTTAGAACTGGCATATGAAAAATTAAGTGATATCATAAAATACAGTAATGAAAATGTTTTCAACAATTCAGTGCTGATAAATGATGTATCTTCTTACTTTGACAATGCACACCATGAAGCTTTTCTACTGAAAAACAGAATGAATCTATACTTCCTAATTAGTATACAAACAAGTAACGTATTTCATATGTTAAGCCTTATCATTAAACTATTTCTTAATACTAATATTTTCACTTAACTTTTAAGTCTTGACATAGAAATAACTTATGCGCGACTAAAACAATGGTATTTAAGATGCTATTACTTACTTCGCACCATGATTTTAAATCCTAATGTCACTGGCAAAGAAATCTTCACTTTTCGCCTTGTCTGATTTTGCTGTTGTGGAAATAAGCTAATAGATGTTGCTAAGGATGCCATGGTTGCCAAGGATAGCTGTGATTCCTTTTCTCGTGCGCTGGCACGTGATCACATGCTAAGGGGATTGTTAAGTTGTAGAATTGATTCAATGCAAAGAGCTCTGGAGTTGAAATTTCACAGATTATCAACGCCGATTTTTTAATGAATGTACGGAAGCATTTTAATCGAAAATTAATTACTTGAATTGAAAATTGACATCGAATGCTAAAATTATGCTAAAAACGAGTCTATATTACTGCAATTAGGGCAGTGAAAAACATGAAGTCAGGCCTTTTTAAGTTTGTTTAATTTGAATTATTTTATTAAAACACGAAAGACGGAGAGAATCTGTAAGCTTTTGTTGGTTTCTCATAAATAGATAAACACTTACACATGCTCTTTACCTCAGCAGTTAGTTTCTCTAACCATTTGACCAATTAATGAAGCTTGTGATCTATATATTTATTTAATGTGTTTTAACTAGAGACCAAGCGTAGCTGCAAATGCACAATGCAAAACATAAATTCAAAATAAAAAAATCCACAGAAATGAAACAAAATAATGTTCTAAAAAATTCGTTTCACTTGGGAAATATCTTTTAACAAAACAGTAAACAAAAGTATTGGTTTTTATCCGGATTTCACGAAACATTGCCATCGGGAAATAGAATTGCTAAGAGACATTGAAAAAATGATCTTATACTGCAAAGTATGCTTTTAGTCCAAGTTTGCTGTTCACTGGGAGTATTGCTTTGTGCTGCACTATGATTCAAGAGACTCAAAATTAGGGAATTTGCTTTATAAATAAAATTTTCATGATTTAATCCCACTGGCATGTTCGGGTCTTTTTTTAACAAAATTAGTTTTATTTTGGCTGTAAGTTTTTAAATATTGCAAATACATTCTTCTTATTCCTTGACTTGGAATTAGTATCATTTGGTAACATAATTACCAAATGACTTGGATTTAGTATCCTTTGGTAATATAATTACCAAACATTTATTTTTTTCCACCTACTAGTTGCTCTTCAGTAAAAAAAAAAGTTGCTCAGAAATTGTTTAGGTCTATTTAGATCTTATAGGTTGTTCTGTGAATACTGCTAAAATGCCATCCCCAAACCCATCTATATAAGGAATTCATTCAATTTGCAGTTGCTTGGTCATTGGGCTGAAAGTCGAGAATCCTATCTTTGGAGATGGTGTTTGTGGGTTACAAGATTCAAAAATGAGGCAAAGAGACTTTGATTTCTGTGTTTAATTCTTACTTTCACTTATTAATTATTCTTGTGATAGATTAGATCTCAGTGGTTTCATTAGAGTGATTTTTATTTCGGTATAAGTGCTGCTTCAGTTGATAATGACTTTACGAGAAGAGGAAATACTCATCTCTAATTACAAATGAATTTTTGATGTTAATATTCCTCTGCCAGTGAAACTTAACTTTTCGCGTTCAGATATCGTCTAAGCCTAATTGTCCCGATTTATATTTGCTAAAGTTATTTATAACTTCTTTACCACGTTTTAGTGTTCTGATAATTACCTCAATAACTAGAGACTATGCTTTTCTATTATCTAAGACTAACTAGAGATTATACTATTACTACTATCGATATAACAGAAAACATGCAAAAGAATTTTTTTGTGAACAGAGTAACTTACTAACACGACAGTTTGCTTATACCGATGTTTTCTAGTAACGTATTCCACAATCCCTCAAGGCAGTACTCAGTATAATATGAAAAATATATCTTGTGAAACATTTCACTCACATCAAGATCAATTATCTTTCGACAAATTTATTTATTGTTTCGATTAACTTCGGTATTTAAAACACAAATTAACGCATTGCACTACATTCAGATAGATCTAATTAGATGCGTTGAAATGTTTTGAACGTGTAAAAGACGCATATGGAAGTTTGAACTGGAAAGTAATGTAAATAAGAATTTAAATATTTGAAAACGTTGGCTTGGGTGTTTTACCTTTAAGCGGCGATTTTTTGCACACAATGGGCTAAATGGCCAGGTCACAAAGACTACGAGAGCTCACAGAAGGTTGTGGAGAGGGAGCCCACTGGACAGCTGTTAAGAATCAGCTGGAATTCTCCCATCAACGCCATCCAGCGTGTTCATTAGCGTGCACAGGGTATGGCTCTCCTGCCCATTGGGGCTTAATGTCCCATCCGACGGACGGCGGCCTTTCCAAGCTCATCAGTGTCCCCTACTGACCGAGGGAAGGGCGTTGAATTTCGGGGAGATAAACCTCAACGCTGGCCCAGCTGAGACTCTAACCTGGAATCAATGTATTTAGATTACAAGCCTGACACGCTACTAACTGAGCCACCCCCTCCTCCCGCCCCAAAATATTCGAAAAACAAATAGAGACAGTTGTCTGAGTCTAATTTATGAACAACTAGTCACTACAACCCTAATTTTTTTATTTTACTCTTTGTTTTTAGCATAAAAGACGGAAAACGCATTTAGGGGAATTGTTCTGATACTTATCTTTTCGTTTACGCAATCAGTCTTCAACTACGTGATATAATTCTTGTAAATGAAATGTGTGAAGCATAAGCTTTAGGAAACGATGAAAATCGAAAAGTTTTCCAAATATTTAGTTTATCTACAAAATTTTGCTCTTAATGTAACAAATTTATAACGTAGATTTCTGCATCATTTGGCTTTTTTCAGTATTCATGAATTTACAATAGTTACTATTCAGCGAACATAGAAACACTTTTTTTGAATTTGTAGATATAATGTGGAAACTAGAGTTAACCACTTTTCCTATTAAAACAAGGTTTGCTTATTCCGATGCTTTCCAGTAACCTATCGCTCAGTGCAAGCCATATCATATTATCTTGAAAATCAGTTCTTTACCTATAGCAGAATTCAGGTCGAATTTAAAACTAGTTTAAAGTACGATGTAAATTCTAAATAAAAATCCGAAATAAAAGGCCGAAATATCGAAGTTGTAGGAACGTTTAAAGTAGTTCAAATAAAATATTCTTCCGCGTTTCAAAAGTGATTGTTTAGAGTGAAATTACAAAATTAAAAACCCGCACCCAGCTCTCGGTGAGAAAGAAAACACCGATAAGCGTAGAAACACCGCCGTCCGTCGGATGAGGCGTTAAGTCGTGACTCCTTGTTCATGAGAATTCTATTATGAGTACGTTAAAGGACACGCTAGATGATTTGAATGAGATTTCCATCGCCCCTTAACATCTCCCCAATGGATCCTCTTCTTCTCAACTCTGAGGGAGGTCCTTGTGACCTGGTCATTTACCCTATTGTGTGCACAAAAATTCAGAGGTAAAACTGCCGAATTATGGCATAACAATCAGACATCTCAAATCTAAGGCAGAGGGCATGCCCCCAACCTCTTTGAGAATACTTGTAAGAGTAATAAGAGCAGAAATTATTAAACTTGTGCAGATTTCCAGCATTTTTCATGAAATGTTTTAGCATCATCAATGGTACCTAGGTAGTCACTGGAAGAAGAGTTATTCACCAATCCCCTGTAATGATGCATAGAACCGATCAGGCCTAGCACCTAATATCCGACATCGCTGTCTTGTGGTGCAGGCTGTTAATTGCTTTCAAAAGATACTCTCTTGTAGAAAGGAACGGAAGAGGAGGGTGTCAGATCAGTGTGGCCTACTGATCGGAACAACTGTGGCTACTTTTCTTGTTTTTTCTACCCTGCTGAGGAGTGGTCAACCAAACAAGGTCCTGGTGCTGAACATATACACCAACCGGAATGTAATAATGACTCTAAGGTTGATTATGAATCCTGAATTAACTGTACTGGTGAGCTTCTGTGGAGGGAGAATCTTCCACTGTGTTTTCTATTTGTTTGTGAGTTAACATCCCCAGTAATTAGAGTCACAGGACATGTTTTATCAGTTGATGGAAAATCCTGAGCAGAGGACATCGCAGGAACCTGAACTCTTGCTTCTACGGGCATCGTCAAATCCTAACGTTGAAGGAAGTCTTGATGGCTTCAGCCTTTAGTGGTGGGGGAACGGGTCTTGCCCCATGCCTGCGATTAGGGGGCTGTTTGATATTGTCAGCATTCCCTCTCTTAATAAACATAGTTTCTTTAAACATCCCACTGACCATTTTCTCTCCATAGGTAGTTGCAATGCGAGGACTCTACACAGAGATTATTCTCTTGCTGTCCTCACACAAGAATTCCATCATTGTAATTTAGATATTCTCGGCTTGCAAGAGACCAGATGCAGAGATAAAGGTCAGATTCTTAAAAATAATCTTAAATTTCTCGTTTCAGGGAGAGAAGATGGAACGCATCTCCAAGGCGGAGTTTTGCTTCTCAGCAGAACGTTAGTGATACTCTTCTTGCATATGAGTGCATTAATGAAGGGTTTCTTACAGTTAAATTTCAGAAAAACATGACTTGAATGTTATCTATTGTTATGCCCCCACTGAGAATGCTGATGAGGTTACGTTTTACGGACAACTTCAGGATATTTTGAATTCTGTCGTGAAAGAAGATATTACCCTTGTTCTAGGCAACGCCAACGCCAAAGTTGGTACTTACTCTGACCTTTGGTGAGGGGTAATAGGTTCCTTTGCTATTGGTAGCTGCAATGGCAATGAGCAACATCACTTACAGATAAGTAAACATAATTGTTTGAGAATAACTAAAATTACACTAAACAACAAACTGAAACTTTATTTTTATAACATTGGTCAAATAGGATGTTTTTAACTAATTTTGGGTGCTGAATTCAAAAAAGGCTGTGAAAAATCTGCAGCAATTTTTTTAAGCACATTTTTTTTAAATTACAGATTGATGAATTTCAAATTTCAATGAATACACATATCTGAGAAATGAAAATAAATGTGACTATTTTATTAAATTGCAACTTAAAACTCATTAATTAATTTCATGACTACATTGAAAAATATTAGAAACATCATAGCTATAGACCACTTAATATAAAGTAACAAATGAAATAATATTGAAACGCAAAATAAGAAAACATGGGTAAGGATATTTTACATTTACAAGTTCATTTTTGTCTTTTATGTGCTTAGGTATCTTCCTTCTGCAAGAACCAGCAGTAGTAACCCCATCATTGCTGGGTCCCACCTGCCTTGGTATCTCTCCTCCATGGTTCAGATATCCTGCTGAAATCTTTTCTCTTAGTCATCACTGACAGTTTCTAAGTTCTTGGGAAAGAAGTCGAGATCCGAGTGCAAGAAATGGATCTTCAAAGACATTCAGCAGCCTAGATTTTCATAGTTGTTGAGGAGATCTTGAATGAGCTAGTTTTACTCTTTGTGATTCCCCAGAAAACCCTGGACCACAGACGTGAAGGATTTCCATGCAGCGCGCTCCTTCATATTCAGACTTTCTTCAAAGACAGTATCATTCAGCAGATTTCTGATCTGGGGACCAACAAAGATCCTTTCTTTGAGTTTGGCATCATTTAGTCTTGGAAATTTTTCCTTTAAGTACAAAAACCCTTTATCAGTTTTGTCCATAGCCTTAACAAATTTTTCATAAGCCCCAGTTTGATGTATAGTGGTGGGAGCAGAACATTAGAGGGTCAACTAGAAATTTATACATCACATTACTCTTTCCAGGAACAAAAACATCTCTTTTGGGCCAGTCTTTTGTTTTGTAGTGTTCCATTCTGGCCCTAATGTCCCATAAACTCAGAAAACAACAAAATTTTGTGAAGCCTCCTTGAAGCCCGAGAAAGAGAGAGATGATTTTTAGGTCACCACATATTGTCCACTTAAACTGGTCATATTTTATAGGAGTAGTATTTTTTCCATGCTTTCATAAGTTTCCTTCATTCCCACAGCGTGTATCACTGGAGTGGAAAGTTTTTGGTTTCCTTTATGCAAAAGGACCTCTTTTAACCTAAATTTTGACGAATCTATAAATAGACGCCATTCCTTAGAGTCGAGAATTGTTTCAATTTCTTCCATCAACTTGAAATACATGTGCAGAAGCACAAATCTTCTTGCATCTCGAATAAGTAGATAACGCCAAATTTCTATTTCTGAACAGAGAAACTCTGGTATTCTTAGCCAGAAGATTCCACTCTTGAAGCCTTGAAAAAAACCTCAGCTTGTTGTTTGGAAAGTTCTAGGTCTCGAACAAGATCATTTAGTTCATTTTGCTAAATCAGGTGAGGCTCGTCTAACTTTTTAGGTGTGTATGTAGGATCAGGATCTATATGTGCCTCAAAGTCTTCATCTGATGAATGTGAATCCATCTCCTCTCAGTTGGTTGGAGGTGTTGACATAAGATCTTCTCCATTAGGAAATGGTCTTATGATTGAAGGCATATTTGGATATTGTATTTTGCTTTTATTCTTTTTTGAAAAGCCCGAGAGTTAGTTAAACAAAAATAGCAATCATGCAAGTGATTAGTTCGCTCACGCCGAACCACTGGAACTGCAAATGGCATGGATTTTATCGTACCTTTCAACCATTTGCTCAAGCCAACAAAGCACGAAATGCAGCACACATGTGGAGCCCATGTTTTGTCCTGATCTCCAACATGACATCCAGAATACAAGTTATAGGCTTTCTTCACAATCTTTGTCAAAGAACGAGGCTGGGATATTAAAATATAATTTCCACACACATAAAATATTATCTGGCACATTAACATATCCTCGACACTGACTTTGTGCCATTTAAAAGTCAAAATTCACTCTTCAACGTACAGCACGTGTTCCTCCTACAATGAAAACAATAAGAATGGCGGTCTGTTAGGTTACTGTTACATATTTTCTCCCACTTCGCAAACAGTGATATCAGCCACAAAAAGTAAAATATCTAGTATCCTCCCAGTTGCCTGCAGGTGTTGGTATAGGAATATCTTAATAGGAGTCAAATTGACCAATAACATAAAAACGTGACGTGTTAGGCATTTTTAAAGGCCAGATCTGACATTAGAACCTGAAAAATAGTTAAAGGCAGTTACAATTGTTCATGTCATAAAAACCTTGTACACCAGTGTTATATATATATTAACTAACAGCAAATGGCCAAGTTCCATTAGGAATACAAGGTCATGTAGGGGAGCTGAAATTGGATCTGAGCATTACTTTGTTAAACGAACTCTTGCAACTTAAACTTAAGAAATATTGTGCTAATGTTAAAAAATTTACTTTTAACATTAAAGCTCTGAAAGAACCAGTCATAGCTAAAGCTTATCATGATAGATTACTTTGTCATTATGATAGGCATGATATGCTTATTGCTGAAAATGAGGAAGAATGGGACCGTTTTAAATAGGCCTTTTTTTGAAACAACAATACACTTTTGGGTAAATAGGAGCAGATGATGCAAAATTATTTGAATGATATGGCACTAGAGCTTATTTTGGAATGAAAAAACGGCAGAAATATCCTTAATCACTAATCTACTAGTAATAACAGAAACGTTACAAAGATCTTAATAAACGTGTAAAGGGTCAGTTTAACAGCTGATAAAAATCTTTGGTTTGATGGAATGTCTGACAAAGCTGAGTAAACAGTTAGACAGAGTAACAGTAGAGAGCTGTACCAGATAGTTAATGTTTTTGTGAGAAAATGGACAGGTATACAGGGATTTAAGGATAAATAAAGTAAGGTTATTGAAGGTGAGGATTCTGTCATGGCTATAGGCAGGCTGAGAATTTCACACAATTTCACACATGTTCTAAACAATGTGGTTAGTTCTACTCCCATTGTATGTAATGATGATGATTTACCATTACTGGCTTTAATGTTGGCCCATTAACACAGTCAGAAGTTTTGGCTATTTTTAAACTTAAACTATATAAATCCCCAGGGGTAGATAAAATTACTACTGAAATGCTTTGAGCAAGGAATATTTCAGTTACCACATGGATGACAGAATTTTGAATATCTTTATTCTATTTCAGATATACAAGACAGAGGAGAATTCTAGAGGTTACCCCTAGCTTTTACAGGTCTTCTCATACAAGGACCTGCCCTATTAAGACCGAAGTCACTGTTGACTACTGCCTTAGTTAGAGCTACCATAACGCACAAAGTTTGCCTTGATGGAGCAATCGCTAGTTCTCTAATCATGACGCCAATTTAGGCCTAGTGGTTACACCCATGTTAAAGGATTTGCTCCAAAGGATTTTACAAGAGCTATCATTATCCCCATTTTAAAATAGGCGATCGCAGTTCTTACTATAATTATAGGGGTACAACCTACTTTCTGTTCCAGGTATAGTTCTTCGAATGATTGTACTTAATAGATTAAGAATCTGGCAGATGGATAATTGCATGATGAGAAGTGTGGATTCAGAAGTGGAAGGGGATGTGTAGATCAGATATTTTCACTCAGACAGATTCTTGAGAAATGTTTAGAGTTTCAGAAATCTTTGGTTGCTCGCTTTATTGATTTCAAAAAGGCGTTTGACTCTGTTGATCGTCATAATTTTATAGTTTTTTGTGAGATCGTGTGGCATACCAGTAAGTTAGTTAACATAAGGAAAGCTCTCTATAATAGCATCACGATATGCGTTAGAGTTAGTAAAGCTTACAGCAATTGGTTTAGCATTGCCTCTGGTGTTCGACAAGGCTGTCTCCTTTCCTCTTTAGTTTGGTTATTGCGAAATTAATTGCAAGGAAAAGATTTTGAGCTTAAATGGTCTAGAGATCTGAAAATTTCTTATTTCGATTATATTGTTTCATTAGAGCAGTTGATGAGACTAGTAAGAGTAGGTTTGATGAAACACAGAGAGAAAACTAGTCATGAAAATAGGTCTAGCAAGCTGTAGTTCAGTTAATCTGAATGGTGTCACTCTTGAGCAAATATCTCAGTTTAATTATCTTGGGAGCTGTGTAACAGATATTGGTGATGTGCGGCACGAGATTAACGGACGAATAGGAATGATGCTGGAACTATTAAGAATATACAGAGAGTGTGGTGAAATAGGCGTATACACCTAAAGACTAAAATTAGACTGTATAATAGTTTGGTTCTTTTTAGAATTAGTTACAGTAGTGAAACGTGGAGCCTTTGTAAGCAAAATAACAGAAAACTTAATTCTAGATGCTAATGCAGTATCTTGTGCATTAGGAAGTTAACTTTGTAAGTAATGATGAGGTTAGGCAAAAGAGTCAGCAACCTCCTTTGAGCAGCATATCGTACAGCGAAAGACTGTTTGTTTGGCCATATTACCCACATATAGATTAGTATAGGATTATGAACAGTGCGCCTAAAGACCTCAAAAAAGAGGGGAAGACCTAGAATGCAGTTGGCAGACAATGTCAAACAGGTCTGGTTGGACCTCCATAGACCATGGCTGCTTGATAATGAAGTGTGTCGTTGCGTCGTCGTTGTCGTCGTCATAATGATAGCTCAGAAACAAATTTTCTGAATGATGGAAGATTCCCCCCCCCCCACTTTTGCTACTAGGATATAACTCATAGTTATATACATATATAATACTAAGTCTTTTTGTTCTGGGAATACGCAGGTATACCTGGAACCCCCACTATTTTCTTCCGGTGTCCGGAATTTTGTTCGGCGGAAATTTGTTTGACGGGAATTAGTTCGAAACGGAACTGTGTTCCAAATCAAAATTTTTTTGACACGGAAATCTGTTTGAAACAGAATCAAAGTTATTTAGGAAAAATTTTCGGATGATCGTATCTTTCCATGCGCAAGATTTTAATGTGTATCAATGGGTTCGATGGGGGTGTGATAATTTTTGTTCTCCTTTAATTATGTGCATTATTTTCTGTTGTTTTTAATGGTACATTTGATTTCGTGTGAAAATGATGATAGCCATGTCGATATAGCTCGTAGTCATGGAGGCTAAATCACGAAATGCAATAAGAGACTTTTCTGGAATGATGTGGGGGGGGGGGGAGGTCTGCTCTCCACACTTCTAGTTTTTCTCTTTGAAACAGTAATACCAAAAGTGTTGGATCTAGGTGACGGCAATTTGGAGGCCCATGGTTCCCTCTTTCAGAATTAATCTGGAAATTAGTCAAAATATTAATGATAAATATTAACATATATATTATATGAAATATAATATATATATAGCCGACCCATGGCTGAGTGGTTAGCGCGCTTGGCTACTGATCTAAAGGACCTGGATTCGAGCCCGGGTAAGGCATGGATGTTTGTCTTTCTGCTGAGATCCCGCCATCCTCACAAACCTTCTTACTTTGGTATATAAACTGACAGGTTCCTGTCAGACCTCTGTGGAAAGCAGCTGCTTGAAGGGATATTTATTTTTCATATTTTTTCATTATATATTATATAAATATATATTTTGTAAAAAAAGTTTTGAAAGAGCACTAAAATAGAAGGAAAAATACATACTGGGACTGCGTTAGAGTTCGTTCTCGTTCTTTTTTGTTCGATCCGATCGCTTGGCTCTCTGCTAAAACCCAAAGTATTTAATCAGGTATTCACTAGATCTAGGCCATTAAGAAAAGGCATACTCTGAGTAATCTCTGAGGTCAATCTGTTCTAAGTTAGAGTCTCACGGTCATAACATGGCCACCTCATGTTATGTCAATGAGACGCTAACTTCGAATCTCTATAACTTCTAAAATAAGAGTTTTCTCAGAAAATGTGGAGGAGGATAATTTAAAGATCTGAATCAAATCTATCTAAATCTCGATTGCCAATCATATTCTCAGAGCAATTTATGCAAATAAGGAAGTTTAAACCTTTCAGCGCAGCAATCTCTTCTGAAATTTTCTAAAAAAACAACCAAATATTGAAGGAATTATTTGCACACACTTTTGCAATATGCAATTATAAAGGAACTGGTTTGAAATAATGCTTCCTATTTTAGTTCCAGTTAACTTCAAATGTCTATCACCACTATTGTCATAGGTTCAAAACTTTCATAACGCTTCAAATACTGATAGAATATTGTTTAAACGATATTTCGATTAAAAAATGATTTAGGTCTTTAATTTTTTGCCTTAGTCACGTTCCACGTAAAACGTTTAATTTAAAAGCTATAGGACTTGGAAATTAGCGTTCCATTGACATAATATGTAGTAGGGTTGTCAGGTTTCCATTTAAGAGACCCGTTTTGAAATATGCCAAAGAGTCCACAGTAGTGCAAGCAATGTGACTTCAGCAAATTAGCAGGGGGAGAAGAAGAAAGGGAGCGAGGGTGTAACAGCAGTCGGAGGAGGAATAAAACTTAGGGATGGTTCCCCATCTTGCAGAGTGATGCCAAGCGGGTCGAGTTCTTGAAGGTTACGAGCTCGTCTCCGGCAAACACCAGGAGAGGAACAATGTGGCTTAAGATGATGCAAAAACTTTTTTTGTAACACTAACAGAATTGAAGATTCTTCGAAGAATTTCACTTCTTCGAGAACTGAGAGAATAAGAGGATTTATTCATGTTACATTTGATATAAAAGTGATTTAAAAGTAAAATAAAAAGACACCGCGAAAAACTTCGTAGAATCCGAGTACACAACAACACGACTGAAACAGTAGATAAAGGAAAAAATCTAGAGCAGTATAGTAGAAATAAAAATGTAGAGATCTGTGGAATTGAGCAAGAAAAAGGGAAAAGAGAAGAGGATCTTATGGGACTAATGGAGAAGCTGGCAAAAAAAGTTAAAAATTGAATCGTTGCCGAGAGACAGAATTGATGTGTTGCATAGAATACGATCCCCCCAAAAAACAGAGACTTGCCTATCTACATAAATGAAAATTTAATTTAATTATCATATGTATCAGTGACCCGTCGTCCTTCATTTTTCTACGGCGTTTCATAATCGATGAATGGTGTGTCTCCCATAGTGCTCTAATATCGAAGAACTGATGGGGAAGTATGCCAACAGCCATAGCATAATCTTCTGCGAGAACCCTATCTAGCATCCGAAACAGTAGCACACAAGAATCCAATCAGACTCACCGTAACTTGAAGGGCAGAGGAGCCTGTTTCACGTATTGTTTCCGAAACCCGAACTCAGTTATGACCAATGGAGCACCGGATACTGAAACAAAAGATCGCAAACATCTTTCCGTACCATTCTTTCTTGCTACTGTTAAGTAGGAGGACTAAAGTACTGGGATAATTCTACGATCTAAAATGGAATAGGATGAAATAACACAGTTAAACCAAATAATTTATAAATATACTCGTAACTAGTCTAAAATATTGTGTGTGTATTTAATTAAAAAAATTTTCGACGTTTCTTAAGCTATATATGAAATCACTTTTACCTAGATACTAGCCAATCAGATCAAGATCTCCACTACTGAAAGATATTAATTTTTCTACCTACAGAAAAAAATTTCCTTGTCACTATAACGCAGTGTCTTATCTGCCTTCTTACAAACTGCATCCTGAAGTAGTTGGCAATGTATGTTATGAGTATGCTAATTCAATTACTAAATACATCTCTCGAAGTTTCTTCAGTTGAAAGGTATTAATGCTGTACGATGTTAAGAATGATTCCATACATTTTAACTGAAGAAACATCAAGAAATTAATTAAGTAAGTGAATTACTCTACTCCTAACTTACATTGTCATCTACTTCAGGATGCTTTTTGTAAACAAAGAAGACGTTACCTTCAAGTGACACGGTAATTGTGTACTGCACATAGAATAGTTCAAACCATTGATTAAACTAGGAGTTCTCAACGTAGGGTACGGGGTAAAATGTTTTGGGGTACGCCGTGGGAGCTCAAAGGTTGCTAGATCTAGTAGCAAAATAAAAATAAACGATGTTATACTATAACTATAGTTTTATCTATCTATACAAGGGGTACGCCAGTTACATACACATTTCCAAAGGGTACGTGAAGCATAAAAGGTTGAGAACCACTGGATTAGACCATTGATTAGAAGAGATCTTCATCGGCAGGCAGTAGCTCAAGACAATTTTCCTTTAAATTCGATATCGATATTGAAAATAGTTTCATACCTTTCAATTGTGTGTATACTGTATATATATAATGGTATTGTACCCTATATCAGCTTGTGAAGAGGTCAGAGGTCAAATACCATCTGTCTCCTAGCAACTGTCCAGTGGGTCTCCTTCACTCAAACATCTCTGAGCTTCTGGGATCCTTGTCACCTGGCCATTTTAGTCCATTGTGTGCAAAAGGCGTTGTTTGCTCACAGGCAAAGCAACCTAACTCATGTTTATAAATTTTCCTGTTCAGATTGACTTGACTACTGCGTGACTACACCCTTTAGGAAAGAGGAGAAACGTACGTCCACTTAGATATATATGAAGGAAAAGAAGGTGCATCTGGGTGATCGCTTTCAAGCTTTCGGTGACCATTCTCATGATCTAATCTAATGCCATGTCTGTAGAAGCCTCATTTATAAAGCTTATTTGATCAATTACATATTTTGAATATAAAAAAGTGTAAGTGCACACAAGAAAACAGTATAAAATATCAATTTCTCCACATGGAACAAATGTAATGCCCCCTACATCAGCTTGTGCATAACGTCCGATTTCTTGGATTCTACATTAGCGGATTTACTTAACGTTATTCTTGTCTTTAACCGAAGTTCAAGTTATCGACTGATACCTAAAGAAGGCTAATAAAGGAAGCTAAACTTCAGAATGATGTCGAAAGGTACTAGCATTTAAAGCATAAAGCTCTGACACATTGGCATACACTACGCCACGAGGAATATGATAAAATCAGAGCGAAAATTAGTTATTGCTTAACCTGTCAAGAGCCTTAACGGAGAGAATTGGATTGAAAGAAACTCAACAAATGAATATTCCTACATAGATAATTACTATGCAGACTCATTCAGTCACAAGTTAAATATATATATATATTTTCCTTTTTTTATAAGAAATCAAACATATCAATGTCTTTTAGGTATGAAATTAAAAGCTTGTAGAACTTTCTTTTCAGATTTTTGTTTTCAGGTTCCAAAATGAGAACATGTTAAAAATGAGAACATGTTTTAAATGAGAACATGTTAACATTATAATTCTTTAAGTTGGAGTATTTTTCTCTTTCTGTTTTATATTTTTTACAATGAAATATTAAATGTTCAATATTTTCATATTGATTACATATTGTGCAGTTAGGAGAGTTTACTTTTTTCAAGTGAAATAAAAATGGTTTTGTTATTGCAGCATTTACTTTTATTCTTAGTATAATAGTGTTCTCTTTTTTGCTCAATCCATAGTTTTTAAAGGTTGCAATTTTATTTGAAATGTTATGTCTATGAGTATCTATAGCAGTTAAATCATACCAGTTTTGTGTTTCTTCTAGTAATTTTATTTTATTATTATTTTTAATTATGTTTATAAATGTTAATGATTCCATAGTGTTATTAAGATATATTTCATCTTTTGCCAATGTATCAACTCTTTCATTGTGTTCAATACCAGTGTGAGCTGGCACCCATTGAATATACAATTTATTATTATTTTCTATGTGTTGTTTTGTTAAAATAAGGATATCATTTATTAGAACTTTAAAATTATTATTATTTGGATTTTGAAATATAGTATCAATAGAAGATTTGGAATCAGTAAAGATTACAATCTTCTCCCCTTTAAAGTAAAGTGCCCAATGAATGGCTAATATTATAGCAGTTAGTTCTGTTATAATTATTGGATTTAATTTATTTAGTTTAAATTGAAATTCATAATTTGTTACTGGGCAATAATATGCTCCAGATGAATTGTTGTTTTCAGCATTCACTGAACCATCCGTGTATATGTGTATAAAATCTTTGTATTGTTCTTCAATGTAAAGTTCCACCAAATTTTTTAGGTTTTCTTTGTCTATATATTTTTTAGATATAATTCCTTTAACTTCAGTTTCCAAAATAGGGAAACAAAACTTCCAAAAAGGAGCCAAAATTTGTTTGTCACCACTAAGATTATTTTGTATAATATGTTTTAATTGTTCTTTATCGTTAAATAGGTTTATAATGTTATCATTAAAATTTTCATTTATTTTATCAATGATTGGATGATCATTGTTTTTTAATACTATTCTAAATAAAAGATTATGTAAGAGATATTTTTTTTTATTTCCAATGGAGGTATGGATGTTTCTGCATAAATATTTAATTTATTTGTATTTTGTAATAAACCTAAACAGAATTTTAAAATTTTTATTTTTATATTTTCTAAAGTTTTATAATTTTTTTTTGTTAAGTAATATATCAGTTCAATTCCATAAGTAAATTTGGGTAGAATAATAGAATTGTATAATAATAGTAGGTTTTTTTGATTACATCCCCATTTTGAGTTGCCAAGAAATTTTAGAAAATGATAAAGCTTGGTTGCTTTGTTTTTAGCTTCTGTAATAAATTTATTCCAGTTCAATTTTGAGTCTAAGTGAATTCCTAGATATTTAAAATGATTTACGATATTTATATTTTTTTCATTTATTTTAATTATGAAATCTTCTGGTAGTTTTCTATTAGGGTGAAAGTATGAAATGACAGTTTTTTCATTTGAAATTTTTAGATTCCAATTTTCACAGTAACTGTTTACTTTTTTAATTGTGTCTTGTATTCTTTTTTGTATTACATCTATATTTTCATGAAATGTCCAGAAGATTAAATCATCTGCATATGTTCCAAATTTTATTTCTGGTTTAAAAATTTTCTGAATATCATTTAAGTATAGGTTAAAAAGAAGCGGGGATAATATATCTCCTTGTACAAGACCATTTAATAATTTATTTGATGTAGAAGTATTATTCCCTAATTTTACTTTATAAGATCTCTTTCTAATAAAATGCAAAAGAAAATTATAAATGTTACCACATATTTTTAATTTCCTAATTTTATATAAAAGTGCGTTGTGATCTATCGAATCAAAGGCCTTCTCAAGATCAATTATGACAACTACCAAAAATATTTTCTTTTTTTTTGTAAATTCAACATCAGAAATGAAGTTTAACAGAAGATCCTTGGTTGACCTTCCACGCCGGAAGCCAAACACATTCCTGTGAAAAATGCGTTCATGTTCAAAAAACCAGTTCAATCTGTTTACAATCATTCTTTCGAATAACTTGAATAAATTTGAACTTAAACAGATTGGTCGATATGATTCTAGTATTTCATATGGTTTATTAGATTTTTTTATAAATATCATGTAATTTTCTAGCCAAATTGTTGGATAATTATTAGTTGTCCAGAAATTGTTAAATTCTTTTAGTAGCTTTTTTATATATTTAATTGGTAGATTTTTTATTAAATTATTTGAAATTTGATCTGGTCCTACAGCTGTATTCTTTTTTATTTTTTTATAGCAAATATTAATTCATATAATGAAAATGGAAGATTTATAAAATCGGTTTATTATTATAATATGTTTGATGGAAGATATTTGAGTCATTATATAATTTGTATAATTTATTGTTTGGTTTATAGTATAATGTATTGAAAAATTTTGCTATTTGTTCTGTTGTTTCTTGGATTGTTAATTTACGTTTTAATGCATAGTTATATAAAGGGTTTATTGGTTCTGTTTCCTTTGTTAATTTTTTATATATAGACCATAAATTTTTTGTAGATATATAGTAATTGTAGATATATAGTAATAGGATAGTTTTTCTGTAAATATTCTCCAGTTTTGTTTTAAAATATTTTTCATTTTTTTATTGATAGCTGCTGCTAGTCTATTAAAATTTTGGCATGCGATAAATGTTTTTGTTTGTTTCATATGTCTTTCTGCTTTTCTGCGGATTGCTATTAGTTTGTTTATAAATATAGTATGTATATTGTTTACTGGTATTTTTTTTGTTATTGTTGTTGTGTTATTTTTTTATTATCCTGTATTTTATCAATTAGTGTAGTGTAATCCAAATTTTCATAATTAATTTTGTTTAAATCTTCCTTAAAACCTTTCCAATTAATGAAGTTTATTTTTGGTTTCCTGATAAAAGGATCATTATAGTAAATAAAAATAGGTCTATGGTCACTACCATAACTGTCTATTGAAATGGACCATTGTAATTCATTTTTTAATCTATTTGAGCATAGTGTTAGGTCAATGATTGAATTTATTTTTTCATTTTTCAAACAGGTGGGTGTGTTGTTATTAAGTATGTTTAAATTTAATTCTTCAATAAATTTTAATAAATATTTGCTTTTATGATCATTTTTATACGAAAACCAAACTTTATGATGTGTGTTTAGGTCTCCACATATTAAAATTTCTCCATTTAAATTTTCAACAATTTGTACATATGTTTTTGTATCTATTAAGATTCCTGGATTGTATATATTTATAATATTAACAATTATTTTTTTTGAGTTTGAATTATTATTATTTCTAATTTTTCTTTTAATATTGGTATATTTAATTGTCTATGTATTATATCTTTATGTATATAAGTTGCAATACCTCTAGAATTATTACTATTTTTTTGCATATAAGTTATAAAATTATTAAATTTAGGTAAATTTGTTGTATTTATTTCTTGTATGCACATTATTTTTATTTTTTTTATGTTCAAAAAGTGTTTTAAGATATGTTTCTTACTTTCTATTCCACGACAGTTCCACTGAATAATACTGAAATTGTCTACCACGGACCACTATTCAGTAAATAAAGTAAGATGTCTTTTATCAGGTTCACCTCCGGACATTGTGGGAGGATAATATCAAACAATTTGATGATTAGGCCTATGATTTGGCTCCTATTATTCCAATTGGAAGGTCATTTGTCCCGCTATTATTGCTATTATTTCCTTGCGTTGTAGTACAAATAGTAGCTTCCAAATTCCTTTCATCATTCATTTGTAGTTTGGAACTTTTATGAATTGAATTTTTAGCTCCAGTGATGTTTTTCTTTACTGTACTAGCATAGTTTCTTTGATTTACATTATTCTGAGTTACGGAGATTCTGTTGTCAATGTCAGTAGATGTTGAAGGTAAGTTTGTTAGAGGTGGGAAGTTTTCTCTCACTTCTTCGCAGAATCCCTGTGTAAAGTCCTCTCTCAGGTCCTCACATTCTTTGCTTTGAATCCTATCGGTGATCAAGGTCGAATCACTGGTTAAAACGTCACTTTTTTAACAAAGTCTTTTATTTTGAAGTGGTTAATAATATCTGGGGATTGTTTGGCTTTCTTAAATGCTTGTTGCCAATTCAAACCCTCATTTAACTGGATCATTTTAGCTTTACATGCGATCAGTCTCACTGGACATCCAGCATATGTTGCAGGGTGTTGATCCCCGCAATTTCGGCATTTTAAGACATGAGCTTTACAAAATTTATGATGATGGTGTTCTCCACAACGTTTGCATGAGAGCTTTCCTCTACAAGTGGATACTGCATGACCAAATGTGTAACATCTGAAGCACAAATTAGGTGGAGTTGTGTATGGTTTGACATTATGTCGTGAAAATCCAAGAAAAACGTGAGTGGGAAGTATATCTCCTTCAAATTCCAGAATTATCTTATTAATCGGATTACAACAAGTTTCCTTTTTATTTTTATCAAATTGGTCATAGTGCATCATGCGTTTCATGCTTAAAACGTTTTGGTCATATAAGAGATCGAGTATTAAGTCATCATCAAAATGTGTGGGCACTCCAATAATTGTTCCCAGTACTGATTTCTTAAAATCGGGAAGTTCCACTTTAACAGGAATTGATAAAATTTCTTTCAGGTCGAGAATTTTTTTATACTGATCTTTTGAATTGGGAAAAATTAGTAATCTTCCGCGTGAGATGAATTTCCCTCCGATTCGATCATTTAAAGTTTATAAAAAAAAGGAAGAGAATTTCTGAATGTCTAGTGCACTTAATTTGGTGTTAATCCCACTAATGACCAAAGATAATTCCTCTTTATCGTTTAAAGCTTTTTCAATGATGTCAGGAAATTTCGTATTCTCTGAATCAATTTTAGTTATAATAGTAACGTTCTTAGATATTTCCTCTTTTTTTTCAGAGTTTAATGTTTTATTAAGAAATGGTAACAGAATTTTTCTTTACATCATGATCATTTTTCTTGTTAATAACAAATGGATTTACCTGAGTAATAGAATGAGTATCCGATTCGATGTTAATGTCCTTTTGAGTATTTTCTTCGATAGATTTTGCAGGCGAAGACTCTGAATTTGAAGATAACTTTAAATCTTCTGCCAGGTCACATTCTTCATTTTCTTGTGAGATATTTTCTTCTTTTTTTGTTTTATCCATAGTATAGAACTTAGACCGTTTTACTTTGATGTTAAGTTTAGGAGAGTTTCTTTTTTTCTTATTACCTACTGCCATTTTGAAACAATCGAAGCACTAACACTTGAGTTTACCAAGTTACATCCGGGAATTTCGCCTTTCGTTAAGCCTATCAGAAGCAACGGAAAGTTGATAATTCATAAACATAATCGTAGTTCTTTCGGTTTTAAATAATTCTTTGATTACATGTTGACACAATCTGAAATCAAAATCGACAAAATTCTATGAAAGGCAGCACAAAACCAAAGGAATAATTGAACTTTCGACAGCACAACACCAAGTCCAAACGCTCTGGTCCCACGGATGCCAGATCCCTCCTTAACGGAGAGACAATAGTTTTCGCTTGACCTTGAAAGAGTTAAATCCATTAAACTCCTTGGATTAGACGTATCAACGCCTTTTATTTCACTTTTCCCTTTTTGGGATCAGTCAGAAAGTAGGGGATATAATATTGATGGTACTCTGAATCAGAAGTTTACATTTTAGAACACGTAACGTACCCAAAAACTTCCAAGGGTTTAACTCTAATGGAGAGGATACTTATGTGCTTCAATCTCTGATTTTCGGAGCCACTTAGTAGTAGATATACGCTATTTAAGACCTCAAAAGGGTAACCTCCTTCTTAAAAATACCACTGTTTGAATTGCAACTCGTCGCGCTCAACATTGATTTATGAATTTCCCTTTTTTGAGAGGACAGATCATTTTCTACTGGAAAAGAGAAAGGTGCAGCGACAAACTTTTACATTGCTTCAAGTATGATTAAAGTAAACTGATGGTAAAAAGTCCTGAATATCGGTGTGTTTGCATATTTCTCTTGTTCATATTGATTTATATCTAAGGAATTATTAAATTTGCATAACTTTTATTATTCATTTCAATATTATTTTTATGCTGATCCCAAACTGATTTTAATTTTCTGCTATCTAAAAGAGCGGTTACCAACAATTTCGGTGCTACGGACCCATTATGAAATCTCGTTCTTTCTGCAGCCCTTCTATGAAGTCTAATTCTTCTTGCAGACCCTCTTTACATCATTGTCTGATAAAATTTAACTAAAATAAAGATTCTCGCAGCAAGAACCCCCTAAAAGTCCCAATAATGATTTATATCTCTAGTTCTTTATCTCTCTTAATTGATTATTTTGCAATTTGAATCTAAATATTTGAGTGGAGAAATTCGATGTTCAAGAAATTCTTATGATATCAACACTCAAATGCATTTTGTGATCATCATGGGATAGCCAACGTTGCCACGCCGTAATGACATAATTCCAGCAAAAAACAATGAAATTTAATGAGATTATATAACGTTTCTAGGCCACCTTTTTGGGGGAGGACTTAACTTTATGGTATCGAAAACATTACAGTGCGCTAAGTTATAATGAGATGAACTGTAAACAAAATTTGGTGGTTCTAGCTCTTACAGTTTAGGAGTTTTCGAACAAATCGACAGGAAGGAAAACTTTCTAAAATATATAACTGATAACAATTCGATATAGCACCCCGATTATTTGAAGACTATTGGACTGATTGAAAGAAATAAAAACTATTCAAATGGAAAAAAATTAGATAATTTAATCCTCAACTTCCAACTTAACTACACTTGTATTTCATGCAAATGCATTACTTTTATTCTTTATTACTCTTATATGCTCCTATATATATATATGATATATATATTATATAGATCTGCAAATTTTACCATTACGGAAAATTTATGTTTATATCTAAAAAACGTATTACAGAAAAAGTGACATTAAAATAGTAATGCAAAATACTAGAACAAGTGCATATATTAATTTTATTATACTACTTCTGAGGAAAACATTACGCAAAAACGTTATATATGTTTGACGCTGAAAATATTCAACAGTTTACCAGAAATCACAAAAGTTGAAATAAATTTTAATATGATTTCACGAAAACTAAAAAACTAGATTTATGATTTTGAGGATATGGAAAACGTTCTTTAAAATTAGAGGGACTTCTCCTATATTTCTGATTTTTTAATATTTTTCTACTCTCTCTTTATCTCTCTTTAAGATGTTAAACTTTTGAATGAAATAATCGTTGGAATTAGAGTTATTTCATTAAATCCGTTTGCTTTTTTCCTTGGAATTATAGTTATTTCATTAAATCGGGTTTTCTATGTTATTGATGTGAGCATGATAGAAAGTATTACTGTATTAATTTAATATATTAAACATGTTGCTTTTAATGTTCATTTATGTGTTTTTTTTAACCTGCTAACTCACGTGCGAGTCTTTGAACTTTTGTGGTGTTGAGGGGCGGGGGTGGCTCAGTCGGTAGCGCGCCAGGCTCGTAATCTGTAGTTCCCAGGTTCGAGTCCCAGCTGGGTCAGCGTTGAGATTTATCTCCACAAAATTCCCTGTCCTGCCCACAGTCAGTAGGGGACACCGATGGGCTTGGAAAGGCCGCCGTCCGTCGGATGGGACGTTAAGCCGTGGCTTCGTGAGCGGGAGAGCCATACCCTGTGCACGTTAAAGAACACGCTGGATGGCCTTGACGGGAGGCGACCATCTGTCTCCCAACAGCTGTTCCAGTGGATCCCCTCCCCCAACCTTCTCTGAGCCTTCGGAGTCCTTGTGACCTGGCCATTTAGCCCATGGTGTGCAAAAAAATGCCGCTCAGAGGTAAAACAACCCAACCCAACTTTTGTGGTGTTGTGAATTTCCAAAATATCTTGTAAACAGTTATATCACAAATATATGAATGGAAATAAAGGCTTCTACTACTACTATAGGCCAGTGATTCTGAACCGATGCGTGTGTTCAGAGTCTCATGTATCATGGTAAATAGACAATTTCAGAATTGCGTCTCCAAGAGAAAAAGGTTGAAAATACTGATATAGAGTGTAGGGCAGTGGTTCTCAACTTTTTATGCTTCACGTACTCCCTGGAAATGTGTATGTAGCTGACGTACCACTTATATAGATAGATAAAACTATAGTTATAGTATAATAATGCGAACTTAGCGACTTTGTTACTAGATCTTATCGACTTTTGACCTCTCACGGCGTACCCCAAAAAATTTTACCGCGTATCCCACGTTGAGAACCCCTGCTGTAGGGAATAATAACGAATGTAATAAACATGAATTTCTATCATCTTTATAGTTATCCAAACAAATCAATTTTTCAGAATTGCATATGCTCACTTAATTCAAACAGTCGGTGCCTCACAATAATCCGAAATTATCCGTTTGAGTGAAATATGGAATTATATTGCATATTTCACTCAAATTGTATGTGTAATTTTTTTTTCATATTCCTAAATTCAAAATAAGGTGATTCTTTACATCTCAGAATTCCAGTCACTAGAGCTAATGCAGCTGTTTCACAGAAAACATTCTCAACGCTTGTTTTATTTTGTCTTGCATGCGAATAAATAACGAAACTATCAAAATCAAATTCTAATGGTACTTACTCCCCATATACACACTAAATCCGGCCCTACACATCTACAATGAAAAAATTCAACACGATATCAATTATAAATACATTTAGGTAACAATTTAGGATTTACATAAAACTTGAAACATTGCAAAGCCATTTGATCGTATAACTAATATTAATCAAACGGATGCTATCTGTAGATAATTGAAGAAATGAATTCCTTGGCAGTTTACAGATAAAGTTACGCTTACTTTTTCTAGAAATCGTATTATCCACTTCTCACATACTATTTAATCGCTTGGAAATTCGTGAAAACTTACACCTCACCTTCTGTTCTTGTATTCTTATTTTTATGGTTAGATTTTCACAAAAGTACACAACAAAAGCCCATTTTTAAAGATGAAAAATATTTCACTTATAAAGCGAAAAACAAAAAAATAAAATTGCTATCTTCGTTAAAACCGAGTCGGTTACTGCTTAGGGGTGAGGGAGACTGTCAGTGCCCCAGCGGATAACATAAAATATGGACGGACATAGAGTTTTGCGAGTTGGGCAGGTCATATATAAAGTATGTACGAGAGGAGAGGATCTCGAACCTGCCCTAGCAAAATATTAAAGAATTGCAATGTTACCTCAATGGGAATCTAACTTCGTAGCTTTAAACTTCTAAAATATGCATTTAATGGAGAAATGTGACTGAAAATAAATTAAATAATCATAATTCACACATTTGAATTCTCAATTTTCAATAATATTCTCATAATAATTAAAAAGTTATTGAAGTTAGAATATTTAAGAGTGAATTATTTTGTTTTATAAACATCGTTCCCAACTGTCTAATATTGAAAAAAATCATTATTCAAATGATTAGTTGAAAAAAAAAATGATTGTCCTGAGTGGGATTCGAATCCACATCACCCAGAAGCATGCCGGGCGCCATAATCGACCTGGTGGTCTTTCGGTTATGATGACCGGCATGCATCTTGGAGAGTGGGTTCGAACCCCAACTCAGAAAAGCCAATTTTTTTTCAAATAATTATTTCAAGTGTTTCTTGTCTACAAGATATTTTCCTGTAATAGTTCATTACTTAATCATTACTGAAGCTTCTAAAATAATTATTTGTTTTATTAAATGTTTTGGAACAATAATTATTTAAGTTTTAATTACTTTTTGGGGTAAATTCTTATGACGCATTACTATTGTGAAATATTCCAACTCCCACTGACATAAAATGAAAATTCTCTAATATTTCGAAAAATGCATAAATATAAAAAAATATAAAAAGTCTTTCTTCCTATATGGGTCCTAAAACGGAAAAAAATAAAAGTAAACATATTGTCAATAATGAAATTTCTTGCTCAGTTACTATTAACTTGAAAGGAAGGCCACGAATTGTACTTTGCTATGGGCGAGAAATATCTCTTTGTGGCGTCCTATCTTTCTTTGAATTTAATATGATCAGCGCAAGTGATTTCATCATTCGCAATATGTTTTTCTTCCATTTTTTTATATTTTAGAGCGCATTTAAGAAGGCAGGCTTTTTAACTTTATAACGTAATTTTATTTTTATTTTTAGGGCACACAGAAGAAGACAGGATTATTTTCAATCACATTTTTAATTTTTACTGTCTAACTTTTAACAATAGCTTTGCAGGTAACCTTGTCATTTAAAACAGCAACCTTGCCCCTGCTTTGGAAGTGGAAATATTACATTGAGCGATCACTGAATTATGTCCACCTCACATAAGCCCTGATCTAGAAAAAATCTGAAGGGAAACTCAATTGAACCGGAAAAAGTCATGTTATGTCAATGGAATGCTAACTTTGAAGCTCTATAACTTTTAAAATAAGCGTTTTTTGGGCTATTTTGACAAAGGCAAATTAAAGATCTCCATTCTAAACATCGATCTGTAAATTTCCTTCGCTATTTAAAGAGTTATTAAAGTCTAAACATTATACAACAGCAGGGATATATACCTAAAGACTAAAATTAGACTGGATAATAGTTTGGTTCTTTCTAAAGTTATTTATGGTACTGAAACTTGAACATTTTGTAAACAAGGTAACAGGAAACTTGATGCTTTTGATTTTCGATGCTTATGCAGTATCTTAGGCATTAGGTGGTTCAACGTTATAAGCAACGATGAGGTTAGGCAAAGGAATCGGCAACCTTATTTGAGTAGCATATGGTGCAGAGAGAGACTCCGTTGGTTTGGCCATGTTGCCCGCATTTATTTGTTTTTATTTATTTGGTTCAGAGGAAGGTGCAATAGTGTACACTAACATCGCTCAATATATATCCAGAACATGATGTGGGGACTTTAAAATGGGACAACGAAATATTTACAATGTGGTCAACAGCACAGAATAAAACTATACACAATAGATGTCTCTACGTTTAATGAATCGTGTTTAGCGTTTGTTATGCTACTCCTATCTGTACCCTAACAGCCAATCCATCCACCTTTCTTCTTTGAGACCTTGGGGTCCTTGTGACCTAGCCATTTAGCCCATTGTGCGCTGGAAAAAAATGACTCTCAGAAGTAAATCTAACCAATCCAATGCTCAGTTTTAATCTGCAGACTCTTTTGAGAATTGATGTCGTGAAAAGAAAGTACTTCTCAGTATATCTTTGAAGAACGCACTGGGACTATTTATTTGCTTCAAAATTTGGTCGTAAAAACAACCTTAGACATGGCGGAAGGAAGGAACGAAAATGGTGCCTTTTGTTGCGTCTGATGTCACGAAATCTCAGTAAACGTAACAAAATGAAGACTGTTACTGTTGAAATGAAAGAATAGGTTTAATAAAAGATTTCATTCTGAAGGAATGTTTTTGGTGCATGCGTTTGCTTAGATAGGTGTTTTGTGCGTAAATATTTGCTTTTGGTTGACCTGGAAATGACGAAGACTTAAATTAGCAAGTTTTAGAGAGAAGATATTAGTGATGGATCCAAATGAAATTATTGAGGCAACGGAAATGTCCTCCCAAGAGGGAGAGGAATGCTCTAAAGTAATCGACGCGGGAATTTTTGAAATTCGCGCGAGAGATTGTGATGTAGAAGAGCAGACTGGTGTGTACTGTTCCCTTTCCACCATCCAGGAATGCAGCGGAAGTGACAATATTAATATATTTTGCTCCCTGATCGAAAAAGAAATAGAGGACTTAAATAAATTATCCTCGAACGACGAAAAGGAATCAATGACAGAAGGCATGGGGCCTCTCGACACAAGCAACTTACACTTCACCTTTCCTGAAGTCAGTCAGACAAATACAGAACCATTCGATCCTGATGCCTTTTACAAAAATGGACATATCTACGTGATAAGAGAGGAACTCCTTCAAAGCAAACCGGAGAAATTCAAGCGTTTCTGCAAAGCCTTTCGTCGTTTCTTCTGTTTCTCGTGCTGCAAAAGAAGGGGAAGGATGCCACGCTAGTTATTTGAATGTCCAACCCATCCCTTATCCGTCTTCATAGAAGTCCTTCCAGGTCTCTACTTGAAAGAAAACGGCCCTTTTCAGGGCCCCTAAATTTTGATAAAGGATTGCCAATATCGTACTCTGTGTCTTGTTCTGTCTTTCTTTAATACTCTTTCAGCGCTGCAACTAAATTTAGCTTACCCTTACCTCTGTCAGTTAATTTGCATGGCATAGTGACGCAATAAAACTCTCTTTCTTTAGGATAACACTGAGGAGAGGAATTGTAACTCATCATCATCATCATCCTCAAGCAGCCATGGGCTACGGAGGTCTAACCAGAATATGCAATTTAGTTCTCCAAGCAAGTCTATCCTGAGCTACATCTACTGCATCTGGCCACTGCACACCAATTCTAACAAGGTCCTGTTTGACATTGTCTGCCCACCGCATCCTAGGTCTCCCCTTCTTTCTGAGGCCTTTAGGCACACTGTTCATAACCCTATTCGCCAATCTATAATTATTCATACGGGCAACATGGTCAAACCAACGGAGTCTCTCTCTGCACAATATGCTGCTTAAAGGAGGTTGCAAACTCCTTTGCCTAACCTCATCATTATTTACAAAGTTGAACAACCAAGACACTGCGTAAACATCTGAAATCAAAAGCATCTAGTTTCCTGTTATCTTGTTTACAAAGTGTCCAAGTTTCACTACCATAACTAACCCTAGAAAGAACCAAACTATTATACAGTCTAATTTTAGTCTTTAGGTGTATATGCCTATTTCTCCACACTCTCCACAGATTCTTAAAAGTCCCGGCAGCAATCCCTATTCGTCTGTTAATCTCATGACGCACATCACCATTATCTGTTACATAACTCCCAAGATAATTAAACTGTGACACCTGCTCAAGACTGCAACCATTCAGATTAACTGAATCACAGCCTGCCTGACCAATTTTCATCATTTTAGTTTTCTCTCTGTTTATAACCAAACCTACTCTACTACCAGTCTCATCAACAGCTCGAAGGAAAGAGTTCATCTCATCAACATCATTTGCCAAAAGGGCTAAATCATCAGCATAATCTAAATCAGAAATTTTCGTATCTCCAGCCCATTTAAGGCCAAAATCTTTCCCTTGAAGTGAATTTCGCATAACATAATCAATAACCAAACTAAAGAGAAAAGGAAACAAAATGCACCCTTATCGAACACCAGAAGTAATGCTAAACCAATTGCTATAAGCCTTACCAACTCTCACACACGACTCAGTGTTATTATAGAGAGCTTTCATTATGTTAACTAACTTGTCTGGTATACCATATGATCTCACAATCAACCACAAATTATGACGATCAACAGAGTCGAAAGCCTTTTTGAAATCAACAAAGCTAGCAACCAAAGGTTTCTGAAACTCTAAACATTTCTCAAAAATCTGCCTAAGTGAAAATATCTGATCCACACATCCCCTACCACTACTGTATCCACATTGCTCATCACGCAATTGACTGTCAACCAGATTCTTAATTCTATTAAGCACAATCATGGAAAGAACTTTACCTGGAACAGAGAGTAGGCTGATACCCCTATAGTTACCACAAGAACTGCGATCACCTTTTTTGAAAATAGGGATAACAATAACTCTGGTAAAATCCTTAGGAACCATGCCTTTATCATAAAAGATATTCAGAATTTCAGTCATCCAAGTGGTAACCGAAACATTTCCAGCTCTAAGCATTTCTGTAGTAATTTCATCTACCCTTGGGGATTTATGAAGTTTAAGTTTAGAAACAGCCAAAATAACTTCAGATTGTGTTATAGGGTCAACATTAAAGCCACCAATGCAACTATCATCATTGCAAACAATGGGAATAGAACTAACCGCACTGTTTAGAACATCACTGAAATGCTCAGCCCACCTAGCCATGACAGAATCCTCACCTTCTATAAGCTTACCGTGTTTATCCTTCAATCCCTGTATACCTGTCCGTTTTCTACCACACAAAACATTAACTATCTGGTACAGCTCTCTGCTGTTGTGCTGTCTAACTGCTTCCTCGGCTTTGTCAGCCAAACCATCAAGCCAAAGATTCTTATCAGCAGCTAACTGATCTTTTACACGTTTATTAAGTTCTCTGTAATGCTTTCTTTTAGGACTAGTAGGGTATTGATTAAGGACATTCCTGCAGTTCTTTCTTTCCGAAATAAGCTCAAGTGCCTTATCACACAGATAATTCTGTCTCTTCTGCTCCTTTTTTCCTAAAAGAGTACTGTTAGTGTCCAAAAAAGCCTTTTAAAATGATCCCATTCTTCCTCAACTTCAGTAGTAAGCAAACCATGACTGACATAATGACTAAGTAACCTATCATGGTAAGCATTGGCTATAACTGGGTCTTTCAGAGCTTCAGTATTAAAAGCAAATTTTTTAACCCTAGCACAACACTTTTTAAGTTTAAGTTGCAAGACATTTTTAACTAGGTAATGGTCAGATCCAATTTCAGCTCCCCTATATGCCCTGGTATTTCTAACAGAACTAGCCCATTTGCTGTTAATTAATATATAATCAATCATATTCCTATGCAGTCCATCAGGTGAAACCCATGTGTACTTATGTATGTCGCGGTGTTTGTAATATGTGTTAGTTATTCTGAAACCATTGAGTTTACTTACCTGTAGGAGACGTTGCCCATTGCCATTGCAGCTACCAATACCAAAAGGGCCAATCACCCCTCCCCAAAGGTCAGAGTCAGTACCAACTTTGGCATTGAAGTCACCAAGAACAACGGTAATATCTCCTTTCTTGACAGAATTCAAAATATCCTGAAGTTGTTCATAAAACCTATCCTTCTCATCTTCATCGGCATCCTCAGTGGGGGCACAACAGCAGATAACATTCAGGTCTTTAACGCTTGTCTGAAATTTTGCTGTAAGAAACCTTTCATTAATGCACTCATATCCTAGAAGCTAAGTACCCTTTAAGTAACACGTTTTAAACTTTAAATTTGAAAACTGATTTGTTCTTCAGACGAACTCATGTTTTATACTATAGAATAAAATGATACCAATATTAAAAAATTAATTTATCATGCAATAAATCGTAAATTTCAAAAGTTACAGAAAGATATATCTTAAAAGATATTACTATTAATTAAATTGCAGAGTAACATTGCTTTAGGTTAACTGGCAGCTATTTCCTTCATACTTAAAACAAGCCATCATTAAATAATCAGGAAAAAGCAAAATGTTATGGAATTAAAATATTTCGTAAAATACGAAATTTTGATTTATCCTTGTGAACGAAGTTATCTTTTTCTCTGCAGAATTACTGCACCAAAGTAGAAAATAAATTCAAAATTCTCTTCCATAGTCTTGAGGGGGTGAGAGGCACCAGACTCATAATCTACAGTTCCCTGATTCGAGCACCATCTTTTCAAGCATTGAGATTTATCTTCTCGAAACCCTCATCTTCTCATTGTTAAAAAGGGACATCGATGGAAAATTTGACCGTCCTCAGATGGGACGTTGAGCAGTGGTGCCGTACGTACAAGAATCACACCCTGTACACGTTAAAGAATACTCTGGATGGCCTGCACCAGAGGCTATCATCTATCCGAAGGGTCACACCTCTTACAACAACAACCCTCATCTTCCCATTGTTAAAAAGGGACATCGGTGGAAAATTTGACCGTCCGTCAGATGGAACGTTGAGCAGTGGTCCCGTACGTACAAGAATCACACCCTGTACACTTTAAAGAATACTCTGGATGGCCTGCATCAGAGGCTATCGTCTGCCCGAAGGGTCCACACCTCTTACAACAAGGTAAACAAATTATTTTGTGGAACCAGTTTGTCAGAATAATTATGGTAAAGCCCGGATATCTTATCAAATGCTCAAGGATTTTAATTCTCTACCGAGAGATCTATTATGCCTGAGCACTTATTCACGCATTAAAACTAAAGTTTCGAAATGGTTATTAGCATTTGAAATGCAATGTTTAAAAATTCGTATCTGGTATTGTTTTAAGCAACTGCAATAAATAAATAAATAAATGGCCATTACGTGGCGAGCGGTTAGCGCGCATGGCTACTGCTCTAATGGGACCTGGGTTCGAGCCCCGTTAAGGCATGCACGTTTGTGTTGCTTTTCTGCTGAGGTCCCTCCATCCTGACAGACTTACTGTGGCGTATAAACTGACAGGTTACTGTCAGACCTCTGTGGCAAGCAGCTGCTTGAGGGGGTATTTACTTTTTTTTTTATTTTAATATTAGTATGAAATGATGATTTCGACAATACGTGATATTTTTGTGCAAAGCGTGTTATGATTCGTAATTTTATAGGGTTATTTTATAAAGGTTTTCCATTTTTTCATGTTTGCGTTTTAATTCGTGTTTTCTTTTTGTTGTTGTTGTTGTTGTTGTTGTTGCTGTTTTACTTTCTGTTTTTAATTAATGTTCTTTTTTTCATATACATGTCTTATTCTTTTATTAATGCGTCTGATGCTTGGTTTAACAGGTAGAGTCCTCTGGCATATATCTGGAGAGTTGCGGGTTCGATTCCCGCCTCGTCAGCGATAATCTTTTTCAGATGTTTCTAATAATTATTGAAGTTTATTTCTATAGGTAATCTGTGTATTTACTAAGGATGAATTTTTAATAATAAACACCTAAGCGTGAATGATCTACTCATTAAAATCTAAATCATTAGCAACAATTAGAAAAGTTGCCTCTCCTGAAGTATAGACGGCGCAAGGTCTGCCACACCTCAGTGAAAGATTTATAGGTCTTATTTTGGAAGATTTAACCTATAATCTTCCAGAATTTTAGCGTCTGATGTTTGGTTTAACAGGTAGAGCGCTCTAGCATGTTTCGAGAGAGTTGCGGGTTCGATTCCTGCTGCGTCAGCGATAATTTTTTTCAGATGTTTCTGATAAGTGTTGACGTCTTTTTCTACAGGCAATCTGTGTATTTACTCTGGATAGAGGTAGATCAAGGTTTTCTAAAACAAATTAATGCTGCTCAGAGGGTGCATGCGTGACTCGTGCACAAGACTGGTATTGAAAGGTCAATTCTAAAGGATGAGTCTCTTACTGCAGTGATGAAGAACCAAGAGCCCTAATGGAGTAAGATATAACATTTTAACTAAAAGAGAACTTGATCAGCTGCCAGAGGACCAGACATATTATCAGGAGACTGTGGGCTTGCCTCCCCCCCCCCCCCGGCAAGCTCTCCTCTCAGACGAGTATAGCAGGAAGCCTAAAGTTGAGGGATTTCTAATCTTCCAATCGTATTTCAATCTAGCTATCTCCTGTCCAAATATTCTGACGTTGTTCCGGAGTTTTATTACAGTATTCAATTAGTCATAGATTATTTAACGTCTATAAAAACACATATTTGAAACAGCAAGTTATAAATCATTACGATAAATATAAATATTGAGAATCATTAAGTACGCAAACTTACTTGAAAAGAAATTTATTAAAATAAAAGTTCTTTATTTGGATAATTTTCTCAGAAACCCATGAAAATGAGATTTTCATAAACTGATTACACACTCCTTCATAACGTAAATGACTAAACATCAGATATATTTATACAGGAAATCCCCATAAAACACGGAACATCTACAACACGATTTCGCTCTAACACGGTTAGAGACAAGGGACTAACAAGGTCCTGTTTGACATTGTCTGCCCACCACATCCTAGGTCTCCCCCCAATTCTGAGGTCTTTAGACACTTTTAATAACCCTTAAAATTTTTTTAATAACATTTAAAGATGGAACGAGGGTGGCTCAGTCGCTAACGCGCCAGGTTCGTAATCTGCAGTTCCCAGGTTCGAGTCCCAGCTGGGTCAGGGTTGAGACATCTCCGCAAAACTCCCGCCCACGGTCAGTAGGGGACACCGATGGGCTTGGAAAGACCGTCGTCCGTCGGATGGGACGTTAAGCCGTGGCCCGTGTGCGGGAGAGCCATACCCTGCGCACGTTAAAGAACACGCTGGATGGCCGTGACGGGAGGTACCATCTGTCTCCCAACAGCTGTTCCAGTGGGTCCCCTCCCCCAACCTTCTCTGAGCCTTCGGGGTCCATGTGACCTGGCCATTTAGCCCATGGTGTGCAAAAAAGTGCAGCTCAGAGGTAAAACAACCCAACCCAAACCATGTTAAAGAACACGCTGGATGGCCTTGACAGGAGTTTGACATCTGTCTCTTAATAGATGGTCCCCTTCCCTCATATTTCTCTGAGCCTTTCGAATCTTTTTACTTGGCCATTTAGCCCAATGGGTAGGGAAGAAAAAGTGCCGTTGAGAGCGTGGCACAGTAAAGTGACGAAGTGAGAGACTTCCTCCACTCTCCTTAAAAGTATTAATTTAAAAAAATTAAATTATGTTTTTTAATAAAATAGAGATACTTTTATTTTATCTTTTCATTAATTCAACTGTATAGTCTGCACATAGAAATCACGTTGCATTCCATTGAAACGCTTCTAAAAACAAGAAAACGGTGTCGAGCCGCATGGTAGTACAGCCGCTCAAAAAAGTATCCGAACACTATGGTTGATTACAGAATTCAGAAAAAATATCTGGCAACGATTTTTTTTAGAAATTAGTGATCTGATTCGTGTCACGTGACACAAAGGTTGTCAGATCACTAATTTCTAAAAAAATTGGTCCCAGATATTTTTTCTGAATTCTGTAATCAACTATAGTGTTCGGATATTTTTGAGCGACTGTACTAATAGCAGAACTTTTGTATAACTAACATTAATATGAATAAAGATTATTATTACTGTTAAACAACAGCACCGCTTTGATCTATATCGATATAATCTTTAATCGTAATCGTTTAACGGAAAGTCTCTCCGATATCGCGCGTTCGAGCACGCCTCCTTCTTTATTTTTGTTGATAGTGCCACGCAAGTGGCGGTCCATAAGGTCATAAAATATGCAGGAGGGGACCACGGGGCTATGGCCCCCTCCAAGAGACCTGCCAGTGTTTTATTCATTTCATTTCAACAGCCAGCCAATTTCTTTTCCAAGAAGGCAAACCCCTGATGCCTTTAGCACCCCATATGATGGCATGTGTAAGGACATACGAAGGATTTAGTACTCCAGAAATGACACTTTTTACTATAAAATCCTTCGTATGTCCCTAAATGGCCCACTCCAAGATTGAGTCTCAATCTTGGAGTGGGCCATTTAGGGACATACGAAGGATGTGACTCAGCTTATGACCGCCCCTGTGCCACGCCCCACTCCTGTCAGAAAATCACCCAGTTGTGCCACGCCCCTCTCTAAAGACGGTTTTGTCGACTCACCCCAGCCCAAACCCATCCGAAGTATACAACTCTAAAAGTCCAAATAATTCAAAGTCCCAGTCACGCCATCATGGATTCTGAAGTCATCGGCCCAGCGATATCAACTCTTTGTCAGCGCCATTTACGCCATCTACTGTTTAAAATACATACTATATCGACTATATACCTTTCAAAAAACGTTCTTCGATGACTGGACTCGAACTCCACACTTCATCAGTGGACGACGCGTTATCTATTATACCAAGGGTAGTATAGAGTTAAAATACTTGAAGGTCGTCGACCTCGTTAAAATTGAAGAATGAATTAATCGATCATCATTTTCTTTTATTCCATATAAATCACAAACACTTTAATTTAGGAATAAATAATTTTTATAAATGAAAATTTTATTACTTGTAAATCACAAATATTTCAACTTAGGAATATATTATTTTTACAAATGAATTTTCATTTCTTGCAAATCGGATTTAGAAATAAATTTATAAGTACATCAACATCTTATCTCACCCCTCCTGTGAACCACGATTTATTAACGAACTCGCAAAGGCAGAAATAAATGTTTTGAAACATTTCTCCAAATTAGGAATTACACTCCTTGCTCTTACGGAGAACGATTTTTTACTGCTTATCTCACTCATCCTGTGTTTGCACGGGACCACGTTCCATTGACGGACGGCGCCACGAAAGAGACCGACAAATGTTTTGAAATATTACTCCAAATTGGGAATTGCATCCCTTGCTCTGAAGGAGGCTGAATTCACTCCTACTGTGTTTAAAATTATTTATGATCGACGGACTGTATGACTTGTTTATATTGTATCTCACGCTTTCTTTATGTCTCACTAGGAACCACGTCTTTAATGACGGACGGCACTACGAAAGAGAGCAAGAAATGTTTTGAAACATTATTTTCTAAAAAATGGGAATTGTACTGTTTGCTCTGAAAAATAATTATCATCGAAATGAACATTTTCATACTCATCATCATCCTGAAGCAGCCATATGCTACGGAGTTCCAACGAGACCGTGCAATTCAGTTCTCCAAGCATATCTGTCCTGAGCTACATCTGCTGCATCCGGCCACTGCACACCAATTCGAACAAGGTCCTGTTTGACATTGTCTGCCCACCGCATCCTAGGTCTTCCTCTCCTTCTGAGGTCTTCAGGCACACTGTTCATAATCCTATTTGCCAATTTATAATTATCCATATGGGCAACATGGCCAAACCAACGGAGTCTCTCTCTGCACAATATGCTACTTAAAGGAGGTTTGCAGACTCCTTTGTCTAATCTCATCATTAGTTACAAAGTTAAACCACCTAATACCCAAGATACTGCGTAAGCATCTAGTTTCTGTTATCTTGTTTACAAAGTGTTCAAGTTTCACTATCATAACTAACCCTAGAAAGAACCAAACAATTTTATAGTCTGATTTTAGTCTTTATGTGTATACGCCTATTTCTCCACACTCTCCATATATTCTTAAAAGTCCCAGCAGCAATCCCTATTTCTCTGTTAATCTCATGCCGCACATCACCAGTATCTGTTACATAGCTCCCAAGATTATAAAAATGTGACATCAGCTCGAATGGAATTATTCAAATTAACTGAACTATAGCCCTCCTGACCATTTTTCATCACTTTTTGTGCTGTTAAACCGTTGTTTCAATTTTTTGCGTTATAAAAAGTTCTGCAATTTAAAATATCTTATTTTAAACTATCACATCGAGCGTTTAAAAATTTCTGTTAATAAATAGCAAATGATATAAATGTTTAAAGAAATAATACTATATATGTTTATCCTAATGTTCTTATTTTCGTGAAATTATATTTTAAAATCAGATTTCCAGTGTAAATTACACAAGGAAATCATATTTTACATTGATATTAATTAAAATTTAGTTGAGTTTAAAAACCTAAAAAAATTCTTTATTTTCACTTAATTATTTTTAATTCTGGTTTATTTATTATTTTTGATTTTTTAAAGTATTCTCTCCCCCTTAAAGGAGGTTGCCGACTCCTCAGTTCAGTTCAGTTTTATTATAATAATAAGGTTACAAACAACATATATTTGTAATACTCTTATTAACCCAAGAGCATCTAAGCTCATGTAGGTTAATTTACAAATTATTTAAATACATAATTTTGGCAACACTGACACTCAACTTTACATAAAGAAAAAAATATATATATACAAAAACAATACAGAATTTATAAAAACGAATTAATTTATTTTTACTTTAACACGGAAAACAGGCTGTCAGCATTTGTAATGGTCATTAGATAATTAGCAGTGAGAGATCTGAAATGCATAAAATTAGTTTCATTTCGAATTATAATCGGTAAAGAATTAAAAATTTTAGGGGCCAAATAATCAAAGTGTTTGTGCATAATTTCTTTATTTTTTATTTTTAAATCCTTTTATAATGTCAGTCAATTCCTTTCTACAAGTTGGAGCTAAAAACATAGATTTGACATTTTTACTCATATGGCTATTTTGATTTCTTACAATCCGATTCTTTGACAGATTTACTGCTATATTTACAAAATATTCATTAAATTGGTTTGCCAATAACTTTGAATTTTCAGTTGAATCAGAACCACTTTCTAATTCTGGATATTTATTTTCTGCCTTCTTCTGATTTATTATCTCTCTTATCAATTTCCACTGCTTTGATATATTTCCATCACAATTTTGAAACTGAGTTGCAAGGAAACTGTTTTTTGCATTTCGTATTATTTAATTTATTTGATTTCTAAAGTTTTTAAAGCTACTTTCGTAAGTTTCATTTAAAGGGTATTTTTTGTGTTTTTTATATAGCTTATCTCTTTCTTTTAATAAGTTCAGAATTTCGGAAGTAATCCATGGCTTTGCTGATTGTGATTTATTTTCAATTTTTCTTTCTCTAGTTGAATCTTTAATAATGAGATTAAATGTGGTTAAAAATTTATTATAAGCTTCATTGGCATCATTAAGAGTTAATATCTCGTCCCAGGAACATTCACTTAAAAGCCTGTTCAATAAAGTATAGTCTATGTAGTGATAAAGAATAGGCTCTGTATAATTATCACACTGAATATTCATATTATTGTTAAAATTAACTGTTAAGGCAATGGGATAATGATCAGTCACTGCTAATTTAACAATACAACTCTTGAATGAACTTTCGATTTTGCTTTTAACAAAAATGTGATCTACACAAGTAGAAGATATCATACTTTCTCTGGTCGGTGAATTTATGAAACTTTAAAAGCCATTTAATGACAACAAATTTAGATATTCATTTGTGTAGTGATCATTTCCTAGTATATCTATATTTAAATCACCAGTTACAACAACTTCGCTTTTATTATCAAATGATAAGAGTAGTTCCTGAAATTCTACTAGGAAGGTGGTAAGTGGGATACAAAGAGATCTATAGATACATACGAAATATTGCTGATAATTTTCCAGATAAATAGCAAGTTATTCAGCTGAACTTATATCATTAAATGCAATTTGCTTGACTATTAAAGAACTTTTAACGTAGCAAAGTATCCACCCATTACTTGTAAAGTTGAACCACCTAATGCCCAAGATACTGAGCAAGCTTCTAGTATCAAAAGCATCAAGTTTATAGCTATCTTGTTTACAGAGTCCAAGTTTCATTATCATAACTAACCCTAGAAAGAACTAAACTATTACACAGTCTAATTTTAGTCTTTAGGTATATAGGCCTATTTCTCCATACTCTCCATAAAATTTTAAATGTTTCCGGCCGCAATCCTTATTAGTCTGCTAATCTCATGACGCACATCACCAGTATCTGTTACATAGTTCCTAAGGTAACTGGGGCGGAGGTGGCTCAGTCGGTAGCGCGCCAGTCTCGTAATCGGTAGTTCCCAGGTTCGAGTCCCAGCTAGATCAGCGTTGAGATTTATCTCCGCAAATTTCCCCTCTCTGCCCACGGTCAGTAAGGAGCACCGATGTGCTTGGAAAGGCCGCCGTCCGTCGGATGAGTTGTTAAGCCGTGGCTCCGTGTGGAGGAGAGCCATACTCTCTGCACATTAGAGAACACGCTGGATGGCCTTGAAGGGAGGCTACTATCTGTCTCCCACCAGCAGTGCCGCTCAGAGGTAAAACAACCCAACCCAAATCCTAAGGTAAACAGTGACACCAACTTAAGATTGCAACCATTTGGATTAACTGTATCACAGCCTGCCTGACCAATCTTCATAACTTTGGTTTTCTCTCTGTTTATAACCAAACCTACTGTACTAGGAGACACATCAACCGCTCGAATGAAAGAGTTCATCTCATGAACATCATTTGCCAAATGGGCTATATCATCAGCATAATCAAAATCAGAAATTTTGAGATTTCCAAACCGTTTAACGCCAAAATCTTTCCTTGCAGTGAATGTCACACAACATAATCAATAACCAAACTAAACAGAAAAGGAAACAAAATGCACCCTATTCGCTAGTTGCCTGTCGAACACCAGAAGCAATGCGAAACAAATTGATACAAGCCTTACCAACTCTCACACACGACTCAGTTTTATTATAGAGAACTTTCATTATGTTAACTAGCTTGTCTGGTATGCCATACGATCTCACAATCAACCACAAATTATGACGATCAACAGAGTCGAAAGCGTTTTTGAAATCAACAAAGCTACTAACCAAAGGATTCTGAAATTCTAAATTTTTCTCAAGAATTTGCCTGAGTGAAAATATTTGATCTACACATCCCCTACCACTTCTGAATCCACATTGCTCATAACGCAATTGCCTGTCAACCAGATTCTTAATTCTATTAAGCACAATCATGGAAAGAACTTTACCTGGAACAGAAAGTAGACTCATACCCCTATAGTTATCACAAGAACTGCGATTCATTTTTAAGAATAGGGATAATAATAGCTCTGGTAAAATTCTTAGAAACTATGCCTTTATCATAAAAGATATTCAAAATTTCAGTCATCCAAGTGGTAAATGAAACATTCCCAGCTCCAAGCATTTCCGTAGTAATTTCATCTACACCTAGGGATTTATGAAGTTTAAGGCCAAGAGAAAAAACTGATAAAATTGTAAACCTGTAATAACCACTTTGACAACATGTAAAACAATACCTAAATGAAAATTAAAACTTGAAGCATGTTAAAAATTTCCATAAATCAACTTGCTTCAATCGAACTTTGAAAATGTATAAAGTTGGGGACATCACAATATCAGGAGGTAAAGAGTTCCACACCCAACTAACTCTGCATATGAAGGAATGATGTTTGCAGTTTGTTCTAGCATGAGGAATATGAATACACAGCAAATGCTTTCTTATTCTGCCAGGGTCCAAGATATGAATTAAAGTCTCTGCCGGATTTTAACAAATGAGGTTGTTAATGATTTTGTAACATATTTTTAAATCATGAAACAAACTTCTCCATTCCAAAGAGTGAATGTTGATAACTTTTAATTACTCCTCGTAGCTTGAGTTGTAAAGTCCAGGTCGTCTCTTGATAAACCATCTGAGTGGACATTCAAGTAGATTGATCTCAGAGACCGTGTGGGGAGACTAGACAGACGATGCATATTCGAGAATAGGCAAAAGTTGTGTTGAAAAAGTGCACTTGAAAAGTGTGGGCCTATCGCATTTTTTGTAGCAACGCAAAATCATGAAGGCGGCTTGGTTGGCTTTCTTGGTGATGTTTGGCAGTGTAAGGAAAATGAGAGGTGAAGATAAATGATAACACCCAAATCTAACTGAGATGATACACTGATAATTGGGGAGTCATTGATAAGATAACTCTGCGATTGCAACGTCCCAAGTGATGATGGTTGTTTTCCCTGCAGACATTGTTAACTCAGAGTTTGACTCCAGTCTTTGATATTGTCGCATGCAAATTGAGTGGAACGACAGTTATCTAAATAAGCAGCAGTAGCACAAAATTTAATGTCGTCGGAAAATATGTAGCAGGAGACTGGTCGTGGAACGGAAGGGAAACAAAAAGTATAGGCCCATGAATAGATACTTGAACAACACCACTGCTGACATCCCTGGTTGGAGAAAGAGCATCTTCAACTCGTATTTGTTGAGAACGGGTAGAGAACAATGCGGTGATTAATCTTACAAAGATCTGGAGAATTCCGAGTCTAAGAAATGTTTCTAATATTTGTGATCTCTTTAACTATTCGAATGCTTTTTCAAAATCTGTATAAACAGCATCAATTGGAAGGCCAGCATCAATTGATGTAGCCCAATTATTAATACAATGAAGAAATTGCACTGTAGAGGAGCGGCCTACCATGAAACCAAATTATTCATGTGGAATAATATTATGCACTTGAAGGAAATAAGAGCTATAGTTATAGTATAGTTATAGTATAAAAAAGCTTAAAATCAGCTGTGGTACATGCAGGGCCGGCACTATGGTTGCTGGCACCCTGGGCAAGCTGAAATTCGGCGACCTTTATAAGTATAATTATAAACATTTTCACAAGGAAAAAACTAAAAATATAGAAATGAGTTTATTACCTGGGTGGTGTTTTAACAAACAATGAACAATAATATTGTTTTTTTTCTAAACCAGTATTTGGACAGTATAAACAATTAGCCTACCTAAAACATTTTTTTTCTAGCCTTTAGATCAGCAAATCTTTTCATGGCACTTTCTATATTTATATTCTTTGCAATATCATTTTCTATAGACAAAATTGCCAAAGAATTCATTCTCTCTTGAGACATGGATGACCGTAAGTATGTTTTTTATAAGCTTTATGCTTCTCTCGCCAGCAGCCACAGTAATTAGGTATTGTAAGCATTATTCTTAATGCAACCCACAGATTTGGCACGACATCCTGTAACTTATTAGTGTTTATGAACCTAGCGGCTTCTATTGGAAGCTTTACATCTGCAGGAAATAATTCTTTGTCTATATCTAGTTCAGTCAAGAGATCACATCCATTTATATCATTATTTTCTTAGTACCTTAACTTATTCTCCAAAACTGAAATTTTCATGTGACTGTAAGTATTCATGAGCATGCTTCCAGTCATTAATTCCAGATTTTCCTAACATTGACTGGAGAAGCCAAACATTTTGCAACAAAAGCAATAAATTTTATTGGTTCTCTCTGAATAAATAAGCCACCTTCTAAGAAAATTCTCACCATTGTTTATTTTCCTATACATCATTGTCACATAGAAACTACGTTTATTTGCATCTTTTGGAAAACTGTACTGTTCATTAATAGGATGTTTCCCATTCATAATGATGTGATCACTTTCAGCTATTGATAATTCATCTGACCATTGTGCTGGATCATTGTAGTTGACATTTATTTTGGTTGAGTTTTCAAACTTACTTTCAATATTCCCAGTATTCCCTGCTGTGAGTGTGACATTATTGCCTAAGACTAAGTCTTCAACCGCATTACAGTTGTGATCCTGATCTTTTAATTCATGCATGCAGTTGTTCTTTTCTTCAGAAAGTACAGTATCTTCAGTGGGTTTGACTTCACAATCATTAGATGATAAATCTGGACAGATATATGTAGCTGAAGAAGTTGAGCCTGCATTGTTCCCACTGTTTGACCTGGGACTGAAAAAACTTGATACCTTTGGGTGTTTCTTGACTGCTTCTTCTTGTTGAAGACGTCTTTTTCTGTTTTCATAGCCGGATAACTTTTTTGGAGGCATTACCTAATTTTAGGAGTAGGAAAAAATAAAATAAATCGAAAATGTCTAAAGAAAACAAATAAAAACACTACGGTATATCATTATAAATGGCAGAAAACAAAAAACACAAGAACAATCTCAGAAACAAAAGAAAAATTAACAGCTGTCACTTTGACGTCTGAGAAGATACTGAACAGATGCTTTGTTGCCTTTCTAGTGGAAGAACGTATCGTACAGTAACGCCAATATCAATAATAAACTCCGCGTGAACTTACACTAGAGATTTGGCAACCGAGCATCTTTGCGTGTCGTTAAGTGACACACACACACTCTCTCTACATATATACACATCACCTGCTGTTTTTCCATCTTAAAAGCGTCAGATTGAAAAAATATTTTATTTATTATTTTCACTTTTTCTTTTTTTGGAAGATCCTTGATGGCGCCCCTAAGCACATGGCGCGCCCGGGCAACTGCCTGAGTTGCCGGTACCTTGAGCCGGCACTGCTGCCACACCATATTGTGCTCAAACTAGCCAAAAAACATGCCATTATCGATGGCTTGAGTGTAATGCGAGTAAACCTTGCATCTCAAGTTTTCAGACAATCAGTAGCCACTGCTTTATGCTATTTCGGTGTATTAAAGCATCTGCCAGCCAGTCATATGCCTGCCAGCCATACTGCTGATTTTTATTCCATCACAAATAATCTGTTTGACATTTTGAACAGTAGCATATTTAAACACAGAACAAAATCTCAGCAGTGATAGCAAACTTTGGACGCTTGAGTTCGTGGAAAACTTTCATTGAGTCATCTGCAGCATTCAGTTTCAGACCGGGGACCAAAAGATTCACTTTCCATGTCTGTAAGGATGGTTGTGACATTATCGGCACCTTGGGATTAATTCCAAATTTGTCATCTCATGTATCACATAAATTTTACACTTAATAATAACTAAATTTTACACCTAAATAAAAATGCGATTTAAAATTTGTTTTGTGTATAGTGCTGTTCAATATTAACATGAAGTGGAAACATTATTAACAGTAATATGCTTCTTACAACCACTAAAGTGTAAGTGGTCAAGCAGCTGTAAGGGCATTTTCTGTGGTTGTGAGCAAAACCAAAGGAAATACAACAAAATCATATCCTGCCATCTATGCCTAAAAACAAAATTCGAGGATATATGTTATTTTGCTACTGTGAGACTAAAAATATTTGGAATAACAGCTCCTAATGGTTAGCTGTCACTGCTGTGGGATTGAAATTTTCGTAAAAAAAATTACATTAATGCTAAATTTTACATTCTGTGATTTTTATTAATAATTCAGCTTTAAAACGTAATTTCGTTTGTTGATTTTTAATATAAGTGAAATACTAGTAAATAATAGAATGGAATAATTCGATTATTTAATAGTTTTTTTAATGACAGCGTTTGTATGTAAAACAATATCTGGAACTTAAAAAGTATTAATATGCATAGATCCAGGGAATTACTCTAAAGATAATGTGCATGGTTGAACGCAAACTTCAAAGTAGATAACAGTTCTTTGTATTTTCCAGTTAAATTTCCTGTTAATTGCCCGTTAAATTCAGGTTTCCAGTTCAGGTTTCCAGGAAAGCTTCCAACATTAAATGACAATTTTCAGCCCACAAAGAAAGAAAAAACAATTTTTTGGTCACTTGTATTCAAGGAAAACGTAAACATCGGAATATTATTTGTGAAGTTCGACAGAAATAAAGTAAGATAATTTTTATAGAACAGCATTAAAAAATGGTATTTTTATACTTTATGCAGTACATTTAAATTGCTGTCTTTACAGTTATTTTGCATAGAAAACGAATTACATCTAGTAAAAGACTTTACTGAAAATGACAAAAATAAAAGTTTTCTTCTGGTTTCATCTGATTAAAATATAATTTTTATAATATATTAATAAATATAATTAATAAGATTAAATTTATGTTCCTAAATAAATAATTAATAACTTATTTCAGTTTGATTTTTTTTAAAGTAATTTACGAATAAGATTTTTACTATTACTCGCTAGTTTCGAATATAGTGAATGGAATAGCATTGCCTGGATATCGGCTTTTCTACCGAGCACGTTGCATGCTCTACCGAACACGGCGCTGCTGTCGTTCATTTTACATTCCATCTATGGAGCATTTCCTTCTTTACACTTAATATTCTTTGTCTCATCGTCGTTCCTCTCGGTCACTCAAACCGTATTTCTCCGGCTAGTGACGGAGATGCCTTAAAGTCATTTATGGCATCTCCATCATATATTTTATATATAAGCTTATATCGTAGATAAATACAATAACAATAAATATGAAAATAATTTAGAGGGACACGACAGCTTCACTTTTAAGAATTGGAAATATTTGAATTTTTTAATTTAAATTGTAGTAGCTTAGTATTTCTTAACAGCTTGGTATCCAAAGGGATAACGTAGGGATTTTCCTTAATATATGAAAATCAATGTATTTAATTCCATCATATAACGATCGTTCAGACCAATGGTTCTCAACATTTTATGCTTCACGTACCCCCTGGAAATGTGTATGTAACTGGCGTACTCCTTGTATAGATAGATAAAACTATAGTTATAGTGTAACAATGGGAATAAAATAAAACATATATATCAGTGGTTCTCAAACTTTTATTCTTCATGTACCCCCTGGAAATGTGTATGTAACTGGCGTACCCCTTGTATAGATAGATAAAACTATAGTTATAGTATAACAATGGGAATAAAATAAAACATATATATATATATATCAGTGGTTCTCAACCTTTTATGCTTCACGTACCCCTTTGAAATGTGTATGTAACTGGCGTACCCCTTGTATAGATAGATAAAACTATAGTTATAGTATAACAATGGAAATAAAATAAAACACATATATCAGTAATTCTCAACCTTTTATGCTTCACGTACCCCCTGGAAATGTGTATGTAACTGGCGTACCCCTTGTATAGATAGATAAAACTATAGTTATAGTATAACAATGAGAATAAAATAAAACATATGTATCAGTGGTTCTCAACCTTTTATGCTTCACGTACCCCCTGGAAATGTGTATGTAACTGGCGTACCCCTTGTATAGATAGATAAAACTATAGTTATAGTGTAACAATGAGAATAAAATAAAACATATGTATCAGTGGTTCTCAACCTTTTATGCTTCACGTACCCACTGGAAATGTGTATGTAACTGGCGTACCCCTTGTATAGATAGATAAAACTATAGTTATAGTATAACAATGGGAATAAAATAAAACATATATATCAGTGGTTCTCAACCTTTTATGCCTCACGTACCCCCTGGAAATGTGTATGTAACTGGCGTACCCCCTGGAAATGTGTATGTAACTGGCGTATCCCTTGTATAGATAGATAAAACTATAGTTATAGTATAACAATGGGAATAACAAAAAACATATATATCAGTGGTTCTCAACATTTTATGCTTCACGTACCCCCTGGAAATGTGTATGTAACTGGCGTACCCCTTGTATAGATAGATAAAACTATAGTTATAGTATAACAATGGGAATAAAATAAAACTTATATATCAGTGGTTCTCAACCTTTTATGCCTCACGTACCCCCTGGAAATGTGTATGTAACTGGCGTACCCCCTGGAAATGTGTATGTAACTGGCGTATCCCTTGTATAGATAGATAAAACTATAGTTATAGTATAACAATGGGAATAACAAAAAACATATATATATCAGTGGTTCTCAAATTTTATGCTTCACGTACCCCCTGGAAATGTGTATGTAACTGGCGTACCCCTTGTATAGATAGATAAACTATAGTTATAGTATAACAATGGGAATAAAATAAAACATATATATCAGTGGTTCTCAACCTTTTATGCTTCACATACCCCCTGGAAATGTGTATGTAACTGGCGTACCCTCTGGAAATGTGTATGTAACTGGCGTACCCTCTGGAAATGTGTATGTAACTGGCGTACCCCTTGTATAGATAGATAAAACTATAATTATAGTATAACAATGGGAATAAAATAAAGCATATATATCAGTAATTCTCAACCTTTTATGCTTCACGTACCCCCTGGAAATGTGTATGCAACTGGCGTATCCCTTGTATAGATAGATAAAACTATAGTTATAGTATAACAATGGGAATAACATAAAACATATATATCAGTGGTTCTCAACCTTTTATGCTTCACGTACCCCCTGGAAATGTGTATGTAACTGGCGTACCCCTTGTATAGATAGATAAAACTATAGTTATAGTATAACAATGGGAATAAAATAAAACATATATATCAGTGGTTCTCAACCTTTTATGCCTCACGTACCCCCTGGAAATGTGTATGTAACTGGCGTACCCCCTGGAAATGTGTATGTAACTGGCGTATCCCTTGTATAGATAGATAAAACTATAGTTATAGTATAACAATGGGAATAACAAAAAACATATATATCAGTGGTTCTCAACTTTTTATGCTTCACGTACCCCCTGGAAATGTGTATGTAACTGGCGTACCCCTTGTATAGATAGATAAAACTATAGTTATAGTATAACAATGGGAATAAAATAAAACATATATATCAGTGGTTCTCAAACTTTTATGCTTCACGTACCCCCTGGAAATGTGTATGTAACTGGCGTATCCCTTGTATAGATAGATAAAACTATAGTTATAGTATAACAATGGGAATAACAAAAAACATATATATCAGTGGTTCTCAAATTTATGCTTCACGTACCCCCTGGAAATGTGTATGTAACTGGCGTACCCCTTGTATAGATTGATAAACTATAGTTATAGTATAACAATGGGAATAAAATAAAACATATATATCAGTGGTTCTCAACCTTTTATGCTTCACGTACCCCCTGGAAATGTGTATGTAACTGGCGTACCCCCTGGAAATGTGTATGTAACTGGCGTACCCCTTGTATAGATAGATAAAACTATAATTATAGTATAACAATGGGAATAAAATAAAACATATATATCAGTAATTCTCAACCTTTTATGCTTCACGTACCCCTGGAAATGTGTATGTAACTGGCGTACCCCTTGTATAGATGGATAAAACTATAGTTATAGTATAACAATGGGAATAAAATAAAACATATATATCAGTAATTCTCAACCTTTTATGCTTCACGTACCCCCTGGAAATGTGCATGTAACCTAGCGTACCCCCTGTATAGATAGATAAAACTATAGTTATAGTATAACAATGGGAATAACATAAAACATATATATATATAACATATATCTAGAGAGTTTTGAGCTCTCACGGCGTACCCCAAAACATTTTAACGCGTACCCCACATTGAGAACCCCTACATTAAAATGAACTAGTGGCACCTGTCGGACGAATAGAAAACGTGAAATTCATTTTAACATTTTTATGCAAACTTTGTGACCTTACTGGTTCACTGACCTCGATTTTTACGATATGCTGTTAAAATCTGAGTCCAACCCAAACTTAGTGAAGGGCCACTAGGAAAAAAAAAACATATTCTGGAAGAGCCGCAGGAAAAATTATCTCTCTTAAAACGAAAAAATACAATTCTAATGAGTAATGAATTGGAAAAAACACTCTATTTTTTAGCAATTATTAAAATATTTTGATTAAGAACCAAAAATATACATTTTTGATGAGTACTATGAACTGATTATTATGCACCTAAAAGTATTTGGTCAAAACATTTTCTAGAAATGGATCAGAATCGTCATTTTTATTGTTTGTATTATGTGCCTATTATGTGCCTAGGTTTTGTATGAAAACTATTGGAATATTCGAAAAATACGAATCGTCACATTTCATCGATATCTATCCGACTCAAAAAGAATTATTTGTAAAAACAAAAAAGTGAATATCTACACACGACAAAGTGAAAACATTGGTGGCTTTTTTTTTTGAAAATGAACTAAACATTCTGTTAGCTGTAATGAATTATGTTTCTATTCTTCCGCCAATATCGTATTCCACTGTTGTCTGTCTTGAGACACTTTAATAAACTAACAATGGTTAAGGATCTGGAAGAGGAATTCAAAGAATTCTTTGCTCATAAAAATTTATACAAAGCGTGAATAACTCATCCCATTCCATTGAGACGTTCTTCACATCAAATCTCTCATTGGTATAGTTGCAATAAAGCTTAGCAGAAACGAGTTCAAAACGGGATCAATTTTATCACCCCGAGCTCAAAGCTGTTGAATCCGATACTGCCTGAACCATTTCTTCCGTTATTGAGCCCGAGTCACTCTGATCCTTAATACATTTTGTCAATTATTTAGCCCGAGTCCGTCTGAGCCTGAACCATTTCGTCAATTACTGAGCAAGGAGTCCATTTCGTCAATTATTTGAGCCCGAGACCGATTTGGAGAAAACATTCTCTGACGCATCATAAGACCTATATAGAGAAATGCATGTCGCTAATCATTTATTTTATTCTTATTAATTATAATAATTTTATAATAAAATTAAATTGTTAATGCTATTTGGAAGGAAAAAATGGAAATCTAGTAGAAACTGAAAATCCGTAGGCCTCCTGCTAAACACAAAGAGCTATTGAATTTTATTTGCTCATTTATAAACAAATTTCACGTAAAAATTTAAAATTCAACAAAGGAAAGGTATTTAGAAAAATGTTAATAATCGGTATTACATTTCTTACGATATTCAAAAGCATTCAGAGATTATTTTGTACAGTTATTTTCGCATACCTTAGATGTCAAATTTGTGTAAAACCATTTCGAATTAGGTCAAGGCATCGCACTAAATATTTCAGCTAGAAACTTCCAATGGGCATTAGGAAAGACTTTTACAGAGTGTGGGTGGATGGGGGGGATCTTTCAAGGGCTGCAAAAGGCTTCAAAGGAGGGGGGGGGGGCAATAAACAAATCAATGTTTCAAGAGTGAAATATTTAACAGTTCACTAATGAGCGCAGTTACAAATACAGCAGTTATGCCTACATCTTACTCTAACGCAACTACGGATAGAAACGAAAAAATAGGATCGTCAATGGTTTTACCTCTGAATTACACTTTTTTGTCCAAAATGGGCTAAATAGCCAGGTCAAAAGAACTCCGAGGGCTCAAAGACAGTTGAGGGAAGGGAATTCACTGGACAGATTGCAGCTCTCGTCAAGGCCATCCAGCATGTTTTAAGGTGCACAGGGTCTCCAGAGACGGGGCCACGACTTTACGTCCCATCCGACGGACGGCGACTTTTCCAAGCCCATCGGTGTCCCTTACTGACTGAGAGTTTTGCGGAGATAAATCTCAACGTTGGCCCAGGTGGGACTCGAACCTGGGATTTACAGATTACGAGCCTAGCGCGTTACCGATTGAGCCATATAGGCAGCTAACGTGGGAGGAAAAAGAGGGATAAAGATACTACAAGGTTGCATTAAAGTGTCAATCAGCATTTTCTGTTACATAGAAATATGTCTGCCAGATGGTTTAGTGAAAAGCTCTGACGCCACGTCAAGGCACCATCCATGTCAGAGTGTTTTGCTCTAACCAGGAGAAAACCCCTCCACACATAGGCAGGTAGTGTGGAAGGAAAAAGAGGGATCAAGAACCACAAAGTTGCATTAAATCGTCAAACAGAATTCTCTGTTGAGCACATTTAATGGAATATTTTGCAGCATCTTGTGCAAGATCTAATTAAAAAAAAGAAAAAACTTAGACCTTGCCCCCATCCCTTCCAGTGGCAGAATCTTTGTATGATGCACCTTCCCTGATCTGCAGGCGACTGTCCACTAGGGCTTTCACCACTAGTGGCCGGTGATCAGAAAGTACTGCTAAGTCACCGGAATGAATGGTTCCTGTGATCATTTAGCCACTTTGGAATTTTAAAAAATAAATAAAATATACTTACCTATACTTACCCAGAAGAGCTTGCTGATGAAGAGTGTCTTTACTTGCCTATTCCCTCCCCATGCTGAGAAAAGAGCGACTGATAGTCTTAAAAAAATTCACTTTTCGTTGGTTGAATGCTTAAAGTTGTGGCCCTGTATGCAGGAAAGCCACGTTTTCTGTACACGTTTGAAAACATTTTGAATGGCATTAATGGGCGGCAAATATCTTCCCCTAACAACTCTGCATAAAAGTTATTAGAGGAACATATTTGCTTCCTATTATTCCACTCCCAAACCTTTTCTGAGACTTATGAGGGTCCTTGTGACCTAAATATTTAGCTCGTTACGGAGCAAAGAAATGATGCTCAGATTAAAAGAAAAAAACTACCCAACAGCTCCAAAGGCTAAAGCTATCTGCTCAACAAAGACCGAAAAATATTAATCCATTCTAACAATCCTGTTATTGTTTAAAACTGGAAGTGACTTCAAATAATTGACAAGAATCTCCTAGTGTTGCGTTGGTAATTGTTTAATTACTTTTACTCTGTTTCGTTTGGTCTACTTTAGCGATTATTAAAAATTTTAACCCCAACGTCCCTTTCTCCAGGTAATATTTCCTAACGTCCACTTCTTGGAAATCAAAATAATTTTTCCTGTATTAAACTCGTTGAAAATGTATTTACCTTGCGTAAAAATATACGAATATTTTTATAGTGTATCCATCAATTTCTAAGTTTTTCGGTCGAAATAAAGCATTCATAAATATTTATCATAAATACAAAGAATTATTGGTAAATAATGAAACACATTGCCCTATCAAAATATTAGAAGGTTTCCGTGTTATGTCAATGGGAATCTTAACTTCGAAGCCCTATAACTTTCAAAATAGGCATTTAGTGGAAAAATGTGACCGAAGATGAAGATCGTAATGAAACTTATGAATCTCGGTTTTCAACAGTATTTGTTCAGTATTTAGAATAATGGAAGTTGAAATATTTAACAATAAATTAATTCATATTTGTCTAACATTGAAATAATCGTTGCGAAAACTTCTAAAATGCATATTTAGTTTATTAACTGATTTGAAACAATACTTATTAAATAAGTCTTAATTAATTCCTGGGGTAAATCTAGCCTTCCATAACTATTTAAATACTGAATGAATAGCGTTGAAAATCAAGATTTAAATAGATTTGTTTATGATCATTGATTTATCTTCAATCAAATTTTTCCATTAAATACATATTTTAGAAGTTATAGAAAAACTTCGAACTGATTAGCACCCCCGCACTGCCAGAGAGCTTCCATAGGAAACTGGAATAGTTAACAATAAATTATTTACCCAAACATAACGTTAAATCCCCCACCCCCATATTATATATATATATACACACTAACCGTGGGGGAAGGCTATGGAAATACTTTTATGACATTTATGGAGAAACGTAATATGTAACTATTTAAAGCAATGGTTCTCAACCTTTTATGCTTCAGGTACCCTCTGGAAATGTGTATGTAACTGGAGTACCCCTTGTACAGATAGATAGATAAAACAATAGTTATAGTATAACAATGGGAATAAAATGAAACATATATATATACACACATTAAATTTTGTATTCGTAAATTACATATATCGATAAACACAAAAAGTTACAATTTAACAAATCTTATAAAATTATAAACATTTTACTGGGTAATCAGTGAAATGGACTTGTTACTAGATCTAGCGACTTTTGAGCTCTCACGGAGAACCCGAAAAACTTTTACCGCGTACCCGACGTTGAGAACCCCTAATATAGACGAATGGGGATGGTGCATGCTTCGAATATCGAAATGCCCATGTGCAACATGTATGAACTTGGTACGTTAAAGGTTACTTAATACTTCAATGGGACATTTTTCCTCACAATGGTCTAATTTTCCGAGTGACATGGACTCCAGAGCTCAGGAAAAGGTTAAAGAAGCATATCTACTGGACAACCATTAAGTTATGATGGGAATCTTCCTTAAAGCCATAAAGTGTGTTCTTTAATATGCACAGGTTGTGGCATTTCTGCGCATAGCTACAGCTTGCATACTATTCGATAAATGTCTGCTTTTCCAAGCTCGATTATATATTTTTTCACATCCACATCTGAGTGATGGAAGTGAACTCTCACAGTTGTCATCCGAACCTGCAAACTTCAGTTTACTAAGTTGGAAAGCTATTAAAAGCGTCATATGAAATTACTAATGTTATATGTGTGTGTTTTCAACTGAGATATCGCACTGTATATTCTCTGTGGTATATTATACTTAGAGGTTCCTTTCAAAGACGAATAGGCTGCCTGAAGTGATTTTTTTGTCTTCCAATTTCTTATATTCCATTTTGTTCGATACTTCTTTTTTTTTATCGCATTGCTCTTACCTTATAAGCAAAAAATCAGGAGCGTTATGCTCTTGGTTAATCGCTGTCCGAAACTTTCGATAAATACGATATAAATCAGATGGGGGAAGAAATTTTTTCACTCATTCTTGCCCAATAATGAGATTTTTCAGTGTGAATGCTGCGGCGGAGAACTGCGCCTGCTTCTCTATAAGCAATTCAGTCATCTCTTCTGAGAGAATTGCGGTGTTAAAGGCTCGCGTTTTTTTCTGTAAAGCTTTGCGGCAAATTGGCGTCCATCGCTCTGCAGGTCGAGTTGTTGGTAATTGTTGAACTTAGTAGAAAGTTGCAAAACTGATTGTAGTGTTGAAATTAGATCTTCGTACGAATTTTCGGTAATATTGCAGTCTTGTTGTAGAAGGATGTTGGAAAAATACTTCCAGTTCGTAAAACTACGTTGGTAAGTAGATTCTCCAGGTGGTAAGAATTCATTTGTGTTAGACTTTAATTTGATTAGCATAGGGGAATGGTCGCTTCCCCAGATGGGAGCAGTGGTTTTCCATGAGCACCGACTATGCCAGTTTGGTGTGCATAAAGTTAAATCGATAGCAGATCCTGTTGCGGTACTAAAACAGGTAAGGGATCCATCATTGAGCAAACACCAGTTATTTTGAAGTATCCAATCTGTTACCATCTCTCCTGAGCGGGAAGAAGTTATAGATCCCCACATTGGATGATGGGCATTAGTCTTCTAAAATAATGTCCAAGTTGTGTTAAGCAGTAGATAGATAACAGAATTTTGATAGCATCCTCTCCTTTAGGTGCGTAGCAGTTCGCCGCAATTAAATTCCCTGTAGGTAGGGAAATACAAACTACTTTAAGTTGTCTTGTATTTAAATTAGGAATAGCATTAGGAATTAACAGTTCACATGGAAAGTCTTTGTGCACAGCAGTAAGTAAACCACCTCCGTGGCCGTCTTGTCGATCGGAGCGGAATACTGTATATCCCGAAAAGCGGAATCGGAGAGAAGGCTTAGCCAAGTTTCTTGAATGCAAATAATTGATGAGTTTCAGTAGCCACAAGAATTTGGAGATAATGAGAGTGTGCAGATATGCTACGAGAGTTCCATTGTAATATATCGAAGGGGAAAATAAATTAGAAGTGGTAAACATTTTTGCGGCTGAAATTTAGATTTTCGAGCATTTTTGAGATTCTACGCCTTCGGAAGTAATTTTGTTATGTATTTTATTGTTTGAAGTTGATGGCAAATTGTTGTTATAATCCATAGTGCTAACTTCCGTTTCTAGAGGTTTTGAGATGATTTTCTTTTGTTGGGTTAAGTTGTTTTTATTTCCTGACGAATTCATTTGAAGAGTTGTTGATTGAACACACGAAGAAGATTTATTTATTGATAACACATCAGAATTTCCAATTTTAGGCGATGTTTCTGTTATCAACAATTGTTTCGAAGAAGGAATATCTGTTTTATCTTCTGATGGTCGAGGTATTTACTCCAGATGCGATAACTGCACTAAACATTTCTATGAAGTGTTTTTCTTCATTTGAGATCGCCTTTGTAATGCTCTCTGTAATAGTTTTCTGAAGTGTTTCAATTCTAATAACAATGTTGTTAGAATTGTCTGGTGTAATCTGTTTTTTCACGACAGATGCATATGATGCATCTGTCGTCCTTACATAAAGTCCTTTACATAGACAACAATAAGGAGTGGGTGCATGGCATAGGTCGGAGGCATGTTCGTCTCCGCACCGACTACAACTCCGACAAGTTTTAACTGAATGCCCACAGCGTTGGCAGTTGGAGCAGTGGCGTGGTCGGTCTGCGAATATGGATGGTGGTTGTAGTTGCCACCATAAATGAACTTTCGAAGGACAATAGTGTCCTAAAATAGTGGCAAGAACAGATTGCTTTGGAATGTATTGAAGTCCTTTTCTACGATAAAAGCGACGTAATTCAACAACTGTCAGATTATCTAATATGAACTCTTTTTGCAATTCTTCCATTGTAATAGTGTGCTCTATATCTCTTAAGATAAACTGAGTAAGATTCTGAGATGCCTAAAATATCTTGAGCACATGTCATGGAAGAAGTGTTCATTACGATATTTTTGGTCTTGGTAATATGTACATTTTTAACTTCATTAGGATTGCAAATGTATACTGATGAAGCTCGTTTAAGTGCTTGTGGTTTTGCAGCTGGGATAGGGTGGGGTTTTCCCTTAATCATTATACTGAATTTCTGAAGGCCAATGTTGCTAGCTAATTCCACTATTTCATTATCTTTTAAAAATTTGGTCGCTGCTGGAGGTAGCTTAAATGGTAATGGCTCATGTTCTTCTATGCTAGGTTTTCTTTTATTATCATTCTGTTCAGCCATTTGCTCTTCTTGAAAGCTATCAAGAACTGAAAAATATTTTGACTTAAAGTCGTTAAACAAAAAATTAGAAAAGTATAAAAAAAATAATATGTCTTTAGACACTTGTTTAAAAGTGACAGCAACCTGCACTTCGCAAGTTGATATAGTGAAAAATAATATTCTACATTCGGTAATATAAAGTATAATGGAACTAAATAACGAAAGGGAAACTTATCTTCTTAAAATAGTTTTCAAAAATCTTTTTCTTCTCCTTACGCTGCTTGACTTGGCGCCTTTCCACAGCTATCGTCTGCCACGTGTAAATTTACATCCTTGTTATCGGAAATTGCATAATCATATTCGATGTACCGGGTAATAATTTTACCACTAACCATCTCCATCATAAAGATATGTTTATTTGGCATGAGTAAGAACAAAATATATAAGTAAACCACCCTTAGGTGGACCCCTAAGGGCAAACATAAGAAAAGCTAAAAATAACAGTAAAATTGCATAAGAAACCTAAAACGGATAGGTTTCCTCAGAGAACGCTACCGTTTTAGGCCTCTTGCACTTGTTTAAAACAGTATGATCGTAAAGAATCAGAGAAGAAATAATCTCATTGGGATTATTGCTTACAGTCTCAAAAAATCCTTTTCAGGTGCGTTTTATATGTATATATATATATGGTCGATGCCCAGGTCTTTATGAAGTTGTCTGTTAGTGACAAACCAGGGGGCATCGACCGCAGTTCTCGAGACCTGAATCTTACGAATATTGGTGGTGTAGTATTCGTCCATATGGGTAAAGCATTGAGCATCACAGGTCTGATGATTATATTATAGAGTAAAAGCTTATGATCAATCATTAAAATGGAATTTCTCCTAAGGAGTGGGCTAGCTGGCCCCTCAATGAATTGACTTTGGAAATTATATTATTTATGTGATAATCCCACTTTATCCTCTTATATATAACAACCCCAAGATATTTGACTGAATCACTGCAATCGATGGGAATATCTTATAAATGGAGGCAAGTGGGATTCATAATACGCTTGCCAGTAGAAACGATGGCAGAATTCTTGCCAGAGTTAATCTTTATTTTCCATTTTCCGTACCATGTGTCCAGCTCGGTCAAGCTATGCTGCAGCCTCTTCACAGCGATAGCAGGACCGCGGGAGGGAGATAGTAAGGCAAGGTCATCTGCGTAAAGTGCAAGTTGAATACGATCAAAGGAAGGTGAATCGTATAAGTATAAAGAGAAAAAGTGTAGGACCCAAAGGGAACCCTGATTATTTAGGAGTTTTGCGAAATTAGGAGTTTTGCCATTGTTATCGAGTTTTGCGAATGATATATATAGAAATTTGAAAAACTAGTGGTTTTAAAAAAGTGATTTGAAAAACTAGTGGTTTTGAAAAACTAGTGGTTTTTAAGAGTATTCCACTGACAGTAATAATCTCCCCACTCCACTGAGAGAGGTGTGAGAAATGCAACTTTTTAGATCTAAGAATTGAAAGGCGAATACTTTTATATCGTATAATTACTAAGGATATACTATTTGCCTTTTTCACATCATCCGCTAGCTCAAATTAAAACTTTTAAGGAGTGAAAGAATAGGCAAAGAAATAACTTCATTCTCTTTGAAAACGAGATTCTCATATGCGCCAGAGGCGATATGCCTTCTTCTAGTTATTTCAGATTTCACCTGACAAAATCCGATAAAACCATTGAAAACCACATTATTAGCTTACGAGTTAATATACGGGAAAAGAACCGAATTTGATAAATTGCGATTTGTAAACGGTATACGGAATATATTTTTTACAGTTGTATGCTTTTGGGTCCATCAATAATTTATTTAACCGTTTTATTTTTTATTTCAATGTCTCCTCATCTTTCCGTGTTAAATAACATTCGTCTCTTTTTTAAGAGTCTTCACTTTATATACGCTTTGCGATTCAATTCGGTAATAAATTTTAAGTGAAAATAAGTCATCTGATTTTTTCCCTCAGAAAATAAAAGTGCTAATTGCAGAAAAATTTTTCCATTACGAAACGGTCCCTCCGATTCCCCCTCTCCATCCTCCGTATATACAATCAGTGTCTCCTAACAGCTGTTCAGTAGCTCCTCTCCTGAGCCAATGAATTTCTTATAATCAGATCTTTTAGCCGATTGTATGCACAACAATGCAGTTCAGAGGTAAGGCAACTCAGCATAACACAATTCGTAACACCCCCCTCGAGTGTTGCAAAATCTGTGGACAAGACCTTTGCAATAGTAATAATATCCACCGATGCAGAAAAATGCAATTTCTTTGAAACATGCAGAATTATGCGATTCTACTTTGACGTTAATAACCATGGCAACTTGTAGTTCTAATTCGATGCTTGCTATGGTGTTTGCAGGGCCCAGATAAGTTCCATGATTCAAGGCATCAGGCTGTGCAGATAATACTATACGTCAAAATTTGAGATTAAACGTAATAAAAAATAAGCCTGTTTTTTCCCTGCATTTCGACATAAGATTATTTGGGATTTGATTATATTTTTCACTGTTTTTTACTACGATTACTTCAACTCTTCCATTGCACCTACACATTAAAGAACATGCTGATAGTCATTGACTGGAGATTTCCATCAGTAATTTATTAGATTACCGCAATGGGACATCAACGAAAGCAAATGCATGCATTTGCGTACCAGCAATGAGCACAGCAAATTATGCCCGAGCCACTCAGGTAGCCAAATGAAATCATCCCTCATACAATTCTTACCACAAAGTTCTTGCACGAGACTGTCAGTATAATACACTATAAAGAAAGTCTATTAGGAAGGCAATATCTCAGCTAAACGGCAACACAAGAATCACCCATGCCTTATCCGGGACTGAAACCCAAGTCCTTTAAATAGTAGCCAATCACACTAACCACTCGCCCATAGGGACGCTAAAACACTGTTTCACGTTTTTACCCCTCAAGCAGCCACTTACACAAAAATCCAATAGGAACATGCTTATCTGTGCCTGCAAGAAAATACGCCATAGAGAAGACCTCAACAGGAAGAGTACACAGGAAGGAATCACTCATGCCTTATCTCGTGCTCGATCCCAGGTCCCTTCGATGAGTAGCCAAGTTCACTAACCACTGGGCACCAAGACGGCTGCCCAGTGGCGCCCTCTCACGGCGTGGTAGACAAGAGGATACGTATGTCCTCTTGTGTAGCTCGCCATGAAAGTTCTACTAGGTCTTAAAAGAGGTTTTGTCGTGTAAATAACATTTCCCTGTGGCCATATCGAAAAAATCATGAACGTCTGAAAAGCACAATAGCTCACTTATGACGTTAATTACTTTGCTTTACTAATGTTTCATGACATATACACACATTTTTCCTGATGACCACTGAAAGTATATTTTGGCAAATTATAAATGCAATAGCTGTATTTGCAAGTGCACTAAAATTATGTAAAAGATAGAAAACACTGCTTATAAAGTATATATATTAAAAAATATAGAATAAAAAGAAATGAAAACGTTTAAAAATAATTATTTAGGTTACAATATTTTTTAAAACATTGTCGTACACAATTTGCGGCAGAAAAATGGCTGAATGCTCGCAATAATGTGGCTGAAATGAATGAATCAGTTTATTCACTTTAATATCATTATCAACATTACAGCAAAACATTGCAATTTAACAATAAGTGAAAAGGAAAAACGTAAGAAACCTATGCTTTTAAAACAATATTTTTAAACAATGCCCTCATACTTCCGTTTAAACAGAAAAATGCTTAAAATAACACTTGTTTTAAAAAATGAAGTACTAGTTCGAAATCGAATGAAGTCATATTCAATAATAAAAAAAAATTCATAACCCAAAAGTTTTATACATAATGCTAAATCCAAAATAAACTCTTCCTTTTCAACATCTGTAGAAACTACCTACTTTCCATCCCCAACCTCACATATTCTCCGCCATTGATCTCATCATCGGTTCCTCCTTGATTCTTCCACTTTCTTTGACATGGGCGGTCGAGAACAACCAATATGGAAGCGATCGCCTCCCCGTGGAATGTACCCAGGGGCGTAGTGAAGGACTATGGTTGGGGAGGGGGGGGGGTAAATCGAAAATTTTCCAATTCGAAGAGATCAAATTTTGACAACTGACAAAAAATAACGTCTCTCTCAGGTTGGTACCTAGATTTTCGCTTCATGGGGGGGAGGGGGTTAGACAATTTCTACAACTCTCCTGCATTTTGCCATATAACTTCCAATTTTGCCAACTAACCATAATTTCACAGAAATAATACCAATATTTACATATTGCCTGAATTGATGCAAGTCAGTGTGAATTTTCCCAACTCCCCTGGATTTGGCCAACTCTCTTCAATTTCACAAAACCAATCCCAATCTTCACATCCTCCTAAATTTGCCAAGTCACTTCAAAAATTTCAAACTCCCCAAGATTTTGCCAAGTTTTCTCGATTTCTCCAACCTTCTTTATTTTTCGATATTCCGTACACTCCTATATGTAAGAGTACAAAACTACATATTTGTTCTGAAAATTAATTGAAATTAGTCGTAGTGGCTAGGACTACTGTTCCAACAGGTATACTTTGATTGTTCTCTGTCAGGTTAATTAACTTAGGCTTTAGTGGAGCATGATTTTTTATGAGTAGATCTCTACAAACTAGGAGTAGTTTTTAGGATCTCTCTCTGACCTATAAAGAGCAAACCAAGAAGAAAAAGCTGCATCAAGAATGCCAGAAGTGAAACGATTTCGAGAAATATGATAACAGAGAACAATTCGGGGACTGGGAAGAAACCCTACATTTTTTTTTTAACTCTTATGCCTATTCAGGACCTTGGTTGGTAATTGTACGCACTATCCCCATCACTACCACCACGTGAACTGCATAAAACCACTGCACTCTCTTACACCACTGCACAAAGGTTAGCTTTTGCACTCATTGGACGGATTTCATTTCTTAATATTCTTCAAAATATGGAGTTTGTAATATATTTTATACGTCAGTTTTAGTGTTTCACCGCTAATAAGTTGCAATAATTACTCTCTATCTGATTGTAAAAAATCAACGTCAAAGACTTTCAAATGATAATAGAACGTTTAGTTTTTGATATGCTGGAAGTATCTTTCTGAAATGTTCTCGAAGAGTAAATAATTCGTTCTGATATAACATTTTTACACTTCGTTAATTCCAATATTTTCATTTTTTTTAACAATCTTCGTGAATTTCGAAATATAATAAGTTATTTGAGAATCATTTTAGTTTTTCTTGACATAGTACCAAAGTTTTTTAGATGGACTGCAGATACTCAGAGTATATTAAAAGCTGTTCCCTTCTTGGCCTTGAAGTTTAAAATTCAAATTATTAGTAATACTAAAAATGCCGTCCAAATACTCTATTTTAATGGCTTACTTATCATCATCGAAAAACTCTCTCAAATTGTTTTTTTTTTCAGATAGAAACAAAGTAATTTTATGCCTAAGTTGAAATATATTTGTGAGGACTTTTCCTCTCGTTAGCCACCCGACTTCAGCATGAGATAATAAGAGTACGTGTTCCAAGACTAGTTCTGCGCATCAGACTTCAAAGAGTCTAATATTTAAAATAGTTATTTCTTTTTATAAAAACTGACAACTTTAATAGCTTCAAGCAATAATATTTTTAAGTTCTTCGCAGAGACCATTTTAAAGTCAAGGTTTCATGATGAATAAAGGAGTGATTGCAAGATATTTCTTTTTGTGTTACTATGTTTCATAACAATATTATTCCGTTCTTCTGACCGGTAATTACTGCACCTCTCTATGTTTAAGCGTTTGTGTTTAAGTATTAAAATTACGCTTAAAGCTGTAAAATGTTTTCAAGTATACCTCATATGCACAAGAACTGTGAACAGTGGATTCAATGGAGCTAACATGGCAAATACATCTATGAGTGAAAGTTAGAACGTAATATACAATACTTTTATATTGTCTTTACAAACAGAAGCCTCACAAGTTCGGCAAATTCAAAAAAATTCGCTTCTGCAGCCTTTATTGACATAAGTTTCGTTTCAAAACATGCAACTTTTATTCTCTTACAGTAAAAATTCTCAGATATACAAATTAGTGTGCTAAACCCCAGAGTCATGACCCATAATTTGAAAAACCCATTTATAAAAATATTTTTTCGCACCCAAACATCTAGGCAATGAGTCAACTACAAGCAAAAATGATGACTAGATGGAGTTGAGAAAAATTATCGTCTGTTATCGAAATCATGCTTTCACGTTTGGCCATACAGCAAGCGATACGAATGGTTTATAGTTATTAACATTTCCCAATATCCACCGCGAGATGGAACATTTGCAGTTGATTTTTATCAGGGTGGTCTCAAGGGTAGATGTATTGGTCAATTCCACTGAATTCCCTTTCATAGATTTGTTCAATGTATATTGAAAGTTATATGAGCAACACTATGATTACACTAGGCAACACGCAAAAACGCTTTGAAATGAAAATAGTCAATCTTTACTAATTTCGAAGTACTGAACACGAAAATGACAATAAAATTTGTGGATTGGCTCTTGTTTAAGAGTGACAGAGACGGTCATTATAAACGACTCAGTCCGCATTGAGTACACAGGTAATCATTTCGCAACGCTGTATTTTAAACTGCAGATTGCAACATATTGCGTTGTATGCATCAGCCAGCCACACACACAACCCCCGGAGGTATTGCATCATTGTCTGATGCAAAGTAGTTGAGTCATGACATCGTGGCTTTACGATCGTGGACAAAAGATGATGCAATCGTTAGTTGTAAGCGACGTCTCGTAAGGTGAGCAAGTCTTTTGAGCGACTCCCATTTACCACTTAATCATAAGTACCTTGCAGTGATCCTTGCAGTTTTAATCCAGCAGTAGTGATGCCTCGTAACTGTGTTACTAATGCAGATACATTTTGTTACCTTTGCGGGGAAGTAAATTTTGCAAGCCAGAAAAAGGCCATCACTCCAATAGTGAAAGTGGCGTATGAGTTTTATTTTGGATGCAAGATCAGGGACCAGGACAAGGCCTGCGCCTCACACATATATTGCAGTACGTGTGCAAGAAATCTTCTGAAGTGGATGAAAGGAGAAAAAGTGACGATGCCGTTTGTTGTTCCTATAGTTTGGAGAGAGCCGAGCAATCACGCAAATGACTTCTACTTCTGCATGGTTCCACCTGTTTCTGGAGGAATCACAAGGAAAAAGAAGTGGACCGAATATACAACCTGCTCTCTGACCAGTTCCGCACGGCAAAGGCCTTCCCGTTCCCGAACCTCCAAAAGAATTTTCCAACGATTCAGACAATGAGGAGGGAGGCGAACCTGCATCGGGTTCTCCACAGCTTTCGGTGTCTAATGATGATCCATACGTCTGCTGCAGTCACCGAAGAAGAAATGAACGATCTTGTTCACGATCTAAAGCTGTCCAAGGCCAAAGCAGAGTTAATTGGATCAAGACTTAAACAATGGAATCTTCTCAAGGAAAATGTCTGAGTGACTTCGTTTCGAACTCGTTATAAGCAATTCGCGCCTTATCTCAAAAACGAAGACGACCTTGTGTTCTGCTCCGAAGTAGATAGCCTGATGAATGATCTCGGAATCAAACATGACCCTCAAGAATGGCGACTATTCATAGACTCTTCGAAATTGAGTCTCAAGACGGTGTTGCTGCATAATGAAACTAGACTTCCAGTCATTCCAGTCGGACACGCTGTCTACATGAAAGAAACCTACGACAACCTAAAACAGCTGTTGAACTGTCTGCAATACAGGAAAACATGACTGGCATCTCTGTTGTGACTTGAAAGTAATGGATATGTTAATGAGTCTGCAACTGGGATATACTTTAATACTAAAAATATTAATACTAAGTACGTTTAAAACTAAGTACGTTTAATATTAAGTACTGCTGTTTCTTATGTGAATGGGACAGCCAAACAAAGACTTTGCACTACGTGAAGAGAAACTGGCGTAAGAGGAAATCTCTGCAGGTCGGAGAGTAGAATGTGGAACACCCACCACTGGCAGAAATGCACAAAATCCTGCTACCGCCCCTAAACATCAAACTCGGTGTGATGAAAAACTTCGTAAAAGCCATGGACCAGACTGCATAAACTTTCAAGTATTTGGCTGACAAATTCCCTCGACTCATCGAAGCAAAAATTAAGCAAGGAATTTTTGTGGGTCCTCAAATCCGCGAGCTTCTCAGAGACCAGATGTTCGACAACCTGCTTCAGGGTAACGAGAAAAAGGCTTGGGACGCGTTTCGTCTGGTGACAACTAAATTGCTCGGGAATGCTAGGGCAGACAACTACAAGAAACTGTTTAAGGACATGCTGTCCCTGTATCACAAACTTGGCTGCAATATATCTTTAAAGATCCAATTTCTCCATTCCCACCTAGATTTCTTCCCCGACAACTGCGGCATGGCTTCTGATTAGCATGGTGAACGTTTTCACCTGACATTGCAACGATGGAGAAACGATACCAGGGAAACTGATCCACTTCAATGTTGGCTGACTACTGTTGGACGCTCGCCAGAGATGATCCCGAGCAGCTGTACAAGTGACGGGCAAAGCGACGTCGGAAGTAGAAGCGGAGTTTTACCGATACATGTCACATGTACGTATTACTCTATTATATAAGAAACTGTTGCGGATTTCTCAGAAAACGTAGCCAATTTTGCATTTTTATTGTTATATTCGTGTTCAGCACCTTGGAATCTTTAAGAAATGACTACTTTAACTTACAGACATGAATTTATGAAAATGTGTTGCGCAGTATTATTATTATAGTGCTCCCCATCCCATCCGCCTGAAAAAATGAAAAAATGAGAAGCAAATAAGATCAAAAAGCTCATGGGATCGTCACTGGTTGATTTTCTCCAGGTTTGCATTTATATTGTCTTCGCTGTCGGTAATAGTTTTGTTTTAAAATCCCAGAAAGTTTGAAAATGCTGATAACGCTGAGCTTTCAAAACATTTTGAGTGCGGCTATAACTGCAATGACTCTGTTTTCATAGATTTCGAACCCTTGTAATTTCCCATAAAGCTTCACCGGCTTGTCTCAAATTACGTACTCGCCTTCTCCTATCTCACCACTGTGATAGCTAGAAGTCCTACTAATAACACAATGTGATTTAGAACCTCGAATGACTATGCCAGCGGTTCTCAATGTGGGGTACGCGGTAAAAGTTTTTTGGGTACGCCGTGAGAGCTCTAAAGTCGCTAGATCTAGTAACAAAGTCGCTAAGTTGGAAACACTGCTGTGCAAAAATGTCATTTTTTTGTGTTTATCGATATATATAATTTATGAATACAAAATTTAGTGTGCATATATATATAAGTTTTATTTTATTCCGATTGTTATACTATAACTATAGTTTTATCTATGTATACAAGGAGCACGCCAGTTATGTACACATTTCCAGAGGGTACGTGAAGCATAAAAGGTTTAGAACCACTGGACTATGCGACTGTACAAGACTGGATATCAGTATACCATGGTTATCATGTCTACTGCTGCTTTGGAAATCGACTAGTATATTTTCAAAAACTTTTTCACTTGTTACGTTGACTGCCACATTTTAGAAACTGGGTAGCCTGAATTTACCCAGGTTTCATCTAAACAGTAAATTTTCTTTTATCTTCGCCATATACTTTAATTCACCGTAATATAATTTCGCCTCCAAATAAATCCACCATATAATAAATCGCCTCAATATCGTATCGTTCAGTTAAAGCAGCTTCGCGTTTGCGAGTGTAAAATCTTAATTCCGTATCTTTATAACGTTGAACTGAAAATAGAGAAATCGGTTTGAGTTTATTGATATTAATACTATCTAAAATCTAGCAGTTATTTTCTGATGAATAATTCTTTAACCTTTTACTTGATAGCTCTCAAGGTAAATTGGTCACACTTTTGTAACCGTTTAATTACTTGCCGTTGTTTCCCTGGAATACGGAATAGACGACTTAAATCAGGTTCTTTCATTGTAAATACAGAATTTTTAGAGACATTAATTATTTCATAAATTCGACTTTCAATTCCCTTTATTAGCATTTACATACGATATCTCAACTTTTGTTATTTAACTTTTCATAGATCTTCCCTTGACTGTGCACAGAAATATGCCATGGATGTCATCTTGCCTTCTTCGAGAGCTGGTGAGTTTCGTATTTGCTTTTCAAACGAATAAATCTCCTACTGTTAGCATTATGTGCTAAAAAAGTTAGAGTGCATAACCTAGCAACCAAATAAAATATATTAAATTATTTATTATATTATATTGTTGATACCAATATATTGAAAGTTTTGCGTATTTTTTTGTTATGCTGAGAAGTACATTAATAAATAGTAATGAGGTCTTCAGCCAATGTCTTTAGCCAAAACTGCTGCTGGTTGACATTAGCTCTAAATATAGGTGAAACAGAATATAGTTACGTTATCCCTGCGGGTTCCTGAGTTAAATTCACCTTTCATAGAACACGAAACAAACTCGTAAGCACTCACAAAGATTAAATTATTTATATCACAGAGTAAAGCCCAGAAAGTGATCGGTGGACAGACTGATGAATATTTGGTTTTAAGGCAACAAAACTGGAAACAGAGGGAGCCCTTGTATAAAATTAGTGACCAGACGGTCACATGTGGAAAAAGTCAGGAGCCCGAAATCTGTTAAAACTGAGATAAATTCAGTCAACATTTAAGCTGTTCGCAAAAAATGCAAACATTATCGCATTTAACATTTAAGCTGTTCGCAAAAAATGCAAAGCTGCGCACGCCGTGGAGAAGAGTAAATGACAGCATACCGTGGAAAAAGCTTGCACATTCCCGACAGGTGGCCGACCACACCCTTTATACACTAATTTTTATATTAGACATTTCTGGAAAAAAATGAAATTACATTTAAATTCGATGTGATAGTTGGTTCATCACACAGCATCAAACTAAAGTTTCTACTATAGCAAAAAGGGTGATATTCACATAAAGGGTTGGGTAGGATTGATTTACCTCTGGGCGGCATTTTTATGAACACAGAGGGTTACAATGGTGGTTTTTTGTCGTAGGGATTAGTGGGGGAAATTTCAACCCAAGTGGAGTTGGAACTCGAGCCTGGAGGAAGCTGGAATGATCGACCTCCGTCCCTCATTTTGTCCGCATGAAGAACTACAGAACTTTACTTACTCTTTCAGTCACTCTCCATTAGAGCCGGCACGTATTGTTGCGCCGGCTCTGATGCGTGGTGCAAGTGGCGATCGAGGAGCCTCTTTGACATCTGATAAAGCGTAAAAGATTAGAAATTAAATCAGTATAAACATATAAAAATGTGATTTAAAAATGAAACAGGGATTAAAATTGAATAATCACGACTTATCTGGTTCACATATTAAGGATGTAACAGTATTACATCGATCCATCTTCATGGCATTCTTGTTGTCTGCCGCTTGAGACTTGATATCCGGAACAGTGCCTACATGTGACATAGTGGAATGTGTACTGTAGGTGTTCATATCATCTATTAGAGGAGATCTTGACCGGCGGCCGGTAGCTCCGTGGTCCAGAGCACCTGACACGTTATCAGCGGGTCGGGCGTTCCTATCCACCCAGCTCAAGAAACTTTTTCCTCTAAAAAATGGCTCGACGTAAGAGTGGTACTTCCTTAATCTCTGAAACAGGGATTTTTTCGAAAATGGCAAAAAGTAATATCATTAACAATTATAGATGCTTTATCACATAACTTTTCCCCTAAACTGTCTCCTTTATTTCTTGAGCTAGAGTTTCTAATGTTATTATCATTTTATAGTTCTTTGTTTAGAAATTATACAGAAAAATTACTTTTTAGCTCATTTTCGAAAAACGAACTATTACTTTTATTGCGTCATCTGTCTGCAAATACTCAACGTTTTTCATTTTATAGATAAATAAAGAATATTTTTTTGGGTAGGGTAGGTACCAATGTAATATTAGGATTCGACTTTTCAGATTCTTCCAATGGCTTCAATTCCATTAACTCCATCTAACGATGGAGCTAAAGTTGGAAAATTGCAGTTTTAAATGGCGATTGCAAGATTCGTGCAAGAAATTTGAAATTTCGGTGAGAGGTCAAGGAGTTTCCACCGACTCCTTACTTCTAAAGCGATTTGACCCCTTACCTCTAAAGGTGGATGGGAAAACGCAACTTTTTGTTTTAAGACATGAATGGAAAATGTGTTTTGGGTTAGACAGCTTTTTAGATGCAAGCAAATAACACGAAAAAGAAAATTGTTATCCTTATTAAATATTGAAATGAATTATAATTTTTTATGAAAATATGTTATGAAGACCTTCCAATAAGCCCTTTTTTCCCCCTTTGTTGTAATTAAATCAAAATTCATTGATTTAGTCATATTACTTACGAATCTTTTTTGCTATATGAAATTTTCGATAACCAATTAATATCCAATATTTTATCGATAAGTAAAATATATACTAATTCGAGCATTAAAAACCCTCTATATCCTAGAGAGGAGTTCAAGCTCAAATTTTCGAGACCGGATTCTATAATTATTTTACTGAGCCCGCCCGAGCCCGGTTACAAAAACATTTCTCTGACAAATTGTAAATCTTATTTACATAAAAGAATGCTAATAAACCATAAATCAGTAGTAAGAATCATAGGATAAGTCCTGTGTACACGGAACTCATGAAATGATGAGCTGAAAAAAAATTGGTTTTGTCATGAGTGGGATTCGAACCCACGTCTCCAGGAAACATGCCTGCGTATTTTTTATTACTTAAGACTGGTTTGAAGTTTAAAATTGCAATGAAAATATTTTTTCTCAATTGCAAGAAAGAGTAGAAATTTAAAATAATATTGAACTCGAAGTCGCTTATTATATTTCGAGCCCATTCGGGAGAGGCGAATACAAGAGGAAGACTGCGGCATTGCCTTTGAGAGCTTACTCAATTAAATGTTAATATACCTTACTTTGAACAATCTCTATTATCCTTATACAATAAACCTTCGTTAATCCGGAAGAATTGTGGAGGTAGAGGTGCGGATTAGTGAAGCAAAAGATGGTCCTAAAAGACGAAAAGCTTTGATAAAGGTCCTAAGAGACGAAAAGCACAGATAAGTCTAAAATTTAAAATACTGATGTTGTAAAATGCGTTAAATATGTAATTATAGAGTAACTTTCTCAGTTTAAAATATTGAGTTTCTATCTGAAGCAAACAATGAAATTTGAGTATTTATTTTAAAAAATAAAGAAGCAAACATACATTGCATTCTTGAGTTTTTATTTTAAAAATAAAAAAAAAGAACGGCACATTTATTTTTCAAAGATGACTCAAAAATATTCGAAGACAGTTCAGGAATAATGGTACTCAAATCTGAAATCTATACCAAACTCTTCAGCAATTTTTCCTTTAGAAATGCATTTCTCAAATTCTATCACTTTCAACTTGTTAACGATAGTTAAAATAACATGTTTTCTTTTTATATCACTTTTCAACTGCTCAGGACCCATAATTAAAAAAAATTTTAATTTAATTAAAGAGCTGAACATAAATGATGCATCCGTCACAGCGCAACGACAACACTGAACACACGAAACATGTTCTTTCAACATGTTAAATAATAATGTCAGATAATAATGTCTGTCAATCCAGATTTGCTGTATACGGAACGGCGTTTTTTTTTTTCTTTCATTTCAAAGTTACTTGGTGTGTGGTTTGTGTCCCGATCTCTATTTATATGAGAATAATCTGTTGGTCTTGGTTATTCCTTCATAGATTGCCACAATGTCATGGTGAAGACTATAGGAGACAGTGTTGGCTTAGGCTGTTTCTGTATGTATTGTCGAAATCTTTGCATTTTTTCGTTTCTTGTGAGGCATATTTTTAACAGCGAGTGGGTGAGTTAAAGTAAGTTCACGCTATAATATATTTTAAAGATATTATTTATGAAAACTATAATAAACAATTGTTTTGTACAATCAGATATTAAGCACATACATGAGTGAACAGAATTTTGGATAGTGAAAATCCTGATACACATAACGAGAGCAAATGGTTGGAAACACACAAAGCTAGTGAGAACGTAGATGTACATAAAAGAAGTGGGAATTTAGACACACCTACAGATAGCGGAGTTCAGCCATACACAAAAATAGTTACAGCTTAGACACATACTAGAGTAGTGACGATTTTTAGAAGTGATTTTTAGTGAAGATTTCCAGAGTATTAGAAGTTTTTATACACATAGATATGGGGAAAGCATTGATCCACATAGGGACAATGAGAAATTTTCATACAGAGTGATAGTGAAAGTTTAAGTACATATATTCAGTACACTATGCCTATCATTTACCCTCTGGCAGAATCTAGAGATGCATGAATGCAGTGAGTAGAGATTGTAAGAATTGTAACAAAAATTTAAAAAATAGTTCATAAATGTATAATATTCTTTAGATGGTTTAACTTCATACTGATGAAAGACAAATTGGTGTAGTTGAATTTGTAACATATGTGATCTAACTACCTTTGTAATTAAATTAGTTTAATATTATTTGTTATTATTTTTTGAACTCACGCTCAGTTTTCAATTAAAATTTGTGATAATATATATATGCCTAAAGGCATATTCATTGAAATATGTTGGAAATATTAGTTATTGCTTATATTCCCAAATATGTTTCCAATTTAGCATCAGCCGACAATTCAACAGCATTGATTTAAGATGGATATCAAAAAGATTCCATTATTAAAGATTTATTTATAGTTAAACATTTTATACACTATCACCACATCGCAAATAAATCCAATTAATATTTTATAACATCAGTTAGAATGTTAAAGCACAATGAAAAACAGTTTGTTACAGTTATGATGTTATTGTGAACAAAATTTCCGTATACCTGAAATGCTCTGTTATACACTTACCTATACGGAAGAATCTCCTTTAAGTTAAACTTGAGACATTTACTTGAGGGTGAAGAATAGAAGTTAGAGTAATAAGGGCGAGGAGACGGAAATTAAAATCCCTCCAATGATTCTAAAGGCAATTACTGTTTCGCAGTAAATGAATACTGTCAAGTACTGCGTACATCTCCTTGGATTCAATTTCTTTTAAATCAACGATTTTTCGAAAGGAAAAGTGACCTGAACTTGGAGGTTGTTCGCTGCGAGGCAAAGATTGCTTCTGCTACATGATAGACTAAGAGCAGTTTCAACAAATGACTTTGAAAATTAATGAGGATGCTTTATTAGCATCGAATGAACTAAAATAAAATACAGATGACAATTTGGGGAAACGAGTTTCAAGCGTGTTTGACTAATGGTTGAATAGAGTTCAAATTAAACATTTCCTCGCGAAGTTTAGTAATTACACGATTACTAAAATGTTATTACTAAGATGAGGAGGTGAAAATGATCATTTAATACAGTGCAGCAGTCCTTGACGTTCGAGATATTTATTTCCATAACAAAAATATGATTCTCACGTGACGATAAAGCATATTTATAAAGTCTTTTGAATATAAAAAGTTTCATTATTCGACAAACTTTTTTAAACTTTACGAAACGTGCGATTTTCAAGTAACATGAGTAATTAAGAATAGGATGGTTGTATTTTGAATTATTTGTAAATGTTTAAATAAATTACTACGTTTCTGAAAGACTGTATCTCTAATATTCAAACGCAAATCAGGAATCTATTGCATTATAACACTATAAAAATAAGAAATGTCTTGCAGCGGATTTGTAATTTTCTTTTTCAAACAGAATTAAGTGTCTCTTTCCTGCTTTCCCACCCTCTAGTGCAGGGGTTCCCTACATGGGTACGCGTACCCCAGGGGCTATGAGAAGCTTGTCAAGAGGATACGGGGAATATTTGGTAAATAAATAACTATATTATTTTACTGAAATATCTCAAAGTGTTTTTAAAACATCGACTTTGCTTTGTTACTATTTTGATGTCTCAGTATTAGCTGAGACATTAATAATCATGAGTAAAGTTTCAATAGAGCAAATGATTATGCTCAACTGTGCTTAGCAGTAGTAAGTCACTCTTTCTACCTCTGAATAGGTTTTCGTACACCAAATTCGGACTTACATACATCGACTGACGTTAGATATCTAAGCTACTGCATGGTGACGCTCATCATCATCATCATCGTCATCATCGTCGTCGTCGTCGTCGTCCTCAAGCAGCCATGGGCTACGCAGGTCCAACCAGATCGTGCAATTTAGTTCTCCAAGCAAGTCTATCCTGAGCTACATCTACTGCATCTGGCCACTGCACACCAATTCTAACAAGGTCCTGTTTGACATTGTCTGCCCACCGCATCCTAGGTCTCCCCTTCTTTCTGAGGCCTTTAGGCACACTGTTCATAACCCTATTCGCCAATCTATAATTATTCATACGGGCAACATGGTCAAACCAACGGAGTCTCTCTCTGCACAATATGCTACTTAAAGGAGGTTGCAAACTCCTTTGCCTAACCTCATCATTAGTTACAAAGTTGAACCACTTAATGCCCAAGATACTGCGTAAGCATCTGGAATCAAAGCTTCTAGTTTCCTGTTATCTTGTTTACAAAGTGTCCAGGTTTCACTACAATAACTAACCCTAGAAAGAACCAAACTATTATACAGTCTAATTTTAATCTTTAGGTGTATACGACTATTTCTCCACACTCTCCATAGATTCATAAAAGTCCCGGCAGCAATCCCTATTCGTCTGTTAATCTCATGCTGCACGTAACCATTATCTGTTACATAGCTCCCAAGATGATTAAACTGTGACGCCTGCTCAAGACTGCAACCATTCAGATGAACTGAATCACAGCCTGCCTGACCAATTTTCATCACTATAGTTTTCTCTCTGTTTATAACCAAACCTACTCAACTACCAGTCTCATCAACAGCTCGAATGAAAGAGTTCATTCATCTCATCAACATCATTTACCAAAAGGGCTAAATCATCAGCATAATCTAAATCAGACATTTTCGTATCTCCAGCCCTTTTAAGGCCAAAATCTTTCCCTTGAAGTGAATTTCGCATAACATAATCAATAACCAAACTAAAGAGAAAAGGAAACAAAATGCACTCTTGTCGAACACCAGAAGTAATGCTAAACCAATTGCTACAAGACTTACTAACTCTCACACATGACTCAGTGTTATTATAGAGAACTTTCATTATGTTAACAAACTGGTCTGGTATACCATATGATCACACAATCAACCACAAATTATGACGATCAACAGAGTCGAAAGACTTTTTGAAATCAACAAAGCTAGCAACCAAAGGTTTCTGAAACTCTAAACATTTCTCAAGAATCTGCCTAAGTGAAAATATTTGATCCACACATCCCCTACCACTTCTGAATCCACATTGCTCATCACTGTCAACCTGATTCTTAATTCTGTTAAGCACAATCATGGAAAGAACTTTACCTGGAACAGAGAGTAGGCTGATACCCCTATAGTTATCACAAGAACTGAGATCACCGTTTTTGAAAATAGGGATAACAATAGCTCTGATAAAATCCTTAGGAACCATGCCTTTATCATAAACGATATTCAGAATTTCAGTCATCCAAGTGGTAACCGAAACATTTCCAGCTCTAAGCATTTCTGTAATAATTTCATCTACCCCTGGGGATTTATGAAGTTTAAGCTTAGAAACAGCCAAAATAACTTTAGATTGTGTTATAGGACCTACATTAAAGCCACCAATGCCTCTATCATCATTGCAAACAATGGGAATATAACTAACCACATTGTTTAGAATATCACTGAAATGCTCAGCCCACCTAGCCATGACAGAATCTTCACCTTCTATAACCTTACCTTGTTTTTCCTTCAATCCCTGTATACCTGTCCGTTTTCTACCACACAAAACATTAACTACCTGGTACAGCTCTCTGCTGTTGTGCTGTCTAACTGCTTCCTCGGCTTTGTCAACCAAGCCATGAAGCCAAAGATTCTTATCAGCAGCTAACTGATCCTTTACACGTTTATTACGTTCTCTGTAATGCTTTCTATTAGGACTAGTAGGATATTGATTAAGCACATTCCTGCAGTTCTTTCTTTCCGAAATAAGCTCAAGTGCCTTATCACTCACATAATTCTGTCTCTTCTGCTCCTTTTTTCCTAAAAGAGTACCGTTAGTGTTCAAAAAAGCCTTTTTAGAATGATCCCATTCTTCCTCAACTTCAGTAGTAAGCATACCATGACTGTCATAAGGCCTAAGTAACCTATCATGGTAAGCTTCGGCTATAACTGAGTCTTTCAGAGCTTCAGTATTAAAAGTAAATTTTTTAACCCTAGTACAACACTTTTTAAGTTTAAGTTGCAAGAAACTTTTAACAAGGTAATGGTCAGATCCAATTTCAGCTCCCCTATATGACCTGGTATTCCTAACAGAACTAGCCCATTTGCTGTTAATTAATATATAATCAATCATATTCTTATGCAGCCCATCAGGTGAAACCCATGTGTACTTATGTATGTCGCGGTGTTTGTAATATGTGTTAGTTATTCTGAATCCATTGAGTTTACTTACCTGTAGGAGACGTTGCCCATTGCCATTGCAGCTACCAATACCAAAAGGGCCTATTACTCCTCCCCAAACGTCAGAGTCAGTACCAACTTTGGCATTGAAATCACCTAGAACAAGGGTAATAACTCCTTTCTTGATAGAATTAAAAATATCCTGAAGTTGTCCATAAAACCTATCCTTCTCAACCTCATCGGCATCTTCAGTGGGGGCATAACATCAGATAACATTCAAGTCTTTAACGCTGGTCTGAAATTTTGCTGTAAGAAACCTTTCATTAATGCACTCATATCCTAGAAGAGCATCACTAGCGTGTCTGCTGAGAAGCAGACCCACGCCTTGGTGATGCTTATTGTCGTCCCTCCCTGAAAAGGGAAATTTAAGATTATTTTTAAGAATCTGACCTTTATCTGTCCATCTGGTCTCTTGCAAGCCGAGAATATCTAAATTATAATGGTGGAATTCTTGTGTGAGGACATCAAGAGAAAAAGCTCTGTGCAGAGTCCTCACATTTCAACTACCTATGGAGAAAAAATGGTTACTGGGATGTTTAAAGAAACTATGTTTATTGAGAGAGGGAATGCCGACAATATCAAGCAGCCCCTTAATCGCAGACATGGGGCAAAGACCCGTTCCCCCACCACTAAAGGCTGAAGCCATCTACACTGCAAGACTTCCTCCAATGAAGAATTTGACGATGCCAATAGAAGCAAAGTGTTCAGGTGCCTGCGATGATCTCTGCTCAAGATTATCCACCAGCTGATAAACATATCCTGTGAATCTATTCACTTGGGGCGAATATTTCGGCTTTCGTTTTGAACAAAGGAACAAGGGAATAACTCTAGAATTTATTTCTTTTCATATTGAATAGGGGGTATGGAAAGAATTTACGAAAAGCCAGGTTTACGGGGACCACAAAAGCTTGGGACACTTTTCCCTAATCTCTGTTAGTGTATTTGGCTACAGATGAAAATGACCTTGGTTCCATCCCTGATAACTCATGGTTGTTCTGGATAAAACAAAAACAAAAAAAACCGAATTTTTCATTAAACAAAAGAGTTCGTTTTCCACCCCCTTGGGGATAAGGGGACAAATCGTTGCTGTCAATATTAATCTCATGATCATTATGTTTTATCACTTAAATTCTCAATTTCTTGCACAAATGCATCGTTTATAATATTCGTTTTCTTTGTTTATTCATTTTGCAAATTTAGCGGCATCTAAGTCTGAAAATGAACACTGGTGAAATATTTCAGAATTGCGAATCCTAATGTGTTATCAATACCTATCCAGCCCCAAATAATATTTTGTACAAAAAAGTTGATTTTGTAAAAACAGAGAGGTAGGCGACAAAATAAAAACAATAACACCTTTTAAAAAAACAAACAAATATTAAAAAATATTATTATTAGAAATCTACACTTACAAACTGAAAAATAATTATGCATATTTCGAAAGAAGAAACATTAATTCTTTATGTTATGATTACCTTTCAATAGATTCGCAAATAGATTACGACACAACATAGAGAAAGTAACCTAGATTTTCATTTGTCGAAAGAATTAGTTTTTAGTTAGTGTTCTAAGAGTGGTCTCCAAAGTGGGGTACGCGAGTCGATACTTAGGGATACGCCAAGTGACAGAAAAAATGTGAAAATTAATTAAAGATGAACAAATATTAACTTGTAGTTTTAAATTACACGATCATGAACATCAAATAGACGAGGAATTGACAGCTGCGACACTATCGGGTACTCGTAGAAAAGTACCGTATGTATGTATATACATATATATATTCAGGGGTACGCACTATAAATTTTTTCTGTGTTAGGGGTACGTGATCAAAAAAGTTTGGAGACCATTGTTCTAAGAAACCAAATAAAACCAAAAAAATTAATTCTGCTATCTAAATAATCTACTCTAAACAAAATTGTTATTTTTAATTTATAAATAATAAATATATAAATATATGTGGGTGAGTTTATGTTGTAGAGAAAATCAGGAAAATCTCTAATAGAGCTTCCAGGTTTTCTCTGTCCTTTGTGTAGAGAAGTACCTTTACCTTTTTTAAAAAAAAATTAAATCAATGTTTCCCGAAGGAGGCTTTTTGCAAATTTGTGTGTGGGTGTGTTTTATGTTTGAAATAGACTAGATTAAAATATCGAATAATTCTTATAATAACATAGATATGCATTTTGTTATATATCCATCTTTCGAGTTCATGGATTATTCATGGATTACAATTACATGCGAAATTGTATTCAGGGTAAATATTATTTAGATTAGTTTAATACAGGAAAATATTTTGAATTCCATGAAGTATAATATCTGCGTTTGAAAAGGTGAAAGGGGCGCTGTCAGACAAAGTTTGGGAATCAATCACTGAACTATGTAATTTAATATATAATCTAAATAAAATCGAAGAAGAGTTTAATTTCGGTCTTATTTAGCATTCGTGGAATACTAAATAAAACTCAAATTAAATAATTCTTAAAATGAATCCTAGAGTCTTTCAGGCCCTAGGTCCAATTTTTCAACTGGCCATAAGGATTCCTGGTGGAGACACGATGTTGTCGGTATAGAGAATATTACTCCACTGGATCCCCTTCTTTAATAGAAATAACGAAACCTGAAATTTCTTCAGGAAAACAATATTCATGTGAATTGCGATTTTTATTATTAATTCCAATTCGGGGCTTGAATTAATATTTTGGTGTATACTATAGAAATGCTGGCTACATAGATATAGAAACCCTGATTGACGTGCCACCGAAAGCAATGAATTTTTGAACCTTAAGATTCGCTCAATGCAAAAATAATTAAACAGGTATACTTTTCGATTCTATATACGATATTTAGTCATTATGGAGTAGCTAACTATAGTAGTATATTAGTGAGATTTATTTACAGACTAGGTGCTCCGTATATGATGCGTAATGTTTATCAGTATTTTATGCTTATGCTCATACGTTAGAGCATACATCACTAGGTATTGAAAGTTGATGAATTATACTAATTAGGTTGCTATTAACGAATGTCGATAACGTTATAAAATTAATTTCTATGCAGAGGGAACTCATATGTATTTTAATTCGTGAGTTGTTATATACAGATGGCTACTCTCTCAGCGTTTGGGTTGGGAAATGGGAGGAGAGGATTTAAAACGATTCTGATGATTTTGCAATGAGCTTAAATCCTTCATGAAGGACCTAAGTCAGTAAGAATGGGAAGCTGATTATATTTATTCCTCTTTGATATTCTGATTTAAACTATCACCGGAGGATTAAGTAGTTCTGTTTCCATTTTGTGATACAAAGAGCTAAAATATCTATTCTGAGATTAAAAGCTTATAAGATAAAAAAAAATCTGGAAATTTCTTTTCGTGCAATTCGTAAAAAATTTAAACGCATAGCAAAAACATCGTATAGTTCATAGTGCTCATTTCTTTAACATTACAAATTGTTGTTATAATCATCTGGATATAAAATATTTTCAAATATCATTTAAAGTGCTATAGTTTTAATTAGTTCGATGTCTAATAAATAATTTAATGTATTCTATACAGTTTGCTTCTTTCAAGAGTTGCTTTTGGAAATGAAATGCAATTAGGATTTATTTTAATGATTTTGAACCTTATATAAAAATGAAATCAATGATTATTGAAAACAGTGATATTAGTGATTATGTTTAAAATTATTCCTAAATATAATTTACATGTTTTTACTTATTTAATTAATTTATCACTACAAGAAAAAAAGTTGTTGAAGAACTAAAATATGCTTTAATTTTCCGATTTATAAATCGGTGATAAACAATGGTTGAGTAATTATAAACCAATCTCATTGCTGTCGGTGTTTTCTAAATTAATTAGAAAAATTGTTAAAAAAAAACTTGTGAATTTTTAAAATCAACGTAGCTTTTTTTCCAAGAACCAGTTTGGTTTTAGGGAGGGTAAAAAACACTGAACAATGTATTCTGAAACTAACGGAAGGTATTTACAAAAGCGTTGATGTGGATAAAAAAACATTGACACTGTTTCTGGATCTACAAAAAACTTTCGATAGAGTGGATCAGGAAATACTCTTAAAAATTCTTTGCCAGCGGTATAAGAGGACATATTTATAATTGGTTTAAAAGCTACCTTTTAGGAAGAAGTCAGACGGTAAAAGTGAATAGGGAAATTAGAAATTTGTATTGGGTCTCATCTTGTTCCTTATTTACATTAATGACATTTGATTTACATTTAAGAGGATCATTAATATATTATGCCGATGATATTGCAGTAGTTTACACAGCAGGTACTATTTTAGAAATGGAAAGAAATCTAGAAAATGATTTTTTAAAAATACATAGGTGGCTAGTTTTTAATAAATTAAATTTCAATATTAATAAAAGTTAGTTTCTTTATTTTGAATTGCTTAAAACAGATTCTCTTATAGAAATTAAATATCATGATGTTAATTGCCTTCTTAATCACAATTGTATATGCCCCAAAGTAGAAAGAGTATATAATTACAATTATTTGGGGGTTGAATTCGATTTTTCTTTATAATGGAGGACGCACGAAAATAGGATACCTATTGTTTTAATTTTATCGTATTCAAAAATTGTAGATAAGAAATTTTTAACAGTACTACATTATGCCTATTAATTTATATAATTTATTTATGGTACATAAAAATATATAAGTTAGTGTTCAATGTCAGTTTTTCTACTTTAGACCCATCTACTTTATTTCATTTTCATCATATTAGAAATATTTATATATACAAAATTATAGTTTTTATATCGAAATAAGCAATGAGTAGAGAGTAAACGCATTGAATGCAATTTACGAGTGAAAGGAATAATGTTTGAAATACCGTTGGTAAAGAACAATATTCTGCAGAGGCACTTTGCTTATTTGGGAACAAAATTTTACAATTCTTTACCACTGGATATGAGAGATGAAAACAATTTGACTCTCTTCAAAAAGAAATTACACACACATATACTAACAGTTATGAATCCTACGTTGCAGTCAATCGTTTAAATATTTTATTTATAATTAATGAATGCTCTTTCTTTTATTATTGGTGTATCAAGATATATTTAGAATTGATTGTTATTCGCATTATTGGTTGCCTATATTAGGGGTTCTCAACGTGGGGTACGCGGTAAAAATTTTGGGAATACGCCGTGAGAGCTCAAATGTCGATTACCCAGTAAAATGTTTATAATTTTATAAGATTTGTTAAAGTATTTACATCATTTTTTCTGTTTAAAATTATGTAATTTACGAATACAAAATTTAATGTGTATATATATATATATTATTTTATTCCCATTGTTATACTATAACTATAGTTTCATCTATCTATACAAGGGGTACGCCAGTTACATACACATTTCCAGGAAGTACGTGAAGCATAAAAGGTTGAGAACAACTGTCCTAGAGTTTTAGTATGATAATATAATAAATAATACTAAAATATTTCTTCTAGACACTAATTTTAAAATAAAAATTTGAACCACCACAATGGAGCTTTCACTGAAATTCACATAATTCGATGACATTGTTTTAAACTATATCTTATGTATTTTCATGTAACGTTATTATTCTTCTCTCCTGCAGATAAGCAAATGCTTTGCGGGTCATTTGTTTAAACCTTTGTATAACTAACATGAATATGAATAAAGATTATTATTATTATTATGTTGTTAATTAAAACGGAATCTGGACGGACATTGTTTCGGCATGTAATAACTAAAATTATGTATTTGATTTTTATTTTTCTTGCTCCATTTTTGTTGGTTTTGTGTATTCATGTTTCCACCATTTTTATTGTTACATGTATGAAATTTTGTGATATATATGTGTATGGATTATGAGTGTAAATAAATGCTAATACTACTACTACTACTACAGTTTAGTTTTAGATACTATGGAAGGACAACCAAAATTGATTACAAATTCTTTCATTTCTTTTGAAAATAAATCTAGTTTCTTACGTCGATGAAATCTTCCCAATTGGAAATGAGTTTGATATCAAACTCTGATCAGCATCATGATCGCCAATTCCACATTATCAGATACTAATAATAAACAGTATCGAAAGCTACCAGAAAAGATAAAAATGAAGATCTTTGATTCTGCATCATTTCCAAAGATTAAGATACAGCAATAAAATTTCCCATAACTTTACTTTAGGCGTAAACAAAATCTGACACTTCTCGTCAGTGTCCTCCATTCTCTGTCTCATTTCTTAGAAAAATCGCAGATGCAGATATTAATGGTTTGTATTTATATAACAGGAATTAACCATGACTTCTGATAGATTTTCTGATTATATTACACATAAATATGTTTCACAGTTGGATTAAATATGATTAATGGGTTCTGATAATCATGATCTTTGACGATGACGAGAAAGTGAGATTGCAAGTTATCTTTGCTTGTAGTTTTACATGTCAAAAAAGATTTCAGCTTATCAGATAATATGAAGAATAGTTAGTTCTATCATTTTTTTAAATTATACAATACAATTTCCGATTATGAATCACGGGGAATAATATACATATAATTACGAGTATATAGAAAAAAGATCATATTTTATAAAAATTGCAGAGAAAAATGGGAAAGAATACATCTAGAAGAGGGGAAATGAAGTAACCTCTCGTTCAGTACAATACTTCAGATCTTATTGTGTGATTCAAAACTTACCAGAAATATTTTCTGCGTGCTTTAAGTTTATTTTTATACGATTAAATGAAAAGTGATCATTCACTTAGCTGTTTGCAATAGGTTTTGTATATTTTTTTCTGTAATACAATAATTATTTTCCATTAAAAGTAAATAGCCAAATTTCTTTCTTTCATCGCTTAGATCATACTTGATGGATGAATTCCAAATCTTACCATCAATGGGATTTCGAATGCATCATAATCTCCCCCAATATCAGTTTCTCACAGGATTGCATTAACGTTTCGCGGATATTTTTCAGAACATTCCTAGAAGCATTTTTAATCAGAAACCGTTAGGGGCGGGAGTGACTCAGTAGGTAGCGCGTCAGGCTCGTAATCTGCAGTTCCCAAGTTCTGCAGTTCATAAGTTCGAGTATGCTGCCAAGTTCGAGCTGGGTCAGCGTTCAGATTTATCTCCGCAAAAGTCCCTGCCCACGGTCAGTAGGGTAACCGATGGGCTTGGAAAGGCCGCCGTTCGTCGGATACGACGTTAAACCGTGACGCCGTGTGCGAGAGAGCCACATTCTGTGCACGTTAAAGAACCCGCTGGATGGCCTTGACGGGAGGCTATCATCTGTCTACCAACAACTGTTTCAGTGGGTTTCCTCCCCCAAACTTCTCTGAGCTTTCGGGTCCTTGTGACCTGGGCATGTAGCACATTTTGCGCAAAAAAAGTGCCGTTCAGAGGTAAAACAGCCCAACTTAGAAACCTTTAGCTCCGTCCGGTTGTGGATGCCCTTAAATACATTAATTGTAATATCTGAATCTCCTTTGCTACTGAGGAATGGGCGGTGAAGACAGCTTTCAACTCCGCTTTCCAAAAAAGTAGTTTCACTAACTGTGACGTTCATTTCTTTATAAGAAATATTTTCCAGTCAGTTGAAATGATGTTATTTTTTTGTCTTAAATATCATTGACTTATTTTCACTGACATTCAAGTGATTACCGATCAAACATTTCAACTCAGAAACTTCCTTGAGCTAAAAGTAATTTTTATGAGGAAATTGCTTACCCATATAGCAAACAACGCTTGCATCGAAGACACTCCAAGTTCTCATCATGGCATTTTGATTTTCAGATGACATCTCATTTTTCCTGTTGAGAATGCTCCACATTTTTGACGTCGAAGATCGAACTTGTTTATTTTCGCATGTGTAGTGCTTTTCCCAACTCAGCTTCCGCTTTGTAATGCGAAGTCAGTGTTTTTGACGAAAATATAAATTAAGTTCTTCCTTCTTGTAATTTTCTTGTAATGCTTATATTCGTTGCTGTGTCTGAATCGCATGAAACCTACAGAGCACCGCTTCTGTGGTTCGAAAGTATTGCAGTCTTCATTTCGAATAACGTTTAACTTCCGGCTGCTTTCAAAAAAGGAAGAAGTTTTTTGCATTATTATTTCTTTAAGAAACTTTCTTGGCACATTTATCCGTCAGTTTCAGCATCGCACAGAATAAATCGTGACAGTGAAAGGGTGAAGAGGCTGAGAAGTTTTACACGGACGGAAATGAAGTAAGAGATAGATAGCCTTTATAATGCTTGTTTTTTTTTTCTTAAATTCCCTTCTCCGTGAGTTCTTTTAAATGTGAAAATCTCTCAATCTCCTAACAGTTGTGAATGTTTCCGTTCCCATCGCAAGTGAATGTTAAGTTAAAAGGCATGTTATGTACGATCTAAAAGTTTTTGAATTCTATCTTGTGACACCCTGTGCTTTTCAGTCCTATTCTTATGACAACGTTATCCATTCAAGGAGGAAATTAAAATTTTCTCGACCGTATATCGCACACCAAAGAATTTTTGTCAAAACAACCCATTTCCTTCGCAGAACTTACTTTGGCGAAAAAAATATTTTTAATAAATGTTAAAAATATTTTTTTCGCCAAAGTAAGTACAAAAATGTGGAAATCCAAGTGAATTCATGTAAAGACTAAATAATGTAAAGTCAGATATAAACTCTAAGGTCATTTTATTGGAAAAGCTCCCTCGATCACGCAGTAGTATCGTGTTGGTTCGCGATGACGACGCTGCATATGGGTTCGAGTCTTGTAAATACAGTTTTAAAAATCTGATGACATATTTTGTAAAAACAATTATTAATATTGTTACAAATTAAATGGATGAGTACTGAGCGTGAGTTCAAGTAAAAATATTTCAATAAAAATTACAAATCAATGCAATTTATTACAAAAGCATGGATGAAATTATTTATACAAACTAAGTCAACCGGCACGAAATTCTATAACTCAAATACTCTATATCTCAAATATAAACTTTCAGAAGAATCCATTATCTTATTTCTATTCATGCCCAAATCACAAAACATGGCTTATATCATTCAATGAACAATAAAATCATGTTGGTAACTCAACAAATAATTCAATCTAACGATAAAATGTTGCGGATCACAAAAATGGATAGCCACTGAGCGTGAGTATTAAAAGCTATATTTCAAAACCAAATTCAATACAAGGTAAATTGTTTCAAAGGAAATATGGATGAAGTATCTTATTAACAAATCAACTATTAACATGCACAAGTCATCAATCTTCCTGCGTAAAGCACACAATATCAGCTCTGTGTATTTTACTAAATACTACCTTTTACTTGATTTACCAGGTCACCCGAAGATCTTCACTCGTAAACCAATTCTCGTCCTGTGCTAATAACTTTTCACACACTAGCCGAACAAAAAGACAGTCCGTGTAGACATTCGAAGTTAGCCATAAAAGTTCCCACTTTTATACTTCCGCGTATACACAACACATCAAGTTACTTCTTGATACTTAACGATAAAAGATCCCACTTTTATCCTTCCGCGTATACACAACACATCAAGTTACTTCTTGATACTTACGCGCACTGTCTCAGAACAGCTCACCGTCCATTTTCGAACTCTCCGACCGTTACAACACAACGACCGTTACAATACAAAACGACCGTTAACGCTCCACTCTTCTTCTCCAAATTCTCCCAATGTTCTTATTCGTTGGCTGAAACTTTTTGCTTTCGGTTGCCAGATTCCTTCTGTCGTAACACTGCCCCCTTCCTAGGTCTTGTTCGTCCCGAACAATTCTGGATTCCAAAGTTTCTTCAGTTCTTCGATGAAACGGGGTCAAACGATCCACGTGAACCACCTTGCTCTTTGTAGCTGGACGTCGACGAATGCGATATTCCACGTCTGTGTCAAAATGAAAGCGAATCTCATTATGACTTAGATTTCTTTTCTGACTGAAGCCTCGTCCACAAATATAATACGTGTAAGGCCTATAGCCCTTGTGAACACGTTTATGTCTCCGCAGGGAGAAGAATCGACTAAGAGTTTTCGTGCAAAACCTGTAAAAAGTTTTCTTCTTTGTCGAAAGTTTTCTTCTTTGGATTTTTACTTCTATCAACAGTAACAAGGAATGAAAGTCATTAGTGACATAAAATCTAGGGAGGAGTTTCATCCTCCAGTCTGACCCTTTTGTCAGTTGACTTTCACTTAATTCAGAACTGTCGTGATGAACCTTCAGCCATACTTCACCTGAATCAATTTGATCCCCAAGGTGCTTCACAATTATATCAGCTCCATAATTCTTTTTAGCTCTTCGGTCCATCTCCTCCTTCCATACTCTTGCTAGAACTGCAGCTTCTAATCCGACAACCTTACCTGTTTCTCCTGTATAAGTGAAATCAGTGATGTGTCGGGCTGCTAGCAATATCTTTTCTGTTTTACCTTCACATAGCCAGCTTGCAACATCTTCAGATACTCCTTGTTCTATTAACATGTTACGAAACTTGTTCAAAGCATTGCCGTTATGCAGAACCTTACGGACACGTGATGCTTCATCTACTCTATTATCCACAATGTTCACAAAACGCAGAAGTTCTCCTAACTCTTCGACGAGCTCTTGCAGTTCCAAGGATCCGTTACCAAGGAAACACTGAACAGCTTCCATCACTTCCAGAGAGTTGTCAACAGAGTTTTCAAGAGGTGAATCCATGTTGCTGATAACAGCTGAACTCTTCATTCCACGAGCTTGTGATGCTGCAACCATTTTCTTAACTAAATCAACAGCATCTTCTGTACTGATGAGATCAATAGCTCCTTTTCCGAATTCAACATCATAAACCAAAGCGCACACTCCTTCAGCCAGCTTTTTGGACACAATTGAGCATCTCATTAGAGGAACGCTATCTACGGTAGCCGTCAGATCCTTGCAGCGGTAAATCTCCTTATCTGTTGGCACCAGCTCCTCTGTCTGTCCTACGATGCAGCATCCGACGTCTTCCCTCATCTGCTCGATTTTATCTTTAGTGCAGTCGACTGTGAAGCCAGGGATGGATTCCAATTTGTACAGAGTATCTCCCGTCAATTGGAGAGCACGACCGGAGATCATAGGGACCTTGAGACCTAAAGCAGCAAGTGCAGGAGCCAAGACAAGACTCACTTTGTTGCCGACACCTCCTGTGCTGTTTTTATCTACCATCCGATGGCGCCACTCGGGTCTCCAGCAAAACACATGACCCGAGGAGGTCATATTTGCTGTTTCTTCCGAATTCACTTTCTTGGAGCTCTCATTGTAATTAGCCAGGGAAATATCAGTCATGATTGCCAAATTGTTCATTCTGGAGATCAGCGACGAGTTCTGTAACATGATATTGTCCACTTTAGAGCTCTTGTAGTCGTGATAAAACTTTTCTATATCCTTATAATCTAAATGGTTATAATGTCCAAATCTGCACATTGACTGTTCAGAAAAGAAATTTAGCATGGTTTCGTTGAGATTGTCTGAGGGCTTTACTTCTCTCTGATCGTAACTCTGAGGCTTAGTTTCATCCAGAAAGTTAGTCTTTGAAGTACTGTCTCTGCCTGAAGCTCTTTTACTAGCATCACCTGTTATGCTTCTAAGCCATCCTTCGGAATTCCTCTTCCTTAAATCCCCACTTTCTATAAACGATTCGAGTGTGGCTATATGCTTCGGAAAAATCTCTCCGACTTCCGCGGTAAAGTCGAATGGCACTTTGTATCTATGATGAATGGACGCCTCTTCTTTACTCGGACCACTCTGCGAAACGTAAACTCTGTTTCGTTCCCCTTCATTACCACTCGTTACTCTGCCTTTGCGATAATTGTCCATGACGCATTTTGCTGAGAGCGAGGAATAGAATACCTTTCGTGTGGATCTCTCTTCAGATCGTGCCAGACTTGTATACCTAGGTATTTTGAAGTGCAAAGCGTACTGTATAGTCTCGCAGCTCTCTGATCTGTGTGATTGTTCTTCACAGTTCCTAGACATGTCACCAGCGACATAGACACTCTGCCATGCATTACCAGTAGTTGCGTGGTCAAAGGCATTATCTGCGCTATCTCTACGATTCTTGATTTCCAGTAGCAGATCCACATTTTTATATGCGTTGCCTTTCTCTTTTTCTTTTCCATGTTTACAATCTAACTTAACACTATCAAGATCATCTTTTTCACTGACAAATTCAACATTTAAACTATTGCATTGTCTATTGAGTTCGGTTTTAAAATCCTTGAACTGTGTAGCCATATAGGCTTTCAAGTCATCTTTTTGAGAAACTATCTCAGTTCTCAACTCATTATATTGTGCGGCCATATCGGCTTTCAAATCATTATTTTGACTTTTAATGTCATTCAACAACTTTACCAATTCATCCATACTTCTAGTTAACGGCATTCAATAAATTATCCCACTTCTGACACCAAATGTTGCGGATCACAAAAATGGATAGCCACTGAGCGTGAGTATTAAAAGCTATATTTCAAAACCAAATTCAATACAAGGTAAATTGTTACAAAGGAAATATGGATGAAGTATCTTATTAACAAATCAACTATTAACATGCACAAGTCATCAATCTTCCTGCGTAAAGCACACAATATCAGCTCTGTGTATTTTACTAAATACTACCTTTTACTTGATTTACCAGGTCACCCGAAGATCTTCACTCGTAAACCAATTCTCGTCCTGTGCTAATAACTTTTCACACACTAGCCGAACAAAAAGACAGTCCGTGTAGACATTCGAAGTTAGCCATAAAAGTTCCCACTTTTATACTTCCGCGTATACACAACACATCAAGTTACTTCTTGATACTTAACGATAAAAGATCCCACTTTTATCCTTCCGCGTATACACAACACATCAAGTTACTTCTTGATACTTACGCGCACTGTCTCAGAACAGCTCACCGTCCATTTTCGAACTCTCCGACCGTTACAACACAACGACCGTTACAATACAAAACGACCGTTAACGCTCCACTCTTCTTCTCCAAATTCTCCCAATGTTCTTATTCGTTGGCTGAAACTTTTTGCTTTCGGTTGCCAGATTCCTTCTGTCGTAACAATATCCTTACCAATTCCTAAACAAACTAAATAACCATACGCTAAATGACATCCTTCTAAGGTTTTAGTCCTCAAGTACTTCCAAACTTGCGGCTAAGTGTACTGTTTCCTCAGAATCAATTGTTTTCAGTCGTTGATCACCACACACAAGACGATAAATTCTTCTTTTCCTTTACTAGTTTACTAACACGATCCACACTAATAAACTAATTAAAATCAATATTGTTTTAGAATCTTTTTTTATGTTTTATTATCCGATTACAACATATGTAATATCTCTTGATCCAGGGCTATGCAATCAAGTAGCAACGGGTTCGCCGACAAAGTTCTATTGGCTTGCCAATTGCTTTAATAATAAGCTCTCTATATGTGCGCAAAAATGGGTGAAGATAAAAATTAATTTTCACAACGATGTTTTATTATTTCCAATAAGGGTCCATTCATTCTATATACAATAGTTTTTAACCAAGTTTTATTATATAGTATGTATTATTAAGCTTAACATTTTAATGATAAAATTCAAATCTCCTATAGCTCATCATCAGTTTATTATAATAATAGGGTAGCAAACAGCATATATATGAAATACTCTTATTAATCCAAGAGCATCTAAGCTCATGTAAGTTACTTACAAATTATTTAAATACATAATTTTGGCAACACTGACGTTCAACTTTACATAAAGAAGATAAAAATATTGAAAAATAATACGGAATTTATAAAAACGAATTAAAGTTTTTTTATTACTTTAAAACGAAAACAGGTTGTCAGCATTAGCAATGTTAATTAGATAATTAGCAGTGAAAGATCTGAAATGCATAAAATTAGTTTCATTTCTAATTATAATCGGTAAAGAATTAAAAATTTTATGGGCCAAATAAACAAAAGAATAAATAGAAAAAATGTTTAGAATAATTTAGAATAATTAGATTAATAAAATAAATGCATGGAATAATTTGTATAATGCAGCACTGCATTGTTGTTTTTAAAGAAGTAATTTAATGTTCTATAAACAAATAAGTGTCTCAGTGGAAATACACCTATAACGGTATACTTAGAAAAGATGGTAACAGTTTTATATTTATTTGGTAATATTTGAAATATAAATTTATTTTGCATTAAAATTAGACTCCTTAATGATGAAATCTATGTTCCTTCCCAATTTGCAATACAATACTGTATAGCAGACTGGACCCAAGATTTGTATGACATTTTTAACATTTTATTACTGAGGATTTTTTTAAATAAAAAAATTTATATAACATCTGTCTAAATATGTTTATTAGTTTTCCAATGTGCATTTTCCAACTTACGGAGCTATCAATATAAACACCTAGGTATAGTAGACTTTGAACCTGTTCACTTTTTTCATAGCAATAAGCTGAATAATTATTGCGTAAAAAGATATGAAATTTTAATTCAATAAAATTTGGATTGTATGATTTCTTTTTTAGGTTAAATAGAATATATTTAGTCTTTTTCGTATTTAAATGTAACCCATTTAAATCCAACCGTTTCATCACACATTTTAGATCAGTGTTCATGTTATAAAGGAGATTTTCCAGAGAATCAGCACCTAAAGTTAATGACGTATCATCTGCAAAAGTGTTAAGATAGCTGTTTATTTTTAATTTACATAGATCATTTATGAATATCAAAAAACAAGGTTGGTCCCAGGACTGAACCTTGTGTTGCGCCACATGAAATATGTTTTGGGTTACCTTTAAATATTTTTAAATACCCCCTCAAGCAGCTGCTTGCCACAGAGGTCTGACAGGAACCTGTCAGTTTATATGCCATAGTAGAAGGTCAGAGAGGATGGCAGGCCCTCAGCAGGAAAACGACACACACAAGCATGCCTTACCCGGGGCTCTAACCCAGGTCCCTTAGATCAGTAGCCAAGCGCGCTAACCACTCGGCCATGGGACAGCTTTGGGTTACTAAGTGTATTAAAAAGACTAACTCATTGCGTTCTGTGCTGTCTTTAAACCATTTTAATACAACACCACGAATGCCAATATTTTCTAGTTTGCTAATAAAATTTCGTGATCAGCGATGTCAAAAGCTTTCTCCAAGTCCATAAATACGGACAGAGTAAATTGATTATTGTCCATGGAATGAAACACCTTTGACGTATAATTCAACAATGCAGTTTCTCTACCTCTACCCTTCGTAAACCCAAATTGGTTTTTCAGAGCGAAAATTAAAACTATATAAAAAATTTATCAATCTATTGTTAACTAGTTTTCCTAATATTTTTTTTAAATACTGGGAGAAGAGATATCGGTCGATAATTCTTAAAATAATTTTTATTTCCCTTTTTGTAAACTGGAATTACAATAGCTTTCTTCATTAAATCTGGAAAAGTGCCAGTTCGAAGGATAAATTGCAAATGTGAACCAATGGTTGAATCAAGTTAAAAGAACATTTTTTTAACAGCAATAATGGAAATATTGTCATACCCAGCAGATTTTTTATTTTTAAATCCTTTTATAATGTTAGTCAATTCCTTTCTACAAGTAGGAACTAAAAACATTGATTTGGCATTTTTACTCATATAGCTATTTTCATTTCTTATAATCCTGTTCGTTGACAGATTTACTGCTATATTTACAAAGTGTTCATTAAATTCGTTTGCCAATAACTTAGCATTTTCAGTTGAATCAGAACCACTTTCTAATTCTGGATATTTATTTTCTACCTTCTTCTGATTTATTATCTCGCCTATCAATTTCCACTGCTTTGACATATTACCATCACAGTTTTGAAACTGAGTTGTAAGGAAATTGTTTTTTGCATCTCGTATTTAAAAATTTATTTGAGTTCTAAAATTTTTAAAGCTACAATAAAAGTTTCATTTAAAGGGTATTTTTTGTGTTTTTATATAGCTTATTTCTTTCTTTTAATAATTTCAAAATTTTCTCTTCATCTTCTTATCATTAGCGCACAGGGTTTACATTTTTTCCTTCACAATTTTTTTGCTCGAAACAGCTACAACAGAGACTTGCCAATGACATGGATGAACTTATAGATAACTAGCGAACTTTACAACGTATTTTGACTTGATTAATAAGCTGATATTTTGTTACAACATAAGGCTATGCTTCGAAAATGCTTTTAAAAAACTGTTGTGGAAAGAGAGATCACAATGTCCACCAGATCTTTTCATACTGTTCCTACTCAACAGACAAAGAAATAGCACCTGGAATCTCTTCTTGAAAATGGGATGTCAGTACACAATGGGCGTTGTCTTGTTCTGTTATTGATTGTATGAAAGTAGGATTAAGGTAGAAAAGTCCATGGATGATGTTGTAGCATAAAATTAAATCGTTCACACTTCAGTCGCCGAGTAGTCTCCACTCCAGAGAGAAGAGTAAAGAAGTTCTTTTCGTCTCTATTGATATGATTTGTTCGAAAAGCACAGTAGCTTTTTTTTAAAGATTTCTGGATTTTATCAATAGTTTCAATATCAAACAAACAATAGGGGCCCAAACCGAAGATGCGTATTCTAGAATGGGAAGAACATATGTGATAAATGATTTCACAAGGTTGCTTGTATTACACTTGCCGTAGCATTTCGAAATCATGTTCCCGACACGGTTGGCCTTCATTACGATTAAATTGCAGTTGTGTGCTTTTCACTTTTTTCGATATCCAAGGAAACAAGAGAATAAGTGTATTGCTGCAATTTAATCCTTCTAGGCTTCATTAAAGGCTGTAGTTCATCCTTCTAGATAGATAAAGCATTCAGCGCACTCCACTGGGCAATTTTAACGCACACTTCCTGAAGTGATGGTCCTCAGAGTTGAAAAAAGCAGTCTAGAATATGACATCATTTCCGTAAAAAAAACTGAGAAGAGACTGGAATAGAGATAATTTCATTCGTGAAAATAACGAAAAAACAAGGCGTCTAGAACGGTTCCTTGCACGATCATATCATGTTTAACGAATGACAATGTGTTGGCGGCTTGAATTTATTGAGTGCAAGCTAAAAATAAGGTTTGTAATAATTGAAGCATTTCGCTGGCAATACCGTAATTTTCCAGTTTTTCAAACGAGATTGATCTTTTAAGCTTGTCGAAGGCTTTTCCAAAGTCAGGGAAGATGATGTCAATTGATTTGCCTTCTTCCAGTGCTGATGTCCATGTATTTAGGCAGTGTAAGATCTGTATTGTTGTTGTTGCTCGACTAGGTACAAATCCAAATTGTTCATCAGAAATTATGTTATGCCATAGCAGAAAGCGATGTAGCTTAGATAATTACAAAACTCCATAATTTTAGCTGTGATGTTAGTAAAATAGATAGGTGGATAATTACGTAAATCAAAAGGACCGCCTTTTCAATGTCGTGTCGCCAGACTCGGGTATCATGCTTACTTCATATCAGAGGTATTGGTATCCCTGCTTTAAAATCTATTTATAACACAGAAAACAGACAGTGTGATTAATACAAAATTATCAGTGGATGTGAAACCGCATAAATCGGAGTGCCTCAAGGATTAGTTCTTGGACCAATATAAATCAGGAAAATTTAAAAGTCAAGATTAGTGTGTATACGACGGAGCTGGTGATAATTTAATGGTTAGAATAGCTGGCAGATAACCGAGAGGCATGGATTAAAATTCCACTCATCGTCAAAACTCATTTATTCACAAAAGATTTATTGAACCCCAAGACATCTTTTTGTTCTACTTGATTACACTTTACGCTGTGCGATAAAATAATACGAGGACTGAATTAATATATGGGAAACAATGAAGCATACTGGATATTCTGGTGAATCTTCTTCAAAGCAGTTTCCTCGACACTGTATAAACAGATTCCAAAGTTTCTGCATCTTCTGGAATCATTCTAGATAGGGTCTTTGCCAATTGTTAATAGTTCCTGTGTCGCATTCTGAAAAATTTCCTCAGTCATTGTAAATCTGTGAACTTTAGAGGGATGTTAAACTTGGGAAACAAGGCAAAAGAAATATCACATGGAGCTAAATCTTGTGAGTAATGACCAAACTTTTTCTCCAATAATGATAGATGAAACAAATATTGGGTCAACAACAGCATGCTGATGAAGATCTTGACATAAGACAACTCACCACTGTCGCCACTGATGATCCCAGACGGAAGTCATCAATGGCGAGTTGTCTCATGTCAAGATCATCCTCAATGATCATCCTCAATGATCATCCTAGACGGATGTCTGGGATCATTAGAGAGGACGCAACGCAAACGCGTGACTGAAACCTGTCGCATTTGCAAATCTTGTCGTCAGCGATAGAATCGTTGGATTTTTCTATCGTTTCAAATCCAACGATTCTATCGTTGGATTTGAAATTGAAGGATGGCCAGAGCTAGGATCGTCTTCGACGGACATGAAGATCTCTTTAAATTTTGCAAACTACTGAAAAGCCTCCAAACGACACATAGCGTCTTCTACCAAAGATTTTTTTAACATTTCATGGGATTCTTTTGCACTTTACCTTAATTTGAAATAAAATTGATGTAAAATCATTGTTAGTAAAATCACTCATTTTAAAAAGCGAAGAAACACATAAATCACCTACCATTCGATACCTGCTAATTCAGACTGATTTCAGATAAACTGGTGATTCACAAACTGCAGTGTCTAAATGAGTCACTGGCTATGTTGCAACAAGTCGAAATTCGCTTCGCCAGTGCGTTGTTAAGGTACAGAGTCAGTTCCCGAACATTTTTATCACACTATTTATATTGAAGGTCTTTCGTCTCTGATCTCAGGAAGTTAAAATGACTGGAATGCTCTAAATTGTTTGGGTATATTGTACACTATTAGGATAAGGGTGGAGTAATCAACACTTATACTTCAGTTTAAGTAGACAATTTATCGTCGTTTGTTACCACTACTATACGTACAGTTACACTCTCTCTTTCTTACGGGGGATAATAACAATTGGGTACTCGCCTGCCATAGAACTGGGCATCTAAATATATGTTCATCCACTTTAATATAGACCACTAACCTTATAGCTACCCAACTTGCACAACGACCTCTAGTGCCTGTCAAAATGGGGCGCAGAGTAGAGGTATAAAGATCTCTTTAAACTTTGCAAAACATTCGTGAGTACACGATCCAATTGATTAACAATTTCAACACATTCAGCTTTAAACCATTGATTAGAAAAGCAAATGCAGTCAAGATATGTGGTTGCAACGAAAATGTCATCGTTAAATGAATATTTCTTACAACTTCAGCATTCGAAAATTTTATCGAAATGGTCAATTTCTTTAAATTTAGTACTGGGATCTCTTTGTCTACTATACTCCTTGTGAAAAATTCATCTTTCTAAAATCGCAAATTTTCTCACTAATCAGGTGATATTGCTTTCATTCATTTTTCGAAATGAGCAATTTTTTGCTCATTTCAGAAAAGTTTATTACCAGTTCTCTCCGTGTTACTTGCAAGTTAATGTCAATTTACAACAAGTTATTACCTATACCTGTAACCTTAGCTTAGGGACGGATATGGGGTGGATGGGATAGTGTCTATACATTCCGGTATTTTGAGAACTGTAGAGTCTCGAAAAACATTTTCGGGACGACGAAATGTCCCAGTTGTTGTGACGATATAGAGGCGGCTCTCGATTTATGCGGATTTAATTAACGAGTATTTGGAATAACTCGGCTACTGTATTTATGCCTTTTTTTTAACTTGTGTCGACATTGTTTCTTCTTCTATGGAATAATACTGGTTGTGCTGAGAACCAAACAGCAGGTGTCCGCAACGCGCTAAGAGCGAGAGAATTATTATGCCTCCAACGTACTGCAAATTGCCTGTCATGCATGCCTCATTCTTATTGCTCCAATGTACGTACAATTTAGTTATATTTAGTTAAGTTTTCGTGGGGTTACACTTTCCAGAAGAAATGTTCCAGTTCCAGTAAAAAGAATAAGAATCATAACTAAACTCCCGGTTTCAGCTTTTAAAAACCGGGACGTTTACTGAAAAGTCCTGTTTTTTATCAATCGAAATATGGAACCCAGCACCCCCTTTGAGGACGATAGAAAGGGTAATGAGAGAAAAGAAAATATTAATCTTGCGGGTGTTTCAAGCATTTTTTTAATAATTAAATAAACGGATAGGAGAATGTTACACTACACAGGAAATTCCGGTTATTGGCCACCATTTTATTTTTTTCCGGCCCTGTTACGTCATCCCCCACTATCCCTTGTTTTTTTCTAGATTCTGACCTGAACCTTGGTATCAGAATATCAGGAATTTAGAGATGATCAAATTGTGTAGACGATGTTTTACCTTTATTAGAGATAATGCTTTAATACTGATGACGTCATTTCGTTACTAATAAACTGTTAACGGTTTTGGTGTCCATCTTTTTGTTCACATTGCGAGACCTTTCCCAGTTAATTGCTAGGTTAGGTTTATTATTATGCCCCACATCTCCATTTACAAAAATTTCTTGCACTATTTTCTTTACCGTATTGTTATTAAAAATATTTGTGACTATGTAAAGTAATGTTTCATAGAAATAACACCAATATGATGTAGCAAATTTCATTACCTTTCAGATATGCATCTTACCCATTCTTCACCCAGAAACTTATGTGCTTTCATTAGTTGTTTAGATTAGTTTTCATTAGTTTTCATAGTTCATATGTTTTCATTAGTTTTCATTAGTTGTTTAGAAAGGGGTCATATATCTCATTTTTGGCAGTTTTTACCCCAGATATGATGTGTACAAAATATATCTATTTAGGGGAATTTAAAAGACTATTGAATAATAAACAATCAAAAGTAAGCACTGGTAGGTGTAAATAAAAATTTTTCCTCTATACAATGTTTTTAATTTGTCTATATATTGATTGTTATTGAAAAGTTGTTATTGGGCTCCTATCCCGTCATATATTTGTATATTAGAAAAATATAAAAATGCATTAATAAAATATCACAGAAAAATGTCCTGTAGACAAGAAAAAATGCAAATAATTACCTTAAAAGTAATTGATTAATCTGAGTGAGATTCAAACCCACACCTCCTAGAACAATGTGACATGTCATAACCGCTAGACCACCAGAGACTAAACGTTTTATTCTACAACGTGACCTAGAGACATTCCTGCATCGAAATTTTGCATCGATTTGCCACTGGCGCCATCTGTGAGGGGTATCTGGCAGACAAGTTACCTCGTTATGATGGAAGTAATACGAGCATGAGTGATAAGTATTATTTCCATCACAACGAGGCAGCCTGTCTAACCGATCCCCGTCACAGATAGCGCCAGTAGCGAATCAACAAATATGTAGGAATGTTTATAGGTCACTTTGTTGAAGCAAGCGGTTAGTCTCTGGTGGTCTTCTAGCTGTTTATGACACCTGGCAGGCTTCTGGAAAATATTAGCTTGAATCCCACTCAGGTCAACCGATTTTTTTTCTTCCATCAATTAATAGAAACATTAATTTCATTCCACTAAGCTCTTATCAAAAGTAACTCTTAACTGCAGTTTTCTGAACATGTGCAGAAATACATTACCTCATTTTAATCAATATTTTTTAATTTCTTCCCAGTTTTAAATGTTAAAAATTTCGGTGGAAAACAGTTTTATTCAAACGACTCTCCCTCACCTAATGAACATGGTGAATATAAGAGTTTAACTTAGAATAAACAGGAAAACTTTGAAATCAAGAAATCTTTACAGTTCCAAAGAAAAACTTCTAACCTAAATCTTGTTACGATCTCAAAAGAAACTTTCTGGTTTTCGAGCAACAAATAAAAGAACATTATTTATTCAGCGCGATTTGTTATTAAGCTTTGCAGCGGTTTGACTGCAGTGGTCTACGTTTTCGCTTTGTACATCTTTCTCTATCAGTTTCACTTGGTTGCTCATTGCTCGCCTCAGAAACGAAATAAAACCTGTAGGATAATTGCATAAAGCAGTGGCGATGGCGATACAGGCCGAAGACGGGAAAAGGATTCTTAATAACAAGCTTATTTTACATGAAGCGAAAGTTCATGATCACAGCCCCGATAAACAAAGCCTCATTTTTGCTTTGGAAACAAGTAGTTAATTGGTTTCAAGATATTTGGATGCAACGATTATTTTTAGCTATAACTGATAGACGCAAGAAAAGAAGATTCATTTCCATTCGAAGCACTCTCTTAGTTTCAAAATTCCGTATGATTTAGGGTATAACTTTTTCTGGTTTTATGCGTTATCTTCACTACCCCCCCCCCCCCCCCCACCTCCGAACAAAATATTTAATATCGTGTTAAACCCGAACAGAACAAAAAGGGGGAAAATATGCATTTTATAATGAAGTTATTTTATTATAGCAAAGAAAATAATAAATTAAAGATTGTATATTTATAACCCAATTAACGCGGGAGATGCGGGAGCTCCGAGTTTATCGCATTTATGCGTTAAACGAGGGGTACTTTTTTGCATATTTTATTGATCTTTTTTCATTTTTATGATTTTGTATTATAAGGGATATTTTATTTCAGCAAAAATAATTAAAATTCACGTTTATTTTAATTAAAAAATTGCATTGTTTTTACAATATATTTCTTAATAAAGAAACGATCTAAGGTGTTTGCTTTTCTTATCTCTTTTTTATATGTATATCTGCTTGTAACAGATTCAACGAAATTGTGAAAACCAATATAACGCGAAAATGTATTACCCTACATATGATCCATATGATACACCGAAAAGATTTTGCTTTGTATAAGTTCAAACTTGGTTCGTTTTAAATTAAAGTAGTTTCTTTTAACAGCGTTTTATAACCAATAATCTTATTCTTTATTACTAACTACTTTCTTCTTTATTACTAATTACCTTCTCTTTATTACTAATAACTTCCTCCGTTTTGAAACATACGCATAAAAAAGGTCAGGATGAGAATACTGATGACGCAGATTTTGTTTCTAGGTTAAGCGAGTTCTTTTCCAGAATAATAAAATACAACAACGATTGCTTTGGAGTTGGTGGTGGAACTAGGCAAGAGTACATTTTATTTAAATTTAGTTTCGTGATTTGACTACGTATTAAGGAGAGAAGCTTTCGGCATCAGAGAAATTAAGGACTAATGTAATCTAAATCCAGGTTGGGAGAGATCTGAAATGAATCACTTTCTCATGATGCTTGTTAATTGCACAAGAGGTTTATTGAAGTTTATAAACCCTACGGTTAATTACACGAGCAATGGATGAAATGATTCAAAATAAGGTGTTAATGATTCGTCAATCTTTGATAAAAGTCGGTGGCAGGACAAATGGCGGGAAGAACATATCGGCACATCAATGGCTTCCAACCAGTTGTGCAAGGTCTTAAATATTTTTGGAATGAGACTGATGGAAATGGAAATGCATCTTTCAAGCCAGCATCTCATGAAGAATTTTTTTAAATATTTCGATAGCGATCTCTTGGCAGGCTGCTTGTCTTTTTACTTTACTCCTTCTTTGGCCCGCACATTTCCCGTCTCTATTGACATATGTGACACGATGGGGCGGTATTTTAATCCAGCGCTCAGCCGCCTTCCAATGTCCTCGAATTGACACTCGATGCACGAAGCATGGCTTCGTATCACACAGGATCACATTTGCCACCTGTTTGTCTCACTCTCGTGATATCTTGCTTCGTGTATTGCAGCTCATGGCGAACATACTGCATTTTTCAATATACATAAATTTAATAAAATTTTCTCCAGACTTAATTATATTGACCGAAACTTGGGTAAATGAAAATGTGTCAGATTTTTTATACAATGCCTGGATACAATTTATATCATAATTGTGAATCAAAAAGTAGAGCTGATGGGGGTCATTGTTTATATAAAAAATAGTATTATAGTAAATGATTATTGCACTGAATTTTCAAATGCTGATATCATTCAAATCCAATTTAAAAACGCAAATATAACATACACTTTATTGGCATTTTACAGATATCATATTTATACAAAAGGAAATTTCTTAGATAAATTAGAAACTAATTACACACTTTAAATAACAATTTTATTGTTTTGATGGGAGATTTGAATTTTGACGTTAGATCTAGAGATAATTCCAATGCACGATATTTGCCACTGATACAAGAAAAAGGTTTCTATATCGGTCATGATCTTATTACCAGAGAGGAATCGCAAACCGGCTTGGATCATGTGTTTGCACGTGTTCCAAATCCAGATAATATACACACGTACGTCATCCAAATCCACATTACTGACCATTATTTTGTAGATATAAATATCCAAACTATTTTTAATCAAAATTTAAAAGTGACGAAAATGTTAAAAGACTTGATATAGAACTATTGGTGAAATTATCAAAGTAGAAGAATTAGAGTGATATCTTAAGTAATGATGATGTAAATGTGCAATTTGAATCTTTAATAAGGCAACTACAGCAAATGATTAAAAACTCTAGTAAAGTTGAGAGTTTAAGGGATGATGAAAAGAGAATTAAACCTTGGATTACTCTAGGACTGATACAATCTACAGAAAGACGAAATATATTATATAACTTATGCAGAAAACAACCTTTCAATACGGCCTTCAAAGAAAAGTTCAAAAGTTTCCGAAATGTTCTGCTTAATTTAAATCAGACAAATAAATTGCAATTTCAAAACGTTATGGAATAACTTATGGAAATATGAAAAAACAATGGGAAACAGTAAATGAGCTGTCAGATAACAGTAAGAGTAAGCTATTTCCAATAGAAATACTATATAATGATGTATCATTTTAAAGAAAATGTTTTAGTTTTTGTAAATTAATTTAATGATAATTTCGCTAGGGTAATTAGGGATTTAATAGTCACATACCTAAATTAGGAACTGATAGTCATCCGAAGATTAATACAATTGTGCAAACATTTTTTCCTTGGTTATATTACAGAACATGATGTAATGGATGAAATAATGTCTTTAAGGAATCGAAAAGTTTCAGGAGAAGATGGTCTGACACCATATATTTAAAAGTGCTGATTATGTTATGCGAAATTCACTCCAAGGGAAAGATTTTGGTCTTAAATAATCTGGAAATACGAAAATTTCTGATTTAGATTACGTTGATGATTTAGTCCTTTTGGCAAATGATGTTGATGAGATGAACTTTCATTCGAGCTGTTGATGAGACTGGTAGTAGAGTAGGTTTGGTTATAAACAGAGAGAAAACTAAAGTGATGAAAATTGGTCAGGCAGGCTGTGATTCAGTTAATCTGAATGGTGAAAACTGAACACCCTTGAGCAGGTGTCACAGTTTAATTATCTTGGGAGCTATGTAACAGATAATGGTGATGTGCGGCATGAGATTAACAGACGAATAGGGATTGCTGCGGGAACTTTTAAGAATCTATGGAGAGTGTGGAGAAATAGGCGTATACACATAAAGACCAAAATTAGACTTTATAATAGTTTGGTTATTTATGGGGTTAGTTATGGTAGAGAAACCTGGACCCCTTTTAAACAAGAAAACAGGAAACTAGATGCTTTTGATTGTAGATGTTTACGCAGTATCTTGGGCATTAGGTGGTTCAACTTTGTAAATAATGATGAGGTATGGCAAAGAGTTGCCAACTTCCTTTAAGCAGCATATTGTGCAGAGAGAGACTCTATTGGTTTGACCATGTCGCCCATATGGATATTTACAGATTAGCGAATAGGATTATGAGCAGTGTGCCTAAAGGTCTCAGAAAGAGCGGGAGACCTAGGATGCGGTTGGGCATACCTTGTTAGAATTGGTTTGCAGTGACCAGATACAGAAGATATAGTTTAGGACATAAATGCTTGGAGAACTAAATTGCGTGGTCTGATTGGACCTCCGTAGCCTATGGCTGTTTAAGGATGATGATGGCCATATATTAAAGACGTTTTATGTAAGTTAATAAACAATTTATTTCAAAAAGAATGTTTTCCAACGTCTTGAAAGTTGCAATTGTCATTCCGATGCATAAAAAGGAGATAGAAATAATCCTGGAAACTACAGTCCAATTTCCATTCTATCAAATAGTTCAAAGATAATTGAAAAACTATTGAAGAGAAGAATTGTCAAATTTTTACATGAAAACAAATTCTTTTTTGTAAATCGGTATGGATTTAGGGAGTAAGTAGGTACTGAGGATGCGATTTTGAGATTAACATCAATATTACATAAAGGAATAAACGAAAATTTGAAGGTAACTGTATTTTCCTTGATGTACATAAGGCGTTTGATTCAGTTCAACACGATCTTCTTCTTTTTAAACTGTATAGATGTGGTCTAAGAGGGCCAATTTTTAATTGGTGTAAAAGCTATTAAAGTGACACATTACAGAGAGCAAAAATAAATGATTGTAGAAGTAATGAAAATAAGGTATGTTTCGGTGTGCCTCAAGGTTCAGTGTTAGGACCTACTTTATTTTTAATTTATATGTATAAATGAACTATGTTATCTGAAGTTAAATGGGAACATAATTACTTTTGCTGAAGACACTGCACTAGTGATTACTGCTCCGGATGTGGAGTCTTTAATTACAGCAATAAATTACGATTTGAATAAAATTAGAGGTTGGGTTCTGAAAAATAAATTACTTTTAAACATAAGCAAAATAAAATATTTATTCTTTAGGCTTAAGGGAGAAAATGATTTATTGCAAAATAAAATTGTCTATCATGGTATGTTGTAATATTCAGGATTGTAAAATGCCTTCCAATAGATGATGTTGAAAGTTTTAGTGTTTAGGAGTCTACTTGGATTATAAATTGAAATGGGCCTACCATATATCATATATATATATATGGAAATAAATTAATGTTATAATACCAAAACTGTATCATGTTCGAAACTTTCTCAACATTTCATTATTAAAATTGTTATATAACTGTTGCCGTCCCGTGGCCGAGTGGTTAGCGCGCTTGAGCTACTGATCTACGGGACCTGAGTTCGAGCCCCGGGTAAGGCATGGTTGTGTGTGTAGTTTTTCTGCTGAGGTCCTGCCATCCTCTCAGACCTTCTACTATGGCAAATAAACTGGCAGGCTCCTGTCAGACCTCTGTGGCAAGCAGCTGCTTGAGTGGGTATTTATTTATTTTTTATTTATATAACTGTTGGGTAAAGTCCTACTTAAAATATGGAATTATGTCATGGGGACGTATTAGGAATTTTACTAATGTAAAAAGCCTTGTAATATCACAGAATCGTGCAATACGATGCATTATAAAAAAATTGATAGAGTCAAAATTTACTATAAATTATTAAAGATTTTTCCACTAAGAAATTATATGTTTCTAGTATCTTGATGAATATTAGTAAAAAGTGGTCTGATCAAATATTGTCAATAACAAACTATAATACAAGGCAAAGTGAACTATAATAATAAAAAAACATTACATTTATTTGCGCCAAAAACCCTCAATTCAATGCGAGTTACTATTAAAAATTGAAAATGTATTTACAAATATTCAAAATATCTTTACAAATATGTTGATGAAATAGAAAATTTTGAAACCATGCTATGAAGAAATAATCATTATAAAAGCGATTAATTTTGAAGTAAATCATTTTATCACAGTTATTATCAGGTACACATTACTGTTGGTAATGTTAAACTAATGTATAAACCTTTAATTTACTAGCACCACGGGCAAGTGCCTTATTCTTGTGGTGTAGTTATTTTTCAAAAGAGAAAATTGTATGTTACTATTTCAGGCTATATTTAACTGTATATACCATGTATTCATATCTATGGAAATAAATGATTGATTGAATGATTGATTGTACCTCTCATTTTGTCATTAAATATTAGAACTTTCCGCCTCTGTAATAATTGCTTCTTTATGTGTATAGCTACCATCACAAATAATTTGGTTCACATGCAGTTATTTCTTCTAGGAGGGGAATTTCAATGGAGAGCAATGTATGTACAGTGTGGTGGTAAGATGTATCTGTATCCTCCAAGGAGGGCGACTGAAACGGGTTGTTACTTGCCAATGCAGAGGATTTAAGATGAAAAAAAAAACTCTGTAATGTCATTTGTTTTGCTGTTTGCTTTTGAATTTCAGTGGAAGCATGTGAGATAGCCTCAATTTGCTTTTTAAATTTTAGTCTTCTCTCCATTACAGGATCGCATTCCACACTTTGTCTTTCACCTCCAGCTACAGCTTTATTATTTCGTCCAAATCTTTGAAGTTGAGAGTAACGGTTGAAGCAACCGCCGCTTGTTCCTTACTGTCCTGATTAAAAAGCTCGGCACGGTTATCTTAAGCCAATTGTGACTCATTCTTGTAGTACCCTTTTGGATGTCATCATCATTATCATCATCATCATCCTCAAGCAGCCATGGGCTACGGAGGTCCAACCAGACCGCGCAGTTTAACTCTCCAAGCATATCTGTCCTGAGCTACATCTGCTGCATCCGGCCACTGCACACCAATTCTAACAAGGTCCTGTTTGACATTGTCTGCCCACCGCATCCTAGGTCTCCCCCTCCTTCTGAGGCCTCTAGGCACACTGTTCATAACCCTATTCGCCAATCTATAATCATCCATACGGGCAACATGGCCAAACCAGCGGAGTCTCTCTCTGCATAATATGCTGCTTAAAGGAGGTTGCAGACTCCTTTACCTAACCTCATCATTAGTTACAAAGTTAAACCACCTAATACCCAAGATACTGCGTAAGCATCTAGAATCAAAAGCATCTAGTTTCCTGTTATCTTGCTTACACAGCGTCCAGGTTTCACTACCATAACTAACCCTAGAAAGAACCAAACTATTATACAGTCTAATTTTAGTCTTTAGGTGTTATGGAGACTATTTCTCCACAATCTCCATAGATTCTTAATCGTGCTTTATATTTCAAATTATGCCTGTTGCATTATTAAAATATATTATAGAGATGATTTGCAATTAGTTAACTAACAGTGATATGTAAATGGTATCTGGGAAAAATTGAAAAGAGAGCTATATACCAATCCCCAGAGGTGATACACAGATCCGACAAGGCCTAGCATCTAATGTCCGACCCAGATTCCTCATGATGCCGGACGTTAGTACCTTTCAAAAGAGAGATTACAATTCGGTAGGGAACAGAAGGGGAGTGAAAAGCCAGATGAGTGCACCTACTGGTCTGGTTATCTATGGCCACTTTTTCCTTTTTTTCTGCCCTACTAAGGTGTGGTTAACTTTAAAGAGTCCTGGTGCTGACTATTTATACACCCTAGACTGGACTGGTTTATGGCTTTGAGCTTGATTATGGATCCTGAATTTGCTGCACAGTAAGCCTGTGTTGAGGGAAAATATGCTGCTGTGTTTTCTGTTTGCCTGTGGGTGGCCAGCGCTAAGTGAACAGAGGCACAGGATATTTTATATCAGCCGGTGGATAATTCTGATCAGAGGTCATCGCAGGTACCTGAACCCTCACTTAGCTAGTTGGGCATTGCCAACTGGAGTAATGTCTCAGGAAGGTCATATAGCTCTTGAAAAGGTTAACTTGAAGATGGTGCTGGAAGTTCTTACCAGCATGGGTGATTTCAGTCTTTAGCAGTTAGGGAACGAGTCTTTGCACAATGCATGAGATTAAGGGGTTTCATGTTATTGGCTCTACCTCTCTCAATAAACCTAGTTTCTTTAAAAATCCTACTAATCATTTTCTCTCTGCAGGCACATGGAACGTAATGACGTTGTATAGAGATTATTCTCTTCACGTCCTCACACAGGAATTCAAGCGTTATAAACGAGTTATTCTAGGCTTACGAGAGACCAGATGAGCAGTTGATTGTGAGATATTTTAAAATAATTTTGAAATTTTCTATCCAGGGAGGGAGGATAAAAAGCATCTCCAAGGTGTAGGTTTGCCTCCAGCAGACACAGCAGTGATGCTCTTCTAGGATATGACTGCATTAATAAAAGATTTCTTATAGATAAATTTAAAACGAAAATTAAATACTGGAATGCCATCTGTCGTTACACTTCCACAGAGGACTCTGATGAGAACGAGAAGGATTTGTTTTTACAGAAAACAAGGGATATTTTGAAATCGTCAACAAAGGATATATTTCTCTTGTGCTAGGTGACTTCAGTACTAAAGTTGATACTGACTCTGACTTTTGAAAAGGGTTTTTAGGTCCTTTTGCATTGGTAGTTCCAATTACAACGGGGATCGTCTGCTACAGGTAAGAAAACTTAACAGTTTGCGAATGATTAACGTGTACTACAAACACCGGAACATTTATAAATACTCATGGGCTTCACTTTATGTGTTGCACGGGAATATGACATTATATTTTAAATAACAGCAAATGGTCTAATTCTGTTAGGAATATCAGATCATACAGAACAGCAGAAATTGGGTCTGACCATTACCTGGTGAAAAATGTTTTGCAGCTGAAGCTTAGCAAATGTTGTGCTAAAGGTTAAAGGAATTACTTTGAAAACTGAAGGTTTGAAAAACTAGATATAGCCAAAGCATACCATGATAAGCTATTTAGTAATTATGTCAATCGTGGTTTGTTTACTACTGAAGTTGAGAAAGAAAGGGATCAGTTTAAACAAACTATTCCTGAAACCAAATGTACTCTTGTGTAAAAAGGAATAGAGGAAAAAAATGTTTGAGTGATAAGGCTATGTAACTTATTTCTGAAAGAAGGAAGTGCAAGAATAATATGAATCAGCATCCTACTAGTCCTAACAGAAGGCATTTTACAATAAGCTTAATAAACCTGTATAGGATCCGTTAACAGATGATAACAATCTTTGACTTAATATCTTGGTTGACAAAGCAGAGGAAACAGACAACACAACAGCAGGGGATTGTGCCAGATAGTTAATCTTTTGTGATGGAAGAAACAGACAACTGGGTAAAGAAGAAACAGACAACAGGGATTGAGAGATGATCATGGCAAGGTGGGAGAAAGTGATGATTCTGTGATGGTTAGGTGGACTGAACATTTCAGAGATGTTCTGAACAATGTGATTATTTCTACTCCCATTCTTTGTAATGAGGATAGATGCAATCCTGGCTTTAATGTTCGCCTTACATCACATTCTGAAGTTGCTTTCGCTATCTCTAAATCAAAACTGCATAAATCCCCAGGGGTGAATGAAATCACCACTGAGATGCTTAGAACTGGAAATATTTGTGTGGTCACATGGCTGACTGAAATTTTGAATTTTGTTTTTATAATAAAGTTTTTCTTGAGGATTTTATTACATCTGTCATTATACCAATTTTTAAACAAGATGATCGTAGTTCTTGTGAAAATATTAGGGGAATTTGTTTACTTTCAGTTTCAGGTAAAGTTCTTTGCAAGATTATACTTAATAGAATTTGGAATTTGTTTATGGACAACTGTGTGATGAAGAATGCAGATTCAGAAGTTGTAGGAAATGTATAGATAAAATATTTTTCACTTAGACATATTATTGAGAAATATTTGGAGTTTCGGATACCTGGGTTATTAGCTTTATAGATTTCAAAATGGTTTTTGACTCTGTTGATAGTTGTATCATATGAAATACCTGACAAGCTAGTAAGCATAATGAAAGCTCTTATAATAACACTGAATCGTGTGTGAAAATTGGTAAGGTTTGTAGCGAGTTTTTAGCATTGCTAGTGGAGTTAGATGAGGGTGCATTTTGTCTCCTTTTCTCTTTAGTTTGGTTATTGATTATGTTATGCAGAATTCTTTGCAAGGGAAAGATTTTGACCTTAAATATTCTAGATATTTCAACATTTCTGATTTAGATTATACTGATTATTTGTCCCTGTTGCCAAAAGATGTTGATGAGACGAATTCTTTCATTAAGTCTGTTGATGAGATTGGTAATAGAGTAGGTTTGGTGATAAACAGAGAGAAAGCTAAAGATTTGAAAATTTATAAAACAGATGGTACTTCAGTTGTTTTTAATGGTTGCACTCTTGAACAAGTGTCCCAGTTTAATTATTTTGGGAGATCTGTAACAGATACAGGTGATGTGTGATATAAGATAAAGAATAGGATTACTGCTGGGGCTTTTAAAAATCTATGGAGAGTGTGAAAAAAGAAGCGTATGCACCTAGAGACTAAAATTAGACTATGCTAATTTGGTTCTCTCTAAGGTTAGTTATAGTAGCGAAACATGGATCCTTTGTAAGCAAGTTATCAAGAAACTTGATACCTTTGAATCTAGATGTTTACACAGTATCTTGGGCATTAAGTGGTTCGACTTTGTAAGTAATGATTTGGTTAGAAAAATGAGTCATCAACCTCCATTTGAGCAGCATTTTGTGCAGAGAGAGACTGCGTTGTTTTGGCCTTGTTGCCCAAATGCATAGCTGTAGATTCAGAGTCATGAACAGTATGTTTAAATCCTCAGGAAAAGGAAAGGCCTAGGATATGATTGGTAGACAATGTTAAAAAGGACCTTGCTAGAATTGGCCTATAGTGGTCAAATGTAGCAGCTGTAGCTCAGGGCAGACTTGTCTTGAGAGGAAAATTACACAGTCTGGAAGGACTCTGTAACCTATGGCTGCATGATGATTTTGCCAAGTACCTGTCAAGGGTGGGGTTTCTGATAGTTGGTAGACTGCATATAAAATGGGTGATATCTTTAAACGACGTGTTTTCACCATTGTGCTTTGGGCTCTGTTGGAGGCTCCCTTGTCATTTTTGGGAGTTTTCAGTAGTTTTCAAAATACGCTCTTATACACTTCACTGCTGACATAAATTTAATCCATATAACAAAACAGATAATTTTTTAAAGGAAGATTGTACTTCTCTACGAGAAACGACGGAGATAATCTAGAAACTATATTAGGCCTTGTCCTGGTTTCTCATATAACTTAAAAACACTTACACAAATATTAGAACATTAGATTTATATTAAATACAATTAATATTAAATAGAGTTACATTTAAAAAGCTAAAACAAATGTTTGTTTTAGCTTTTTTAATGTAAGAGCAAATTAAAAAGAGGATCAAATTAAAAAACTGAAACAAGATTTGGTTTACTATGAAACAACACGTTAGTGTAGACAAGAAGCATGCATATTATATTTGGTGACGAAAAGTAAGTTAAAAAAAAAGATAGTTAAAATAATTAACTGTCTTTTTTTAACGAAAAGACGAAAAGACAGTTAAAATAATTAAGGATTGTTTAAGAAAAGTTTCGAAAAGAATTGATTTAGTTGCATTTTGATCTGAAAAATATATTTTCATTCATAAATATTATATGGAATCAAAGAAAGCAAAATTAGGATCTTAAATATTTCACTTTATGAATAATAAACAAAAGAAAAAGAAAACTTTATTCAAGAACTAAGATGATAGAAATGTCTCAGCCGTATTAGAGAGACTTCAAAGACGTCGCATTTTATCTTCACACCATTCAAGAACTGTCTCCTAAATTCCGTTATCCATCACATACTCCTGCTTAATTCTATCTACACTTACAGAAACATCTTTACATAACGTAATGTAAATCAAACCGTAATACATGTCAAGCAGTGAAATATTCACATGGACTACAATTTCCTTCGATGTTTCTGAAGGAGTGAACCAAAACGATGTTTTGGAATCGGAGACTAATCCATCATTCCCTAGAGAAATGTCTATCAATGACAGAAAAGAAATGTCTACCAATGGCTTGGGAGGAAGTTAACGAGTGAAATGGAGCGAGCTCTTTAAATACCAAAGGAAATGAATCCAGTCCCTCACTTCAGCCTTATCAAAATGCTGTTAACAGAAGCTGTCCAAGAACTCTTTCTTTCTCTCTCTTTCTTTTGGTCGACTGGACTGTTCTTTTTCTTTTTCTTCTGTAATCTTTCCCACAGTTAAAAAGGTATTTATCGACTGCCTTTAAATCTCCGTTAGAAAGCTATATTTTGATTCCAGATGCTTACGCAGTATCTTGGGCATTAAGTGGTTCAACTTTGTAACTAATGATGAGATTAGGAAAAGGAGTTTGCAACCTCCTTTAAGCAGCATATTGTGCAGAGAGAGACTCCGTTGGTTTGGCCATGTTGCCCGTATGAATAATTATAGATTGGCGAATAGGGTTATGAACAGTGTGCCTAAAGGCCTTAGAAAGAAGGGGAGACCTAGGATGCGGTGGGCAGACAATGTCAAACAGGACCTTGTTAGAATTGGTGTGCAGTGGCCAGATGCAGTAGATGTAGCTCAGGATAGACTTGCTTGGAGAACTAAATTGCACGGTCTGGTTGGACCTCCGTAGCCCATGGCTGCTTGAGGATGATGATGATGATGAGAAAGCTATATGCAGTCTTAAGAAATATAGACAGAATAAAGGAAAAAAATGTGTTTTGACATGTGATGATTAAGTTCAGTGGGAAGGCATTTTTTATTATTAAGCTCTGAAGATGGTTATGCTCTACAGGGAGATAAACATACGTTGGCTTGAAGCAAAATCAAAATTTATCTTATTCTATGTTTGCGTTCGCACTGTATCACTGGTAATGAGATCGTACTACCCAGAATATCAATTTCTATTCATTTTGTCTCGTTATAACTGATGTCAAACGCGTTAACAGTTCAAATAAAAAGTGTTCACGTTAAGTGATATTCACAAAGTTAAAACTTCCCCATACCTAGAGTAGCAGTTCTCAACTAATTGGTATGTCTAAAACAAGCATCATTCTTAATTATATAGCCATATTAATATTGCTAATAATTTTAGTTCTCACACCGTCATGTTTAATTTGAATTTCTCAATATATTCACATTATCAAATATTTATGTCTAACCGATATATTACTGAATCTATAAATAAAAAACTCCTCAAGTAGCTGCTTGAGCTCTGTGAGTATGGCGAAACCTCAGCAGAAAGACAACACAGACATCCATGTCTTACCTGGGGCTCGAACCCAGGTCCCTCTGATCAGAGCCAACCGTGCTTGCCATTCGGCCACGGGACGGCTGCTAAAAGTATAATAATTTCCTTTTTTATTAAAGATTGTCGAAATTTATAAGATAATTATAGAACAATCAATGTACTCTCTATTCCAAATAAAGGTCTTTTCATAGTTGCATCTAATATAATCAAGCATTGGGTTCAGGGACACTTGAGATCAACAATACGGACTCAAAAGTAGTTAGAGAAGTCAGAAATAATTTTTTTTCTCAAACAAATTCTTTCAAAATTTTCCAGAAATCTGAGGTTATTACTTTTACATATTTCAAGTGGATTTTTAATTCTGTTATAGACATACTTTTAGGTTGACAGTGAGATCTTATGTAATATTTCCTATAACAACAGTGAGTCATGTGTGAGAATTGGTAAAGCCTGCAGCATTAGGTTTGACATTAAACCTGGTTTAGAGCAACGGTGAATTTTGTCATACTTTCCCTTTAGTGTGTATACCGTTTTCTTATAAGGGAAGCTTCAGAAGCAAGCCATTTAGATCTTAGAAGTCCAGAGGTACGAAAATACCTGACGTACCTTTGGTAAATGATGTTGACGAGATGACTTCTTTCATTAGAGTTCCGATGAGTCTGGTAACAGGCAAAATTAAAATCGCGTTGTTTCGTCCAGCGTCAGACGTTTTAGCGACGTTTCGTACCTAAGACTTTTCATCATAGAGACATTTCATTGCTATGACTTTTCGTCACAGCGACATTTTCTCCTGGAATCATTTGCACCAAAATTCGTATTATTTGTCGTAAATTCGTAAGAACTGTAGGAATATTAATAATCAACACCCTACTAGTTCTAACAGAAAGCGTTACAAAGTGCTTAACAAACGTGTAAAGGATCAATTAACAGCTGATTAAACTTTTTGGCTTGATAACCTGGCTGATAAAGGAGAGGGAACACCTAGACAGCGTTACCGATAGTTAATGTTTAGTTGGGGAAGAAACGGACAGGAATATAGGGATTGAAGGATAAACACAGTAAGATTATTGAAGGTAAGGATTGTATCATAGCTATATGAGCTGAGCATTTAGTAATGCTCTAAACCAGTGATTCCCAACCTTTTCTGGACCATCGCCCCCTTTAGAAGAGAACAAAAATTTCAACGCCCCCCTACTCCATAATAGTTAATTTTATATGAAATATTAAAATATTGTTGCATATTATCTGTACCTATTTTATCTGTTTATTCATCTATTAAAAATCATAAAGCAGAAATCAATAAAACGACAACCAAATGTACAATAAAATTGTGTATTAAAATTTTAAAAATAAACACAAAATCAATAAGAAATAAAAAATAATGAGATAAACACAAAATTAATAATAAATAAAAAAAAATTAATGAGATGGTTGAGGCTGGTGGAGTGTTAACAATTTGTTTATGTCGGGTTCCAATTTCGTTAACATCAATCGCAGATCGCCACGTTCAGTGATGTGTAGTCTGTTCCTCTTCTTTGACAGTAAATTAGCTACTGCATTGAATCCACGCTCAGCCATATAGGACGAAGGAAATGCGATTAAAAACTTCTGTACTATTGCCCACAATCCAGGGTAGAGAACTGGTATTGATTTTTGAAGCCAGAACTCTTGGTATCCATGTTTGAATTTTACTTTGAGTGCTTCGTTAGTCGTGAGTTCTAAGATTTCCTGTTCCAAATTTGATGATTCTTCAGCATCTGTGTTTGCGAAAGGATCTAAAACCCAACTCGGTATATTCATGTTTAAAATATCTTGGGAACGCTCCGTAAAATCAACATGAAGAACTTCCAAGTGTTGGCAGTAAGTAAGCAAATCTTCCGGTTTTGCAGAGACTGCTGATAATATGGGAAAGTGGTTGTATTCACCTCTACCTAGATTTCGTTTGAATAGTAGAAGTTTTCCCGCAAAAGCAGCTTTGACGTTTTTTGTTTTAATTAAATTCAACTCATCACCTTGCAATTGTAAATTAACTTGATTAAATATTTTAAACAGGTCTGTCAAATAAGCGCTGTCATTTTTTAACGTAATCAGGTTTTCGCGCAATTTTTCGTCTCTGTCTTCAAGAAAGTCCAGTACTGAGTCAAATAGATTGAAAAAACGATTCAGACAAACACCTTTAGAGAGCCAACGTACTTCTGTGTGCAGCAGCAAGCGATTGTAATCTTCATCATTTTCATTACAAAGCTTACCAAATAATCGGTCATTCAATGAATTGCTTCTAATCTTATTGATTGCTTTAATAACGTAATGGAGCGACGTATGCAGACGTTCATTCAATTTTTTTGCAACCAAATGCTGACGATGAATAATACAATGTACAGCGAGTACATTTGGCACTGCTTGTTTCAAATGCGCTATGAAACCCTTATGACGCCCTGTCATTGCTGGAGCACCATCAGTAGCAGCAGACAAAATATTGCAAATAGGAATTTCTTTCTCTTGAAAAAACCTTTGCATGGTATTAAATATAGATTCTCCCTTTGTATCAGATTCCAAATTTTTAGCAAATAATAACTCTTCATGAATTTTTTCTTCTTTTATAAATCGTACGTATGATAAGAGTAGAGCTTCGTTATTTGGTAGAGTTGATTCATCGAGTTGAATGGAAATTTGCAAGTCTTTAAGTAATCACATAATGATATTTCAACGTCTTTTGCCATTTCATCTATTCTTCTTTGCACTGAATAATTACTGAGAGGAATTTTTTTACTGAGAGGAATTATTACTGAGAGGAATTTTTTTGATGATATCTGACGGTGTCTTATGATGAAGAACAGTTTTTAATATCTCTTTGACTGCCGGCAAAATTAATTCCTCGCCAATTGTGTGTGGTTTTCCTGCTTTTGAGATTAACAATGAAACGTTATATGAGGCTCGTAGTCCATCATCATCTTGTTTAGAAGACGACGCAAACAGGTTTGACATAGTTGGCTGTTTTAAATATTGCTTTTCCAGTTCTTGAAAATAGGATAAATCTTTGTTCTTCTTATCAGCATGCATTTTATTTAAATGCTCTTGTAGCCTAGAAGGTTTCATAGCTTCATTTGAAAAAACGTTTCGGCAAATTAAACACGTAGGTAATGATTGGTTTGTAGGAGAGTACGTAAATCCATATTTCAAATACTCAATACTGTACTGCCGGCATTTCCTTTTAGATGTAGATTCAGACATTTTCAAATACAAATTAACTTCTCAACAGATTTATGGATAGTTATAAAAATAATGTTTATAATGACTTCTAACACTTATCACTCACGACTATTTATCACGGCGCAGCACATAAAAATAATAAAACGTTCCTAGAGCTATCGCTTTTATAGATTTGATTTTGTGCACGCATCAACTTGTATGTTTGCGATGCCGGCGCACTTGCTCCGTAAACAAGTCATTTCAAGCTCCCATATTCTTGTCCAAACATGTTAAATTGCATGAACCGCGTGTTTGCCTACCAACATGCAAGGGTTGGGTTGGGTTGTTTTACCTCTGAGCGGCACTTTTTTCCACACCATGGGCTAAATGGCCAGGTCACATGGACCCCGAAGGCTCAGAGAAGGTTGGGGGAGGGGACCCACCGGAACAGCTGTTGGGAGACAGATGGTAGCCTCTCGTCAAGGCCATCCAGCGTGTTCTTTAACGTGCACAGGGTATGGCTCTCCCGCACACGGGGCCACGGCTTAACGTCCCATCCGACGGACGGCGGCCTTTCCAAGCCCATCGGTGTCCCCTACTGACCGTGGACAGGGCGGGGAATTTTGCGGAGATAAATCTCAACGCTGACCCAGCTGGGACTCGAACCTGGGAAATATAGATTACGAGCCTGGCGCGCTACCGACTGAGCCACCCCCGCCCTAACATGCAAGGACTTGTCACCGTCAATCTATTCTAAACTAAAACAAATTAGGATAGGTATACCTAATGCTAATTTAAAAATGCTTATTAACGCGATAACAATAAGATAATTTACATAGCTAGATAAAATATTTATTCATGAAAACAGGTATTTTCAAAGTATTTTATTATATTAAAAAAATTTATAAAAAAATATTAAATATAATAAATTTATTATTATTATATTATTATTGCATCAAGGTTGATTTGCCTATCAAGACGGACACACATGTCCAACATAATAAGCCTGATATAGTAGTTCATGCTAAGGTAGTGAATGAGATTACAATTATTGAAGTAGGAATAACATCTCAGGATAACCTGCAGACAGTAGAGGTTGAAAAGAAGAGGAAGTATGATCTGCTGGCTAATGAGTTGAGCCTAATTCACAAGTGTAATGTTAATAGTATACCTTATGTTCTGACGTGGGATGGTATTGTAACTACGTACCATAAAGCATACTCAAAGCGACTTGGAGTGGGAAAATGTATTGAAGCTTATATCCAATCTGTGATCTTGAAGAGAACTTTTGAGAGCATCTCAGTCGACTTCAGACGTACCAGTACGCTAGTAGGCGGTAGCAGGGAACTTATTGTCCAAGCTGCAGTTGAAAAGCTGTACATGACGGATGAGGTAGTGGATGACCAGAATCACCAGGAAGACACCACAGAATAGAAGAGATAAAAAGGTTGTCACAGAAAATTCCATTAAATTTATTTATTTATTTGACCGCCCGTCTTGACTGCCTCAACGCCCCCCATTTGCCTCTGGATCCGCTACCGCCCCCATGGAAGGCTCCAGCGCCCACTGGGGGGCGGTATCGCCCCCGTTGGGAATCTATGCACTATATCTTCCGATATATATCCCTTTCGCTGACTCCGCAAAACTCCCCGCCCTACCCACGGTCAGTAGGGGACACCGATGGGCTTGGAAAGGCCGCCGTCCGTCGGATGAGACTTTAAACCGTGACTCTGTGTGCGGGAGAGTCATACCCTGTGCACGCTGGATGGCCTTGACGGGAGGCTACCATCTGTCTCTCAATTTGCTCATATTTAGGTAGCAAATTCTGAAGTAATCAAGTCATCATCCAGGTCTGCGTGTTATCCGATTAGTTTTTCATAATCATATTCATTTGGATTATGCATAGATTTAATAAATGAGTCTAGAATTAATGCTCTTCTCTAGAAGACTGTAACAGATAAATGAAGGTTTTTATTGGTTTTTAATTATCCATTGCGAAGACTAGAAAATTCTGTCATAACTAAAACTAGAATGAAATTAGTGATCTGGCAACTTCCGTGTCACGTGACACGAAGGTTGCCAGATCACTAATTTCTAAAAAAATCTTTGCCGGATATTTTATCTAAATTCTGTAATCAACCATGGTGTTCGAATACTTTTTTGAGCGACTGTACACAAATCAACCATCCATCTAATCGAACTAGAAGGTCACCTAAGGCGCTAAGTTAAATGGGACGGCAAATTCGAAAGATAAACCTGGTTTAAAAATTAGCCTCCTTATTTTTTTCTCATCTCAGAAACATTAGTTGGACAGACGGACAAACCGATAACGAAACCTCTATTGAAGAAACCCGCTTGAAAATATTAATAGGTAAAAAAGGGAGCAAAATGTTTCCCAGTTTATCAAAAACCGCTCACTCTATCTGCCTTTGGGAGTGGGTGAGCCGATTGCATTGTTCGCCTAAATGTATCAGTTGCAGCAGCTCGTCTAGGGCCAACCCTGCTGGGAAGCAACTTTATTAATAAGACTGGTGTTAATTATCAAACAGATTCCGGACTCATCAGCTTCTTAATCAAATCTACATCTAAATCTGTGACGGAGATTAATCAGTTGTGTTCTCGTATATTAATGTTCTCAGATTGGAAAATCCACTATGGATGTGTTAAGATTCTCGCTTCTAACTCTCTCACTAGCGAAACTAGATCAAACCGGTGGAAATATTCAGGTGAGCCCCTATTAGTATAAAATGAGGGGCCCTCCATCATCATGGGGCCCCGGTTCATTGCCCCTTATGCACCAATTTTCGCTTTTGATTGTTCTGCTCTTATTGAAAAAGGGGACATTAATGGGTTAAAGAGTATGCAGTCTGTTAAATGAGAAATCAAAAAATGGCCTCGTGTGTAGGAAAGTAATTCCTTCAAAATGGATGACCCAAAATGGGAAGGCTTCCATCTACCTCCTAATAGCTATTCATTAAATAGCTGAATCTTCACCCTGTTGACCTGACTATTTATTTAGGCCAATGTATGCCAGAAAATGCCCACTTCAAAGTAAAACACCAGTCCTATGTAAACTCGATTATCAATGTTAGTTCGGTATTTAAATGTTCTTGAAATTTAAACATTTAACTCTTGGCTGGCTCTCAAAACACATCTTTCGACATAAGCAAAAATTCAAATTTTTTTAAATAAATAAATGAATGAATACCCATAAAGAGCTGCTTGCCATAGAGGTAATACGTTCAGTTTGTAGCAAAGTTATCTTTAGTAACTTTTATTAATTATTGTTTAGCAAGAAACCAGAAACATGACAGACAGCAAGACAAGAAAAAAATTCGCAATCTCCTGGGGAGCTCAGATTTTAGTGACCTCATCTTTGTTTTTAATCATGAAAATGAACCAGATAGAATCCACGCCCACAAGCTCTTACTTGCCATCAGAAGTCCAGTATTTGCTGAAATGTTCTACAGCGAATGGAAGGACGAATCCGAAATTCTCATAACGGATGCATCCCCTGAAGCCTTTGGAATTATGATGAAGTAATATTTATAGACTTGGCAAATCTTTTTTTGTTTTTATAATTTGTTTTAGCTAAGCTCGTGAACTTATTGTGAACATAATGTAGCGTAAATGTGTAAAATATTATGTGACAAAAAGTTTGCAGCATATACAGTAGTTTGTAAAATAATTTGGCAGTCCCGTAGCCGAGTAGGTAGTCAAGGGGACCTGGGCTCGAACCCAGGTCTCTTTGATTACCTACTCGGCTACGGGACGGCCAAATTATTTTACAAACTGCAAAAAATGCCCTCATGTTTTTTAATTAAGATTATTATAAGGTTATCGGTTTTGTTTTAACTGTTTGAATTAACATTTCAAGTCAATTATTTGATTGAAATTGATGTCAGTAGTAACATTGTTCTTAGGCAAGATAAAAAGTTCAAGATCTGCAACTCTTTAAACACCGGATGAATATTTTCAAAATCAAGGCAATGACACATTTGATTAAAATCTTTAATTTGTTTTCAATCACATTTTCTCATTAAAGATTATTAAAAAGGTACTGAGCGCTCAGTTTGATTCCACACAGGCATTAAATAGGTCTGTTCCTATGAAGTGCTATGAAAGATCATTCCTTGAACAGTTAACCAAAAGTGGTTGGATGTGTCTACATCTGAATTGGAGAGAGTCTCTGCTATTTAAAGAGTGGACTTGTAGAGATAAGTGGAGTTTGCCTTGTTCCTAAGGCTCATTTCTTTTATTCGATCTAATGCATGTCACGTGATCGGCAGTACTCTTGGTCAGATGCAGTTCGTACCGGAAGCGGAAAAATATTGATAAAACAGGATGGTTGGTAACCATAGGGTGTACCCAGGTGTGTGTGTTTGGAGGAGGAAAGGTTTGGATTTTATCCCTACCTAACATATTGCTTAGGTAGCGGTAAAACATATTGGTTAGGTAGGGTATATACATTTGGAGGGAAATCTCTAAAAATTCGAGCCATTTTAAAACTTTGAAACATATCAATTTTAATTGGAAGTTTCTGAATATGCCATTGGCAACGCTGTGATGAACGAAGGTATTCATTGTGTTGACTTTTACTGTTGCTATTCGTAACAAACCAAGTCGCAGACGTTTGTTGTGCGAAACAGAAACATTCTTTACGAAACAATGAAAAAATTATTTCTCAGCTTCAACGTCGAGAAGTGGTTCTTTTCTGTGGACTTTCGTCATTTGTTTCTTCTCGTTTGTGCGTGGAGAGGTCGCTGTGTCAGCCTACGCCAGCCAGTATCTAAAGTATCAACGTGGGACGCAAGTGTGCTCAGTTGAGTGTTTTCTCTGAGCACTAGGACGAATAAACGGGTTCCTGGCGCTGCTTGTGGTGATCTTGACATCCTCCTCTGTGAAGGTAAGCCTAAATCTGAATGTCCCATTTATCTAGTCATGGAGTTAGCGTGTTTATGCAGTAGTGAATATATGTAGTGCACAGTTGTTTTATTTCTTTAGCCAATATCGTTGTTGTTTGTCGGGGGTTGGACGCCCAGAAGATTGGTTGCACCGCATTAAGTGCGGACGTCTGTAATATCGCGCCGGTAAGAAATGGTAATAATTGGGGAATATTTAATATATTAGGATTTGAATGGGGGATAAGCAATCATTCTCTTGTTATTTGACTATGCTTTAGCTCAGGAGTTATTTCTCGTGTGTTTTATTACTATAATATTTATGTGTTAACTCAGTAGACGGAGATGTGTAAGGCTTCGAACTTTGCAGGTTTCCGTTCACTCGGTGTTACGATACCAGAGTTGTGTTGTTTTACCTCTGAGCTGTATACAATGGAGTAAATAGCCAAGTCACAGGCATCCCGAGGGCTCAGAAGTGGTTAGGGGGATAGAATCCACTGGTCAGTTGTTACGAGACAGATGGTAGCCTCTTGTCAATCCCATCCGACGGACGCCGGCCTTTCCAAGCCCATCGGTGACCCTACTGACCATGGGCAAGGCGGGGAATTTTGTGGAGAGTAAGTGATGGGACCTCAATTTTTATTTCCAAGCACGGTCTCTGCATAATGAAAGCAAATTTGGTGGCAGGGGCCTCGAGGACAAACTGGTTGATCTTTTCCGGTTACCCATAGTATAATATATTATTTATATATAATTTTATATATGACATAAATACGACCTGTGACCCGCTTTCACAGAGTTCTAAGAAGAATTCCGGTACTTAATCAAAAGTAATTTAATTTTCAATTCTGAACAATTAGCATATTTTTTATGTTCTTAAAAAACATTTAATTTCACTCAGCAAAAAATATTTTAAATCCTTTTAGACAGTATATTTATTAGTTAGTTTTAAATTATTAATTGCTCTTTACGTATTTAAATACAATAAACTCAAATATTGATTTGAGGACAATTTGACTGATAACATCGCTGATCATCCCGAACTGATGAACATCATCAAGAGTATCCATGGCAACATCTCTTCCACCATCATCACCAGATCCATTGGAAAACATTTGCGCATCTCCAAGAATCTGATTAACGAGATCGAGCCAATGAATAAGTCGGGAAAGTCCAAACGCAAAAACAGAATGAAAAAAATTAAAAAAGGCGTCTGTTTAATTTATTTCAGAAATGGAAAAAAATGCGTTTTTTGTTTTGAATTGTCACTTTTTTGTGAACTGGAAAGTTTTGGACACAAAATATATCGAAGAAATATAAAGAGCAAAGATCAGCTCATCCTAGATGAAAATTTCTTCCCTGTCTCATGTGTGTGCTCCTATTGCATCAACAATAACGTTCGTAGGAAAAGTATTCCTGACTGTCATAGTCTTTCCTATTTTATCTATTTCTACCACTTCTAATTTAATTTAAAAACACTCAGATCCCAATTCATCACAGAGAAACTTGCATCATATCTGTCTTTAATTTACTCATCAATTATATAAAAAACAAGTGTAAATTTCACTCCTGGTAGTTCAGATTAAAAGTGTTTTCCCAAGTGTTTTAATCTAAATATGTATCATCATCATCATCTTCTTCAAGCAGCCATGGGCTACGGAGGTCCAACCAGACCGTGCAGTTTAATTCTCCAAGCATATCTGTCCTGAGCTACATCTGCTGCATTCGGCCACTGCACACCAATCCTAACAAGGTCCTGTTTGACATTGCCTGCCTACCGCTTTCTAGGTCTCCCCCTCTTTCTGAGGCCTTTAGGCACACTGTTCATACCCAATCTATAATCATTCATACGGTCAACATGGCCAAAGCAGCGGAGTCTCTCTCTGCACAATATGCTGCTTAAAGGAGGTTGCAGACTCCTTTGCCTAACCTCATTGAAAAAAAGGGGTCTAAATATGTATACTAGTTGGAAAAAAAGGAGGTCATTGCTGTTAGTGGAATGTCTCTTAACATTCTACAGCCAAATTTTCAATGCACTTAATTGCACATTAACGTTGTTTCAAATTCCAGTCGATCAGTATACGTAACTGGTTGCTTTCAGTTATTAATATATCTTACAATTGTTATACACAAATGGGAATTGGCATTATCGTTAAGGCGTACTTTTTGTGTTAGAAGCCTTGTTATTAGAATGTTATATGCATATGCATGTTGTGTATTCAATTTAAGTGAAAGACAAACTTCTTCAAATACATAGTAGATTAATAAAACTGTTCACAATTATTTGTAACAAAGAAACTTACCGCACAATCAAATTTTATGCATTGAATTTTTGGATCAAAACAAAGATTTTTATTTTGCATCTGGGGAAGAAGTGTGGCGTCATTAAGGGTGTAACAAAAACTCTTGAAACAGCAGTAGTTGGGGGAATGCTCGGTAGGAGTGTTAGAATCGATTTTGTGTGACAATGTGAACATATGAAAGTCGTCTGTCAGTATACGTTGATCTAAAAATTAGGTCATGTTCGCACGAGACCCACCGATTAGTAACGTATCAAAAGATCATATAATTTTTTAACTGTTTTGGAAGAGTTCGTAGTTATTTTTTTGGGGGGGGGAATGTTTCCTTGCCCAATTTCGGCAGCTGGCCATGTGTACAATTTTGTTTGTACTGTATTTCGCATGATATCGGATTTTTGCTGTCGGCATCTGTTCTCAGCATTCGACAGTTCCGTGCCTGACCTCCCATTGGAAATCGGAATTGGGTTTTTTTTTTCTCCACGACGTGCTACTTCTGAGAAGTCGGAGGTCGTGGCGTTTAAAAAAAATAGCATTTCCTCGGTGTGCAAAATGAAAACATTTTGTCTTGTATGTTTGGTCTTTTGAGAACTGCGATCACCTTTTTTGAAAATAGGGATAATAATCGCTCTGTTAAAATCCTTAGGAACACACAACGTTAAAAGACTAGCAGATTTAGTCGACATGTTTTCGGACAAAATTAGGTTTTCCACTTTTATGGAAAAAAAATTAAACTGCATATGATATATGTAAATGATTTTACTGTTCGAAAAGGAACAAAATCAGAAGTTCTTATTAATATTAAGAATAAAGCAATTAAAGTATTAGAAAAGTATAGTTAACTATTTTTTATTGCTTTTGAATGATACTAAATGGACCAAGTTAATGCAGGAAGGACAACCAACAAACAAAATATTTTCTCCAAAGAGATTTTACGCTTATAATTTTACGACTCGCAAATCTGAAATCCGCGTCCTTCTTTCTTGAAGGGAAAATTAATGTGGCACCCTCTTTGTCTCTTCGCTGTGTATTGGTTGAAATTCCAATTAAGCGAGAAAAAGAAAAGAATCGTTATGCCTTAAAATATTAAAATTTAAAATATTAAAATTTTTCAACTCGAGCAAAATTTTGGCAAAATTTGCCAACTGAACAAACTTGCTTAGATTTTCGCGCCATGGGGGGAGGCCATTTTTTAAGCCTCTCCTACATTTTGCCATTTGACTTCCAATTTTGCCAACTAGCCATAATTTCTAGAAATATTTCCAATATTTACATCTCGTCTGAACGTCTGAATTGCAGCAAATCAGCATGAATTTTTGCCTTCATTTGGTCAAATCTCCTTAATTTCACGAAACTAATCCCAATCTTTACATCTCTCCTAAATTTGACAAATCACTTCAAACTTTCAAATTCTCCATTTTTTGGGGGGGGGGGAAATTAAGGGGAGTTGTCAAAATCGAGGCAACTTCGCAAATCTGAGGCAGTTTGGAAAATAGAGAGACGGCAAAATTTAGAGCAGTTGGCAAAATTCGAAGCCACTTAATAAAAACAGGTGAGTTGACAAAATCTTAGGGAGTTGGCAAAATTCGGAGTGACTTGGTAAAATCTTGGGGAGTTGCCAAAATCGGTACAACTTGGCAAAATCTTGGGGAATTGGCAAAATTCGGAGTGACTTGGTAAAATCTTGGGGAGTTGGCAAAATTCGGAGTGACTTGGTAAAATCTTGGGGAGTTGGCAAAATTCGGAGTGACATGACAAAATCTTGGGGAGTTGGCAAAATCCGGAGTGACTTGACAAAATCTTGGGGAGTTGACAAAATTTCGGAGTGACTTGGCAAAACCGTGGAGAGTTGCCAAAATTCAGGTGAGATGTAAAAATTAGGATTTTTTTCTGTAAAATTATGGCGAGTTGGCAAAATCTAGGAGAGTTGGCAAAAACTAGGGGCAGTTGACAAAATTCGGAGTGACTTGAAAAAATCGTAGGGAGTTGGCAAAATTCAGGTGAAATGAGAAAATTTGAATTTCTGTAAAGTTATGGCGAGTTGGGAGAATCTAGGAGAGTTGGTAAAAATTAGTGAGTTGGCAAAAACTACGGGCAGTTGGCAAAACTTAGTGAGTTGGCAGAAACTAGGGGCAGTTGGCAAAACTTAGTAAGTTGGCAAAAACTAGGGGCAGTTGGCAAAACTTAGTGAGTTGGCAAAAACTAGTGGCAGTTGGTAAAATTCGGAGTGACTTGGCAAAATCATGGAGAGTTGACAAAATTCAGGTGAGATGTAAAAATTGCAATCTTTTTTCTGTAAAATTATGGCGTGTTGGCAAAATCGAGGCAGCTTCGCAATATCTAGGAGAGTTGGAAAATCTTGGGGGAGTTGGCAAAATTCAATCCACTTGGTAAAATACGGGCGATTTGTGAAAATTGGGATTGTTTTTGTGAAATTAAGGACAGTTCACATAATCGAGAAAACTTTGCAAAATCTAGGGAAGTCGGCAAAACTGGAAACCACTTGGTAAAGTACAGGTGTGTTGTAAAAATTGGGATTGGTTTTGTGAAATTAAGGAGAGTTGGAAAAAGGGAGAGTTGGCAAAATTCGAAGTCACTTGGTAAAATACAGGGGAATTGTGAAAATTGTGCCTTTCTTGTGCAATTAAGGTGAGTTGATAAAATTCGAAGTGGCTTGGAAAATTCAGGGAAGATGTAATAAGTGCGATTTTTTCTGTAAAATTACGGCGAGTTGGCAAAATCTGGAGCAGTTGGCAAAATTCGAATGCACTTGGTAAAATATAGGCGATTTGTGAAAATTGAGATTTGTTTTGTGAAATGAAGGAGTGTTGGATAAATTAAGGAAACTTAACAGAATGTAAGGCAGTGGGCAAAATTCGAATCCACTTGGAAAATACGGGCTAGTTGTGATAATTGTGATTGGGTTTGTGAAATTCAGGATAGTTTACTAAAATCGAAGAAAGAATTTCACCTCCACATCTCACCTGAATTTTGCCAACTCCCTACGATTTTGCCAAGTCACTCCGAATTTTGCCAACCTGCCATAATTTTACAGAAAAAAACCTAATTTTTACATCTCACCTGAATTTTGCAAACTTCCCACGATTTTGCCTAGTCACTCCGAATTTTGTCAAGTAACTCCGAATTTTGCCAACTCCCCAAAATTTTACCAAGTCACTCCGAATTTTGCCCACTCCCCAAGATTTTACCAAGTCACTGCGAATTTTGCCAACTCTCTAAGATTTTGTCAACTCACCTGTTTTTACTAAGTGGCTTCGAATTTTGCCAACTGCTCTAAATTTTGCCGTCTCTCCATTTTCCAAACTGCCTTAGATTTGCCAAGTTGCCACGATTTAGACAACTCCCCTTAATTTTCCAAAAAAAAATTTATTTGAAAAAATGATTTTGAAAAAAGATTTCCCAACTCACTTAAATTCTACAAAATCGCTTCGAATTGGGGGGAGCCTCCCCCCATCCCCCCATCCCCCCATGGCTACGCCCCTGTCTGTTCCTTCCGTTCAGATGGCAACATTTTTCTCAAGTTCCGGTAGGAGTCATCAGAACCGAGAAGTTCCCCGTGAAAGGAAGAAAGTGAATATGGTTGACAATAAAGGTACGTCTCATAAATATTTTCCCATTCAATCCCATGTTTAGATTTTCCTTGCTAAACCTAGTTTCAAAATATGGTGATCTGTTTGAGGATGAGATGTGTATGTATATGTGCATTTTTCCAATTGTTTTCTAATACGAACTTTTCTTTTCCAGATATAACATTGTCTCCATACGTGCCTCTTAGAGGCCAGATGCAAGAGAAGAAGAATCTGGACACGGCGACTTTCCACGTTCCAAGTAAGTTCCTGCAGCTCTTCATCAGGACCCAGAATTATGGGAAGAATATGAATATGGGTGACAATTACGGTATGTTTATAAATAATATTCAATTATTGGACCCATTTTAATCATATTTATAGGAGAGCATCCCCTGGATGGCTTATATCTGTCGATAAACTTAGATTAATGAATAAGTTATTTTCAGATAATTGAAGGAGCAGTGATAATCCTAGTGTTGAAGGACCTTCGTAGAAAGGACGGTTGCGGTGCCTAAGTGCTATAGTTGTTACTTAAAATAGAAATGTTTAGCTAAATGAATAACAGTCTGCTTTGGTCTTCCGTTGATCATGTCTTCTTTAGAATTAGGTATGTGCATGTGTATTCTGTGAATTGTTTTTCCATAGGAACTTTTCCAGATGATACACGGAGATGATGGCAGAAGATGACAATGCAGTTTCCTTGTAACAAAATTACGCGAAGGTTCTACGGGAGGGTTGGTTAGAGAGAGACGATGATGTTTTATCGCGGGGTTTATACCGATGATTAACGCTATATTCTACAAAACATTTCCATTAAATTCGCTCAACAGAAAATAAATTCTATTTGAGGCTTTAATGGATTTTTTTGTAATATTGAACCCTGTTTTTCCTTTCACACTAGCCTCCTAATGTGTGGACGGGTTTTCCCTAGGTTAGAGCAAAGCACTCTGACGTGGAAGGTGCCTTGACGTAATAATAATAAATTATACATAATAATAACAATAACCAATTTAAAATAATCATAAAAATTTTAATACAATTTCGCCGCAATAAATAAATTATTTCAAATTATGTAGTATAAAAATAAATGGAATTGAATTAAATATTAACCAAATTTAATTGCTTAAATATTTATGCATGTTTCCCTCCTTTTGCTCAACGGATCTCCGGTGGTCTTTGGTAAACGTGGTATGCTTATAACTGCAGTTTTTCTCTCTTTCTTGTTACCAGATTTTCTTCTCTTAACGAAATTTACAATTTTAGACATAGCAGCAGGAAATGCTGAATACCTCTATTTAAACCGCTAGTTTTGTATGAAATTATAATATATAGATTTGCAACTAAAACGATCACATTTTAAACCTATTTCGGAAGTAAATTTATTTGCTTGAAATCAAGCAATTGTTATTTTACGAAAAGTCTTAATTAGTGGACAAAAATATTATCATTCGGACGTACTACCATTTAAGGTGAAAGTTTAAAAAGTAAATTAATGAAACTTGAATGAAGAAATAAAAGCTATTTATTATATGAAGCTAGAGTGATGATACCGTGGTGCATTCACTAGGCAATGTAGGAAAGTATGATTGATACATTCCAATTCAAATCTATTTTTCTTTAATTTTAGATATATCGCAATGATATATCTGTGATCGACATTATTGATAGACATCGATAGTCACGATAAAAAGAAATGAATTCATTTATATTAAATTGTATTATAAATCGGGTGGTAGTTTTCGATAAGACTTTCACATTTCAATTTTCTTATGGTTTCGTTCATTATTTGTTGGTTTTTCAGTCCTATATGTTTGTCAAAATGGTTCTTCTAAGATGTTGACCACTAGCAGCATGCTACCTACCAAATAAAAACCTGTTGTATAGTAGGTTCGTGGATTTTAAAAATATTGCCCAATTTTATTTTCCCATTTAAATGTATATAACAAAAGAAGGTGTCTGTTGTGTCTGTGGCAGCCATAACTCATCGGGAATTCAACGTAGAGGCTGCAAATTTTCAGATAATATTGCTGGCTGTGATCCGGATTGCAATGCCAAATAACTAGTGGAACATCCAAAAGGGGAGCTTGCTAGAGGCAAAATTATGTACCCTGCTATTATTACGGGAAACGAAAATCGATGTCAAATCTATTGTTGCCATTAATTGCTCCCTAACTATGAAAGTAAAGAGTTGAAATAGCATTTAAATCTGCTGACGTTGCCAGATTCCCCACGTTTCCATTGCAGTTAGGGACTTGATTTTCTAACCAAACATGGGGACAGGCAGGGGGAATCCGCCTACGAAATTTAGGACCTTTCGGTAAAGTACATCGGAAATAACAGAATGTTAAAATCTGCTCTATTGGAAATCATGCTCTATGGGAGAGTTGCTTACAGAGAAGAGAAGGTGTTTTAAAGGAGGATTCTATCAATGGGCGAAAGTTTTAATATTATTTTAATTTAATGCAATATTCTACAAAACATTTCCATTAAATTCGCTCAACAAAACATAAACTCTGTTTGAGGTTTTAATGGATGTTTTTTGGAATCTTGAACCCTCTTTTTCCTTCCACACTAACTGCCTATGTGTGGAGGGGTTTTCTCCGGGTTAGAGCAAAACACTCTGACATGGATGGTGCCTTGACGTGGCGTCAGAGCTTTGCACTAAACCATCCGGCAGACATCTTTATAATGTCATAACCTATTAATTTTTGTGAACTTTCTACTATATAGTTAAGATACAATTTACTAATCTAAACTTTATGAATGATTTTCAAAATCAAAATATGAAGGAAATTCCTAATATAATATACTTTACATATTGCTCTATTAATCTCTTTTATTACTTCATTAATATTTTCGTTTCAAGTTAATTTACTGTCAATAATAATTCCGAAACACTTTTAAATTTTCATCTTCTTTATTGCTTCACATGAGAAACATTTTCTATATGCAGTAACTTCCGTCATTTATGAGGAGTGGGGATTTCCGGTTAGATGAATCTGTCGACTGCATGAGAAATATTTTTACAGAAACCAAATATGCAGTTGGCAAAATATTGTACTCAAGCCTTAGTCGAAATAAAAATGCAATGAAAAACAATGATAATAAAAATGAAGTATAATTTCCTTCATATAAATGTAAATACCTAAAATATAATTTCATTTTATACGTATTTTCACACTTGACGAATGTCAAAATCCGTGCACTTAACAAACATACCGGGAACTGCTTCATTCAAAGCCACCACATAAAGAGTTCTACTTTGGATGTCGGATGGCATTGGCTAACACTGGTACCGTATTTGCTCAATAAGTTTCACCTATAATGTGAAAGGTAAAATCGGTAAATAACCATATACGAAATAAAAAATATATCCGAGAATACTAAAACCAAGCTAAACTTTAATTTCAGGATAAAAACAAACTTCTTATGCATACGTATTTGCAGTTTAGTTACTGGCTATGATCTAGATACTCAGGTGGCATTTCATCAGGGTCATCCACTGAACTAGAATTTGATTCTTGAACAGCAACTGATGTAGAGGGTGGAGATGACATAAAATTAGGTCTAATAGTTTTTTTTAAATAAATTTCTTTTGCCTTCCAGCTTGAATGTTTTCCTTTTCGGATGCAACAATTTAGAATACAAGAGGTGAAAATGCATTGCGGTTTGAGCAATGAAGCAGCTTTCCTGCTCAACAAATTTCATAACATTTTCAAATCTTATGGCAGCAGTCTGCCACGAGACTCTTTGAACCTGTTCATCCTCTTCATCGCCATCCTCTTCTAGAGCTTTACGTTTGTCCTCATTCAAAACACTTTCAATAATTTCTTCAGTATTTAGTGTCGTTGTAACAAGAGCGTGTAACAAAATGCCATACCATGAATGTAACAATGCGCGAAAGACGACTCAAGTCGGGAGAACTATCAGGTGCATTGAAATTTGCCGTACGAAGTAAAAATTTTTCAACTCTAAATTTATGCCGGTTGCATGAGAATTCTGGTTGAGTACCGGAAAATCGGGAATTTACTGTGTTTGGCGAATTATATATTGTTTTATTTCTCTATGATGACTGTACTGCTTTGAGACGAATGTACTGGTTTAAAGTAAAACTATTCCGTTTTTAAAATTAATGTTAATTTACTTTTCAAACACCATTTTGAAATTTTTAGCAAGTCTCCATTTGCATCATTTATTAACTTTTCATTTCAATGAGCAGTATATTATTAGTGAAATGTAGTCTCCAAAAGCCAATAACTTCCAATTTGAATATGAATTCCTGTAACAAATATCGTTTATAAAATCTGTAACAAATATTCTCTCATTTCTTCTTCCTAATTCTACAAGAAAAATACACATTATATTTCTAAGTTCATTAATGAAAAACGCTTTTCTTTCGTCCTGGGCAGACCACACAATGGCTTAACTGGATATGTTACAAGGACCCCCAAAGGGCTCTTGTAACATATTCAGTTAAACAACAAATTAAGCAACACAAGGTTGGAAAATAGCTTTTGGGCTCCCAGAAAGATCATCCAACTTGTTCGTTCATTCGCACAGAAGGAGCCACGGCTTAATGTTCCTTTCGAAGACGGTACATGGACTGTCCAAGCCAATGTTCCCTCTTTCATACCGAAGGGAGGGGGGGGGGGGGGTCGCGAAAATAAATTTTAATCCTTACCGCAGTTGGGCCTTGAACTTGGGTACTACAAATTACGATCCTTTCATGCTACCGACTGAGCTAATCGCTAAGTGTAAGGAGTTATATCCCAAATAAAAGGTTCTTTTCAAGAGAATATCATCACTACATCTAATTATGTCTGTTCATTGCTGTCCCCCACTTCCTTGGTGAGGAGAGAAATTTCGCGGACACCTTCGGTTATCCCAGAAAAACAAAGTCCAGGCTCAAACGATGCCATTTAAAACACGACACCAAAAGTGACAGCATCCTTTTCTGCAGTTCCCATGTTCGAGTCACAGCTGGGCTAGTGTTGACATTTTTTTCTGCAAAGACCCTCACCTGCCTTCGGTCACTAGAGCACACCGATGTGCTTGAAAAGGCCATCGGGTGGCACGTTAAGCTCTGTGTGTGAAATAGCCATAACCTGTGAATTTTAAATAGCACACTGGATGGCCTTGACGGGAGGCTAACAATCTACAGAGGTTTATCAAAATAATGGAAACACCGACGGCCGACAGTACACGCAATGCGCCGTATGCATATCACAGGGATGAAGTCACGCTTGATATGAGGAAATAAAGGGGAGATGTACGATGTCGGCTATCACGTAGTAGTGCTACAGGCACAGGTGAAACAGCTGTTGTGGTGTATTTGTTCACAATGTCAGTACATAGTAACCTCCAAAAAAGCATGATCATTGGTGCGCATCTTGCAGGAGATTCAGTAACCAGAACTGCGGAACAAGTAGGTGCAACACGAAGAGCTGTATCGAAGATTATGACTACCTATCAAAAAGGACAAGACGTTGCCTCCAAACATGCAAATTGTGGACGCCATATGAAGTTGTCAGATAAGGATAGGCGAATGTTGGCACGGATTATATAACGGAAGCACAAGACCACCGCACCGCAAAGAGTAGCAGAGTTGAACACCAGTCGGAATGATCCCGTTTCGGTCAAAACAGTTCGTCGGAAACTTCATCATGCCTATCTGTGTATCCCTATTAAAAACCCCGCCCTGCCCACGGTCAGTAGGGGACACCGATTGGCTTTGAAAGGCCGCCGTCCGTCGGATGAGACGTTAAGCCGTGACCCCGTGTGTGGGAGAGCCATACCCTGTGCACGTTAAAGAACATGCTGGATGGCCTTGACGGGAGGCTACCATCTGTTTCCCAACAGCTGTTCCAGTGGGTCTCCTCCCCCAACCTTCTCTGAGCCTTCGGGGTCCATGTGACCTGGCCATTTAGCCCATGGTGTGCAAAAAGGTGCCGCTCAGAGGTAAAACAACCCAACCCAACCTATTAAAAACCTGCAGAGCATACCACACCGACTGTTTGGTTCCGACTAACAGTTCTTCGGAAAATCCGATAACAGTTTGTTGGAAACTTCATCGTGCTGGTATTTATGGCAGTGCTGCAATCCACAAACCTCTGATTACCAGCATCAATGCAACAAAACGTATAAGGTGGTGCACAGCACATAAAATCAGGGATGCCAAAGACTGACAACGTGTCATCTGGTCTGAAGAATAGCGCTACACATTGTTTCCCACCACTGGTAGAGTGTATGTCAGGCAAAAACCTGTAGAACATACCACACCGACTGTGAAGCATGGAGGTAGATCCCTGATGCAGTGGGATGCCATATCATGGTATTCCTTAGGGCCATTGGTTATTCTGCAGGGTCGTGTCACATCCGCAACGTACGAATCCATTCTCGGGGACCACCTGCACCCAATGTTGGGATCATCATCATTGTTCCCTAATGAGTGTCCCTGGTTTCAAGCGGATAATATACTCAAGCATTGTGCGAAAGCTGTCGAGTTGTGGGTTACAGAGTAAGAGGATAGATACAGCAGCTACCCTGGCCACCTTAGTCTCCAGACCTCAATATTGTTGAACATCTGTGGGAATATCTGGAGTGCAAGGCCATATGTGCATTACCATATGTGCATGACTTGTATAAGTCTATTCCACATCGAATTACGTCTATTCTGAATGCTCGAGGGTGCCTACAGCTTATTAATGAAATGTTCTCCACACACAGTACATGTTTCCATTATTTTTGTAAACCCCTGTATCTCCTAACAGCTGTCCAGTGAGTAACAACTGTCATATGAGCCTTCAGGGTCCTTGTATCCCGGTTATTTAGTCCATTGTGCGCAAAAATGTGCATTTCAGAGGTAAAACAACCTGACCCCATTAGATTCAACCATGCCAAACGTTATTAGTCTCAAATGTGCGGGAGAGCCATACCCTGTACACGTTAAAGAATGCGCTGGATAGCCTTGACAGGAGGTCACCATCTGTTTCCCAACAGCTGTTCCAGTGGGTCCCCTCCCCCAACCTTCTCTGAGCCTTCGGGGTCCATGTGACCTGGCCATTTAGCCCATAGTGTGCAAAAAAGTTTTGTCATTGTTGTTTGCTTGCCATGATGTGCAAAGCCCACCCAACTTCCCATTAGATTTAAAGCCCCCCATTGGATTTTACTCAGCCCCCAATTAGATTTTATTTAGATTGGAATATGTCAAGTCCCATTAGGCTCAAATGTATCGACATCCTTTTTAAACTCAAGTGTCAACCTCCTATTAGGCTCAAGCGTGTTAACTCATCCTTATACTCCGTTCCACTTGAGTAAACAAACCGTGCGACATAAGCAAGCCTTTCCTAGTATCAATGTACACAAAATTAACTGCTATTGGTTACAATTTGAGACCGCATTTTTAAGCACATGTCAAACTTGTGGATAAAAAACATACAATGCCAGAAGTGTATTTTGCTAGATATTTAGCGCATCGTTATATATATATATCTCCTATTGTTAATTTTTTTGTCCCTTACGAAGCAAGATTACATCCCCAGAAGCACCGACAATGACTTGTGAAATTAATATTATTGTTACATTATGCAAATATTTATGATATAATACAAGGGATAAAAAACATTTCAACGAATTTCACTTTAAAATTAAATGTTTGTTTTAGTTGTCAAGTGGCTAGAAATTGCTATCCTCTGATACATTGCACACAGTATCATCACTACTATGATTAATAATTGTTTATATACTTCGTATATAAACAAATATTTTCTCGACAACGTGTTCACTGATTACATCAAATTTCCACAAATCCTCTTCTGCAGCTGCCAGATGTCTAATATAATTTTCCAATTTTCTGTTGAAACAAGTATGATTGCTTCTTCAAGTAATAACCGCGGTTATCCTAGTTTAGCCCATTGTGCGCAAAAATGTGCATTTCAGAGGAATATTGTTCTTGTTCTACAGATGTATGTCAAGAACGTTTTGAACGCTTCTCGTAGAATACTAAATGTCTGTTAATCGTTTGGGGCCACTAGGTTCAAACATTGCCAGCATTTCCTCGCATGAGTCGACTCTAGCACTTTATTGCTGTTGTGTCAGTTTGTGGGATACAAATTGGGCACAGATCTTTCGGAACTTTGAATTTAAAATTTTGTTATTTTTGGCCCTGTAGCCATTTACTTGACTCCAAGTCATTTCAATTGGTTTTAACAGGCAATGATATGGAAAGGAAATGCAGTACCACATGTCTTGCTTCTACTAAACATTCATCTATAATATAGTTGTCGTAATTGTCTTTCACTTGTCTAAATTTATTTGAGTTCTATCTTCATCACATGGTCACTATGCTCAGTACCATGCTCCTTTTACCAGTTAATAACATCTTGTTTTTTTCCATGCCATAGTTGATGCTTTTTCAGTTTTTTACGCCCTGGTACGGAGCATTGCCCATTACTATAACAGAGCTTTTTTGCTAATTTTTGCAATAAACATAACATCCGATTTTTAAATACTTTTGATTTGCGACATTTGATTTGCGACATATAGGACAGAGATGAATCCTAGAAGCTACTTGTAGCTTAATACAGGCCTTCTCATACAAGGACATGCCCTACTAAGACCGAAGTCACTGCTGACCACTGCCTTAGTTAGAGCTAACACAACACACAAAAGTTTGCCTTGCTGGAACAGTCGCTAGCTGCCTAACCACTATGCCAGTTAAGGCAATTTCTCATTCATTTCTTCATGATAAACTTTACTTTTTCATTTAAACACTTACTGTGCTCCATCAAGGAAACCATGGTCACTTCCTATTTGAGCAATTATAAACCTTTGCTTTTCCCAGCTGCTTGTTTTAGGACTCTGGTGAGCCATGAATAAAATGCTTGCCGAGATGCTGACACTGATTCTGCCACAGTTAATTTCTAACTTTTTTTTTTTACTTTAGAAGCTGTGTGGCTCGAATTCACCCAAGTTTCATATAAATAGCAATTTGTTTTCTTTTATTCCCACTATGTGCTTTAAATTGTCTCAAATATTTTCACCTCTACATTAAAATGTTGCCTCTTTCAGTTAAAGCACCTTCGCGTTTGCGAGTGGAAAATATAAAGCTGATATCTATTAGCAATCAATTTAATGTTGCTTGGCTAAAATTTGGCAAATCAGGAATGGAATTTATCGTTATTAATATTTCATTTAAATTCGGCAGTTCATTTCTGAAGAAGAATTCGTTAATCATTTTCCTGATAACTGTCCTTGAAAACTGATCACATTTTTTTAACCATTTCATAACTCGTAGATGCTTACCTGAAGAATGGAATACCTGATTTAAATCACATTCATTTAGTATTCTACGAGGGACGTTCAAAACGTTCTTGACATACATCTGTAGAACAAGAGCAATTGCACTTATCTGAACAAAATTTCTCCTGTCCTTCAAAGCACTCCTGTCCAGCATTTATACAAAGCTGCAGACGTCTACGCCAGTTCTGAAACGCTTGGGGTACCCTTGTTGGGGAATACTCCTCAACTATGAATGAATGATTTTGCAGTTCTTGCACCCTTGAAAAAGACTTCCAAGAAAGTTCCTTTTTAATATTTGGGACAATCAAAAATCATATGGTGCAAGATCGGGTGAATACGCAGGATGGAGTAGTTGTTTGTTTTTTCCTGCTCCAGAAAGGTCGTCACTTGATGGGTTTTGCGAGCACTGGCATTGTCTTGAAGAAGAGAACACTTGACACGCCTGTTGTTATACGGTGTTCCTTCATCTCCTTAACCATTTTGGGAAAAACATTGTTGGTAGTATTGTCCATTTATATATGATTATATTTATTCACGCAAAGTGTCCACGTCTACCATTCCTTGGGAATCGAAAAAAAATTCTGAAAATCGTCTTCCATGAGCGAAAGTCGTCGGAGGATTTGGGGATGCTACGCCAATTCAGATTGAATTAGCGTTCCCAAATTCCCATTTCCTTAATGAGTTCGAGGTTCATCTTCCGCAACCCAAACATAGTTGCCGATCTTTCTGGGTGTTATATAATAATAAAACCACGTCTCATCACTTGTGACAACGTCTGTTGTTCGTTGGGGCCACTAGGTTCAAACATTGATAGCATTTCCTCGCACGAGTCTACTCTAGCTCTTTTTTGTGTTGTGTCAGTTTGTGGGGTACCAATTCGGCACAGATCATTCGGAACTTTAAATGTTGATGAATAATTGCTTCCACACTGCCAATCAATACATTGACACTAAACTTAATACCTGAACGGTGAGGTGTTGGTTTTCCTTAAGGAATTCAAGAATAGCAGCGGTGGTTCTCCCGTTTACGGCCTCCTTCTGCCTTACTGCACGATGGAGGTTTCAAAGCTCTGCCATCCTTCTATAGATTTGCGTATCCATCCCATAACACTGTCATGTGAACAAACATGATCCGCATATACTTCATAAATCGGCATGATTTTTTTTACATCGTCTCCAAGGTGTATTCTTGTGATAATGTAAAATATTTCCTCGTGTTTAGTAGGCTCCATAGCAACAACGCTCAGATTTCGCAGATCGAACTTTACACGCCGCCAGCGAAATGAGAAAGAATGATAAAGCCTTTGTTTTTAACACGTAATGACCAATTTAGACAAGCTTTCAAACAAGTCGTAGCTCGTTAACTTCGAAGGAACGAGTGCAAATCTACAGACACCTGTCAAGAATTTTTTTGAATGCCCACCCTAAATATGCAACTTTTAGAGACTCCAGTATTTTCAGAAGCTATATTTGTGTGTGTATTTTGTGAATTGTTTTCTCATAGGAACTTTTCCTTTCCAGATACAACATTGTCTTCCATACGTGACTCCTAGAGGCCAGATGCAAGAATCCGGTGATGTCCACAACGAGATCTGACCAAATGCTCTGTGGGAGAGTTGCTTACAGAGAAGAGAAGATGCTTTAAAGGGAGTTTCTGTCACTGGGAGAAGGGTCTAATCCATTCTTAATAAGATCTTGCGTAAGATGCTACAAAACGTTTCGGTTAAATTCTCAACAGAAAATAAATCCTGATTGACGTTGTAATGGAAGTTTTTGTGGTGTCTTGAGCCCTCTTTTTCCTTCCACATTAGCTGCCTGTGTGTGGAGGGGTTTTCTCCGGGTTAGAGCAAAACACTCTGACATGGATGGTGCCTTGACGTGGCGTCAGAGCTTTTTACTAAACCATCTGGCAGACATAGTTTCCAATCATAAAAAAAGCTCTACTGTGAATTGGGGATAGGCGAAGGGGGAGCAGGAACCTGCAACCCTTCCCAAAATTATGGTATGGAGAAAAAGAAATTGGAAATGTTTCAAGAATTGTATTGTAAAACCTGACAGCTTTCTGGGAGGTCCTTGATGCAGGCTTTCCCAATCAGCATTTGAAACATCATTAAAAGTTGAAGTTTGTTCTTTCTTTTTTTAATTCACAATTTAAAAGAAAAGGGGAAACAGGGAATAAAGACAAAGAAGTTAAAAATAATCAATATTTAAGTTGAAATTCAAATTGATGAAAAATTATTTTTTTAAATTTAAAAGTAGAAATTTAAATATGAACTCAAAAATTGAATTTCATTTTTTAAATTTTTATTTAAACGAAGAATTGTTGAATTGATTATTTGGAGATTTTTCTTTAGCATTTATTAGTCCTTCAAATGAAGGAGAAAAAAGATTTTAGTAGTTTTAATAGTTTAGTTTAGACCAGTGATTCCCAGCCTTTTCTGGACCATCGTCCCCTTTAGAAGAGAACAAAAATTTTAACACCCCCCATAGTCCATAATAGTTAATTTTATATGAAATATTAAAATATTGTTGCATATTATCTGTACCTAATTTATCTGTTTATTTATCTATTAAAATCATAAAGCAGAAATTAATAAAACGACAACCAAATGTACAATAAAATTGTTTATTAAAATTTTAAAAATAAACACAGAATCAATAAGAAATAAAAAATAATAAGATAAACACAAAATTAATAATAAATAAAAAAATTAATGAGTTGGCTGGTGGAGTGTTAACAATTTGTTAATGTCGGGTTCCAATTTCGTTAATATCAATCGCAGATCGCCACGTTCAGTGATGTGTAGTCTGTTCCTCTTCTTTGTCAGTAAATTAGCTACTGCACTGAATCCACGCTCAGCCATATAGGACGAAGGAAATGCGATTAAAAACTTCTGTACTATTGCCCACAATCCAGGGTAGAGAACTGGTATTGATTTTTGAAGCCAGAACTCTTGGTATCCATGTTTAAATTTTACTTTGAGTGCTTCGTTAGTCGTGAGTTCTAAGAGTTCCTGTTCCAAATTTGATGATTCTTCAGCATCTGTGTTTGCGAAAGGATCTAAAACCCAACTCGGTATATTCATGTTTAAAATATCTTGGGAACGCTCCGTAAAATCAACATGAAGAACTTCCAAATGTTGGCAGTAAGTAAGTAAATCTTCCGGTTTTGCAGAGACTGCTGATAATATGGGAAAATGGTTGTATTCACCTCTACCTAGATTTCGTTTGAATAGAAGAAGTTTTCCCGCAAAAGCAGCTATGACGTTTTTTGTTTTAATTAAATTCAACTCATCACCTTGCAATTGTAAATTAACTTGATTAAATATTTTAAACAGGTCTGTCAAATAAGCGATGTCATTTTTTGACGTAATCAGGTTTTCGCGCAATTTTTCGTCTCTGTCTTCAAGAAAGTCCAGTACTGAGTCAAATAGATTGAAAAAACGATTCAGACAAACACCTTTAGAGAGCCAACGCACCTCTGTGTGCAGCAGCAAGCGATTGTAATCTTCATCATTTTCATTACAAAGCTTACCAAATAATCGGTCATTCAATGAATTGCTTCTAATCTTATTGATTGCTTTAATAACGTAATGGAGCGACGTATGCAGACGTTCATTCAATTTTTTTGCAACCAAATGCTGACGATGAATAATACAATGTACAGCGAGTACATTTGGCACTGCTTGTTTCAAATGCGCTATGAAACCCTTATGACGCCCTGTCATTGCTGGAGCACCATCAGTAGCAGCAGACAAAATATTGCAAATAGGAATTTCTTTCTCTTGAAAAAACCTTTGCATGGTATTAAATATAGATTCTCCCTTTGTATCAGATTCCAAATTTTTAGCAAATAATAACTCTTCATGAATTTTTTCTTCTTTTATAAATCGTACGTATGATAAGAATAGAGCTTCGTTATTTGGTAGAGTTGATTCATCGAGTTGAATGGAAATTTGCAAGTCTTTAAGTAATCACATAATGATATTTCAACGTCTTTTGCCATTTCATCTATTCTTCTTTGCACTGAATTATTACTGAGAGGAATTTTTTTGATGATATCTGACGGTGTCTTATGATGAAGAACAGTTTTTAATATCTCTTTGACTGCCGGCAAAATTAATTCCTCGCCAATTGTGTGTGGTTTTCCTGCTTTTGAGATTAACAATGAAACGTTATATGAGGCTCGTAGTCCATCATCATCTTGTTTAGAAGACGACGCAAACAGGTTTGACATAGTTGGCTGTTTTAAATATTGCTTTTCCAGTTCTTGAAAATAGGATAAATCTTTGTTCTTCTTATCAGCATGCATTTTATTTAAATGCTCTTGTAGCCTAGAAGGTTTCATAGCTTCATTTGAAAAAAACTTTTCGGCAAATTAAACACATAGGTAATGATTGGTTTGTAGGAAATATATGATTTGTTTGTACGTAAATCCATATTTCAAATACTCAATGCCGGCATTTCTTTTTAGATGTAGATTGAGACATTTTCAAATACAAATTAACTTCTCAACAGATTTATAGATAGTTATAAAAATAATGTTTATAATGACTTCTAACACTTATCACTCACGACTATTTATCACGGCGAAGCACATAAAAATAATAAAACATTCCTAGAGCTATCGCTTTTATAGATTTGATTTTGTGCACGCATTAACTTGTATGTTTGCGATGCCGGCGCACTTGCTCCGTACACAAGTTATTTCAAGCTCCCATATTCTTGTCGAAACATGTTAAATTGTATGAACCGCGTGTTTGCCTACCAACTTGCAAGGACTTGTCACCGTCAATCTATTCTAAACTAAAACAAATTAGGATAGGTATACCTAATGCTAATTTAAAAATGCTTATTAACGCGATAACAATAAGATAATTTACATAGCTAGATAAAATATTTTTTCATGAAAACAGGTATTTTCAAAGTATTTTATTATATTAAAAAAATTATAAAAAAATATTAAATATAATAAATTTATTATTATTATATTATTATTGCATCAAGATTGATTTGCCTATCAGGACGGACACACATGTCCAACATAATAAGCCTTATATAGTAGTGCATGCTAAGGTATTGAATGAGATTACAATTATTGAAGTAGGAATAACATCTCAGGATAACCTGCAGACAGTAGAGGTTGAAAAGAAGAGGAAGTATGATCTGCTGGCTAATGAGTTGAGCGTAATTCACAAGTGTAATGTTAATAGTATACCTTATGTTCTGACGTGGGTTGGTATTGTAACTACGTACCATAAAGCATACTGAAAGCGACTTGGAGTGGGAAAACATATTGAAGCTTATATTCAATCTATGATCTTGAAGAGAACTTTTGAGAGCATCTCAGTCGACTTCAGACGTACCAGTACGCTAGTAGGCGGTAGCAGGGAACTTATTGTCCAAGCTGCAGTTGAAAAGCTGTACATGACGGATGAGGTAGTGGATGACCAGAATCACCAGGAAGACACCACAGAATAGAATAGATAAAAAGGTTGTCACAGAAAATTCCATTAAATTTATTTATTCATTTGACCGCCCCTCTTGACTGCCTCAACGCCCCCCATTTGCCTCTGGATCCGCTACCGCCCCCATGGAAGGCTCCAGCGCCCACTGGGGGGTGGTATCGGCCCCGTTGGGAATCTATGCTCTAAAGAATGTGGTTAGTTCTACTTCCATTTTTTGCAATGATGACAGATGCATTACTGGTTTAATGTTGGCCCTATATCACAGTCTGAAGTTATTTTGACTTTTTCTAAAATTTAACAGCATAACTCCACAGGTGTAGATAGAGCTGGGAATATTTCTGTTTTCACATAGCCGACTAATATTTTTAATATCTTTTGTGATAAAGGCATTATTCCTAGGAATTTTACCTGAGCTATTATCATCCCTATTTTTAAACAAGGTGATCGAAGTTCTTTTCTATAGGGATACCATCCTACTTCCTGTTCCAGGTAAAGTTCTTTGCATGATTGTGCTTAACAGAATTAAGAATTTGGTTGATAGACAATTGTATGATGAGCAGTGTGGATTCAGGAGTGGTAGGGGGATGTGTAGATCATATTTTTTCATCTTAAGCAGATTCTTGAGAAAAGCTTAGTTTCTAAAACCTTTAGTTACTATTAGGTAGATTTCCAAAAGGCTTTTGACACTGTTGACCATCATATTTTGTGGTTAATCGTGAGATCGTATGGCATACCAGACAAGTTAGTTAAAATAATGAAAGCTTTCTATAGTAATACTGAGTAGTCTGTGAAAATTGGTTAGGCTTGTAGCACTTGGTTTAGCATTGCTTCTGGTGCTTGATAATGATTATTTTTTTACGTTTCGTTATTGGTTATGTTATGCGGAATTCACTTCAAAAAGAGGATTGTGGGCTTAAATGATCTAAATATCTGAAAATTTCTGATTTACACTGGTTTTCATAAATTAAAGAAAATTCCTACGTCAATGGGACGCTAAGGTCAAAGATCTATAACTTCTAAATTAAGTTTTTTTGTTGTGAAAAATGTGATTGCAGATAAAGATCTCAATTCAATAAATCAATATCTCGATTTTCAACAATATTCGTTCATGGAAGTTTGAATATTTAACAGCAATGCTTAAACTGAAACTTATACATAACTGAAGAACAGTGAAAGAATTATTTACACACAGTTCTAAAATACAAAGTGATTTTATTAACCACTTTGATACAATACTTATTACTAAGTTTTAATTAACTTCCGAAGTCAATTTTTCTGACTGGAATTGTTATCGCTAAATATTCAAACTTCCATAACTCATTAAATACTGAACGAATATTGTTGAAAATAGAGATATTGATTTATTTGATTGAGATCTTTTATCTGCAATCTCATTTTTCAAAACAAAAAAAAAAATTTTTGAAGTCACAGAGCTTTAACATTAGTTTACCATTTACTTAACATAGGGATTTTCCTTCATTTATGAAAACTAGTATAAATCATGCTCAAGATATAGCCCGTTTGGCAAATGATGTTGATGAGCTGAACTCTTTCAATCGAGCTGTTGATGAAACTGAGAGTAGAGTAGGTTTGATTATAAACAGAGAGAAAACTAAAGTGATGAAAATTGGTCAGGCAGGCTGTGATTCAATTAATCTGAATGGTTGCAGTCTTGAGCAGGTGTCACAGTTTAATTACCTTGAGAGCTATGTAACAGATAATGGTGATGGCAGCATGAGGTTAACAGACGAATAGGGATTGCTGTCGGGACTTTTAAGAATGGAGAGTGGAGAAATAGGTGTATACACCTAAATACCAAAAATTGGCTGTATAATAGTTTGGTTCTTTCTAGGGATAGCTATGGTAGTGCCCTTTATACTATGGTAGTACCCTTTGTAAACAATATAACGGAAACTTGATGCCTTTGATTCTAGATGCTTACGCAGTATCTTGGGCATTAGGTGGTTCAACTTTGTAAGTAATGAAGAGGTTAGGCAAAGAAATCGGTATCTCCTTTGAGCAGCATATTGTGTAGAGAGAGACTCCGTTGGTTTTGCCGTGTTACCAGTACGCATAACTATAGATTATGTAGAGAACTATTTATTATAATAGGGTTATGAACAATATATATACCTAAAGGCCACAGAAAATGGGGGAGACCTAGCCTAGGATGCGGTGGGGAGATAATGTCAAAACAGGACCTCGTTAGAATTGGTCTACAATGGCCAGATGCAGACTATGTAGCTCAGGACAAATGTGTTTGGAGAATTAAATTGCAGAATCCTGTCGAACCTTTGCAGTCCCATGGCTGCTTGAAGAAGCAGTCAGATATTAATTATGCATTTTTTTTGGAGTGCTTGGTCTTCAACTTTTAATGCGACAAAGGTGAGACAATTATTAGAGCAATCTCTATAGTTCTAATGAATAGAAATATGATATGAAATACTGATTTACACACTTTTTTTAGATATCTGACTCGAAATGTCATATATTTTCTACATATTAACTCCCCTTCTAATTACGCAACAGAATTCAGTCTTACGCTTCGTACATAAAAGGAAGAAGTGAATTTCTTCATGTCAGTGGAGAACTACATCAATCTTAGGCATAAATAAGCTAGCATAAACTTGTAGATTAAGATCGTATAAAACAAACATTTTTATGGAAATATCTACTAAATCTTCATTTTCCACAATATCCTTTCAAATGGTGAGGTGTAATTTGTTCGACGGAAACTTATTCAACGGAAATTTGTCTGCCGGAATTTTGTTCGACGGAAACTTATTCAACGGAAATTTGTCTGCCGGAATTTTGTTCGACGGAAACTTATTCAACGGAAATTTGTCCGCCGGAATTTTGTTCGACGGAAATTTGTTCGAAACGGAATTTTTTTCGAAACGGAAATTTCTTCGACGGAATTTTGTTCGAAAGGGAAATTTGTTCGAAAAGGAAATTTGTTCGACCCACATTTTATCGAAAGTTTCAGAATTGAGAAATATTGAGAGGTAGCTAGACGGTGTAGTCCTCGATAAGGTCATCTTCTGGTTTGTCACTGGGAATCATTGGAAGTGAGAGGGGGAGATTTGAGAGGAGTTGCGACAGAAGAGAAAGCTTAGTTTTAGATTTGGCAGGATAAACATTACTAGCTTTACAGACGATCTAGACACCTTTCGCTTCCTATTTGTTTTGGGTTGGGTTGTTTTACCTTTTCTGAGAGGGAACGTTTTTGCACACAATGGGCTAAATGGCAAGGTCACAAGAGCCCCGAAGGCTCAGAGGAAGTTAGGATAGGGGATCTACTGGAACAACTGTTGGGAGACAGATGGTAGCCTTCCCGTTAAGGCAATCCAGCATGTTCTTTAACGTGCACAAAGTACCTATTCCGCACACGGCTTAACGTCCCATCCGACGGACGACTGCATTTGCAAGCCATCGGTGTGCCCTACTGGCCATTGGCAGGCGGGGAGTATCTATATATCATTAAACATTTATTGACTATATTTCCAATTATTAATATGACGATCGACCACTAAATTCAAAGATAAAAATTCAACCGAAGAGAGTCACCCCACCCCCCTCACCTCCTACACACATAGCATTACAAAAAATCTTTTATTGCATACCGAGACTTAACCTCCATGACTGTGAGCTTTATCGCCATGGCTATCCACATTCTCACAAGAAATCAAATACACACCAATTAACAGAACAGAAAAAATAATACCGACAGAATTAAAGGAAAGTAAAAACTACCCCACCGCCACCTAGTCATCCATTGAAACTCACCCTAAAATCTTTTGCACTGAGAGATAAATTATACCGACACTTTTCCTAAAATAACTTTGATTCTATTTCGAATAAATATCTATTTCGAACAAATTTCCGATTCGAAGAAAATTCCCCTTCAAACAAATTTCCGATTCGAAGAAAATTACGTTTCGAACAAATTCCCGTCGGAAATGTTTCCGGATACCCCTTTTAATATATAAATAGTTAGGGAATTTTTAATATTTAACAGTAGACAAGTCAGTCATAAGAATATATTTCAGAAGTTAAGCTTAAATAACAAGTATTCATTCAACCCATTCAATAAATTAATAGTTTACAAATTTATGTAAATATTTGATTCAATATCCTTCTATTTTGAATTAGTTTCTAAGGCCTGGATTTACTACCATCAAACACTTTTAAAATTTACGCGATATTCCTTCAGCTGAAAAATTTCATGTCGATATTAAGAGGGACTTCATACCTTTCTACTTCCGTTAAATGTTAAAGATCTCTAAATACTGAATTAAAAAAAGATATTCAGAAAGTATTTAGAACTATGGAAACTGTAATATATGAATATATGAGCAACATTTTACTTCAGCAACATTTTACCAATAAATGTTTACTTTAGAAATTACGAGCATCGAATTCGGATTTTCACTGACCTCTGGTGAAAATTCTCTAGTATTTTTTGTCTAGCCATTATATATTGGTGACCTAAAGGAATAGGAGTCTAAGCGTCGAAACAAGAGTAAACAGTCTTAAAAATTTAGTTCATTTAAAATGTGGGCTCCTTTTACTCATAAAAGATTTATATATATTATTAGAGGAGTGCTGTTTTTGAAGGGAAATATGTCAATGAATTGTATCATCCTACCTCTCTTGGAGTGTTTTATGAACCGAACAGGACAAAAAAAAATGCGAACCATTAAAACATAATAGGAAAACATATATTTTAGTATTTATAAAGAATATTTTCTTATATATATATATAGACATTTTCTTATATATATATATTTATCCCCGATTAGAATGAATTCGCTACCATGATTTTTAAAATACGGATGATTTTCGAATAACACGACTGATTCTCGATTTAATAGTCACCTGTCAGATCTATACTTGTCCATATTGTCAGCGTTTCCAAATAAATGGTCCACATTTTCCAATGCAAATTGGTAGGTTTAAACAGTTATAACATTGCAATGATCGATGACAATATAAACATATACACATTCGCCTGATTGGTGAAAAGTTTTAAACTTTTCCAGTGTAAAGTATAAATACTTATAAACATGTTATTCGTCTTGATTGTTGTAAAAAAAAATTGTCGAGCAATGAAATTCTCATTTTCACTCTTCATTACTCGACAATAGATCGACAACATTATCGACTATAGTTTATCTATCTATACAAGGGGTACTGGCGTACCCCTTGTATAGATAGATAAACTATAGTTATAATATAACAATGGGAATAAAATAAAATTCAAAATTACATATCAGTGGTTCTCAACCTTGGAATAAAAATATATATCAGTGGTTCTCAACCTTGGAATAAAAATATATACCAGTGGTTCTCAACCTTTTATGCTTCACGTACCCCCTGGAAATGTGTATGTAACTGGCGTACCCCTTGTATAGATAGATAAACTATAGTTATAGTATAACAATGGGAATAAAATAAAACATATATATCAGTGGTTCTCAACCTTTTATGCTTCACGTACCCCCTGGAAATGTGTATGTAACTGGAGTACCCCTTGTATAGATAGATAAAACTATAGTTATAGTATAACAATGGGAATAAAATAAAACATATATATTGTTACAACAGATGAACGTGCTGCAGTGACTTCTTAAAAAAACGTGACATGAACGCTCGCATATAGTTGTGCGCGAGATTTATACAATAAACGAATTTGAATGTAGAACCCACCTGAAAAAGAGAATAATGAATTCGAATGCTGCAATTGAGGAGATCTAGAAGGGAGGAATAGATTGCCTGAGTCAGTGCACGATAAGTCAAAAGCAAGAGATATTTTCATATGGTGTGTGCGCGGGTGGTTGTTATGTTTTACTAATATAATAAATCTAGTGCATTAGCACAAATAAAAGGATTCTTTACGCCTCAAGTGAAGAAATTCAAGAGTCTTGGAAATAAAAATGAAGAGGTAATAATTCGATCCAGCAGACATAGTGGGTCTTAACTGTTCTGTAGAAAAAGGTTATTAACTTATGTACGATAGAGTTAGCTTGTTAAACTGTAATTTCATCCATACTGTTGTAATAATTTGCATTGTATTGTAATTTGTATTGTAAAAATTTACTTATTTATACTCGCGCTTAGTGCTTATCCATTTAAATTTACAACAATATATACACATTAAATTTTATATTCATAAATTACATATATCGATAAAAAAAAATGACATTTTTGCGCAGCAGTGTTGCCAACTTAGCGACTTTGTTACTAGATCTAGCGACTTTTGAGCTCTCACGGTGAACCCCAAAAACCATTATCGCGTACCCCACGTTGAGAACCCCTGATCTAATATACTGACTGCGGTATCGTAAATTTTCGAAATCTTGTCCACTTATCACATCAACTGCCATTCTTCATAAACCGTGTGGCCTGAATTTACCCACGTTTTATCATAATAGTAAATATTAGTTTTACTTCCACGATTTGGCATAAATTATTTCGTCTCCATTTTAGTATATCGTATCGTTCAATTAAAGCACCGCGTTTGCGAGTGGAATTGCTAAAGCTGTATCTAATAACGTTTGACTGAAATTCGATAACTCAGATATTAGTTTAAACAGAGTATTAATATCGATAAATTCAGCAGTTTATTTCTCATGAAGAATTCTTGAACCCAGGGACTGCTCGTCCATTAGGCCACCAGGGGCACTGCCCCCAACAAAATAATCGCAAAAAATTATAAACGAATCTCAAATTTAGTATTCTTTATTAGTCCTATTTAAATCAACATAATATCATTTTTATATTCTCTTGTAATCATTATTCGCCGTGTTACGTAGACAATCACAGCGTTTACTTTGCGAATCAAGGTTAGATAGGCTGCTTTGGTATTATCAATACGAATTATAACATTACTGCCCTCACCTCGAATCTTATCCTTATCTATTATAACGATGACGGGCATGCGCTGAAATACAACAGCATGACACATCAACAGCAATGTGTAACAGTCGGCTACATGCTCTTTCTTTTTACTTTCATTCTCTCTATCTCTCTCTAGTTCGATCCCAGCCACTATCAATGTAGTTTTTTTTACAATTCATTTTATTACCATTTCGCATTTTTTAGAATTCGTTGTAAAATAAATTAATATATATACCGAGTGGTTAGCGCGTTTGGCTACTGATCTAAAGGACCCGGTCGAGAGAGCCGAGTAAGGCATGGATGTTCCTGTTGTTTTTCTGCTGTGGTCCTGCCAATCCTGGCAAATCTTCTAATCATCATCATCATCATCCTCAAGCAACCATGGGCTACGGAGGTCCAACCAGACCTTGCAATTTAGTTCTCCAAGCAAGTCTATCCTGAGCTACATCTACTGCATCTGGCCACTGAACACCAATTCTAACAAGGTCCTGTTTGACATTGTCTGCCCACCGCATCCTAGGTTTCCCCTTCTTTCTGAGGCCTTTAGGCACACTGTTCATAACCCTATTCGCCAATCTATAATTATCCACAGAAGCAACATGGCCAAACCAACGGAGTCTCTCTCTGCACAATACGATGCTCAAAGGAGGTTGCCGATTCCTTTGCCTAACCTCATCATTAGTTACAAAGTTGCACCACCTAATGCCCAAGATACTGCGTAAGCATCTGGAATCAAAAGCATCTAGTTTCCTGTTATCTTGTTTACAAAGTGTCCAGGTTTAACTACCATAACTAACCCTAGAAAGAACCAAACTATTATACAGTCTAATTTTAGTCTTTACGTGTATACACCTATTTCTCCACACTCTCCATAGATTCTTGAAAGTCCTGGCAGCAATCCCTATCCGTCTGTTAATCTCATGCCGCACATCACCATTATCTGTTACTTAGCTCACAAGGTAATTAAACTATGACACCTGCTCAAGACTGCAACCATTCAGATTAACTGAATCACAGCCTGCTTAACCAATTTTCATCACTTTAGTTTTCTCTCTGTTTATAACCAAATCTACTCTACTACCAGTCTCATCAACAGCTCGAATGAAAGAGTTCATCTCATCAACATCATTTGCCAAAAGCGCTAAAACATCAGCATAATCTAAATCAGACATTTTCGTATCTAAAGCCCATTTAAGGCCAAAATCTTTCCCTTGAAGTGAATTTTGCATAACATAATCCTTGTCGAACACCAGAAGGAATGCTAAACCAATTGCTACAAGCCTTACCAACTCTCACACACGACTCAGTGTTATTATAGAGAGCTTTCATTATGTTAACTAACTTGTCTGGTATACCATATGATCTCACAATCAACCACAAATTATGACGATCAACAGAGTCGAAAGCCTTTTTGAAATCAACAAAGCTAGCAACCAAAGGTTTCTGAAACTCTACACATTTCTCAAGAATCGTCCTGAGTGAAAATATTCTGAATCCACATTGCTCATAACGCAATTGCCTGTCAACCGGATTCTTAATTCTATTAAACACAATCATGCAAAGAACTTTACCTGGAACAGAGAGCAGGCTGATACCCCTATAGTTATCACAAGAACTGCGATCACCTTTTTTGAAAATAGGGATAACAATAGCTCTGATAAAATCCTTAGGAACCATGCCTTTATCATAAACGATATTCAGAATTTCAGTCATCCAAGTGGTAACCGAAACATTTCTAGCTCTAAGCATTTCTGTAGTAATTTCATCTACCCCTGGGGATTTATGAAGTTTAAGCTTAGAAACAGCCAAAATAACTTCAGATTGTATTATAGGGCCAACATTAAACCACCAATGCATCTATCATCATTGCAAACAATGGGAATAGAACTAACTGCATTGTTTAGAATATTGTCGTGCCCTCAGGAATTGATCCTGCGGACACGACTTGGGCTAAAAGGTCCTTGAATATGTTTTTCTCGAAGTGTGAACAAAGACCTGGTTAGTCATCGCGGTTCCAAGAACTTACCAGTTCAACTGGATGACACCAGTGTCCGGCATCGCCCCAGGAGCCAAGAACTTCCGGACCCAGAGTTCGGACCCGCCACCAAAGAGGCCGAATAGGCGGAGCGATGCCCCCGACGTCCAATGGCAAGCGCCCGCGTCAGCTTACGACGCTGACCACCGCTAGAGGTCGGTGTGGAGAGAAGCGGCAAATTTTGAACTGCTCAAGAGTAGAGAAAGGACTTGTCTCCAGGTGTTTGGACAGCGAAGACGTCTTTTCTTGGCCGGGAATCGGCAAGGTTTTAATGTACCTAGTTAGATAGAACTGATTTAATTTTTCGTCTAGCTATACCGAGGCGATGGGCCTTCAACGGACAGTGCTGATCTTCGCAACAAAGGCTCCTGCAGCGACCACCTCATCCAACAGGTAGGGTCACCCTCATTCATAAATCTGGTATCCCTTTCCACAAAGTCTGCTAACCGCCACTGTGTTCTGGGGAATAGCCCCGTACTTGGACTTTAGAGCTGGTAGCTCAGCCACATGAAAAGACTTTCGCTTAAACGGTTTGGCGTCTAATTGTAAAGGCGGTCATCGCCTGAGAACTAGTAAGTTCGGCTGTATTCCCCGAAGGGAACTCCTGGTCCTGAAGTTTATTTTTCGCAATGTACTATAAATAAATTATGTTTAAATGGTAATATCTGACTACTCCCTGTCTTTTCCAAGATTGAGTCACGTTTGGGTTATTGCAGAGGTTTCCTTCTCGAAAGTCTGCACAAGTAACAGCACGGCCAAAATAGAACGGGAGGGAGTCAGAAATTTAATGACGGACCGCCCTCATAAGAAAGGGGGGTTCACGTCAAATTGGTGCCGTGACCACGGATTTTCGAACCTGAGTGTTATTGCGGTTAGAAAGAAAAATACGTCAAATTAGCGCGGTGACCACGGATTAGCTTCAATTGGTTTCTGTGACCCAAGTATGTTCGAACCTGAGTTTATTGCGGCTAGAAAAAGAGTATAATTAGAGATTGCAAAATTATTGTGTTGAAATGTGGCAGTAGCAGAATGTGAAGAAATTAAGAATGTTAAATATTGTGATTTTAGTGACTTTAGTGATTTAAATTGTGATTTTAGTGAGAATTGTATACTATGTTTTGAGCGAGGAATTTCAGGAGCATCTGTTAAAACAAGTGTTATATTGAAGTATAGAAAGTGATTTGAATTAAATGTTTAGTGCTAAGAAATAAGTATAAGACTATAGCTAGGCCCAGGTGTAGAGTGTATGAAGGAAGTATTAGAGATTTCGACTAGGGACTATATCATAATATTTTAGATAGGAGTGATTTTTTTTTTTCATGTGTTACTGTTAAGTTGCATTTCTGTGTGCGCCTCCATTGCACTTAGGAGGTACAAAAAAACCCAACACACAGCACAACACGCAGCACACTATTTGCGTAGTGAGAAAACCCCCCGAATTAATGGAGAGTCAGGACGCGAGTGCGCCACCCATCCAGGAGCCGTCCCCAACGACGGGACCTCTCCTGGCGGGGTTCATAAACTTAGTAAACCCGTACGAAGGAGATAATAGTCGCACGGCCGCAGCGTTTTTCGAACAATTAGAGGAAGTAGGGAGGATCGCACGATGGCAGCCGAGCGAGATGGCAATCATTGCCCGCTCGAAGCTGCGAGGAGCCGCTGCGGAATTCGTTAACCAATCCCCGGAATTAAGGAACGAGGAGGATTTTGCCATTTTCAAAAGGGCGGTGTTGGAAAGGTTCGATAGTGAGGCGCCATTAGCCACCCGCCTGCACGAGTTCACAAGTTGTCAGCAAGCGGCGAACGAGAGTGTCCAGGAGTATGCTGCCCGCATTCGGACCCGGGCCTATCAGTTTTTGGGACCAACGGGGAGAAACAGGGACAGCGAGGATCAGGGAATCGGCGATCAGATGCGCCTTGCCCAGTTTTTGGCGGGCCTGGCCCCGCGGCTCAAGAGGGTCGTATTGTCTCATAATCCCCGCACTTTCAAGGAGGCTTTAGCGAAAGCTACACTAGAGGAGAGCAATGAGCGTGCCTGCGGACGAACGCCAGCCATACGAGCACTCGACGAGGAAACCCCTGCTAGGAACACAGAGTCGAACCCTCTGCCCCAGCTACAGGATCTGTTGGCAGCCTTTCCGCTGTGCCAGATCCAGGCAGATTTGGTACGTTTAGGGGAGCGCCTTCACCAGATTGAGGGACAGCGAGAGAGGAGCCATACCAATCAGCCCCAGCAACAGCAGCACTCCTGGGCGGATCGCCGGGGTGTCACGTGCTTTGCGTGCGGCGGAGTGGGCCATTACGCCCGTCAGTGTGCGTCGCCCCCTACCGTACGCCCACGTGACCCGCGATACCAAACAGGACGAAACCGGCAGCAAAATCAAGACCGAGCACCCCCACGGAGGACCCGCTGGACGAGAGGGAGTGAATTTCCTTTTACCCCCCCTCAGCAAACACGAGAACAGGGTAGAGAGGAGTTGCAGCAAACCAACCACCATACGGCTCCTTTAAACTAGAACGGGAGGGAAGCCCCGGATGCACTTCCCAGAGTCCCCTCGAAGCGTCAGCCGTCCGCATTGCCCCGTGTGCCATACTATGTAGTGATGAAAATTCACCTATTGTGTCTGGCCGCATGGAGGACACGGAGGTGTCGGCCCTCGTCGATACCGGGCGCCACGGTGTCTGTCATGAATGGCCAGTGTTTTCAGCGCTTGAGAAGCCGAATCCTGCACAAAACGGTCCCCCCACAACATAATTTGAAAACTGTAGATGGCCACCCCCTTCCAGTGATAGGCAGATACATGGTGACCCTCACATTTGATGGAATTAGTTTTGAGCACCCCATAGTAGCCCTTGATATAGACACTCCACGATACGACATGATAATGGGACACGATATCCTCAAGAAGCATCGATTCATCATAGATTGTCATTCAGGCACATTGCAAAGGAAGAAGGACGAGAAATTGGAACATAGGAGCACCCCCCTCACACTGCCCGCTTACCCTGCCCAGGAGCAACCTTCACCCCCCTCCCCTACACCCACGTACATTGGGCGCATCATACAGAGGCTCTGCGTCCCTCCCCGAGCCGAGCGCATAGCCCTCATCGAGTGTTCTGCACCCCAGCTCCGAGGATGCACGATCTTAGCGCAGCCACATGAGCAGCTGAAAACCGGTTCCGTGCGCGTAGCCCGCTCGGTGAACCGCGTGGACGGTAGCGGCCGACTCAACATCCGGGTCGCCAATACCTCATCGGCCCCTATCTGGCTGAATAAAAACATGCGCATCGCCACGTTGGAAGCCCTCGACGCCGAACAAATAGAACCTCCTGGCATTCCCCGGAAGACAAGAAAATCGCCCCTGTCCCTGGAAGATTTCCAATTGGACCATCTTGGGCCTCAAGAGAAGAGTAAACTGGGAAAATTGTTAATGAAAAATCGAGATGTTTTTGCGAGAGATGTCAGCGAATTGACCGGCACAGAGGCCGTGTACCATGAAATCCACCTCACAGACGACCGCCCCGTGAGGCAGCGGGCATACAGGGTGCCGTTCGCGCTGCAGGGCGAATTGGACCGACAAGTGGATGAGTTGTTGGAGCAAGGAATAATCAGAGAAAGCGCCTCTCCTTTTGCGTCACCCATCGTCTTAGTGAAGAAAAAAGACTCCACATACAGATTCTGTGTTGACTACAGGGCACTAAATGCGAAAACAATCCCAGATTCGTACCCTCTCCCCCTCATAAACGAAATTATCGACCAACTAGCTCACGCCAAATATTTTAGCTCGCTGGATATGGTATCCGGTTATTGGCAGGTTCCCGTACACCCACGAGACGTGGAGAAAACTGCGTTCATCAGTAGGAAAGGGTTATTTGAATTTAACTACTTACCATTTGGACTGAAGAACAGTCCCGCTACTTTCCAACATTTACTGGACCACGTATTAATGGGAATGCGACAGGAGCAAGTTCTCGTCTACCTCGACGACATAATGGTGGCCTCCCAGACATTTGAACAACACACAGAACGGTTACAGAGGGTATTTGACCGCCTACGGTCCTACAAATTAAAGTTGAAGCCAGCGAAGTGCCAATTTATGAAGGAGTCCCTCACATACTTGGGACATTTGATTTCCGCAGAAGGGGTCCAGCCGGACCCGCGGAACGTCCAGGCCATTGAAGAATTTCCACGCCCCCGTAGTGTCCGGAACGTTCGAGCCTTCTTAGGCCTAACCGGTTACTACCGGCGTTTTATTGATCGTTACGCCGATCTTACAGCCCCCTTGGTACAGTTAGTGAAGAAAGACACCCCTTTTAGATGGTCTTCAGAGGCAGAGGAAGCGTTCGAAGTACTAAAGAGGAAATTAATGACCGAGCCCCTTCTCCTGTACCCCGACTTTGGACGGAAATTTTTCCTGTTAACCGATGCGTCGGATATTGCGGTAGCCGGCGTACTCGAGCAGGAGACGGACGACGGTTTCCGTCATCCGGTAGCTTACGCCAGTCGGAAATTGAAGCCCCCTGAAACACGCTACTCAACGATTGAGAAGGAGGCCCTTGCGATCCGTTTCGCCATTACCCATTTCAAGCAGTACCTGTATGGGCGACGATTTACAGTTGTGTCCGACCATGCCCCCCTCACATATTTGCTGAAACTCAAGGACCCCTCCAGTAGATTGGCCAAGTGGAATCTGACGCTGCAGGATTACGATTTCGACATCATTTATCGTCCTGGGAAACACAATGTCCCCGCCGATACCCTGTCCCGTCACATCCAGGCAGTCGAGGGAAATCCCCCTGCCCAGAGCCCCTTTGGCGATTTAGCCCATCTGAGAGACCTACAGCTGGAGGACCCCACCTTTAGAAACACCATCGAAATTTTAGAGAGTAGGACCCCCGATTCACCCGCCAGTGCCGCCGAACCATTTTATTTGAAGGAAGGTATCCTATACCATTTGGCCCCCCCGACTAGCCATAGCCCCCGCATGGAAGCAACAGAGCAGCTAGCGATCCCCGTCAGTCTGCGAGGGCAGATCTTGGAATTGTGCCACGACAACCCCTGCTCAGGCCACGTGGGAGAGTACAAAACATTGCAAAGAGTAAGGTCTGAGTACTACTGGCCCGGCATGTATGCCGATATACGCAATTACGTCCAGACCTGTGTATCTTGTCTGCAACGGAGAGGCTACGTCGAGAAGAAGAAAGGAAACCTAGTTCGAGCCCCACTCACAAGCCGCCCCTTTCAGCGCATAGGCATGGATATTTTAGGCCCTCTCCCCATCACTCAGCAAGGAAATAGGTACATCTTAGTCATTATGGACTACTTCACCAAATGGCCAGAGGTCTACGCGCTGGCCGATCAGTCAGCAGAGTCGATTGCTAGAGCGTTTGTAGAAGATTTTATTCCCAAGCATGGAATTCCCGCTACTGTCATCAGTGATAATGGGCGCAACTTTACCGGTCGCGTGATGACCGAGGTGTTTAACCGATTAGGCATTACCAAGCAAAACACTAGCTTCTATCACCCGAGCTCCAACGGCCTCGTGGAGAAATTCAACCAGTCCATAGCATCCATCTTATCTCATCTGGTGGCCGACAAAAATGATGTGTGGGATGAGCATCTGCCATTTGTTTTGATGGCTTATCGGAGTGCCACCCACAGTTCCACCCATGAGACCCCCTATTTTCTACTGTATGGCCGAGACGTGGCCCTGCCTTACCAGATGTGGCAGACGAAGGAGCCCCCAACCTATGCCGACACTGAGAGCTATGGTGAACAGTTAGCCAACAAGTTGAATGAAGCGTATGAGCTGGTGAAAGCGAATCTTGAAACAGCAGCTACGAATCAGGAGGAGCAGAGGAGAAAAATGGCCGTGGATAAAGGTATTCGGCCTGGTGACCTCGTGTTTTTATATAGCCCACGGGTCCCTCGCAGGAATACCAGGAAGCTCTCGAAAATGTCCACCGGGCCATGGCGAGTGCTGCAACGCCTCACCGAAGTGAATTATAAAATTGCCTTAGTCGCCAACCCTCACAAAGTGGAGACAGTCCATGTCGATCGCCTCACCAAATTGCGGAAGCGACGCCCGTACCTGATAGGTGAGCCCTCCATCCCAGAAGATCCCACACCAAAACCCCCGACGCCCCCATCACGACCCATCGCTGAGCCGGAATCTGAGGAAGACGACTGGGAATCGAACCCCCGAGTCACACGGAATCACGTTGCAGGCCGCCCGGCGCCAGACGCGCGAGCGTGCCCTGCCACAGCGAGCTCCCAGCCACACCCGTACAACCTTCGACCACGTGCACCAGACGGAAGAGTCGCCCCAGCCACTGCTGCTGACACACACCCGCACACCGTGGCTTGCTATGACGTCAACACATCCGGTGGATCAGCACCCCTTCCGCCTTTGCCTCAGCGGCCGCCCCGCAGCAGACGACGCTTGAAAACACGGAATGCTGGGATACATGACGAACTCGAGGAAGTGAAGCCCGCCTCATGGGCTAATGTCGTCGCGAGGGGACGCCCTCACAATACATCGCCCCAGGACGGCAGAAATCCTCTCCCCTGGTCCGTCACTGCTCAACAGTCTCCGTCAGTACACTAAGGCACTCGCACCCCCCCTCCCCCCCCCCGGCTATCAAGCGCAGCGAAGGAGTGAAATCTGAATCATAGAACGCTCACGCGAGAAATCACGAGAATTTCTCCCGTGCGCGGTGGCCGAGCCGGCGCGGAGATGGTGACGCTTTGGGAAACCTGGCGGGACAGCAGGTTTACGCACCCCCCCTACACACACACACGTTCAATCAATCAATCAGCCGGAAGGAACGAAGCAGCTATTTGAAACAGTGTAGACCGAGTGCAAAGCCCTCCATTTGAATAATAGACTTGAGATTTGAGAAATAACTATAAATGAGTTTGCTATTGGAGATTTGAGTTTTGTTAGAAGTGTCTTGATTATCGATTTGAGTTTTTGAGCAGTAATTTTGTCACGAGTAAATGAATTGATGGAGAAATAATTTTAAATGATCATTGTCAGAGTAACTTGAAAAAAAAAAATTATTTTGTTATCAGAGATTTGAGTTTTTGAGAAGTAATTTTGTCACGATTAAATGAATTGATGGAGAATAATTTTAGATGATCATTGTCAGAGTAACTTGGAAATACTTATGAATGATTTTGTTAGTAGTTTGCTAATCAGAGATTTGAGTTTTTTTGAAGTGTCTTGATTATCGATTTGAGTTTTTGAGCAGTAATTTTGTCACGAGTAAATGAATTGATGGAGAAATAATTTTAGATGATCATTGTCAGAGTAACTTGGAAATACTTATGAATGATTTTGTTAGTAGTTTGCTAATCAGAGATTTGAGTTTTTTTGAAGTGCCTTGATTATCGATTTGAGTTTTTGAGCAGTAATTTTGTCACGATTAAATGAATTGATGGAGAAAAATTTTAAATGATCATTGTCAGAGTAACTTGAAAAAAAATGATTTTGTTATCAGAGATTTGAGTTTTTGAGAAGTAATTTTGTTACTATTAAATGAATTTTTTTTTTTGAGAAGTATTTTTGTCACTATTAGATGAATTAATGGAGAGATAATTTGAGATGATCATTGTCAGAGTAACTTGAAAAAAAAAATGATTTTGTTATCAGAGATTTGAGTTTTTGAGAGGTAATTTTGTCAGGATTAAATGAATTGATGGAGAGATAATTTTTGATGATCATTGTCAGAGTAACAATTAGATGATTTTGTGATTATAAGAGTAATTGTAGATGATTTTGCTATTATAGGAGTAATAGTTAGATGATTTTGTAGTATAAAGTGTTTTACTGAGAAAGGATTTTTGTTTTATTGTTGGAATTGTAACTAACTTCAGGAAGTTCTTGCTAATTAGAAGTGTAATCTGTACCATAAGATTTCTAAGTTCTATGTAACAGTGAGTCACGTGGCGGTAAGCACGAAGACAGACTGTGTGTTTGCAACTTGAGTACATGTGGAAAGCCAGATTGGTGACCCTTTTCCCTGTTTTCTCTATTTCATGTGCTGTGGAGCCTCCTGCAACCGACGCCCACCAGAGCGGCCCAGCCGGACCCCAACTGTGAATCACTGGACTTTCTTGGTGTTGTGCAACAATATGAACTGTGTGACCTCTTAGACTGTTTGCAACAGATGGACTCATGAAGGAAAGGCCAGATTCCAGATCGTGATGGGTGACCCTGGAGATCATCTTCAACAATATAGTGCCATCTTCAGTGCAGTACGGTCAGTGACCTTTTCCCTGCCCCACCTGTCCTCCTCTCTCGCTAAAGGGGGATAGGTGTGTCGTGCCCTCAGGAATTGATCCTGCGGACACGACTTGGGCTAAAAGGTCCTTGAATATGTTTTTCTCGAAGTGTGAACAAAGACCTGGTTAGTCATCGCGGTTCCAAGAACTTACCAGTTCAACTGGATGACACCAGTGTCCGGCATCGCCCCAGGAGCCAAGAACTTCCGGACCCAGAGTTCGGACCCGCCACCAAAGAGGCCGAATAGGCGGAGCGATGCCCCCGACGTCCAATGGCAAGCGCCCGCGTCAGCTTACGACGCTGACCACCGCTAGAGGTCGGTGTGGAGAGAAGCGGCAAATTTTGAACTGCTCAAGAGTAGAGAAAGGACTTGTCTCCAGGTGTTTGGACAGCGAAGACGTCTTTTCTTGGCCGGGAATCGGCAAGGTTTTAATGTACCTAGTTAGATAGAACTGATTTAATTTTTCGTCTAGCTATACCGAGGCGATGGGCCTTCAACGGACAGTGCTGATCTTCGCAACAAAGGCTCCTGCAGCGACCACCTCATCCAACAGGTAGGGTCACCCTCATTCATAAATCTGGTATCCCTTTCCACAAAGTCTGCTAACCGCCACTGTGTTCTGGGGAATAGCCCCGTACTTGGACTTTAGAGCTGGTAGCTCAGCCACATGAAAAGACTTTCGCTTAAACGGTTTGGCGTCTAATTGTAAAGGCGGTCATCGCCTGAGAACTAGTAAGTTCGGCTGTATTCCCCGAAGGGAACTCCTGGTCCTGAAGTTTATTTTTCGCAATGTACTATAAATAAATTATGTTTAAATGGTAATATCTGACTACTCCCTGTCTTTTCCAAGATTGAGTCACGTTTGGGTTATTGCAGAGGTTTCCTTCTCGAAAGTCTGCACAAGTAACAGCACGGCCAAAATAGAACGGGAGGGAGTCAGAAATTTAATGACGGACCGCCCTCATAAGAAAGGGGGGTTCACGTCAATATCACTGAAATGCTCAGCCCACCTAGCCATGACAGAATCCTCACCTTCTATAACCTTACATTGTTTATCTTTCAATCCCTGTATACCTGTCCTTTTTCTACCACACAAAACATTAACTATCTGGTACAGCTCTCTGCTGTTGTGCTGTCTAAATGCTTCCTCGGCTTTGTCAGCCAAACCATCAAGCCAAAGATTCTTATCAGCATCTAACTGATCTTTTACACGTTTATTAGGTTCTCTGTAATGCTTCCTATTAGGACTAGTAGGGTATTGATTAAGGACATTCCTGCAGTTCTTTCTTTCCAAAATAAGCTTAAGTGCCTTATCACTCAGATAATTCTGACTCTTCCGCTCCTTTTTTCCTAAAAGAGTACTGTTAGTCTCCAAAAAAGCCTGTTTAAAATGATCCCATTCTTCCTCAATTTCAGTAGTAAGCATACCATGACTGTCATAATGACTAAGTAACCTATAATGGTAAGCTTTTGCTATAACTTGATGTTTCAGAGCTTCAGTATTGAAAGTAAATTTTTTAACCCAAGCACAACACTTTTTAAGTTTAAGTTGCAAGACACTTTTAACAAGGTAATGGTCAGATCCAATTTGAGCTCCCCTATATGACCTGATATTCCTAACAGAACTAGCCCATTTGCTGTTAATTAATATGTAATCAATCATATTCTTATGCAGCCCATCAGGCGAAACCCATGTGTTCTTATGTATGTTGCGGTGTTTGTAATAAGTGTTAGTTATTCTGAATCAATTGAGTTTACTTACCTGTAGGAGACGCTGCCCATTGCCATTGCAGCTACCAATACCAAAAGGGCCTATTACTCCTTCCCAAAGGTCAGAGTCAGTACCAACTTTGGCAGTGAAATCACCAAGAACAAGGGTAATATCTCCTTTCTTGACAGAATTCAAAATATCCTGAAGTTGTTCATAAAACCTATCCTTCTCATCCTCATCGGCATCCTCAGTGGGGGCATAACAGCAGATAACATTCAGGTCTTTAATGCTTGTCTGAAATTTTGCTGTAAGAAACCTTTCATTAATGCACTCATATCCTAGAAGAGCATCACTAGCGTGTCTGCTGAGAGGCAGACCCACGCCTTGGGGATGCTTATTGTCGTCCCTCCCTGAAAAGAGAAATTTAAGATTTCTTTTAAGAATCTGACCTTTATCTGTCCATCTGGTCTCTTGCAAGCCGAGAATATCTAAATTATAATGGTGGAATTCTTGTGTGAGGACATCAAGAGAAAAAGCTCTGTGCAGAGTCCTCACATTCCAACTACCTATGGAGAGAAAATGGTTAGTAGGATGTTTAAAGAAACTATGTTTATTGAGAGAGGGAATGCAGACAATATCAAACAGCCCCCTAATCGCAGACATGGGGCAAAGACCCGTTCCCCCACCACGAAAGGCTGAAGCCATCTACACTGGAAGACTTCCTCCAATGTAGAATTTGACGATGCGAATAGAAGCAAAGTGTTCAGGTGTCTGCGATGACTTCTGCTCAGGATTATCCACCAGCTGATAAACATATCCTGTGAATCTATTCACTTGGGGCTGTCAACCCACAAACAAACAGAAAGCACAGCGGAAGATTTTCCCTCCACAGAAGCCCACCAGTGCAGCAAAATCAGGATCCATAATCAAGCTCAGAGCCACATATCTGTCCAGTCCAGTAGGTTTATATGGTCAGCACCAGGACCCTGTGTGGTTGACCACTCCTCAGCAGGGTAGAAAAAAAAAGAAAAGTAGCCATAGTTGTCCAGATCAGTAGGCCACACTAATCTGGCAGCCCTCCCCTTCCGTTCACTTCCACAAGAGTGTATTTCTTTTGAAAGGTACTAACGGTCTGCACCACGAGAAGGCGGGGTCGGACATTAGGTGCTAGGCCTGGCCGGTTCTATGCATCATCACAGGGGATTGGTGCATAGTTCTCCTTCCTGTGACTACCTAGCTACCATTCACAGACCATTCTTCTAATATGGCATATAAATTGACAGATTCCTGTCAGACGTCTGTGACAAGCAGCGGTTTGAGCGGGTATTTTTTTTTATATTTATATATTATGTACCAAATTAATATTGAAAATTAAATATAACTAAAACAGACAACTGTTCAAGTGATAATTTGCGACGAATAATATTAATTTATAATTGGAACGGAATCAAAAAGTAATAAACCTGAATATATTAGACATAATTTTCACGAATAGGTTTTTAAAATACCTAGAACGGCGGGAAAAATGCATATACCTAAATAATTGTTACAGTGGAGGGGTAAAACACTGAATCGAAATAGAAAGGGCAAGAACGCCTTTTCCAGTTTGTTTTTTTTTCCTGAAATTTATTGTTAAATCATCATCATCATGTGTGTGTCTTAAATAATGCGTTTTAGAAATACTGCAACAAAAATTAGTATAGCATTACAAACGTCTTTTCACTCCTATTCTGTTCAACTTAATATCAGGCATCTCCCCAATTTTTTTTTAAATCCCTGCCCAGCCTGAAGTAATGAAAGGGCCCTACCAAAAAGTTTAGTAACGAGCCGCCACTGCGTGAACCTTTTTCCTGATAGCTGCCAAGATATTGATCATATTTTTGTAATCTAGGTTCTATTATCATCACTGCAATTGTTTCTAAATCTGCGGGGTCACATTTGCTCGCCATTGACACATATATTCCACAGTTAATGAAATCAGAAACATCTCATTGCTTGATTTTTACGCAGTTATATGCGTTCTCATTCAGCAACTCATTTAAAAATCGCGGAGAAGCAGTCTGCCATTGCGCACCTCTATTAACGTCTTTCTTAAAGATATAATTCATATTTTTCCATTACGTTTTCTTCGAGTACAATTAAACTGAAACCACTTAATTGTCTCCAGACTTCGAACTCAACATCCACTCATGTTTGAGACTTCTCCATTTCACCGTAATTGTAACCCCCGGGCAATATTTCCTCTCAAACAGCTGATGCTCTTCCCATTTAGTGACTCAATTGCTGATGATTTCTGTTATTTTAACCAGCAGGATGATTTTCGTTGCCATGATGATCAGATAAGGGAGTTATTGTAGACAACGGAAACGATCGTTGTCCTGCAGCCATTTACTCATCTTGGTGTAACCGAAGACATCCACCATCAGATGTTGCCTTTTTCCCGATATAAAAATGAAATTCTGTGTTCAGCATAACAGTCTCATTGCGAAAGAATACGGCATGTATGTATAGGGTGATCGAAAATTCACGAAGCGTATAAGGACAGGGTTTGGATTCTATTGTTTTGCCTCTGAGAGATGTTTTTTTATTATATAATGGACAAAATGAACAAGTCACAAGAACTGAATGACTCAGAGAAGGTTGTGGGAAAAGGATACATTGAACAGTTGTTAGGAGACATGAAAATCTCCTGTCAATGCCTCCAGCATGTGAGGAAGGGGAGGCTTAGTCGGTAATGCACCAGGATCAATATTTTTCAGTTCCCAGGATCAAGTCCCAACTCTGCCAGCGCTGCGATTTATCTTCGCTGAATCCTTACTGTGTCCAGGCTCGATAAGAAAGCATTAATCCGATGGAACGTTAAGGCGTGGTTCCATGTGCAAGAGAGCCATACTCTATGCATACTACAGAATATAGTTTCCATCTTCTCATGGCAGCTACCCAGTGGGTCTCTATCCTCTAACCTCCTCTCAACCCTTGGGAGTCCTTGTAACCTGGTCATTCAGCCCATTGTGTGCTAAAAATGCCATTCAGAGGTAAAGAACACAACAACAACCCATCTACGGTGCGCGGGTTAGCTCACCAGTAAATTAGCTCAAACTTCCGCTTCAAAGTTTTATTAGATCTTACCTTTGAGTGACACATTTATTTTTATTTTTTGCACACAATGGACAAAATAGCTAAGTCATAATAAAGGGCTTAGAGAAGGTTGGGGTAAAGGATCCGCTGAACAGCTATAAGAAACAGGTGGAATCACGAAAACCATCCAGCTTGTGGAAGTGGGTGCCTTTGATATGCAGTTCGCAGAGCCAACTACTTTAACATTGAGATTTATCTTTTCTAAACCCACCACTCTGTCCTCGGTCAGAAAGGATACAATCCTGGGCTTGGAAATATCCGGTGAACGCTAAAGAACACGATCAGCTTTGACGGGAGGTTACAATCTGTCTCCTAACAGCCAGTGGGTCCCCTTCCTCCAACCTTCTCTGAGACAGCAAGGTCGTTGTGACTTGACTATTTAGTCTATTGGGGGCAAAAATATCGTTAAAGGTAAAAGTTAAACAGCACAACAATCCATCCATGGAGCGGAGGTTGGCTCACCAATAAATTATCTAATATGTTCGTTTTAAAGTATTAAAAAATTAAACAGATTCCATAGCGAGGGGATAAAGTCTAGTATTTTACAGTTCCCTGATTCGAGTCTCAATTTTGCAAGGCTTGAGAGCATTCTCTGCCCTGCCCTCGGTGAGAAAGGAAACACCAATGGGCTTGCAAAGATAATTATCTATCAGAAGGAGCGTTTAGCCATGGCTGAGTGTGCAGGAGAGTCATACTCTCTACTTGTTAGGGATCACACTGGATGGTCTTGACAGGAAGCTTCCATCTGTTCCTTAACAGCTGTGTAATAATTCCCCCCCCCCCCCTCAGCCTTCTCTGAAACTTTAAGGTCCATGCAATCTGGCCACTTAACCCTTTGTATTTAAAAAAAAAAGCACCGCTCAGACTTTGGATTGTTTTACTTCTGAGCGGCACTTACTTTGCACATATTGGGATAAATGGCCAAGTCATAAGGATTCCAGAAGCTCAGATAAGGTTGGGGGACCCACTGGACAGCTGGTAGGAGACAGATGGTAGCCTCCCGTCAAGACCATTCAGCATGCTCTTTAACGTTCCCCCTTACCCCAACCTTATCTGATCCTTCAGGGAGTCCTTGTGACCTGAAAAAAAAATGCTTCTCAGAGGAATAAATCAATCTAACCCGTGTAACGTCACGAAATATGTAAAACATATCTTAAATAAAGTTTGCTTTGGTAGAAGTTGGATCATTTTAAATCGAAATGCAACATTGTCAGTCTGCAATAGTCTATTGCTTAATGATGCCTCAAAGAAAACTTTAGACGACTCAAAATGAAGGATAGCCAATGGAAGTTGTGAAGACTAGTACGAAGGAGGTGAACGTATTATTCTGTTATCTCAAGAGTAAGGCAGTAATTATGAAATAGCAAAACTATTATCAGAAGATATATTCAAAGATGTCCTACGGTTGATCAAGACGATCACTGTATTGGACTACTGACAGATGGAACAAAAGATCAACATCTGCTTTTAGATCTCATTGCAGCCAAGGAAGATGGATATCTGTCCTACGTTTGGACAATAGGCGTCATACGGCAGGATTGTATGTCCGTCGACTGATTCTATGCGTCTCTTTAATCTGTAAAAGGCTACTTTGAAATGTTGTCACGATCATGCAGCCTGGTTCCAAGAAAAATGAAGTTTCGTCATGTTCATGGAAGAATCGAGATTTTCTCTACAGTCGAATAGCAGACGTGTACTATCTTGAGAAAAATAGGAGCCACATCCAGCCCCTTAACATCGTTTAGAGAAGTGGATTTGGTGATGGATGTTAGATTTTCATTGAGTGTTCATACCGGCATCCATGCGATTAATGGAGGTTCTGTGAATGCCGTGAGATATCAGGATGCGATCCTTTATCCCTATGCTGGTGTAGTAGGAAACAGTTTTTTTCCAATGGACAATAATACCCGTCCACAAACAACAAAATTGACTCAAATATCTTATGGTGGGGCGGGGGTGGCTCAGTCGGTAGGGCACTGAGCTCGCAATCTACAGTTCCCAGGTTCGAGTCCCAGCTGGGCCAAAGTTCAGATTTATCTCCGCAAAACTCCCCTCCCTGCCCACGGTCCGTTGGGGACACCGATAGGCTTGGACAGGCTACCATCCGTTGGATGGGACGTTAAGACATGGTCCTCGTGCGGGAGAGCCATACCCTGTGCACGTTAAGAACTCGCTGGATGGCCTTAACGGGAAGCTACCATTTTTCTCCCAACAGCTGTTCCATCGGGTCCTCAACCTTCCCTGAGCCTTCGGTATTCTTGTGACCTGGCCAATTAGCCCATTGTGTGAAAAAGAGTGCTGCTCAGAGGTAAAACAACTTAACGAAAAAGTGTACCCACCGAATGTAGTGTGCTGAATTCTCTCCAGATCTCATCCTGATAGGAAATCTTTGGGACGTCCAAGGAAGGCATATTGTTGCTTTTTAAACAGTTCCCAAACTCTTCAGGACCTCAGGAATGTTCTACTGCTCAGTGGATTATCGTATTGGGAGCATGAAAAGACATCCAGGTTGTCAAGCCTGCATTTGTTCTAGAGGTGGGCATCACTTATTGATTTAAGACGGAGTTTGGCTCAATCGGTAAAGTGCCAGGCTAATAATCTACAGTTCTCAGGTTCGAGTTCCACCTAGGCCTGTTTAGATTGATCTCCGTCAAACCCCACCTACTCTCAGTAAGAAAGAGCACACCGATGAGCTTAGAAAAGGTGTCGTTCATCGGTGGGAATTTAAGCCGTGGCCCCGTGAACAGGATAACCATGTCCTCTGCACATTAAAGAAGATGTGAATGCTCTGCTGGGAGGATACCCGCTGTCCAGTAGGTCCCTTTCTTGTAACCTTCTCTGAGCCCTTGAGGGTCATTGTGACCTGGCTATTTACCCCGTTGTGAGCAAAAAACGTGCCTTCAGAGGTAAAACAATCCACTTATTGACTTACATATTGTATTGAAAAACACCAGCATCTTAATCCCCTTCATGTACTTCCGTTTATTCCATTTTCATGAGTCATCACACATTTTCTTGTAACAGCCTGTGTGATTTGACTGAATTTCTCTAACAAATTATAACGTCCATTACGAACAATTAATTGATTATTTGGCTATTTCACGAGCAGTGTAAAATGCTTTTCATTCAAAAATGATAATAAAGTTAATACCAGCGTTGAGATTTATATCCATTCATGCATATCCATTCAGGTTAATATTTGTTAAAAATTTTATAACTTATTAATTCTGATGAAAAACTGCATTTTACCTGTCGATATATCTTGATCGTTTAAGACATACATGAAGAGAATACAACATTTTGTGGCACCAAATAAGCTCACCGGACAAAAAATTAGTCATCCCCCTCCGTAAGATAGTTACGTCCGTTCGACAGCAACAGAGGGTGCACCAGTATTAAACGCATCCTACAAATAGCTGTGCCATGCGCTACGGGGTTCATACAGTGACAAGAAGTGGTTGCATTGAATTGCATTTGACTATTAGTTGACATTCAGCCAGGGGTGACTAATAATTTGTCAGGTGAGCTTATATTGAGTTACCTCTGAGCGACACTTTTTTTTCCACAAAATGGACTAAATGGCCAGGTCACAAAAACCACGAAGGCTCAGAGAAGGTTGGGGGGAGGAAGACTCACTGAATAGCTGTTAGACAGATGGTAGCCTCCGTCAAGCCATTCAGCGTGTTCTTTAAAGAGCACAGGGTATGGGCTCTTCTGCACATGATGTCACGGCTATATGTCCCATCTGATGGACGAGGGTCATTACAAGCCCATACGTGTCCCGTACTGAGCAAGGAGAGGAGTTTTGCGGATATAAATCTCAACGCTGGCCCAGATGGTACTCGAACCTGGGAATTGCAGATTACAAGCCTGGAGCGCTACCGACTGAGCCATCCCACCCTCACCTCCCCACTAAATATATTATTAGAACTATAAAATACTCCCCTTAATTCAGTAATAAAGTGAGAAATATTCAATTTTGTTTGAATATAAAATGACATTTTTTTAAAGATTTTCATTAAATACACTCTAGCTACAGATTTACCTGGTGGTACAAATTAAATCACAAAACAACAGTTTAGGTTACTGTTGTGTTTCGTGTTTTCTATACACAGTTAGAGAAAAGGTTGAACAGCAGAGAGGCAATAAGAAATGTTTTATGGGGCACACGGAGAACAAATTTAATGCTTGATGTGGACAACTAGGACAATTAATTCCCCGATCTTTGTCCGAAATTCATCCAGTTATTTTGTACTTGATGTTTACTGTTATGTGTTGTTGCTTAACCCCTGAGCGGAACTTTTTTGCACACCATGTGCTAAATGACCAGGTCACATGGACCCCAAAGACTCAGAGAAGGTTGGGGAAGGGGACTTACTGGAACAGCTGTTCAGAGCAGATGGTAGCCTCCCGTCCAGGCCATCCAGCGTGTTCTTTAGCGTGCACATGATATGGCTCACCCGCACAAGGGACCACGGCTTAACGTCTCATTCGACGGACAGCGGCCTTTCCAAGCCCATCGGTATCCCCTACTGACTGTGGACAGGGCGGGGATTTTTACGGAGATAAATCTCAATGCTGACCCAGCTGCGATTCGAACCTGGGAACTACAGATTTCGAGTCTGGCGCGCTACCGACTGAGCTACCCCAGTCCCACTGTTATGTGTGCCTAAAAATTGCAAACAAATCTTAGAAGAAAATTTAATTTGCTTCAGAATTCTTAAATAATAATTAAGATTGCAATTTTTAAACATACATAAAAAAACAATATTCTTGTTTTAATTTTGTAAGTAGCCGATTTATTAAACAAAATTTAAGTGATAACACGAAATTTGCATCTTGATAAGTTACTTTTAAATAATTATAGAGTAATTAATTATAGAGTAATTAATTACTCTCCTGTTTTATATCTCTCAAATGGTCTTTTATTTTCATAGATTTATTTAACGTACACGAAGCAACACGAAACTGAGTAGGCAAACTATACCTGGCAACGATTTTTTTTAGAAATTAGTGATCTAGCAACCTTCGTGTGCGTACACTCCAAACCTTCTCAAACCTTTTCTGAGCCCTCGGGGTCCTTGTGACCTGGCCATTTAGCCCATTGTGTGAAAAAAGTGTCGCTCAGAGGTAAAACAACCCAACCCATAAAAAAAAGTCAAACCAAACGGAGCTTAACCGAGTGTTTTCCTTCATTGTGTCAAACATTTTATCACCCTGTCAATGAAAACTAGATGCATATTTTTACGGTGTAAAACCGAAACCGAGAAAATCAAGTACCGTGTAAATCGAGGGACAAGTTTACATTTTTAATATTTCTTCATCTCTGTTACGGTTACTAGCCTTTTCAAGAGGGCATAGATGCCCCTACCCCCTCCTAGAGTAAACGATGCTGATACTTCATTTTTGCTTGATCTTCAATATGGGTAAAATGTTAAACAATTATATAAATAAAATTATAATAATTATTTGCAGTTAATACACATCTTAGCACATTTCTGTGCAGTCCAAAAAACACGTTCTTCTCGGTATACTCTTAAAAAGCCGAAAAATGAAATTGTCGATGATGCACTCTGGTTATGGCTCATGCAAGAGCGTCGAAAAGGAACGCCAATCAGTGGGCCAATCATGAAAGAAAAAGCATTAATCCTTCGTTCCAAAATCGATACTGGGGGAGATTTTGCAGCAAGAGAGGGATGGCTTTCTCGCTGGAAAAAACGGCATGGTGTTCTTGCCTTGGTGTTTGCGGTGAGAAATTGTCAGCTGATCCTTTAGCAGCAAAGGAATTTTCGGAAAAACTTTTAGTGCTTATTGAAGAAGGCCTATGCGCAGAACAAATCTACAATGCAGATGAGACTGGGTTAAATTTTAAACTTCCTCCGACGAAAATGTTTGTGACAGCGCAGGAAACCACAGCATCAGGATTTAAAACAAAAAAAAGAAAGAATCACTGTGGCTGTGTGTACAAATGCTGTAGGTACGCACAAACTTCCTCTTTTTGTAATTGGAAAATCAGCAAAACTCGGAGCATTCAAGAATTTAAATTTAGCTGCTCTGCCAGTTTACTACAAAGCTCAAAAGTCTGCTTGGATAGACTTAGCTTAAAGAGTGTTTTTTTACAGGATTTCTTCCAAAAGTTGGGTTCGGTTGTTTTACCTCTGAGCGGCACTTTTTTGCACACTATGGGCTAAATGGCCAGGTCACATGGACCCCGAAGGCTCAGAGAAGGTTGGGGGAGGGGACCCACCGGAACAGCTGTTGGGAGACAGATGGTAGCCTCTCGTCAAGGCCATCCAGCGTGTTCTTTAACGTGCACAGGGTATGGCTCTCCCGCACACGGGACCACGGCTTAACGTCTCATCTGACGGATGGCGGCCTTTCCAAGCCCATCGGTGTCCCCTACTGACCGTGGGCAGGGCGGGGAATTTTGCGGAGATAAATCTCAACGCCTACCCAGCTGGGACTCGAATCTGGGAACTGCAGATTACGAGCCTGGCGCGCTACCGACTGAGCCACCCCCGCCCCTTGTTCCAAAAGTGAAAAAAAAAGAAAAAAAACACTCGACAAGTCTTAAAATGGCTGTAAAAAGCTCTATTCATTCTCGACAATGCTCTAACACACCCAAACGAACTCATTTCTGACAACATAAAAGCCATGTTTTTGTCACCTAATGTAACATCTTTAGTGGAACCAATGGATCAAGGCGCGCTTGTAAGTTTAAAAAGGTGATACAGGGGAAAGCTTCTTTCAGAAATTCTACAGCGAGACGAAAATGACGGAATAGGAATTTTAAATGCTTTGAAAATAATAAATATCAAGTATGTGATCTACATGTTGGCAAGAGCTTTTGAAGAAATGCCTCGTACAACGTTTGTGAAGTCATGGAGAAAACTTTGGCCCAAAGTTGAAAACTGTGTAGAAAGTACCAAAGACGACAACACGAAAATATCGAATGAAGCTGCGCCTGCCGACGATATGACGGATAATGGCAATATTTCGCTACTTAATGACTTTAAACTGTTGCCTGGATGTGTCACACTTGAAGAAGATGACATTGAACAATGGTTAAAAGGTGATGAACAGATGGAAAATGAAACACTGAATGATGACGAAATTATCAATGCAGTCTGCCAAGAAGGGAACGGAGAAGAAGCGAAGAATGAGGAAGAAGGAAAAGAAGGGAATTTTTTTGAAGGAAAAGAAGATTTTGATGTTGCAGTAAGATACATTGAACAACAACAGGCCTCATCTGCGACTGATGTGATGTTTATTAAAAAAAAGGCAAGACTTTGCAGGTAAAAAAGTTTCAAAGAAGCAAAACAAAATCACGGACTTTTTCAAGTGAGTGTGAGTAAATTGCTAATATCGTACAACAAATTATTCATTAAAATACAGTACAGTTAGTATATTTGTCATTTGCCGTTTTTATTTATTTTCTGACACAATTTTCGGATTAACCGGTCTTTTGTTCATCCAGCCAGGGGTCCGGTCCCGTAAGGGCCGGATAAGAGGGAATCTACTGTATAAAAAAAATGACTTGGCAAGTGATACTACCTCGAAATTTACACGTTGTTGGTAAAAGAAAACAAGAAAAAGAAAGTTAACCTATTTTGGCATAAAAATGAAAACGTGTCTACCTATCCTCTTGTGTCACCAATTTCCGCTGCTGGGGTCGACTTTTCAACCATCAGGTTTCTGGTAACCGCTGGGCCGGATTAATGTCCCTGTAAACCTTAGGCATTTTCTTTCTTAGGCCCTTTGGCGGATTCATTTTTATACGTATGTCGATTTCAATGGTTAGATGGATGATCAGAATTTTCTTTATTTTTCTCGGATAGCAAAGTGGTTAATGTAACAGGCCTCAGCAGCTGAACTGATCACTATTTCTCCAAGAAGAGATATGTGTTACGGTTTTTATCACGCAAAGGAAGAAAACATGATTTAATGCATTTTTCATGAGCCCTTTAATTTTCGTAGGTCCTAGGCAGAGTGCCAACACTACCTGTTGAATAATGCAACCCAGAGTTACACTAAAATCATGTGTAACTTAAGGGCAACTTACACACAGGACAAACTTCACACTACTGCAACAGATGCAAAGTAATTACCCACCATATGAACTTTCCAAATTTTTAAATTAAGCATACTTTAATGAAGTGGATTAAGAAGTGATGGATGTTAGAGTTGCTTAGGACTTTGACTGACATAACAGTTTGATAACTAAATTATGGTTCCATGAGACATACACTAGTGAATGAATTTTCTATAATAGAGAAGTAAGAGACTCATCGGATTAATGTGAGGTATTGACACTTATTGGGATCGTTGCAAGTATTGACCACTGACAATAAGTAAGGTGATAAATGAACTGAAATGCAACGAAAGCACTCTCAAGTTTCTGAATCTAAACGTCAAACTCAAAAATTAGAGAAAAATTTGTCTCGAGTCAGATGAGATGCGAATTTTACCAGGTGGTCGTGGGTTACTATTCCATCCGGTTCAAGACAATATTTTCTCCAACTTTGAGTTTCATGTTTAAAAGTGATTTTTTTTTAAATTCCAATCGAGTCAACTTCACTTTTTTATTACCTGATATATAATTGCTAAAAAATAATTTTTCATTTTAATATACGCTATAATACCAAAATAACAGAAAATTTCCATATTATGCTAACGTGTTATCGAACTTCGAAGCACAATATTTTCTAAAACAATGTCTCCTAGACTGTGGTATCTGAACCCCAAGGGGTCTGCGAGGTAATTTTAGTATTTCAAATAACTCTTTAAGAAGCATCAGAAGAAATTGTACGTTTAACGCGATTGCATAACGGAGTTTTGTTTCGTTTGGCTAGAATTATGTTAAGTATGACAACATCTCAGGCTGATGTCCAACTAATTGCCTGTTGATAATATAACATTTCTAACGTAACGAATTTCTTCTCTCGGGTATTTAAATACAAGCTGCAAAACAGCCGAAAAACGAACAGCAGATAAAGAAAAGCTACAATCCATTCTCAAAACTTTTAAGAAATCCTTGTTGCTAGGATCTATATTTTAGTTCAACAAAAAAAAAAAATACCAGGTGACGATGTAAAGAGGATCCGCAGAAAGAGTGAGACTTCGTAGGGGATCGGTGTTGGCAGGAAGGTTCGGAAATGTTTCTGAAATATACATCTAATGGAAGAATGTCACTGAAGTGGTAAGCCAGATGGTAGCTTTGCATCAAAGCTATCAAGGGTGTTCTTTAACATCCACTGAGTATGATTCTCCTGCACAGGAGGCACTGGCCTCCTCACAGACCCCTTAACGTCCCAATCGAACGTCCCATCCCCTTTCTATCGAGAGCAGGGGAGGAGGTAGCGGACATACTACCTAGACGTTGATCCAGGTGGATTCGAATGTGAGATATGTAGTTTACAAATCTGTCACGCTACTGACTGAGCCCCCTCCCCATCCTCTTGAACCCCACGTACATTAGTTCTTCAGTACAGTAGAAAAAAAAAGTAGCCATAGTAATCCTGATTAGTAGAAAGAGTCGGCAACCTGTTTTGAGCAGCATGTTTTGTATTGACAGACTACTTTTCTTTGGCCATGTTGCCCGTATGCGTAGCTATAGATTAGGAAATAAGGTGATGAGCAGTGTGCTTAAATACCACAGTAAAATTGGGAGACTTGGAAATATATAAAGTCTGGTTGGACTTCGTAGACCGCCAGAACTTGTATGTATGTATGTATGTATGTATATATGTGTGTATGTATGTATGTATGTATGTATGTATGTTTGTATGTACGTATGTTTTTATTATTATACATTGCGATAATAAAATATTAGACAATTTTCATATTATGGCAATGGGAATCGCCAAGAAATTATATTCTTAAAAGGCCTTTCCGTAGTATCCAGCAAAGATCAGTGACATGTTCCTCTTATTTTCCACTAATCCATCTTTAAACTTCGTCTGCTGGAAAAGAAAAATCGCAGATAGAGAATCTGGTTTAGAGACAATTGCGTAATGAGCAGTGTGGATTCAAAAGTGATAGCGAATATACTGATCATATGTTTTCACTTAGACACATTCTTGATAAATATTTAGTTTCAGACGACCAGAGAGATTTGGTTATTTGCTTTGTAAATTTCAAAAAGGTTCAATAAATTTCAATAATGACTCTGTTGATCGTCATTATTTGTGATTAATCGTGAGATCATATGGCATACCTGACGAGTTAGTTAACATAAGGAAAGCTCTCTATAATAACACCAAGTCATGTGTGAGAGTTGGTATAGCTTTTAGCAATTAATTTAGCATTGCCGTGTGTTTGACAAGGGTGCATTGTGTCTCCTTTCTTCTTTAGTTTGGTTATTAATTATGCTATGCGAAATTCACTGTAAGGGGAAGATTTGGGGCTTAAATGGTCTAGAAATTTGAAAATGTCTGATTTAGATTATGCTGATGATTTAACCTTTTTGGCAAATAATGTTGATGAGATGAACTCTTTCATTCGAGCTGTTGATGAGATTGGTAGTAAGGTGATAAACAAAGAGAAAGCTAAAGCAATGAAAATTGGTCAGGTAGGTGAAGGCCAGTTAATTTGAATGGTTGCAGCCTTGAGCAGGTGTCTCCACTTAATTATCTTGGGAGCCATTTAATAGATACTGGTGATGTGCGACATGAGATAAACCAAAGAATAGGGACTGCTGCTGGGACTTTTAGGAATCTAGGAAGAGTGTGGAGAAATAGGCGCATACACCTAATACTAAAATTATACTGTATAATAGTTTGGTTATTTCTAGGGTTAGCTGTTGTAGTGAAACTTGGACCCTATGTAAACAAGACAGCAGGAAACCCGATGCGTTTGATTCTAAATGCTTACGCAATATATTGGGCATTGGTTCAACGTTGTAAGTAATGATGAGGTTAGGCAGAAGAGTCTGTAAACTCCTTTGAGCAACATATTTTGCAGAGAGAGACTCTATTGGTTTGGTCGTATTGCCCATATGGATAACTATATATTAACGAATAGGGTTATGAATAGTACACCTGAAGGCCTCAGAAAGAGGGGGAGACCTAGGATGCAGTGGGCAGACAATGCCAGACTGGAATCATTAAAATTGGTCTGCAGTGGCCAGATGCAGCAGATGTACAGTCACTCAAAAAGTATTCGAACACTATGGTTGATTACAGAATTCAGAAAAAATATCTGGCAACTATTTTTTTTAAATTAGTGATCTGGCAACCTTCGTGTACAGTACAGAAAGATTGCCAGATCACTAATTCCCAGATCATTGCCAGATCACCAATCACTAATTTCTTCCATATTGGAAACTGAAGAATCTAAATGTTCTTCCTCCAGGACCGAAAAACGTCTTGGAGGCGTAGGTAGAATCGTTAGTAGGAGACAAGGCTCTCTTGTGCCCTTTTTTAGTTTTTTTGTCATTACCCTTCCCTTTGGGTTTTTTGACAGTATCAGAAATACTATGAATTAAATCTAATCCATGTTTTGGGGCAAAGGTTAAATCCTGAATGGCTTCCAAACCGTTGATTTGAGAAGAGCAATGTTCAGTACATACAAGCTCATTGATGTCTTTCTCAATGTAAAATCTTTCCAAAATTGCATCATTAAATTTGACGCGATCATCTGGTAAAATGGAGTGAATGTCAGTAGTAGAGTCCCATTATACGGTACCCCTTTTGCACAGTGCTTCCTCCTATGACGTCACCGGCCACGCGATATGACGTCACCGGCCACGCCCCCTATTAATATTTATAACTGACCACGTCCTCTTATTAATATTAGTAATTCATAATTAATAATTCATATTTCATAATCAATAATTAATAAAGACCCCTTGGTTGACCTGTATTTTTTAATTCCCCCTCATTAAAAAAACCCTCCTTATCAAAAGTTCCGCTCCCCTTTATTAAAAACCCGTGGCGCCATTTAGTGTATATCATGAGTATTATACTTTAGAAAAGCCCTCTATTTTAGCCATAATTTTTCCAATGTTTTGACTCCCCCTCATTAAGAAAATCCCTTATCGAAAGTTCCACCCCCTTATTAAAAACCCTATCAAAACTGCACCCTGGTTGACCAACCATTATTTTCTAAACCCCACCCCCCGACTTTAAAGACCCCCTGGTTGACCCACCTGTATTATTTAATTCCCCCCCTCATTAAAGAAACCCTTATGAAAAGTTCCGCCCCCCTATATTAAACACCCCTCACCGATCACAAACTCCCGAATAAGTTCCTTGGTTTCTACCCTCATCTGAAATTTACCAAGTCCAACTGAACTTTCGGTGGCAAAGTTAAAGGTATCCTAAAATATATACTAAAATAGAAGTCAGTTTAAAGAAATAGAACAAATTTACATAAATATATGTAAAATATTCGAATATTCCGAACGCAAAAACTCAGTTACAAGAGTAAGAAACCGGTACAAACCGGAATTTGAAAAGAACGGATTTCCGTAAAATACCAAAAATCTATCCAAAAACAATCAAAACTTTTAATTTTTAAAACTAAGTATAGAAATACCAAATTAAAAATGTACAACTATAAATTTAGTATGGAACGAACGGTAAAGAGTGAAAAGCTAGTCTACCAGTAGCGACTGGAAACGCAGCTAAGACTAAAGAATTAGATAAACTAGGAATCTTAAATAAACTTTGAACTTAAACAAACTAAAAACTTAAACAAACTAGTGGACCTAAACAGAGGTTTCAACGCAGGTTTGTTTACCTGTACAGTAGAAAAAATATATTTCCAAGTCGTGAGTTAGTTCTGAATGAGAACCTTAAAAGAGAAAACGTCACTAATATCGCAGCGTTACTTCTATTATGAGAAATATGAACACTATAAAATAAAAAAATACCCCCTCAAGCAGCTGCTTGCCACAGAGGTCTGACAGGAGCCTGTCAGTTTATATGCCACAGTAGAAGGTCTGTGAGGATTGCAGGACCTCAGCAGAAAACACGAATATCATGCCTTCCCCGGGGCTCGAACCCAGGTCCCGTAGATCAGTAGCCAAGCGCACTGACCACTCGGCCATGTGGAACAGATATTTTACTTTTTTTCTTATTTAACTAATTAATTACATACCACTGGAAATAGCAATAGATAGATACTTTGTAGAATGAGATGATTAATTGTGACGCACTAGTTCGAACAACAGAGATTTTAAGAAGTTCCGGTCGACGGTTCTGTTGCATAACAGAATCAATCTGTTTAGAACTCTCCTGATGACGCGCGAAATTTAACATTTTGTAAATGTTTTTGTGAGTAGCGGAATACGCAATCTGTAGCTGAAATATATTTTATTGATATTAGTTAAGAAGTTGATTGACAGCATTTGTAATTAGAGAAGCCGTTTCATAGGTATGTAAACATTTTATATCTCACATAATTTTAAAACAAATCCCAATATTTTTTACTCCAAAACACAAAACTTGCTTCAGTTGCATAATGTTTATTTGGGACTCGCATTCAGTTTACTATTTAGTTCTGGTAGAGCTAATGTTGCGTTCACTTAGTCTCATACGGTGTACAATTTCAGAATTCATACAGCTCTTATTACGTAGAAAGATATTTCATAAATAGAATATTAGTTGATTTTAAGTTTTATTAAAAAGTAATATTTCAAAAGGCAGCGATATAATTATTATACTACTGTTATTATATAAGAAATAAATTGACTTTGCAAAGGTTAAGTCATCATCTTATTCCCAATGATTTGTAAGTAATTATAGACACGTGGTTTCGTTTTCGAAATAACTAAAATCGAAACAAGATAATTTTGTTTTTGATTCTAATTCTTTAAAGTTGGGCTTACAAAATGTTGCTCTTAATTTCACTCTCCCAATATTATTAAATAAAAGTCATACATTAATATCCAGTTTATTTCTTGTGCATATGAGGTTGTTCATTGCGAGTCTTGTTAAACTGATTGAATCCATTTACTTCCAAAAAGATCTCTTAAATGACAGAAGCATTTTTATTTCTAGTCGTAGACGTCTAGTTCAAGAAGTGGATATGAAGAGAATTGTAGAAAGAAAGATTCGAAACTTAAGCAGAATGCTTTATTTTAAAGCAATTAGGGAGGCGATGGATGAAATAATGACTCAGGTGAGTGCTACATTCAAAACATTACACAAAACTAATTTTAACAATTTTATTTCAAGTTAATTTTTTTGAAATTCAATTAAATTTTATTATACCAAATTTTAAGGCCTCACTCTCTTTCAAAAACATCCTATCAAATAATCAAAAGATATATTTTAGCACTCAAGTGAGTATATAGGAACCATTTTTTTAATAAATAGTTGAAGGGGGAAACAACTGCAATGGATAACGAAAAATCTGAAGTAGCAAAATAGTTCTTTACACTTTATTTTGTGTGGGAATCTGACCTTTGATTAGGCAGCGAACACCTTTTCTGATTTTATCTGATGAAAACCTTTTTCTTATTACGATACTACACAAAACAAGGGGCAGGAAATTAATGAAGACAAAAACCAGATGCTCCGCTAAATATGATATTTATAATGATCATAGCACTACATCTATCGGGATAATGCCATAATCTCCACTACCTACGCCGAGGGCAAGACAACACCATATAGATGCAGCTCGCCCCACGACTACCTATGGCGAACAGTCCTATAGAAGGAAAGTTCATCCATCGGTCAAAACCTAAATTTAATCTGTTCCCTGGTTAGCCACAAACAAAGATATATAGATCAAAGTTGATTCGGCTCCCGGGGTGGAGACTCTTAATTTGGCTTTTCCATCGATAAGCCTGTCAACCGGGGATCACACTCCCATTCGCAAGCCCTCACCTTCGTCCTCTCCATCAGAGTCACGAACCCGCGGTCTCCAGCAGCAATCTGCCGACCCGAAACTTCACCGAGGCTGCACTGATGAGCCCGCTTTACCAGGTTCCCCAAGCCCAGTCAACAGAACCCTCGGTCACAGCCCCTCCATTGGGGCTGCAACCCGGAACTTCTCGGGGGACAAGCCGATGAGCCCGCTTGACTAGCGACTCCCAGTCATCAGGGCCTTCAACAGGCCCCTCCATCAGAGGCCACAAGCTCTCATGCAAACCAGGGACCAACGGGCCAGAACCCTAGTTCACAAAGGCACCGTAGGCCACCCACCACGTCAAGGTGGTCCCCTATCGGGGGAGGAACAAGGGGCAGGAATTAACTCAGTCAGCGTGTTTGAATCATAACCTGATGATCCCAGGTTTGAGTCCCCACTGTGCTCGAATTAAGATTTTTTTCGCAAAGCCTCGCTATGCCTTCAGTGAGTAAAAGAACAGCGATGACTTTGTAAAGGATGTCGTCCGTCAATGCGACATTAAGCTGTGATCCGTGTGCAGGAAGCCATAATCTTCTCATGTTAAAGAGTTCGCCGAATGACCTTGACGAGAGGTTCCATCTGTCTCCTAACTGTTGAAGTGGAAACCATTACGATATTATGTTCAAAAATCCCGCTCAAAGGTGAAATGACTCAATTTACAACATGCGTAAACCATTTCAATAAATCATTCACACCGAAGAAATAGTGATAAACAAATTGTAAAAAAGATAAATTTACGTTATTATTCTTTGATCATAGTACAAGTAAATTTTATCATTACAGGTGACCCGCAAAGCTTAAAGTTTATCTGCAGGATATAGAATAATTACATCTATTATTTGTTACGATAGTATGATTAGCCTTCTTTCGTGATCATTACAAAGCGTTTTCATTTGCATTTTCAGGAAACTGCACGAGAACAGGAATCTTCAGTGAGCAAAGAGGCTTTGAATAGCCCTGATGTAAAGGAAGTAAAGGACTCGAATAGAGCCAAAGTAAGGAAGTCAAATATAGTTTCTATAGTATATTTTTATGGGGGATTTACGCAATATTAAGAATATTGACAATGCTCAATAATTAATTTAATCTATATATTAACATCAAAGGTAAATTAGGCAGAAGAGTTTTTTTACTAATGGATAACGTATCGATTTCTGCTTGCCTTTCTTTTTAGTCCTATCTTGGTATTAAATTATTTGAAATATATCCCATCCCATTTATGAAGTTTTTAAGAGATACCTTATCATCTCGATATTATTAGATGTTTTAATTCTTTCCTCAAAAACGACAGTGAGGAAGTTTGATTTTGGATACCTATATTTTATCTGTCTTTTCTATCAGTTTTAGAATTGTTAAAAGAATGAATTGGCCTCATAATTTGCTTGAAGTCATTGAAAGTTAAAATATATTGTAAGGAAAACCAGCTATTTTAAGATCGCCATTACTAATATAACAGCTGCAGAAATGAGTTTGTGTAAAATTAGTGTCAGGCGCGGATCTAGAAAAAAAATAGAGGGGGAGGCAAGTGACGCAATCGAGTCAGAAAAACAAAATAAAGGGGATTGGAATTCCATTGCAATCTAGCATGTTATCCATCGTTTTACAGTACTTTAAACCATTTGTTGAAAAACACGGAAAAAAAATGTTTAATAATTTTTTGCCTTTATTACCATTACTGGTATTTGGAAAGGGGGAGGGCCATAGCTCATTGCCATCCCCCCTGAATCCCCCCTTGTGCTGCAGATTTTTTTTCTCCTCTGAATATGAAATTCAGTGTCTCAAGAGAAACAAAACACCTTTATTTATCTCTCTTCATCATTTCTTTAGGATTACGTTTTGTGTTAACTGAGCGAGAGTTCCTTTGTATATGATTTTTCTATATTTGATAAAAGAATGGTTACAGGTTGCAATTCCGAACTCTGTGTAGTAATAGAGTTTGAGAACTTCTAAAATTTATTTATTATGGATTGAAAGCATAGGTATTTGTTAAAATATTTATGTGATTACGTTCCAAACTTCAATTTGTAATTTTTCTTCGTTATTAAACACATTGCTCGTTAGTGAAATTGCTCTCACCAGAAGGAATGGCCGGAATTTTGCGAAACTCTTCACAGACAAGGATGATATTTGTATCACATGATCTTATTTACATCTGAATGCAATGAACTGAACGAAAGGGTTAAAGTAAAATGCACCTAATATAATATGTACTGAAATCATTTTATTTGTGATACATTCAGCAGCACATTGCTGCATTGATGTGTAAAGATTTCTGACGTTGTCCTGAGGAATATCTCACCACCCACGTAGCATGTGGTGTGGGCCAGTTGAGAGTGAGCTTGCAGAGAAAGTCCGATCATGTCGCAAACATGCTCGAAGGGAGGGGGAAATGATTGGCCACGGAATAGTCTGGAATTGTCCTTGTAGACAACATCCTGGACAGGAGTAGTGTTTTCATGCTGGCAGATGTCATTAGAGCTAATCGCTTGAATTAATAGACTGCTGGCCGTAGGCATCGACATATCAACCAGAAATTCATATTATCTCTTACAACTACCAGAAGTGATCTGTTTTTGTAACTGATGGCTAACGTAATCATTTGCATAAAACTTTTACAACAGATTATTTACATAGTAACCTCTGCTATTACATGTTGATTTACGTGTAAAGTCGACCGTACCTGCTGGGTTGGACAATTTTATCTTTCATCAGTGTACTTTCGGAGTTCCATTTTCCAATTCATATTATCTCTTACAACTACCAGAAGTGATCTGTTTTTGTAACTGATGGCTAACGTAATCATTTGCATAAAACTTTTACAACAGATTATTTACATAGTAACCTCTGCTATTACATGTTGATTTACGTGTAAAGTCGACCGTACCTGCTGGGTTGGACAATTTTATCTTTCATCAGTGTACTTTCGGAGTTCCATTTTCCATTTAAAATTTAATACCAAGCTGTTGATTTTGATTTGCCTAAAGTGATGTTAACAAATGAAATGGTTAATGTTAAGATGAAATTGTACTAAATATTTGGTGACAGTTATTCGTCACGAATTGTACCCGAACATGCTCCGGCACATTTGTGCCGCTGCTTATAATAATTTCATTCATCCTCATAATTATATATCATTATTACTGAATTCATTAAGTGTTTATTTACATTCACATGCCCAGAGATAAACATCATAACATTGGATTGGATTGTTTTACCTCTGAGCGGCACTTTTTTGCACACCATGGGCTAAATGGCCAGGCCACAAGGACCCCGAAGGCTCAGAGAAGGTTGAGGGAGGGGACCCACTGGAACAGCTGTTGGGAGACAGATGGTAGTCTCCCGTCAAGGCCATCCAGCGTGTTCTTTAACGTGCACAGGGTACGGCTCTCCCGCACACGGGGCCACGGCTTAACGTCCCATCCGACGGACGGCGGCCTTTCCAAGCCCATCGGTGTCCCCTACTGACCGTGGGCAGGGTGGGGAAATTTTGCGAAGATAAATCTCAACGCTGACCCAGCTGGGACTCGAACCTGGGAACTACAGATTACGAGCCTGGTGCGCTGCCGACTGAGCCACGCCCACCCTACAGTTTTCTAATGTGTTTGCTTTCTATACTTTATGAACCCCCCCCCCCAACCTTCACGCGATATGCGTTTATTTGAAGGTCGTGGCTTGTCTTAAACAGCATGTTGTTCCCAAATTGTAGTCACCATCGCATGCGTAGGTATTTTCTCCACATTCTCTGCCGCTCTAGAGAAAGGGAAACAGATGGGCTTGAAAAGGATGCCTTCGGTCGGATGGGATGTTAAACCGTGTCCCCGTGTGCAGGAGAGCCAACTCTGTGCACGTTAAAGAACACGCAGAATGGCCCTGGAGGATGCTTCCACCTATCTGCTAACAGATATCCAATGACTCCATTTCCTTTGCCAACACTTTAGGGATCATTGTGACCTGGCCACTCGGTGATAAAACGTTCTAACCCAAAACAACTGGACGTTTTCCTTTAAGATGCTATTTGTTAGCAACTGAGCTCTGTGACGGGATATTTCGAAACAACTTTATTTCGGACAAATTGAATTCCTTAGTGAAGTCATTACACAGCTCGATTTTTCGTAATTCTCGTTTAATATTTAAAAAGTTACAAAACCTGAAATATTTAATATTCAATCAAGATCATAGACATCGAAGACAATCCAGTTGGGTTGTTTTACCTCTGAGCGGCACTTTTTTGCACACCATGGGCTAAATGGCCAGGTCACATGGACCCCGAAGGCTCAGAGAAGGTTGGGGGAGGGGACCCACTGGAACAGCTGTTGGGAGACAGATGGTAGCCTCCCGTCAAGGCCATCCAGCGTGTTCTTTAACGTGCACAGGGTATGGCTCTCCCGCACACGGGGCCACGGCTTAACGTCCCATCCGACGGACGGCGGCCTTTCCAAGCCCATCGGTGTCCCCTACTGACCGTGGGCAGGGCGGGGAATTTTGCGGAGATAAATCTCAACGCTGACCCAGCTGGGACTCGAACCTGGGAACTACAGATTACGAGCCTGGCACGCTACCGACTGAGCCACCCCCGCCCCAGACAATCCAGTGAGTGACTGATTAAGCTACGAACAACAACTGAATTGACGAGTTTTAATTGATAGTGGGTAGATTATGCTGATTGGAATAATGCAAAGCAGATACGAAGATTATGATACAGCCTATAGATGAGAGAACGCTCACCACTTTCAACTAATGATGACGTATTTGAGTGAACTGTTCTTTCGATAAAATGATGAAAGCGTTTTATTAGTACTGCGCCAGATTCTCACGCCTGAGTTTCACAGATTCCAGTCACAACCATACCAACCTTAATGTTACATTAGTTTGTCCCTGGTCTACCGTGAATGCGAAAGTAGGCATAATTGCCTTCCGAATTTTATGTAACTGATGAAAGCGTTCTGTTAGTACTGCACCAGAATTTTACACATTCCAATCTCAACCGTACCAACTTTAAGGTTTAATCAATTAGTCCCTGGTCCTCCGTCAACGAGAGAGTATCGTAGGTTTCATTGACCTTACGAACATCCTATGGCCGAGTGGTAAGCATGATTGGCTACTGATCAAAGGGACCTGGGTTCGAGCCCCTGTAAGACACGATTGCTTGTGTTGTTTTTCTGCTGAGGTCTCGCTGTCCTCGCAGACCTCCTACGATGGCTCCTGTCAGACCTCTGTGGCAAGCAGCTGCTTGAGGGGATATTTATTTCAATTTTTTTTATTAAATCTTAAAGAATAAATTTAAAAAAATGCTCTACCTGAAAACTACAATTATTTTGCCCGTGATCCTCTACCTCCAACTCTTCAATAGACAGGCGAGCGAAGGGGTCGACTTCGGCTTCAGTTTTGGCTGGCGTTTTGGTCGGATATTTCACGACCTTTATTCATGCAGTCAGCGAAGCAGGAGTGTACGAGGATGCTCTGTGAGGGGATGCAGTGGGAGACTGCACGAGAGCAGAAAATAGAGATGGCCTTTACATCACTATGTTCAAGAATATGTTGCTTCTTCTTGCAGTGGAGTTCTTTCAACAACTCTTTTGTCGGAAAGAGACATATGTTCACTTCTCGAGTGAACCTTAAACTCCTTTCCATCAAAGGATCGTACTCCTGCACCTTATCAGTTGGCTGTTTTACGAGTTGAAAGACTTCGCTGAACTTATGCCTGTCCGATCTCTTCTAATAATTCTTGCTGATCTTTTCCTGTTAACTCGTCGCCATTCAGAAATTCTTCAATATCGTCCTTCGTCATGTCGATGAGCTCTTTACCTACCTGCCTGAGAAACAACGTTAACAATCGTTTCGCGGATTAATCGCGCATTAGAGGGTTCCCGTGCTCTCAGTTCGCGTACTTTGCGACACATCTGTATTCGATGAACCTAAACCCGTGATATCATAAGAAACCAAAATAACATGCAAGAGTAATTTTTCAGTTTGTCTGTTTAAAATTCCAAAACAAACTATAATGTTCAAGTTTTAGTTCCCGGAATCGTATAAAGTATTTTAAAACAACAGCAAAGGAAATATCAATTACCTGACTGAAATTCAGCTTAGAATACAGGGACGTACCCAGGAAGGGATCACTGGTCGCCACTAAAAATCGATCGTTTTATGAGAAATCTTATTCTACCTGCTTTGAAATCCAAAGCAGTTGTCTTTGTATAATTTTAGCCTCATGGCATATTCCCGACGCTAAATTAGGTTTAACAAATAATTATAAAACTTTATTCCATATAGAAATGTAGAATATCATTTTAATCTTTCCTGTGTGGTGGAATATTTTAGTAACTGGAAAACTACTCATGTTTTATTCTCAGAACACCCCTTGCGAGGTTAAATTCTCGAACCATCCCTTAAACTAAATTCTCGGACCTCCCCCACCCTCCTCTGAACTAAATTCTGGGTACGTGTCTATTACAATACTTAAAATACTTAATGTTTATTTGCACTTACTTTTCCAATGAAAAGTCATTGCTGTCATAACTAATTTTCCATTCGACGGGAATGAATGTTGTAAGTATCGAAATGCTCATTTCCTGGAAGTTGTTTAGGGATGTTAAGCGAACATGACTCTTAGAGCAGCGCCCCCTCGATATCATCAGATAATGCTTAGCAATGCATTTCTCAATACCTTTGTCTGTCTGTTCGAAGCTTCAAAATGGATCGCATTCTCAAAAGCCTCATTTCAGCTTTGGAGTGATTGTGACTGGCTATAACAAAAAGAAACACTGATGATTGACTCCAACGAAACGATTAAGAAAGTTTATGCTGATGATTCCAATGTAGAGTGTTACACACATTGCCTCGTCAAACTTTTATGGCCCACTACTTCGTCGTATGTATCAGGCTACAGTCCATGAAAAGGAAATTTTCTAATTCTCTGTGCATATTTCTTGTTGAGATGGGATTTTAAGTACTACAAGCGGTCATCTCTCTCGTCCTGATAAACTGTAGCATCTCTAATAGCATATCCAACAAACGCCTGTCTGTCAGGCCTTTTTTTATTCCTGCATTTTGTCACGATTGGCAGACGTTTCTTTAGATCAGGCATGTCAAACACGCAACCAACCGGGAACTGTTCTGCGGCCCACCAAGATTGATAAACAATATAAAAATAAATAATAAATACCCCCTCAAGCAGCTGCTTGCTACAAGAGGTCTGACAGGAACCAGTCAGTTTATATGCCATAGTAGAAGGTCTGAGAGGATGGCAGGACCTCTGCAGAAAAACGACACATACATCCATGCCTTACCCGGGGCTCGAACCCAGGTCCCTTAGATCAGTAGCCAAGCGCGCTAACCACTCGGCCATGGGACAATACATTTATTTAACTTTTAACAACACTGGATTCTTTAATTAAAATTATAAGTACATACACGGTACATAATGAAATAAACGTATTTAAGAAAACATTTCCATTTATATATAAGGGAAAAAAAGCTATGCTTCATCTTTATTTCCATTTTTTTTTTGCGGCCCGCGATTCAATATATAATACTTAATATGGCCCTCGGTGGTTAACGAGTTTGACACGCCTGCTTTCGATCATTGCCATTCTCCATACACTAGGGATATGGTGCCAGTGATTTTCAATTAAGTTCCATCACCTCTGTCACAGATCATCGGTCTCCAAAGATGAATCTCTTTTCGAAGTCAATCGACCAGCCTTTTTATCCACATCGCATTTGACTTTGCTTTTCACCATGCTTTTACGACTTTTAATGACTCCGTAGTGACGTAGAAGTAAGAAATTTTCATAAAATGGCATGTTTCATGTACTTCGGAGCAGGATGTACAGTTCACAATAATTTGGATAGGCAAGAGTATCATTACAAAAGCTTTTGGGTTGTTTTACTGCTGAGCGGCACTTTTTTGCACACCATGGGCTAAATGGCTAGGTCACATGGACCCCGAAGGCTCAGAGAAGGTTGGGGGATGGGACCCACTGGAACAGCTGTTGAGAGACAGATGGTAGCATCCCGTCAAGGACCATCCAGCGTGTTCTTTAACGTGCACATGGTATGGCTCTCCCGTACACGGTGCCACGGCTTAACGTCCCATCCGACGGACGGCGGTCTTTACAATCCCATCTGTGTTCCCTACTGACCGTGGGCAGGGCGGGGAATTTTGCGGAGATAAATCTCAACGCTGACTCAGCTGGGACTCGAACCTGAGAACTACAGATTACGAGCCTGACGCGCCACCGATTGAGCCACCCCCTCGCCTCATTACAAAAGAGGTATAGTGAAAAGAATATAAGTCTAAATCTTAGTTTTTTGTATTACGGCAGTATATATCAATTTATTGTTTAACAAGTTGTGTATATATACCTAAAGTTTGCAATGTTTTCTAATTAAATGCTTCTTGACTTTTCAGAAGAGAGTGGCTTTCACCGGAACCACTGAAGTCCGTCTTTATGTAAGTTTATTTCGATGATTATTTTAAAATACTTTCGAAAATGATAGTGCTGCTAAAATTCTGAAGATCTTTAAGATCAGATTATTAGAGTAGAGAATTTTAGAACAATAGGGATCTTTAGAAGAGTAAATCAAGTATTCCCAAATTGTTGCATGCGGTAACCCAATTTCATTTCTATTAAATTTTCTTACTTTAAATATTAATAGAAATTTTATTTGTTATCCAGAAAATATTAACTATTAATGTTGAGAGTCTGAATTTTATTCACTCATTTTTTTAAAAGTAAAAGTTTGTGAACTCCTGATATTGCCATCTTAATAATTATATGAACAAAGATCCGTCAGCCAATGATAACGAAAAATATTTTTAAGAATTGAACTTTTAAAAATATAATATTGTTATTAATATAATTTTAATGTCTAAAGGTAAATGCAATAGTTTCACTTGATGTGATTAGAATGACCACTGCAATCACTTACAACTATGTTCCGTTTATAGGACGTATGGACTGCTCCAAAAAAGTCCTCCTTCCACGAATATAGTGAGTACCTATTTATACTGCTTTCGTTGTAATATCGTTTCGTCTTTGTCGATGTTTGTGATTGTTATTTTTGTCACCGTCGTTCATGTTTTAATCATACATTTTCCCCACCAACTTGGCTCAGTTGATTATTCTTTCGTATTTTAAATTTCCTTTGCTTTCTTTTAAATATCTTTTATAACTTCTAATAATTATTGTTGTATAATAACAAATGGTTGGATTGTTTTATCTCTGAGCGGCCCAATATGGGCTAAATGACCAGGCCACAAAGACCCGAGGGCTCGGAGTTGTTGTTGTTGTTTTACCTCTGAGCGGCACTTTTTTGCACACCATGGGCTAAATGGCCAGGTCACATGGACCCCGATGGCTCAGAGAAGGTTGGGGGAGGGGACCCACTGGAACAGCTGTTGGGAGACAGATGGTAGCCTCCCGTCAAGGCCATCCAGCGTGTTCTTTAACGTGCACAGGGTATGGCTCTCCCGCACACGGGGCCACGGCTTAACGTCCCATCCGACGGACGGCGGCCTTTCCAAGCCCATCGGTGTCCCCTACTGACCGTGGGCAGGGCGGGGAATTTTGCGGAGATAAATCTCAACGCTGACCCAGCTGGGACTCGAACCTGGGAACTACAGATTACGAGCCTGGCGCGCTACCGACTGAGCCACCCCCGCCCCGGGCTCGGAGTAAATTGGGGGGAAGGGACACACTGTACAGCTGTTGGGAGCCAGGTGGTAGCCTCCAGTCAAGGCCATCCAGCGTGTTTTTAACGTTCGTAGGGTCTGGCTCTCCCGCACACGGGGCCACGGCTAACGACGGACAAACGATGCCTTTACAAGCCCATCGGTATATGTGATGACCCTCCTGACCGAGGGTAGGGTGAGGAGTTTTGCAGAGATAAATCTCAAAGCTGGCCTAGACGGGACTCGACCCTGAGAACTGCACATTACGAGCCTGGAGCACTACCGACTGAGCCATCCCTGCCCCCTAGAATAACAGTGGCTTCTAAATGTAAATATATAGTCATTAATATGAATCCCAGTGTCGTATACACAAAATTTGGGGTAGGAGGTTAAAGGCAATTTTGTGCAGTAGTGAATAAATGTCTTTTTCTACACTTAGGGCTATGTTTATGGATGAAACAGATATTTATGTGACGTTCGGTCGATTAATCTCTTTTGCTTTGCTGAAGTATTTGTGCATTGAGATCTTGTCTCTACCACATATTATAGAACTTAAAATTCACATATTTTTTAACCTTTTATTAGAAGAAAACAGATCCGGATCTACGGAGGAGGGGGCATGATCCCCTTCCCCTGTAGCTTTGCCTTTGTGTGGCTTCTGGATCTGCCCCTGTGTGCTCGGTAGAAATTTCTAAACAAACGTGGCATGTTGCAGAAAATGGTTGGCCACCGTGGTTGCCATCATGATGCTCAAGATTATCTGTTTCTCCTCATCATACTTATATTGTTTCAAACAACATTGAGATTTGAATTTTGTCTTCAAACAAATTTAAGTAAAATTTCAATGGCGTATATTCTAAAGAATTTAAAAGAAAAAGTGAGAGCTGGTACATTTTTGCATATATAAATCTTGCGACGTCATAATTTCTCTTTTAACCGAGATCGATATCCAAAACTTGAACCCGAACTTATCTCTAATACAGACGTTAAAGTTATTAGAGAAAGAAAAATTATCATCATAATTTCCTTAAACACTGGTCAGCCGTAGCCAAAAATATTTATTAAAGAACTAATCCTGTTAACTTCTAAGATCTATAAAACAAAAACACGAAATTGTAGCCAGAAAATTTTCATCTTTCTTACAGCAGAAAAAATGAATGGACTTTAAAACTTTCTCTAGATATTCAGCCATGTTATGTACTAAATGAAACGGAATTTTATTTTGAATGACAATGAATATTAAAATAAAAATTAAACCAAGTTAGGCCTAATTTTTAACTGGCTTTAGATACTTAATGGGTTAAAGAAATGTGATTTTTATATATTTATTAACCAATTTGTTCTGGTTTCTCGAGTACTTCAGTTTTCTAAAATATGTATATAATAAATGATACTTACAAAGTTGCAATGCATTCGGCATTTAAATCATTAGTATCAACTCTCGTGACAACTTCTCTTATAGTGGAAGAGAACGGAAAGGAGGGAACGTAATTTGAAAATTCCCATGATTCCGTACTTCAGAAACTTTCATTTAACATTAGGCTCTGTAATAGTTTAAGCTTTTCCCGTTTCTAAGTTCTTTTCCTGGTTTATTGGAGACAAATCCCTACAATGTTTATGATGTAAAGTAACTAACTACACTGGCGGAAATTGAAAAAAAAGTACATCATAAACAATTGAAGTTTAATCTATGAGATTTATTTAGTAGAAACAACTTGTTGAGAAAGGATAGTGATCACACGTGTGAAGTGATTCAATGTTTATTATACATTTTCATGAGTATTACATTTTGCAGAAGGCACATTTTAATAAGGTGTTGAACCTCCTCGAGCAGCAATACAAGCTTCCAATCTGGCATGCAACGTGCAAATGCTGGATATCACGCTCGGGGATACCATCCCATGCGCTTTCAACTTCGACGCGCAATTCAGCGATGGTCGTTGCTTGCCATCGCTGAATTGGTCAGCGGAAGAGTCTTTGTCCGATCCAGTCCCAGATATGCTCGATTGGAGACAAGTCTGGAGAACGTGCTGGACAAGGGAGTTGATGGGGCGGAGTGTGGGCGGGCGTTATCCTGCTGGAATATCGCATTTGAGATTACACTGAAATATGGCAAGACGACCGGTTGTACGATGTGGCTGACGTACGTAATGCTACTCAGTGTACCCTGTACAAACACCAGCCACGTATGTGAGTGATAAGTAATCGCTCTCTATATCAAGATGCCCGGCATCGGCCCTGTGCGTCGCTGTGGATGCACGATGGACGAAGCCGCTCACCTCGTCGCCTTCGGATGCGTAAACCACCATCAGAGCTCCTAAGCAGAATCTGCTTTCATCACTGAAAACCACAGACTGCCATTCGTCCTTCCAGTGACCTCGTTCTTGACAGCACTGCAAACGTGCTCGACAGTGACGAGGTGACTTTGGGTTGGGTTGTTTTACCTCTGAGCGGCACTTTTTTGCACACCATGGGCTAAATGGCCAGGTCACATGGACCCCGAAGGCTTAGAGAAGGTTGGGGGAGGGACCCACTGGAACAGCTGTTGGGAGACAGATGGTAGCCTCCCGTCAAGGCCATCCAGCGTGTTCTTTAACGTGCACAAGGTATGGCTCTCCCGCACACGGAGCCACGGCTTAACGTCCCATCCGACGGACGGCGGCCTTTCCAAGCCCATCGGTGTCCTCTACTGACCGTGGGCAGGGCGGAGAATTTTGCGGAGATAAATCTCAACGCTGACCCAGCTGGGACTCGAACCTGGGAACTACAGATTACGAGCCTGGCTCGCTACCGACTGAGCCACCCCCGCCCCCAGACAAGGTGACAGTGGTAACCATGCCAGCGGCATGCATGCCTGTAGTCCTGCTCCCAAAAGACGATTACGTGTCGTTCTTGTTAGACTTGGTACGACAGAGAATAGATTTTGTGATGCCGTAGCTGTCCACTCTGCCACAACCTCCCTCCTGACGCACCGATCCTCTCGTGCGTCCATAACTCTGCGTTGCCCGGAACCACGTCTGCGAGAGTGCAAATGCTCTTCTGACCATCGACGCCACCATCATACCACTTCTGATACCCCTCGTCCAACGCGGTGTGCAATTTCACGAAAAGACCAACCTGCTTCTCTAAGACCCACTATATGACCTCGCTCAAACTGCGCTAATGAACAAACGTTGTGCGTCTGCGTCGTCCAGGCATGGTAGCTTCTTCAAAGGACACTGAACAACATGACACAAGACGAATCACTTCTTTCTTCACATCCTAGTCCTTAAATACGCGCTGCCGACATTTGCATGTTGTCGTCCTTAGTGACGTCATTACTTCATCAAATGACTTTTAATCCTGGCTCACTGTTTCTGCTGCCCTTAACTATTAAAATATTATATTATGACGTTCCTAAAGAAATACCTTCTGGGTGTTCATTTTTCAATTTCCGCCAGTGGATATGCAGAATTTGGTGGTCGTTTAGGAGGAATTACTCTCCCTGTTTTTGTGAGGGGGGGGGGGGGAAGGAAGAAAGTTTAAGGACTAAACATTTACGCTGTTCTTAGGTACTATAAGAGAAAACGGTATGTGGACTTACCTTTTATGAGGAAAGAAGTTTGGAGGTTAACCTACGATGAAAGTCTCAGTTGACAATCGTCCTCTTGCTCGTTGACCCATGTCATCTGCAATTTTTCATATGACTTTTATGCAGAATGAGCCGTTTCAGACGAAAATTGTAAGAGAGCAATTGAGTTTCGCCGTAGAACACTTATAAGAACGGGACGATCTGTTTGAATTCCTAAATTTCAAATATAGATATTTCTTATTCATATTTCGCAACCAATAAACATCGTAAAGTTGCATTTTCCTCTTTTTTTCAGACATCAAAATGGCAGAAGAGCCCGCCGAAAGGCGAGAGGTCAAACGGCGTAGCTATTTGCCTGCTACAGAGCCTACAGCACAGGCATGCTACAGTAGCTGGAAACCAAAAAGAACTTGGAGAAGCCGTTTGGCCCTTTGGATAGGAAACACATTCTGCAGCCTCTGCTGCCTCTGCTGCTTCTGCCGGCACTGCCAATGAGAATGCAGAAGATAGCCACTACAGGCGGGGATAACCACTACAAAAGGTATTTTTAACATTTGTTTTGTAGTTAAAATCGTTATTTTCCTAAATAGTGATTTAATCTTTTAAAGTAACTGAAATTGCATATTTATCGCATCGCAATTAGATTTTACACAGGTGTTTTACATTGTATTTTTAAATTCTATAAGCTTTTTTCCCTTGTAATGGGTAGAATTTAATGAACTGTATTTATGTTATCGTAGTTCATTCCCATACACGAGAAATCGGGATTTCCTTTTTTGCAGTCAAAGTGAAATCCTTATTTTCATAGCGCTGTATTTGGCTTTAAACACAGTGAAGTATTCCTTAAAAACAATGCAAAAACAATCGATATTTTACACGTTTGCTGAAACAAGGAAGTTTACATTTCGCCTTTTTAATAATGAGAGATTTAAAAGCACCTACCAATGTAATTTAAAATTACCCCAATGTAAGTTTGGCGATGCCCATAGAAGAAAGAGTTCAATTGGCGCGATATCAAAACTCGACCTTGAATGATTGGAAGAAGGTCGTATGGTTCGATGAATTTCGTTTTCTGTTGCGCCATATGGACGGCTGGTACAGTCGCTCAAAAATATTCGAACACTATGGTTGATTACAGAAAAACAGAAGGTTGCCAGATCACTTACTTCTAAAAAAATCGTTGCCAGATATTTTTTCTGAATTCTGTAGTCAACCATAGTGTTCGAAAATTTTTTTGAGCGACTGTACATGTGCATCGTTTACCCGAGGAAGTGTTGGCACCAGGATGCACCGTGGGACGAAAACAAGCCGGTGGAGGAAGTGTAATGTTTGGGCAATGTTTTGATGTTTGCTGGGAAACCCTAGTGATGTATTCTATCTGGGAAACCCTAGATGATGTTTGCTGGGAAACCCTAGTTCCAGTCATTCATGTGCAGGAAACTATGACATCTACCCCCTACCTAAATGTCATTGCAACCAATTACATCCTTTCATGGCAACAGTATAACCCTCTAGTAGTGCCTTCTTTCAACAGATAATGCGCCATGCCACACTGTCCGGATTGTTTGAAAATGGTTCGCGGAACATGAGGAAGACTTTCGGGTATTGCCCTGACCTCCAAATTCCCCAGACACCAATCGAGCATCTGTGGTTTGTGTTGGAACAGCACATCCGATCTGCGGCGGCTCAACCACGTAACTTACAAGAGTTAAAGGATTTGCTGGTAATGTGTTGGTATCAGATACCACAAGGCACCTTTAGAAATCTTGTAGCGTCCATGCCTCGCCGGGTAAGAGCTGTTTTTGCGGCACGTGGAGGACCAACATCATATTTGGCAGGTGTTCATAATGTTTTGACTCTTCGGCGTAAATAACAGGAATCTCATTCACTTTCATTTCATTTTTATATGCTTTCATTAAAATATCCAGAAGTTTTGCCAAGTTGGATTCATGCGACCAATGAGAGAACTGGGAGCCCTCTAACTTCAATAAGCTGTGTAGTGCTCATTTCACAAAGGCCAAGAGTATGGTGCCCATTATTAAAAGAGCATGCTCTTGTGTGTCTGTTGAAATATCACGGAACATTCACAAATATTTTGTATCAAGGAGAACTAATGTTGGATTTAAATGCAGTATTTCAAACAGTACAGTTTAGTAAAACGATCACCAGTATCAGTTAATTAATGAAATACAAAGGTAAAAAGGTATTAGCAGTATTTTCAACTGTGACTGCCCTGGTGGCCAACTACATAGTGTGCTCGTCTACTAATAAAAATGATCCTCTTTTCAAGCCCCTTACAAGGAATGGATATTTTCTTTCTTGTGTTGTCCTTCAGTTCATAAGTCTTCTCTATGATTATTAATCTGCTAACCTTTTGTAGATCTTTGTGGCAAGCAGCTGATTCAGAGATTATTTATTTATTGTTCAACACTTTTCTTAATATGAATTTGCAATCTCTTTTGCACATTCAGTAAATTCAGACTTTTAATTTGACGATTGGCATACCGTAATGATTAAAAAAAATTGCAACGTTAAATAAAAATAATTATACTCACTCAGGGCCGCATCAAGTGGGCGGGTGGGGGGTAAGAGGGTCATCCCCCCCTTGGAGATTGGTAATAGAGGAAAAAATTGTTACACCTCTTTACATATATTTCAAGCATTTTGCAAATTGTTTTTAAAGATCTCTAAAATGTAGGGGGAAATGTTATACTACATGAAAATAATCTCTTTTTTTTACAGGGTGTCCCGAGTCGCCGAGGCATTCCTCTCTATGAAGGAACAGTTTCGCTGTCGGCTTAGTGGCATCAATCAGTAATGACATTTAATGGAGCCGGTCCCTCTTTTTCCTTCCACATTAGCTGCCTATGTGTTGAGGGGTTTTCTCCTGGGTTAGAGAAAAACACTCTGACGTATCAGTAATGACATTTAATAGAGCCGGATCCCTCTTTTTCCTTCCACATTAGCTGCCTATGTGTCGAGGGGTTTTCTCCTGGGTTAGAGCAAAACACTCTGACATATCCGGATCCCTCTTTTTCCTTCCACATTACCTGCCTATGTGTCGAGGGGTTTTCTCCTGGGTTAGAGCAAAACACTGACATATCCGGATCCCTCTTTTTCCTTCCACATTACCTGCCTATGTGTCGAGGGGTTTTCTCCTGGGTTAGAGCAAAACACTCTGACATATCCGGATCCCTCTTTTTCCTTCCACATTACCTGCCTATGTGTGGAGGGGTTTTCTCCTGGGTTAGAGCAAAACACTCTGACATAGATGGTGCCTTGACGCGGCGTCAGAGCTTTTCACTAAACCATCCGGCAGATAACTGTTGCAGTGATAGCTGTAATCATAAAATAATTCTACTATGAGTGAGCATATAGTAGAAAGGAGACACCAACCTCAATTCTTCCCTAAATTATAGTATGGGGGGGAAAGGGACCGGAACTAAGAGGCTTTCGCCAAACTGAACAGTTCATTCTGCAAGAATCGTTACCTCGCCTTGGACCGGAAAACAACTTGGATAGACGACAGCGATCAGCGGCAGCTGTTGCAGAACATCACCTCGGTCGAAAGTTTGGGCGAGACTAGTTAAGCTTAGTTTTATTGCCTGTTTTGATTTTCTCTCAGTGCTATTGTGTATATGTATTATACGAGGAGGGCAATGAAAACGCTGGATCAGACCAGCGACGATGCAAACAAGGAAAAAAAGTTCATTTTTCCCATGAATTATGCAAGAATTTTCCATTTCGTTAGATTTAATATTAACTAAATGATGTCAAGAATTTACAGTACCTGTCTTTCCGAAACGAAAATGCAAATTATCTGTCTACACTTGAAGAGAATTGGAAGCGTCAACATTTATCGCAGCCTCGTTGGCTCTCGTGGTGTCGAGTTGGCTCGCGATGGTTCGAGTCCCAGGTATGGCATGGTCGTTTGTTCTGTCATATATGATGTGCTTTTACCTTATTTAACTGAAAATTGATTACTTATCTGCTTATCAATAACAAAAAAAAAATCTGTGTTCTAACATCGAGGCAAAACGCAAAACATTGGTTATAAGACCCAGCATCCAAAGTGAAGGGAAAAAAATATCTCCGAAAACTCCTCGCCCTGTCCTCTGTCAGGTAGTGAGGACACCGATGAGCTTGGAAAGGCTGCCGTCCTTCGGATGGGACGTTAAACCATGGTCTGTGTGCAGGTGAGCCATACCCTGTGCACATTATAGAACAAGCTGGCTGGCTTCATCCTATCCATCCCATCATCTCTTTGAGCCCTTGGGGTGGGTTGTTTTATATCTGAGAGGCACTTTTTTGCACACAATGGGCTAAATGGTCAGGTCACAAGGACCCAGAAGGCTTAGAGAGGGTTGGGAGAGGGAATCCACTGGAACAGCTGTAGCCTCCCATCAACGCCATCCAGCCTGTTCTTTAACGTGCACAAGGTATGACTCTCCTTGCACAGCGGCCACTGCTTAACGTCCCATCCGACGGACGGCGGCCTTTCCAAGCCTATCGGTGTCCCCTACTGATCGTGGATAGGGAGTTTTGCGGAGACAAATCTCAACCCCCACCCAGTGGGAGTCGAACCTGGGAACTGAAGATTACGAGTCTGGCGCATTACCGATTGAGCCGCCCCAGCCCTTGGAATCTTGTGATCTGGCATTTAGGCGATTATGTGTAAAAAAAAATGTGCCGTCCAGAGGTAAACCAACCCAACCCACCTGTCCTCGGTGGGAAAGGGGATGCCAATGGACTTGCCGTCAAGGCGGGGTTGGTTCACGCTAGGTATCTGCAGTTCCTAGGTTCGAGTCCCACCTGGTCCAGCATTGAGATTTATTTCCACTAATCTCCATCCTTCCCTCTGCGAGAAAGGGGACACCCATTGCCTTGGAAAGGCCGCCGTCCGTCGGATGGAGGTGTATTTCACCAGCCCCCCTCACCACCACCACCATTACCAAGCGATTTCGAAATTTTTCCGATGCCATTCGTTTATACTACATTTGTATCGGATTGTACCGTAAAAATTTTCGTTTGTACCGCATTTGTTAAAAAGTTATTCGACGTTCAAATTGGGGGGCTGGAGAAACGACAGCCCTCCACTTCGAAATTTTTCCGATGCCATTCGTTTGTACTATGTTTGCACCGGAATGTACAGCAAAAATTTTAATTTGTAGCGTATTTGTTAAAAAAATATTCGACTTTCAAAGTGCGGGGGAGGGGGGGGGGAGAAAGACCCCACCAAGCGATTTCGAAATTTTTCCGATGCCATTCGTTTGTAGTACGTTTGTACCGGATTGTACCGCATTTGTTAAAAAGTTATTCGACTTTCAAAGTGGAGGCAGTAGTACAGATCACGGGCCTCAGCCGCCATTTTGTTTTTGACCCAACGTAACAAAACGGCCCTCTTAGTTGATTCTCACAACCCCCGAGACCCTAACCCAAACAGGGGTTTCTAGAAAAAAAATTGTTTTTTTCGCTACCGTTTTATTTATTTATTAGTAACGAAAAACCCAAGTTTACGTCAAACTCAAAGTACCGTTACCATGGTAACGGTAGTTTGCGTTGTACAGAAACAACGTAACAAAAAAAACCGCGATTCCACTAAAAAACATCCCACACAACCACATATTCTTAAAAAAATTATGGAAAAAAAACCATAAACTACACTAAAGTTGCCTTCCCATATATTACAAATATCCCTCTTTTCCCAATAATTAAAACATTCCAGAAATATATTTCCACAGACTAAACTGATCAATCCAGTCGCACATACAATAATTAGCCTAAATAAATCACCAGAATTAATGAAATCGAACACCAGTCTCAAAACCAAGATCGTCGCCGACCGGCATTATAAAATCGCCCCCAAAACTAAATCTCATCGTCATAACACATACCAAAGAGCAAAAAAAGCGGATACAGTGCACCGTCGACCGAATTATAAAATAACAGCCCTCAAAACTATATAATGTCATCGCAGACAATAAAAAACATGAAAATCGGCAACAGTGAACCGCCGACCGAATTATAAAAAAAGGCCCCGTAACCAAATAATCTCATCAGATACAACAAAAAAAAAAATTCTTATAGCTCAAATAGCCTTCCCCTAAATTATTGATTACCTTCCTGACTTCATCAAAAACTGTGTTTTTCCACACCGACAAATTTACACTACTCATAATTTCTGCTGCGGTGGTGGCTCAGTGAGTAGCGCGCCAGGCTCATAATCTGCTGGTCACAGATTCGAGTCCCAGCTGGGTCAGCGCTGAGATTTATCTCCGCAAAACTCCCCGCCGTGCCCACAGTTAGCAGGTGATACCGATGGGCTTGGTAAAGGCCGCCGTCCTTCGGATGGAACATTTAGCCGTGGCCCCATGTGCTGTTACCCTGTGCACGTTAAAGGACATACTGAATGGCCTTCACGGAAGGCTACCATCTATCTCCCAACAACTATTCGAGTGGGTCCCTCCCCAACCTTCTCTGAGCCTTCAGGGTCCTTGTGTCCTGGCCATTTCGCTCATGGTGGGCAAAAAACTGCAGCTAAGAGGTAAAACCCAACCCATAATTTCTACATCAAAAAAGCCGCCAAACGCTTCCCCATATTCACAATAAATCATATACCTAACTTTATAAGACTCCAAAATATAAAACAAAATTAATAAATCACCATAATACACCAATAATTGCCATACTACACATAACTACTAAAAAACACTCAATTCATTCGAAACTACGATAACGAAATACACGTGTTCGTTACTACCGCCATGTTCTAGTCCCATACGAAAAAACTTTCAGCATTCTTTCCACCATGCATACTCCCCCCCCCCCCCCCCCCCCACTACATTAGAATCCTGTGAAAACTCTACGTTTCACTAAAAACTATTCTCTTCAAACCCTAACACCATAAAAACTCTATTTTTTAAACTTAAACTAATCATCTTTTCCCGTTTTCTTCCACTCACACAAAACACTAATCATACTAAACATACTAATCATACTAAATCAACTACTGCATCATACTAAACACAAAATTATTAATTCTATCTGGTAAACCACTCCTCCCTACCCCTTCAAATGCCCCTCACTCCAAACAACTTACAAAAACATTCCACCCTACACACAGCAGTAAAAAGCTACCGAATTCCTCCCACTTCCAAACGACGTGACCTTAACATTACAAAACAGTTCACTAACAATATCAACCCTCCTAATATTAAATAATTTCAATTTCCAAAATATCTTTAAGGCCGCCGTCCGTCGGATGGGACGTTAAGCCGTGGCCCCGTGTGCGGGAGAGCCATACCCTGTGCACGTTAAAGAATACGCTGGATGTGGCCTTGACGGGAGGCTACCATCTGTCTCCCAACAGCTGTTCCAGTGGGTCCCCTCCCTCAACCTTCTCTGAGCCTTCGGGGTCCATGTAACCTGGCCATTTAGCCCATGGTATGCAAAAAAGTGCCGCTCAGAGGTAAAACAACCCAAAATATCTTTAATAACTTATTATTTACCATATCTTAATGAATTTTCATATATGCGCACTTACCTCTAACCGTACAGGCATGTTATCCAAACGAATTATAAAGCAAAAATGGCGAAAAAAAATCAAACGTAACTTAATACTCCCGTCAAATCACACACACGACACGTGACTCAATTATCCACCCAAAAGAAACGAATCAAAGAGCCATAGGCCACCAACAACCAACAGTTACGTTTTACGTCATACTTTACACTCCGACGTCACACGCCACTAGAGCAATGCCATCTATCGGCTGAGGGCCGTAATTAATTAGTTAATAGAGATAATTTTGGCTCAAATTCGGCAGAACTAATTAGATAGTTAGTGAGCTTGAAACACTTGTGAGTTTGTTGGTTGTTTGGTGTGTCCAGCCTGTTCCAAAAGCAGGAATAGAAAATGAATATTAGTTAATTTATTTTCCTTTAGTATAGCACCATTTAGAATATTTACTACACCCTCCCAACTAGGGAGCAGCAAGTGGGAGCTGTCGATGTAAACTTCTTAATCCTTGAGAAATATAATAAAATATGTGAAATAGTTTCTTCACAGTTACATAAAATACAGTTTTCGCTATCTGATTTCTTTATCTTGTATAAGCAGCTGTTTAAATTTGCAGTGCCAGTCTAAATCTTAATATTTTGCAAAAATTCTTTCTAGACATTTTAAATTTTAGCAATATACATATCTTTTGATCAAGCTAATATCTAAAACCATGTTTAGCAGAACTCTGCACTTTAAAGTAAATGTTGAGTTCTTCTAATGACTTAAGATAAATTTTGATTTGTGCGCTTGGCTACTATTGATCTACGGGACCTGGGTTCGAGCCCCGGATAAGGCATGGCTGTTTGGGTCATTTTTCTGCTGAGGTCCTGCCATCCTCACAGACCTTCTACAATAGCATATAAACTGACAGGCTTCTGTCAGACCTCTATGGCAAGCAGCTGCTTGAGGGGGATTTATTTTATAATAGCAGTTTGAGTACGAGAATAGGCTTTTCATTTTCTGGAACATCAAGTTGAGGAATAAATTTGAAAAAAATTTCTCTTTTTAAGAGCTCTGAAATGCCTATTTTATATATAAATATGTAAATAAAAAAGTTACATCTAGAGCGATATTTGTGGACGTTGGGTTGGTTTGTTTTACCTCTGAGCGGCACTTTTTTTGCACACAATGGGCTAAATGGCCAGGTCACAATGATCCCGAAGGCTTAAAGAAAGTTAGGGGGAGGAGACTCACAGCTGTTAGGACAGAGTTGGGGAAGAGATGGCAGCCTCCCATCAAGGCGTACCCAACGTGTTCTTTAACGTGAACAGGGTATGGCTCTGCTGCACACGGGGTCATGTCTTAACGTCCCATCCGCGGGACGGCGTCCTTTCCAAGCTCGTCAGTGGGCCCCTACTGACCGTGGGCAGGGTAGGGAATTTTGTGGAGATAAATCTCAACGCTGGCCCAAATGGGAACTGCAGACAGGGCCGGCCCTATGGTTGCTGGCACCTTGGGCAAGCTGAAATTCGGCGCCCTTTTTAAGTATAATTATAAATATTTTCACAAGGAAAAAACTAAAAAATATAGAAATGAGTTTATTACCTGGGTTTAACAAACAATGAACAATAATATTGTTTTTTTCTCAACCAGTATTTGGACAGTATGAACAATTAGCCTACCTAAAACATTTTTTTTTCTAGCCTTTAGATCAGCAAATCTTTTCATGGCACTTTCTACATTTATATTCTTTGCAATATCATTTTCTATAGACAAAATTGCCACAGAATTCATTCTGTCTTGAGACATGGATGACCGTAAGTATGTTTTTATAAGCTTTAGTTTACTCAAGCTTCTCTCGCCAGCGGCCACAGTAATAGGTATTGTAAGCATTATTCTTAATACAACCCACAGATTTGGCACGACATCCTGTAACTTATTAGTGTTTATGAACCTAGCGGCTTCTATTGGAAGCGTTACATCTTCAGGAAATAATTCTTTGGATATATCTAGTTCAGTCAAGACTTGACATGCTACTTGAGTTTATTTTTATCTGGCAGATCTTTTAGGTCATTTAAAAATCCTCCTGTGTTATCGAAACTTTGCAACTGTTCAAATCTCTCTGATAAAGAATTAATAGCTCTGTCCAGTATTACATTGAACACATGATTTTTAAATCTTTCATCTGCATTTGTAACCTCGTCAGTGCACTCATATTCAAACAGCCTCCTTCTTCTGCTTATTCTTTTACTTCTAAAAATGGGCTCTACATTTAATTCTGTAACTAATTATTTTGCTGACTAGTGCTTTTCCATATCCATTTGCACGATAATCAATTAAGTAATCAGTGACACTATTCATTAGTGAAACTGCAGTAGATAGTTCCACAGAGGTGTTCTGCATAGTTTTGCTGACAACATTTACCCTGCCTAAGACATCATACCAGACATTTATCATCACTAGAAAACCGTAATCTTCTATTTGTGTTACAAGTGTCTCTGCTTCATGTCGCACTACAGGATCAGACGCAGACATTTCTGAAAGTTCATAAAGAGCCTCTCGAATTCCCGTGATTTCATATTTAATGGCTTTGACACATTCTATTCTGCACTCCCATCTAGTCTCGCATAAAGGTTTTGCAGTGAGGCAGTTAACATGTTTTTTCAGTGCATGCCATCGCCCAGGAGAGGCAGAAAAGAAAACATATATGCGCTGGACAGTACCAAAAAAAAATGGATTCCAAAAAAAAGAAGTGGAATCTTAGTGAATGGTGTTGCACTGTCACCAATCACTAAGTTTAGGCTATGACATCCACATGGCATGTGGATGTCATAGCCTAAACGCACATCCACATCTCCCGTGGATCATCTTTCATGATCCGTGTCTGAACCCCTTTATTTTTTCCTTTCATATTTGAACCATTATCGTAGCGCTGGCCTCTGCAGTTATGGAAGTCTAGGTTGCTCTCTCTCCGAAAATCAAGTATACTTTCATATAATCCTTGACCTGTAGTTTCTAATAGCTAACAAAATGTTCCTTTTTTGCAATGTCTTCTACATCTAAAAATCGTATTGTAAATGAAATCTGCTCCACATGACTTATATCTGGCATAAAGTCTAAAATAAGACTAAAATATTTGGCTGATTTAGCTCGGTTAAATATATTTTCCTAAACAGAATTTCCCAACAAATTGATTATTTCGTTCTGAACATTTTTTCCACAATAGTGAACGTGAGTTTCTTTAGACACAACCCGACGTAAATGTTCACTCATTGTTAAATCAAATTTTCCAAGTAGCTCAGCAAGACCTAAAAAATTCCCATTGTGTGGTGTACATAATGTGTCTGAAGTTCCTCTGAAAGCCAAATTGCGTTCAGCTAAATACTGAGTGATGCTCATTAAACGTTCTAAAACTTTGTACCAATGCTCTCGTTCTTTTTCCACTTGTGACTGAAGCTCTTTATCAATAGTTTTATTAGTCTGTAATCGCAGTGATGTTCCAAACCATTTCTTTAGACATTCCAGGTGATGTACTGAATTTTCATGTGACTGTAAGTATTCATGAGCATGCTTCCAGTCATTAATTCCAGATTTTTCTAACTTTGGCTTACTGGAGAAGCCAAAAATTTTGCAACAAAAGCAATAAATTTTATTGGTGCTCTCTGAATAAATAAGCCACCTTCTAAGAAAATTCTCACCATTGTTTATTTCCCTATACATTATTGTCACAAAGAAACTACGTATATTTGCATCTTTTGGAAAACTGTACTGTTTATTAATAGGATGTGGCCCATTCATAATGATGTGATCACTTTCAGCTATTGATAATTCATCTGGCCATTGTGCTGGAGCATTGTAGTTGACATTTATTTTGATTGGGTTTTCAAATTTACTTTCGACATTCCCAGTATTCCCTGCTGTGAGTGTGACATTATTGCCTAAGACTGTCTTCAACCGCATTACAGTTGTGATCCTGATCTTTTAATTCATGCATGCAGTTGTTCTTTTCTTCAGAAAGTACAGTATCTTCAGTGGGTTTGACTTCACAATCATTAGATGACAAATCTGGACAGATATATGTAGCTGAAGAAGTTGAGCCTGCATTGTTCCCACTGTTTGACCTGGGACTGAAAAAACTTGATACCTTTGGGTGTTTCTTGACTGCTTCTTCTTGTTGAAGACGTCTTTTTCTGTTTTCATAGCCGGATAACTTTTTTGGAGGCATTACCTAATTTTAGGAGTAGGAAAAAATAAAATAAATCGAAAATGTCTAAAGAAAACAAATAAAAACACTACGGTATATCATTATAAATGGGAGAAAGCAAAAAACACAAGAACAATCTCAGAAATAAAAGAAAAATTGACAGCTGTCACTTTGACGTCTGAGAAGTTACTGAACAGATACTTTGTCGCCTTTCTAGTGGAAAAACGTATCGTACAGTAACGCCAATATCAATAATAAACTCCGCGTGAATTTACACTAGAGATTTGGCAACCGAGCATCTTTGCGTGTCGTTAAAAGTGACACACACTCTCTCTATATAAATATATGAACCTGCTGTTTTTCCATCTTAAAGACGTCAGATTGAAAAAAATATTTTATTTATTATTTGTACTTTTTCTGGAAGATCCTTGATGGCGTCCCTAAGCAAATGGCGCGCCCAGGCAAAAGCCCGAGTTGCCGGTACATTGAGCCGGCACTGAGTGCAGATTATGAGCCTGGCACGAAACTGACTGAGCCACCCCCGTTCCCCTATACAGGGTGAATCTGAAAAAGTGGGCAAAACTTTACGTGGTGGTAGAACGCAGCTATATGAGCAATATTCGTCATAGAAAGTATGGGCGGAACGCAAACGGTGAGCCGCTAGGTGGCGTTGGAAATGGTATAAAAGGGTCGGTCCTCGCACCCAACGGCATTGGGGCGGGGGTGGCTCAGTCGGTAGCGCGCCAGGCTCGTAATCTGTAGTTCCCAGATTCGAGTCGCAGCTGGGTCAGCGTTGAGATTTATCTCCGCAAAATTCCTCGCCCTGCCCACGGTCAGTAGGGGACACCGATGGGCTTGGAAAGTCCGCCTTCCGTCGGATGGGACGTTAAGCTGTGGTCCCGTGTGGGGAGAGCAATACCCTGTGCACGTTAAAGAACACGCTGGATGGCCTTGACAGGAGGCTGCCATCTGTCTCCCAACAGCTGTTCCAGTGGGTCCCCTCCCCCAACCTTCTCTGAGCCTTCGGGGTGTGCAAAAAAGTGCCGCTCAGAGGTAAAATAACCCAACCCAACGGCATTTCTACCGTGTGTTGCGGAGAGGATGGCTGGTTATACTAACCACGAAATGGCGGATATGCTCTTTTGAGCAATTTCTTTGAGCATGTACCTCAATTATATTCCTGTTAATAAAATTTTTCTGAAGTATCTCCTCTCCTTCTTGTGTTCATTCTTTATATGTGACAGTGGAAAACTACCTTTTAACTTCTCACCGCTTGCGTTCCGACCATACATTCTATGACGAATATTGCTCCTATAGCTGCGTTCTACCACCCCGTAAAGTTTTGCCCACTTTTTCAGATTCACCCTGTATACGTTTAAGTACACTCTGGATGACCTTGACGAAAGGCTACCATCTGTCTCCCAGCAGCTGTTCTAGTGGGTCCCCACACCTTCTTTGAGCCTTCGGGGTCCTTGTGACCTTGCATTTAGAGCATTATGTGAAAAAAGAGCACGTAATATTTTTAAATGTTCTAACAAGCATTCCCCGTGAATCCATAAATCCCTTAAAGTGCAGGAAGACACTGTAGTTCCAAAAACCAAATACAGTCTCACATCCATTCGGAACTATAGTGCCCAAGATTGTGCGCTGTAAGTTTATTTTCCCCCATAAAAATTGGCCATTTTAAATGTTTTTTAATCAATCTTGAACGTGCCTGAACTAAATGTGATGATTACTATCAACCTGATGATTTATATATTTCCAATGAAGTTGAAAAATTAAAAAAAAAGAATTATATTGCTGCCGCAGACAATAAAGTGAGTTTTTTGCGCGTGAGCATAATTGCTGTTTTTTTTCCTTTTTTAAAAAAATAATCTCAAACTAAACTATCAAGAAGAGTGTTCTTTCAATTCTTGCCATTCAATTTCTTCCTGAGCTTTCGATATTCTCTCAAAAATAACTTATATAATGTGTTAATAGTAAATGTTCATACCAACAGTGATAGTACGTAACATAATGACTCTGAAGAAACTTCTGGCAGCACGGTACAAGAAAAAACAGGGAACTAAATAATTATCCTGTTTCAAATTAATCTGTTCATATGTCGTTATGTAGAATTAAATGCTCCTCCTTTTCATATTAATTGTTCGCATTCTGTTCATTAGCTATTTCAGAATGGGGTTCAAATCCAATGAAATTACTCCTTTTTTCTACATTATTTTGAAAAAGTGCTGTTAGAATTAATATGCGCTCTCTTTTCTCGAATATTTTATTTTCTTTAAATTCAGAATTAAATGTTCTTTGTTTTGGTATGTGACATATCTATTTATATCTATTAGTTATTTCAATATAAGATTTTAAATTTGTTCCTAAATTCTGCTGCAAGCATTTTAAAATTAAACCAGCCACCAGAGTGAACTCTGTTCTATAAACACGGCGTGTTAAGGATTAAATGATGTCGCAACCCTGCGACACATTGTCAGAATATTTTCCGTTTCAATAAGAAATGGAGAAGATTTCGCGCCATATTTTCTGCTAATAACTAAACAAAACTAATTAACTAACTTAACTAAAACAATGATAATAACGAACAAATATAACAATAACTTAAATTTAACGAACGATAGAATAAAACGAGTGGATTCGACCCCTTTTCAAATGATGGAACCGTTAAAAACGTTATTTATAATGCAATACAAACAGAATTGAGAAGATCTCCAAGTTTGAAAATTCCCTTTTATAATAGAAAATTGTAGCACCACCGTTTTAAAGCATTGTACAGGCAGGCACGTGTAGAGAACATCTGTGTTACGCAGTGAGATCGTCAAAAATGCGTGAGGACGATGTGAAATAGCACGCGATTCATAGCTCTGCGATTCCCTGATACATATGCCGTAGCGTTTTGAATCATTGCAGCTTTGCCAGATGGTAAATGTACATTGCAGATATCGTTTAAGGTTTTCCCTTTTACAAATTTCGCTTGCTTATCACATTTTGTGTATCGGGATAAATTTTATTTTGGTTGAACTCTCATCTACATTATACTGGTATTGGTTAAAATGAAACGGTTTTACATAGAAACAAAGAGTAAATTGATTAGTGTTCGAAAAATAATTCGTTATTCTGGGGTTCGTTATATCAAAGTTTTACGGTACATTTATGGAAAGGATATGTGTATCGCCGATGTGTGGGACTCGAACCCGTGCCTCCCAGCTATTTAAAACACTAAAATACCACCAGTTACTTCATTTATCCACCAATGATGACATTTAAATCTCCCTACATTGGTCCTGGTGGCGCCATCTACGATCGAGAAAGGCAACTTGCCAATATTGCTAAAATTGAAGCCCCTCACTCTAAAGAGTTATTTAATGCAAAAATCAGTGAATAGCAAACAGGCAGATTAACTGTTGACATAGAATAATTGACAACAGGTAATCGAAGTATTTATCATTGACTGATTATTGCATTAACAGCACTTCAATGTTAATATATATATTATTCTATACTCAGTAATGTTGGGAAGTTGCCTTACCCGATCATAGATGGCGCCATGAAGGACAAGGGCGGGAATATTTAAATTTCAAAATTCGTGGAAAAATGATAGAATTAATGATAGTTCGCTTCTTAGCATACCTGGCATGTAATTTGGAGGTATGGGTTCGAGTCCAACTCATCTGTGAAACTAATGTATTTTCACAAAAGCATATTTTAGATATTTCGAATATCCTGCTTAAGACTTAACCAAAAATACCTGTTATGCTAAAGAACTCTCATCATTATACTGGTATTGATTAAAATGAAACATTTTTACATAGAAACAAAGAGTAAATTGAGAAGTGTTCGAAAGAAAAATTCCTTTTTCTAGGGTTCGTTCGTTATATCAAAGTTTTATGAAACATTTATGGAAAGAATATGAGTATCGCCAGTGTGTGGGACGCTTATATGGCTTAATAACGCTTTAATAACGCTAATTTTACAGATAATAACGTTTTAGAGTGAGGAGCTTCAATATTAGCAATATTGGAAAATTGCCTTTTTCGATCACAGATGGCGCCACAAGGACCAATGTAGGGAATTTTTAAATATCATTGGTGGATGAATGACGTACCTGGCAGTATTTTAGTGGTTTAAACAGCTGGGAGCATGGATTCGAGTCCACACATCGGCGATACACATATTCTTTCCACAAACGTATCGTAAAACTTTGATATAACGAACCGTAGAACAACCTTATCGCAACGTTATAACGAAACTTAAATTTTGCTATAACGAAAAACGTAACAAAAAACGTTATTAATTTTTTGATTGTAACGAAACGTTATTAATTTTTTGATTGTAACGAAACGTTTTTCATTTCGTTTGTCAACACTGCTTTAAAATGTAGTTTCCATCATCATCTCTCATCATTAATCTATAAGCTTAAAAAACCTTTGGAGAAAGTTTATTTTTCGTTGGCTGCCCTTTCTGCATCAGCCTAGTTGACATCTATAAGATAAATTGCATTCCATTTCAGTTGAGACTTTACATAAATAGACTGCATAATGTAACCAAGTCTTTTCTAGTATCAATGCGCACAGAATGAACTATTCTTGGTTATATTTTGAGGCCTCATTTTAAAGCACATGTCCAACATGCAGATAAAAACAAATAAAGTGTCAGATTTTGTTTCTAGGTATTTAGGGCAATATATATATTGTATCATATTTCCAGGTTTTCTGCCCCCTGCGAAAACCAGTATTGCACTCCCGTAAACCCCGACTATGATCGATAAATAAACATTGCCGTTCCATTATGTAAATATTTATGAAAAATATTTTGCAACAGAAAGAATATCGACTGGGGGCGGATTTACTGCTAAGCGGCCGCTTAAGGACCCAGCTACGGGGGACCTCCTAAATCGTTCTGTGGATTTATTTCCTTCTTAAAAATTGGCAATTATTAGTAAGTAGTTGTAAAGTGTAATTAATTGAAAAAAAAGCATATACATATATATAAGGTTGATATATATAGATCAGATTTTTTATTTTGATTTTGTTCAAAGTAAACTGTTAATTTTTCAGTAATATAGCATGAAAATATGAAAAATGGTTTCATAATTGTGGAGGTCGTTTCAACTACAAACCATAGGACCCCTAAATATTGTACCGCTTAAGGCCCTTGGACCTCTAAATCCGCTACTGAATATAGATAAAATATTAAACGAATTTAACTTTAAAATGAAATGCTTATTTCAGTTTTCAAGTTGCTGGAAATCGCTATCTTCTGATATATTGCATACAATATCATCACTACTGTTGTTCGTAGCTAAACAATTATATTTCCAACTTGTTTACTTATTCCATTAACTTTCCACAAATCCTCCTCTTCAGCTATTGCGTGTCTAACTTTATCACTTTTCTGCTGAAACAAAGTCCGATAACTTCTTTACGCAATAACCGCACTTCACTAAGTTTAATGTTTCATTATTTTCGGCGATGTAGCATTTTACCTCACACCAAACTATTTCAATTCGATTTAACTGACAGTGATATAAAGGCAAACGTATCGCTTCATGTTCTTTCTCTTGCTAAAAGCTCATCTATAATATATTTGTCGTATTTGTCTTTCACTTGTTTCAATTTATTTTTCCATCTGTAACATATCGTCACTGTATTCAATGTCACGAGTCTTTAAGCTTTAACCATTAATAACATTCCCTCCTTCCCACCACAGTTGGTAATCAGGTCAGATGTAGAAAAAAATCTGGTGTAGAAGGGGCAAGAAACATAATGCAGCTGACCTACTGAAGTGCGTAGGGCGGGCAGTTTTGCGCAGCTAAATCTCAAGATGGACTCGAACCTGTGAACTGGCAGATTACGAGCCTGGCTGGCTGAGCCAGGCTCGTAACCTGCCAGTTCACAGGTAAAACTTTATCCACATCTCCTGCCTCTCAGGAGATGTGGATTTTTTTTTTTTTTTTTTTTTTTTTTTTACCACATCTCCTGCCTCTCAGGAGATGTGGATAAAGTTTTAGAGCAAAATTATTTCATTGCTTTGGTTGATGATAAGAGGAATCTGCATACCGTTGGATTCGATTGTTTTTGATGGCACCTTCTTTCCACACAAAGTCCAAGTACACCAAGGACTTAGATAAGAATGGGAGAACTTTCTCTAAGCCCCATCAGACAGCTGTTAAGAACATATCTGCACCTCACATCAAAGCCATCCAGCATATATCTTTAGGGGCTTTGCACACTGGTCACGACTTGATATCCCATCTGACGAACGACATACTTTCTGTATTTACCGGTGGCTTCTCCCTCATCTAGGGCAAGTGGGGGAAAGGAGAGAAATCTCAGCTGAAGAACACTTGGGACTCGAACCTGAGAACTGCAGATTAAGAAACGGGCGCGCTATCCATTGAGCCAACTTCCATTCCGCTCTGTACCGAATTTGTTGGTGCCATCTGTTGTCGCTTAGGAGGATCACCGATACAACTTTTATTTATGGACTGTTGAGGAAGAATTGATGAAGATAAACGCCTGTGCCATTTTAGTTAAAAGAAGAGGAAACTGATACCGAAGTTGGTGCTTCCTTTTCTTACCGTTTCAAACGAGTTCTCAATCAGACAGACAAACAGCCATTCTAAAAATCCTACTAGATTTAGCTAATGTGAAATTTGATTCTAATTTCAGCGATAATTGTAAACGAATGTTAAAAAAAACATTCAAAGACTCGTGTAACGTGTTGTCCGATACGTTATCGGCGAGACAGGGTCTCAAAGTAATTGAAGCAAATTTTCTAATCCTCACATTCTGTTGAAACACTTCTAAAACAAAATAAAGGAACATCGAGAATCGGGCCATGATTCAGCTGAACCAATTTCGCAATCCCGTGCGACTGAATGTGACGTCCCTCTTTTACCATGCCAGACAACTTGCACTTGTTTCTAGCCCCTTGTTATTGTTCATATTTTTATAAATTTATTTTTGAAAAAGGTAATTTACTACACAAAGGACAGAGATACCTAGAAGCAATTTTAGGCTTGTTCCATTTTTCTCATACAAACGCTTACGGAAGGCACACCTCGCTGGACTTTCTATCCAGGGACGTTAACCACTAGACCAGGTAGGGGTCTCATTTGCAAGAGGCAAAACAAACCAATGCAGGTGATAAAAACAAGCTACGTAGTGTGTCAAAAGTCGAATGAATTCCATCACAGCACTTTTAAAGAACCATTTAAAGCAGCATGTGCTCTTGAAACATTACTTTTCGTGATTTAGGTTTTTTCGCATGACTTTTATCTGTTTATTCTCTTGTTGCATATCTTGTTTAGCGCATCGTGGTCGTAGTTGCCTTTATGCCATAAAACCTCAAAAAATCAACAAAGGTTTAAGCTTTGATTTTCGTTGCTTTATTTGTATTCTTTCAAAAATTTTATTTTACTTATTTTAAACTTGAATTATCCCGAATTTTGCTCCCCATTTAACTTGATGCTGCAGGCGACCACCAAATTCGCTTATATGAACGGGTCTCTAACCAACTTCCCTCCCATAACGGACAGGTTTGGTCCGGTTAGTATTGTGCTAGGCATTTAATCCGCAGTTTCCAGTTGTGCTAGCGTTCCAATAGCTTAAAGCTTTGTTGGTTGGAGTCCCAGTTGTTCCAGCGTTTGAATAATAAAAAAATTTGAATAATAAAAAAAAAACTATATTTAAATGATTTACAAGATTTTATTACCAATGATATACTTTTTGGAACTTATGCAGATGACATCACTTCTGGTCTTACAATAAAAATCCATATGTTTTACAAAATAGATTACAAAAATTAATGAATAAATTTATTAAATACTGTGATAAATGGAATTTGAAAATAGCTATAAATAAAACAGTAATATCCTACTTCTATAGAAATAAAAAATTACCTGAAGATTTCTCAATTACAATAAATAATAATATTTTAAATATCTCTGACAATTTCAAATTTCTAGGTATACACCTGGATTCAAAATTAAAATGGTTACAATATATTGACACAGCAAAAGATAAAGCAAATAAACTTTTTAATTTTTTAAGATATCTTGGAAGTACAAAATGGGGATGCTCAACTAAAAATTTACTATTAATTTATAATATGGTATGGGGCTAAACCCATGAATGTTGCATGTCAGATCGAAAGAGTATGAACTGGTGGTGACTCAGTGCTGGTCTGGGGTGTCTTCAGTTGGATGTCTGTGGGACCTTTGGTATGTGTACCGACGACTCTCAATGCATCCCGGTACCTAGAACTCATGGCTGACCATTTACACCCATTTATGGCCATCATGCATCCCAATGGAGATGGCGTCTACCAGCAAGACAACTGCTTATCTCACAGGTCCAGGTTGGCTACTGCATGGTTGCAGGAGCATTCTGCTGGCTTTGAAATAATGCACTGGCCACTTAGAAGCCCAGATTTAAATCCCATCGAAAATCTTTGGGATATCGTGGAGCAGAATGTTCGGCCCGTGTCCCATCAGCGACGACCTCTAGAGAATTGTGGACAGCTCTGGAGGATCATCATACCTGTGCATCATTTACGCAAGCTTGTGGAGTCCTTGCCTCGTCGTGTGGCGGCCGTTAACAGGGCCAGAGGGGGTTTCCGACACGTTTCTAGGTTGCTATCCGTAATTCAATGGCACTTCAGTGTACTATCAATATGTACGTATATTTCCTTCCGACCTCGGGGAAAAAATTACTCTATTTCGATTTGAGAAAACAATAAAAATGTATTTTAAGTTTTTTATATTTAAAAGGTTTTTGTAAAATCTTACCTAAGATGGGGAGGGCAGTTAACCCAAATGCTGACCCTTGTTGATACCGGGGTTGGAGGGGTCAGAAAGAGCTCAAAATCTGCTCACGTATTATTTGCATGGCTCTTAATGCACCAACGCATCGAATTTGCGTCTTGGCTCGTTTTCATGAAACGAGGTATTGTTTCCACTTTGTAGACGGTCTGTCCGTCACTTCTCATTCAACTTTTTTTGTTTTACTTATCTTCCAATTGCTTTTCGTTCTACATTTGTCAATTTGTCCGTTTGAGTATTTGTCAAACCGTTGTTCTACCATATCTGTCGAACGCGATAGAGAATCTTAATGATTTATGTGTCAAATGAAGGCTTTCAACACGGGGAATGTCATAGGGCATAAAAATTGACCTCCGTGCTTTGTTCCCCCCTTAAAAAAGGGGAAATATGAAAACGATTGTTCCGCTTTATCTTCGGAACGCGAGTGGTGAAAGTAACAAATTGTATGTCAAATGAAAGTTTGTGACATGGGGAGTCTTGTGGGTAAAAAAAACACACCCCTTGCTCTCCCCCCCCCCTAAAAATGGGAAATATGAAAGCCGTTCTCCTATTTCTTCCGAAACTGATATAATGACTATCGTAAATTATTTCGACTTTTTCCCCTACCATTCTCCAACCCCTCCAATAAAAAAGGGGAGCTGATTTTCGCGGTGGTCGACCTTAATGAGTTATATCTGAAATTGAAACTTGTGACATCACCAATGCCATGGGCTACTTTAGACTCCAAAAACAGGGGGAGGAAAAATCTTGTCTATGTTTATGACTTATATAGCATGTGAGAGTTTCTGAAGGTAGGGGTTTTCAGTGACCAAGAAAAGTGTAAATAAATAGATAACTGAAAAATAGTTCTTCCTATATGCGCCCTAAAGAATAGCAAATAAACCTAAAGAATATCGATAGTGCAATCAGTACTCAACAAGCCTACCGACGCCCTATCCTTTTTTTTTTTTTTTAAATGAATACGAATTCAGTGACTGATTGCATCATCGATATGCTTTGTTCATTTTCGACTTTTTAGGACCCATATAGGAAGACGGATATTTTGTTTTTTTTTTTTTGGATTTTGGATTCTGTTTTTGGAAGTAAATAAAATATTTACTTTCAATTGAATAGGTACTAATCAAATGCAGGTTTCGAATATTTTAAATTTCCCAATAGTTTTTATTTACGCTTCAGAACGCGCTCAAGTTCGAAAACTGGCAAAATGTTTCAAAAAATTTTAATTTTTTTTTCAAATTGAGTGCTGAGTCTTATAGCCAATTCATCTGCCAATTGTTTTATAGCCAATTTATTTTCTCCAGACCATTTAAGGCCAAAATCTTTCCCTTGCAGTGAATTGCGTATAACATAATCAATAACCATAAAATTAATTAATAAAAGAGAAAAGAAGACAAAATGCACCCTTGTCGAATACCAGAAGTAATGCTAAACCAATTGCTGCAAGCCTTACCAACTCTGTCACAAACGACTCAGTGTTATTATAGAGAGCTTTCATTATGCTGATAACTTGTCTGGTATGCCATACGATCAGCCATAAATTATGACGATCAACAGAGTCAAAATCATTTTTGAGATCAACAAAGCTAGCATTCTATCAAGCACAATCATGCAAAGAAATCTAGCTAGTACAGAGAGTAGGCTGATACCCCTGTAGTTATCACAGGAACCGATGTCATCTTTTTAAAAAATAGGGATGATAATAACTCTGGTAAAATCCTTAGGAACCATGCCTGTATAATAAAAGATATTCAGAACCTTTACATAAAAGATATTCCCACCTAGCCATGACAGAATCCTCACCTTCTATAACCTTACCTTCTTTATCCTTCAATCCCTGTATACCTGTCCGTTTTCTACCAAACAAAATATTAACTCTCTGGTACAGCTCTCTGCTGTTGTCTAACTGCTTCCTCAGCTTTGTCAGCCAGGCCATCAAGCCAAAGATTCTTATCAGCACCTAACTGATCCTTTACACGTTTATTAAGCTCTCTGTACTGCTTTCTATCAGGACTAGTAGGGTATTGATTAAGGACATTCCTGCAGTTCTTTCTTTCCGAAATAAGCTCAAGTGCCTTATCACTCAGATAATTCTGCCTCCTCTGGTCCTTTTTTTCTAAAAGAGTACTGTTAGTGTCCAAAAAAGCCTGTTTAAAATGATCCCATTCTTCCTCAATTTCACTAGTAAGCAAACCATGACTGTCATAATGACTAAGTAACCTATTGTCTATAATTGGGTCTTTCAGAGCTTCAGTATTAAAGCAATTTTTTTAACTTTAGCAGAACACTTTTTAAGTTTAAGTTGAAGACACTTTTAACAAGATAATGGTCATATCTAATTTCAGCTCCCCTATATGCCCTGGTATTCCTAACAGAACTAGCCCATTTGTTGTTAATTAATATGTAATCAATCATATTCTTATGCAGCCCATCAGGTGAAACCCATGTGTACTTATGTATATCGCGGTGTTTGTAATAAGTGTTAGTTATTCTGAAACCATTGAGTTTACTTACCTATAGGAGACATTGCCCATTGCCATTGCAGCTACCAATACCAAAAGGACTTATCACCCCTCCCCAAAGATCAGAGTCAGTACCATATTTAGCACTGAAGTCGCCTAGAACAATGGTAATATCTTCTTTCTTCACAGAATTCAAAATATCTTGAAATTGTCCGTAAAACCTATCCTACTCATCCTCATCGGCATCCTCAGTGAGGACATAACAGCAGATAACATTCAAATCTTTAATATTTGTCTGTGCACAATCAACTATGTGGTTGGACAGCCAAGGTAACAAATAGAGAAGTGATCGACCGTATAAAATCATTGGAATCACTTGAATCAAAAATCACACTATTACGATTGACCTACTTTGGTCACATCATGCGGACCAACTCACTAAAAAAGTCTGTAATGTTGGGTTTGGTCAGAGAAGAGAGGCGTAGAAGTCGACAAAGAGCAAGTCTTGATATCATCATGGCTGACACTAACATGAATCAGCTGAAAGAAGCAATACTCGACAGAACAGCATAGAAAACACTGGCCTATGAAATCTCCAAATATCGGATACAAATCCAATAATGGAGAAGAATAGAAATTTTGCTGTAACAAACCTTGCATCTCCGGCATGTATGCCGAGAAGCAAACCAACTCCTTGAGAACTGCTTTTTTATTTTCCCTCCCTTAGAAAAGAAATTTAAGATTATTTTTAAGAACCTCACCTTTATCTGTCTATCTGTCTCTTCCAAGCTGAGAATGTCTAAATTATAACGGTGGAATTATTGTGTGAGGACATCAAGAGAATAATCTCTGTGCAAAGTTCTCACATTCGAACTATCCATGGAAATCCATATGAAAATGGATTTCCTTTTCAATGGAAAACTATCCATATGAAAATGGTTAGTGGGATGTTTAAAGAAACTATGTTTATTGAGAGAAGAAATGCGGACAAAGTCCCGTTCCCCCACGACTAAGGGGCGGGGGTGGCTCAGTCGGTAGCGCGCCAGGCTCGTAATCTGTAGTTCCCAGGTTCGAGTCCCAACTGGGTCAGCGTTGAGATTTATATCCGCAAAATTCCCCGCCCTGCCCACGGTCAGTAGGGGACACCGATGGGCTTGGAAGGCCGCCGTCCGTCGGATGGGACGTTAAGCCGTGGCCCCGTGTGCGGGAGAGACATACCCTGTGCACGTTAAAGAACACGCTGGATGGCATTGACGGGAGGCTACCATCTGTCTCCTAACAGCTGTTCCAGTGGGTCCCCTCCCCCAACCTTCTCTGAGCCTTCGGGGTCCATGTGACCTGGCCATTTAGCCCATGGTGTGCAAAAAAGTGCCGCTCAGAGGTAAAACAACCCAACCCAACCCCCACGACTAAAGGCTGAAGCCATTCTACATTGGAAGACTTCCTACAATGTAGAATTTTTCGATACCCGTAGGAGCAAGTGTTCAGGTGCCTGCGATGACCTCTGCTCAGGATTATCCAACAGCTGATAAACATATCCTGTGAATCTATTCACTTGGTACTGTCAACCCACAAACAAACAGAAAACACAGTGGAAGATTTTCCCTCCACAGAAGCCCACCAGGGCAGCAAATTCAAGATCCGTAATCAATCTCAGAGCCTTATTCCAGTTCGGTCCGGTAAGTTTATATGGTCAATACCAGGATCCTGTATGGTTGACCATTCCTCAGCAATTTAGAAAAAAAAAGGAGCCATAGTTGTCCAGTTCAGTAGGCCTAACTAATCTGGCAGCCCTCCTCTTTCGTTCCCTTCAATAAGAAAGTATTTCTTTTGAAAGGTGCTAATGGGTTGCACCATGAGAAGTCGGGGTCCGACAATAGGTTCTAGACCTGTCCGATTCTATGCATCATCACAGGGGAATGGTGCATAGCTCTCCTTCCAGTTCTTCAGCCTTCTCTCTTCCTATTCGTACAAATTATTTGAAGTTTCGGTGGCAAAGCGTGATGCTCGAGAGATTTGAATTGAGAGTCTATTTACTTCCCGAGGGATTGTCCATTACTTCCTGAGGTGGGGGGGGGGGGGTATAAATGTGACATTCTTGTTTTAAGAGATAAAAGAAAAATTCTTCTTTGTGTTGGATCCATTTTCATTTTCGGCACCTTTGCATTGCATTTCGGCATTTTCGCAATCAACAATTAGTTCGAATTTTCACCGTTTTTTGACTTAGATAAGAATCGATAAAATATTATGATTCGCACTTTCGGATTCTTTCTAAACTCTATAACTACACCCTCTAACGGTTGGGTTGTTGGGTTGTTTTGCCTCTGAGCGGCACTTTTTTGCACACCATGGGCTAAATGGCCAGGTCACATGGACCCCGAAGGCTCAGAGAAGGTTGGGGGAGGGGACCCACTGGAACAACTGTTGGGAGACAGATGGTAGCCTCCCGTCAAGGCCATCCAGCGTGTTCTTTAACGTGCACAGGGTATGGCTCTCCCGCACACGGGGCCACGGCTTAACGTCCCATCCGACGGACGGCGGCCTTTTCAAGCCCATCGGTGTCCCCTACTGACCGTGGGCAGGGCGGGGAAATTTTGCGGAGATAAATCTCAACGCTGACTCAGCTGGGACTCGAACCTGGGAACTACAGATTACGAGCCTGGCGCGCTACCGACTGAGCCACCCCCGCCCCCCTCTAACGGTGAAAAGGATTGAAAATTCAAAATTTCGAATATTCCAATGATGTATTAATGATAGAAATATGAAATTTTGGTGGTGGAATGTGAGCTTCATGAAGTTTCGACTGGAAACAATGAAAATGATAATTATAAAACTCTTTTTAAATTTGATTGGTACTAATTAAACATTATAATTCGCATTTTTCAAAGACTTAGTAGTTTTAATATATATATCTTTACTGATCACTAAATATGAAACCGTAGTGCTGTTACGTAGATCGTAGATCGTTACATCATAAAATGAAGTACCAGGTACAATAGTACCCATAACCTTCTTCATCTGGAAATATGGCATCAGTTTGAGAAAACAAACAAAAGTAAACGACACAATGGTGGGCCCCAAATGGCAAAAGAACATAAAACAAAGAGTAATAATGATGCACAAGAGACCTAAAATGATAACTTTCTTTAGCGAAAGCCATCATCTTAGGCTTCTTGTATCTGTTAAGGACTTCATGATCGTAGTCCAGAAGGCAGGATATAATCTCGTGAGGGTTTCTCTGCATTGACTCGTAGAAACCTCGCGAGACAAACTTAAGACATGTGTAAATATGATCAATGCCGCGATCTTTATGCAATTGTCTATTGGTTACAAACCAGGGGGCATTGACCACACATCGCAGGATTTTATTCTGCAAGACTTGTATCTTGTGAATGTTCGTGGGAGTTGTGTTCGTCAAAATTGGGGAAGCATAGGATATCATAGGTCGAATGACCAAAGTGCTGTTAACTTCTTCTTCTTCTACGTTACGCTGTATTGGGTGGTCCTTACACAGGCTTACCCATTTAAATTATGAAAAATCAGAAAAAAACAATTTTTTTTTTAAGAATTTTTTTAATATCTTTCTGTTTATTTATTTAATTAATTATTTATTTATTATTATTATTTTTTTATATATATATGTATATTTTTAGTTTTTCAAATAACTCATTTATGTATTTTTTTTTAAGTTTTTCTGAATTTTTTTTTTCTCCCTCTTTTTTTTTCTTTATAAATTTTTCCATTTGTCTGTTTTTTTGATAAAATCAAGTAAAAGTTGAAAAATTTTTATCCTTGTAGGAAATTTAGAGAAATCAAGAATAGATTCCACATTAAAATCAGTAATTCCAATATTTTCTAATTCTTTAAAAAATTCATTTCTTTCAGCTTTATACTTTTCACAATTCAATAGGAAATGAGATGTATTTTCAATTAATTTACATTTCGGACAGTTTGGATTATTAATTATTTTTAGAAAAAATTTTGATTTATTTAAAAGTGTGGTATCAGTTCTTAATCTTAATATTGTCCTAATCTCTTGTCTGTTAAATGGTAAGTTTTAAAAATAATTAATTTTATTAGAAAGATTTGATCTAAAAGTTGGTTTTAATAAAGATTGTAGTTGAAAATATTTTTCACTAATATTGTATTCTAAATTTTTAATCTCTCTCTTAATTAAAATAAAAAATTTATGTAAAGGAGTTATATTAGCTAGGTTATGTGCGGCTTTTGCTATTGAGTCTACATGTTCATTTTCTTGAATGCCAGAGTGAGCAGGTATCCAACTTAAATATAATACATTTTTATTGTTGTTTAAATTTTCAGTATTTATATTTAATATAGAATTAATATAGAAGTTATATGAGGAATACATAAATTCTTGATTAAAAGACAAAAAGTGCACCTTTAGAGTCAGAAAAGATTACAATGTGCTGATTTTTAATGTTTTGTAAAATCCAGTTAAAAGCCATAAAAATTGCATACATTTCAGCTTGTAAAATAGGTGTATTATCTGGAAGTCTATGTGCTATTGTGACTTTATATTTGGGTATATATACTGCTGCAGTTGTTGATTCTGTATTGTGAAGGTAAGACCCATCTGTGTATATTTCAATAAAGTTCTTGAAATTTTCAAGTTTGTAATTATAAAATAGATGAGCAATTACTTCATTTGAAGAGTCATATTTAGATGTTAATAAAGGAATCTCAGTATGAATAATTGGGGTTTTAAAACACCAGTCTGCAATAAGAGGTGGTGAATCTCCTTTTAAATCAGTTTTAGAGAATGTTTTGAAATATTGAAATATTAATTTATTATTTTTTAATAGTTTATAAAAAGGAAGTTTAAAACATTTTTATAGAAAGGATGTTCAGGTAATTTAAGATGAAGTTTTGCATAATATTTAAGTATTAATATAGAATGTCTGTTTTCAAATGTGGGGAAAGAAGTTTCTGCTAATAGAGCAAGTGTCGGACAAAAGTTAGGCAAGCCTAATGCTAGTTTTAAACAATTGTATTTAATTTTTTTTAATTTAGTTAGGCATGGTTTATCTATTAGATCTAATCCATATTCTACAGGGTGATTCAGAATTCATCATCAATATTTGGTGGGGAGGTAGGTAATAAGAAACGAAGGAGATTTCACATAGGAAAGCATGGGCGCATATGCCATGTAGTAGGGCAAAATGACCCCAGTTCAATGATGGAAAGAACACATAAGAAGGAAGTGGTAAGGAAAAAACATTTATTATCTTACATGTAACATTTCTTTGCATTGGTTGTACAGACTTACAAGAGGTGCTCGAACTGCCGACCATGTGCTAGAATGCATGACTCACAACGGCGTTGCATGGACAGCCGGACCCTGTGGAAGATGCCTGGCATTTCCCGGATGTTTGAGGCAGCAACTGATATGCGTGCTACAAGATCCATAGCACTATCAACAGGGGTCTCGTACACCATGCTTTTCATAGCACCCCATACAAAGAAATCGATTGGAGATAAATCCGGTGAACGTGGTGGCCAAGAAACCGGTCCACCGCGGCCAATCCATTGACCACCAAACTGTTCGCAAATGCTGTGCGTAGGTAAGCACGCACAGCATTTGCGAAATGTGCAGGAGCGCCGTCATGCTGGAACCACATTCGCCGGAGACTACCATCAGGAACCTCGTTCAGAAGATCCGGTAACACAGTCTGAAGAAATGTTAGGTACTTAGCACCGTCCAAACGGGATGGTAGTAAATACGGGCCCAACAAACAGTCACCGACAATCCCAGTCCACACATTGACAGCAAAACGTTGTTGCGTAGCTCCAGGTCTTGTACCGTGTGGGTTCTGATGAGCCCACACATGCCAATTGTGTGTGTTGAAGACACCCTCTCGAGTGAACAACGCCTCATCGGTGAAAAGAACATACGTTGGGAAATTGGGATCAACGGCTGTTCTCTGCATGAACCACTGACAAAAAATAACACGCTTGGGATGGTCGTCTGCTGCCAATAATTGCACTCTTTGCAGATGAAACGGATGTAACCCTTCATCGTGTAATATCCGCCATGCTGTTGCTTGCGAAATTCCAAACTGCCTAGCCATACCTCGTGTGCTAGCACCAGGTTGTTCCTCGATTTCCTGTAGGACAGCTTCCTCTACTGCTACTGTCCGTGCCGATCTGCGCCTCCCTCGATTAACATTACTAGCAGCAAACGATCCTGTTTCACGCAGTTGGCGATGAATACGTGAAAACATTTGATGCTGTGGCACACGGCAGTTTGGGAAGCGCGCTGCATACAATTGCCTGGCTCGAAGACATCTTTCTCCTGCCGCACCGTAAGTTACATGCATATCTGCACATTCATTCCACATATACCGGTTCATGTTACTTCTGCAAATTCACCTTGTCGAATGACAACTGACTGCACGCGTCAAACAGCTGTGCTTCTGTATGAGAGGTGTGTACACACAGCGCCCTCTACACCACCATGCGTTCGTCTGCCCCCATACTTTCCTACATGAAATCTCTTTCTTTTCTTATTCCCTTCCTCCCCACTAAATATTGATGATGAATTCTGAATCACCCTGTATTTTTGGTCTAATTAAATTTTGATACAGAGTAATTAGTGTGTTTTGGGAAGATCCCTCTTTTTTGAAAGCAAAAATTTTGAATAAGTTTAATAATTTAGAGCCATTATGGTAAGCTTGATCCAAGTGTTTTTTCCAAGTTAGTCTTGAATCAAGATGAAATCCTAATAGTTTGCAATTTGTGACCTGTGAGATTGTGTTAGAATTAATTTTTAAATTAAATTTTGGAGAATAAGATCTGTACTTTGAAAAATGAATACAGTATGTTTTATTTGAATTAATGGATAAATTCCATTTATTGCAATATTCAATAACTTTATTGATTTGTTCTTGAGATTTTTCTTGAATGTTATATTCATTTTTTTCTGAGATCCAAAAAGTTAAATCATCTGCATAGGTTGTAAAAGTAAAGTCCTTGCCAAAAATGCTTTTGATATCTGCTAAATATATATTAAATAATATGGGTGAAAGTGTAGACCCCTGAGCAAGCCCCTGTGTAACTTTATAAGGTTGTGAAAGGGTTGAGTTTAGTTTTACTTTTAAGGTTCTATTTTGTAAATAAATAGATAAAAATTGAATTAGATTATAATCTATTTTAGCCTTGCTTAATTTTAGCATTAAATAATCAATTGATACAGAATCAAAGGCCTGAGACAGATCAATTGAAATTGCCAAAAGAGTTTGTATCCTTTTATTAGCATTATATATGTGAGATAATAATAATGAAATGCATTCTTTTGCTGATCTGAATTTTCTAAATCCAAAAAAATTAAATGGAATAATTTTGTTTGCTTCAGTTTGCCAGTTTAATCTTTTGAACAAATTTTTTTCAAATAATTTAAGTGTGTTAGAAAGCAATGATATTGGCCGAAAAGAGGCTATATCTGTTGGAATTTTATTTGGTTTTGGAATAAAAATTACTAAGATTTCTGCCCATGTGGGAGGAATTTCATGTGTAGTCCAAATTTGGTTGAAAATTTGTAATAATTTTTCTCTCCAATGTGTAGGAAGATTTTTCAAAAATTTATTAGATATGTGGTCAGCTCCTGGAGCAGACTTAAGGTTAAGTTTGTAGATAGCATTATTAAGTTCTGTGATAGTGAGAGGTTTATTTACTTCAGATTTAATTAATTTTAAATGATTTAAATTAATTTTTAATTCAGATCTTTGTCTTGTATTCAGACATGGAGCTGGATGTGTGATTTTGAGGTTTTTTTGCAAAATTGTCTGCAGTTTGTGTCATAGTAAGATTATGCTTAATGGCATATTGTGCTATGGGGCAATTTTGTTTTGGTTCATTATTAATACTTTTAAAAATTTTCCATATATTTAATCCTGTTGATGTAGTTGTTAATTGTGATGTGAATTCTCTCCAATCCTGTCTAAATGATTTCTTTAAGTTTTTCCTAATCTCTGCTTTTATTTTTTTTAAATGATTGATGTCTTGAAAATTTCTTGTTCTTTTGGCTTTATTCTCGAATTTTTTGCGAATGGCTATGAGTCTATTCATATACCAATAGTTGCGTTTTAATTTTGGAATTTTATTGATAATGGTTTTAAAAGCAGGTTCAGTTTTTTCATTAATGAAGCTGAAAAATTCATTATAATTTAAGTTTTTAGGAGGTAAATTTTGATTTAAAATGCAGTTAAATTTATTCCAATCATTTAAAAAGATTTTATTTTGAGATTTTATATGTATTTGAGATGATAATAAAATAAGATGATGGTCACTGCCTCTGGTATCTGAAAGCAGTGACCATTTAAATTTATTAAAAATTTCAGGAGAAATAAGAGAGAGGTCTATTATTGATCTATTATTTGCAGGATTTTCATGTGTAGTTTCTTTGTTATTAAGTAATATAAAATTAGATTTAGAGATAAATTTACATAAATATGTGCCTGCTGGATCTGTTTTATAAGAGTGCCAGAAGGCATGATGTGAATTAAAGTCACCTATTATAATTAAAGGATTATCAAGTTGTGCAATTATGTTGTTATAAATTTTATCATTAATTGTTATGCCAGGATTGTAAATATTTACAATGGTTACATTAAATTCATTAATTAAAATTTTTAAAGCTATTATTTCAAGACCATCTAAATCATAGTTAATTTTAATGATATAATGTTTGATATTTTTGTGTACCAGAAAACCCACTCCATTACAGCTGTGTGGAGAGAAATAAAAATAGGAAAGAAAATTTGGTATTTTAATGTGTCTTCTAGTCTTGATTTCCTGAAGAGCGAAAATATTCACCTTCAGATACTTATACATCATAATCAGTTCTTCCCTTTTGGAGATGATTCCCCTGCAATTCCATTGCAGGAGAATTAGAGAATTACGTTTTGTATTGTAGTAAAATGTCCATTATGAGCACATAAATTTCGTCTGAAGGACAGATAAATTTCAAAATGTGCAAAACTAAGTCTATTAGAAGGTTGGTGGTTACATTTTCGTCCTTTAGTTCTCTCGCTATCGTGTTGGGAGATAGCGTGTGCTTTATTTTTTTTGTCTGTGCACTTTTAGAGATTAATTTTTTTTGTGACATTAGCATAAGACATTTTTTTGTTGATCAATAGTAGCAGGTGCAATGTCCCTCTCGTAAGGAGATAGCTTTTTGGAAGTAGAAGGCTGCGAGATTGAAATATCGTTATCGCTGATGCCAACAACATTCTTTCTGATTCTGGTTTGTTTTCTATTTTGAGCTAATACAAAAGAGTCCATGCCGTGAAGAAGTTGATTATTATACATATTTACAGGGTATCTTTGATCTGTAAGTTCATCCTCTGAATGTGGAAAATAATGCGAATCGTAATCCTGGTAGAAACCAGAAGGCACTTGTGTGGCGGAAGGCGGTGGAAAGTCAGATTCAAAGTTGGTGAAATTTCTCGGATTCAAAGTCACATTTGTGCGGACGTCAGAGAGCGCATTTTTCTCTCTATTTTGATTGGTCTCTTTTTTAGCTAAGGCAAAAGCACTCGTCCAGCTGCAATGTTGCTGGCGCTGGATATGCATCGCTTTGCATGCAATTTTTTTTACTGGACATGCAAAAAATGTGGCCGGATGGTCTTTGCCATCATGTACAGTTAGGACAGTTGAATTCCGTATTTTTACAAATTTTGTAACTGTGAGCGCCACTGCAGCGTTTGCACCTTACCCGACTTCTGCAGCCGGTTGCTGCATGGCCCCACCTCCAGCAATTGCTACATATTATGGGCGAGCCATAATGTTCTTTAACATAGAAGTGACTAAATCCGATGTTCACTTCTCGTGGTAATTTATTTCGGGTACAATATAAAACCACATTTTCAGTGGGTTGCTTAAGAAAGCCATCTTTAGAACTATTTGGTAAATAGCGACACATACGTCTGACTTTAAAGATATCATAAGGTTTGAGACATTGCAGTAAATACTCATCGGTATACTTAGTATTAACGTTAACAAGTAAGCCCATACATTGGTCTTGATCGGGAAAACGGTAGCTTACCTCAACTCCAAGGATGTTATTTATTTTTTTGATTGCTTCAAGTTCTGAGTCATTTTTAGGGAACATAATGATGTCACCTCTCCTCGTAAATCTGCCCTTGACGTCCGTCTTGAGGATGTTAAACAGAAGGTCAGTCACCTTTTCATCATCCAAATCACTTAGTTTAGATGAATCACTAAATAATATGATGGCGAAGTCCTCCTTTCTTGAGCTAGATTTAGTCGGTGCATTACCATGTTCGTCATTTGGGATTGGTTCTTCATCTGTGTATTCTTCATCAGCACTATCTTCAATGTCCTGTATATTAAGTTCTGTTAACGAAGACTTATGCTTTTGTGCATTTGCTAGCACAATTTTATCCTTGTTACTTTTTTCAGTATGTTGCTTATCAAAGATGTCACTTGATTCGAGTAATCCATTTATTTCTTCTTCAGAATCAGCGTTGTAGAGTGAAGCCTTTTGTGCATTTTCGATGTGCTTGCTTAACTTTTTTAGTTGATTTTTCTCAGAGCTTTTGATAGGAATGCCTGATGTTCGCTTCATTTTGTTGTTTAAATTGGTTTGCTTTTTCTTTCCTCCCATTTAGTTTCAGAAAAGTTTGTTAAAGTTTTCAACTCTTCAAATCAAAAGATTTGACAATCTTCAAAAACACAAAAAATCAAAACACTAAGAGCCTGAAATTTGGCAACCTGTCATCTCAATAGCTTATTAGAGACTCCCAAGTGCTGTTAACGACTTTTACGAATAATATGTATGGTATAGGAATTTGAAAATTAGTGGTAGTTTTTAAGAGAGCAATAATCTATTCAGTTTTCTGAGAAAGGTGCAGTAGGTAAAGGAAAATTTCATTCTCTTTAAAAACGAGACTCTCATATGCGCCAGAGGCGACATGCGTTCTTCGTTATTATTTGCTATTAAATGTTCGAGGACTACGATGTTTTGTAATGCACCGTGTAGTTTTTTGAAATATCAGCAGTTTTTTTAGATTTACTATTATTTTAAGTTTTCGATTAACGTTTAATGTTGGAGTTCACAGTAGCTCTTCTTAATTGGCTTTTTTTGTTTACAATATTCCTAAGTGTGCTTTCCGGTTTCAACCATCTGAGTGGTCATCGCCACGAGCACTGTTTGCTGACAGTTGTAGAGGACTATATCGTTTGGTGCGTGCCGCACATTCCCGTGTATTTCTTCTGCTGCCGCATTGATGCTATTTCGGGGCGATTTCATTGTTTTGTGGTGGGGTGGGGCTGCCGTCTGTTGGTTGGTGTTATCATACTTCGAAGCGAAGAATTTCAACTGTTTGTTTGTTGCTAGATTTTGGGATATTTTATATTTCGCTGCCTGCTGGTCAAGTAGAAACTTCTATGGAAAAGGAAGTTGATATACTGCGTCGTTGCAGCATTGATCTCTATTTTAGTATAAGTTTTTTCGCAATGTTTATCTGATAATTTGTTGCTGGTGCTATGATAATTTTTGCTTTATCAAAGTCATGTGTTTTCTCCCTATTGTATACGGAACGGGATAAAGCAGTACTTTGTTTTTCTAACCAGATTTTGTTTTCCAACCAGAAATAAATATTAATGTGCAGTATGTCATCTCCGAACGCATCATATATCTTCAGACTCAGTCGTGAATGGGCTACAACAGTCACCGACCATGTCGAGTGGCGATGTTTCAGCCAGGATCATGAAAGCACATCTTCAGTGAGTGCAGGAGCTACACTGGACCAATGAAGACTGGAAAACGGTTGCCTGGTTGGACAAATCAAGGTTCCTCTTCAATCATGCTTATGGAAGGATCAGAATTTGGCGCAAGGAACATGAGGTAATGAAGCCATCTTCTCTGGTATCAACAGTACAGGCTAGTAGTGCTGATGTGATGGTGTGGGGAATGTTTTCCTGGCCCGCATTAGGCCGCATGATACCCATCGAAGGACATCTGAATGCCCCGGCATATCTGAACATCATTGCTGACCAAATTCATCCTTTCATGGTTCACTAAGTGAGGCTGAATTTATCCTCACTCGGATTGACCATTAAGAATGATAATGCACCTGCTCACAAGACTCGAGTCGTCACTGAATGGTTCCAGGGACATGCCGAAGAGTTTTCTTGCTTCATTGGCCTTCACAGTCTCCAGGTCCAAACCCTATCGAACATGTTTGGGATGAGGTGGATGAGGTGGTAAGGGATGTTTGCAAGGAGATTTTGTCGCCCTCCAGTTTGCAGCATCTGCGAGACACAATCATTTCCGCATAGTACAAGATTCCTGTGCAACGCATCCGGCATCTTGTAAGTTCCATGCCCGACGAATTCGGGCCCTTCTGAAGGCCAAAGAGGCGCAGTTTACTACTAAAAATCTCAGTGTGTTGTATCTCAGTGTATGCGTAGTGTATTAAGTTAATGAAAATAAACTCCCTCAAATACATAATAGATTAATAAAACGTGAAATTGTTCAGAATTACATGACTCCAAAAAACCTTACCGCACAAAGAATTCTTTTGCATTAAATTATTGGATCAAAACAAAAATTTTATTTCGCATCTGGGGAAGAAATATTTTTGTGCGGGAGAAAAATTACGCTGATGGTATTGAGTATGAGAAATCGAAGAGCTGAAATGGCGGAGTCGTTAAGTGGGTAAAGAAAATTCTTGGAACAGCAGTGGTTGGGCAGATGTTCGTAGGAGAGCTAGCATCGATTTTGTGCTACAATGGAAATAATGGAAGTCGTCTGTCTGCGCTAGCTATTTAATCTCAGCTAGTACGCATACCTTGAAATGCTAAGTCGCCAAAATCTTCAACTACAATGAAGACAATTTTTAATGACTGACCTCATAGTTTAAAGTTATCAATAGAAGAGACATTGATCGGCGACCGTTAGTTCAGAGGTCACAATACCTAACGTGTTATCAGGAGGTCATAACCCACCGTGATCAATATGAATTTTTACATTATGCTCAAGATTATTCACATCCTACAAGTTCTGAACTGTGTATGTTTCAGGCCAGGATTTAGAAAAAATTGAGGGAGGGGGACAAGAGATTGGATTCCCGATGCGGTATAATATTTTCTCCTCCATTTTAAAGATCTTTAAAACATTTTTTGAAAAAAAAAATTCAAGTTTCATAATATTTCCTTCTATTACCCTTATTAGCATTCTGAAAGGGAGAGGGGGCATGGCATGGTCCCTTGCTCCCAACCCCATAGATCCGGTCCTGCTTGTTGTTAAAATACATATTTACAAAATTTACAGTTTAAAAATTAAAACTTAAGGAACGGTTTCGTAGCGAAACACCTTAAAAGTGTTTAGTTAAAAAGACTATTGAAAAAGTACATTTAAAGTTTACCTGTTCCATGAATACTTTTCTCCCTGCAAAGCTTCGAATGAAGCTAGTCGAGTAGCAACTACTCGACTAAATAATCACTGAAAAGATTCTTTAGGGAAAAAGGAGAGTTTGGGGCAGATAGAGTTAAGGCTAAACAATTGTTTTGTGTAACACATTCGACTCTATATTGTGACATCCTTTTATTTCGGTAATTTCATATTTATCAGTAAAGTGGGAAACACAAACTACAATATCAGTGTTTTTTTTTAGATAGTACAAAATAGAGTCAATAATATTGTAGGCTACAACGATAACAATAGGTATGTGTTAACATTAGATGGTAATAAAGTATGAATATATATCCTTATTTTCCTTTCAGTTGATAAAAGTTGTTATTTGGTTCTTCAGAGCTTCTAGATTAGTCAAGCCTGTAGAAGCTAAAAACTGTTTAAAAATCTGAATCATATCACTCGTTGCAGCTTTCTCATCATAGCAACGGCATTGTGCATAATACATCATCATCATCCTCAAGCAGCCATGGACTACGGAGGTCCAACCAGACCGTGCAATTTAGTTCTCCAAGCAAGTCTATCCTGAGCTACATCTACTGCATCTGGCCACTGCACACCAATTCTAACAAGGTCCTGTTTGACATTGTCATATTAAAATATTAATAATATTATAATACACGAGGACTCCAAAAAGAAGGTAACTTTTCGGAAGAAACGGTTTGATGATCTCTGCGAAGTCTGCAACAGATGTATTTCCATAACACTGAAACAAACAAAATTTAGTGGCATTATAATTTAAAGAAATAATCTTTGAATTGCTCATATAAGGGTATAAGTGCAAGCATAATATAAGGATATAAAGCAAGAAAACACTTTCGATGTCGGAGAGTATCGGGCTTGTAATTCTTTGAGTGATTTCACTTTGTCAATTATAACTCTGCTTCCATCAGAGTTTTAAGAAATAATTCTCACACATTCGACAAGAGTTGAATCAAAATAATTTGCAATCATGCAAGACTACTGAAAATGAATAAACAGAGAAATACAGACACTTTTATTTTATGGTTTAACGTGTTGGACAATATTAAAATAATTGTAGGAATAGTAGTTTTGTCCCTTGACTTTAAATCTTTGAGAATAGTATTTTATTCTACTGATTAATATCGCAGAGATGTCTTGAGAAATCATCCAAACCAACAGATTAGTGTGCAGCACAGATTATACTGTAATTATGGCAAACAGTTGAATAGCAAAGGTTGGGTTGGGTTGCTTTACCTCTGAGCGGCACTTTTTTGCACACCATGGGCTAAATGGCCAGGTCACATGGACCCCGAAGGCTCAGAGAAGGTTGGGGGAGGGGACCCACTAGAACAGCTGTTGGGAGACAGATGGTAGCCTCCCGTCAAGGCCATCCAGCGTGTTCTTTAACGTGTACAGGGTATGGCTCTCCCGAACACGGGCCCACGGCTTTACGTCCCATCCGACGGACGGCGGCCTTTCCAAGCCCAGCGGTGTCTCCTACTGACGGTGGGCAGGGCGGGGAATTTTGCGGAGGTAAATCTCAACGCTGACCCAGCTGGGACTCGAACCTGAGAACTACAGATTACGAGCCTGGCGCGCTACCGACTGAGCCACCCCCGCCCCCGACTAGCAAAGGACTTGTTAGGCAAGTCCTCCCGCTAGTCGGTTGCTGGATTATAGGGATTATAGGGGATAATTCGGAACGAATTATAACATTCGGAATTTTACTCTATTCGGAAGCATTTAAGAGAGAAAATACAGCTACAGAAAGTTTAAATACTTGATATTAGAATGACCTTCATCCACCTCTTGCTTCTAGTAATCGTGGCTTCTTATTTTCTATGCAGTGACACAAAATGATTTGTGTGCAATGAGCTGGCTACTATGCATGTGCCGACATTGCGAAGAAATTCTTAATGAATAAATTTCACGATCGATGATTTTTATTATATTTTATGATATTTATTATATTTTACGATTTTCAGTTTTACATTTGTTTAATATTCTCATGGCTGAGCAGCAGTTAGCGTGCTTTGCTACAGACCAAAAGGATTTGGGCTCGAGACTCGGATAAGACATGAATATTTCTTTGTCTTCCTGCTCAGGTCACGGTCCCTCACAGTCCTCCATGGCAAGAAGCTGCTTGAAAGGTAATGTCTATTTTTATAGCATGCTTAAACTGACATTAATATGTGTATACAGCAATCCCTCGATTCGTAGGTTTTCGCAATTATATAGTTTATTCCAAAAAAAAGTAAACCTTCCCAGCTCAACAGATGTCTTGAACCTACACTTGAAAAAACAGCAATGTTTGCTTTTTATATGTATTTCCTCTGCTTGCTCATGAAAAACTAGGATTAGCAAAGTGTCGAAGTGTTGCTGCGAAGTTTTACGAAAATAATATCTTATCGTGCGCAAAGTACCATGAAACATACCAATGTATGATAATTTTTTCACACGTAAGTATTCTATGCCACTACGAAGATCATAAAAGCAGTAAAGGCATGCTGGGAAGCAAAGTCAAATGCGACATGGATTAAAACTGATCTGCCTGACTTCGAAAGGGGGGCTTATTTTGGGACGCAATGGGCAGTAGCATCAGTAACAGGGATGATGGAACTCAGCAGAAAATCAATAGGCAAAATGTAACAAGTGCATGGAGAATGCCAACGGTCTCAAAAACGTCCTCCACTCGTGGCAAATGAGGGAGGTAAAAAAGGTTCTGACAGAGACAGACGTTGTTAGCACGAACTGTACAGCAAAAACAGATCTGCTGAGAGTTCATCAGCTGAGAGTGATAACCGCTAGCAGTACTTCAAAATACATTTCAAAGAGAACTATGGGAAAAGAATTGAAAACTTTGAAATTTGGGAATTGCACCGCGATACACATGACGAATCATTGCTTTAACTGGTTAGGGAGCTAGCTGCTGTTCGGCATTACTCTAACTGAAGCAGTGACTCCGGTCTTAGTAGGGCATATCCTTGTATGAGAAGGTCTGCGAAAGCCAGCAGTAGCTTTCTTTTCTACATGTCTAAATGAAAAAAATAAAAGTATTAGGTAGGTGTTCATTGTAATTTGGAGTGGAAAAGTTCTACTAGTTTTTTTTCTACAGCTTAAAACTAAAATAAACAATTTTGGGGAGGTGGTGGGGGAAATTTTGGGAGAGACAAGTTTTGTCAGCGTCAAGTTGAGGTGGACATATAATGGGTCGTTTTGCACAGTTATTGCAGCAAAAATAAAACCGATATTGGGGTAAAAGAATAAAAAACTCGAGTTTTCGGTAGAAATGGATAGGCTGCTAAGATGCTAAAAGAAATAAAAAATATGAGAATAGTTACAGCCAAAAATTTAGGGGCCAGTGACTAGTTTAAAATACATAGCAAAATTTCACATTTCTACTGAATTTCGTATATTACGTATATTATTCGTATATTCTTCGCACACAAAATGAACTAAATGGCCAGGTAACGAGTACCCCGAAGAGACGGTTGGGGAGAGGATACCCACTGTACAGCTGTTCAGAGACAGATGGTAGCCTCCCGTCAGGGCCATCCAGAGTGTTCTTTAATGAGGGACTTAACATCCCATCCGACGGACGCTGGACTTTCCGAGCATATCGGTATCCCCTACTGACCGTGGGCAGGGTGGGGAGTTTTACGGAGATAATTCTCCACGCTGGCCCAGGCGGGACTCGGACCTGTTAACTGCAGATTACGAGCCTGCCGCCCTACCGACTGAGCCACTTCCGCCCCATACATTACGTCCTTACAAGACCGTCCCAGTGGTCGAGTGGTTAACGAGTTTGGCTGCAGATCAAAGGGCTCTGGGTTCCAGCCCTGAATAAAATATGAATGTTTCCGAGCCTTTTCCTGAGGTCTCGACTGCCAAGCAGCTGCTTGAGCAGGAATTTATTTCCATTTTATGTCCGAAGATAAAAACACAAAAGTTTATTCAGCTGTGAGTTCATAATGTCTCTTGATTTTCCCCATCCGGGCCAGCGAAAATAAAACTGAATAATCGAGTCGCTTTTCTTTCTTATTTGTTCAATGAATGTCGTCCCATCATAATATGGCTCCTCAGCAGATAAATAAAATTATTTACCGTTTATTGAAAACCACCAATCCATATCTTAAAGACGCGTTATGTTCCGTTTAATATTATTCTTTTCAGTTTTGCACTTTCTTACCTGAATATTAATTGGATGTATGCGACCCACCGAGCACAGAGTTAATTAAGACAGTCAACTTCGAAACATTCCAGGTACGAACCTAAAATCGAATCAGATATAATGGACTCTAAACCTGGTACGATTAATGTTGATGGCTGGATATGAGCATAAGGTCGGAGTAGCATCTAACTTTGTCACGACTTTTGTACATTACTTCTTGTGGAAAGAGCTGCATAAGACGAAGACAAGAAATTGGTGTTATGTGTAGACTGATATATATTCTACAGGCAGATACGGTGAAGTTCGAGGAGCGAGTGTTATGTTTTAAAATCAGTGGGCAGAAACGGGCTCAAACTCAGCTTTCTTTGCACCGTTACAAAGCACGCTAAACACCGGAAGAGCATCTGTCAGCCTGAAAAGATTCAACTTCGTGCTATTTTTTTTCAGGTTCGCCTCAAAATACGTTTAATATTCTTGACTATACTATTCCTACAGACGTACAGGAAACAGTTCGAGAATGCATTGGTCAAACAAGATTTTTATTAGATCAGCTTTATTATACTTGTCTTTCAAAGGCAAACTAAGGCCAGACATACACTGCCTGGCCGAATTATAGAGTTTTCAGTTCTCTGTGCATAGTACTCGTTGAAATGGGTTTAGAAGTACTGCTAGCGGTCATCTCTCTCAGATGATGAAGTGTAACAGCTCTGTTTTGCCGCACAGTTCGTGACAGCAAACGCCTGTCCCTTTCTGTCAGAGCATTTTTTACTCCGGCATTTGTCACGATTGGCGGATGTTTTTTTTTTTGAGACCGTTGCCATTCTCCGTACCCTTGGAACATTTTGCCTCGTGATTTTTCATACACTTGGCATATCGTGCCTCGTGATTTTCCACTGAGTTCCATAATCTCCGTTAAGGATACTCCTACCCATCGCACTCCAATCAGATCAGCTTTTTATCCGCTTCCCACTTCAATTTACCTTTCTTCGTGCCTTTATGGCTTTTATAGGACTTTGCAGTGACGTAGAATGATTGGATCACTAAAGCATTCCGCATATATTGGTATGTTTCATGGTTCTTGGCGCACGATACAGTGTCCATAGTAATTTGGCCAGGTAGTGTATTTGGTGACTATGCATATGTAATTCGATTAGACATCTGACTGTCTCTTCTTGCTTATAAGTTTTAACTGAAAAAACTTACACTTACCACTTTTGCAAGATAAAAAGGATCAATTGAGGTACCGATATTCTGCAGAAAGAAAGAAATAATTCTGGTTAATACCAATTAACTTAAGTATTACTTCTGGAAATATACCTTCCACTTTAAAAATTGCAATACTGAGACCTATCTATAAAAGTGGTGTTAAAAGTAATTATACGAATTATAGGCCTATTGCTATCTTGTCCACCGTACACAAAATTTTAGAGAAGTACATCGATGACACTCTCCGCAGCTTTCTCTTAAAACACAACATTATTTCTAATAGGCAATATGGCTTCCAGAAGGGAAAAAGTACTCCAGCTCTACTGTCCAATTTTGCAGAATGTGTTAATAAAGCCTTGAACCATGGAGAAAAGGTTGCTGCTCTCTTTCTCGACTTTAGTAAAGCATTCGACACATTGGATCAAAATATACAGTACTACTTTCGAAACTTGAAAACTATGGAATTAGAGGAACAGTTCTAATGTGGTTCAAAAAATTACCTAAGTAATAGGACTATTATAACCAAAATTGAAAATGCATTAAGTAGCGAAAGAAAATTAAATGTTGGAGTTCCACAAGGATCTGTACTTGGACCCTAGTTGTTCCTCCTGTATATTAATGATATGACTAATTTAAAATTAAAAAGTAAATTATTTATTTATGCTGATGATACTGTTATTTTAAACAGCAATTGCGACGTGGACGCGACTATAAAAGAATTACAGGATGGCTATAATTGCTTGGTGAGATGGCTGAATATTAATTTAATACATATAAATAACGATAAAACTAAATGGATGATCTTCCACTCACCAGGTACTTTGAAAACATCAAACCACATAATTAAGGCCCACAATATAAATTGCATATATAAATCCGAAACTTATAAAAATATTTGTGATTGTCATAGCATTGAATTGGTGGATAATTTTAAGTACGTCGGTTTATATTTGGATTCAACCTTTTGATGGAACACTCACGTCTTGAAGCTATGTGAAAGTCTCAGATATCGCGCCGCTAAAATTTACAAATTGCAATTCATAGTCGATACCGACGTTTGCCTTATGGTCTACAAGGAAATTTGTGAATCCTGAATTAGGTATGGAATTAAAATATATGGAACAACTGGCATCACTAACCTAAAAAAAATCGAAAAATTGCAATCATCTATAGCAAAAAATATAATTCCATACAAGCTTAGAGAAATTTTTCAAACGCAAGTGAAAGATTTTCTTTCCGAAATATTCTATCAGTCCAAAATCTCTATAGATATGGCATTATTCTGGACAACTTTTTCAATGACACATATAAAGTACAAATTACACATAATAAGAATACCAGAATTTAGACCAATAATTATTTTCAAATCCCGAATTTTGTTAATAATTACGGTAAAAATCTTAAAGAGTATAAAGTGCAGGAGATCTTTAACCAGTTACCAAGAGAAATCACATATATGACTAATTTTAGTGAGATTAAGTTAATGGTTAAAAACTATTTGAAAAATGTCTGTTAATCTGTAATCCTGAGAAAACCTGTATCTATATGACTTTTGTGTTCTTTTTTACTATGCTCACTTATGTATGAAAAGTAATGCTCATCAATATTTCCTGCAGATAAGCTTTGCGGGGCAAATGTATAAAATCTCTCTACATCTGTATTTTGTGAGATGACGATGATGATGAATAAATATATTATTATTAAAAGAAATTAAACAATGAATAGATCATACCAACTAATCAAATACAACTCGAAAATTCTGAACTGCCTTTAAATATTCGTTAAGATGGTCTTAGTGGCTTAGGTTTTTATTTGATTGCCACTAAATATGAAGTAATTCACCGAATCCTAGAACTGATATATGTGGAGGAGGGAGGACTTGATTTGATAATATTAAAAATCCTTAAAATTTGTACAATTAATTAACAAGGAGTTTAGTTCATAGCGTTAAAGTCAAGAAACTGTTACATTAAAGCGTTTACGACTGTAAATGTATTTTTGGAAGTTTAAGTAATGATTCTTTTGATATTTGTCACTTTTTAAAAAATGCTTTTATGATGAAATACATAGCTATTAAATATTGTAGCTTCCATAACTTTGATTATTAGAAGAATATTTCTCAAAACTAGGTTTCCTAAAGATTCGATGCAGTTTTTTTTTCTTTTTGAATTCAAATGACATTAAAAAAAATTGATAATTTTTACAAACTGTTCTTATTTTTTTTTCCTTCACATAAACTGAAATAAGGAAGCGATAAAATAAATATTTTTCAAAATTACCGCTGAACAGTTCTTTCATATAAGATTTAAATATTTTATTAACTATATTAATATTAGCATTATAAACCATTTTCTCTGTTTTTCAATTCTAAATTCATTACCATTGTCCCTTTTGCTTTTTTTTTTCTTATAAATGTCTTTTTTTTTATTTTGCTCCAATTTTAAAATTTTACTTTTTTTGCATGTTTTAAAAACATGTTTAATGTTTTACCGTGCTTTAATTGAATTGTGAAAAAAATATTTCTTTGATATATTATTTCATTGCGAAGTTATTTTCATTTTTAACACTCTAATTCAAATCTCAGCTTTATATACGTATATGCAATTGATTTACCTGGCATTGCTCGAGTTTTAAACTCTCTAAAAATGTACAAGATGTGACAATAAAGTAATGAGAATTTTATTTTATTAATTTACAAAACGGATTTTGAAACTATTAATATCTTCTTCAAAATAATCTCCTTGGGCTTCTATATAGCCCGACATCTTTGTCTCCAGGTTTCGTAGCAGATTTGAAATTTGTTTAGAATGTCGGTTACGACCTTTTTAATGCGCTCTACTGTCGCAGAATGAGTTTCATTCAAGTGAGTTTTCAGTTGATTTCTTTCATTATTTGGCACATATAGGACAGAGAAGAATCCTAGATACTACTCCTATCATTTACAGGCCTTCTCATACAAGAACATGCCTTACTAAAAACGAAGTCAATACCGACCACTGCCTCAGCTAACAAAATACGCAGTTTTCCAGCTGGAACTCCCTAACCACTATGCCAATCGAGACCTTGGGGAATTAAAAGAAATCAGATGGGAATACGTCAGGGGAGTACGGAGGCTGTTCCAGAAATGAAATTTGATTTTTTTTTTTCAGGAAAGTTCGAATTGAGAGTGCTGTGTGAGCCAGAAAGATGTCATGGTTCAAACTCCAATTGTCAGGGAACAGCTCCGGTCTCACAAGTCGAACTCGTAACTTAACCTTTCTGAAGCTGAAAGGTAAAACTGATGGTTCACAGTTGGACACAATGGTGAAAAAGTAGTTCCCATCACTTTAGAGTCGAAAAAGCAGTTCAGCCTAGACTTCTTTTTTTACTTCGAAATTCGAACCATTTTCAAACCGAGGAAATGACGATGTTTTCCCCTGAAGACTCCGTCTTTTGATTTCGAAGTCGTATTTCGAACAGCCATGTTTCATATTCTAAAATCTTTGCATCATATCCTCTCCATCAACCTGTTTTATTATCACAGTGAGAAACACCGTCATTCACATCATTCAGTGGGAAACACCGTCATCTCCTCGGTTTTGAATGGTTCGAATTTCGAAGTCAAAAAAAAGAAGTCAAGGCTGAACTGCTTTTTCGACTCTAAAGTGATCGGAACTGCTGTAAACAGTAGAGCGCAAAACTTTTCACTCTAAGTGATCTAAGCTTTTTCAACTCTAAGGTGATGGGAACTGATGCTCTCTAAGCTTTTTCGACTCTAAAGTGATCGGAACTGCTGTAAACAGTAGAGCGCAAAACCTTTGGAGAATTTACGTCATTGTCTTACCCAGTTTAACCAAAAACGAAACATTAATTTCGTATTCCAGATATCTATCATTAATTTTTATCACAGATTCAAAAAAGAAGTTTAGTAGAAAAAACGTAGCAATAATCGTAACTAACAACAAATCACTGGAATACGAATCACTAGAATTCGATATTGCATCATATTTCCCGCCAGTTTCATTGACGCAGTGTTGCCACAACCTAAGTTATTTAATCTCATTACTTTATTGTCACACCTCGTGCAGTAGATGATAGGCCTTATGTTGAAAGTTTTCATTTCATCAAATTCAGAATGATGCTCACCGTGAGACTTTCCTTCCCCTTTTTCGGGAGGTGGGAGAAGGAGGAGAGATAATTTGAGGCATCCCATGATCTTAGCTTTTATTAAAATCTAGCTCGTTAGTTTCCGTAATCATATACGTATTTCCCCCATTTGGGTGATGGGGGGAAGAAGCGTTGAGGGAGCCAAATCCATATATTTCTTTCCTAAAGCCAAAATGAAGCTTCATACTGATTTTGATGATCCAGCGCATACTTCTTAGGATAAATTCCTCCCCCTACTTCATCTGGGTGGGAGATTTTCCCATAACGGGGGAGAATTGTTGTGGGTTCAAATCCTTACGTTTCTTCAACTTACTATGAAAGCCAGAGCCCGATAAAGCAACTCTGGGGCCGGGGGGGGGGGGGGGGAAGAGATTTTTCGGGAATCCATTCACTTACCTGGCTCTGAGTTATGAGGAGAAGAAGTGGAGTACGGAATTTAATCTTATCTCTAAATGGACAGGGGAATTCTTGATCAAGCAGACAGACAATCTCTAACAGATACATGGTAGATAATATTTGACTGCATCCAATACTTACTCGAAATCATAAAAGCAAATATACAAGTTTAAAAAATTCCTTTCCTTTCTTAGACATCCTGTAATAATTTCTGCTCATAAAAATTGTCGTACGATGCATTAAAGACAATTTACAAAACTACAAAAACTGTTTGCCTTGTCTCTTTGTTTTAAGGTAAAGATATTATTGAAAAAAAAAAACAACCATGATAAAGGAAGGAAGATGTGTTACTTACACAAGGATTCAAACCTTCAATCTGTTGTTTCATGCACTGCAAAGGAAACGATTAATAGACACATTGTAACATTATATATCTGAACAGCATCAGTAAACCCTAAAGATATACAAAATGACCCTTGGTATTCATTAGCAAAACATTAACTGATGTTCGTGCTCTTCGATTACAATCCTATCCAAGTTATGCGATTTCGACCTATTTACGATTAAGGTATCAGCTTTTTATTTAATGTGACTAACTACTTCAATTTGCGCAGTACCCTGATTCACATTTACGCGGTGTTTGATTCGCCATGCAATAGCCAGCGTCTCTCAAGTCAAACTGCGAGTCATGCAGTTCCCACTTTCCATAGAGTTAGGGTCAAATGTCTTCTTCTCGCGGATTTTCTATCATTTGTGATGCATATTTAATGTCAGAAGAAATATAATAATGAGACTGAACAGAGCTAGGAGCCTAGAGAGTATGCAAGTCTATTAAGGTGGATGATAAAAGAGAAATCCTGGGTAAGAGAAAAAGTTAGAACTACGCGAGTTGCCCTCTAAAATAATATAAATAGTCGACTGTTAGAAGAATAAGGGGAAAATGACGGACTGTGTCAAACGACCAAGTGGCACCCACCAACGAGGAGTTTCAGCGGTGATCAAGAGGAAGAGATCGAGCTGAGCAGCGACAGTGATCAAGAGGAAGAGATCGAGCTGAGCAGCGACAGTGATCAAGAGGAAGAGATCGAGCTGAGCAGCGACAGTGATCAAGAGGAAGAGATCGAGCTGAGCAGCGACAGTGATCAAGAGGAAGAGATCGAGCTGAGCAGCGACAGTGATCAAGAGGAAGAGATCGAGCTGAGCAGCGACAGTGATCAAGAGGAAGAGATCGAGCTGAGCAGCGACAGTGATCAAGAGGAAGAGATCGAGCTGAGCAGCGACAGTGATCAAGAGGAAGAGATCGAGCTGAGCAGCGACAGTGATCAAGAGGAAGAGATCGAGCTGAGCAGCGACAGTGATCAAGAGGAAGAGATCGAGCTGAGCAGCGACAGTGATCAAGAGGAAGAGATCGAGCTGAGCAGCGACAGTGATCAAGAGGAAGAGATCGAGCTGAGCAGCGACAGTGATCAAGAGGAGGAGATCGAGCTGAGCAGCGACAGTGATCAAGAGGAAGAGATCGAGCTGAGCAGCGACAGTGATCAAGAGGAAGAGACAGAACCTGAACAACGACAATGAGATAAGAGAAAGAAACAGAACCTGTGCAGCGACGGGGAGCAAAAGAAAGAGACATGAGTTTATTTTAAGATGAAAACAAAAATTGATTTTGAAAATTTCTGGTTTACTAGATTATTATTTGCAAGCATGGAGAAATAATAATTTACACTCAATTACATGACTTACAACTAACGACATACAATTTGTAAATATGAAACTGCTCCCCACCGACGACGCTCGTTTCGCATTCAAACAAATTCGATTATTAAAGCGATTTTCGAATTATTATTATGTTATTAAATAAAATTATAAATCTCGAAATTATTCTTGTATAAGTTACATTTAGAGTATATGGATGATCAGTTGTCACATGTAGTGACGCAGCACGTGTAAACGTGGAATGTATATGTATTTCAACAAGGAAAGAAGAGTATAAACGTAAAAATGAAATGATGTCAAATGAAATTAAAATTCGTAAAGAGATGAAACAAGAAAGGATTTTTGAAATCAATTGGATATAGTTTGATAGTTTTCCCTTAACTTCTAAAATTTGATTTTTATAGAAAAAACAAATTTACCTGAATATGGATTGTTCAGCAATATTCTTTAGCAAGAAATCCAGTCGAGCAGGGAAAATATAAAACTGTATGGCGAGGGACTGGAGTCTCATTACACCATAACATTTCCCCTTCAAGTTTAGAAATTTTTAAAAACTTTGTTGAAAAACGCATAAAATATTCATAAGTTTAACAAATTTTTGCTTCTCTTATTAACCTTACAAGCATTCTCAAGGGATGGGGGTTGGCACTTTGCCCCCCACCTGTGCTTTCGATGTTTAAAGAGTTGAATCAGGGGCAGTTGGCAAAAACTAGAAGCAGTGGGCAAAATCTAGGGGTAGCTGGAAAAACTAGGGGCAGTTGGCAAAATTCGAAGTGGCTTGGCAAAATCGTGGAGAGTTGACAAAATTCAGGTGAGATGTAAACATTGCAATCTTTTTTCTGTAAAATTATGTCGTGTTGGCAAAATTCGAAGTGGCTTGGCAAAATCGTGGAGAGTTGACAAAATTCAGGTGAGATGTAAAAATTGCAATCTTTTTTCTGTAAAATTATGTCGTGTTGGCAAAATCGAGGCAACTTTACAATATCTAGGAGAGTTGGCAAAATTCAGAGTGACTTTGCAAAAATCTGGTGTGATGTAAAATTGGGATTTTTTCTGTAAAATTGTAGCGAGATGGCAAAATCTAGGGCAGTTGGCAAAATTCGAATCCACTTGGTAAAATACGGGCGATTTGTTAAAATTGGGATTGTTTTTGTGAAATTTAGGAGAGTTGACAAAATCGAGAAAACGTGGGAAAATCTAGGGAAGTTGTCAAAACTGGAAACCACTTGGTAAAATACAGGTAAGTTGTAAAAATTGGGATTGGTTTTGTGAAATTAAGGAGAGTTGGAAAAACCAAGAACTCTTAGCAAAATCTAGGAGAGTTGGCAAAATTCGAAGCCACTTGGTAAAATACAGGGAGTTGTGAAAATTGTGCCTTTCTTGTGCAATTAAGGAGAGTTGATAAAATTCGAAATGACTTGCGAAAATCAGATAAGATGTAAAAATTGCGATATTTTCTGTAAAAATTACGGCGAGTTGGCAAAATTTAGAGTAGTTGGCAAAATTCGAATCCACTTAGTTAACTATAGGTGAGTTGTGAGAATTGAGATTTGTTTTGTGAAATTAAGGAGTGTTGGACAAATTGAGGAAATTTAACAAAATGTAGAGCAGTTGCAAAATTCGAATCCACTTGGAAAATACGGGCGAGTTGTAGTAATTGGGATTGGGTTTGTGAAATTCAGGATAGTTGACTAAAATGGAGAAAACTTGGCAAAATCTTGGGGAGTTTGAAAAGTTTGAAGTGATTTGGGCAAATTTAGGAGAGATGTAAAGATTGGGATTGGTTTTGTGAAATAAAGGAGAGATGGCGAAATGAAGGGAAAATTCACATTGACTTACTACAATTCAGACAAGATGTAAATATTGGAATTATTTCTGTGAAATTATGGCTACTTGGCAAAATTGGAAGTTAAATGTCAAATTACGATTATTTGGAAAAAGTGGAAGTTAAATGTCAAATTACGATTATTTGGAAAAAGTGGAAGTCAAATGGCAATTTGTGAAAATTGCCTCCCCACGGAGCGAAAATCCAGTAAGTTTGCTCAGTAGGCAAAATTTGAATTTCGAGTTGGAAAATTTTAGATTCCCCCCCCCCCCCCCCACAACCATAGTCCTTCGCTACGCCCCTGGTGTTACCAGCGTTGTAGATTTCAATTCTCTTCACTCTGTTGATCGTCATAATTTGTGACTGAATGTGAGGTCCTATGTCATCCTAAAAAGTTAGTTAACGTAATAATTAAGCTCTGTAATAACGCAAATAGATGCAGCAGGTGTAGCTGTGCGAGAGTTGGTAAGGCTTGTAGTAATTGGTTTAGCATTGCTTCTGGTGTTCGATAAGGGTGCATTTTGTCTCCTTTATTCCTAGTTTGGTTATTGATTATGTTTTGAGAAATTCACTGCAACAGACCGATTTTGGCCTTAAATGGTTTGGAGATCTGAAATGTCTCATTTAAATTAGGCTGATGATTTAGCCCTTTTGGGTAATGATGTTGATAAGATGAACTCTTTCATTCGAGCCTCTTGATGAGACTGGTAATAGAGTTGGTTTCGTGATAAACAGAGATAAAACTAAAGTGATGAAAAATGGTTAGGTAGTTGGTGTTTCAGTTACTTTTAATGATTGCGCCCCAGAGCAAGTGTCTCAGTTTACCTTGGGAGTTATGTAACAGATATTGATGATGTGCGGCATGATATTAACAAGCAAATAGGAATTGCCTTTGAGACTTTTAGGCATCTATGGAAAGTGTGGAGAAATATGCGTACACATCTAAAGACTAAAATTAGACTGTATAATAGTTTTCTTTCTAGGATTAGCTATGGTAGTGAAATTTGGACGCTTTGAAAACAAGATAACAGGAAATTTGATGCTTTTGATTCCAGATGCCTGTGCAGTATCTTAAGCATTGGATGGTTCTCCTTCGGCAACCTCCTTTAAGCAACATATTGTGCAGAAAGAGACTCCGTTGGTTTGGCCATGTTGCCCGTATGCATAATTATAAATAAGCGAAGAGGTTTATGAACAGTGTGCCTAAAGGCCTCAGAAAGAGGGAGAGACGTAGGATGATATGCGGAGACGATGTCAAACAGGACCTTGTTAGAATTGGTCTACAGTGGGCAGATGCAGCAGATGTCGATCAGGAGAGATGTGTTTGGAGAACTAAATTGTGCGGTTTGGTTGGATCTTCGTAGCCCTTGGCTGCTTGAGGATGAGGATGATGGATGATGATGAACATTGTATAACTAGGCACTAACGTTGGTTCGTTACTAAATATTCGAACCTCCATGTCTCCTTAAATATTGAAAGAATATTGTTGCTCTTCACAATTTAGGTAGAATTGGTTGTGATTTTTCATTTATCTTCAATCACAAATTAACCTTACACTTATTTTAAAAGTGACAGAGCTGGGGTTGAACCTGTCGATCGCGATCTGCAGGTTTCTCAAGACATAAGTTTTAGGCTTTAGTGTTTTCAATGCAGAATTGTTATTTCCACTCTGTTTTGCCATTTGTCAGCCTCAATTTTCAGTTAAGAATCCTCCATGATCATGCATGCCTCAGTGTGGTATAGATATGAATGACGTCATTAAGGACGAGGGGGCGTCGTCTACTAATCTCAAGAGAGCTGTGAAACTAACACGGAGCAGAGTGGAATGAAAGCCAAGTTTCGAGTATGCACGAAGTGTTTGCTAGATTAGAGATCTTCTGAATTTGACGCGTTCCATTCAAATTATGCCCTGCTTCAGAGCGATGTAATTTTCTGAATCAGCATTTTCTGAATGAAAGTGGGGGCGGGGTGGCTCAGTCGGTAGCGCGCCAGGCTCGTAATCTGTAGTTCCCAGGTTCGAGTCCCAGCTGGGTCAGCGTTGAGATTTATCTCCGCAAAATTCCCCGCCCTGCCCACGGTCAGTAGGGGACACCGATGGGCTTGGAAAGGCCGCCGTCCGTCGGATGGGACGTTAAGCCGTGGCCCCGTGTGCGGGAGAGCCATACCCTGTGCACGTTAAAGAACATGCTGGATGGCCTTGACGGGAGGCTACCATCTGTCTCCCAACATCTGTTCCAGTGGGTCCCCTCCCCAACTTTCTCTGAGCCTTCGGGGTCCATGTGACCTGGCCATTTAGTCCATGGTGTGCAAAAAAGTGCCGCTCAGAGGTAAAACAACCCAACCTATAAATATGTTTTATTCAGGAGAAATTTATTTGTGTTAATTATTAAATAAAATATATTTATAGATAAACATTAATATAAAGACTAGCACACAAGAGTTCACCAGTAATAATATTTGAGTAAAAAAATATAAGAATTTCTATATAGTAGGACTACCTAGGTGAGATCAAAAATTTGCTACATTGGTCTTCTGTTATAGGAGGTGTTGGGACATGCCCCATTTCCCCCACTTAATCAGGTCCTGCACATATATACAGTATATATATACAGGGTGATTCAGAATTCATCATCAATATTTAGTGGGGAGGAAGGGAATAAGAAAAGAAAGAGATTTCACATAGGAAAGTATGGGGGCAGACAAACGCATGGTGGTGTAGAGGGCGCTGTGTGTACACACCTCTCATACAGAAGCACAGCTGTTTGACGCATGCAGTCAGTTGTCATTCGACAAGGTGAATTTGCAGAAGTAACATGAACCGGTATACGTGGAATGAATGTGCAGATATGCATGTAACTTACGGTGCGGCAGAAGAAAGATGTCTTCGAGCCAGGCAATTGTATGCAGCGCGCTTCCCAAACCGCCGTGTACCACAGCATCAAATGTTTTCACGTATTCATCGCCAACTGCGTGAAACAGGATCGTTTGCTGCTAGTAATATTAATCGAGGGAGGCGCAGATCGGCACGGACAGTAGCAGTAGAGGAAGCTGTCCTACAGGAAATCGAGGAACAACCTGGTGCTAGCACACGAGGTATGGCTAGGCAGTTTGGAATTTCGCAAGCAACAGCGTGGCGGATATTACACGATGAAGGGTTACATCCGTTTCATCTGCAAAGAGTGCAATTATTGGCAGCAGACGACCATCCCAAGCGTGTTATTTTTTGTCAGTGGTTCATGCAGAGAACAGCCGTTGATCCCAATTTCCCAACGTATGTTCTTTTCACCGATGAGGCGTTGTTCACTCGAGAGGGTGTCTTCAACACACACAATTGGCATGTGTTGGCTCATCAGAACCCACACAGTACAAGACCTGGAGCTGCGCAACAACGTTTTGCTGTCAATGTGTGGACTGGGATTGTCGGTGACTGTTTGTTGGGCCCGTATTTACTACCATCCCGTTTGGACGGTGCCAAGTACCTAACATTTCTTCAGACTGTGTTACCGGATCTTCTGAACGAGGTTCCTGATGGTAGTCTCCGGCGAATGTGGTTCCAGCATGACGGCGCTCCTGCACATTTCGCAAATGCTGTGCGTGCTTACCTACGCAGAGAGTTTGGTGGTCAATGGATTGGCCGCGGTGGACCGGTTTCTTGGCCACCACGTTCACCGGATTTATCTCCAATCGATTTCTTTGTATGGGGTGCTATGAAAAACATGGTGTACGAAACCCCTGTTGATAGTGCTATGGATCTTGTAGCACGCATATCAGTTGCTGCCTCAAACATCCGGGAAATGCCAGGCATCTTCCACAGGGTCCGGCTGTCCATGCAACGCCGTTGTGAGTCATGCATTCTAGCACATGGTCGGCAGTTCGAGCACCTCTTGTAAGTCTGTACAACCAATGCAAAGAAATGTTACATGTAAGATAATAAATGTTTTTTCCTTACCACTTCCTTCTTATGTGTTCTTTCCATCATTGAACTGGGGTCATTTTGCCCTACTACATGGCATATGCGCCCATGCTTTCCTATGTGAAATCTCCTTCGTTTCTTATTACCTACCTCCCCACCAAATATTGATGATGAATTCTGAATCACCCTGTATATGATCCATCTATAATGCATCCATCCATAATACATACCGAACCATAGGGCGGCCACTTTATATCGTACAGTTCTACGTTAAGTCAACAACTCAAGTACAGAACTCAGCAACTGTTTAAGTAAACTTTTTAAAACTGAATCAATTCTATTGCAATCTCGATTTTCAGTAATGTTTTGCTTAGTGTTAGGAAAATTGAAATATTTAGCAGTAAAAATGGCACTTTTTTAAACGGTATGATTAAAACACACTTATTCACTTTTACGTGATAAAAAATGCTATCAATCGCAGGATTGTAATAAAACTAGAAAACACACATAGCCTCTAGCAAATGCGGGAATCATGTTTACAAAAAACGAAGTTTTTCGTTTACCTACTTTTGCACTCCTTAACAGTTTACATTCGAACTGATGGATGATGGGGGAAATAAAAATAGTACTATTCTGTTAGTACTTACATAACATCATTTGTCTATTATTGTTTAAAATTAAAACGTTGCATTTCTCACACCTCTCTGAGAAAAAGGTGCAGATTGTTGCAATCGATAAAATATCTTTGGACACTGAAATTACCAATTTCTGCCCTGAATAAATCATTTGCAATATTCGTTAAACACTTTGCTTTTTCCGTATTTACTGACCTCTAAGATGTAAACTAAAAGGGTTGTCAGGCTCGGTACCAACTAAGCTTTCCAACGGTTCTGTCAAAGACCCGAAAAAAAAGTTAGGCTCGGTCCCTGTTACGTTATGCAATAATGGGACAAAGACAAAGATTAAGTAGTAAAGAATCACACAATGTATCCTGTAGATAGGAAACTCATGAAATAATAAGCTGAAAAAATTGTTTTTTCTCATGAGTTGTTATGCTACCTCTACACCATCATCGGCTACCGTTTTTCGGCTTCTGTGACATATAAACTTTCTGGATTTCTTTTATTTCATCCGCACAGTGGCGGCATCTATCCGGGAAGTGGGCAACTGTGTTGCCACATAGCGATGGGAAACATAGATCACGGGAAAAACAAATTTTTTTCAGCTTATTATTTCATGAGTTCGATGTCTACAAGACACGTCCTGGGATTCTTTACTACTGAATTATTGATTTAACGCCATGAGCGTGAGTGACAAATATTGTGGCAACACAATTGCCCACTTCTCGGAAAGATGGCGCCACAAATAAAAATATCCGGAAAGTTTATGTCCCACCAGCTGAAGGATAAACGTTAGCCGATGTGGCATGTTTCCAGGAGACGTGGGTTCGAATCCCCCTCACGGCAACAACCAATTTTTTTTCAGCTTATTATTTCATGAAAGACAAAGATTTGAAACTCTTTCGCAGCTAAGTTTTGCAACGGTTCTGAGAGATGTCATTCTCTGTCCCAGCTAAGTTTTGCAATGGTTGGTCACAAAGACAGATATGTTAGGCTAGGTCCTAGCCAAGGTTTACAACTGCTGTGACAAAGACAGAGATGTCAGGCTTTGTTGCAGCTAAGTTTTGCTATGGTTGTGACAAAAAGGGAGATGTCAGGCTCTATCCCAGCTAAATTTTGGAGTCGTTTGCACAAAGACAGAGAGTCAGGCTTGAGTTAGCTACGTTTTACAACGATTTTCAAAAAGACGTGGATATCAGGCTTTGTCACAGCTAAGCTTTGCAGCGGTTGTGACAAAGGTACAATGTCAGTCTCCGTCCCAGCTAAGTTTACAATGGTTGTGACAAAGTCACAGATATCAGGCGCATTCCCAGTTAAGAATTGCAACGGTTGTGACAAAAACAGAGATGTGAGACTCTGTCCCAGCTATATTTTGGAGCACTTCTTACAAAGACAGAGAATCCTGCTCTATTCCAGCTACGTTTCGCAATGGTTGTGAAAGGACAGGGATGTCATTATCTATCGCAGCTAAGTTTTGCAACGGTTGTTGTAACGGGCAGATGAGCGTTAGCTCCTCTAAGCGCCAGGAAAAACCAAAGTATCTTGCTGCTGGATGTGAGAGGGTCAACAGGGGTCATCAATCTGCCCTCTTGGCAGTTAGCAATGACCAGAACTTTTTACCCTGTGTGGACAAAGGGCCCCACGTGACTGAGAGCTGGAGAGAAGGAACGAAACTTGGGCTTCTAGACTTCGTCGGTGAGTACTCACAGCGAAGGGACAGAAAGGCAGGCTCTGTCTCGGCGGCAGAAAAAGTATCCAATCGGGGCCATTGTTCGGCCATTTCTAGCAAAGTTCGAAACCCTAGTAGAGGGTCGATGTAAGTATTTTGTAAATATAGTTATATTGTGAACAATAAATGTGTTGTACATATCTGTACATCTTCTGTTGATCCATGTGACCACCCAGCTCGCCATATTCGCTGCATTAGGATATCTTTTAAAATAATGCTCATTATATATACGCTGCAGTAGGTACTTTTTAAAATAATGCTCGGGACCCACACGCAGGTTCAACGAATTCATGATCTTGACGAAAACACTTGGTGACAGTTGTGATAAAGATAACGAAATTAGGCTCGTTCCCAAATAAGATTTGCAAAGGTTGTCACAAAAACAGAAATATCAGACTCTGTCTTTGCTTCTCTTTGCAATGATTGTGATAAAGATAGAATATCAGTCTCTGTCCCAGCACAGATTTTTCAAAGATTGTGATAAAGATAGAGTATCATGCTTTGTCCCAGCACAGTTTTGCAAAGATTGTGACAAAGATAGAAATGACAAGCTTGGTCCCAGGCAAGTTTTGCAACGGTTATGACAACGACAGATATGGCATTCTCTGTCCGAGCTCAGTTTTGCAATGGTTGTGACAAACACAGATATGTCAGTCTCTGTCCCAGCTATGTTTTCAATGGTTGTGACAAAGACAAAGATATGAGACTCTGTCACAGCTAAATTTTGGAGTGGTTGTGACAATTGTGACAAAAACAGAGAGTTAAGCTCTCTTGCAGCTACGTTTTGCAACGGTTTTGAGAAAAACAGAAATGCCAGGATCTATCCCAGCTAAGGTTTGGAAAGGTTGCGACAAAGACACAGATGTTATGCTCTGTTCCAGCTAAAATTTGCAACGGTTGTGAATCAGAGAGAGATGTCAGAGTCTGTCCCATCTAAGTTTTACAATGGTTGTGACAAAGACATAACTATTAGTATCTGTCTCAGCTACGTTTTGCATCGGTTGAGACAATCACAGATATATCAGCTTCTGACCCAGCTAAATTTTTCAGAGGTAATGACAAAGACAGAGAGTCAGACTCTCTCCCAGGTATGTTTTGCAACAGTTGCGAGAAAGACAGAGTCTGTCCCAGGTACATTTTCCAAAGGTTGTTACAAAACCAGAAGGTCAGGCCCCTCCCAGTTAACTTTTGCAATGGTTGAGACAAATACAGAAATGTCAGTCTCTATCCCAGCTAAGTTTTCCAATGGTTTTGAGAATGATATAGATGTCAGGGTCGGTCTCAGATACGTTTTGCAATGGTTTCGAGAAAGACAGAAATATCATGTTCTGTCCCACGTAAGTTTTAAAACGATTGTGATAAGCACAGAGATATCAGGCCCTGCCTCACCTACGTTTTGCAACGGTTGTGACAAAGTCAGAAATCACAGGTTCTGTCCCAGAATAAGATCCGCAACGGTTATAATAAAGACAGAGATACCAGGCTCAGTCTCAGATAAGTGTTGCAACGGTCATAGGAAAAATAGGGATGTCAGGCTGGTCACCATTTCTGTTTTTCAACGGTTTTCACAAGGAGAGAGAAATCTCAGCCTCTGTCCCAACTTAGTTTGGAAAGATTGTGACAAAGACAAAAATGTAAGTCTCGATCTCAGGGAAGCGTTGCAATGATTGTGACAAAGACAGAAAGGTCAGGCCTGGCTAGGTTTCAAACGATTGTGACAAGGATATAGAATACACGCTCTGTCCCAGCTATCTTTTTTTCGACGGTTCTGATAAAGACAGAAAGCCAGGTGCTGTACCAGCTAAATTTTACAACGGTTGTGACAAAGAAAAAGATGTCAGGTTCTGCCCCAGATAAGTTTTGTAAAGGCTGCAACAAATACAGGGATGTCAGACTGGGTCCCAGCTAAATTTCGCAGTGTTCCGATGATGTTGTCATGTTCTGTCCCTGCTAAGTTTGATAACGGTTGTTACAATGACAGACTCTACCAAGCTACGGTTTGCAACAGTTGTGACAAAGACAAAGATGTCAAGCTCGGTCCCAGCTGAGTTTTGCAACGGTTGTGACAAATACAGAGTCTTCTCTGTATTTGAACTAAAACTAGCATCAGTTTCAGCTGAAACTAGCCTCAGTTTCAGCTAAGTTTTGTGGCCCGAGAATGCATTTTCGGCAGGGGCAAAAGTTAGACCAAGGGTCGTTTTTGAATCATGTAAGGCCCTAGTGGAGGGCCAAACTTACCTATTTTCTGTAAATATATTTGTACATAATATAATTATGATAAACATATTACATATATGTACAGTGTTGTGAATAGTCCTTCCTGTATTAAAAAGGTCCTTCCAGTTTGACTCAGTGTTGTTCATTATTGCCTCGCTTGTGTCCGCACTAACACTCGCGCCAGAGACTAGTCATAAATAGTCGTAAAGTGCTTCCGACTTGTGAGTATATGCAGTCAGCCAGCTCAGACCCAAAAACAACAGTTCATGAGTCACATCTCCATCTCAGCACTTCTTAATACTAACTAACTTCTAAATTCTAACACACTTAATACGAATATATATTTACAACAACAAAAATATAACAAAAATGCAATAATAAATTTAAAAAAAGGAGAGACATGACACTTCTTCCTCTAAGAGTTTTATCAGTGATCACTAGACTTATAAAACTCATGTCTTTTGTCACTCTTATGTCAATGACACCCACCTTGTCTGGTGAACAATGTCCTCACCCGAAGACTGTCCAGTTAATTTACTTGAAGTGCACCAACAGTCACTGTCACTCAGATGTAATTGACTTCAGTTCACTTCTTTGAGTGTCCACAAACTCGATGACCTTCAAATGTTCGAACAGAGCATCTCATCACTGTGGGTCGGGAGAATTCAATCCCTTCTCATTTTCACACCCTTTCAGAGTTGCCCTCTCACCCGTTTCCATTCCACCCTATAACCTAATTACCAACATCCTCAGGAGTTTCTTAACGACAGAGTGCTATTGGATGGAGTTATTTAACCAGATCGGTTAGAGACGCTCGTCTTGCCCATTGACCTTCGTTTGATGTCCTGTACCGAGTACGATGATGCATCCAAAATCCTCCTTTTTTAGTTCTATTGGCATCCGTAACTCGGTTACTTCTGGAATAATTATATGCCATGTCTCGCGCTTTATCTTTCATCTTGCAGTTCCTTCTTTTCTTTATGAATTAAAAATTCCTATTCTCTTTAATTTTTCTTAGCGCCTGTTTTCTCCGGACTTGTTTCTTGTGTCTTCCGATATTTTCCTAATAAATCTTATTTCTTCTATCCCTACTTCTTACAAGATTCTGCGTTTTAATGAGACATTCCTTTCAAACGAGATACCTTCCTTCACTCCAGAAACAAATCTTTTTGCCTCGTTATTGTTAACACCGAATTTACGACTACTTTTTATTACTTTCTTCACTAACAGTTAATGACCATTTTGGTCTCCTTCAGTAGTTTCTTCTACCTTTACAAAAATTTTCACCAATGACCGTATGAACATCAGAACCTTTTTTCTGCTAGATCAGCACCTCGGCTAAATCTTCCTCTAATCTTAGCGTCATTACTCCGGTCATTTAGACCAAATCGTCTCTCCTTTCTTTCCATACCTCCGGCAGCAATTAACTGAACTTTTAACACTTCCTCTCTATCATTAATATTAATATAAAAATTAAAGGGTATATCATTATAGAACCAACTTCCTTAAGATCGTTTCTGTCTAAAAATCTCTCACCTATCTCTATAACATTTCCTCCTTATCACTATTATTTACATCATCCTCAATATTAATGTCTTTATATTTACAACTTAATTCCTTAATATTTATATTTCCGATATATATATTAAACAAGTTCTCAATTAGATTCTCACTTTCATTAACTGTCTAACTTCCTCTGATTTTATTTATCCGATATCCTTACACTATCTGCTACCTCAGAATTATGTATATATATATATATCACCTATTTGGTTCTTTTCTGTCATTACTTTGCTAATTTCTTCTGCCTTTTTAATACAGACATTAATCCTTATATTAGCATTAGGGTCTTTGCTTGATCATTATTTTTAGCATCACATTCAGATACTTTATCCAACTGAAATTTACTCCTACTTCCCAAATTACATTTCCTTTCTATCGGAAGATCACTCTTTACATCAGGATCGTTTATTCTAATTACTTGACCATGCCTCTTTACCACAGAATTTGCCACCTCATTAAATTGCATCCTATCCTTAACCGCAGATTGATCCAACACTTCTATCTGAAAATTATTGCAAGATTCGGATTTAACCAAATTTTCTACTAAATAGTCAACCGCAGTTGCAAAACTATCTTTATTCTCTACGAATCTCACATCCTGATTTTTAGTTGTCATTTCGGCTTTATTACGACTACTATTTTCTCCACAAATATCAACTTTATTACTCTACTTGCTACCACATCAGTTGTGCTATCTTCACAATTAATTTTATCATACTTATTAATTACGGTAGAATAATCAACAACTCTACTAGTTAAATTCTTATTTAAATGTAGCTTATCATCATCCTTCTCACGTTTTATTTTATCGCTATCTACACTGTTGTTAATTTGCTCTCATGTAAATTGTTATACTCTATCTCTCTTTCTCTGATATTAATACTTTTACTATCATCTTTCTCCTTATCAGAGGTACATTACATAATATCTCACACTTATCATCTAGAGGGATTTTCAACGTTGGGTACGCGTTAAATTTTTTTGGGTACGCCGTGAGAGCTCAAAAGTCGCTAGATCTAGTAAGAAAGTCGTTGGCAACATTGCTACTGATTAGTTTCTGAGAACTGAATGACGAAGCGCGGCGTTGCAATTCATGCCTGTACACGTTTGTCAATCCTCCCTTCCCTACCAGAGAACCGAACCTACCCAAACAGGCATTGATTAGTTTTTGGATTGGAGTGGAGAAGGAATATCCGACTTTGTTAAGAATTGCAGTCAAATATATGTTACTTTTCACAACAACTCATTTATGTGAAACTGGTTTTTCATCTTTAACTACTTTAAAAAATAAATATAGGAACAGGCTGGATGTTGAAGATGACTTGCGACTCTACCTTAGCAAGATTACCCCAACCATTGATGAACTGTGCAAGAGTAAAAAGCGCAACCATTTCTCTGATTACCCAGTAAAATGTTTATAATTTCGTATAGTTTGTTAAATTGTTTGCCATTTTTTGTGTTTATCGATATGTTACCGCTAAAGTGCAGAAATCAGTTATTCTACAGATTATCTAGGTATTGTGCAGATTAACTAGGGTGATCCGTTAACGTGCGGAAAATTGTTTCATTTCTCAAATTACCTAGGTAATCTGCCAATTACCTGGATAATCTGCACATTACCTACTAGGCCAGGCATGGCCAACTGTTTTTGCCCCTGGGCCGGATTGGAAAAAAAAAATATTTTCACGGGCCGGACGAAATATTAAAATTGAAAAATGTTAAGCAAAACACTTATTTCTTTAAGTAAACAAAATTTTATTATGAAATTTGTTTATGAATAATTGTAAGTAAATCAATACAACAAATTAACATAATAACTAATGCGACGTGTTGAGGCGGTTTGCAACGCTTATTATTTTTTTAATATCTGATTCTATACTTGTAGTAGCTATTCTTAACACAGCCTCCAAATGTAAATCATTCAATCTTGATCTTGTTGTACTTTTATTTAGATTCATTAAAGAAAAGGTTTGTTCACAAATATAAGTTGAGCTAAAGATTACTAAATACGTCTTGGCAAGTTTTTTTAAATTTCCATATTTTTCATTATTCAATTGCTTATAAAAATTACACAAATTTTCTTGCTCTTCTCGATATTTCTCATGTAATAATTCATCACATTGTAAATTAATTATTTCTAATTGTATATCAACAGGAACGTCATCAACTTGTACAGAAAATGGATTTCGGATAATAGATAAAATTTTATCAATTTTTTTGAAGCAATCGAATCTCTGCTCGAAATCTGTCATTAGTGCAAGGATGTTTTTATTAAATGTTTTAACCTTTTCTTTTAAAATATTTAAAGATATGGTCTGTAACGTTGGAAAATGATCAAATTTACATTCAGCCAGAATTGTAGAAAAAAGGCTAAGCTTCATTTTAAAAGCTCTTAATTTCTGTATTAAATCATGAGCAAATAAATTTTTTCCTTGTATACATGTGTTAAATTCGTTCAAATGTGTAAGAATATCCAAAGAAAATGCTAAATCACAAATCCAATTTGGATCTAATAATTCAGGAAAATCCTCATTTTCTTTAAGCATTAAAAATATTTTTATTTCCTCTTGAAGGTCCCACACACGTCTTAAAACTTTTCCCAAACTTAACCAACGGATTTTATTGTGATATAGTACATCTAAATGACTGGTATTTAGTTCTTCAAGGAGATCAATAAATTGCCTGTGATTTAATCCTTTTGATCGTAGGAAATTCACTAATTTCACAACTACATTTGTAACATGATCGATTTTTAAAATATTTTTGCACTATGCAAATATATTTTACTCGCCTGCTGGCAACGTCGCTTGAACATCGAGTGCAGATGAGTATAAAAGTTTTAATACTTTATAACGGAATCTTTTTTAAAAAATATAGAAGTATCGACTAGAAGTTAAATGTTAATATTGAAAAATTGTTCGCGGGCCACATAAATTCATTACGCGGGCCGGATCCGGCCCGCGGGCCGTATGTTGGCCATGCCTGTACTAGGCACTCGTTAAAGTGAAAATAAGATCTTTGCTGGAACAACAGGAACGTTTCTGTACGCTTAAATTAACATAATGTTATTTATCTAGTGTCCGAGAGTAGAGTTGAAACCAGGGTCATCCCTCTGTCAACATGAATCAGTCGTCCGAATTATAAAAAACGCCTCCAAAATGAGCAGGCCAAGTGAGAACGAATCATTTTAATGATTCGTTATCAAGAATGAATCACTTTACCGATTCGTTCTCACTTGGCCTCCGCTCATCGGGGGCGTTTTTTTGTAATGCGGACGAGTGAATCACGTGACACGAAGATTCACATTCAAGAGATTCACCATTATGAGAGAAACAAACTTTTGAACTTTAACGATACGGAAGCCGTTAACGTGCACATTACCTAGGTAAAATGCGGAAAACTCTTGATTCTGCCCGTTAACGGAGCAAATCAGTTAATCTGCAGATTAGCTAGGTAATGTGCACATTAACGGCTTTCGAGCTTTAGCACAGATATATGTAATTTATTAGTACAAAATTTAATGTGTATATATATATATAAGTTTTAATTTATTCTGTTATACTATAACTATAATTTTATCTATCTATACAAGAGGTGCGCCAGTTACATACACATTTCCAGGGGGTGCGTGAAGCATAAAAGATTGAGAACCACTGATCTAGAGAAACATTTTCTTCACTAAATTTAGCCACATTCTTCTCCACTTTAAATTTAATTGCATTAAGTGCCTCTCTGCTACCCCTTTTCTCATTCTGTACCTCAAATTTAGCCTTAGTCTTTTCAGACAATCTCTCTAGGGCGGCCAAACAATTCTGAGTGATTAACACATCAGCACTAAATTCATCCATCATCGCACAAAAAATTTCACACTTGCCTCCATATACTCCCGCCTGACTTCCATCCGTTTCACGTTTGAGAGGGCCAGGGATGAATGGAGCCTCCAATCGTCCTCCGAAAGCATTAACTAGTAAAATCTTCGCCTAAGGATTTGAAATATGCGAATATATTCCATTAATACCAATCCAAATAAAAAGAGTTTTCCAATTATCTGTAAAAACAAAGCATTGCATTTTCCACCTCCTGGGTAGCACGCTTGGCTACTGATCTAAGGGACCTAGGTTCGAGTCCCGGATTAAGGCATGGTTGTGTGTGTTGTTTTTCTGCTGAGGTCCTGCCATCCTCTCAGATCTCCTACTATGGCATATAAACTGACAGGCTCCTGTCAGACCTCTGTGGCAAGCAGCTGCTTGAGAGGGGGGGAAGGAGTCAACTCATTGTTTCCAAGGGAAACTTTATAATTTTTACGTTCCATCAAAACTTTCAAATTGTAGGATAAATACATCTTTTGCAATATTCGTTAAAATTTAAGCATTTTTAATTTTTCCACCGTTAGAGGGCGTAATTAAAGTTTTTAGGAGATTCTGAAAGTGTGATACGTAATATTTCATCAATACTTATCCAACCCGAGAAGAATTTTTCTCTCTATAGCAATTTTTTCTTCAAACCAAAAAGTAACGTTTTCCCACCCCTCTCGTGGTAAGCGACCCAGCTCATGTTGTCAATAAAAATTTCATGACATTCACATTCCACCACCAAATTTCAAAATTAGCATTAATACATCATTTACAATATTTGTTTAAAATTTTTGGAATTTGGAAGATTCGGAAAGTGATAACCGTAATATTCCGTCAATACCTATCCAACCCAAAATAATTTTTTATTTATCTCTATAAATAAAAAAAGTTCGATGCCTACAGATGGACAACAAAGAGAACACATTATCTGTTTTTTTTCCTTGAAAACGAGATTAAAAAAAAACATTAATATGTTTAATACTCTGGATCAGGACGTGATCGGTGGAGGGGGCGGCAAGGGGGGGGGCATAAACTAGTAAAGATAATAATAGCAAAAATTATGAAAGTTATTTATATTTCATGCATTTTTTTTTCAAAAAATGTTTTATAGAGCTATGAAAAGGAGTAAGAAATATTATACTGCATTGGAAATCTAGTGTCTTGGTCCACACTTTTACATTTTTTGGGCTCAATTGTAATTCTTGCCCCACCCCCTCTCGATTTTTTTTTCTAGATCCGTGCCCTGGCCAGTGTTTCTTCTACTTTTAGAAAACGGCCTACAAGTGGAAAAAATTGAATGTCCCGCCGAAAGTTTTCATTTGCTATAGCGATGTCTTTGATGCCCTTCTAAATAATGCGTGAGAAAAAATCAAAGAAACAGTTTTCCATGCAAACGCTTTACCTGAGCTTACGATCATCGCAGCCATAAAATACAGCAGACTTAAGGAGAACTTCATCGTGATACGGAGAGCTTGAAAGGTGATCGGAAAATGGGGCAGCAAAGATGACTCGTCTCAGTTTGTCAGTCTTTGACGTCACCAAGGGGAATGAGTTGTTCACTCAGCTGCTACAGCAGACAGTGACTGACGTGCAGGTGCGGAACTTAAGGCACCATGACGTATGCATTATATAAGTTCTACAAAACATAGGAACATTATTTACAACCATGTTGTTTCATTTTTCCAGACAGGGATCAAAAACCAATCATATAAAATCAGCAAAATAGCATATCGCATCTGGTGAATATGGAATGCTAGTGTTAAAAGGATATTGAAGCTTTTTATTATTCGTGTTTTCCACTCTTTAACAGGAGTAATTCCTACTAACGGATGATTCGAAAATGCTAATAGTAATATACGCTGCTGTTCATAATTTAAGGAAACTGAATAAAATTGCAAATATCTCAAGAAATCCTTTTGGAATTTAACGAAAGTTTCAAAGGATATTTAACATGAAAAAACTCATCTTTATCGGCTGTTCAATTTGCGCTTCTCAATGCGAAAGACTCTGCGATAAAAACAGTTTCAGGAACGGGGGCTTTTCATTTCGAATTAAGAAAAATCGAGCGTTTCGGATTAGGTTTTGATAAAATGCAAAGGAAGAACCATTTGAAGACGGTCAGAGGTGAAAAATCATCAGACGGATGGAAGCGGCACAGTTGCCAGATTTATGAATGTGTCGGAAAGTGTAATTTGCAGACTCTGCAGATGTTTTCAAGACAATGAAAAAAGCTTATGCCAGTGTTTTTCAAACTTTTTTGACCGCAACCCACAATAAGAAATGCATTTTGCATCGCGACCTAGTCTGTGAAATCCACTCTGATATTTTCTCTTCTATTTCATTAAAAGTACATTTAATTATTATTAATTTAATTTATTAATGCCACTGAATTGATTTTACGACCCATTAATGGTCCGCGACTTGCAGTTCGAAAAACGCTTCTCTAGGAGAATGAGCCAAAGTAGACCCAGAGCAACAAGAGTTCAAGATGAACGTTTCCTGTCCCTAACTGAAAAGCGCAATAGAATGATGTCAGCCCACCAAATTGCATTGGAGCTGTTAGCTGCCACGGGAAGGATAGTATACAGAGTAACTGTGTCACGACGACTTCACGAAAGAGGGTTATATGTTAGAAGACCTGTATTGTGCATACTACTAACCTCAGCTCATAGGAAGGCATGACTAGAATGGAGCAGGCAGCTCCTCAATTGGACCAATGATCAATGGGATCAGGTTCTCCTTTTGGATGAATCACGTGATTTTTGTGCCAATGCATCTGGAGAGAGTGTGGGACACATTATGACCTCTTGAATATTGTGGAAAGGGATCGTTTTGGTGAAAGTTGTTTGCTGGTCTGGGGAGGTATCACTATTAATTGCCGCACTGACTTGTATGTTTTCTCAGCAGGGACTCTGACTGCTCTAATATACAGAGATGAGATCCTAGAGCCTCATGTAAGACTTTTTAGAGGTGCCATTGAATCAGAATTCATTTTTATGGATCATAACGCTTGTCCACATAGAGCTCAGATAGTGCAGGAATACCTTGAGAGTGAAGATATCCAGATAATGGATTGGCCAATGAGATCCCTAGACCGAAATCCCGGTGAATATGCATGGGATGCTTTGCGAAGGTGGGTTTCAATTCTTCAATCCCCTCCAAGGGTCCTTCATGAGTTCAGAAATGTTGTTCTAGAGCAGTCGCCGCCCGCAATGGGCGCCCTATCTTTCTTTGAAATGAATACGAATTCAGTGATTTATTGCACCATCGATATTCTTTAGGTTTATTTTCTACTCGTAATTTGCAGTTCCGAGATTCGAGTCCCACCTGGCCAAGCGTTGAGATTTTATCTTCTCACAACCCCCGCCGTCAGTCAGTAGGGAACATCGATGGGCTTGGAAATGCCGCCGTCCGTCGGATGGGACGTTAAGCAGTGGTTCCGTGTATGGAAAAAACCATGCTAAGTTCACATTAAAGAGCATGCTGTATGGCCTTGACTGGAGGCTACCATTTGTCTCCTAACAGCTGTTCAGTGAGTCCCCTGCCCCAACCACCTCTGAGTCCTCGGGGTACTTGTGACCTGGCCAATTAGCCCATTGCGTGCAAAAAAGTGAACTCAGAGGTGAAACAACCCAACAACCTCATTCCTTTTAGTGTTAAAGGAGAAAAATCATTCCTGTCGGTATAAACTTCTTGACCATCGCATCCTACCACCAAAATTTCGAATTTCTGGCGCAAACAGATTGTTTGCACTATTCGTTTGTTTTTATTTTATCATCTCTGTTTATCACCTCTATATCCCAGTTTAAGGTTGTGGCATTTTATAACTTCCACGTTTGAGGGCGCTATTAATTATTTTCATTTTCGTCTTCTAGCATTGAAAACTGACCAGTGAAACTTGAGCTAGTGGATAGTTGGAGAAATGCAAATGCTAATATTTTAAAAGCACCTATTACACAAAACGAACTTTTTGTTAATCTTTTGAAACTAAAAACTTTGTTGCCACTAGAGGTAAGGGGACAAATCATTGCTGCCACCACCACCACACCCTATCACCAAAATTTCAGATTTCTGTCACATATAGATCGTTTGCAATATTTGTTTTAAAGTTTTGCCATTTTCTGACATTAGACGACGCTATTAAGCTATTGAGAGATTAAAAAATTACGAAAAGGAAATATTACATGAATACCTCTGTAGCCCGCTAAAACATTTTAATATTTCTGTAAAAGCAACTTCTAAAACAAAAACGTTGCGATTTTCCCAACCCCTGGAAGTGAAGGGACAAATTGTTGCTTCCAATGTAGATCCCTTAACCATAACACTCCAACACCAAAATATTAAATTTCTAGCCGTATTGATAGTTTGAAATCTTCTAATATTTCCATCGTTAGAGGGCGCAATTAAAACTTTTCGGAGTTCGGAAAGTGAGAATCCTAATATTTCCTGAATACCTATCCAATCCAAAAATAATTTTTAAATTTGTCTGTAAAAGCAGAAAAGTTGACTGTCTACAGACGACGAAGCGTTAGCTCGTAATGGTTAGGTAAAACAAGAAAAGAATTTTAGTCAGAAGAAAGATTATCTTAATTCAGGAGCGTGCAAAGCTATCTTTGTTACTGAAATAATATTTTTGTTTAAAATTTTTTACTAAACTAAAACAAAATTACCTGAACCTCTAAATTCGTAATGTGATCATATTTCACAAAAATGATATTTTTTTTGTTTTATAACAATATAACTAGTATTTTCCTTAAATTCCTACCCCGTAACTAAGATAAAGAGATTCACTTGCGGGGCCGCGAGGGCAACGTCCCGATGCCCCTCACAATTTGCATAGTGTCTTAATTTTCATCTTGCCGTATACTATCTCCCCTTGAACTGAATATTAATAAACTTAAATACTGATTTCACCATCGATATGCTGTAGGTTTTTATTTACTTTGTACGGTGCATATAGAAAAATAGGTATTTTTTTTCTTTCTCACTAAAAACACCTATCTTCGTTTGATATAGGACTGATAAACATTGACCACATTTTTATTCCCTTTTAGAGTTCGTGTTCGAGGTAGCTATTTTTACAATCTGAGAACTAAAAAAGTATACTTTTTGCTCTGAATAATAATTATAAGTTTAAATTTTAAATAAATACACTGGACGACATTGAAATTTCCCCACCCAGAGGGGATAGGGGTGAAATGTAGCACACACATAGCAATATATATTGGCATATTATGATTTAATTTGCAGTCACTTGCAGCAGTTAGAAGATGAGATAATGCAGCACAATGTGACTTCCTTAGCAGTTGCACTGCCGTGAACGGCAATACAGGCAGCAATATGGCATGGATTCATACAGTCGACGGATATGGTCCTGAGGAATCGCACACCAGCAGCATTGACTTGCTCCCATAATTCATCGAGATTCTGCACTGGCCAGTGAAAGGATTACACATGTCGTCCAATGTGGTCTTACAGATTTTCTATTGGGGATAAATCTGTAGATCGTGCTGGCCATGGCAATACTTGAACATGTTGCAAGCATTGTCTGGAGACCCTAGCAGTGTGTACACGGGCGTTGTCCTGCTGGGAAATAGGCTGCTGCATGCCTCCCAGGAACGGTAACGAAATGGGCTGCTGCATGCCTCCCAGGAACGGTAACGAAATGGGCTGCAGAGCCATGCTAACATATCATGCAGCTGTCGTGTTCCCATGATGCAGACAAGAGGTGACCTGCTGTCATATCCAAATAGCACCCCATACCATGATATTGGGCTGACGGGTGGTGTGACGGTATTAACAAAAGCTGGATCCATCCTCTCGCCAGGTTGTTGCCATACATGGACCTGTTGATCGTCAGCACCCAGACAGAAATGGGATTCATCACTAAACACAACAGTGGACCAAGACATGACTCCAGTTCTCATGACTTTGGCACCAAGCCAGACGAATGCTGCGATGGTTTGCAGTCAATGGCAGTCGATGTAACGGTTGCCTAGAGTGCACGTGTGCCTCATACAACCTTCGGATTACCATTAGAGTCATTATGGGGATGCCCATGGGTACTGACACAGCCCATCGAATATCGTCTGCAGTGCTCTGTGGTGACAAAAGAGCATTTCGAGCAATGTGCCTATCAAGCCATGCTGACGTCTATCGGACGGCACCACTCCCTCTGCAACACATGCTAGAACCTTCATTTCGACACTTTTGCCTACAGCATCCAACAGTTCGTGCATCCCGATGAACATGGGCTGCGACATGACGTATAGTCCATCCAGCTTCACATAGGCCTATAATTCTTCCTCTCTCAAAAGCATTCAAATGTCGATAAACCTGCCGATGGTGTGTACCAGGCATTATCGGCCTTCACTGAACAATTTCCAAGCAGAATCTCCTGATTTCAACCGTTCGCATGACTTCGACCTGTGTAAACACAATACCATCCCTGTTCCTTCTTCCATCTTTTGCTCCAGATTATCATCATTTGCATATCTCAACTACGCACACCCACCCTTCTATTTACATGTTTGTACGACATGTCCTTCTGGGTGGGGCACTTTCAATGTCAAGCACTGTATTTTAAAACATTATACCAAACTGGGAATTACATGCCTTGCTTTGAAAAATTAATGCCGTATTTCCGAAAAAATACTTTTAGGAATAAACTTAACCAATCTTTGAACGACAAGTTCTCCCAACTAATTTATGCCATGGAATAAAGTGTAAAAGATTCTATTTCAGGAGTCTGACCATCAAAAAAAAACGTGTCAAGACAAGCTAATGATGTCATCTTGGCTACTAGATGGCCTTCTTACACCTTATTGATCAATATCTCACTGAATACACTATGCATGGAAGGGGACCCTTCCCCTTATTACTATTGGCTGAAATGAGATTCTTCCAGGTAGGGATGTAATTGTGGGAAGAAGATATCCGGCCTATGATTCTATTCTTGGAATCTAACTGATCTTGAGTTAAATCCCTTTGCCTCCCATTTTCGACGGTCTCATCGCCGGAAAGTAAAGATATTGGGATAAACAGATACGAATGACCAGTTAATAAAAATATCAGTTTTTCTATGAATTTGAATCAGTTTAATCAACAGTAATGGATGTTCGTGTTGTTTTTCTGCTGAGGTCCTACCATCCTCTCAGACCTTCTACTCTGACATATAAACTGACAGGCTCCTGTCAGACCTCTGTGGCAGGCAGCTGCTTGAGGGTGCATTTATTTATTTTTTTTTATTTTAATGGGTATATTTGGAGAAAATCAAAGGGGACAAGTTTCTTGCTTCCTCACGAGGAAATGGGAAATCTGAACTTAAAGATCGGTCCTCCCGCCGGGAAAGCTCGTCTTGTGGCATACATATTCCACACAGTCTTAATAGTTTCTTTCGATTTTTATTTCAGACATGGGAAAACGAAATTTCTGCCTAAATTAAGGGTAAAATCGTTGTTGGAGTACGTTCAGAGCACTTTTCAGATTGAGAGAATTATTGTTCCTTTTTCAAGTTCTTTCCGAGAACAGACCCTCTCTTTCAGCTAAATGCTCCAAAATCACAACGAAAGAATTATTTTACCGATTCGTCCCCTACATATGCGATAAAATTTAGAATTAAATAAAATAGGGGAAAGAGTTGATCCTTGGGCTAAGCCCTGAGTAATGTTGTAAGTTTGAGAGGTAGTTGAATTTAATTTAACTCTTAATTTTCTGTTTTGTAAATATTTAAATAAAAATAATATTAAATTATAATCTAGTTTAGCTTTGCATAATTTGAGTATCAAATGTTCAATTGATACAGTGTCAAACTCTTGACAGAGGTCGATAGAAACAGCCAAGAGAGTTTTTTGCTTTTTGTTAGCAGCATAAATATCTGATAATAATAGAGAGATGCACTCTTTTGAAGAACGATATTTTCTAAATCCGAAAACATTTTTCGGAAGTATTTTATTTTCCTCAATATGCCAATTTAATCTTTTGAAAATATTTTTTTAAATAGTTTTAAGGTGTTTGATAGTAAGGATATTGGGCGATATGAATTAATTTCAGTGGCAATTTTATTTGGTTTCTGTATGAATATTATTAATATTTCTTCCCATGAAGGGGGAATTTCATGTGTGGTCCAAATATGATTAAAGATTTTTAATAATATTTCCTTCCAAAGTAGAGAGAGATTTTTAAAGAATTTGTTGGAGATTTGGTCTGCTCCTGGAGCAGACTTAAGATTAAGTTTGTTTATAGTTCTATCGAGCTCTAAAAAAGTAAAAGGTAAATTAACATCAGTTTGTATTGTTTTCAAATTATTTAGTTGTGTTTTTAAATAGGATTTTTGTTTAACGTTCAAGAGAGGAGCTGGTTGAATGATTTCAAGGTTTTGAGCAAAAAATCTCTGCTGTTTGCTTAATAGTAAGATTATATTGGATAGCATATTGAGCTATAGGAAAATTTTGCTTTTTTTCATTTGAGATGCTTTTGAATATTTTTCATATAGTCTGACCTGGAGAGCAGGTTGTTAATTGAGAAGTAAATTTTCTCCAGTCTTCTCGAAAAGAGGATTTTAATTTTTTTCTCACTTCTGCTTTAGTCTTTTTAAAGTAATTAATATCTTGGAAATTCTTGGTTCTTTTAGCTTTATTCTCAGCTTTTTTGCGAATGGCTACAAGTCTGTTCATGTGCCAGAAATTGCGTTTCAGTTTTGGAATTTTCTTGATGATAGTTTTAAAGGCTAAGTCTGTTTTTTCTTTAATGAAGTTAAAAAAGTCATTGTAATTTAAAATATTAGGAGGTGTAATTTGTTCAAGAATATTATTAAATGAAGTCCAATCATTAAAAAAAATTTTTGTTGGAATTTTACATAAAGTTGAGAGGTTAAAAGTATGGGATGGTGGTCACTGCCCCCTAGTGTCTGGTAGCAGTGACCATTTAAATTTATCAAAACGTTCTGGGGAAATTAAAGTGAGGTCAATAATAGACCGATTGTTTGCTAAGTTTTCGTGTGTAGTTTCTTCATCATTTAATAAAATTAAATTAGAATTAAAAATAAATTTACTTAAGTGAGTTCCCGCGGGGTTTGTAGTATAGGAGTGCCATAAGACTCTCTAGAATTAAATGATGCCTGCCCCGCCAAATACGGCACTACAGGATGATCGGAGCTACTCTAAAATTTTGTTCTCCCACATTTGACTTTTGAAGTTATCGGACTTCGAACTCCTTCATCTTGACATTTATCTTCTCAATATTATATTCTTCTCTTCGTCATCGTAGTAGGGGAGACTTATCCCCTCCCTTAAATCTTTATGAACAATCTTCTTGTCTTCTACATCTTTCCTTTGAGATATAGGCACTTCTCATCTAAACAAGTCCATAAAACAGTAGGAGGAGAACTCAGTCCCCTCCCACGATAGGAGGGGAACCAGTCCCCTCCCTATAATCTATTATAAGGTTCTGAGTATAAACAGATCTCATTAAGTCTCTAACTTGGGCTCTAAACTCCTTTAATTCCCAAAGAGGATTTAATCTATCACGCCCAAGTCTCATTAAGTTATTTCCTCTTAAGCTCTGTAGCCGAGGACAATCCAAAATGTAGTGAAGGGCTCCCGCTTCTCGGGAGCCACAAACACACAAGCATCTTTTAATATTAAATCTATTATAGTACTTTGGGAAATTACCATGGTCTGTAAAGACTTGATTTGAATAGAAGTCTGTCGAGATGCTTTTGACGGAAACTTTCTTTAGGAATCTGTATGTATGTCTTCCAGATGTGTCCTCTTGGTCCCATCTAGATTGCCAAATCTTGATACTTTTTTGTCTTAGTCGCGTCTTCAGACTATCTTTAGAAATGGGTACTTCTATGTCTACTTCTATCTTTCTACATGCATTCTTTTCATGGTCATCCGCCAGCTCGTTTCCTGGGCAGCCTTGGTGACTTTTAACCCAATGGAAGTTTATCTTTCTGCCTTCTTCAAGTTCTGTTATAATATTCTTAATTCTATCCACTGTTGGGTTTTTATGTTTTATTCTCTGCAACGCATATAGTGCAGACTGACTGTCTGAGTACAAGTCCACTTCTTGATCTGAACTGATGGTAGCAAACCATTCTACGCCGTTTAATATTGCAAAGACTTCAGCTTGAAAAACTGTCGCTGAGTCTGATAGTCTATATTCATTTTGAATTATTGAACTTGCACCTTTATAGATGCACATGATGCTCCAGTGTGCTCTTCCATTCTGTATCCATCTGTAAATATTCTTTTGTCATTGTTTGAGTCCTCTGGCGGGATCTTGTCCCACTTTATTTGTTTGTTTAGCTGGATGTGTTACCCATTTAGCAATTTGATTTTCGATGTGATTACTTTCTATTAACTCTTCCCAGAGTTCTACATTTTGTTTTAGTGTAAAACTTCTATATATCGCTGCTTCTTGTTCTATCATCAGTTATAGTGGTAGTGTTCCTGCTAGAACCTGAAGAGCAGACGTTGATGTCGTTTTAAAACATCTTGTTATACCCAAGAGGGCTAGTCTTTGTATCTGTTGTAATTTCTGTATTATTCTCACAGTCCCACCTTGGGGCCACCATGCCCCACAGGCATAGGTTACTATCCTTTTTATACCCCTCTTATATAATTCTTTCTTAACTACTCCTTTCAGCCCCCATGTCCTAGTTGACATTCTGTGTAGGGCATTCAAAATTCTTGCACATCTGTCTTTAACATTATTTAAATGGCATAGCCAGTTTCTTTTATCGTCCAGCCACACTCCTAGGTATTTTAGAACTTTAACTGCTTTCACTGGTCTATCTTTAAACCTTAGACTCGGAAGCCTTTTCATTTTCCCTTCTTTGGGAAATACTATGATGTTTGTCTTTTCTGGACTAAATTCAAGCCTCGTACTTTCAGCCCAGTTTTCTAGGTCTGTTAACACGTTTTGACAGTCTTGCTCCAGTATATATCTCCCTGAAGCCGAGACAATTACTATTATATCGTCTGCATAAGCTTGAATCTGTGTGCCTTCTTTTGTTGTAATATTCAATGCAGAATCTGCTACAATATTCCATAACAGGGGTCCTGAAGTAGACCCCTGTGGACAACCTTTGTAGTATTGTCTGGAGATTTCTATTTCTCCATCTTTGACTACTATTCTTCTTTTTGATAGATAGCTACTGAAGACTTTAAATAAGTTCTTTGGGCATTTATGTCTTCTTAGTTCATCTAATAGAAAGGGCCACCAAACGTTGTTAAAAGCTCCTTTCACGTCTAGAGATATAACACACGTGTGCTTTTTTAGCACTTTATTCTCATCTATGGTAGCCATCAACTTTGATATAGCTATTGTCGTACTTTTGCCTGGAATGAATCCAAACTGGTTTGGATTCAATTTTTCATTACTGTGTAGGAAGAAACTTAGTCTATTGGTCAACAGTTTATCGAGCACTTTGCTCCACGATGATAACAAACATATTGGTCTGTATGCAGAAAGATTTTTCCTATCTTTTCCTTCTTTATTAAATAGAATTATTTCAGCTACTTTCCAGCTATCTGGAAAAATTCCTCTCTTGAGACATTCATTTAGAATGCTTACAAACCAGCTTTTGTTTACCTCGAAAAGTTCAACTATTATTTGCAGGGAAAGCCCATCCAATCCTGGCGCTTTTCCCTTATTCATTGAGTCCAAGACTTCTTCGACTTCTATTATAGTGAATGGAGTGTCATCTTCTGTATTGACAGGTCTCCTTGATCTATTTCCAATGTTCCTGTGATATTCGTTATCTTCTTCCCTATTGTCCAAAGGGAAGTGATATTCGAGTAAACTGTTTAAGGATTCCCTTACATTTTTCGTTAGAGAACCGTCTTCTTGCACAATTGCTGAGAGTTTGAACGTTCCTCTTATTGCCTCTTTTGCAACCTTAAAATGTACCCAAAAGATTTTTCTTGTGATACTTCATCACATAGTTTTCTCCAGCTATTATTTATAGCTGTATTAATTTCTTTTTTATATTTAGCCTCCCATAACTTAAATTCTGCTCTTAAGTTCTTTCTTTGTCTTTCATCTGTATAGCATCTCTGAAATTTTCGTCTTCTATTTTTGACTTCCTTTCTGAGCTTGGTCAATTCTTTATTCCACCAAGGAACCTTTCTATAACCTGAATTCACTTCTCGGTTGTTCTCCTTCTGATTATCACTACATATTTTCTGTAATAACTTTGTAGTGTTTTTTATATATTCATCTAAGTCTTTTTGTTATTCGACCTCTTTTGAGGTCTTTAATGAAAACTTTTCTGAGAGTTCCTTTCGGAATTCTATCCAGTCGAGATTCTTAATAGAATATCTCTGTTTTAGACTTGTGCTTACATTCACAAAGTTCAGAGAAAAGCTAATATACGCATGATCACTACAACTAATCTCATCTTCCACTGTCCATTCTAGGACAAAGTCCAGATTCAAAACTCTATGTAAGGCTACATCTATCCAGCTAGTGCCTAGACAACTGGTGAAAGTTGGGTCACTATTCGGATCATTTACTATGGAAAATCCATTTTGGTTAATAAATTCTAGGACTTCCTTCCCTCTCTGGTCCTCCCTCTGAGGACCCCAGAGATTACTGCTTGCGTTAAAATCCCCTCCTAGGACTATGTCCCAGTCAGGATAAATCTGAACTATATTTGAGATAATTTGGAAGTTGTCCTCTAGCGAATCTTTTGGTGGACAGTATATCGAAATCAACACACACTTTCGACCACCTTTCTCTATTGTAACTACTACTACATTTCTTGATGTGTAGATTTCTGTAGCACTTATATTCCTTTTTCCAATAACAATTGCACTTCTTGGCAGTGGGTGAGATGCTCCAAAGATTCTCCAGCCTGCTGGGAAGCCTCTTATTTTATCCTTATAAACATAAGGTTCTTGCACCTATGCTATATCAAAGTCTTTTTCTTCCATGTACAAGACCAAACTATTTGTTGCAGCTTTAGCATGATGTAAATTTATTTGAACTATTTTAGACAATTGCATCTCAGTATCGAATGCGCTTGACTAATAACTCGAGCTCCCTTCTATAACATGAAGAGTCCATGTCCAGACTTAAGTTGGGTTGGGTTGTTTTACCTCTGAGCGCACTTTTTTGCACACCATAGGCTAAATGGCCAGGTCACATGGACCCCGAAGGCTCAGAGAAGTTTGGGGGAGGGGACCCACTGGAACAGATGTTGGGAGACAGATGGTAGCCTCCCGTCAAGGCCATCCAGCGTGTTCTTTAACGTGCACAGGGTATTATGGCTCTCCCGCACATGGGGCCACGGCTTAACGTCCCGTCCTACCGACGGCGGCCTTTCCAAGCCCATCGGTGTCCCCTACTGACCGTGGGCAGGGCGGGGAATTTTGCGGAGATAAATCTCAACGCTGACCCAGCTGGGACTCGAACCTGGGAACTACAGATTACGAGCCTGACGCGCTTACCGACTGAGCCCCCCCCCGCCCCCCAGACTTAAGTGCTGGACATCTAACTTTAATCTGTATTTATCATTAGCTGCCTTACAGTTTACCATATTTTAACACGGTTTCTTTACATTCCCAATGTTTGTGGTCCTTTTGACCACATTTATCACAATTCTGCTCTTCTGTGAATTTGGTCTGAAAGTGACCAAATTTATTGCACTTAAAACATCTTATTACCTTTTATTCTTTAACATTTAATCGAGACCAACCTACATTGACTTTTTTCTCTTTCATAAACACTTTAAAACTTTCTGAGTCCACTTGCACTAACCAGTGCTTCTTATTATTCTTGCCCTTTATCGAGAACTTCACCTCCATTGAGGCGTCAGCAAAAGCAACATTTTGTGCTTTTATTCTATCTACTAAAGCATCCTTTTCAATGTCACCATCAACATCATATATTATGATTTGTGGCAATTTCATTTTGGGCTCCCTTGCCGCACATTTGTCTTTTAGTACTGTATTTCTTTGTATTTCGTTTTTCAGAATCTTCTTATTAAACTCATCTGTGCATTCTACTAATACACCACCTTTACCAATCTTTTTGACATTCTTTATGCCTATCTTTAACTTGGTTGGATCTAAATTCTTTAATAGATCCTTCTTGAGTTCTTCCGAACTCTGATCCTCGTCTTGAGGATATATCAACATAATATGTTGTTGATCTCTTTTCTTTGGTTTTGGCGTCAAAGACCTTTTTGTCACTTCAGCGTAACTTTTTGTGATTGGTGCCTTGCTTTTGGCACTTGTGTCTCTTTCAGACAACCTGCCCTCTAGGTTGCTGATTTTCAACTCTTGTTCATGTACTACATCTTGTAGCCTACTAAACAGACTTCTGATTTCAGCACCTTGCTGCTTAGTGACTTTACTTGCACTACTGTTCAAGATAGAGTTCAATTCATTGAACAGTTCACTTGTTTTCGTGCTGGCACTCTTCTCTTGAGAGGCCATTGCACTTACATCACTTACTTCAACAGTCATCGCTACCTGGTACCCTGGGGTTCACACCAGGCAGTTATATCTTACTTGTCTGAGAGTGTTAGACCCTCCTCCAAGGAGGGAGCCCCTAGACGATGACAACGTCCTCTCTCTTTAGAATTGGTTCTGATATTGCCTCAAACAACAAAGATATGGCCTATAGCCTTGCACTTATTATATTGCACTTATAAACGCACTATGCTCACAAATCGAAATCAAAACCAATTCTCCCTAGGGGATAGGAGTGCCATAAGGCATGACGGGAGTTAAAGTCACCAACGATAATTAATGGTTCAGTTAATTGTGCAAGAATTTCATTAAAGAATTTTTCATTGATTGCAATTCCCGGATTATAGAAATTTAAAATAGTAAAGGTAAAATCATTAATTAAAATTTTTACCGCTAATAATTCTAGGTAATGTAAGTCATAATTTAAAGTTATTATTTTATGGTTAATTTTTTATGTATTATGAAACCAACACCATTACTACTATCTATCTCTACTATGTGGTGAAAAATAATAGTATCATAAAAAATTAGATATTTTAATATGTTTTCAAGTTTTAATCTCCTGTAATGCGAAAATATTTACCTTTTGATATTTTGACATCAAGATGACTTCCTCTTTTTTTGAAATGATCCCCCTACAATTCCACTGTAGGAGGTTTATTTTATTCTGTCTTGAATTGTATGAGAATGTCCATTATTAGTATGTACGGCTCTTCAGTTGGACAAATAAACTTCAACAAATGAAGAACCAGATCAAATAGTAAATTGATAGTGACATTTTCATCATATAGCTGTTTAGCAATAGAACCTGGGGAAAGTGTATGCTTGACTTTATTGGTTTGTATACTTTTAGAATTAAGTCTTTTCTTGTAATATTGGCATATGAAGGAACACTCGAAGGATCATTACTTATATGTGAAGTTTCTTTTTCGTATACAGACAGATCTTTAGAAGTAGAAAGGCGACACGTTACTTTATCTTTCCTGTCAACGCTAGCTACTTTTTTCCTTTCCATCAAAGATTTTTTGTTTTGAATAAAATTAAAGCTATCCATTCCATGTATAAATTGAGAATTGTATATATTTTTTGTACGGAATCGATTATTTGGATCATCTTCAAAGTGTGATTGATAACAAAGATCAGAATCTTGAAATTTGTCAGAAAACAATCTTGCAGAAGCAGACGGATTGAAACCTGCGTTCATGAGGACCTGAGTGTGCGCTTTATTTTCCCAGACTTGGCTTAGCTCTTTTTTGGCCTGGCTAAAGGCCAATGTCCAACTACATTGAAGCCAATGCTGAATGCGCATTGCTCTGCAGGCAATTTTTTTACACTACATCCATAGAAAGTCGCCGGGTGATCTTTTCCACAATTGGGGCATACGAAGTCTGTGCTTTTACAAGTTTATAGGAGTGAGGTCCACTGCAACGTTTACATCTCACTCGGCTTCTACAGCCAGTCGCGACGTGGCCCCATCTCCAACAGTTGCTGCAGATTGCAGGCGAGCCAAAGTGTTCTTTTACGAAGAAATGTGAGAAGCCTATTGTAACTGCTCTTGGTAATTTTTTATTTGAATAGATGACATTTTCAGTGGGATGTTTAATATATCCATCCTTGGCACTGTTAGGTAGGCATCTAATCATTCGTCTCACTCTAAAAATGTCATATTCTTTGAGGCATTGCAACAGGTATTCATCACTGTACTTAGTGTTGACATTTATGAGAATTCCCATAGAGTGATCTTGATCTGGGAATCTGTTTGCAACCTCTACTCCGAGAATATTGGTGATATTTTTTTAGGATATCCATGTCTGCTTCATTTTCTGGGAATATTATGATGTCGCCTTTTCTAGTGAAACGTCCTTTGAGATCTTTGTCTAGAACATGGAAGAAGTAGTCAGTAACTTTCTCGTCATCCAAATCAACTAGTTTAGAATTCTCACTATAAAATATAATGGCTAAATCTGCTTTTTTGTTTCTTTTTCTATGTGGTGGGGAGTCTGTATCTTCATTAATTGATGATCTTCCATCAGAGAGATTTTCATCTTCAATAGAAGTGTTTAAGTTGTGAGATTTATCCAATTGTATTGAATGATTTTGGGCATCAAGTTCTTCAACATTGTAATTCTTCTTGGTAGCATTACATTGAAAGTCAAAGATTTCACTGGTTTCAAGTATGTCATTAAGATTTTCTTCAGAGTTTGATTTATGTTGGTTTGCCAATTGTGCTTTTCGATATGTTTAGTTAACTTTTTTAGTAGGCTTTGTTCGGAGGATTTGATAGGAATCCCACATGTCCGTTTCATTTTGTTATTGGAATTAGTAGGTTTTTTCTTTCCGCCCATTAACATATGAAGAAGTGAAGTCCACAGATGGAGGTTGAATCACACACAAGCTAAAATGGTGCAGCATTCATCGTTGCAAAGCTTAATACACAAAACCTCAAAATCTCAGGAGCCTAAAGGAGAGGCGTCTTTAATTCTCACTAATTACATCGAGAATCCGCTCTTATTCCATATAGAAAGGTAGAATATCATTTTAATCTTTCCTGTCTGGTGGAATATATTAGTAACTGGAAAACTACTCATGTTTTATTCTCAGAACACCCCTAGCGAGGTTAAATTCTCGAACCATCCCTTAAACTAAATTCTCGGACCTCCCCCACCCTCCTCTGAACTAAATTCTGGGTACGTGTCTATTAGAATACTTAAAATACTTAATGTTTATTTGCACTTACTTTTCCAATGAAAAGTCATTGCTGTCATAACTAATTTTCCATTCGACGGGAATGAATGTTCTAAGTATCGAAATGCTCATTTCCTGGAAGTTGTCTAGGGATGCTAAGCGAACATGACTCTTAGAGCAGCGCCCCCTAGATATAATCAGATAATGCTTAGCAATGCATTTCTCAATACCTTTGTCTGTCTGTTCGAAGCTTCAAAATGGATCGCATTCTCAAAAGCCTTATTTCAGCTTTGGAGTGATTGTGACTGGCTATAACAAAAAGAAACACTGATGATTGACTCCAACGAAACGATTAAGAAAGTTTATGCTGATGATTCCAATGTAGAGTGTTACACACATTGCCTGGTCAAACTTTTATGGCCCACTACTTCGTCGTATGTATCAGGCTACAGTCCCTGAAAATGAAATTTTCTAATATCTGTGCATATTTCTTGTTGAAATGGGATTTTAAGTACTACTAGCGGTCATCTCTAATAGCATATCCAACAAACGCCTGTCCCTGTCTGTCAGCCTTTTTTTATTCCTGCATTTTGTCACGATTGGCAGACGTTTCTTTAGATCATAGATTCCCAACGGGGGCGATACCGCCCCCCAGTGGGGGCTGGAGCCTTCCATGGGGGCGGTAGCGGATCCAGAGGCAAATGGGGGGCGTTGAGGCAGTCAAGAGGGGCGGTCAAATAAATAAATAAATTTAATGGAATTTTCTGTGACAACCTTTTTATCTCTTCTATTCTATGGTGTCTTCCTGGTGATTGGTCATCCACTACCTCATCCGTCATGTACAGCTTTTCAACTGCAGCTTGGACAATAAGTTCCCTGCTACCGCCTACTAGCGTACTGGTACGTCTGAAGTCGACTGAGATGCTCTCAAAAGTTCTCTTCAAGTTCACAGATTGGATATAAGCTTCAATATGTTTTCCCACTCCAAGTCGCTTTGAGTATGCTTTATGGTACGTAGTTACAATACCATCCCACGTCAGAACATAAGGTATAATATTAACATTACACTTGTGAATTAGGCTCAACTCATTAGCCAGCAGATCATACTTCCTCTTCTTTTCAACCTCTACTGTCTGCAGGTTATCCTGAGATGTTATTCCTACTTCAATAATTGTAATCTCATTCAATACCTTAACATGCACTACTATATCAGGCTTATTATGTTGGCCATGTGTGTCCGTCCTGATAGGCAAATCAACCTTGATGCAATAATAATATAATAATAATAAATTTATTGTATATAATATTTTTTTATAATTATTTTTAATATAATAAAATACTTTGAAAATACCTGTTTTCATGAATAAATATTTTATCTAGCTATGTAAATTATCTTATTGTTATCGCGTTAATAAGCATTTTTAAATTAGCATTAGGTATACCTATACCTAATTTGTTTTAGTTTAGAATAGATTGACGGTGACAAGTCATTGCAAGTTGGTACGCAAACACGCGGTTCATGCAATTTAACATGTTTCGACAAGAATATGGGAGCTTGAAATGACTTGTTTACGGAGCAAGTGCGCCGGCATCGCAAACATACAAGTTAATGCGTGCACAAAATCAAATCTATAAAAGCGATAGCTCTAGGAATGTTTTATTATTTTTATGTGCTTCGCCGTGATAAATAGTCGTGAGTGATAAGCGTTAGAAGTCATTATAAACATTATTTTTATAACTATCTATAAATCTGTTGAGAAGTTAATTTGTATTTGAAAATGTCTGAATCTACATCTAAAAAGAAAAGCCGGCAGTACAGTATTGAGTATTTGAAATATGGATTTACGTACTCTCCTACAAATCAATCATTACCTATGTGTTTAATTTGCCGAAAAGTTTTTTTCAAATGAAGCTTCTAGGCTACAAGAGCATTTAAATAAAATGCATGCTGATAAGGAGAACAAAGATTTATCCTATTTTCAAGAACTGGAAAAGCAATATTTAAAACAGCCAACTATGTCAAACCTTTTTGCGTCGTCTTCTAAACAAGATGATGATGGACTACGAGCCTCATATAACGTTTCATTGTTAATCGCAAAAGCAGGAAAACCACACACAATTGGCGAGGAATTAATTTTGCCGGCAGTCAAAGAGATATTAAAAACTGTTCTTCATCATAAGACACCGTCAGATATCATCAAAAAATTCCTCTCAGTAATAATTCAGTGCAAAGAAGAATAGATGAAATGGCAAAAGATGTTGAAATATCATTATGTGATTACTTAAAGACTTGCAAATTTTCCATTCAACTCGATGAATCAACTCTACCAAATAACGAAGCTCTATTCTTATCATACGTACGATTTATAAAAGAAGAAAAAATTCATGAAGAGTTATTATTTGCTAAAAATTTGGAATCTGATACAAAGGAAGAATCTATATTTAATACCATGCAAAAGGTTTTTCAAGAGAAAGAAATTCCTATTTGCAATATTTTGTCTGCTGCTACTGATGGTGCTCCAGCAATGACAGGGCGTCATATAAGGGTTTCATAGCGCAATTGAAACAAGCAGTACCAAATGTACTCGCTGTACATTGTATTATTCATCGTCAGCATTTGGTTGCAAAAAATTTGAATGAACGTCTGCATACGTCGCTCTATTACGTTATTAAAGCAATCAATAAGATTAGAAGCAATTCATTGAATGAGCGATTATTTGGTAAGCTTTGTAATGAAAATGATGAAGATTACAATCGCTTGCTGCTGCACACAGAAGTACGTTGGCTCTCTAAAGGTGTTTGTCTGAATCGTTTTTTCAATCTATTTGACTCAGTACTGGACTTTCTTGAAGACAGAGACGAAAAATTGCGCGAAAAACTGATTACGTCAAAAAATGACATCGCTTATTTGACAGACCTGTTTAAAATATTTAATCAAGTTAATTTACAATTGCAAGGTGATGAGTTGAATTTAATTAAAACAAAAAACGTCATAGCTGCTTTTGCGGGACAACTTCTTCTATTCAAACGAAATCTAGGTAGAGGTGAATACAACCACTTTGCCACATTATCAGCAGTCTCTGCAAAACCGGAAGATTTACTAACGTACTGCCAACACTTGGAAGTTCTTCATGTTGATTTTACGGAGCGTTTCCAAGATATTTTAAACATGAATATACCGAGTTGGGTTTTAGATCCTTTCGCAAACACAGATACTGAAGAATCATCAAATTTGGAAGAGGAACTCTTAGAACTCACGAAGAACTCAAAGTAAAATTCAAACATGGATACCAAGAGTTCTGGCTTCAAAAATCAATACCAGTTCTCTACCCTGGATTGTAGGCAATAGTACAAAAGTTTTTAATCGCATTTCCTTCGCCCTATGTGGCTGAGCGTGGATTCAGTGCAGTAGCTAATTTACTGTCAAAGAAGAGGAACAGACTACACATCACTGAACGTGGCGATTTGCGATTGATGTTAACGAAATTGGAACCCGACATTAACAAATTGTTAACACTCCACCAGCCTCAACTATCTCATTATTTTTTTTATTTATTATTAATTTTGTGTTTATCTCATTATTTTTTATTTCTTATTGATTCTGTGTTTATTTTTAAAATTTTAATAAACAATTTTATTGTACATTTGGTTGTCGTTTTATTAATTTCTGCTTTATGATTTTTAATAGACAAACAGATAAATTAGGTACAGATAATATGCAACAATATTTTAATATTTCATATAAAATTAACTATTATGGACTAGGGGGGCGTTGAAATTTTTGTTCTCTTCTAAAGGGGGCGATGGTCCAGAAAAGGTTGGGAATCACTGCTTTAGATCATTGCCATTCTCCATACACTAGGGATATGGTGCCAGTGAGTTCCATCACCTATTGGGTTCCATCACCTCTGTCATGGATCATCGGTCTCCAAAGATGAATCGCTTTTCGATGTCAATCGACCAGCCTTTTTATCCACGTCGCATTTGACTTTGCTTTTCACCATGCTTTTACGACTTTTAATGACTCCGTAGGACGTAGAAGTAAGAAATTTCCATAAAATGGCATGTTTCATGTATTCGAGCAGGATGTACAGTTCATAATAATTTGGATAGGCAAGAATATCATTACAAAAGCTTTTGGGTTGTTTTACCTCTGAGCGCCACTTTTTTGCACACCATGGGCTAAATGGCCAGGTCACATGGACCCCGAAGGCTCAGAGAAGGTTGGGGGAGGGGACCCACTGGAACAGCTGTTGGGAGACAGATGGAAAGCTCTCGTCAAGAATCATCCAGCGTGTTCTTTAACGTGCACAGTGTATGGCTCTCTCGTACACGGGACCACGGTTTAACGTCCCATCCGACGGACGGCGGTCTTTCCAAGCGCATCGGTGTACCCTACTGACCGTGGGCAGGGAGGGGGAATTTTGCACAGATAAATCTCAACGCTGATTCAGCTGGGACTCGAACCTGGCAACTACAGATTACGAGCCTGGCTCGCCACCGACTGAGGCACCCCCGCGCCTCATTACAAAAGAGGTATAGCGAAAAGAATATAAGTCTAAATCTTAGTTTTTTCTATTACGGCAGTATATACAAATTTATTGTTTAACAAGTTATGTATATATATACCTATAAAGTTTGCAATGATATGTTTTCTAATTAAATGCTTTCTCACTTTTCAGAGGAAGGTGGCTTTCGCCGAAATTACACAAGTCCGCCTTTTCGTAAGTTTATTTCGATGATTATGTAAAATATTTTGGAAAATGATAACGCTACTAAGATTTTGAAGATCTTTAAGATTATATCAAGATAGGATTACTAGAGTAGAGACTTTTAGAACAGTAGGTATCTTTAGAGCAGCAAATCAAGTATTCCCAAATTGTTGCACGCTGTAACTCAATTTCATTTCTATTAAACTTTCTTAATTATTTATAGAAATTTTATGTTATCCACAAAATATTAGCTATTAATGTTGAGAGTCTGAATTTTATTCACTCATTTTTTTTAAAGTAAAAGTTTGTGAACTCCTGATATTGGCATCTTAATAATTATAGGAACAAAGATCTTTCAGTCAAGATAACGAGAAATGTTTTTCTAAGAATTGAACTTTTAAAAATATAATATTGTTATTAATTTAATTTTAATGTCGAAAGGTAAATGCAATAGTTTTACTTGATGTGATTAGAATAACCACGGCAAATCTCTTACAACTATCTTCCGTTTATAGGATGGGAAGAAGGCAGCGGAAACGTCCGCCTTCCTCGAGTACAGTGAGTACCCATTTATATTGCTTTCGTTGTGATATCGTTTCGTCGCTGTTTCTGATGTTTGTGATTGTTATTATTGTCACCGTCGTTCATGTTTTAATCAGACATTTTTCCCACCAACTTGGCTCAGTTGATTATTCTTCCCTATTTTAAATTTACTTTGCTTTCTTTTAAATATCTTTTATAACTTCTAATAATTATTATTGTATAATAACAAATGGTTGGATTGTTTTATCTCTGAGCGGCCCACAATGGGCTAAATGAACAGGTCACAAGACCCGAGGGCTCGGAGTAAATTGGGGGAAAGGAACACACTGTACAGCTGTTGGGAGCCAGATGGTCGGCTCCAGTCAAGGCCATCCAGCGTGTTTTTAACGTTTATAGTGTCTGGCTCTCCCGCACACGGGGCCACGGCTAACGACAGAAAAACGATGCCTTTACAAGCCCATCAGTATATATGATGACTCTCCTGACCGAGGGCAGGGTGAGCAGTTTTGCAGAGATAAATCTCAAAGCTGGCCTAGACGGGACTCGACCCTGAGAACTGCAGATTACGAGCCTGGAGCGTTACCGACTGAGTCATCCCTGCCCCCCAGAATAACAATGGCTTCTAAATGTAAATATGTATTCAGCCATGTTATGTACTAAATGAAAGGGAATTTTATTTTGAATGACAATGAATATTAAAACAAATATTAAACCAAGTTAGGCCTAATGTTTAAGAAAAAAAAAGGTTTAACTGGCTTTAACAAGAAGAATTTTCTTCAGTTGAAATATTGCGATATCCCATACTTGAAAGCCATTGATATAAACTGTTCAAATGCAAAAATTTTATTTCGATGAGCTGGTCTTTGGGAATTATTGATGCTCGCCAAGTCCGTCTTTGGACATCTCGCTGCTCTCCTCTCAAAATGTTTGAAGGCCTGATGCAGCATTATAGAATATAGGAAAGGGTATATGAAAGTGAAACGTAATGGATACATACATATAAGGATAGGATACTTTATTCGAAATAACATTTGATGCGAGTTAAGAAAGCGGCATGCTACAGTAATCCCTCGCCAACTGTGGAGGTTACGTTCCTGAAAGTATCGCATTTGGCAACACTAAGGTGCAATAGAAAACCATGAAGAGTTAGGAGAACGACGATAAACATGCCATAAAAAGATTGAAAAGAAGAACGCAAATTTTGTTTTTCATTTATACAACATGAAAACGCTAATAAGGTTGACCATACAAAAAGTTAAACAAATAGGAATCAGTTTATATATAAAGCTATACATACATGAAATATCGACTACCCTCCTTTGGCAGCATCCTCATTTGATACGGTGACGTTTAAGGATCTGACCTTTATCTGTCATCTGATCTCTTGCAAGCCGAGAATATTTATGTTATAACAGTTACATCCTTGTGTGAGGACATCAAGAGAAAAAGCTCTGTGCAGAGTCTTCACATTCCAACTACTTATGGAGAGAAAATGGTTAGTGGGATGTTTAAAGAAACAATGTTTGTTGAGAGAGGGAATGCCGACAATATCAAACAGTCCCCTAATCAAAGGCATGGGGCAAAGACCCGTTCCCCCACCACTAAAGACTGAAACCATTTACACTGGAAGACTTCCCCCAATGTAACTTTTGCGATGACCATAGAAGCAAGAGTTCAGGTACCTGCGATGGCCTCTGATCAGAATTATCCTCCAACTGATAAAACATATCCTGTGAATCTATTCACTTGGGGCTGTCAGCCCAAAAACAAACAGAAAACACTGTGCAAAATTTTCCCTCAACCGAAGACCACCAGTGCAGCAAATGCAGGATCCACAGTCAAGCTCAGAGCCATTATTCCACTCCCATTGGTGCATATAATGTTGTGTTGTGCTCCATAGGTAAAGGCAATTTCATCGTTTTAAATGGTAATAAGATTTATTTACTGTATAATACAAATGATGTGCACATTAATGGGCCAGTTTCGACAAAGTAAAACCTTTTAACACCAGTATGAATACTTACTGACTTTAAAATAAGCACATTCAACATACACCGAAGAGCCAAAACCTTATGACCAATGCGTCTTTATGAAAATCGAAGTAACTGCAGGTATACGACGTCGCGTGTGAAGATCATGAAATGGTATAAAAAACACCTGATACTGAACTCGGATAATCAGTGTTATTCTTGTTTTTCAGATGGGGAAAGGCAGCGGATTTAAGTGAGTTTCACAAAGGCCAAATTGTAATGGCTAGACTACTAGGGCAGAACATTTCTGAGACGGTAAGGCTTGTGGGGTGATCATAGTTAGCTGTGGTTAGTACCTTCAAAGAGCGGTCCGAGTAGGGAAAAACTACGAACCGCCGGCAAGGTGTGAGCCGACCACGCTCATCGATGCTAGAGGTGAGCAAAGGCTATCCCGTATAGTATGCAACTCGCCCGTAATTTGAATGCTAATGAAGGGAGTAATGTGTCACAACACGCAGTACATCGAACCCAGCTGAAAATGGCGTTGCGTAACTGCAGGCTGCTCCGAGTGCCCATGCTAACCACAGTTCACTGTCGAAAGCGCCTACAATGTGCACGCGATCATCAAAACTCGACCTTGAATGATTGGAAGAAGGTCGTGTGGTCCAATGAATTTCGTTTTCTGTTGCACCATGTGGACGGCTGGTACAGTCGCTCAAAAAAATATCCGAACACTATGGTTGATTACAGAATTCAGAAAAAATATCTGGCAACGATATTTTTTGGAAATTAGTGATCTGGCAACCTCCGATACAGTGATCCGATACAGCAACCTCCGATACAATGCAACATGATCTGGCAACCTCCTTGTATAGTACACGGCAACCGCCGTGTACTGTACAAGAAAGTATCTACAACTTATTCCCTGCTCTCAGTCAGTAGAGGACACCAATGGGCTTGGAAAGGCTGCTGTCCATTGGATGGGACATTAAGCTGTGGCTCTCTGTGTGGGAGAATCATACCTATTCATGTTAAACTACATGCTGGATGGCCTTGATGAAAGGCTACCATCTGTTTCCTAACAGCTGCCCAGTGGGTCCACTCCCCCTAATCTTCTTTGAGCCCTTGGAGTCATGTGACCTGGTCATTCAGTCCTTTTTTGTGCAAAAAAAGTGCCTCTCAGAGTTAAAACAATTCGACCAAACCTAAAGCATAAAATCTGTACAATGCATACCTGTTTTTTTTAAGTACATAATATGATTCGCGCCGCACAGAGATAAAACAACCCAACTTATAAAATGACTCTTTCAATTTTTCAATCCTCTCAATTGATAAGCAATTGCAATATGTCCTTTCATTACAATTAAGATCATTATGTTTTATATTTATCGTACTGTTAATATTACTACGCATAAGGGAGAATATCAATTTATTTTTGCTTGTGTTTTTATTCATTTTTGATGAACCACTTATTAAGCAAAAGCAAATTATTTTTCCTGTCCAGTTTTAGTTCATTTACATCTTCTACTGAATAAACCAGCACAGAGTCATCTGCCTAAGATAAGTTTACCCCTTAATTTTAGGGAGCACATTATTTATCATTAACAGTGTGTAAAGAACAATATTTGTATTTAACAGTTTTGTGTGCAATAGCTTTGTAAAGCTTTTTTTGTTCTTAACAGGAACGTTATCTTGGGAAATAGCGATGTATAAATTTTGAATTCCTTTCTGGGGCTCCTACAGATTTAATAAAACCGTGACTCCTACTGACGGAATCTGGGTTTAGATTTTGAAAGAATGTGAGTACTATAGATCGTAACAGAATCACAATATATATTAGAGACCGTTTTGGTAATATCAGCATAGGCCACAAAGGCCTGTAGCTTTTTTTTTTTCACATAGTGGCAGTTGTTTTTGTGATTATTATATAACGTGAGACAATAGTGTCCACTGTAGGACAACCAACAAAAATCTCTTAATTTCTTCAATGCCAGTGTATCGATTGGCAATGTGGAAGCAATTATTCATCGAAATTTCAAGTTCCGAAAGATCTGTGCCAAATGAACACCCCACAAACTGAGAAAACAGCAAAAATAAGCTGAAGTCGACTTGTGCAAGGAGATTCTGGAACCTAGTGCCCCAAACAGTTAATAGACACTTTCACAGGTGACGAGACATGGTTTTATTACTATATAACTCCCAGAAAGATAGACAACTATGCTTGGTTTGTTGAAGATGAACCGCATTCCAAAAACCTCCAAGATTTTCATTCAAGAAAGAGGATATTCACAATTTTTTTTTCAATTCCCACCTGTGGACCTTACCATACTATAAATGACCAATATTAGACCAACATTGTTTTGCCCAAAATGGTTAAAAAACGGCAAGTTACAGCCTATCCGGAAGAGGATAAAAATCAGACTGCATATTCAGCTAATCTTGTAAAATGTGATTTTTGGTTGTTTTCAAAAATTTTAAATGAATTTGCTGGGGAACCTTTTTCAAGGGTGCACGACCTTGCAAAATGCGTTCATTCAGAGTTGAGTATTCCCCAACAGGAATACCACAAAGCGTTTCATAATTGGTGTAGATGTCTGCAACTTTGCATAGATGCTGGAGGGGAGTACTTTGAAGGACAGTAAGTCTTGTTTAGGTAACTACAATAGTTTTTGTCCTGCAGATACATGTCAAGAGCTTTTTGACTGCCCCTCATAATGGAGCAGTGAAATAAGTGTAGTGATCGATGAACAACTGATAATCCCTAATCAAGCCTAGAAAGGCTCGGACATTTTGGACAAACTGTCTGAGAAAATCCTCAACAGCCTTTACATTTCAGGGATCTGGTTACATATCGTTTGCTGTAATTAAGTGCCCCAGATATGTAAGTGAATAATGAACTGACACTTCGCTGGCTTCAACTTAAGGTTAAAATCATAGAAGTCTCAGACAGTCGAAAGCCTGCAACCATTCAGTGTGTTCATCAAAAATCTGGGATGCGACTTTAATGTTATCCAAATATACCGAGCTTGCTCTTGATGTATTCCTATTATACGTTTTGGAAGGTACAGTAGCTGGATGCAATAGCCAAAGATCTAAAATATTTGGCATGCACCAGCTGATCCTCCTCTTTGCGAGCTCCTGTCTCTGGTGAATGGACCACCCTATGAATATTCTGCTGCTTTGAGTATCTTCACAAGTTCCTGAAAGCTCACCAATGTTTTTGCTATGCATGGATATTCGTATGCCTGGAAAAGAGGATCCTGGTAGTTGCTCGGGGGCCTCAGTTTGCTCTCCTCAGTTCATGACTAGCAGGGTCCACTTTGGTCTGTCTTGCCATTATGGAACCTGTTCGTCGTTAGGCAATGGTTTGAGTTTCCCCGCTCATTTACTAATTTTGCAGTTTTCTTTCTTTTGTGAGGTCAGTTCAGTTCTCACACTATTTTTTTTCACTTATTTTTTTACATATTTCTTCTTCTTCTCGTTATTTAGTTGTCAGGGCTTGGCTCACTGGTCGTGTGGCTATGATGCCCGATTCGGCGTCCCCATGGTGGGTGGGGCACTGAAATACCCAACAATCAATCATGAATTCCATTAAGGGAAATTCATCAGCTAATGCCACCAAGAGGGCTCACGATTTTTTTATAAAATTGGTCAAATAGGATGTTTTTAACTAATTTGGGGTGCTGAATTGAAATATGGCTATAAAAAATCTGCAGCACTTAGTTTTTTTTAAAATTATGGATTGATGTATTTCAAATTTCAATGAATATGCATATCTGGGAAATAAAAATGTGACTATTTTATAAAATTGCAACTTAAAATTCATTGATTAATTACATAATACAGTGAAAGAAATTAGAAACATCATAGTTATAGACCACTGAATATAAAGTAGCAACTGAAATAATATTGAAACGCAAAACAAGAAAACATGGGTAAAGATCTTTTATACTTACAAGAAGTTCATTTTTGTCATTTATATGCTCAGGTATCTTTCTTCTGCAAGAACCAGCAGTAGTCACCTATAATTGCGGTGTCCCACTTGCTTTGGTATCTCTCCTCCATGGTTCGGATATCCTGGTGAAATCTTTCCCCTTACTCATCACTAACAGTTCCTAAGTTCTTGGGAAAGAAGAGAAGATGCGAGTAGAAGAAATGGATCTTCAGAAACATTCTGCAGCCAAGATTTTCATAGTTTTTGAGATCTTGAATGATGATAGTTTTCCTCTTTGTGATTCCCCAGAAATCCTTGGACCACAGACGTGAAGGATTTCCATGTAATGTTTTCCGGTATCATTCAGTAGCTTCCTGATTTGAGAACCAACAAAGATCCCTTCTTTGAGTTTGGCATCACTTAGTTTTGGGAATTTTTCCTTCAAGTGCAAAAACCTTTTACCACTTTTGTCCATTGCCTTTACAAAGTTTCTCATAAGCCACAGTTTGATGTGTAGTGGTGGGAGCAGAACATCAAAGGTGTCAAATAGAGGCTTATACTTCCCATTACTCTTTCCAGGAATAAAAACATCTTTGTTGGCCAGTCTTTTGTTTTGTAGTGTTCCTTTCTAGCCTTAGTATCCAACAAACACAGAAAACAGCAAAATTTTGTGAAGCCTCCTTGAAGCCCGAGCAAGAGAGATAGACTTTTAGGTTGCCACATATTGTGCACTTAAACTGGTCATATTTGAGAACAGTGAGTATTTTTTTCATGCTTTCAAAAATTTTATTCATTCCCACAGCTTATGTCACTGGAATGGAAGGTTTTTGGTTTTCTTTATGCAAAAGGACAGCTTTTAAGCTGAATTTTGACGAATCTATAAATTGACGCCATTCCTTAGGGTCGTGAGTTGTTCCAATTTCTTCCATCAGCCCTGAAATATCTGTGCAGAAGCACAAACCATCTTGCATCTCGTAATAAGCAGATGAAGCCAAATTTCCCTTTCTGAACAGAGAAACTCTGGGACCTTTGGCCAGAAGATTCCACTCTTCAAATCTTGAACCTAAACCTCAGCTTGTTTTTTTGGAAAGTCCTAGGTCTCCAACAATACCATTTAGTTCATTTGCTGAATCAGATGAGGTAGTATAACTTTTTAGGGGTGTATGTAAGATCAGGATCTGTATGTGCCTCAAAGTGTTCCTCTGATGAATGTGAATCCATCTCCTCCCAGTTGGTATAGAAAGATCTTCTCCATGAGGAACTGGTCTTATAGCTGAATTTTTTTTGTATTTTGCTTTTGCATTTTTTTGAAAACCCGACATTTAGTTAAACAAAAATAACAATCGTGCGAGTAACTAGTTGGCTTAAGCCAAATCATTGGAACTGCAAAGGGAATGAATTTTATCTTACCTTTCAACCATTCACTTAGGCCAACAAAGCACGAAATGCAGCATACACGTGAAGCCCATGTTTTGTCCTGGTCGCCAACATGACATCCAAAATAGAAGTTTGTCAAATAATGACCCTGGGATTTTAAAATATAATTTCCACGCACATAACAAAACTTATCTGGCACATTAAGACATCTGCGATGCTGCCTTTGTGCCATGGTTCAAGATGCTGTAAGTTCATAGTGAAGTTAGCCGCCAATGAGTGGCACCCTACACCAACATTCACTGTTCAACGTATAGCACTTGTTCCTCCTACAATGAAAACAACAGGAATGGAATCTGTTAGGTTACTGTTACATGTTTTATCCCACTTGGCAGCGTTGCCATTCACAAGAAGTAAAATATCTAGTATTCTCCCAGTTGCCTGGAGGTGTTGGTATAGGAAGAACTTAATAGGAGTTAAAATGACCAACAACATAAAAATGTGACGTGCTAGCCATTTAAGGCCAGATCTGAAATCAGCACCTGAAAAATACTTAAAAGCAGCTCCAATTCGTCATGTTATAAAAATCTTGTAAACCAGTGTTATCCATTCTATAGCTGATCAGGTAATTAGGGACAATTCCAATCTTGTATTGATAAAAAATGGGGACATGTCCCCATTTTTCATCAGTACGTGATTCGAAAGTTTTGGAGGAGTGCCGAAATCTGTCAAGCACCTAAGATCTGGTGACTTGCATGTGAAAACTGCTTTCTTGAAACGTTCTGAGCTACTGTTGAATGTTACAGCGATTGGTGGGGGTGGTTGTCACACGGCACAAAATGCTAAATTCTCCAGGGCGACTTCTGAATGGGAATTCCTCAAAGTTTCTGAGGAGCAAATCCTTTCGAAACTGTCATTCTAGGGAGTGATAGCAGTTCAATGGGTTTCACACTGCCATGGGAAATGCCCACCAGGGCCTAATTTTGACTTTTAACACACCAAACTTTCCTACTTCCATGAAAGCAGGGTATTTACACTGTGAGGTACAGTCATATATACCAATCCCACTGCATTGTTTTCAGTGCTATAGGAAAGGCCATGCCTGCACAGTTTGCTGCAAGAAACCCACTTGTGCTCGTTGTAGCAGCCAGTATCACCTCGATCATGACTGCACAGCAGAAAAGGTTTATCTGGCGTACTCTTGTGACTGTCCAAGAGGAAAAGGAGTTACAGCGTCTGAAAATGTTGAACATCTATCCAGAAGCGAGAAATCTCACTACATGCCTGTGCCAGCGAGTAAACCCTTATGCATGCAAAGCCGAAGTTGCTGTTCATCTCGACATCAACCCCAGTTTCCATTCCTGCTGTAGCAACTTCCCTTTCCACAACCGGAAGGCTCCCCTCCTTCCTGCCTATACTGTAGACTTTCCAAACCCAAGGGGCCCTAAGAAGAAAATTTTAACCCCTCCTCATTCAGTAGTCTGACTTATGTCATGGACACGGAACCGCTGTATTCTTCCAAAATCGTCACTGGCGATGGTTAAATAAACCGAAATTCGTCTGCCCAATCTCCTGCCACTCTTAAAATGGAATTGTCGTGGATTCCAGAGGAATATTGACGACTCCTGAGGGCACACAAGCCCATCTGCGTGTCTGTAGGAAACGTAATTGCAAACAGCCAACGATTCCACTATCTGGCACTTCTCTCTTATTCGCAAAGATGGAGATGGTCCAGCTCATGTGGGTGTCGCCATCTTCATGAGCAACCATTCTAGATCGAACTCCTTACCAACACTTAGAGGCGGTAGCCATCTGCCTCTTTCAGGATTTTCATTGACTCTCTGCTCTACCTGTCACCCAGAATTATCATCTTCTGGAACAACGTTGATCATCTTGTCTCACAGCTGCTGTCCCTCTTCCTCATCATAGGGGACTTCAACAGACACAGTCCACTTTGGGGCTGTGCTGACACCAATGGCAGGGGTGGAGTCCTGGTGCAGTGGATCCTGGATCCATCACTCTCCCTGCTGTATCTACTTTCATTCCCTGGCCCACAATTTCACTGCTATTGATTTCACCATCTGCTCCTCGATCCTTCCACTCTTTACATGAGGTCTATGACAACCCATATATTGTTTTCATTGGCCACCCCATGGTGTGTTCCATGTCCCATGGGTATCCTTGCAGTCCTTCATGCATATCACAGTGGAGACTTGATTGAACTGACTGGAGTGGCCTCAAGCTACTTTTTGAGTTCGATGAACACTTGGTCAGCTAAGAGCCAATGTTGCAGTGGTGGAGATGAGGGATTGCATCGTCCACACAGCCCTGACTATTCCTCAGATCTCAACTCAGTTTCAAAAACTGTGGTGGAATTCCGACTGCACCACAGCTCGTAAGGCTAAGAACAAGGCTTAGGGGGTGTTTCGGAGATATCCAACTTCGTCCAACTTTGAAACATTCAAACGTGCCAGGGCAAAACCATTTTGTCTAGTGCCAGAGAGAGAAGTAATCTTGGATCAAATATACATCTATCACCCGCACGATCAGTTCTAGGTGGTATGGGATAAAGTCCAGAAGATGGGTGGGAAGTAGACGTTCCACTCATTATCGATCCTGGAGGATAACAGACAGGCAATTGCTGATTCACAAGCAAGGCAGGGGTGGCTTAGTTGATAGCACACCAGGTTTGTAATTCGTAGTTCCAAAGTTCGAGTCTCAGCCAGGCCAGCGTTGAGATTTCCACAATACTCCCTGCCCATGGTCAGTAGGGGGCCACTCATGGGCTTGGAAAGGCCACCGTATGTCAGATGGTATGTTAAGCCATGGCAACGTGGCAGGAGAGCCATAACCTGTGCACATTAAGGAACATGCTAGATGGCCTTGATGGGAGGCTACCATCTGTCTCTCCGACAGCTGTCCAATGGATAAAAAAGAACACACTTGATGACCTTGACAGGAGATTATCGTCTGTATCCTATCAGCTGTCCAGTGGGTCTTCTTCCCTCAACTATCTCGTGGCCTTTGTGACCTGTCATTTTAGCCCTCTGTGTGCAAAAAAGTGCCACTAGGATGACTTCTAGTTGGACCACCTTTGGGCTATGCAAGACTGGCAATTTATTAATGACAAACAGAGATGTGTTCGTACAATATGCCAGGTATCATGAAGTTCACCTTAACGACGACAAACCAGTGAGTTTACTGGATGCCTTTGGCACTATAGGGCATGTTGCCTAGACAGATTGACAATTTAATAGAGAAAGTGCTTCCATTTCTATATGCCGTTTTTGTGTACAGTGTAGGGTGCTTAACACCAAGGCCATCCTGGATATATACCTTCTACCGCTCATGAATGAAACCATAGATCAGCTGGTTGTTGGTTGTGTGGGAGTTTAATGGTACAAGGGCAACTGGGTCATATTGCGTTAAACAAGACAATCACGAAAATAAATAAAAATCACATAAACCCATAACCAAAGTTAAAAACAAGATGATAAAATACATTGAAAAATTCAATGTAAAAGAGAACAAGTATAAATACAAATAGAAAGTAATGTATAGAACCCATCGTAAAAGCAAAAACAAATGTATAGAAGAGATCAAAGATAAAAATCATATACAGTTCAAATACCCTGTAAACCTTAAAAAAGTCAAAGGCGTAAAAAGTATCAAAGTTGGCAGAGTGTAAGGGGCTTGGCTGTAAAAATCACGATGGCTAAAATATAAATGACACTCAAGATTAAGACAGTACAGTGGCTAAAATATTTAATCATTAAAATGTCATTGAGAAGAATGTAATAAATGACCTAAGCAGAGTCAAGCAAATACAACTTCCTTCTTTCAATTCCTGTAAAAATACGACTGCCATGGTTTGACAATGAGCTTGATCTCAAAGAGTTTGTTACCAATCTGTTGAGACCAAGACTTCTGCCACTCTGTCTGGAGCTTGATGTTAAAACACTGTCAGAAGTCTAAGTATGGAACCAGTAGTGGAGAATAGGAAAGGGGTGCGGCTGACTTGGCAGCAGCATCTGCCAAATCATTGCCCCTGATGCTGACGTGACCAGGTATCCAACGAAAGATGATAGTGGTTGTGGCTGGCGGATCTTGGAAAGAATAGGTGAGGCCGATGCCTCGCCAAGATCAAAGCATGTAGGAAGTCACTCTAAAGCACACACCAGGGATGAAGCTTAGCCACCACATGGTCCAAGGCGAGACTAATAGCATGCAACTCTGCAGTTAAGATGGAACACTTCTGTGAAATCTGGTCACATCAGACCACAACTGATCCCACTAATGTGCTAGACTTTTGAGCCATCTGTGAAGACAGGCAAAAAGTCCTGGTGTGCAGCACAATGGCTGGCAAAGAGTTGCTGGTACACACAGTTGATGTAAAGGCCTTCCCTGTCCTGCAAAAAGTCGCAGGAAGGGGAAACAGTGAGCCACAGTGGAAGTGGCTTAGCTATCGACTGGGCAATGCTATCAAGATTGTTGTCTCTGAGGCAGCCTCGGACATGCAAACCAAAAGGATGAATGGATACATTTCTCAGATTCGGATACATTTCTCACTCAAGACTGAAAACGCTGCCTAGCAGCGATCACAATTTTGCTGCATACTGTAAGGACGAGGGATCATCGGTCTCAATGTAAAGACTAGACCAGTGAGGTGTGGAAGGCACCTATGTAAACATAGAGGGGGTGGTCCAGCAACTTTACCACTGAATCTCAGGTGGAATCGGACACCTGGGATACAAAGTCCACAGTACAGGCAGAGCAAGCCCCAAGGAAAGGACCTTGTGTTCAGTACCCACTTAGACGTAGATGACGAAAAGGCCAATTGCTGGTAGAAGATGAGACCAAGAAACTGGACACCACAACTGGAATGGTGGTACCACAGCTCAGAGTTAGGATGATTACACCCCCGCAGCAAAAGTGCATACAAGAGGTCTTCTGTGGGGAGAACTGAAATCCATTGGTTGTCACCCAAGCCAGGATTGTTCAGGGCAGTTGTCATTCAACGACCCTCATACTGGACAACGAGCAAAAGATCGTAAAGTCATCAACATAGAGACCATTGCCTACAGTCAGAGAAAGTTTTCATGCAATGGAATTTATCTTGACAGCAAAAAGTGTAACACTCAATATGCAGCCTTGTGAAACCCCCTTTTTGGGGGGAAAGGCAATGATAGGTGTTGCCAATACTGACACAAAATGTTTGAGATGAAAAAATTTGCAATGAATATTGGCATGTGACCTCTCAAGCTACGGTAGGGCACGAAGAAAGTCGAATCTCTATTCCATACGCTTTTTCAATGCCAAAAAAATGTCCACCAGGTGCTATGTTTAAAAAAGAATTCCTGATCGTTGATCTAAGGTAGACTGATGCTGCAAAAGCCACCCTGGGTATTAGAAAGAAGGCCATGGTGTTACAAATACCAGGCCAACTTCGCATTCATCATTCTTTCCAACAACTTTCATATGCAACTGGCAATGCAATTGGACAATTTGAAGATCAAGACAATAGCCTCCCACCAGAAACTGCTCCTCGATGAAAATACAATTCCAGAGTTGGAGCAGCTGATCCTGACTGGATGGTGAGATGTTGAAACATTGCATAATGGACATTGTTGGGTTGTTTTACCTCTGAGCGGCACTTTTTTGCACACCATGGGCTAAATGGCCAGGTCACATGGACCCCGAAGGCTCAGAGAAGGTTGGGGGAGGAGACCCACTGGAACAGCTGTTGGGAGACAGATGGTAGCCTCCCGTCAAGGCCATCCAGCATGTTCTTTAATGTGCACAGGGTATGGCTCTCCCGCACACGGAGCCAGGCTTAACGTCCCATCCGACAGACGGCGGCCTTTCCAATCCCATCGGTGTCCCCTACTGACAGTGGGCAGGGTGTGGAAAATTTGCGGAGATAAATCTCAACGCTGACCCAGCTGGGACTCGAACCTGGGAACTACAGATTACGAGCCTGGCGCGCTACCGACTGAGCCACCCTCGCCCCAATGGACATTGTCTGGCCAGACATCAGATGCATGAGAAGTGTGAAGACCAAGGCAAAACTCCTCTGCTGTGAATGGCCTTTTGTAAGGCTCCAGGCCATTCGAATGGAGAGACAGTGAGGAGCGTTCTGCCCTGTTCTTCAGGGCCAGAAACTCGGGGGGGGGGGGGGAGTATGCTCTCCCAAACCAAGGGTAGGAAGTGTTGTGGAGAAAAATCTCAACACTGGCCCAGATGGGATTCGAACATGGAAACTGCAGATTAAGAGAGTGGCATACTACCAAGATGTGGTTGTGAGTTGTAACTACTTTGAATGAGTTCGTCCTCTAAGGGGTCTAGATTGGCTTGGTGTTGTTTCTAACTGGGCGATTCTCATACGTTTGTTGGGCCAAATGGGGGCTGCTGAATATATTGGCAACGGGGATATTTAAAGTTCCAAGTCAACTCTATTCACAGCTGCACTAGTGCGATCTCTAATATTAGGGTCTGAAAAGTCAACCAGTGCTATGCACTCTCTACATACAGAAAAATATCCTCTCAAAAAAAAAAGGTCTTGTCACAGTCGTCTGACAGGAATTTGCCAGTTTATATGCCATAGTAGGTCCGAGAAGATGGCGTGACCTCAGCAGAAAAACAATACAAATATCCATGCCTCACCTGGGACTTGAACCCAGGTCCCTTAAATCAGTAGTTAAGTGCACTAACCACTTGGCCATGGTATGCATAATTTCTGGACCATCTGCCCAACCGAATCTGTGTGTAAGAGGGTGAGGGCATCTCTATTTGTGTACATGAGGTGGGGGAATCACAAACTTGTTTCCTCTCAGTATGTTGGGATAATAAGCTGACTCTTCAAAATGTCACACCTCAGAATCACGTCATATCCACGTCTATGGTAACCACTTAGTGTTAATGCAATTTCATTAAAAGTGAGGATCACCATAAATCTGCCTAATGCTGGGTGTTACCTCCAATGGTTCTTCAAACTATGCTGTAAGGGGACCAGTTTGCACAAAATTGTGGGCTTCACTCTGTGGAAACGTCTGCTCATGACAGAAATGGTGATGCTGGTATCAATGAAGGCCAATACTACCATGAAGCTCTAAAGCATTGGACAAAGCTTCACCATAGCCTGAGATGGTGCAAGAAGCAACGTGAATGTCTGCATTGTCACTATGATCCCATTCAAGTTTAAATGGTGGGATGAGGGGTTAGGCTGTCTACTGTGATTACCATTTCTCAGCAGCCAGGCTCGGAGTATGTGAAAAACGAGAGATGCTGCACTCAATAGGTTATGCCAACAGTTGTGTTAGACCACCCTTGGGGTTGTCACAGTCTACAATTTGACTTCACTCTCATTGGTAGTCAAAATGTTCTGTCCTAGAGGAAGTAAAGCACGATACTTGGATGGCCAAGCCTGTGGTCGTTAGGGGCTGCTGGTAAAGTTTTGCAGTAATGAGTTTGATTCCTGGTGTTCCATGGGAAATTTTTTATAATTCGAATGTAGAGAACCCATGTAAAAATATTGTGTTTAAAATATCTGGTAAAATGTAAAAATTCAAATATAGGTGGTAAAAAAAAATCGTCGATCAGCTAAAAGATGTTAAAGGGATTTGGGACAGTAAATAAGTAAAAAATATCTTCTCTATCGTATTTGAACAGTGATAAATGAAATCGCAGGCCAATACTACCATAGTGCGATTGGTGCCACCAAACAGTCGTCCTATGGTAGCCTCAAATTGCACACAAATTTTCAATAAACTAATTGCAGTAAGGTTGATGGGTAGGGGACTTATTTTCAACAAGATGATCAATTTCATTTAAAAATGACATTAACTATATATTATATCTATATATATATGTAGAGCTGGTTGAAAAATATCGAACATGTTCAAGTTATATATTAAACTCGATTTATGTTTAATATATCGAGTTTAATAAACTCGATTAATCGAGGATGATTAGCTGTTATTATATCTATATATATGCAGACCTGGTTGAAAAATATCTAATAAATACCCCCTCAAGCAGTTGCTTGCCACAGAGAATAACGCTTTTACGCCAGTTAGGTTTATTAGCACGTATAAAGTGCCTGGTTGAAAAATATCTATAATCGATATTTATAGATATTTTTCAACCAGGTCTACATATAAGACCTGGTTGAAAGTGCATAATTTTAAAATCTCCCGAAAATAGTGTATGCTTAAAATTTGAAGAATGGCTATTATTACTAATAAATCAAACTGACTCACTTTCAAAAATGGTTCCTACACCAGTGTAGATTTTTAATATTAATATTTTGGCACTACAAGAATCTGTTTTTTTGCCGGTTAGGTTTATTAACACATCATGTAAATCACACATTCCAGTAACTAACCTATATACGTGCTAATAAACCTAACTGGCGTAAAAGCGTTTTTCTTTCTTGTAAGTTAATAATGATGGCGTGAAATAGCTTCTCGATTTTTCACTACCTTCTGTATAATATTTTGGCAGTTTGTGAAATAACATATGCTGAACAATGAATGTATTGCAAAATGTTTCCAAAGTAATGTATTTTCTCTGTTACTTCAAAACTATTTCACACTAGAGAAGGATTCAGGCTCAAAATTTTTGATCCCAAAACTATTTAACGAATTACCTGCGCTCTCCCAGAAAACATTTTTGACACCAGAGTATATATAACACAATGAGATGCCAGTTTATTAGGTACACCACCCCTCGTCACATAAATGGCTCATTCCAATACATAATACGTCACATGAGCGTGGAATGCGGTATAAATCAGGTACTCTTCGAGCATCAGAAAGGCCAAAACTTGTGATCCGAGCGACTTTGAATATGGCATAATAGTTGGTGCTAGGCATGCGGTTCTAGCAACTTCCAAAAGCGGTCATCATCCTGGGCTTTTCATGTACAACCGTTTCAAGGGTTTACAGAGAATGGCGTGAAAAGCAATACACTACCAGTGATTGGGGATCCTGTGGACAAAAACAACTTGTGCACCAGAGGAGGGCTGGCGAGAATCATGCAAGTGAACAGATGTGCCACAACTAGGAGAATCACAGCAGAATTGAACACTGGTGTGGTCATCACCAAATGCATCACGTATTGGACCTTGTTGTGAATGGGCTACAACAGCTGCCGACCATGTCGAGTGCTGATGTTGTCACCAAAGAACACGAAAGCGTGTTACCAGTAGGTGCAGGAGCATTGACACTGGCTATTAAGGACTGGGAAAAAGATAGCATGATTGGACGAATTAAGGTTCCTTTTGCATTATTCTGATGGATCAGAATTTGGCACAAACAGGAGACCCTGGAGCCATCAGTACAGGCTGGTGGCAGTGATATAAGTGGGGAATGTTTTTCAGGCACACATTAGGCCTCCTGATACCCATCAAAGAACATCTCAATGCTAGGCCATAGCATATTTGAGCATCTTTGCTAATCAAGTTCATCCCTTTATGACTAGTTTAACCACACTAGTACAGAGAAGTTCAGCACGATAATGCACCTGCTCACACGGAACGTTTGGTCCCTAATGGTTACAGGAACATGACAGAGAGTTTGCCTCACTGGCCTGCAGAGTCGCCAGATCTAAATTCTATCAAGCTTGTTTTGGATATTGTGGTAAGGGCTGTTTGCAGCAAGACTGCCACCATTCAATTTGCAGCAATGACACGACATAATCAATTCTGCAAGGTACAATATTCCTGCACAATGCAATAAACCTGCAGACAGTGTGTACCAGGCATTTACAGCCTTCACTGAACAATTTCCAAGCAGAACCACGTAATCTCAACCGTTCACATGACTTCCACCTGCATAAATACAATACCATCCCTACCTACAAGTCTTCCTCTCTCAAAAGCATCCAAATGGCAATAAACCTGCCGATGGCATGTACCAGGCATTTACAGCCTTCGCTGAACAATTTCCAAGCGGCATCTTGTAAGCTCCATGCCCCCAACGAATTCAGGTTGTTCTGAATTGAATGCCAAAGGTGGCACAACACGCTTCTATGTAGGGTACCTAATAAATTGACATCTCAGGGTATATACACTGCTCGACATTGAAAGTGCCCCACCCAGGACGCCGTACAATACATTCAAATAAGGTGGGTATGCACAGTCGAGGTATGGAAATAATGATAATCCGGAGCCAATGACGTGTGGCTCAGAGATAGCAGGTGCAAGGAACAAGGATGGTATGCATTTATGAAGGTGGAAGTCATGCGAACCGTTGAGATTACGTGGTTCCGCTTGGAAATTGTTCAGCGGCCGTAAATGCCTGGTACACGGCATCGGCAGGTTTATTGCCATTTGGATGCTTTTGAGAGAAGACTTATAGGCCTATGTGAAGCTGGATGGACTACACATTGTTTCGCTGCCCATGTTCATTGGGATGCACATACTATTGGCAACAGTGGCCAAATGAAGGGTTGGGTTGTTTTTCCTCTGAGTGGCACTTTTTTTGCAGACCATGGACTAAATGTCCAGGTCACAAGGACCCCGAAGACTCAGAGAATGTTGGGGGTAAGGGACACACTGGAACAGCTGTTAGGATACAGATGGTAGCTTCTCGTCAAGGCCATCCAGCGTGTTCTTTAATGTGCACAGGGTACGACTCTCCCACACACAGGCCATGGCTTAATGACCCATTCAACGGATGACGGTTTTTTCAAGCCCATCGGTGTCCCCTACTGACCGTGGGCAGGGAGTTTTGCGGAGATAAGTCTCAATGCTGACCCAGCTGGGACTCGAACCTGGGAACTGCAGATTACGAGCCTGGCACACTACTGACTGAGCCACCTCCGCTCTGCAAAATGAAGGTTCAAGCGTGCGATGTGGGAGGGAGTGGTGCCATCCAACAGGATCAGCACAGCTAGATAGCATTTTTCAACATACTATTTCGTCACCACAGAGCACTGCAGGCAATATTCGACAGGCTGTCAGCAGCCATGGATGCCATAACGACCCGAGCAGTAAACCAAAGATTGCATGAGGTGCACCTGCGCTCTAGGCAACCATTATATCAACTGTAAACCATTGCAGTAATCGTCTGGCTCAGTGCCGAAATCGTGCAAACTGGAATAGTTATGTTTAGCGATGAATCTTGCATCTGTCTGTGTGCTGATGATCAATGGGTCAGTGTATGGTGACAACCAGCCGAGGACAGATCCAACTTTTGCTCGTGATTGGCACACTGCCTGTCAGCCAGGCATAATGGTATTGGGTGCTATTGGATATGACAGCAGGTCACCTCTTTTCCTTATCATGGGAACACTGACAGCTAGCTGCACAATAAGTTAGTGTGGTTCTGTTACCATTCCTGGGAGGCATGCAGCAGCTCATTTTCCAGCATGACAACACCCATGTACACACTGCTAGGGTCTCCAGACAATGTTTACAACATGTTCAAGTACTGCCATGGCCAGCACGATCTCCAGATTTATCCCCAATAGAAAATCTGTGGGACCACATACAACGTGTGCAATCCTCTCACCAGCCGCCATGGAATCTTGATGAATTATGGGAACAAGTCAATGCTGCTTGGTGTGCAATTCCTCAGGACCATATCCATCGACTGCATGACTCCATGCCACGCTGTATTACTGGGTTCAGGTTTCACTACCATAACTCTATAGAGAACCGAACTATTACAATCTAATTTTAGTCTTTAGGAGTATACGCCTATTTCTCCACTCTTCTCCACAGATTCTTAGAAGTCCCAGCAGCACATTCGTCTGTTTATCTCATGCCGTTCGTTGCCATTCATCTGTTTAGCTCATGCCACATATCACCAGTATGTTATATAGCTCCCCAAGATAATTAAACTGCGACACCTGCTGAAGACTGCAACCATTCAGATTAACTGAAACACAACCTGCCTGGCCTATTTATATCACTTTAGTTTTCTCTCTGTTTATCACCAAACCTATTCTACTACCAGTCTTATCAACAACTCTAATAAAGAATTAATTCATTACATCATCATTTGTCAAAAGGGCCAAATCATCAGCGTAATCTAAATCAGAAAATTTCAGATCTCTAGACCATTTAAATCCAAAATCTTCCCCTTTTTGGACTTAAATGATGTAGAGATCTAAAGACTAGAGAGAAAATTAGATCTAACTAAAGAGGAAATGAGACAAAATGCACTCTTGTCGAACACCAGAAGTAATGCTAAACCAACTGCTACAAGCCTTACCAACTCTCGCACACGACTCAGTGTTATTATAGAGAGCTTTCATTGTTAACTAACTTGTCTGGTATGCCATATGATCTCACAATCAACCATAAATTATGATTGTCAACAAAGTGAAAAAGCCCTGAAATTTACAAAGCTAGTAACCACAGGTTTCTGGAACTCTAAATATTTCTCAAAAATCTGCCCAAGTGAAAAAATCTGATCTATACCATCCCCTACCACTTCTGAATCCACACTGCTCATCACGCAATTGTGTTTCAACCAGATTCTTAATTCTATTAAGCACAATCATGCAAAGAACTTTACTTGGAACAGAAAGTAGGCTGGCATCACCCCCCCCCCCCCTTCCATTACCTTCCACAAGAGAGTATCTCTTTTGAAAGATGTGTCGTTTTCCTGCTGAGGTCCTGCCATCCTCTCAGACCTACTATGGCATATAAGCTGATAGGCTCCTGTCAGACCTCTGTGGCAAGCAGCTGCTTGAGGGGGTATTTATTTATTATTTTATTTATTTAATGGTTTGCACCATGAAAAGGCAGAGTCCGACTTTAGGTGCTAGGCCTGGCCGGTTCTGTGCATCATCACAGGGATTGGTACATAGCTCTTCTTTCAGTGACCACCTAGCTACCATTTACAGATTTCGTAAAAATGGAAAAAATAAATTATTCTTAGTGGTAAGGGTGATTAATTAAAGAAAAATAATACATTGAAAACATAATCGGTCTCTGAAAGTGAATTGAAAAGAATTACTTTTTTCCAATTATAAATTTAAGTTATGACTGACCATGAGCTTGCTCTGAGTTCAAAGCAGCTAGTGCCATTTTCAAGCCAGATTACTGCTGGGCTAATCCCAGATCCAACCTCATCTCTAAACACATTTATTTTTCTGCTGAGATATGAGAAAGGATTTAGAGATCCAAAATAATTTGAAAATCTTTTCCTATAAACATTTACTTTAATAACTTGTCAACATCCCAAAATAGAATTTGTAGCAATGTTGTTTCATAGTCACCTCTGTACACTTGTAATCTGGATGTAGGTGTGATCAGGAACTTAGTTATCAAAAACATTCATAAAAGTATATATATATGATTTTTTTCTACAAATGTGAATCTTCAAAAGACTTTAAAATACAGAGGTCAGTGGAAGTTTTGTTGCATGCATTCTGAATACATCAAAGGATTTTGAACAATGTCTACATCAGAAAAATCTAGCTACATAATACTTCCAAATGAAAAGCCGTTTTTCGAGTACAACAGAATTTATGACTATCTTAATACTTTTAAAGATAAAGTTATATAGTAATAATTTTGTACTTAGTTTTTCAAATTATTTAACAAAATATGTTACTGCATGGACATTCTCTCCACACACAATGAACAAATTTGGCATGGCTGCAAGTGTATCCATAACTTTTCACTAGTGACATTTATAAATGCTTGGAGAATAAAACAAGTTGACAAGTCTTCAGCAACAGTTTCCTTAATTTCGTAAGTTTAAGAGAGCTCACCTTTTCAGTCATTTGTGTTGTGAATAATAGATTAGGATAGTTAACAAAACCGTTTTAGTTATGCTTAGTTGAACTGTTTTTACATAAATACTTCCATTAAGCTTATTTTAATTAATAAAGCATTGGTGCAAAGGCTTAGCCAGCACTAATCCTTAACCTGAAGAATGTCTTCAAGCATCATAATCAGAAGTAGTGGTTTTGAAACTAATGCTTCCATTTTCAGAGAAAATGGGGGTAGGGAGGAGAAAGCAACACATTATGTAAACTATCACCTTTATTTTACATAATAACTTCAAAAACAAAATTTTAATTTAAAAAGAAAAAAGTAAACATAGGGAAATAACCAAAAAGAATAATTAGGTGAAAGGGATCTTAAAAGTCTTTGCATTTTAAAACAAGTAAAAACTTTTTTTATGCAAATTCCATTCAAATTGGGTATGACAAGAGAGCAACTTGTAGGCTGCTTTTCATTTTTGATATAGGATATCAACAAAACAAGGCAATTTGATGCCAACACATCTGGTTAAACATTTTGTAACATTCTGAGAGACTTACTTCAAGTTAAGGGTTAATCTCAGTTGATCATATCTGTAGAGTTTATAAAAAAAAAGTGTGCAGCAAAGTATTTGGCTTACATAATTAAAACGGGTAACACAAAGATGGTAATGCTATTGGCACTATAATAATGCGAACTGCTAAAAAAACATAGGAAACATTACCATTTTTGCAATGACAGAATCAATTAGTGCTTATATAAAAAGTAGATCACGTGCAGTACTGAAGTTAATTGTCGGTCAAATTTGGAAATCAAGGAGTATTTCTTTCATAGAAATAAACACACAATTTGGTTACCAAAATTTTTCATCCACCACACATACAGAAGTATCTCCAACTGCAAAAATGCATTCCTCGTATATTTAAAAGTCTATTCCAACACATATTCTTGACACTTTTTTGAGGTGGGAAGGAGTTGTAACATTTACACTCTTACATACAAAATTTCTTAAGTTCAAACTTGTGTACTAATTACAAAAACTATGATGAGCATTTACAGTTGAAGCTGGCAAAGAATCTAAGATTTTATGCAATAAACAGCAATATAAAATCTTAAAAATCACAGCATACTGTTAGAAATCTCAGAGTTCAATACTGGTTACAAGGCACTCTATACAAGTAAACTTCAAAATATAAAAAACATTTCCATATTTTAAGGCACATGCTTTTTTAGTTGTCATCATGAGCTCATACTGATGTATTTGGTTGGCAGTGAAGTAATGATTAAAAACATCCATGATAATCTAATGATGAAAGCAATGTCTATTAAAGCAATGTCTTATTTGGCTTCTAACTATCAGTAACGCATTTACATGTGCATACTTTATAAATTAAGTAAAATGAAAAAGTTTCTACAAATCTATATGTCATTTTAAAACTTTTATTAATGAAGCTTTCTTAATTTATAATAATCAGTATAATTTATAATGTAGCTATGAATTTAAATAAATAAGTTTATTACTTTTTTTTTACTGATGTAATTGAAGTTTTTTTTACTAATAATCTAAAATATAGCTAAACTTTGGCTTTTTTGCAAACTATGGGTACCCATAGGGTATCACAAGGAAGGGAATCCCAAATGCTTCTTCCCTATTAAATATGCAAACACATTTTCAGAGCATTAGATTGTTGAGTCAGTTAAGACTTCATGCTTTTCAGAAGCAGTTTGTGCAACAAATGGCAAATACTGACCAAAAGTCAATATAGAATGCTAAATGAGACTGGCACTATCAAAAATGAAACCAAAGTTTGAAAAATTTACACTAACAAGCAAACTCATATTTCTCATTAAAACTACTGACAATTTTAAACTTCCCAATATTCTTTTTTCTATCTAAGCAGTTTTCAATCTTATAAACATTGTAACAATGTAAATATAGTTTTTTTCTTTTTCCAAAATATATTTAAGATACAAACTTTAAGTGTGCTATGAAATCAAGTTGGCTGAATAAATTTACATATTATTTTGGAGGGTTGCAAAGTCAAAAAGTTCGAGAAATGATACATATTTTTGTATCCTTGTAATGGTGATGCAGAATTGACATAACACTGTTTTTAAAAAAATCAAGTAATGAATTTCATGAAGGTACCATTTTAAACTGAAACATCCATTACACAAAGAGGTAAAAAATATAAAGAGTTAAATGAACTGATTGAGTATACTTCATATGTTTGTGTGAAAAAAATATTATAAAAATATAATAGTTTTGGATTTGCATGCTGACATCCTCAGAAAGTTGTAATTGATGTGGCAACATCTAAAAGATCAGAAATAATAATTTGGTATCTCCTATTGTCATTTTAATTAAAATCAAGTGGTTAGTGAAATAAATGCTACTATTAACAGACAAATATATATATACAAGAGTGATATAATCATCCATCTGAAAGATATGTAGAAATATGTCACAGCAGAGATATATGTCACAAAGTTCTGTAAAATATACTGACTTGATGATGGTTTTACACTTATTAAAGGTTTGAAAACTATCCAAGTGATTTCTTTAGCAATAGTTTAGCACAATGATTTAATAGGTAAATAAAAAAAACATAATTTAAAATTGCAATACAATTCCATCTGAGAGTCAAATTTTTCAATATATACACACAATTAGTTTTGGCTACACAAGATATAATTGGATACAACACTGCAACTACAATCATTAGTTTCAGAAGGTGATCTTAACAGTTCATAAATTTTTTTTCATGTACAACAGAATCACACAACTTTGATAGTACACTGAAGTGCAATTGAATTAGGGATAGGAGACGTTATCCAAAATCAATACCGCATTTGCACGCATGTGTGGCTGAAACTCTGGTCATATATAGCTGTCAGCTTTGGCTTCCCCCAAGGATTCGTAATGAGAAGCATAATGGGAAAGGCATGGGATTTAGATGCATTTGACAGAGGGCAGATCGTAGGTGCCTGACGGATGGGGCACTCGATCTCTGAAATTATCAACAAACTTGGATTTTCTCATACAACAGTTTCAAGAGTGTTCCAGGAATATAAAAATTCAGGCAAAAAAACAAGCACCCAGACAAACTGCAAAGGAAACCAGCCTTGAATGATCGTGGGCTTCACCGTTTGACCCACATTGTATGGACTGACAGGGGCCAGATATTATCTGAAATCAGCTCCCATCTGAACACGGGTTCCAGCCGGGAAGTCAGTGTATGGGACGTGCATTGCTCACTTCATTGTCTCAGCTTTGGGAGTTGTTGACCTACAAATGTCCCACTTCTAACAGGACACTAGGCTCAATGCCTTGCCAGAGCTAAAGAAATCGAAATGACCATCGAAAATTGGCAACAGATAACCTGGAGTGATAAATCCCAATTTAAACTTCATTATATGCTGACGGGAGACCGAGGGTATGGTGTCAACCGTATGAAGCCATAGATCCTGCATGTCAGGTCGGAACAGTACAAGCTAATGGTGGCTCAGTAATGGCCTGGGGTGTCTTCAGTTGGATGTCTGTGGGACCTTTGGTACGTGTACCGACAACTCTTAATGCATCCTGGTACGTAGAACTCATGGCTGACCTTTTACACCCATTTATGGCCATCATGCATCCCAATGGAGATGATGTCTACCAGCAAGACAACTGTTAATCTCAAGTTCAGGTTGGCTACTGCATGGTTGCAGGAGCATTCTGCAGACCACCTAGAAGCCCAATGGTGTCTACCAGCAAGACAACTGTTAATCTCAAGTCCAGGTTGGCTACTGCATGGTTGCAGGAGCATTCTGCTGACCACCTAGAAGCCCAGATTTAAATCCCATCAAAAATCTTTGGGAGCAGAGTGTACGGCAGAGTGTTCGGGCCCGTGTCCCATCAGTGACAACCTTGAGAGAATTGTGGACAGCTCTGGAGGATGCATGGGTTGCCATACTTGTGGAACATTTACACAAGCTTGTGGAGTCCTTGCTTCGTCGTGTGGCGGACGTTATCAGGGATAGAGGGCTATCCTCAATTCAATGGCACTTCAGTGTATACATGGACTCTGGACAGAACACTTTTTGACTTTGGCTATTGTTTTCACATTTAAAGTAAATTAATTCAACACATTTTGTCTTACTAACTGCTCACTTAGCAAGTGCAACATGCAGTTGGATTGTTTTGCCTCCGAGTGCATATAAGAGGCTAAATATAGTCGAACACAAAGTATAAAATGCTTTTGTGTATAAGAGACTAAATAGCCATGTCACAAGCACTCCAAGGGTTCAAAGCTGGGAAAGAGGTTCTATTGGATAGTTTTTAGAGATGAAATGAAAGCCTTTCCTGCAAAAGCCATTCAAATATTTTTTTTTAATGTGAACAGGGTTCGACTTTCCTGCATATATTTTGATGGACAGTGGCTTTTCCAAGTCCAACAGTGTCTCATTTCTTAGTGAAGGCAGAGCAAGAATTAGCAGAAAAAACTTCAATGCAGGTATAATGGAGACTCAAACATGAGAGCAACAGATTATGAACCTAATATGCTTATGACTGAGCCAACCCCACGTACAATATATAGTAAAATATTATAAAGTTTCTCTTCTTTAAATGGGAAGCAAATGTCATTGTTCTGTCATCTGTTATGGTGCATTTTCAGTTTTTCCATTCAAAACTGTTTTATAAATAAATCTGTATATGACTGTATATCACATCACATGGAGAAAAACTCATGATTAGTTTTTAATATAGTGACTGAATTTATTTGTTGAAAGGATAGATTTTTAGAATTATTGTAAATTGTCCATATCAATGCTTACAATGTATATTTTATTGCTAGTTAACTGAATACCACCACATAAAACTACTTTCATAGTACTTTTGGCCAAATTATCCAACCAGTGTTCTGAAAAATCCATATTTTCAGTTTTAAAGCATCAGTAAATTATGTAACGCTCTGCAAATACAACCTTTTCATACTTTTTCTGACTATAAGCATAAGCTGAATACATGAACTTTTACATATTTCAATCACACCTTAATCGTTTCAGAACGTTCTGAATGGAATGTTTATGATAAATTATGTTTCCTTTGGTTATCTTAGGAAGAAACCAGTTTTTTAAAAAAAAAACATGCAATGGAGAAAAATAAGCCTACATTCAATGAATGTTATGATACACATATAAACAAGCTTTTTAATCATAACTCTGTTAATACAAAACGGTTTCATATAAAAGGAAATAAAATATTGTACATTTTTCCTATTCACTACTTGTTCCTCTTACAGTACCTTCAGCTAATTGCTGCAAAAGAAAAAAGTGAATCATTAATGAATTAACAAATCTCTAGAAAATATTACAATACAATTATGCATAAAAATACAAAAATGAACAAGAAAATCAAAATACACACTGATAAAAGAGGTTAATATTCAATTGTGCATTAAATTTTGATATTAAATTTCACCCAATTTGGTCCCAGTGCCATTTTACATTTTCTTCATATATTTCCTGTCTCATGCTAATGAAAAACAAACATTTTTTGTGGCCAACTGTTTGTAAGCTACAGTATGTCCAAAAACATGGTTAAGGGTTTGTACCATTTTCCATAACTCCTTTACTATGAACCATTAAAAAAACATATAAAATCCATCACTTGTTAACCCTACTTTATAGTACTGCATTAAAAGTTATGAAATTCAGCAAGGCTAATAGGCAGTTACTAAAGCACATAGTTTACACATAACATAAATAAAGCCATTAACCCTTTGCACTCCATAGGTGTTGCTACGGCGACATACTACTACTATTTAACAACTCATACTAAAAAAACATCTGGAGTGCAAAGATTTAAATGTTGACTAATTGATAACACATTCGTTATTCATGAATAACAGTTATCAGTAGTATAACTTATTATATAAGTTATAGAGACTGTTTGCTGCATAACAACAATGAATTCTTATCAAAGAATGGTTCTGCACTAGATATGCACAATGATGGAAAGTCTGCTATTATGCTGAAAGTTCCAAAAGATAAATTAAAGATTTGGGTTGTTTTACCTCTGAGAAGCACTTTTATTACACACAATGAGCTAAATGGCCCATCGCAAGGACCCCAAAGGCTCAGAGAAGGTTGGGAGAGGGGACACACTGGACAGCTGTTGGGAGATTGTAACCTCCTTCAAGGCCATCCAGTGTGTTCTTTAACATGCACAGAATATGGCTTACCCACACACAGGGCCATGAATTAATGTGCCATCCAATGGACAGTGGCCCAAGCCCATCGGTGTCCCCTACCTACAGTGGACTCCCTGTGCAGGGAGTTTTGCGGAGATAAATCTCAAAGCTGGCCCAACTGGGATTGGAACCTAGGAACTGCAAATTATGAGCCTGGTGCACCACCAACTGAACCACCGCCACCCCATGAATAAAAAACTTAGGTTGTAATGTTCGATGGGTCAGTTGAAGGACTCAAATAGGCTAACATTAATGAGGCACTGTTATTTCACAAGAACACTTGGAACACAAACCTTGGCAAAAATGCATTCAGAAATGATGATATGATTGAAGTTATGACACAACAAAATATCATGAGGTAAAAGGATATTAACTACATAAATTTATATTATGTACCATTAGGGCATAATAAAGTCAGTTGTACAATAGAGTACATTCCACGTCCTGCAATGGATAAATTGCATAATTTTATTCAAAATAATTCTAAAACTACTTCGTTTAGCACACAGTAAAAAATTAAAACTTACTGAACTCAGATGTATCAATTAACAGAAATCTTTATTCTGATCCACACACCCTCTTCTGGAAACAATATTAAAATCTATCTTTCTTTACAGACATTTTCCACTTAATTAAATACTGAACAACTTAATTAAATACTGAACAATATACATAAGTATATTAAACCTAAGTTCCTTACATAGCTCCTGTTCCAAAATTAAATTTTCACTTACCATACACAGAACAAACTATGTCAAATTTCTTTAAAACCACAAAGAAATATAAATTCAGTTTAAAATTATAAATTATAGAATACTTATTAATCTACAGTACATCAGTGATAACAAAATATTAAATAATTTAAAGAAAAATTTCAATCTTAAGCTCAACTTGCCAATAATGGAAAAATAACAGTTTTATATTCAAATAACATTCTGGCAGAATTGAATTAGTATGCATAATTCAATTCTGCATAAATAATTCACTCAAAAATTGCAATATACAATTTCATTGATCTACAAAAAACAATTATACAGCATATTATTTACTATTAAGTTCAATTAAAAGCTGAATAAATGTTAATTTACTCTTTTTTCGACATATTAACAGATATCTTAATCATATTACCACTATAGTATACTGTAAGCATATTTATTCCCAATATCATTCCATACTGTTCAGCATACCTATATAACCTATCTTCCTTTAATACTTATTTACATAACAAGTTTTGTTATTACAGTTATCCTCCCTGAATTCATCAAAAGTTCAAATCTATATTAAAGATATAAATTAACTTTGTCCATATCAAAACTAAAACAATATACTAAAATGTGTTATATTACAAATTATACTTCTAGTTGCAAATCCTAAACATAAAAATGGTACAGAGTATACTATTGCCTTTCCTCACATCCCTAACATACTTATGGAACATTTCTAACATACTTATTGAAAACACCATCAAGGAACTTAATATAAATGTATTGAGTACTATGACCTACACAATAAACAAATTTGTCAAAAATGATACCGTGGCTGAGTGGTTACAGGCAAAGTGACTGAGATTCTTCGATCAGTCACTTAGTGCATAACCACTCAGCCAAGGGTCTGAGCCCTGGGTAAGGCATGGATGTTTGTATTGTTTTTCTGCTGAGGTCCCACCATCCTCACAGACCATCTACTCTGGTGTATAAACTGACAGGCTCCTGTCAGACCTCTATGGCAAGCAGTTGTTTGAGTGAATATTTATTTTATTTTTATTAACATACTTATTGAAAACACCATCAAGGAATGTAAGTGTATTGAATACTATGACCCATATCATAAATAAATTTCTCAAAAATGATAGATTATAATAACCCTCAATCTGGCAGCTTTTACTGGCCATTGTACTATTTCAGGAAATAATGCAAATAGATAAGTATTTCCAAAGGACAAAAATGATACAGATTATAACCCTAATCTGGCAGCTTTTACTGGGCATTGTACTATTTCAGGAAACAGTGCAAATAGATAAGTTTATTTGTCTTTTGGAAATATTTATTTCCAAAGGACAAATATAAACAGCTATTATCATCATCATCATCATCATTAAGCAGCCATGGGCTATGGAGGTCCAACCAGACCGTGCAATTTAGTTCTCCAAGCAAGTCTATCCTGAGCTACATCTACTGCATCTGGCCACTGTACACCAATTCTAACAAGGTCCTGTTTGACATTGTCTGCCCACCGCATCCTAGGTCTCCCCTTCTTTCTGAGGCTTTTAGGCACACTGTTCATAACCCTATTCGCCAATCTATAATTATTCATACGGGCAACATGGCCAAACCAACGGTCTCTCTCTGCACAATATGCTGCTTAAAGGAGGTTGCAAACTCCTTTGCCTAACCTCATCATTAGTTACAAAGTTGAACCACCTAATGCCGAAGATACTGAGTAAGCATCTGGAATCAAAAGCATCTAGTTTCCTGTTATCTTGTTTACAAAGTATCCAAGTTTCACTACCATAACTAACCCTAGAAAGAACCAAACTATTATACAGTCTAATTTTAGTCTTCAGGTGTATACGCCTATTTCTCCACACTCTCCATAGATTCTTAAAAGTCCCGGCAGCAATCCCTATTCGTCTGTTAATCTCATGCCGCACATCACCATTATCTGTTACATAGCTCCCAAGATAATTAAACTGTGACACCTGCTGAAGACTGCAACCATTCAGATTAACTGAATCACAGCCTGCCTGACCAATTTTCATCACTTTAGTTTTCTCTCTGTTTATAACCAAACCTACTCTACTACCAGTCTCATCAACAGCTCGAATGAAAGAGTTCATCTCATCAACATCATTTGCCAAAAGGACTAAATCATCAGCATAATCTAAATCAGAAATTTTCCTATCTCCAGCCCATTTAAGGCCAAAATCTTTCCCTTGAAGTGAATTTCGCATAATATAATCAATAACCAAGCTAAAGAGAAAAGGAGACAAAATGCACCCTTGTCGAACACCAGAAGTAATGCTAAACCAATTGCTACAAGCCTTACCAACTCTCACACACGACTCAGTGTTATTATAGAGAGCTTTCATTATGTTAACTAACTTGTCTGGTATACCATATGATCTCACAATCAACCACAAATTATGACGATCAACAGAGTCAAAAGCCTTTTTGAAATCAACAAAGCTAGCAACCAAAGGTTTCTGAAACTCTAAACATTTCTCAAGAATCTGCCTAAGTGAAAATATCTGATCCACACATCCCCTACCACTGCTGAATCCACATTGCTCATCACGCAATTGACTGTCAACCAGATTGTTAATTCTATTAAGCACAATCATGGAAAGAACTTTACCTGGAACAGAGAGTAGGTTGATACCCCTATAGTTATCACAAGAACTGCGATCACCTTTTTTGAAAATAGGGATAACAATAACTCTGGTAAAATCCTTAGGAACCATGCCTTTATCATAAAAGATATTCAGAATTTCAGTCATCCAAGTGGTAACCGAAACATTCCCAGCTCTAAGCATTTCGGTAGTAATTTCATCTACCCCTGGGGATTTATGTAGTTTAAGTTTAGAAACAGCCAAAATAACTTCAGATTGTGTTATAGAGCCAACATTAAAGCCACCAATGCATCTATCATCATTGCAAACAATGGGAGTAGAACTAACTACGTTGTTTAGAACATCACTGAAATGCTCAGCCCACCTAGCCATGACAGAATCCTCCCCTTCTATAACCTTACCTTGTTTATCCTTCAATCCTTGTATGCCTGTCCGTTTTCTACCACACAAAACATTAACTATCTGGTACAGCTCTCTGCTGTTGTGTTGTCTAACTGCTTCCTCGGCTTTGTCAGCCAAACCATCAAGCCAAAGATTCTTATCAGCAGCTAACTGATCTTTTACACGTTTATTAAGTTCTCTGTAATGCTTTCTATTAGGACTAGTAGGGTATTGATTAAGGACATTACTGCAGTTCTTTCTTTCCGAAATAAGCTCAAGTGCCTTATCACTCAGATAATTCTGCCTCTTCTGCTCCTTTTTTCCTAAAAGAGTACTGTTAGTGTCCAAAAAAGCCTGTTTAAAATGATCCCATTCCTCCTCAACTTCAGTAGTAAGCAAACCATGACTGTCATAATGACTAAGTAACCTATCATGGTAAGCTTTGGCTATAACTGGATCTTTCAGAGCTTCAGTATTAAAAGTAAATTTTTTAACCCTAGCACAACACTTTTTAAGTTTAAGTTGCAACACACTTTTAACAAGGTAATGGTCAGATCCAATTTCAGCTCCCCTATATGCCCTGGTATTCCTAACAGAACTAGCCCATTTGCTGTTAATTAATATGTAATCAATCATATTCTTATGCAGCCCATCAGGTGAAACCCATGTGTACTTATGTATGTCGCGGTGTTTGTAATAAGTGTTAGTTATTCTGAATCCATTGAGTTTACTTACCTGTAGGAGACGTTGCCCATTGCCATTGCAGCTACCAATACCAAAAGGGCCTATTACTCCTCCCCAAAGGTCAGAGTCAGTACCAACTTTGGCATTGAAGTCACCAAGAACAAGGGTAATATCTCCTTTCTTGACAGAATTCAGAATATCCTGAAGTTGTTCATAAAACCTATCCTTCTCATCCTCATCGGCATCCTCAGTGGGGGCATAACAGCAGATAACATTCAAGTCTTTAACGCTTGTCTGAAATTTTGCTGTAAGAAACCTTTCATTAATGCACTCATATCCTAGAAGAGCATCGCTAGCGTGTCTGCTGAGAAGCAGACCCACGCCTTGGTGATGCTTATTGTCGTCCCTCCCTGAAAAGAGAAATTTAAGATTATTTTTAAGAATCTGACCTTTATCTGTCCATCTGGTCTCTTGCAAGCCGAGAATATCTAAATTATAATGGTGGAATTCTTGTGTGAGGACATCAAGAGAAAAAGCTCTGTGCAGAGTCCTCACATTCCAACTACCTATGGAGAGAAAATGGTTAGTGGGATGTTTAAGGAGACTATGTTTATTGAGAGAGGGAATGCTGACAATATCAAACAGCCCCCTAATCGCAGACATGGGGCAAAGACCCGTTCCCCCACTACTAAAGGCTGAAGCCATCTACACTGGAAGACTTCCTCCAATGCAGAATTTGACGATGCCAATAGAAGCAAAGAGTTCAGGTGCCTGCGATGACTTCTGCTCAGGATTATCCACCAGTTTATATAAACATATCCTGTGAATCTATTCACTTGGGGCTGTCAAACCACAAACAAACAGAAAACACAGCAGAAGATTTTCCCTCCACAGAAGCCCACCAGTGCAGCAAAATCAGGATTAATAATCAAGCTCAGAGCCATAAATCTGTCCAGTCCAGTAGGTTTATATGGTCAGCACCAGGACCCTGTGTGGTTGACCACTCCTCAGCAGGGTAGAAAAAAAAAAAAGAAAAGTAGCCATAGTTGTCCAGATCAGTAGGCCACACTAATCTGGCAGCCCTCCCCTTCTGTTCACTTCCACAAGAGAGTATCTCTTTTGAAAGTTACTAACGGTCCGCACCACGAGAAGGCGGGGTTGGACATTAGGTGCTAGGCCTGGCCGGTTCTATGCATCATCACAGGGGATTGGTGCATAGCTCTCCTTCCAGTGACTACCTAGCTACCATTTACAAACACAACTCAAATTGCAAAAGTTTCGAAAAAAATTTCATATGAGCTATTTTTTTTTGGTGTTAGGACAGAATTACACAGGAAAAAATTACATGGAGTAAAATTACACAGAAAACATTACACAAGGAAGAAATTACATGAAGAAAAAATTACACAAAGTACAAAATTTGTAGCCTCCACTGGCATATTCGTTATTTTGTAACTATTCAGTTTAAGCCAGAGGCAGGGTCAGATTAAGGCCAGCTGATGCCCTATAAGCACAGCCCAACAATGGTGCCCCCTCAGCCCTTCCATCGCATAACTGACAAGTCATTAAGACTCAATAAGTGCTGAAGTTATAAGTAGGCAACAATTCAATAAGCATTAATTTGTATCTTTTGATCCATGTATGCTGAAATGCTATGTATCTTCAAGGTTAAAAAGCAATGGAATAAAAATATTTTGTTTTTCGTACAAATAATGGTATTTCTCCATTAGAATATCTTTCTTAAAAATTGTCCACCAACATCGATTTCTGTAGAAAGAGGATTTTCAAAATTGAAAAGTATGTTCTTGAGATCACGTAATTGCGAGTTAAGGGCATGATAGCTAGGGGGGAATACTCTGTGGTGCCCCTCTTACTTCTCTTGGTAGGGGCGGGGGTGGCTCAGTCGGTAGCGCGCCAGGCTCGTAATCTATAGTTCCCAGGTTCGAGTCCCAGCTGGGTCAGCGTTGAGATTTATCTCCGCAAAATTCCCCGCCCTGCCCACGGTCAGTAGGGGACACCGATGGGCTTGGAAAGGCCGCCGTCCGTCGGATGGGATGTTAAGCCGTGGCCCCATGTGTGGGAGAGCCATATCCTGTGCACGTTAAAGAACACGCTGGATGGCCTTGACGGGAGGCTACCATCTGTATCCCAACAGCTGTTCCAGTGGTTCCCCTCCCCCAACCTTCTCTGAGCCTTCGGGGTCCATGTGACCTGGCCATTTAGCCCATGGTGTGCAAAAAAGTGCCGCTCAGAGGTAAAACAACCCAACCCAACTTCTCTTGGTGCCCTAAGCACGTGATTACTTTGCTTAATGGTTAATCCAGCCCTGCCCATAGGTTCCAGCGGGTGTGTTTTTCATTTATCACAATCTATTCTGCGAAAAGTAAATGAATGTGGATTGAAATCTTTATATGAATCTAATCAGTCATTTGCGATACACATTAAAATGTTATTATCACTTGCCCTGTTACCAGAAGAAGTGCTGGAAGCATTTTTAGAAGTTGCTGATCTGTTCTCTGATTTAAACGAATATAATGAACAAATCGAGCAAATTTTCCTTTATTTAGAACGTACATATGTTCAGGGTCGACAGCTCAGGAACGGCACTTACAAACAACCTCTATTTAATATTTCTATTTGGAACTATAGGCAATCTGCAGCCAACTGTATAGCAAGGACTACAAATTGTATCGAAGGATGGCACTATGGACTTCTGTCACTTTTTCAGTGTTCCCATCCAACTGTTTGGAAATTTCTGGACAACATCATCAAAGAATTATCCTTACAACATACAAACTGTTGCAGCATTTAACTGGTCAACAAAACCCCCGGATGTGGTAGGTACATTTCTTTAAAACAATGTATTTCAAATATTGTACAGAATTACGACTCTAATAGACGATTAGATTTCTTGCATTGTATAGCTCATATGACTTAGTTTTTTATTTGATGTTTTATATTTAAATTTAATTTTGTCTATGTAATTTTTTAAGTGAAAATTTTTGTAATTATAAGAAAGTTTAAGTATTTGATATGACAACCAAATAATTTATAAATTTTATTTAAAAACTGAATAGTGTAATTTTTTCTTTGTGTATTTCTTTCCATGTGTAATTTCTTCTATGTGTAATTTATTCCTTGTGCAATCCTGTCCATGTGTAATTTTATCATGTGTAATTCTGTCCATGTGTAATTTTTGCAGTGTAATTTTATCACGTGTAATTTTTTCCTGTGTAATTTTATCATGTAACCATTTTTTTTAGTTCAGAGATTTGAGTTACTAAAAAAAAACAATTATATTACAGAAGAACTATATTCTGAATGAAAATTTAATGCTGAATATAAATCTAAAGGTACAGAAGTGCTTGTGTACATCTCTCAACAATAAATACTAATTATCAAATGCCTTAGTACTGCTATCCCACACCTCTTTCTTGTGACCTAAGCCTTAGACACAAAATTACCTAACAACAGTTTCTATGTAGTTTTTGATGACTGATTGATCTACAGGAAGATTATTCACCATTACCTTTCTAGTTTTCATATTAGAATTTTTTTTACAATTTGCAAAGCTCTGAAAACACAAAAACAGATCATTTTTAAAAGGTGTTTCTACACCTTTTAAAAATGAAGTAGCAAGTGGCTGTAATTTTTTTTTTGCAAGTGGTTTTTGCAAGTGGCTGCAATTCAAAAATACTAATCTAACATTGGAAGGAAAGCAGATTTCAAGGGTGATGCACTTTCATTGAATACTGTTGTGTATTGAGGCAACAGCATCAAGATCAAAGGGGGTGTCATTTGCTAAATAGTGTATAAGTCATGAGATGCAATGGAGTTGGGTTTTTTCACCACAAGGACCTCAAGGCCTCAGAGAAGGTTGGGTGAAAGGAATCCACTGGACAGCCGTTAGGAGACAGATGGCAGCCTCCCATCAAGGCCATCTGGCATGCTCTTTAATGTGCACAGGGCATGGCTCTCCTTCACATGGGACCACAACTTATTGTCCCATCTGATGGCCTTTCCATGCCCACTGGGGTCCCCTATTGACTGAAGACAGAATGAGGAGTTTTGCAGAGATAAATCTCAACATTTTCCCAAGTGGAACATGGGAACTGTAGATTACGAGCCTGGTGTGCTATTGACTGAATCATCCCCACCCAATGCAGTGGAATGGATTGATGATAAACAAGGAAGTGCACTGCTCCATGTTTTGAAAATTACCCCAGTTTTGAATTAGTAAAAGTTAAAACAAATTCTATTCCTAAAAGAGAAACTGCTTTTCAATTGTATTTTAATTTACTATATTTATTCTTTCATAATATAAGGTTTGTTCAAAAGCTAAAACAACTGGCTAATGGGAATGAATTAAATGCAGAATGAACTTCAGAGTTAAATGTTCACATCATCCACAGTAAGTTATCCCTCAACAGAGGTTGAGAATACCCAAAGTGACTTACAAGTGACATTTATATGATGTAATTGATGTATTTTATTTTTGTGGTAATGATTTATAATTTCATAATCGCGTAAACATAATCACTGGCTTGAAGGTTAATAATGGCAAATCAGGAAAAACTTTCAGTTACATTGTTTTGTGATAGAATTTTTGCACAGCATAATAATATATTAGAATTACATATATTACACCAACACAAAATTTAATTAATATAAACAAAAGTACTGGAATAATTGAACCACACACAGCATTTTTGGAATATAATTTATAACAATAAAATTCCTTATGAAAAAAATATCAATACTTCAACAATGTGCATTTTAAAATGAGAAATGAAATGTGTTCAGTCATGTATTTCAATACCAACTTGCAATTTTTTTTATCAGTCTTAAAAACTAAATTTTTGTTAATTTTATTGATGGTTGATAATCTCAAGGTCAAAAATCTTACTTAAAATGGAAACAGAACAAACAAACTTATAAACATAAAACACTGACTTTAAGCACTAACTAACCTGGCTAAGTTCAGCCTTTGTTTTTTCCTCTATTTCTCTAATGTCTTTCATTGTTAGCCCATGCCATTTATCAATCCAGCAAAATACTTGACGATGAAAATTCAAGAATAGCCGCTGTTCTGTCTAATGTAAAAAGATCTATTTGTAAATACAACATATGCACATTTATTAATATATGAAAACCTTTCTTTCAATAAAATGTTAATTATCACATTAACCCTTAATATGTCAGAAGCAATATTTTGGATTCAGAACTATTGCCTATGTAACCCATCAGGCAGTTTGTCTTAGTGCAAGGTTATATAAAAAAAAAAAGTCTTAATTTTTTAAATCTAAGCATTTACAACAAATCAAAGTTGAAAACAAATATTTATATGTTTATTTATATATGAAAAAACCGTAGAAAATCTGAAAAATTAGGTAGTGGTACTTAGACTATTCATGTGCTTTACTTGTTTAGCAATGCAGAGCTGCCAACCTTGCAATGAAAATTACAATTTGGGAGAATAATAAAAAAAAGAGGAAATTAGAGCACAACAGATATGCAGTTTGAATTGCTCAGGTGCTTTTTTTCAATGCAACTTCCGGACTCCTAGCAGCAACAAAAAAAATTAAAATTTTCAAGAATTATACCAAGTTTCTTAAAATTCCCCCCCCCCCCCACACACACACTAAATAAGTGATTTAAACTAATGAAAATTTATTATTATTAATGCATTTCAATATCACATTAGAAAGAATATTCAACTTCTTGGAAAGTTCTACAAATAATAACCTAAACAATTGTATTACTAGCAGTGAAGAGGCTGTACAATGAGAATATGCTGAATAAAGAATATAACGAAAAACACTTATTCCAAAGCATAAAATTTTGTTTCACAAATAAAAGAAAACCATCTAAGGCAGTGATGGCAATCCTTTTCGAGCTCGCATGCCAAAATTTGAGAAATAAGAATATTTTCTAGCTCCCTTGCCAACATTACAAAATACTTTAAAATGCTATTTATTATTAACCATCTAAAGTTACATGTCCATTCATCAAATAATATAAATCAAATGATTCAAAATACTAAAAATTTAAATATAAGGATACAGAACACTACTTTTAGACCTGACATTATACAAGGGAAAATTAAAAATTGAAACTTTTATTTACCAAACCAAAATCATTCAATCACAGACACAAGCTCACATGCTGTCTTACACTTACTATGACCAATGCATCACAGACACAAGCTCGCATGCTGTCTTCCACTTACTATGACCAATGCATCACAGATTCTATGCCACCATTATCAGAATGAAGTGAATTTTCATTGGCTGAGAAAGTAAAATGGCTCTCCAAGATGCAGCAGTAAACTAAAACCTTAATTAAAATTTTAAAGAGATAGGGAAGTTCTATAAAAGATATCAGTGAAGAGTTGATAGAATTAATACATCTATTTTTGATGCAGCTTTATTGTTAAGTTATTTGATGAGATCTCTTAAACGTATGGGCATACACTGAAATCAACAAATAAGTAACTAATTATAGCAACATAGTTGCAATTTTGCTACCAATGATTCATCCATAAATATGTATTGAATTGCTAGGGGTCATTGTTTCCAAGTCTCTACATTAGCCGTAGACACCTATTTCTTTTCACCTCCCAATAGCATGCCAACAAAAATAATCTCATGCCACCTTTGGCATGCATGTCATAGGTTCGCCATCACTGATCTAAGGCATATTTTCCTAATTGGGTTGTTTTACCTCTGAGCGGCACTTTTTTGCACACCATGGGCTAAATGGCCGGGTCACATGGACCCCAAAGGCTCAGAGAAGGTTGGGGGAGGGGACCCACTGGAACAGCTGTTGGGAGACAGATGGTAGCCTCCCGTCAAGGCCATCCAGCATGTTCTTTAACGTGCACAGGGTATGGCTCTCCCACACACGGGGCCACGGCTTAACATCCCATCCGACGGACGGCGGCCTTTCCAAGCCCATCGGTGTCCCCTACTGACCGTGGGCAGGGCGGGGAATTTTGCGGAGATAAATCTCAACGCTGACCCAGCTGGGACTCGAACCTGGGAACTACAGATTACGAGCCTGGCGTGCTACCGACTGCGCCACCCCCGCCCCTATATATTTTCCTAACAGTGTATATTGTTATAATGGATGTCGGTTAGTACCATCAAAAGCTACTTGTTTCAACAGTCTGTTTATCACTAATAAATGAACATTTATTTCAAAATAATAAAAAAACTTGCAAAAATCAATGATCTCACTGAAGTTGGCTATTCCAACATGCACATATTGTTAAACAACAAATTACTGTTTGGCAATTTAAGAAAATCTCAGAAAAATTTATCGGAGATCATCATTTTAACCTGAATATACTGCTAAACAATGAACTGTTCCGCTCTTTTTTTCCCACCTACCAGAACAAACCAATCTTATAACAGGCCTAAAAAACAAAATTGTAAACAATTCACCAAGGATCCATAGGATCGGTGGATTAGATAATTCCAGATCATTTAAAAAACAAGACTCTGGAATTAAATAATCTCAACAATGACAACAAGCCTGAAACACATGAATTATCATAAATAATGAACTGCCAAGCTACAGTATGAAAAAGCCTTCAGAACTAAATAATTCCATCAGAAATAAGTTTAAAAAACACAAATTATCATAAATAACTCGCTGCTGATCCTTAGTATAAAAAGTTTTTGGAACTATATAATCCCATCAGAGACAACAAGCCTAAAAAACACAAATTATCATAAACAATGCACTGCCATCTGCATTATTAAAATAAAAAACTTAGAACAAGCTAATCTCATCAGAGACAACCATTTTAAACAGATCATATTATTGCTAAAGAAGAAATCATTCCATTTCCACTTAAAACAATAATAGGGAATATGCTATAACTAAATATCATAAATCATCTGCAACTTTTGGTACTTACCTGAGGCAAATTTATACCTTTAATTATTTCCAAATTGCATTAAAGAAATACAATTATATGAATAGCCCCACCCTCCCTCCCTCTTTTCTGAAAATAAACTCACTTTTATTCAAGATTAGATCTGGAAAAACAAAAATTAAGAACCAGAGGCAACATGAAATATACCAACAGAAAATCCAATGAATCATTTGATATGATGAAAAGCTATTATAGTCTATGTTACTCACTTACATTACTTTACATAACTTAATAACCTTCAGTTACCAGAAATGGTGCCATCTAATGAGCTGAGAGCCATACACTGCAAGTGTACCTACATATTGATTATTAGTTACTAGTTTTATTAGCGATTAAAATTTACATAATATAACAAAAAGTCTCGCACCTTGTGAGCCTCGATCGGTTACAGATGAAAACAAATTAGCCTTCCCATTCAAACCATTTCAGTTTAGCTATGATCATTTTATGGTACCCATTAACTTATTATGAATTAAATTTCCTATCTTATATTATAGGAAATGTAATTATTAACACAGTCCTTTTGTCTTACTCAATAAAAGCATGATTTTTTTATGCAGTGCTAAAATTGGCAAGCTTTGGCAAGCTTTGTATGCAGCACAGGAAATGGTACTCGCCACAGCCAACTCAACTGCATCCATATGTTCAGGCCCAGCCTTAGAAAATGCGGAGCCCAAATGGGATCATTTTGGTGGAGCCCCCGGAGTTAAGATAATTAGGTATTGGAAAAATATGCTGTTAAAAATATTAAAAACTAAATAATATATTACTAAATGTTTCGTGAAAAAAATTTCATTGACATATGGTACTTTAACCCACATTGCCCCAGAAACATGCCATATCAATGAATATTTATTGATTATACTTTTACAAAAAAAAGAAATTAATTTTAAAGAAATTTTTCTTGCTTTTTGTTCAGTGTGCCCTCCCTCTGGTCAAAATCTATCCAATCGGCTTAAGGCTGGCTCTGCATACAATTTACCCAGATATAATCACGTGGAACCAACAGAAGAAGAGTTTTTAATAAAAAAAAACTTAATCACTGATATTCAATACGTAACCATCATCCTCTAATCAATAACAGATCAATCAATATATTTCAAATGTTTGCAGTACAAGACATCAGAAATAGCAAATGTTATTGTGACATATTTTTTTGAAAGCACTGGGATCACCAGCAGCTTGTCATGCAGCATGGGGAGCAGTGGCTTCTGCAGCCAAGTCACTGCATTTGTACGTTTTTAAAATTAACCTAATAGCTAATAATTAATAACTAAGAATCAATATGTAAATATCATTCATTAATAACCACCTAATAAATCTTTGATGGCTTTGGATGACCATATGCATATGAAATAGGTGATATCTTCCTCCTACAGGATGATAACACCTATCTGCACCATTGTCACCTTGCCGATTGATATTTGGAATACTGTTAACCCTTCCAGTGTCAAGGACATCTATATATGTTCAGAATTCCAAATGAGAGGCCAAGGACATATATCAGTTTTTAGCAAAAAAATCGATTTTTTTAAACATTACAGTTTAAAAAATTTTTTATGCATATCTTATAAAAATATATAATTCAGGCTTGAAAAAAAATATTTTCTTTTTTGAGTTGATGCATGATTTATTAAACTATGACATAAATAATTTGTTAAAGCCACCTGAATGACATTTCTTAGAAGCAATATAAGGTATTCCCAATTTCTTTGTTAACACTACTATGCTGAAGCAATCCCCTAATTTAAACTCAGAAGTTTGATTTGAACTATTATCAACAAATTTTTCCTAAAGTTTCCAAAATCTCCTGATAATTCACAAAAAAAATGCTATTTTTAAAAATGGAAGAGTTTGCAAGTAATTATGAAATATGTGCCAATTTTTTCGGTATACCACTGTAAAAAAGTCTTAAGATTAATATGTTTCTACAATGTTCAATTTTTTTACTTTAATAAAAACTATTTCTTTTTTAAACCAACCTATTTCTGTTGATTAGTTATTTATTAAAAATATTCTAAAGTTGACTTGTTTATTGGACTCTGCAACAAAGCCTGGTCTTTTCTCAAAGTATGGTATGGAGAAAAAATTACAAAATGAGAGAAATGTTTACTTTAAACAAGAAAAATATTTTTTGTTATTCAAAAATAAATAGCTTTTCTATTTATGAGCATTATAATCATTTCTGTCTATTAGTTTTTTTTTAAATAAATTTTTATTTGCATTGCCAGATGCATTTTTTTACTACATGACTGAAAAAAGTCCTATTAAAATAAAATAAGTAGTCTTTTATGTCAAACATTTTATTTTCAGAAAATCAAGAAATAAATGCTGATTAATTTGGCATATAACATGCCATAAATTTTTTTGGTTGAGCATAAAGATAAAATCGCTTGGTCTCTGGATGGAAACCAGTTTTTTAGGCTGGACACTGGAAGCATTAACCCTTTCTGGAACAGTGTTAATTAGTTTATCTTTCGAATTCCAGTGATGTGAAAAGTAAACTTCATTTCCATAGTAAAAGGTTGTAAAAAAAAAACATTTTTTATGAATAGAAAGTATTTGCAGTATTTTTAATGGCAATTTTAAAATGCAATATTTTTAATGGTTTCTAATCAAATATTGAAAATAACATTTAAATCCATGATATATATTTATTTACCTGTTTATTCTGCTTGAAAAAATGATGATAAAGTTCAAAAATAAATCTATTTGAATCTGCAATGAATGTATGCACATGTTCAGTCATCATGTAGCGATGCTTTAGTTTATGCCTTTGTTCTGCAATACAGTATATAGATTATCAATCAGTTGCGATCGGTAATCTGTGTATTTACTAGGAATAGAGCATCAAATTCAGCACTTCTTTGGTATAACCTGGAAATGCCCACATTTTTTGTCTAGGCATTATAGTATTATCTTAATTATTATAACATGAACATTAGATTAACCCTTTTTGCAGTCCAGTATGAAAAACTGGTTTACATCAAGAGGTCTAGCTACATTGCTAAACTTGGAAAATGCCACACTGGGAAATATTTGTCAGAGTGCCACGTAAATAGGTGGTATGCATCGACAGTCGGGTTGTAGAAATGAGTGCAGTTGCGGACCAATCATGTGATAGGTAAGGGAGATAACAGTGCAAAACTGCTCGGCAGTTAGCAAAGCTTGATCATCCTCACCTGGGTATGTGGACCACTGCACTGGAATTGGAGTGATCTTGGTGACAAAAGCAACATGTAAGGAATGAGAATGCCTGGGCAACATCATTGGGAATCCTACCATCACAAGGACACCTTTACCAGAAGCTTCATCATAGAGGCTGGTTGGCCTCTCATCACATCACGGTGGAAAAGCATCAGGATGCAACAACTATCAGCTGAATTTGATAACAGTGGTTGTAGGAAGGCAATGTGGGTCACTGTAGTAGGACTGGTACAGGTAGGCGAATGTCCAAATGCCTCAATTACTACATTTGGCGGCAAGTCATAGAAGTCCCACAATCCATAGCAGATGGCATTTGACAGTGTGCAGGCAACTACGGACATCCCCATGTCGATACAAACTGTGAATAGCAGATTGGCTGAAGCAGATTTGTGCTCTCACCAGCCATTGTGACAACTGCCACTCACCATAGCACATCATTGTGCAAGGTTGCAGAGGTTCATACCAGACATACATGGCAGGACAAATGAAACCATGTCATATTCAGTAGTGAGTCTCACTTCTGTCTCAGTACCAACAATCATTGATTGTGGGTCTGGAGATGATGTGGTCACCGGGCTGATCTTGCTGCCATCAGTGAGTATCACATGGCTCCTCAGTGTGGTGTTATGGTTTGAGCATTACTTCAACAATCGTTCACTGCTCGTATGCATAGTGGATACAATGACAGCACGATGATACATCGATGAGGTGCTGAAGCCCATTTTGCTGCCTATCTCTACAACATTCCTGAAGCCTAGCTTCAACACAATGCCTGCCCACACACTGCCAACATCAGCAGACAGTACTTACAAGGTGCCCAGGTGCTGCCTTGGCCAGTGCAATCCCCAGACTTCTCCTCAATAGATGACATGTGGGAAATCACTGGCAGACAACTTCATGCCTCTCCATGACCCCCTTGCAATGTTGATGAATTATGGACACAGGTCAACATAGTCCTCGATACCTCAGCACACCATCCGGGGACTTTTCTCACTCGATGCCATGCCATGTTGCCGAATGTATATATATATATCCCAGCAAGGCAATCATACGACCTACTGACTCAGACCACATTATACTGTGTCCTCACCCATTGCATTCATGTAATCTCTCAGAAATTAAATCACTTCTTTCCCACCTACTTGTCTACATGTGTGGTAAGTTTTATCTCATTTTGTGCATTCTTCATGGTGTGGCATTTTCTATGTCGAACAGTGTATTTTTTTCACTATGATCAGCCAAACAAATTAGTTTCAGAACTTATTTTGCTAAGTAACTAATGAAAGAATTATGGCATGTTATATGCTAAATTAATTAGCATTTAATTCTGGATTTTCCGAAAATAAAATATAAAAACAAGGGCGTTTTATTTTAATATGGCTTTTTTTTTTTAGAGTTATGCAGCAAAAACCCATATGCTAATGCAAATAAAAATTTATTTAAAAACTAGTAGATAGAAATAGCTATAATTAATATGAATAAAAAGGCTATTTCTGAATATCAAAAAAATTTTACTTCAAACAAGAAAATTACTCTCTTTTCTAATTTTTTTCTCGATACTATACTTTGAGAAAAGTCCAGCTTTTCATCCATTGTCCTGACTAAAAAAAATATTTTTTTTTAAAACAAATAAACAATCAACAGAAAACAGAGCTGACATTAGTTCAATGGAAGAATACTATTGCATGTTTCTGGAGGATGCAAGTTTGAATCAAGTATGTTGGAGAAATTTTTTCCACAAAACATTTGATTTATGGCTGGGATGAATGACAAAAATAATTAGGCATATTGAAATAGTTTTAAGGCAGAAAAAAAAAAGAGCGTAAAATGAAGAAAAATATAGGTAAATACTTCGTAATTGCTTCCAAAATCTACCATTTTTAAAAACAACAGTTTTTGTTCATTTTTAAGAGAATGTCAAAACTTTAAGAAAAAAATGAGTTCACAAGAGTTCAGATCAAAGTTGTGAGCTTAAAAGGAGATTGCCTCAATATGGAAAAATGGTTACAGGCAAATTTTTGCCATATATTGGGTCTAAAAATTGGCAATCAGATGGCTTTAAGAAATTATTTATATCACAGTTTAATAAATATTCATCAAAAGAAAAAAGTATTAAAAAAAAAGAAAAAATTATTCCTTTTTTAAGATATATATATATAAAATTTTAAACAGCAATTTCTGTTTTTCTAAAACTTGAAGTTTTATGTACTAAAAACAGATATAGCCAAACTTTTTCAAACTTTCATTTCAGCTTCTATCAACATGTATAATTAACATGAGCCCTGGAGGAGTTAAAATAAAAAATTTCATAACAAAATATACATACACAAGTTGGTGTGGAATATGGAACTGATGAAGTATAACTTTTTCTTGAAATTTCTGGGGAAACAAGATTGCTATGGTTTTGCAACAATTTGTTGCCAATGTTTGTGTAACAAATGTTCGACACTGTGTTTAGAGCCTAGTGGTAAAGCACTACTTAAAGTCCATAAACAGAACTGCTAGTGATGTGCCCGACAGGAACATAGGTGGCTCTGCAGCAGCATTTGCCATGTAATTCCCCCTGATAACTGTCTGGAAACCCATCAAAACTGGATAGTGTTGGTGACCAGATGGTAAAATTTCTGATTACTCTTGCTTAAAACAAAGGATGTCCCTTTAGCCAATTTAGTGTAGAAAGCACACCCATGATGATCTTTAGCTGCTTATGTGGTCTAAGGCAAGACAGCTTGAAACATCTTAGTGAACCTGAAATGGAATTGGCTCAGCTACTATGGTGTCAGTACAGACCACAGCAGATCTACCAAGATTCCAGACTTTGAGCCATCCATGTAGATGGGTAGGAAGGTGAGATGGGTTGAGTTCTTTTACCTCTGAAAGCACTGTTTTGAATACAATGGGCTAAATGACCAGGTTACAAGGACTCAGAGAAGGTTGAGGGGAGGGAGGAGGAAGCAGCAGATCACCACACAGGCACAAGAAGTGCATGCTTGGAGTCTCAGTATTGCAGGAGCCTCAGTATTGCAGGAGCCTCAATAAACCAAAAAGAAAACTAGTTTTTTTATTTCTAACATTTTGTTAATTTATAAAAAATATAATAATAAGGGTTGTTTTTTTTTTCAATTCATACATTTTAGTTTAAAATCCTTAAAAAACATTAAATTTTTAGAGGGGACCTCAAAATCAGGTTGAACTTTAGGGCCTCCAAATTGCTTAATCCACTGCTGGGGGGAAGGGCCCGCTAGACAGCTTTTAGGACACAGAAGGTAGTCTCCTGCCAAGACCATCCAGCGTGTTCTTTAACATGCACAGAGTATGGCTTAACATTCCATATGACAGGCTGCAGCCTTTCCAAGCCTATGGGTGTTCTCTACTGATGGGTAGGGGCGGGGGTGGTTCAGTTGGTAGCACGCCAGGCTCATAATCTGCAGTTCCCAGGTTCAAGTCCCAGCTGGGCAACGTTGAGATTTATCTCCGCAAAATTCACTGCCCTACCCACGGTCAGTAGGGGACACCGATGGGCTTGGAAAGGCAGCCGTCTGTCGGATGGGACGTTAAGCCGTGGCCCCATGTATGTGAGAACCATATCCTGTGCACGTTAAAGAACAAGCTGGATGGCCTTGACAGGAGGCTACCATCTGTTTCCCAACAGCTGTTTCAGTGGGTCCCCCCCCCCCCCCCCACAACCTTCTCTGAGCCTTTGGGGTCCATGTGACCTGGCCATATAGCCCATGGTGTGCAAAAAAGTGCCGCTCAGAGGTAAAACAATCCAACCCTACTGATGGGTTGCATGGTTGCTACTGATAGAGTGCAGGGTGGGGAGTTTTGTGGAGAAGAATTTCAATGCTGGCTCAGTTGTGGCTTGAACCGGGGAACTGCAGATTATGAGCCTGGCACAATACCAATTGAGTCATCCCCAGATGGGATTGACACATAATCACTGGTAAATAATTGCTGGTATATACAGTTATGCTTCTTTTGGGATTTGAGTTATAGATAGAAGTTCAACAGCATTTCCAGAAACAAAACTAGCAGTAATTACATTGTGAATAAGCAAATACTAAAAGAGTGAAAATGTTTCAAAATTAATAAAATTAGTGCTTTTCCTTTTAAATTTGTACCTTTACAAAAACTTTGAATTTGTTCATGCTTCAATAAATTCTGCCATACATTTTTATAATATTGAATTTTCAGTCACTTACTCTTTGTATAAATGACTCAACTCTTGACTGTAACCCTAGCCACTTGAATTCTACTGTGACTAATTTATAGGCACACATCACAGGGTCTGCAGTCTCCTGCAAAAATAAATTAAAAAAAAATAAAATAAACTGAGCCATTCAACATATGGGTAGTCATTTGTTGATACAAGGACAATTTTTTTTTAAGTTAACAGAAAAATTTTATTATTAGTTATACTTTGTTCCACTGAAGTTGAGACCTAACAAACTGTATGACAAAAGCAGACCTTTCTTGCATTAATGCACACATAAGTAACTACTACTGGTTACATTTTGAGGCCTCATTTTTAACCACATGTCAAACATGTTGATATGAAACACAGTAACAGAGATCCTTATATTTCCAGTGCCAAATAAACACCAGTGTTTAATTATGTAAATATTTGTGACTGATACAAAATAACATAGAAACATTTGAATGATACAAAATAAAATAGAAACATTTGAATGAATTTAACTTTAAAACAAAAATGCTATTTCAGTCCATGATTGTCTGGAAATCGCTATCCTCTAATATATTGCCTTTGGTATCATAACTATTGCTTTATAAAACAATAATTATATTTTCAAAAACACATCCACTTATTACATCGATTGCCATATTTTAGAATATTATTTTAAATATATTTAAAATAATATTCTAAATGTTTGTGTGGTTGACAGCCCCAAATATATTTAAATTTTGTGTGGCCTGTGCATTTACCCAAGTTTCATTTAAATAATAAATTTTCATTAACTTATGCAATATGCTTTATTTAGCCATAAAGAATTTCATTTCCACATTATTATATCACATCATTCAGTTTAGCAGCTTTGTGTTTGCAAATGAAAAATCTAAAGACATATCTGTATAAGGTTAGATGGAAATTAGGTAAATCAGAATGAGAATTTATCAATTAATACTTTGCTTAAATTCAGTATTTCATTTCTGAAGAATTTTTGAATTTTATTTTCTGATAGTTGTGAAGGCAAAATGATTACACTTTTGTAACCGTTTAATTGCTTGCCATTGCTTACCTATAGTACAAGATATCTGACTTGAATCAAATTTTCATTGTAAATATGAAACTTTTGGGGACATTAATTATTTCAGAAATTCCACTTGCAATTCCCTTATTTGGCAGTATTTTATGGTCACATGATATCTTAACATTCAAGTTTAAACTTTATACAGATCTTGTAGGCAGCTGGTCTGTAAATGGTAGCTAGGTAGTCATGGGCAGGAGAGCTATGCACAAATTCCCTGTGATGATGCATATAGCAAGCCAGGCCTAGCACCTAATGTCCAACCGTGCCTTCTCATGGTGCAGGGTGTTAGTACCTTTCAAAAGAGATACTCTCTTGTGGAAGTGAACAGAAGGGGAGGGTTGCCAGATTAATGGGGCCTACAGATCTGGACAACTACAGCTACTTTTCTCTTTTTCTACCCTACTGAGGAGTGGTCAACAACACAAAGTCCTGGTACTGACTATATAAACCTACCGGACTGAAAATAGGCTCTGAGCTTGATTATGGATCCTGAATTTGCTGCACAGGTGGGCTTTTGTGAAGGGAGAATCTTCCGCTGTGTTTTCTGTTTGTGGGTTGAGAGCCCCAAGTGCATAAATTCACAGGATATGTTTTATCAGCTGGTGGATTATTTGGAGCAGACGTCATCGCAGGCACCTGAACTCTTGTTTCTACGGGCATCGTCAAATTCTACATTGGTGAAAGTCTTCCATTGTAGATGACTTCAGCCTTTAATAGTGGGGGAACGGGTCTTTGCCCCATGTCTGCGATTAGGGGGCTGTTTGATATTGTTGGCATTCCCTCTCTCAATAAACATAGTTTCTTTAAACATCCCACTAACCATTTTCTCTCCATAGGTAGTTGGAATGTGAGGACTCTGCACAGAGCTTGTTCTCTTGATGTCCTCACACAAGAATTGCACCATTGTAATTTAGATATTCTCGGCTTGCAAGAGACCAGATGGACAGATAAAGGTCAGATTCTTAAAAATAATCTTAAATTTCTCTTTTCAGGGAGGGAAGATAATAAACATTACCAAGGCATGGATCTGCTTCTCAGCAGACACGCTAGTGATGCTCTTCTAGGATATGAGTGCATTAATGAAAGGTTTCTTAGAGCAAAATTTCAGACAAGCATTAAAATCTTGAATGTTATGCCCCCACTGAGGATGCCGATGAGGATGAGAAGGATAGGTTTTGCGGACAACTTCAGGATATTTTGAATTCTATCAAGAAAGAAGATATTACCCTTGTTCTAGGTGACATCAATGCCAAAGTTGGTACTGACTCTGACCTTTGGAGAGGGGTGATAGACCCTTTTGGTATTGGTAGCTGCAATGGCAATGTCTCCTACAGGTAAGTAAACTTAATGGCTTGAGAATAACTCCTATTACAAACATTGTGACATACATAAGTACACATGGGTTTCATCAGATGGGCTACATAAGAATATTATTAATTATATATTAATTAACAGCAAATGGGTTAGTTCTGTCAGGAATACCAGGTCATATAGGGGATCTGAAATTGGATCTGACCATACCTTGTTAAAAGTGGGTTGCAACTTAAACTTAAAAAGTGTTGTGCTAGGGTTAAAAAATTTACTTTTAATACTGAAGCTCTGAAAGATCCAGTTATAGCCAAAGCTTACCATGATAGGTTACTTAGTCATTATGACAGTCATGGTTTGTTTACTACTGAAGTTGAGGAAGAATGGGACCATTTTAAACTTGCTTTTCTTGAAACTAACAGTATTCTTTTAGAAAAAAAGGGGTAGAGGAGGCAAAATTATTTGAGTGATAAGGCATTTGAGCTTATTTCAGAAAGAAAGAACTGCAGGAATGTCCTTGATAAATACCCTATTAGTCCCAATAGAAAGCATTACAGCTGATAATAATCTTTAGCTTGATAGCTTGTCTGACAAAGCAGAGAAAGCAGCTAAAGAGGACAATAGCAGGGAGTTGTACCAAACAGTTAATGCTTAGTTTGGGAAGAATACAGGTGCACAGGGATTGAAGGATCAAAATGTTAAGGCTACTGAAGTTGAGGATTCTGTCATGGCTAGGTGGGCTGAGCATGTAATGACATTTCAGTGATGTTCTAAACAATGTGGTTAGTTCTACTCTCATTGTTTGTAATGATGATAGATGCATTGGTGGCTTTAATTTGGCCTTATAACAAAATCTGAAGTTATGGAAAGGTTAATGTTGGCCCTGTATCACATTCTTAAGTTATTTTGGCTATCTCTAAATTAAAACTACTTAAATCCCCAGGGGTAGATGAAATTACTACTGAAATGATTAGAGCTGGGAATATTTCTGTTATCATGTGGCTGACATTAATTTTGAATACCTTTATGATAAAGATTTTTACCAGAGCTATTTCTATCCCTATTTTTAAGAAAGGCGATCTCAGTTCTTGTAATAATTATAGGGGGTATCTGCCTACTTTCTGTTCCAGGGAAAGTCTATTATTACATTATAGTGCTTAACAGAATTAAGAATTTGGTTGATCAACAACTGCATGATGAAGTGTGGATTCAGAAGTGGTAGGGGATGTTTAAAAAATTAAATACCCTCCTGAAGCAGCTGCTTGCCATAGAGGTCTAATAGGAGCCTGTCTCATTAAACTAACTTGTTAGGTATACCATATGGTCTCATGATCAACTACAAATCCTGTCGATCAAAAGAATCAGAAGTTTTTTTAAATCTATAAAGCTAGTAACCACATATTTCTGAAACTCTAAACATGTAACATGAAACTAAAACAATCTGCCTAAGAGCCCATGGCTGAGAGGTTAACATGTTTGGCTACTGATCTAAAGGACCTGGATTCGAGCCCTAGGTAAAGCATGGCTGTTTGTGATGTTTTCCTGCTATGGTATCTGTGAGGATGGAGATACCATAGCAGGAAAACATCACAAACAGCCATGCTTTACCTAGGGCTCGAATCCAGGTCCTTTAGATCAGTAGCCAAACATGTTAACCTCTCAGCCATGGGCTCTTAGGCAGATTGTTTTAGTTTCATGTTAGATGTTTAGAGTTTCAGAAATATGTGGTTACTAGCTTTATAGATTTAAAAAAACTTCTGATTCTTTTGATCGACAGGATTTGTAGTTGATCACGAGACCATATGGTATACCTAACATGTTAGTTTAATGAAAGCTTACTATAATAACACTAATCATGTGTGAGAGTTGGCAAAGCTTGTAGCAATTGGTTCAACATTGCTAGTGGAATTTGACATTGGTGTATTTTGACTCCTCTTTTTAGTTTGGTTATTGATTATGTTATGTGGAATTCTTTATAAGGGAGAGATTTTGGCATCAAATGGTCTAAAGATTTCAAAATTTTTAATTTAGATTATGTTGATGATTTGACCCTTTTGGCAAATTATGTTGGTGAAATGAAATCTTTCATTAGAGCTGTTGATGAGACTAGTAGTAGAGTGGGTTTGGTGCTAAATAGAGAGAAAACTAAAGTGATGAAAATTGGTCAGACAGTTGTGGTTCAGTTAATCTGAATGGGAATTACTTTTGTAACCCTCGAGAGTGTGTCTTAGTTTAATTACCTTGGAAGGTATGCAACAGAAACTGGTGATGTGAGATGTTTAAGAATCTATGGAGAGTGTGGAGAAATAGGCATATACACCTAAAGACTAAAATTAGGCTGTATAATAGTTTGCTTCTTTCTAGGGTTAGTTATGGTAGTGAAACATGGATCCTTTGTCAACAAGATAACAAGAAACTTGTTATCTTTGATTCTAGATGCTTACACAGTATCTTGGGCATTAGGTGGTTTCCCTTTGTAAGTAATGATGAGATTAGGCAGAGGTGTAGACAACCTCCTTTAAGCAGCTTATTATGCAAGGAGAGACTGCACAATGGTTTGGCCATGTTACACATATGCATAACTTTAGATTGGCAAATAGGGTTATGAACAGGATGTCTGAAAACCTCAGGAAAAGGTGGAGACCTAGGATGCAATGAACTGACAATGTCAAACAGGGCCTTGCTAGAATTGGCTTACAGTGGTCAAATGCAGCAGCTGTAGCTCAGGACAGATGTGTTTGGAGAACAAAACTGAACAGTCTGGTTGGGCCTCCATAGCCCATGGCTGCATGAGGATTTTATATGGATGTATATATTATTGCTGGCACCTGAAATCCTGAGTATCCAGAAGTTGAGATATTTAGGAGCATTACACAATAACCATTATACTGAACTTTACTAACATGTGTAAGAATAATTTTAGCAGTTCCTACATAATTATGTTAATTTTTGTACATTTTTAATGTTTTTTGCAAAATGAACTAATTTACTAAATGTTTCTAGTTCCGAAACTCTTTAAATACCAAATACATATTGCTGGATATCAAAATTCAGATAAATTTGAAATCTTTATATTATCTTCTCATGTTTTTTGCAATTAAAAGCTTATTTAAGAAATTATTGAGTTCTGCTATCATGCCAAGTTATATTAATAGAAACCAGAATGCCTATTACCTCTAGTGAATATGGGAATCTCATTTTCAAAGATAATTAAGTTTTTTGTTAACCTACTTTTGCATTCCTTAAAAGTTTTAATTCAAACTAACGGATAATTGGCAAAATGCAAATAGTAGTGTTTTATTATAAATACAATAGAATCAAGTATTTCTCTTTTATTCCTTAAAATGAAAAAGTTGCTTGTCTCATACCACTGAGAAAAGGTGGAAGATTGTTGCTGTCAGTGTAGTATCTTTTGACACTGAAATTTCAAACTTCTACCAAAAATAAATCACCTGCAATATTCATTAAAAGTTTCCACACTAAGTGACCTCTAATGATGTAAATTAAAACTACCTGTGATTTGGAAAGTGTAAATTATATTTCATTAGTACCAATCTGTCATCCCATGGCCAAGTGGTTAGCGCGCTTGGCTACTGATCTAAGGGACCTGGGTTCGAGCCCCAGATAAGGCATAAAAATGTGTCGTTTTTCTACTGAGGTTTCACCATCCTCACAGACCTCTGTGGTAAGCAGCTGCTTGAGGGGGTATTTTATTTATAGTACCAATCTAAAATTTTCTTTCCAAATTATCTCTTAAAACAGTTGCATTTCCAATCTGGCTGTAAGGAGGCAATTTATTGCTGCAAATGCCAACTTCATGATATTTGCCCTCTATCATAAGAATTTCAAATTTCTAGCATAAACATATCACTTGCAATATTCATTTAAAACTTTGCAATTTTAAAAAATTTTCTACCATTAGAGGGCACAATTTAAACTTTTGGGAGATTTGAAAAGTGCAAATCCAGCGCCCCCCCCCCCCCAAAAAAAAAAAGAATTTTTAATTTTTTCTCTAAACAAAGAAGTTGGATATCTACAGATGGGCAGAAAGGAGAACAAAGTGAAATCATTATCTTGTTTTCTTTAAAATAAGAAGAAAAAAAATTACCTTTGAAAACTCTATTTTCAGATATTTTACATTTAACAGTTTTCAATCTTACACTCTTTGTGGCCCACATTTTGCCTATCCCTGAACTACATTAAAAGTTTTATCTCATAATATATCATTCATGTTAATTCCCTGAAATCCAATTTGAATAAAGCCCTGCTGAGCAATCTCATTCCACTTTATTCTTAATCTATCTCTCTTTCCTGAAGCCTTTAGAGGAACTTTTCATAACAATATTCAGTAAAATATTTTGCATGTATGAAACAGGTTTGTTTGTTTGGGGTTTAATGGTACAAAGGCAACTAACGCCATGCTGTTTCAAACAAGGGGAAAAGGGTAAAAAAAAATATCTAAAAGTCGAGGAAACCCATAACTAATGTTAAAAGTAAAAGTACAATAGGAAAAACAATAAATGTAAACACTAAAACAACAAAAAACAGCTATCTAAAAAACAAAAACAAAAAAAAACAAGCATGTAAAAATAACAATGGGTGTATAGGATCCATGTAAAAAACAATGTCAAAAGGTAAATATCAGAGATGGTTAAAATAGCCAGTAAAACTAAAACAGCAAAAACAGCAGATAAAATAGAGGCATCAGATAAAAGATGTCTGAGTGTAAGGGGTTTGGACGGAAAATCATAAAAGTTAAAATACAAACGGCATTAAAGGTTAAAAGCTGGACATGAGATTAAAATATGATTAAGAGTTAAAATGGTGTCACAAAATTCGCACCTAGGTTCATCATACGCCCAAAGAAGAAATGAATGAGTGATAAATGAATGATCAAAGCAGAGCCGAGCAAGTACAATTTCCTCCTTGCAATTCCTGTGAAAACAAGACTGCCATGGTTTGACAATGGACTTGATCTCAAAAAGCTTGTTGCCAACCTGTTCAGACCAAGATCTCTGCCATTGTGCCTGGAGCTTGATGGAAAAATGCTGCCGGAAGTCCAAGTATTGAATTGGCAGCGGAGAGTCGGATAGGGGGATGACTGACCTGGCAGCAGGATCTGCCAAATCATTGCCCCTGATCCCGACATGACCGGGCACCCAACAGAAGAGAAAGGTGGCGGCGGCTGCCAGACAATGGAGCTACTGGCAGATCTTGGAGAGAACAGGAGATCACACCGATGATGACACTTAGCAGCTAGGTGGTCCAAGGCAAGGTTGATAGAGTGCAACTTGGCAGTGGGATCTGGTCTGCAATGATTACATCACAGCAGACCATGGCTGATCCCACCGATATACTGTACTTTGAGCCATCTGTGAAGACAGGCAAGAAGTCCAGTGCTTAGCATGATGGCTGCCAAAGACTTGCCGATACACACAGTTGGGTGTAAAGGCCTATCCTGCACAGGCAAATATCACAGAAAGGGGAAACAATGAGCCATGCTGGAAGTGGCTTGGCTGTCAACTGTGAGATACTGTTGAGTTGGGTTGTTTTACCTATGAGTGGCACTTTTTTGCACACTATGGGCTAAATAGTCAGGAAGTTTCAGAGAAGGTTGGGGGAGGGGACCCACTGGAACAGCTATTTGGGAGACAGATCGTAGCCTCCCATCAAGGCCATCCAGTGTGTTCTTTAATGTGCACAGGTTATGGCTCTCCTGCGCATGGAGCCACGGCTTAACATCTCATCCGACGGACGGCAGCTTTTCCAAGCCCATAGATGTCCCCTACTGACAGTGGGCAGGAAGGGGGCAGAATTTTGCAGAGATAAATCTCAAGGCTGACCCAGCTGGGACTCAAACCTGGGAATTACAAGCCTGGCAGGCAACCGACTGAGCCACCCCATGAGATACTATCAATACTAGTGCTAATGTCTCGTAGGTAACCTTGGACACTCAAATTGAAAGGATGAATGGCAGTCGGCCGATTCTGGTGTAACATTTCTCACTGGGGACTGAAAATGCAGTCCCAAATTGGATTGCCAGACAGGGATTTCAATTTTGCAGCATACTGCAGGGACAACTACTGACGGCAAATAGATAATGAAGGTTCATCAGTCTCAACGTACAGACTTTGGACCGATGAAGTGCAGAAGGCCCCAGTGCAAACACTGAAGGCCTTGATGGTGGAGATGGTCCACCACTTTCACCACCGAATCCCTGGTGGAGTTGTATACCTGGAATCCACAATCCAGTTTCGACCGAACAAGTGCATGGTAGAGGCGGAGCAAAGAACATCAGTCCACCCCAAAGAGAGAGTGGACAGGACCTTGAAGATGTTCAATGCCTGAGTGCACTTGCACCTGAGATGTCGGATGTGTGGTGAAAAGGTCAATATCCAGTCAAAAATGAGACCAAGAAACTTGGTCTCCGCCACAACTGGAATGATATTACCCCCGAGCTGTTGCTCGGGGTCCAGATAAAGATTATGCTTGCGGCAAAAGTGCACGCAAATGGTCTTCTGTGGGGAAAACCGAAACCCATTGGCCATCGCCCAAACAGAAAGATTGTTCAGGGTAGTTTGCAGTTGTTGTTTAATGACCCTCATGCTGGACACCGAGCAAAAGATGCTAAAGTCATCAACATAGAGGACATTGCCTACAGTCGGAGGAAGTTGCCATGTAATGGAATATATCTTGACAGTGAAAAGCGTAACACTCAGGATACAGCCTTGTGGGACCTCCTGTGCTTGGAGGAAAGGCTGCGACAGAGTGTTGCTAATATGAACTCAAAAACTACAAGATAAAAAGTTTGCGATGAAGATCGGCATGTGACCTCTCAAGCCGAAGCTATGGAGGTCATGAAGAATGCAGAATCTCCATGCCATGTCATACGCTTTTTCGATGTCGAAGAAAATGAACACCAGGTCTCGACGTAAAAACGAATTCCTGATCATCTATTCAAGGAGGATCAGGTGGTATAAAGTAGACATGTGCCTGCGAAAGCCACACTGGTTACTGGAAAGAAGGCAGTTATGTTCCAATACCAGGCCAGCCTGGTATTTAACATTATTTCCAACATCTTGCAGATGCAGCTTGTCAATGCAATTGGATGATAATTTGAAGGAATCTTGAAATCTTTGACTGCCTTGGGGAAGGCCAAAATGATAGCCTCCTGCCAGGAGTCTGGAAACTGCTCTTCAATGAAAATGTGGTTGAAGAGTCGAAGCAGCCGATCCTTACTCGATGGTGAAAGATATTGGAGCATCATATAATGGACATTGTCTGGCTAGATGGTGGATGCACAGGAAGAGTGCAGAGCAAGGCGAAGCTCCTCCGCTGTAAATTGCCTTTAATTAGGCTCAAGGCCATTCAAATGGAAGGACAGTGGAGAGTGTTCAGCCTTGCTCTTCTGGGCCAGAAACTCAGGGGAGTAAGAATACAAGGAAGAGATGAGGAGAATGCCTCCCCCCCCAGAGTGTCGGTAATTGCTTGTGGATAAACAATTGCCTGTCCATTGTGCTCCAGGTTCAATAATGAATGGAAAGTGTACTTCCTACCCATCTTCCGGATGGCCAGGCAAGGAAAGGCCATGGCAGAATGTTGCCTTTCCCTTATCCCACACAACCTTAGAACTGCTTGTGCAGGTCATAGAAGACATATATTTGATTCAAGATTCCTTCTGGATCTGGCATCAGACAAAACGGGCTTTCGCCCTGGCTCATGTTTGAATGCTTCAAGGTTGGGGATGTCAGATATCTCGGAAACACCCCCCAAGCCTTGTTCTGAGCTTTATGAGCTGCGGTGCCATGTGGATTCCACCACAGTTTTGGGGACCGTGGAAACTGAGTCGAGGTCTGAGGAACGGTAGAGGCAGCTATCATTATCATCTCCGCCACTGCAACACTAATTGGTTCCTGGCTGACAGAGTGTTCATCAAGCTCAGACAGGAGCTTGAAGCCACTCCAATCAGCCCGATCAAGCCTTCACCAGGATACACGTGAAGGGCGGCAAGGCACCCCACAGGAGATAGTGCATACCACGGGGAGGTGATCACTTCTCTTATGGATTATCCTCAATCTCCCATATAAAGAGGGGAAGGATTGAGGAGGAGCAGATGTACAGATCAATGGCAGTGTGGGTCGGGGGGTGGAAGTAGGTGTGACATCCGTGTTCAATTGGGAGAATAAAGGATCCAAGAGCCATTGCTCCAGGACTTCATCCCTCCCACTGATGTCAGCACTGCCTCAAAGTAGGCTGTGTCCATTGATGATGAGCAAGGGGAACAGCAGCTGTGAGACAAAGTCATCAAGGTCTTCCTGGAAGATGAGACTCCTGGGTGGTAGGTAGATGAAACAGACAATCAATGAAAAGTCTATAAAAAGGCAGATGGCAACCACCTCCAAATTGTGGTGAGGGGCATGACCTGGAATGAAGAATGGTTGCTCACAAGGATGGTGACACTCCCATGAGCTGAACCATCTCTATCCCAGTCCCAGCGAACAAGACAGAAGTGCCAGATAGTGGGATCATTGGCTGTCTGCAAGTAAGTCTCCTGCAGGCACATGCAAATGGGCTCGTGTGCCCACAGGAGCCCTTGATTTCATCAATATTCCTCTGAATCTGCAGCAATTCCATTTGTCATCATCATCCTCAAGAAGCCATGGGCTACGAGGTCCAACCAGACTGTGCAGTTTAGTTCTCCAAGCAAGTCTGTCCAGAGCTACATCTACTGCATCTGGCCACTGCACACCAATTCTAACAAGGTCCTGTTTCACATTGTCTGCCCACTGCATCCTAGGTCTCCCCCTCTTTCTGAGGCCTTTAGGCACACTGTTCATAACTCTATTTGCCAATCTATAATTATTCATATGGGCAACAAGGCCAAACCAACAGAGTCTCTGCACAATATGCTGCTTAAAGGAGGCTGCAAACTCCTTTGCCTAACCTTGTCATTAGTTACAAAGTTGAAGCACCTAATGCCCAAGATACTGCGTAAGCATCTAGTTTCCTGTTATCTTGTTTACAAAGTGTCCATGTTTCACTACCATAACTAACCCTAGAAAGAACCAAACTATTATAAGTCTAATTTTAGTCTTTAGGTGCATACGCCTATTTCTCCACACTCTCCGTAGATTCTTAAAAGTCTCGGCAGCAATCCCTATTCGTCTGTTAATCTCATGCTGCACATTACCAGTATCTGTTACATAGCTCCCAAGATAATTAAACTGTGACACCTGCTCAAGACTGCAACCATTCAGATTAACTGAATCACAGCCTGCCTGACCAATTTTCATCACTTTAGTTTTCTCTCTGTTTATAACCAAACCTACTCTACTACCAGTCTCATCAACAGCTCGAATGAAAGAGTTCATCTCATCAACATCATTTGCCAAAAGGGCTAAATCATCAGCATAATCTAAATCAGAAATTTTCGTATCTCCAGCCCATTTAAAGCCAGAATCTTTCCCTTGAAGTGAATTTTGCATAACATAATCATCAATAACCAAACTAAAGAGAAAAGGAGACAAAATGCGCCCTTGTCGAACACCAGAAGTAATGCTAAACCAAGCCTTACCAACTCTCACACACGACTCAGAGTTATTATAGAGAGCTTTCATTATGTTAACTAACTTGTCTGGTATACCATATGATCTCACAATCAACCACAAATTATGACGATCAACAGAGTCGAAAGCCTTTTTGAAATCAACAAAGCTAGCAACCAAAGATTTCTGAAACTCTAAACATTTCTCAAGAATCTGCCTGAGTGAAAATATCTGATCCACACATCCCCTACAACTTCTGAATCCACATTGCTCATCACACAATTGCCTGTCAACCCGATTCTTAATTCTATTAAACACAATCATGCAAAGAACTTTACTTGGAACAGAGAGTAGGCTGATACCCCTACAGTTATCACAAGAACTGTGATCACCTTTTTTGAAAATAGGGATAACAATAGCTCTGGTAAAATCTTTAGGAACCATGCCTTTATCATAAAAGATATTCAGAATTTCAGTCATCCAAGTAGTAACTGAAACATTCCCAGCTCTAAGCATTTTCGTAGTAATTTCATCTATCCCTGGGAATTTATGAAATTTAAGTTTGGAAATAGCCAAAATAACTTCAGATTGTGTTATGGGGCCAACATTAAAGCCACCAATGCAACTATCATCATTACAAACAATGGGAGTAGAACTAACCACGTTATTTAGAACATCACTGAAATGCTCAGTCCACCTAGCCATGACAGAATCCTCACCTTCTATAACCTTACCATGTTTATCCTTCAATCCTTGTATGCCTGTCCGTTTTCTACCACATAAAACATTAACTATCTGGTACAGCTCTCTGCTGTTGTGCTGCCTAACTGCTTCCTCAGCTTTGTCAGCCAAGCCATCAAGCCAAAGATTCTTATCAGTAGCTAACTGATCCTTTACACGTTTATAAAAGCTCTCTGTAATCCTTTCTATTAGGACTAGTAAGGACATTCCTGCAGTTCCTTCTTTCTGAAATACGCTCAAGTGCCTTATCACTTAAATAATTCTGTCTCCTCTGCTCCTTTTTTCCTAAAAGAGTAGTAAGTTTCCAAAAAAGCCTGTTTAAAATGGTCCCATTCTTCCTCAACTTCAGTAATAAGCAAACCACGACTGTCATAATGACCAAGTAACCTATCATGGTAAGCTTTAGCTATAACTGGGTCTTTCAGAGCTTCAGTGTTAAAGATAAATTTTTTAACCTTAGCACAACACTTCTTAAGTTTAAGTTGCAAGACACTTTTAACAAGGTAATGGTCAGATCCAATTTCAGATCCCCTATATGCCCTGGTATTCCTAACAGAACTAGCCCATTTGCTGTTAATTAATATATAATCAATCATATTCTTATGCAACCCATCAGGTGAAACCCATGTGTACTTATGTATGTCGCGGTGTTTGTAATAAGTGTTAGTTATTCTGAATCCATTGAGTTTACTTACCTGTAGGAGAAGTTGCCCATTGCCATTGCAGCTACCAATACCAAAAGGGTCCCTCACCCCTCTCCAAAGGTCAGTCAGTACCAACTTTGGTATTGAAGTCACCTAGAACAAGGGTAATATCTCCTTTCTTGACAGAATTCAAAATATCCTGAAGTTGTCCGTAAAACCTATCCTTCTCATCCTCATCAGCATCCTCAGTGGGGGCATAACATTCAAGACTTTAATGCTTGTCTGAAATTTTGCTGTAAGAAACATTTCATTAATGCACTCATACCTAGAAGAGCATCACTAGCGTATCTGCTGAGAAGCAGATCCATGCCTTGGTAATGTTTATTATCTTCCCTCCCTGAAAAGAGAAATTTATGATTATTTTTAAGAATCTGACCTTTATCTGTCCATCTGGTCTCTTGCAAGCCAAGAATATCTAAATTATAATGGTGGAATTCTTGTGTGAGGACATCAAGAGAACAAGCTCTGTGCAGAGTCCTCACATTCCAACTACCTATGGAGAGAAAATGGTTAGGATGTTTAAAGAAACTATGTTTATTGAGAGAGGGAATGCCAACAATATCAAACAGCCCCCTAATCGCAGACATGGGGCAAAGACCCGTTCCCCCACTATTAAAGGCTGAAGTCATCTACAATGGAAGACTTTCACCAATGTAGAATTTGACGATGCCCGTAGAAACAAGAGTTCAGGTGCCTGCGATGACGTCTGCTCCAAATAATCCACCAGCTGATAAAACATATCCTGTGAATTTATGCACTTGGGGCTCTCAACCCACACACAGAAAACACAGCGGAAGATTCTCCCTTCACAAAAGCCCACCTGTGCAGCAAATTCAGGATCCATAATCAAACTCAGAGCCATATATCTGTCTAGTCCAGTGGGTTTATATGGTCAGCACCAGGACCCTGTGTGGCTGACCACTCCTCAGCAGGGTAGAAAAAAAAAGAAAAGTAGCCATAGTTGTCCAGATCAGTAGGCCACACTAATCTGGCAGCCCTCCCCTTCCGTTCACTTCCACAAGAGTATCTCTTTTGAAAGGTACTAATGGTCTGCACCACGAGAAGGCGGGGTCGGACATTAGGTGCTAGGCCTGGCCGGTTCTATGCATCATCACAGGGGATTGGTGCATAGCTCTCCTTCCAGTGACTACCTAGCTACCATTTACAGACCATTTTTAGGGCGTGATTTGTAGGGCGTAGGGCAGGACTTAGAAGAATTGGTGGACAACTTGAAATTTATTTTAACCATCACCAGCAACGGTTTTGGAAAAATGGGGCAGTCCATGCATGTCCGTGTTCTTGGAATCGTCTTAAGGACACAGGTTGTCACTTGCCAAATGAGGAGGGGATAAAATTTTCTTTTTAGGCCCCGGTGTGGTGCCCCTTGGGTTTAGAAGGCCTTGCTGTCTGTGGGTGGGAAGGTCTGTGGTTCCAGTGGTGGAAATGGAAAGCGCTGCTGCAGGAATGGAAACCCGAGTTGTTACGATGGACACCGATTTCAGTTTCACCTGCTTAAGGAGCTACTTCGCTGCGGCTGACAATGATTCAGATGGTGGTATGCTGATAACCATCTGCACTGCCATGGAAGCCATCGTAATGATGGGCTTTCCAGTCACCGCCCCAGCACAGAAGACCTCGTCAGGCAGTGCAGCAAGCTTTCTTGCCTCAGAATAGGAGATGCTCACTATTTTGAGACATTGTACCTCCTTCTCCTCCAGCCACTTTGGACAGTCACAGGAGTAGGCTTGGATGTTCACCACTGCAGCTTACACAGTATGCCTTTTCTGCTGTGCAGTCAGGTTCGAGAAGATCCTGACTGCTAGAATGAGCACAGGCAGGCATGCTCTGGAATGCTATGCAAGCATGTCCAAACCTCTTGCACTGAAAACAATGCAGAGGGTTTGGTATATAAGGCCATACCTCACAGTGTAAGTACCCAGCCTTGATGGAATTAGGCAGGTGTGGCATGTTGAAAATAATGATTACTACTCTTGTGGGTACTAACTTTCCATCACAGTGTTGTGAAACCCAATGGGCGGCTGTCATTCCCTGGAATAAAAACTCTGAGAGGATTTCCTCCTCAGAAACTTTGAGGAGGCCCCACTCGGATATCATGCCCTGGGAGGAATTAAGCATCTTATGTGGAGTGATGGTGACTGCCACCCTATCAATCATTGTGAAATTCAAGAGTAGATCGGAATATTTTGAGCATGCAGTCACCACCTGCAAGTCACCAGAACTTATGCACTTGACAGATTTCGGATCTCCTGCAAGACCTTACAAATCCTTGTTAATAAAAAGGGAGACATGTTCCCAATAACCTGATCACCTGTAGAGTGGATGACCACGAATCTTGGAGATGGAGAAACACACAAAGACAACAGCAACGATGACAACAAAGACACAGAAGATGGGTTCGTGCAGAGTTCTTTTAGTGGCATTTGCTGATATTCATTTTTGGGACTCATGGTTGTTTTTTGTAATTCAGTGCCCATTGTCCCCACCCACCATGGAGTCCAACAAGGGAATGCCCAATTGGGTGCTAGGGCACCATATCCATACAGCCAGTGAGGCAAGCCCTCACAACTAAAGAAAAGGAAAAGCAAAAGAGAAATGTGAGAAACTCACTTGTCCTCACAAAAGAAAATAAGCAAAAAAAAAAATGTGATGGAAAGAACAGGCCGCATAAAAGAAAGAAAATTATGAAATTAGTGAACTTGTGGGGAAACTTGCAAACCATTGCCCGGATGTGGACAAGGTTACTCACCGTTCTGCACGATTGACCCTAGCAGGTCCAGCCCACCAGTCAATTGGTACTGAGGGGGCACTCCAGGACCTTCCATTTACCTGAAGCAGAGGTCAAAGCAGTGGCCCCAGAATTCGTTGCCTAGCCCTGCGACGGACAGACTCCCCAATGGCAGGACAAAGGGGATCCCACCAATCATGAGCTGAGGAGAGAAGACAGCTTGAGGGACCCCCCGAGCAACTGCCAGGATCCTTCTTTCCAGGGACACAAGTCTCCACATACGGCAAACATGAGGGTGAGCATTCAGAACCCTGTGAAGGTACCCGAGCCAGCAGAACCTTCAGAAGGTGGTCCCCTCACCATGGACAGGAGCTCACACCAAGGGGCATGAAACAGGCAACCTTCAATGGTCACAAGGAGTTCAGAAACCCCAGTGGGCAGGGGTTGGCTAAGTCAGTACTGCACCAGTTCTCAGATGAGTCCCATGTGGGCCAGCATTCAGATTTATCTCTCCTAAACCACCCACCCTACCCTCGTCAGAAACGGACACCAATAGTCTTAGGTTAGCTTGTTTTACCTCTGAGCAACACTTTTTTGCACACAATGGGTTAAATGGCCAGGTCACAAGGACTCCCAAGGGTTAGAGAAAGTTGGGGAAGGGGACCCACTGGACAGCTTTAGGAGACAGATGGGAGCCTCCCATCAAGGACATCCAGAGTATTCATTAACATGCAGAAAGCATGGCTATCCTGCACATGGGGAGACAGTTTTACATCCAATCTGATGCACATTGACCTTTACAATCCCATCAGTGTGCACTTTCTGATTGAGGTCAGGGTGTCGGTTTCAAGAAGGTAAATCTCAGTGCTGACCAAGGTGGGAGTTGAAATTGGGAAATGCAGATTACAAGTCTGCAGAGCTACCGACTGAGCCAATTCCTACAATGGGTTTGGAAAGGCTACCTGTTTGTTGGGTGGAATGTGAAGCCATGGCCCTGTGTACAGAAGAGAGAAAGCCATATCCTGTGCACATAAAAGAACATGCTGGATGACCTTGATGGGAGGCTTCCATCTGTCCAGTGGGTTCTGTTTCCCTAATCTTCCCTGAGCCCTTGGAGCCTTTGTGACCTGACCCTTTAGACTGTTGTGTGGGAAAAAAGTACCATTTAGAGGTAAAAGAATCCATCTCCTAGACCCCATCACAGATTGACATATTTTACAAAAACAGTTTCACTGTTAAAAGTTGGAAATGGTTAGCAAACTCTTCTGTCTATCATCATCATTATTATTATTCACAAAATCAAAACGCCTAATATACATGTTACTGATGGAAATCAAATCTCATTTTTCATGAAAAAGTAAAAATTCCACTATCAACAAAACTTTAAAGGGATCCAAACCATTATAAAAACACGTTTAATGTATTGCCTATTTTCCCCACACAGATTCATAATTCCAGAAGAATATTTCAAATCTCTAGCTTACCTTATGTTTCATATCTTCTGTATTATCACACATCTCTAGAAATTGCACAAAAATCACAACACAAAAAAACTGAAACATCTTTCATCTGAAGTTTTAATCACTTTTGATTTTTCAGTATTGATCACAATTCTACTAAATTAATTGCTTTGTTAACAGCAATAATGAAAAAGTACATTTGCCAAAAGAGAAATTCAGCAGCTTAAACTTCTTATTAGATTACACTTGTTAGACCATTTAAAGCTCTAATCTCTCCCATGCGAGAAATTCTCCTCAAACTAAACAGGAAATGTTACAAAATGTGGCCTTGTTTATAAAAAATAAAATAAAAACCTCCTCAAGCAGCTGCTTGCCATAGAGGTCTGACAGGAGCCTGTCAGTTTATATGCCATAGTAGAAGGTCTGAGAGGATGGCAGGACCTCAGCAGAAAAACGACACATACATCCATGCCTTACCCGGGGCTCGAACCCAGGTCCCTTAGATCAGTAGCCAAGCGCGCTAACCACGCAGCCATGGGATTAAACTACAGTTGTAATGATGAACCAAGCTCCTCAAGGCTTTACCAATGCTCGCAACTCATACAGCCATTATTAGGTAACTTTTTTTAAAGCACATTGAAACATCTGTTAAATGAAAGACACCAGTCAGTTAAATCAATACGATAACTAATGGAATCTCTCTACTCAGAAATGGAAAGTAAAACAGTACATAAAGTATCGACTTTATTATGATGCCCATTATTACAACATTCAGAAGGGTAAAGATGAGCTGCTATCTTTTGCTCTTATTGTAGAAATTACAGACATTCCCAAACTTTATAATGTTAAAGACTGTTTATTTCCAGTCCTTTTGTGGCAAAAAATATAAACACAAATAAAAAAAATTAATGTGTTTACTCTTTAATCTTATAACAGTAAGTCATTTAATTATGTGTTCACTTTATAGCTTTTAAATGACTAAGAAGGAGTGTTATAGGCTATAAAAAATTGACCCACATGCTTTCTTCCCCCTTCAAAAAAGGGGAAATAACAAAACTATTGTTCCCCTATATCTCATGAGTGCGAGTGTAGAAAGTAACAAGCTATATTTTAAATGAAAGTTTGTGAAGCAGGGAGTGTCATAGGCTATAAAAAATTTACCCCCATGCTTTCTTCCCCTTTAAAAGAAGAAGAAATATCAAAACCATCGTTCTCCTACATCTCCAGAACATGAGGGCTGAAGTAACAAGTCATGTATCAAATGAAAGCTTGTAACGAGTGTGACAAATGAAAGTTTGTGGGGAGTGTTGTGGGTAACAAAAATTACTCCCATGCTTTCTTCCCCCTAAAAATGGGTAAAATATGAAGATGATTGCCCTGCTATATCTCCAGAACACGAGTTCCAAAGTAACAAGTTGTATATCAAATGAAGATTGTGACGTGGGGGTGTTGTGGGTAACAAAAATATACCCATGCTTTCTTCCCCCCCCCCCGCCCCTAAAAATGAGAAAGATGAAAGTCGTACTGTATCTTCTGAACATGAGGACCTAGTTACAAATTAGATATCAAATGAAAGCTCATTATAATGACCATTGTAAATTATTTAGAATTTTGCCCCTACCACTCCCACCCTCAATATAATGTGGGGGATCGACCTTAATGAGTTATATATCAAATTAAAGCTTGTGACATCCCCAATGTCTCAAACATGACTCTGAAAGGTAGGTGTTTTAAAATGACAAAGAAAAAATATAAATAAAAAAAAACAACCTATCTTTCTAAATGCATCCTAAAAAGTAGAAAATAAATCTAAAGCATATCGATGGTGTATTCAGTTACTGAGTTCACATTCACTTCAAAGGAAGATAAAGGATTGGCAATCTTGTTGAGTAGGTAAATTGGCACCCTATCTTCCTTTGACATGAATATGAATTCAGTCAAATTCAGTGACTAAGTGATCATTTTACACTTTGAGAAATGATGCTCAAATGATAAGGGAATTGTCTTATGTTGATGTCAAGTTAGTATGCTTTGTATGGGTAAAGGTACAAAACTTTTGTTAGAAGAATAATAACTGGGCTTGATGATCCATTACCTTATGAAAAACTTTCCCCATTGTAAGCATGACAGATAGGGGATTTCATGCTAAAAGTGCATGTCTTTCACCAGGGGTGTAAAAAAATTCCAGAAAAATTGACCAACTAGCACTTTTTCCTGCTTTTATATGCATTAGAAATACAGGTAATGGTCTGAAAAATGGAAACATTCCCATGTTAAGTCAATGAAAAGCCAAATTCGAAGACCCACAATTTATAATATAAGCATTTTATAAGAAAATAAGACAAGATAAAATATCGTTCAAACCTCTTTAAATCTCAATTTTGAATAATATCCATTCAGTATTTAAAAAATCCAGAAAAAAAGTATCACAGGAAAAATCCATATCGGGCAACTCAGCTTGGACGCCTGATATGGATGGTGCCAGTGGCAAACAACAACACAAAAAAAAATGCAGGAATATTTATATGTCACACTGTTGACGTTTCTAGTGGTTATGATGCTTGGCATGATGCTGGGATACATGGGTTTGCATCCCACTCAGAACCAATTTTTTCAACTAATTATTTCCAGTACTTAAAGAGTTATAGAAATTTGAATATTGAACGACAATGATGTCAGTCATAAAAATTTACCTCAGAAGTTAACTGAAACTTTTTTAAAGTATATGTTATAGAATTTTCTTCAAACAATTCTTCAATAATTATCAGTTTTGCATAACTTTCGTAGGACTGACTTTCCACTATAAAATATTAAAGCTGCCACAGCTCTTTAAGTACCCAACAAATATTGTTGAAAAATCGAAATTTGGAGAGCTTTTAATTTATCTAGTCCTTTTTTCTGTAAAATGCTTTTTGTAGAAATTATGGATATTCGAATTTGAATCTCCATTAATTTAACATGGGAATGTTTCCACTTTTCTCTCTATTACCTGCATTTTGATGCTGTAATTTTTTTTCTAGTTTTGAAAGTAAAAACCATGCCAAAAAATTCACTTACCATTGGCAAGTGGGCAAATGGATTTTCCTAGATTTTCTTTCACTATTCATTTGGCCCCCTCAATAGCACAATTAGCTTGAGTGGCTGTAACTACAGATGTTACATTAGAGGGTCAGGATTTTCATGAATGTGAGATTACCTGGGAATCATCTCAGGGAATGATCCACAGCACTACAATGATGCTTGTAGAAAAATACTTATAGTTTAGAGAATTAAAGTTATTGAAATGAATGAAGAAAAATGTGTGCAAAATAACTGATAGAGAAATTTAAGTTCAAAGTGGTAAAATGCAAATTTATGACATTCTAAAATCACAAATTAAAGAAAAATTATTGAAAACATCAGACAAAATCACAAAACAGAAAATAACAATAAATATCAATGACACTGAACAGGTCTGTCAGTACTAATCTAGATTTGAATTCTGATCCTGTGTACAAGTCCAAGTAAAAGAAGTTGAAAAAATTAGATAAGTTCAACCTAAAAGCATCAAGAAATCATGCAAGAATGGAAATACTTTTTTCCTCTCTTAGGGAGCAACATGTGCCCAGAAACATTACTGGGGGAATAATTATGTTTAAAAGAAGGACCATGCACTCTTGGTAAAACTCTAAACAATGCAGTTTCTTTACTGAGGAAAGTTACAATAATAAGTTTATTGACCATATATAACATATAATACATTTAATAATAAATTAAAATATAATGCTTACACATAAATAATGAGTTAAAATATATATCGACAATTCAGTATGAACAAATATATACAATTGAACATAAATAAAACCATGTATGTAAAATATTTATTGTGAAATGAAATGCATTAAAATAGAAGCCATATAAAAACAACCAATGAGCTTTATGCTCTTACAGGTTGTCAAATTACATTATTATTTTTATCAATATGCATTTTTATGGTACAAATTGGTTAAAAAATTTGGTTAAGAATGGAAAAAATTAATAATTTCAGATATATTCATTAATGATATGAAATGAGGTAAGTCACTTAACAGTGAAATAAAGACTCAATATTATTTATGTTTAATAATCTTTGCCTAAATTTGATTTTAGATATTTTCATTTTTTTCTTCCCTTATACTTTTTGGTAATTTATTAAAATTTTGCAGCGCTAGAATCATGAAATGTTTATGGATAATTTCTTTTCTTGAAAAAGGTACATGATAAAGTTCTCTATTTCTAAGATTTATTTTTGTATGTTGCAATTTTAAGAAATATGGGTTTTTAAATACAAACATAAGGATTTTATAAATATATAATTGTCTTAAATCCAAAATTTTATTTTCAATAATCATATTTTTTAAATTTGTAATATTGTTATTCATAATAACCTTCAGAATTTTGTTTTCTAATGTTATTAATTTATTTAAAGAATTTAAATATATTCCTCACCAAGTAATTAAACAATATTGTAAAGTAGACTGAATCCATGAATAGTAAGTGTTATAAGAAAGGAAATACTTATAATTTTCTTTAGATGATATATTCTAATTAGGAAATATCTTAAACGTTTTGCAATCATATTTGTATGACTATTCCACTTCAAATTAATATCAATATTAATTCTCAAATATTTGTATGTTTTAATTTGTTTAATTTCTGCACATGTACAGACATTATTATTATTACAAGTAAATCTATGATATACAATTTTTTCTTTGAAATAACTTTGTTAGGGAGACTGAAATACATTGAATACGATTTTTCGATATTTAGTGTAAGATGATTTTGATGAAACCATAACTGAATTTTTTTTTAAATCATGAGATATATTCGATTTCAATTCTTCAAAATTATTACTTCTATATACTATAGCAGTATCATCAGCATAGGATATAGGATATCCTTTTCAGTTATTAAAAAAAAAATCATTGAAATATATCAGGAACAAAATAGGTCCTAAAATGAGCCCTGAGGCACTCCTTTAATAAGCAATAAGGTGAACTTTTTGTATTTCTTATATCTGCAATTTGTTTTCTATCTGTAATATATGACTTAAACCATTCTAGAGTATTTCCTCTAACATCAATGTAATTTAGTTTCTGTAATAAGAAATATTTTCTGTAATAAGTTCAAATGGAAACTTCCAGTTTTCAAAAAGTGGAAAGTGTATATAACCCTTCTTTTCATGTTTTTTGTGCTGCTGTTATTCCTCTTTGCATATATAACTGTCATTAGCTCCTTTTTATATGAACTATTGTTTCACTGTCATCTGCCCATCTCTAGATATTAAACTTTAGTTTAAAAGATAAATGGAAATTTTTTTTTGATTTTTCCATTTATCTCTTAAAACAATGGAAAAATTCAAGCTAAAAGTAAGTGCATGTCTATCACCAGGGGTGTAAAATTCTAACTTAGTCATATCTATAGTTTTAAAGATCCACCGTTAGAAAGCATAAAATTGGAAAATGGCAAACCTTAACTTAATGTAAATAAGGATAATTTCACAGCACTAATATCCTTATAAATGAACTATAATATTAAACTGTTCAATACAAACTACTTAAAATACAAATAAAATATGAAAAATAGCAAAAGACATAATTACAAGTTTCTACTTTGTTGTCTGGCTGCAGTGCACCATGAAAATATTAAATGCCAACAGTTTGCTTGTTGTTTTAAAAGAATTTACTCAGGCCATCACCAAGATGCCTAGATCAGTGTTTCTCAAACTATTTGATATGGCAGAATGGCAGAAAATTCTGCTTCTGAGATGAGTTGGCAATGCATGCACCTGGAGCTTCTGGCAACGGGCTGCCTCAAGAAACAAGGTATGTCTATGCACAAGGTATATTTCCCACCCTGCATGACACATCATCTGGAACGTTGGAAAGTACTAACTATTGCACTACAGGATATCAATGTTATGTTTCTGAAAACATAATTTTTTCCTGGTAGCTTGCTGTGGACCAATGACTGATGACTCACAGACCATCACTTTGAGAAGCACTGACCTAGGGACATTGTTTAGCCAAAGTTTGTAGTATCCATTATTCTGCCATTCATGGCAAATTAGGGATTGCAATTTACAAGCTATAGTGGGACAATTCATGGCAAAAACAGAGATGGTGCTTTTGCCTCAACATAAAAAGACTATACCAGTGAAGGGCATAAAACCCTTGTGCAGACAGATAGGGCATAATGGTAGAGGGTCCAACACCCTCACCATCGAATCCTGTGCTAATGGGTCATTAAATTGTGACTGGAATCCATTGCCCAATTTCAACTGCATAAGTGCAAAGTACAAGCATAGCAAAGGTAACTTTCCAGTTGAAGATAGGTTGGGTTGTTTTACCTCTGAGTGGCACTTTTTTTGCACACAATGGGCTAAATGGCCAGGTTACAAGGACCCCAAAGGGCCCAGAGAAGGTTGAGGGGACCCACTGGACAGCTGTTAAGATATAGATCATAGCCTCTCATCAAGGTCATCCAGTGTGTTCTTTAACATGCACAGGTATGGCTCTCCCACACACAGGGCTACAGCTTAACATCCCATCTGACAGATGTCGGCCTTTTCAAACCCATTGGTGTCTGCTACTGACCGAGGGCAGGGTGGGAATATTTCAGAGATAAATCTCAACACTTGCCCAGTTGGGACTCGAACCTGGGTTGGGTTGTTTTACCTCTGAGCGGCACTTTTTTGCACACCATGGGCTAAATGGTCAGGTCACAAGGACCCTGAAGGCTCAGAGAAGGTTGGGGGAGGAGACCCACTGGAACAGTTGTTGGGAGACAGATGGTAGCCTCCCATCAAGGCCATCCATTGTGTTCTTTAACGTGCACAGGGTATGGCTCTCCCACACATGGGGCCACGGCTTAATGTCCCATCTGACGGATGGCAGCCTTTCCAAGCCCATTGGTGTCCCCTACTGACCTTGGGCAGGGCGGGAAATTTTGCGGAGAAAAATCTCAACGCTGACTCAGCTGGGACTCGAACCTGGGAACTACAGATTATGAGCCTGGTGCACTACCAACTGAGCCACCACCTCGAACCTGGGAACTGCAGATTACAAGCATAGTGCGCTACTGACTCAGCCCCCCCCCTGCCCCCCCCAGTTGAAGATGACAATGCACAGAAGGCAAGGGATCAATTACAATTATAGTTTATAATGATTTGCTTGTAGCCACAGTTAAATATTTTCCCCCAGAGATTAAATAATCCCTGGTAATTATCAATTAATATTGATTAAATAATCAATGGTAATATCGCTTGTAATTATCATAACATTAAACTTTCAATGCAAAACTTAATTTTTTTGCTTTTCATTCTTTGTCACAATAACTAATCATGTATATTATTTCAAAAGCTTTGTGTAATATAAATTTTAATAAGCAAAAAAATTGTATCAAAAAGGAACTTATAATGTTCTTATATGACACTAATTTTATTGGGTGTTACACCAATGATATTTGTCCAAGTTTCTGATTTTGTCACTAACAAAATAACTAACATTTAGTAACCGCTTTCAGTATTGTAATACTCCTTAGATTATCTAAAGTCTATATGCTTAATGATGGACATTCAAAGTTATTCTTTAGCCATCCATTTTTGCTCCACTAAATCCTTGGAGATGGCTGGCACACTCTATTGTAGGATGGTTGTTACATTCTGGAGCTCATGGAATCTTTGCTGATTGAATGCAATCTTTGCTGATGAATGATGAAAAATGTTAACAACTGCTAATGAAGTGTTCTGGTTGCATCCTATGTGCTTGCTCTTCCTTAGTTGGGTTAACCAGCCCTTCTTTACTATTACCCTTGGCATTTTTAATTGTCAAGATAATTGATTATCAAGATGGTTGACTGCAATCTATCATTAAGGTGTTAATATAGATGTCACTGACTCACATACCTTTCCTTCAATAGTGATATCCACCTGGCAAATTCAAAGTGAACATATTGAGAACATTAACATTTAAAAACTCAAATGACTCGCATTTAAAATTTACAAAACTCCCTGCAATGTGTTTCCTCTATGCTTTGACAGCTTCTTCTGGCAGGTTACTGATGGTATGACAGATAGGTAATTTAAGAACGATTCCCTGTCAATGTCATCGCAAGTCATTCGCTCTCGATGCAATGTAGTTTGTTCAGTTCAAAGGTGCCAATGAACTGAAAATTTGAAAGCAGAATAAGGAAAGGAACTGAGTAAGTAACAGTGTGCTGCAGTATATATGGCAAGAAGAGGAATACAGATTGGACATATGCAGTGTCATGAATGGTGCACATGTAGAAATTCATCATGTTCAAAACTATTTGAGGTATGCTTTCATTAAAATACTACTTTCTTGAATATGCTTATTGTTTTCCAAAGTATTGGTACTTGAAACCCCAACATTATATTTTTGGACCAGCATTTAACACAAAAGATGACAAGTTTAATTTTAATAGGACTTGTTTTAGGCTGATGTAAGTAAAAAAAAAGCATCTGGCAATCAGTTAAAAAATTATTTAAAAAAAGACAAAAAAAATATGCACATGAATCAAAAATCTATTTCTGAATAACAGAAAAATACATTTCTACCTGAAACAAGAAAATTACTCCCTTTTTGTCATTTTTTTTCTCAGTACTATACACTCTGAGAAGCATCCAAGCTTTTCATTAAATGTCCTGAGTCAAACCAATCAACTTTACAATTTTTTAAACAAATAACCAATCAACAGAAATAGGGCATGTTATATAGCAAATTACACAGAATTTAATTTTAAAAAAATTGTGAAAATAAAAAATGTAAAGAAATTTGCAAACATATTAATTTTAATAAGATTTTTTCACAGTGACAGGGCAAAGAAAAAAAGATTTGACAAGTTAATTAAGGATTAATTTTGGAAAATCTGATTAATATAAACAGTTAAATTGCATATCAATGGAATGGAAATTTTTTCTGAATCGTATAATAATTTTTTTTTACCTAAAACTACACCTACGTAGCAATGGGAATAACCACCCTTGGCTCGGCAGTGGGCAATGAGGCCCTGGAAGGTTGCCAGAGGCACATGTGCCCATTCGGACTTCAGCAGAGCACGGAGGTTGCGGAGATGACATGGTTGTGGGTCCACATGTCGAACTTGTAAATCCAAATGGTCACACAACTGCTCTATGGAATTAAGGTTAGCTGATTTTGCTGACCAAGGGAGAACAGAGACATCACTGTCGTGTTCCTGGAACCAGTCACGCACCACCTTTAGCGACATGGCAACATCTTAGCTACCAGACTTTACATACTACCAACAGGACATGGCATGGTGCATTGTCCTGTTGGTAGACACCATCACACCAGGGTAAACGTCCAACATGAAGGGATGCATGTGGTCAGCGAGGATGGACAGGTAGCCATTGGCATTCAGGGAACCATCCCCCAGACATGCACACTGCCACCACTGGCCTGTATTTGACCAACAAGTATGTCTGGGTGTTGGTTCTCATGTGTCTCACGTCGTATCCACCACCACCTGTCACTTTTGTGAGGAAAAAACCTCAATTCATCAGAGAAGGCAACTTTTTTACACTCTTCCACTATCCAATGATGGTAGTCCCATGTGAACTGCAGGCACTGTTTTCGATGGACCTTGGCTAACATGGGCACCTTTATGCAGAGTTGACTCCGGAGACCCATGCGTAACAGGGTTCGCTTTACTGTTATCAGGGACACGTACTTGGGTGCTCCAGCATTCATTCGAGTGGTCAATTGCCGCACTGTTGTGTGTTAATTGCCCTTTACCATTCGATGGAGGCAACATTCTCAGTTATGATGTCTGGAGGTACTCAGTGTGCCAGCGGTCCATTCTTGGTACACCTTTACTACAGCATCTCGCGAACAGCCCACAAACTCTGCTGTTTCCGAGATGTTTCCACCCTTGGTGCGGTAGCTGATGATCATTCCTTTTTGAATGTCCGTCAAATCAATACCTCTGCCCATTGTGCTCACGTTACACACTATGGCTCATCTGTCCTGGCCAGCCGCTTATATCTCCGTGCGGTCGACCTTGTCGTGTGCACTCTGTGACGCATCTGGGCGGGGACACTGATTCCGTGGGTGGTCATATTATTCTGATACAACTGTGTATACTAAGTGATGTTAGGTCACAGAGTCAGTATTGTTAGTAGGAGCTGAAGTATGTTGAAGTAGTATGTGGAGTTGAAGTAGTATGTGGAGAATTGTGATCAGTAGTAGGTGCAGTATGTCCAATCAGTATAAGTTAGTAGTAGTAGAAGTCAGTGAAGAATGTGTTGTGTAGATAGATGGAGTTGTTAGTAGAGATTTAGGTAGATGCGGGTTGTTAATACTCCAAATTATTGTATTCATCAACTGAATTGGTGTCTAAATTTTTTGGAAATAAACTTCAATCCTTTTTGAATTCTTACTCAATAAGTAATGCCATAAATACAAAACGAACCCTATTTCAACTTTATTTGGCAAGTTAATATTGCCTGGCACCTGACAAGCTATCCGAATTTTGAATGAATTTGGATTAGACAAAAAGTTCAACTTGAAAAGCTAATAATCTTTGGAGAATTACACCAGATGAGCATCCCCCCCCCCCCCCGATAGGGACCATCTTGACGTGGTGGTGACAAGGCCCTGAATTTCGGACCTGTCTAAGAGTTTCCACCATGGGAGCCAAGGCAACTTGGATCTATATGTCCTTGTTTGTGGCTAACCAGGGTGCAGATTAAATTTAGGTTTTGACTGGTGGATAAGCTTTACCGTTAAATAATTCTAAACACAGCTACAAGTAACCAAATTTAATCCCACAATAATGCTGTTATACAGTTGTAAACCTCAGATGTTAACTATTTTTCATCCATAGAGGAGTGCTTTACAATATCAAGGACCTTAACTGATCCTTTTTTGCCCATAAGGCATACTTAACGACCGAAATATCATAAATTTTTACATTATAGTATACAACTTAACTCTAAAATAATCTTCACAAGTAAAGATAACTAGAGTCACTAGTAATTGAAGTGAACACATTTACCTTTTTTTTCATATGCTGGTACAGTTGCATTTACAGGTGTTGTTACTTTGCTGTTGTTGATACTATTAATGCTACCAGACCTTAGCTGTTTTCTCGATATCTTAGCATGCTCTATACATATGAAGTGAACACAAGATAACTCATTGCCTTTCACATAATAGCTGGACCTCTGCTGAAACTGGTACTTGGGCATTCGTTTTTGTTAAGCCAACTGCTATCTACAATAGATGTTCCTGGTAGTTTCAGTTCACTTTCAGTACTAGCTGTTAACACTGCTGTACATTTCTATATGACTTTGCACATTCTCCATTTGGAGTACGAAAAACATAAGATCAATGGAAAAATGATGTTATTCGCGCACAACAAGATGACACCAGGTCAAAATAGCACTGTCCTCCTAGCTTGGAAAAAAATGTTTACAACTCATTGCAAGAGTTCAAAAGGAACCCAATGCCGATTTTAAAAAGCAACACAACTGTTTAAAAACATTTAAAAAAACAAGAACCAGCCTCCATGGCTCACGCAACGCGTTTCTCCACATTCAACTAAGTGGCATCTTCAGGCGTGTGATGGTGACGGTGAATACAGTGGTGTTAAATAGTTGTCTGCACTCCCATCCAACTGCAGCTATTGGTTGTGCATGCACATTCTCGATGGTTGATGCAACAGGAGATTCTACGCTGAAGGGGTGGAATCTCCGTGTTGCATACATTATCGAGGTGTTTATGAATCAACAACGTTTCAGCATATTGCAGCTGAAACCTTGTTTTTGGGGCCATACAGGTTTAAAATTAATCTTATCTATTTGTATATCGTTTTCTAATATTGTTTTAGCTCATGCCATAGTCAGATTATTTTTAATTATATCTGTGTAGTGCTCATGCATACGGGTCATGTATTGCCGATAAGTCTTGCCTATGTATTTATTTTTACCTCCCAGTACATTGGTAGGGTCAGGAATATTAATTTCGCAAGTTCTGCCCTGTGGGGTTTTTGATCTCTGTCGTTTATCACAAGATTTTTTATGGAGTGAGTAATGGTGTTAGGTAAAGTTATATTATATTTATCTAACATATTTTCCATAGTTTTTGTTATATTTTTTAAGTATGGAAAACTGGTGGCATATTGGTTTTATTTTGGATTTGCTGGGGTTGAGGTTGCCTTTCTTTGCTTACTATGTATTTTGTGGCGTTTTCCCATTTTTGCAACAATTTTAAATCATAACCGGCTTCGTTTGTGGTTTGCTGAATATATTGTATTTCTTCTTAAAATGTTCCCTTTTCTGAACAATATCTGCGAGTTCTAATGTAGTGTGGCATAATACTAGCTTCTCTCCAGATTCATGCCACTCTGGCATGAATCTGGAGAGATGCGGGTTCAATTCCCGCTGTAGCAGCAATGAATTTTTTTCAGAATCAGTTAATTAATGTTTGATGTCTATCTTAACAGGGAATACTGTGCATTCACTTTGGATTGATTTTTAATTATATATTAACGTCTTAGCATTAGCAACCTTCTCATCAACATCTGATAATCAAATGCAACGACCGAAAAAGTTGCATCTCCTTGAGTATAGATGGCGCTGTCTCAGTCATGTCTCGGGAAGAAGATTTATAAGGTCATATTCTGAAAGAGTTTGTTGTCCGACACATGGTGCAATGGTAGCGCGCTCTGGCATGAATCTGGAGAGATGCGGGTTCAATTCCCGCCGTGGCGGCGATGAATTTTTTTCAGAATCAATTAATTAATGTTTTTAAACAGTTATGTTGCCTTTTAAAATCGGCATTGGGTTCCTTTTGAACTCTTGCAATGAGTTGCGAGCATTTTTTTCCAAGCTAGGAGGACAGTGCTATTTTGACCTGGTGTCATCTTGTTGTGAGCAAATAACATCATTTTTCCATTGATCTTATGTTTTTCGTATTCCAAATGGAGAATGTGCAAAGTCATATAGAAATATACAGCAGTGTTAACAGCTAGTACTGAAAGTGAACTGAAACTACCAGGAACATCTATTGTAGATAGCAGTTGGCTTAACAAAAACGAATGCCCAAGTACCAGTGTCAGCAGAGGTCCAGCTATTATGTGAAAGGCAATGAGTTATCTTGTGCTCACTTCATACGTACAGAGCATGCTAAGATATCGAGAAAACAGATAAGGTCTGGTAGCATTAATAGTATCAACAACAGCAAAGTAACAACAGCTGTAAATGCAACTGTACCAGCATATGAAAAAAAAGGTAAATAACGTACAACTTAACTCTAAAATAATCTTCACAAGTAAAGATAACTAGAGTCACTAGTAATTGAAGTGAACAAATGAAGGTAAATGTGTTCACTTCATTTACTAGTGACTCTAGTTATCTTTACTTGTGAAGATTACTTTAGAGTTAAGTTGTATACTATAATGTAAAAATTTATGGTATATGGGTCATTAAGTATGTCTTATGGGCAAAAAAGGATCAGTTAAGGTCCTTGATATTGTAAAGCACTCCTCTATGGATGGAAAATAGTTAACATCTGAGGTTTAAAACTGTATCACAGCATTATCGTGGAATTAAATTTCGGATGAGCTTTGCTCCTATAGTACTGCTCGCCATTAGGTAGTCGGGGATGAGCTGTATCTATATGGTACTGTCTTGACCGTAATTAGTGGTGAATATGGCATTTCTCTATACTGCTAGTGCTTTAGGTGGAACTAGTGGGATTTGTTTCAAAGTATATTTACCTGATGAACATGGGCAGCGACATGACGTGTAGTCCATCCAGCTTTACATAGGCCTATAATTCTTCCTCTCTCAAAAGCATCCAATGGCGATAAATCTGACGATGGCATGTACCACACATTTTCGGCCTTCACTGAACAATTTCCAAGTGGAACCACCTAATCTCAACCATTCAAACAACTTTCACCTGCATAAACACAATACCATCCCTGTTCCTTCTTGCAACTTTTATTTCTTGAGCAACACAACCACTGGCACCAGATTATCATCATTTGCATATCTTAACTGCGCACACCTACCCTTCTATTTGCATGTTTGTATGACATGTCCTTCTGGGTGGGGCACTTTCAATGTCGAGCAGTGTATGCATCAAATAAAAAAGCATGATTTTTCAAAGCTTGAATTATGCATTTTTATAGTTTTCATAACAATTTTCAAAGTGCAATTTATGTTTTTTTTTAAATTGAAGTTTTGTGTACTAAAAACTGATATAGCAGTTTCTGGACTCTTATTTCATCATCTGTCAATGTAAAATTGATGGGGGCCAAGGAAGGGTTAATAATTGCTCATGGTGAATGAGTTGTTTTTATCTCTGAGCAGCATTTTTTTACACACAATTTGCTAAATGGCCAGGAAACAAGGACCCTGAGGGCTCAGAGAGAGTTGGGGGGAGGAGACTCACTGGACAGCTGTTGGGAGACAGATGGTATCCTGTCAAGGCCATCCATCCTGTTTTTTAATGTGCACATGGTATGACTCTTATTCACAAGGGACAATGGTTTAACATCCCATTCAATGGACAGCAGTCTTTCCAAGCCCATCTGTGCCCCCCCCCCCCCCTACTGATCCAGAGAAGAATGGGAAGTTTTGTGGGGATAAATCTCAATGCAGGCCCAGATGGGACTTGAACATAAAAACTGCAGATTACAAACCTGGCAGCAATGGTCTATTAACATTAAAAATTAAACTAGGGTTGAGTTGTTTTACCTCTGAGTGGCCCTTTTTTTGAAGACAATGGGCAAAATGGCAAGGTCACAAGGACCCCAAGGGTTCAGAGGAGGTTGGGTATGGGGAAAGAAATCCATTGGACAACTGTTAGGAGAAAAATGGGAACTTCTGATCAAAGCCATCCAGTGTGTTTTTAACATGCACAGGGTATGGCTCTTCCATAAATGAGACCATGGCTATATGCCCCATTCAATGAATGGCAGCCTTTCCAAGCCCTTCAATGTCCCCTTTCTGAGGACAGAATGGGAGTTTAGCAGAGATACAAAGTTAAGCTAGAGACTATAGCAATGAAATGAATGAGCCAAAGTATCTCATTTGAAAATGGCAGGAGGGGGTCAGAACAGTTTTAAACAAATATTGGGATTGCAACAATTTCAAAAACAGATATTGGCTTTGAAATCTGAAAGGGTTAGAAAGCATTGCTTGCTCAAGAAAACCCAGAAATTCCTCATTGCACAATTTTCAAAAATAAGTTTAAAAAACCTTTAAGCATTCACTATGCAGCTGTATTATTGCCAACCCATTGCCCAGGGGTAGAAATATAAAGCATACCACCTAATGAGTTCCTTAATGGTTGCTTCATATTCGTCCTGGGTAGTGCTAATGCTTGGTTATTTATAATCTTCTTGGTTTCTGGATGTCCTTGTATATCACAGGGTATCTTGACTTCTCAGTCTTTGATGTTACCCTGAAGAGCACTTATTATATCATGCATTAAAATGCTAATGTTTGGTGGATAACTAAAATTTTATTAACTTCAAAAGAACAAAAATTATAGTTTAAAACTAATTGCATACCAGTTTCACTGTAACTCACAACTTCCTTTTAAATTAAATTTGTGGTCAGGCTCATAAAGCTACTAGCTTATCTACAGGTTATGACAGAAGAACTGACCATTGCCATTCAGGGACTTGAACCAAACCCCAGCAATTATAGTGCTTCCACAAATCAATGCGGTACTACTGTGCCACAGAGCCAGGTAATATTGAATAATATACTTTCCAGGGTGCCAGCGCTATAGTTCATGTTGCGTACCTCTTGTGTTGACAGTCTTTTTTTTTTTTCAAAAGACAGACAATATGAATTGTAGCAGTGGCACCACAAAGAGTATATTACTCAACATGGTATGGCTCTTCAAGGCACAAACCACTGAAGAAGCTATGTATTACGATGAAACAATTAGGCAACTAGTTTTTAATTTAATTTTAGGTTATTTTAAAGCAAATAAAATTTTAATTTTTTACTAGAGATCAGTGGTTTAATGCATGGTATAATGAGGTAACGTCAAGGACTGAGCTCAAGATTCCTACAGTGATATGTAAGGATACTGAGAAAGAAAAAAAAAATCAAAAATAACCAGGCATTTGCAGGATGACTACCAAGGACTGGTATGAAGCAACCATTATAGAACTCATTAGGTGATATGATTTATATTTGTACCTCCAGGCAATGGGTTAACAATAATACAACTATACAGTGAATACCTAAAGGTAATAAATAACAGATGTTAATTTTATTAAGATTTAAAGTTTTTTAAAAAAATATGACTTTTAGGAGCAACAAGTATTTCCTCTACCAAGATATTTGGCAAAGATGTAGCTCTAAATAAATATATGAAAAAGACAAAACATATAAACTAATTAAGCCTATTACCAAAAATTTGGCGCAAACATATGTCCATCAATAACTCTTCCCATCAATAAGTTCATTCACAACTTTCCACCATTAATGCACTATTCACAACATACTATTCCATTCACAAGGTAGGCAACGGCAGCAGCCCCAGAAATTTCGGATACTTTTCAAGGGATCATTGTTGACCAATGGCAGCTCGAAACCTGATCTGTACCACAACAGGGCTAGAACTAAGTGGAACCACCCTACAAAATTTGGGACTGATCATTCAAGTAGCTACAGAACCACAAGGAAATTGCCAATTTATGCTAGCAATGATGTCACACATATCCACCTGCCCATTCGTTCAATCATCTGCTCGTCCATTCAGAATGCGGCTGTTATATAATATTAAAAATAGAAAAAAGCTTATCTTCCTATATGCACCCTAAAAAGTTTTTTAAAAAAAGTGATAATAATGAAATCATTTACTGAATTCACACAACTTAAAAGGGATATAAAGGTTGGTAATTTTTTGTTTAGTTTGTGAAAAAAAAACAGGCTTGGCACCCTTTTGTAAAAGTAAATATAAATTCAGTAAGCAATTTCATTATTGGGGTGTTTTATATTTTACTTTTTAGGGAGTATAAAAAGGAAGTTTTTTTTAATTTTATTTAATCCATATATTTTGCAACTTCACAAAGAACTGTGTCACTAAAAACACCCATCTTTCCACTGCTTATTATAATCAACCCCTGTTATCCCTTCCCCTATTGGATGAATGAAGGAGGAGACATAATTTGCCTCTGCCCTTCATCTGGCATACAACTGTTTATGCTTGGTTCTCAAGTTTAGAATATATATTTGAACAATTGTTTACATCTCTTCATTTGACATGCAACCTCAACACCTGGCCCTTACATTCAGATAATATAGTGGAACAACTATTTACACATTTCCTCTTTTTGTAGCGGTAAGATGGAGGATATTTTTAAGCAAAAGCATTTATATTAAAATTTTAACATTAATGTTTTAGCAAAATAAGCTAAATCTTCCCCCTATGGAAGGCTTTACAGGTGACATTAAATGCAGCTGAGATCAGTGCCTTTAACCCTTCCAGTGTCCATGTCATCTGTATACGTTCACAGAATCTGAAATGACAGGTCAAAGATGTATGTATCCGTTTTTAGTAAAAAAAAATTAATAAAAATTGCCATTGTAATTTTTTTAAATATATATCTTATAAAAATATATAATTCAGGCTTGAAAAATAATATTTTGTCTTTTAATTTGATGCATATTTTATTAAACTACAATATAAATAATTTTATTAACCATCTGATTGCCATTTCTTAGAAGCACTAAATGGCATTGCCAATTTGCTTGTTAACTATTTGCTGAAGCAACCTTCTGATTTAAGCTCACAAGTTTGATTTGAACTATTATCAACAAATTTTTCCTTAAGTTTTCGAAAATCCCCTAAAAATTAACAAAAAACTGCTATTTTTAAAAATGGTAGATTTTGGAAGTAATTACATAGCAAGTACCACCATTTTTTTTCGTTTCACATTCTTTTCTGTCAAACTTATTTCAATATTCCCAAAATTATTTTTATCATTTTTCCCAGCATTCTATGCATCTTTCCCACTCTTAAAATAAAAAATGGAAGTAAACACATCCTTCTTAGAAATTCTGGGTGCAGCTGCATTTAATTACATATCTAACTGAGGGAAACAAGAGGCAGATGGCTGACACATGCTATCTTCATTCCATGTGCTATATGTTTTTTACAGTTTTGGTCCAGCATATTGGATACCTTTTGTATAGTTAGTATTTACTTTTTTTATATTTAAACCTTAGTTTTCATTTCAGTAGATTTATTTTCAGAAATTAGTGATCTTTTGGCCAATCGATAACTATTGATTTTTTTCATAGTTATGCTACATCATATGGCCAGCCTACAACTTGTTACTGTGGATATTTTAAAATCACATTAAGCTATATGTTAATTTTTATTTTATTATTTATTACTTTTCCAATAAAATTTCGATCTGGTATTATTTTCTGAAATGAGGTCTTGGATATGGAAGCAAATTAATTTCTCCAGATTTATTTTTGTAAGTTAGCGATCTTTCGGTTGGCTGATTTATCAATCTTCTTGAGTTATGCTATATCGAAGGCTGTCTTAAAAATTGTTACAGATATTTTATTTAACATCCCATTAGGTTATATGCAATTTTTCTTTTACTATTTTTTTTAGTAAAAAAACTTTTAGCTTATACCGTTTTCTGAAAATGAATCTCTCGTATACAGAAGAAAAATAGACTTCCTTGCTATGGAAATCAGCTGTCATGTGGGAGGGCAATTTTCGGGAAGGCTTCCCTTCCGTTCAACTTACTGTGAACGTTTCACCCCCTCCCACTCTAGAAGAATATAATTTTTTTAGAATTATGAGTTTTTATGCTTATATTGAAAAATTTTAAAGCCCCCCCCCCCCCCCCCCACCTCCACTCTCAGTACCTCAGCTGTGCCACACAGATGATATAACACTGTTTCTTTTGCTTTGGCGCACAAACTTTTCTACACTTAGCCAAGATCGCCAAACTTCAACACCCAATGAAAAAATTCATAATGTTTAGTAAAAAACAGCAGCCAAGGAAGTTTTCTTTTTCAATTTGATAATCAGTTCAGAAAATCCCATGAATGTGAGAAGGCCAAGTCACGTTGTAATACTGGCTGTGTTTAAAATATATGATACTGAAAAGAATCATTAAAAGAAATAATAATCATATTTCAGGTTGAATATTATATTATTCGGGAGGAAATTTCGTTTCAATAAATATATAATTTAATATTTTTATTCATCAGTTTTCCAAAATGAAGTGTTAATTGTATAGTGCAATCTTTTTTTTCACCATATCACATTGAAAAAGGCTTATTAAAATCAATATGCTTGTAAATTTGTTTATAATATTTATTTTCATAAAATTCGCAATTAAATTCTATTTAATTTGGTATATAACATGACTTATTTCTGTTGATTGGTTATCTTTTTAAAAAATTCTAAAGTTGACTTGTTTATCTGACTCAGCACAATTGGCTAAAAGCCTGGAATTTTCTCAAAGTATGGTAACTGAGAAAAAAATTATGAAACAAGAGAACTCATATTGTAATTTGTGATTATGTATTGAAACCAAAAAAATAATTTGTTCGTTATTCATAAGTAAATAGCCTTTCTATTCATGTGCATTAAAATCATTTGTATTAGTTTGTTTTTTAAATAAATTTTTATTTCTGTTGCCAGATGCATTTTTACATGACTCTGAAAAAGTCCTATTAAAATAAAACAGTCTTTTTAGTTAAATATTTTATTTTCAGAAAACCCAGAATTAAATGCTGATTAATTTGGCATATAACATGCCATAATTCCTTTCATTAGTTATTTGGCAAAAAGTTTTAAAGTTAATTTTTTTTTGATCAGCATAGGGAGAAAATAGCTTGGCCTCTGGATGGAAACCAGTTTTTCAGGCTGGATGCTGGAAGGATTTATATTAAGCATTTTGAGGCCTTTCAGAGAATGGTCAACAAAACATTCCACCAGCTCTGAAGTTACATTAACATCAACAATACAGGAGTTCTACAGAGACTTTCTTGAGCATGTTTTCAAACCAATAGCATCAGCAAGCTTCCTTCTCTTCAGCTTATTTTTACTACAAACATCATCCACTGCTTCTTCAAAGTAGGTCTCTGCAATGACATTCCATCTCTACAACTGCATTTGCCATTTGGAGAACTTCACCAAGTGACCCTTGTGAGCCAGCACAAGATTAAGCAGTGATTTTGGTGACATCTCATTTTTATACTTTTAGTTGGCTTGTCTCCTACCTTGCCCAGTTATTCTACAACTACATACAGAAGAATGCTGCCCTTCATTGTTAAGTATAATGTGTTCTTGTTATAAACCTCAAACACTAAGTTAAATTGAAGGCATTTAAACTTTTACAGATAGTGAAATTAAATTTTAATTACTACTGTGGTCACTGATTAATTGGTTAAATGTATACTCTGTTATTCTGTACACATCACAGTGATAATCAATTTCCTGCGAAACATTTTTCAGCATTAATTTTCTCTTATAAATCATCTGAAGCTACAGGCAGAGGTAGAACATAAACTTCACTTTTGACAAAGACCCACAGAAAGAAGTTGAAAGGGGTTATATCTGGTGAAAGTGGCCACCATTTGCCTGATTCAATGACTGAACTTCAAACTAAAATTTCAACATCCACACTGAATTTCAATAGGGTATAAAACATTTTTTGAGTTTTTCTTTCCAATGGTGAAAGTGTTTTAAAACTGTTCAGATCATTTATTATCACCCTGTATAGCTAATGAATAAAAATAACTATTGAATAGCAAAAACTTTTTAAAGCTAAAAAGCAGTAAAACACAAAGACAAACTCAAATTTTTGTTAAACAATGTTCATTTTCTCAAATTGCTAATGTTTTGAAAATATTAATGACAATTCACAATGCAATTCTAACTGATAATTTCATTCTGAAATATTTAAGTAAGAAACATTCAGTATTGTCAGTTCATTGCATCAACTTGTAAAAATGACTGTGCCAAATTCGCTGTTGGATTGTTATTGTTAACAGATTCCATCAACTAATAGAACATATTAGCTTTAACTGGTAAAGTGGTTAGGGAATCAAATAACTTTTACTTTTTTTAGTCCAGCAGGCATACTTTGTACATTCTTTTAGCTCAGATAGTGGTTGGTAAACCAATGTACTGATAATTGAGGATTACAATAGCAGTGGTTACAATATCTTCTGCTAAATACCAAATATTTGATGCTGAACAGACTTTCACATCTAGAACAGAAGAACGTACAAATCATAATTATTGCATTTGCCTTGTATCAATTAAAAACAACTTTTGTACAGACATAAGTGTTTTTGTTCTGAAGGATAATGTACATTTCACTTTTTTTTTTTAATTTTTCCTATTTTCTTTATAATGTTCCAAAATCAATATTTTTTTTCAAACTTCTTAAAATCACTAATTCTAATATTCTAAACCAGTGATGGGTGGAACTATGGCCCACAGGCCAAATGCAGCCCATAACTTTTAATCTGGTCCATGAAGTGTTTGTGAATCCAGTGAAAAATTTAAACATTTTAGAATTTATATTATCATTAACATATACTTATTCTGAATTAAACTTAAATCTCTATATCCTTAGCATGAACTGAATAATAAAAAAAGGTAATAATTTTTTTATGGTAGCAAAACTTTTGGCCCATCTAATACTATTGTACATTGTTTACTTGCCCAGAAATGAAAAAAGTTTGCCCACCACTGCTCTACACTAGAATGATGAAAATGCATTCATCAGACTGGAAATAAACCAAGGAAGAACTTGGCAGCCAATCAGAACCACATTCTATTATGCTGTAAACATAACAGTGTTGGTTGCATCCAAAATGCAAGATAATGTGATGTTGGCAGCATGACATAATATGGAACTGATGACAGGGGAAGCCTGTTAATTTCTCTCAAGGTCGTCTGCTAATATCCTATATTCAACAGAAATTTAAGTATGTAGAATAACAGTATAATGTATTCATATGTAAAAGGGTAATATTGAAATAATAATGGAACTACAGTCAATAAATATTTTTTATGTGAATGTTTGAATATTCAAGTGCAAAACATTTTTTGAATAGTGAATATATTTTCTATAATATTCATCTTTTATATAAATACAAAATGTTGACCAGATATGCTCCTATACATACACATTGAGCTGGCTGTGCATTAGCAACACATACTTAATACCTTGTGGGGCCATCTTTTGCCTGCAATACAGCCCGTACATGACAGGGCATGGAACACACAAAATGCTACAGGGTGTTCTGTGATAGTGCTACCCATGCATTCCACAATGTTCTGTAATGCCTGCACATTGACAGGTGGAAGGTCAGATCATCAAATTGCCTTTTAAGTAGATCCAAAAATGTTCAATGGGTTGAGATCTGGTGAGCTGGGCTGCCATAGGAGAAAGGATAATATATTGTCATATTCCTGAAATCAGTTTGCAATCTGCAGGGCTGTGTGACATGGTGAGTTATCTTGTTGATAAACACTGGAGGTGTTTGCTCATATTGTAATTATGAAGGGGTGTACTTGGTTGGTGATGATAGAAAGGTAGGCAGTCCCACTGAGTAATTGATTCACTGTGATCAATGGACCCAGGGCATGCTATGAAAACAGTCCACAAACCACAACACTGCCACCTCTAGCCTGCCAAATACTGATGGTGCATCCTGGTAACATGGCTTTGTGTTGCTCTTTCCAAACATGAACACATCCATCAGCATGATTGGAAATGAGATTCATCTGATCAGGTGGCAGATTTCCTTTTGTTAGTGGTCCACTTTTGGTGCTGATATCCCCATGCAAGGCTCAGTTTCTTGTGTCTCGCAGTGATCATGGATACCCATGATGGCCATTGACTGTCCTAGCTCATATGAACTAATATCTGGCATATTGTCCATGTGGATATTGATCTTGCCATTCCAATGTTGTACTGGGTGTTTAGTTGGGCCACTGTGTTGTGTTACGAGACAGGACATATCACTCACCAAGGCCATTGTACAAGTTATCTTTGGCTGATTGTTTGACTGCTGTTGAGCCAGTCATGATAGACTTGTGACACCATAAAATGGGAATAGTTCATAATGGTGGCTGTTGTCAAGATACTGGCACCTGAGCATCATGCCCCCACATTCATATCACATTCGAAATCAGAAAGAACATAACACTGAGTCATTCTTCCTTGAAGTAATGCAATAACTGATTGCCATGTGCGAGCTACACAATTGTATAATAGCAGTTCTCAACCTTGAGCCATCCATTCCTACACAAGGGGCTGTTCCTAATGCAAAGCCAATTCAATATATGAAAATAAATTTTAAATTTATAATATACATTCTATGTTATTGTAGCCAAAGAGTCCAATAATATCTAAAAAAATTAGAACTTACTTGAATCCCACAAAATTTGTGAAAATTGCAAACCCATTACACAAAAATAAATTCACCTGCACACAGGCCAAACATCCTGTGAAAACAGAGACCTAGTTTTGCTCAGTCAATTAAGAAATGATTTCTTCAAATTATATCAATATATTTTCCCACTTTTTTTAAAAAGAAATTAAATACACATATATTAACTGTTATGAATCCTACTTTATGGTCAATCATTTAAATCTTTTATTTATAATTAATGAAAACCCTTTCTTTTTTATTGATGTATCAAGTTATATTAAGAATTGATTGTTATTCTCATTATTGGTTGCCTAGAGTTTTAAAATGATAATGGTAATTAAAACGGAATTTGGATGGGCAGTTTAATCCCTTGGTTTTGGCATGTAATAACTAAAATTATGTGTGTGGTTTTTATTTTTCTTGCTCTATTTTTGTCAGTTTTGTGTATTTGTGTTTCCACCATTGTTACATGTATGAATATTTGTGATATATATGCATGGATTATGTCAAGTGCCTTGACTTGTGTGGGGAATAAATCTATATATATATTGAGATCTAAAATCACAAAATCCCTCAAGCTACTTTTATGTTAGAACTTTGGCTACATTCCACACTGATTTTTTAAGAGAACTCCTTTTCACAAGCTTCAATCATATTTAGAAATGTAATTCCCTTGTACAATAACCGAGGTAACTGAGGTCATGGATTATGAGTGGAAATAAATGCTACTACTACTACTTCAGTAACAAGTACTTCTACCATAAAATAATATTGTACTTACTTGCCAGTTATCAATCAAAGGTCCTCTATTTGTCAATTTACTTTTAAATAGCCCAGGATCTTCTGTCTCTTTGTAGTCCTGTTTTAAATAAATGCAATCTATAATGAAAATGCAACTGAATACTTTTACACAAATTCAGACAGTCAAGACTTCTACCAACAATATAAGCAAAGTATACTCTTAAACACATTGTGAAATAAAAAGAAATTATAATTGGAAGATAGGAATTGTGACAAAGAAGCACAAAATTTAGACAATAAAACACAAGGTATAGAAGAATGATAATTACATGTGACATCATAAAATGGCACATACTGTCCAGTTTGAATCAGAAGTAAATGAAAAATAGAACATCCTGAAACTTTAATCCAAGTAGTTCAAAATCATTTTTTGCTGTTTTCTGCTTATTTCTGAAGAATGTGAAATCAAAATGATTTTTATGTGGAAAAATAAAAAAATGCAATAGCAGTAAAAGGGCTATTGCATGCAGGAATCATTTAACATCAATGCATTGACTGAACATCAGGAGTATTAAGTTTGCTTCTCTTTGCTGCAAATAATTTTACTACATTTCCATGTAATAAGGATGAGTGGTTAGCATCTTGGCTACTGATCAAAAGGACCTGAGTTCGAGCCCCAGATATGGCATGATGTTTCTTTCTGTGTTGTCTTTCTTCTGAGGTCTCGTTTTCCTCACAGACATCTCTACGGATATGCTATTAAACTGTCAAGCTCCTATCAGACCCTTTGGGCATGTAGCTGCTGAGGGGTATTTTTTATTTCTTTTATAAAACATTTAAATTAGATATCCTTAAACACTGTTTGGGGAGATAATTTTAATATCATAGTTGGTTGGTTATTTGGGGTTTAATGGCACAATGGCAACTAAGGCCATATTGTGCCTAATATCATAGTATTCTGCATATATGTCTGTTTACAAAACATATACACACATAACAGCTTGTGCTGTTTATGTGCATATGTACAGGAAAAGTGCCTTAACTTGTGTGGGGAATAAACCTATACAGGATGATTCAGTTAGGAGTGTACAAAACTTCTGGGAGGGGTAGGTTACACCGATCAGCCGAATCAGAATTGTATAGCAATGCAGGGTCGGTAACGGCATCTTCACATGGTAGATGGCATTGTACGGCTGTGGGACCGCACATTGTCTTCGCAGGTAACTGTCATTAGTGAACTGCCTGCAGAGGTAGTAGGATGGCCGATTACACAAAGTGGAGTTGGCCGATATGCATCTCGCATACAGGGCTGCGAACTGCAATGGGTGAGCCAACGTGCATGTGTACCAGGAACGGTACCCAATGAGGTGTACTCCCAACCACCAGATGTTTGCACGGCTGCATCAGAGGTTATGAGACACTGGTTCCTTCCAGAGACCTGCCAGGAGTTGGGAACGATGGGCACAGACCCCTGACATGGAGGAGAATGTGCTAGGTCATATAGAAGACACTCCAAGTGCCAGTATTCGAGCAATCGCCCACTGGGTCGGTCTTTCCCAATCCACCGTATGGAGGATTATGCACGATAACCAATTGCATCCATATCATGTGCAGTAAGTTCAGACACTGAAGCCTGAGGATTATTCACAGTGCATTGCATTTGCACAATGATACCTGCAGAAGAGTGTGCGGCAGAACATCAATTTCCTGCTTCTGTGCTGTTCATAGACAAGGCATGCTTTACACGGGAAGGTAGCTTAAATGCACATAACGCGCATGCATGGGCGGTGGAGAACCCCCATGCTACACAAAACCGTTTTGCTGTAAATGTTTGGTCCAGCATTGTCGGGGACTACTTAATAGGCCCATACCTCATGCCTGTTCGTCTGGATGGAAGGAGTTACTGGATATTTCTGGAGGATGTCTTGCCAGAACTTTTGGATGAACAACCGTCCCTCAGTTGCTGCGCAGTGCAATGTGGTTCCAGCACATGGTCGCAACTTCGAACACCTTCTGTGACCCCTGTGCATTTCGCAAATGTACCTATTGTGATTAATAAAAAACATTTTGTTCACTTACATGCTGTTCTTTCATTCATGTCCTCTCTGTACACTAGCACATATTGATGTCGTTACCGACCCTGCATTGCTATACGATTCTGATTCGTCTTTGTGCAACCTACCCCTCCCAGAAGTTTGTACATGCTTAACTGAATCACCCTGTATATATTGAGATCTAAAATCACAAAATCCCTCAAGCTACTTTTATGTTAGAACTTTGGCTACATTTCACATTGTTTTTTTAAGAGAACTCTTTTTTACAAGCTTCAATCATATTTAGAAATGTAATTCCCTTGTTTTCATTTACAACTATTCAGAAAACCATAACATTGCCATTTAATGCATTATGACCAACTACAAATATAGGGTAGACGTAAAGTTTTCATGCAAACAAAACAAATGTATAATTCAAACCATATGGTAATACTAGTAATAACCACAACAAATGTTTGGTCCAGCATTGTCGGGGACTACTTAATAGGCCCATACCTCATGCCTGTTCGTCTGGATGGAAGGAGTTACTGGATATTTCTGGAGGATGTCTTGCCAGAACTTTTGGATGAACAACCGTCCCTCAGTTGCTGCGCAGTGCAATGTGGTTCCAGCACGATGGGGGCCCCGCCCATTTCAGCCATGAAGTTTGTCAACACTTAAACGTGACATTTGGACAACAGTGGATCGGGTGTGGTGGTCCTGTTCATTGGCCTGCAATATCGTCGGACCTATCATGCCTTGATTACTTCTTCTGGGGTTACATCAAAGGACTGGTGTTTGACACCCCTGTTGAAAGTGCTGAGAACCTTGTCGCACGCATCTCCGTAGCTGCCTTGGAAGTCCGAGACATGTCATGAATCTTCCAGAATGTACTTGATTCCATGCGCCGATAATGTCAGGCCTGTGTTGCTCGTGGTCGCAACTTCGAACACCTTCTGTGACCCCTGTGCATTTCGCAAATGTACCTATTGTGATTAATAAAAAACATTTTGTTCACTTACGTGCTGTTCTTTCATTCATGTCCTCTCTGTACACTAGCACATATTGATGTCGTTACCGACCCTGCATTGCTATACGATTCTGATTCGTCTTTGTGCAACCTACCCCTCCCAGAAGTTTGTACATGCTTAACTGAATCACCCTGTATATATTGAGATCTAAAATCACAAAATCCCTCAAGCTACTTTTATGTTAGAACTTTGGCTACATTTCACATTGTTTTTTTAAGAGAACTCTTTTTTACAAGCTTCAATCATATTTAGAAATGTAATTCCCTTGTTTTCATTTACAACTATTCAGAAAACCATAACATTGCCATTTAATGCATTATGACCAACTACAAATATAGGGTAGACGTAAAGTTTTCATGCAAACAAATGTATAATTCAAACCATATGGTAATACTAGTAATAACCACAACAAACGTTTGGTTGTCATTGTATGGTTCTCCTTCTTCTTGAAGTATCAGTTTTACAAGTGGAATTACCTGTACCAATGAGGTATTAAGGGTACAAGGATACAACATTCAACGATGCTAATTTGAGTCCTTCAGTAACAGGAATTCGCTGACGTTCCCATATCACTTGTACACCATCCTTTAATACTAGATCACTATGTTTCACCCTTTGTTTGATATATTTGTGCATTGCGTTTTTAAGTGCAATTCTCAATGCAGCGTGTTTATATATATATAACAGTATACAAGTGATACACTAACAGTGTATAAGTGGTACAATGGAACTTTAAGAGATACCCATTACAGAAGGACTCAAATTAGCATCATTGGATGTCATATCCTTGTATCCTAATACCCTAATGGGGATTATCTTTATCATTGGGGTATTAGGGTACAAGGGATGATACTTCAAGGAGAACCATACAATGAAGGCATAATGCAGACTTTAGAATACCTTACTGAGAACAACTATTTTAACCTTACTGAGAACAACTATTTTAAAGTAAATAAGATCTACAAGCAAACATTTGGGGTACCCATGGGCTGAACATTACTGGACCTCATTGCAGACCTTGCATTAAGATACATTGGGGAAATGCTCATCATACCACAGCTTAAGAACATAACATATTACAGAAGATTTGTTGACGATGCTGTGTTCATTATTTATGACCCACAAATCACTAAATCTGGAATGGTTACACCATCAAATGTGTAATGCTTATCCAACCATAGCATTTACCATAGAATATGAAGAAAATAAAACACTGCTGTACCTGGATATACTCATAAAAAAAATGAACAAAAAATGGGAAACAGGTATACAGGAAACTTTCTATTTTTCTCTGCACCAACTATAACAACTCCGTACTAATCAGCAAATATGATGCAACATAAAAAAGCAGCAATTCATGGGGCTTTCCTCAGAAACAACTGGTAGACATTCACTTTGGCTCTGAAGCATAAGGAAAAAAATATACATTCGAAAAATAGCTAGGAGTGCCAGATACCTAGACAAGTTGATCCAACAATTTGAAAAAGAGGCAAAAAGGGCATATGAAGCAGAATTACAGCCTATTCCTGCACAACAGGCCATAGACAATATGAAAAGATACACCACACCCATACCAAATATACTGTGGTTGATAAATATGTGGGAACAAATGGAGGCATTCCAATATAAGGTTCCAGTTCAAGGACAAAAGGGACAGATAGAAAGACACCCATCCAGAGGGGGAGTGGGGGAGGGTATGCAAAATAATTTTGGTGGAGACTGAAGGTAACAGTAATAGACTTTATACTGGGAAAAGGATATCAGAACACAAAAGAGACATAAAATATGGAAAATGTGCTACCACATTAGCACAGTGATGGAAGGACAATTGCAACCTAAATTTGATCAGGAGATATTAGTGACACTGGCTAATGAATGCCAGTTAACAGTAGCAGGGCAGCTCTACATATATCAAAACAGGAACCCAGTATATTAATGATATAGCAGCACCGCCATATCCATGAAGACTGCTAATAGATCAACAAAGAAGAAAATAGGTAGCTACCAATACGGAATAGTGCAAGGTGAAGATCAATGGAGTCAGGAATCAAACCCCATGTGACTCTTGAGATTGATACTGACCCCAGCTGAGTGGAAAGTATAGTTGGTGTGCCTGTGAACAAATATGTCACAACTAAGTAGTAGTTTAAAGAAGCCAATGGCTGTGAGCTCAGAAGTGATCTTGATAATGACCCAAGTGAGGTCAATGCATTGGCCAAGTGTTTTTAAGTTAAATAAACTTTAACTGAAATTCTTAAATGTACATTTGCTTTTTAACATTTTAAATGTGTGTGTGTGTATATATATACATTAAATGCACAGAATTTTAACATTTTATGTTTAGTGCTTCATGAAAATATAACCTCTGTGCACTCAGAAAACAACAAAACTATTATCTATCTGATATATATTATATATATATCAGATAGCAGCCATTTCATGACACTGCAGAGTGATCACATCAGTTGAGTAGATAAACTGATGCTCTATCTTCCTTTGAAGTGAATATGAATTCAGTGGCTGATTGTACCATTGATATGCTTTAGTTTTATTTTCTACTCTTTAGGGCACATATAAAATATGTGTTTTTAGTGATAGAGAAAAAACATAAATTAAAAAATACCTATTTTCAGAAACTTTCTTTGATATAGGATTCATAAACATCGATTACACCCCCACCCCCCCTTATTTTGTGTGGGTGTGTGTGAGAACACTTAAGGGGGATGATGACACTGTATACATCACAAGATTTAAATTGACATATACCCTCTGCGGTCTGTAAATGGTAGCTAGGTAGTCACTGGAAGGAGAGCTATGCATCAATCCCCTGTGATGATGCATAGAACCGGCCAGGCCCAGCACCTAATGTCCGACCCCGCCTTCTCGTGGTGCGGACCGTTAGTAACTTTCAAAAGAGATACTCTCTTGTGGAAGTGAACGGAAGGGGAGGGCTGCCAGATTAGTGTGGCCTACTGATCTGGACAACTATGGCTACTTTTCCTTTTTTTTTCTACCCTGCTGAGGAGTGGTCAACCACACAGGGTCCTGGTGCTGACCATATAAACCTACTGGACTGGACAGATATATGGCTCTGAGCTTGATTATGGATCCTGAGTTTGCTGCACTGGTGGGCTTCTGTGGAGGGAAAATCTTCCGCTGTGTTTTCTGTTTGTTTGTGGGTTGACAGCCCCAAGTGAATAGATTCACAGGATATGTTTATCAGCTGGTGGATAATCCTGAACAGAAGTCATCGCAGGCACCTGAACTCTTTGCTTCTATTGGCATCGTCAAATTCTACGTTGGAGGAAATCTTCCAGTGTAGATGGCTTAAGCCTTTAGTAGTGGGGGAACGGGTCTTTGCCCCATGCTGTTTGATATTGTCGGCATTCCCTCTCTCAATAAACATAGTTTCTTTAAACATCCCACTAACCATTTTCTCTCCATAGGTAGTTGGAATGTGAGGACTCTGCACAGAGCTTTTTCTCTTGATGTCCTCACACAAGAATTCCACCATTATAATTTAGATATTCTTGGCTTGCAAGAGACCAGATGGACAGATAAAGGTCAGATTCTTAAAAATAATCTTAAATTTCATTTTTCAGGGAGGGACGACAATAAGCATCACCACGGCGTGGGTCTGCTTCTCAGCAGACACGCTAGCGATGCTCTTCTAGGATATGAGTGCATTAATGAAAGGTTTCTTACAGCAAAATTTCAGACAAGCGTTAAAGACTTGAATGTTATCTGCTGTTATGCCCCCACTGAGGATGCCGATGAGGATGAGAAGGATAGGTTTTATGAACAACTTCAGGATATTTTGAATTCTGTCAAGAAAGGAGATATTACCCTTGTTCTTGGTGACTTCAATGCCAAAGTTGGTACTGACTCTGACCTTTGGGAAGGAGTAATAGGCCCTTTTGGTATTGGTAGCTGCAATGGCAATGGGCAACGTCTCCTACAGGTAAGTAAACTCAATGGATTCAGAATAACTAACACTTTTTACAAACACCGCGACATACATAAGTACACATGGGTTTCACCTGATGGGCTGCATAAGAATATGATTGATTACATATTAATTAACAGCAAATGGGCTAGTTCTGTTAGGAATACCAGGGCATATAGGGGAGCTGAAATTGGATCTGACCATTACCTTGTTAAAAGTGTGTTGCAACTTAAACTTAAGAAGTGTTGAGTTGGGGTTAAAAAATTTACTTTTAATACTGAAGCTCTGAAAGATCCAGTTATAGCCAAAGCTTACCATGATAGGTTACTTAGTCATTATGACAGTCATGGTTTGCTTACTACTGAAGTTGAGGAAGAATGGAATCATTTTAAACAGGCTTTTTTGGACACTAACAGTACTCTTTTAGGAAAAAAGGAGCAGATGAGACAGAATTATCTGAGTGATAAGGCACTTGAGCTTATTTCGGAAAGAAAGAACTGCAGGAATGTCTTTAATCAATACCCTACTAGTCCTAATAGAAAGCATTACAGAGAACTTAATAAACATGTAAAAGATCAGTTAGCTGCTGCTAAGAATCTTTGGCTTGATGGTTTGGCTGACAAAGCCGAGGAAGCAGTTAGACAGCACAACAGCAGAGAGCTGTACCAGATAGTTAATGTTTTATGTGGTAGAAAACGGACAGGCATACAAGGATTGAAGAATAAACAAGGTAAGGTTATAGAAGGGGAGGATTCTGTCATGGCTAGGTGGGCTGAGCATTTCAGTGATGTTCTAAACAATGTAGTTGGTTCTGCTCCCATTGTTTGCAGTGATGATAGATACATTGGTGACTTTAACATTGGCCCTATAACACAATCTGAAGTTATTTTGGCTGTTTCTAAACTTAAACTTCATAAATCCCCAGGGGTAGATGAAATTACTACCGAAATGCTTAGAGATGGGAATGTTTCGGTTACCACTTGGATGACTGAAATTCTGAATATCTTTTATGATAAAGGCATGGTTCCTAAGGATTTTACCAGAGCTATTGTTATCCCTATTTTCAAAAAAGGTGATCGCAGTTCTTGTGATAACTATAGGGGTATCAACCTACTCTCTGTTCCAGGTAAAGTTCTTTCCATGATTGTGCTTAATAGAATTAAGAATCTGGTTGACAGTCAATTGCGCGATGAGCAATGTGGATTCAGAAGTGGTAGGGGATGTGTGGATCAGATATTTTCACTTAGGCAGATTCTTGAGAAATGTTTAGAGTTTCAGAAACCTTTGGTTGCTAGCTTTGTTGATTTCAAAAAGGCTTTCGACTCTGTTGATCGTCATAATTTGTGGTTGATTGTGAGATCATATGGTATACCAGACAAGTTAGTTAACATAATGAAAGCTCTCTATAATAACACTGACTCGTGTGTGAGAGTTGGTAAGGCTTTGTAGCAATTGGTTTAGCATTACTTCTGGTGTTCGACAAGGGTGCATTTTGTCTCCTTTTCTCTTTAGCTTGGTTATTGATTATGTTATGCGAAATTCACTTCAAGGGAAAGATTTTGGCCTTAAATGGGCTGGAGATACGAAAATTTCTGATTTAGATTATGCTGATGATTTAGCCCTTTTGGCAAATGATGTTGATGAGATGAACTCTTTCATTCGAGCCGTTGATGAGACTGATAGTAAAGTAGGTTTGGTTATAAACAGAGAGAAAACTAAAGTGATGAAAATTGGTCAGGCAGGGTGTGATTCAGTTAATCTGAATGGTTGCAGTCTTGAGCAGGTGTCACAGTTTAATTATCTTGGAAGCTATGTAACAGATAATGGTGATGTGTGGCATGAGATTAACAGACGAATAGGGATTGCTGCCGGGACTTTTAAGAATCTATGGAGAGTGTGGAGAAATAGGCGTATACACCTAAAGACTAAAATTAGACTGTATAATAGTTTGGTTCTTTCTAGGGTTAGTTATGGTAGTGAAACTTGGACACTTTGTAAACAAGATAACAGGAAACTAGATGCTTTTGATTCCAGATGCTTACGCAGTATCTTGGGCATTAGGTGGTTCAACTTTGTAACTAATGTTGAGGTTAGGCAAAGGAGTTTGCAACCTCCTTTAAGCAGCATATTGTGCAGAGAGAGACTCCGTTGGTTTGGCCATGTTGCCCGTATGAATGATTATAGATTGGGTATGAACAGTGTGCCTAAAGGCCTCTGAAAGAAGGGGAGACCTAGGATGCGGTGGGCAGACAATGTCAAACAGACCTTGTTAGAATTGGTGTACAGTAGCCAGATGCAGTAGATGTAGCTCAGGATAGACTTGCTTGGAGAACTAAATTGCACGGTCTGGTTGGACCTCCGTAGCCCATGGCTGCTTGAGGATGATGATGATACCCTCTGCAAAATTTCTGCATTCTTTTGGGAGGTGGAGGGGCATAATTTGAAGTAGCCTATGACAAGTTCTTAAATGAGCTTTCATTTGATACCTAATTCATAACTGTAGGCCTTTAATTTAGAAGATGTAATAGAAGAATGACTTTTGCATTTCCTCATTTTGTGTGTGTGTGTGTGTGGGGGGGGGGGGGGTAAATTTTGATAACCCATAAAATTCCCTATGTCACAAGCTTCCATTTGACATACAACTTATGTTTGGCCCTTGAAGCAGCTTTCAGTATATATGAATAGTTCATTGATAGATATATTCAGCAAAGCTAGTTATAGCTCTATTAAAAATAACAAATGACCTATAAAAAAAAATTATCTGACTAATTGTAAAGCAAACAATGCAATCAATACATACACTATCTGCTCCTGTTTATGCTAGAGCTATTGCATGCTGCCTCTGTTTACACAATATCCATTTCTACAGTTGCTACATCTGCTACACATTGAACATGATGCTGTTCCAAGACCAAGCTTTAATTTTGTGGCAGTTACAATTATAAATACCAGTTTGTAAAACCACAATATATCTAATAAGTAAAAATAATTATGAAACAGCAAGAAAAAGTTTTAAAATTGAAATGACTAAAATTGAATGACTAAATTATTCATTTGCTGAACAATGTGAATTTCCCTCAAATCATAAAAAAAAATTGATCAATGGTTAAAACTTCTTAAAAAGTGCTGAAAACTACTTTTCAAAGGTTTTCAAAATTACTCCATTGTACCCTCTATTTCTAGCAATACCAGATCTAGTTATAGTTCATGGTGGTATTATTAACCAATTACAGCCATAGAAAATTTACAGTGACAAGTTATTTCCGGTAAATGAAATGAACCAAATGGATGAAGATTCCAAATCACAATTTCACATCTACAATGCAGATGAAATGAATCACCATTTTCAATCGTGAGCAGGGGGAAAAATCATGGCAATTAGTGTAATATGAGACAATTGTAAAGTTATTCAAGTAACAGACTATCAGAAATTCGCTAAACACTAGTGAATATGATGCACTATTTGGTGCAAGTAACAAACATAAGTCTTTTTCAGATTATACAATGAACAAAATTTCATATTGCACTGTTAATTTAGTATGTTCAACTGCTGCTTTTGTTCTAAAAATAATGGCATCTTCAAACATATGCGATGAAATATTTTTCCCTAAATTTTAAAATTTTGTAATCTTAATTGTACAGAATCAGGCCTATCTGCAAACTTTCTGATCTAGGAAAATGTTGGGTAATTGAGCAAAAAATGTAAGGGGGGGGGGGGGGGGGATTCATGCAGTATAACATTCCCTTTCTCTATTTTGCAGGTCTTTAAAAAAAAATAATGAAACATGCATTGAATATAAATAAGAACAATAATTTTTTGCCTCTATTACCCTTACTAACATTTTGAAAAGGGTGGAGGGCATGGTCCTTGCCCCCCCCCCCCCCCCCAGGTCCAGCCTTGTACAGAATATATAGTAATTTTTAACCCTTAAAGTGCCAAGTTCCTAACAAATAGATGCATTTGTGGCTGAGATTAATAAATAACTAACTTTAAAATACAGGGTATACAAAAGGTAATGGTGGGTTTCAAGAACCAATACGTAGGAAATACTAAGGTGACTCATAAGTCTCTGTGTTTTATCATCTACTTGAAAAATGATTATTATCACAAATAACAAACCTTGGTAAAATATAAACCATCTTTTATAGCCATTTGTTGGCAAGCTGTTTGATTGCTCTCCAGTACCATGCTTGGTACTTGGAGATGAAAACTCCTGGCATATGTTTTGGACTTCTTGAAACTGCTTAGCTCGAAGAAAATAAGCCATGGAGTGAAAGAGGCCACAGTCAAAAGGAGCTAGATTAAGTGCCTCGCTCTTTCTAGCTACACACTATTCTTTTATACATTGGGTGAGGAATAAGCTCAAATGCCAGTTCTTGTTTTTCTATGGCCAGAAGTCTGGTGTGCAGTTCTGCATTGTCTTGTTGAATGAGTACCTGATGTCTGTTTACAGACATCAGGTACTCCTCCAACACTGAAGCATTACAAAGTGCATGTGTTCCAGTTGTGCTGAGTAGAGGTTGTTCACTGAGAACCAGTTTGACATTTGACAGCCTCAAAATTCCACCAAACACACAATATTGCCTTCATTTCGAGTCGTTCTCTCTTTGGGATAGGAAGTGTGGGCTTGTGGGTATTCAGGTTGTTGGAAAAGATACATTTTTCATTGCATATGACAATTCACTTGATAAAACAGTGGTTACGTGGATTAGTGAGGTATTTCCTGCAAACTGATACAACAGTTTGCTTGTTAAGTAGCCAGTTCATGTAGAATACTTAAGCAACTCCTGGCTACCTACCAATGTGTTGCAGATGCCACACTACAGTTGCTTGTGGGGGCGGGGGCTCAGTCAGTAGTGCATCAGGCTTGTAATCTGTAGTTCCCAGGTTCGAGTCCCAGCTGGGTCAGTGTTGAGACTTTTCTCCACAAAATTCCCCGCCCTGCCCACAGTCAGTAGGGGACACCGATGGGCTTGGAAAGGCTGCCGTCCGTCGGATGGGACATTAAGCCGTGGCCCCATGTATGGGAGAGCCATACCCTGTGCACGTTAAAGAATACGCTGGATGGCCTTGACGGGAGGCTACCATCTGTCTCCCAACAGCTGTTCCAGTGGGTCCCCTCCTCCAACCTTCTCTGAGCCTTCGGGGTCCATGTGACCTGGCCACTTAGCCCATGGTGTGCAAAAAAAGTGCCTCTCAGAGGTAAAATAACCCTAACCCTAACCGGTGCCTACGTAATGGGAATGCCTGCCGATTTCAAGACGTGAAGCAGCAGCAGCGCTACATTTTCGTCCGCTTGGCCATACTATTTGGCACTGGTGATCCGCTGTAATGCTTGTTACTTGCTTTGTAACAGTATAGGTTATTACGCTGTTTACCGCTTGCTTCAAAATTGGATTCTGATACGGATTTGTTTGTAAATAATTATTTACTATTCTGTCTACTTTCTGCTGTTTTTAAGTAGAAGTCTGAATGATGATGCAGTATTGTGTGATGTTTTGCAGAAGTGAAACTCAGTTTCTATCGAATCTATTCGAAACTGGATCTGAAAGACATGTGGCTGCATCATTATGTCGGCAACGTAATAATGACATGAGTAATTGGAAAAAAATTCTGAGATCACTTTTGAATAAATAATATTTTGGAATCGTAGAAACCTTTACAATATATGGAACTGAGTTATACTGCTCTAACAAAATATTAGAGAATTTCTGTGTTATGCGAATGGGAATCCGACTATAAATTCAAGATTATAATTTTATCTATTTAAATCTCAATTTTTAACTATTTAAGGATTCATTATTCCCATTTGTATCCGAGAAAGATTCTAGTTTATTGTACTTGATTAGCCATCTGTCTGATTCTTTCTTTCTCTCGACTTGTCCTCGGATTTACCATACGACTTCGACAAGATCGCTATTATATTTACCATTAGCGCAGGTTAGCTTACCCCGGAACGGTACTGCCCTCACGTGTGCACTTGCTAACATGGAGAATCATGGAAATCAGCAGGCATTCCCATTATGTAGGTACCGGTACTACATTCAGAGGTATTCATATGGAGCAAGGTGATGTGTCACCCTACATATTTTGCATGGCAAAAAAATGCACAAACTTATGAATCACCCTCAAAATATACATATTCAAGAAAGCAATATTTCAAGTCAAAGTGTACCTCAAATACACTGCTGGCCATTAAAAGAGCATCACCAGGATAGACAAGAGATATTAAAGCCATATTAAGTGAAAACACAGCTTATATTACAAGGATGAAATGATTACAAATACAACCAACTTGGTTAGACTCGTGGAATACAAAGAAATCAGTATCTTGTGTAGCCACCATGAGCAGTAATAACCACTGCTACATGGTCCGGCATTGAGAGGATGAGATGTTGGATGTATGTTTGGGGAATGTCAGTCCATGCAGTTTTGATACGTAGCCAAAGTTCTCTGTTGTAGCAGCTGCTGGTGTCTGGTGTGCTAGTCATTGTGAGATCATGGACCAGACATGTTCAATTGGGGACAAATCTGGTGAACACGCAGGCCAAGGCAGAAGTGTCACATGGTGGCTATCCAGGAATTGTTGAACAATGCATCCACATGTGATTGGGCATTGTCCTGTTGGTAAATGGCATCAGAGCCTCTGAAGATAAGGTACAACCACAGACTCCAACACCTCAGTGATGTAACGCTGGCTGTTCAAAGTATCGGTAATGTGTACGAGGTGTGTGCGTGAGTGGAGTCCAATGGCACTCCATACCATAACAAGGGCCAGACCTGTATGGTGCTGCATCATGCATGTCTCACTGAGCCTGTCGCCACGGTACTGCCAGATATGGATTTTTCCATCATGGTGCTGCATACTGAAGTGGGATTTGTCTGAAAAGACATGTGATGCCATTTTTGGCACCAATGCAGTTGCATACGCTTGTGTTGTAGAGTCAATGGCGGCCTAGCAAAGATGCCCCAATGCTGCAGACATCGAACTGTAGTGCAGACACTGGTTGACGTGCAACACACCCTAACTGTTGAGCTAAGGTGTTTAATGTGGCTGTATGATCATTCAAAGCCATGAGCACGAGATGTCTGTCCACTTGTGCGCATGGCACGAGAAGACAGACATCTGTTCACTTGTGCCATGCGCATGAGAGAACGTAGTAGATATCCGGTATGATAATCTACCTTCCTGTAATTCCACAATTCTCCCTCGATCAAAGTTGGTAATCTGGTAGTATGGATGCTGTGTTCTTCAACGGGGCATATTTGATCCTTAGTGCACAAGAACTGCAAGCAAACACAATTCCAGTGCTTTACACTGGCTCTTTGTAATCTCCTCTTATACCACTTCCAGGGGGAGTTACTGTCACACATGATGTGCGTATGTGCTGCGCTTAGAATCATTTTCATGTTCACCCATGAACAAAATTTGAGACCTAAATCATTTGAAAGCAGGAATAAAAAAAGGAACTGAATAACAAGAGATGTGCTGTTTTTGTCAACTGTTTTAGTCTACCCATCTTGCATATTTCGGTACAATCTGATGAGTTCTTCCTGGTGTTGCACTTTTAATAGCCAGCAGTGTAGTTTAAAACATAATTAGTTAATTTCCACATATGCACTATTCATGACTCTGCATATGTCCAATCAATATTCCACTTCTTGCCATATGTGCTGCAGCACATCTCTTGTTACTAAGTTCCCTTTTTTTATTCCTGCTTTCAAATGACTCAGGTCTCGAATTTTGTTCATGTGAACATAATTCTTTATAAAGCCCCCTCCCCTCTCTCACACACAAAATCAAGAGGTGTCAAATGAGCCTTCTTAATGGTCACAGAACTAGACTATCCCTGCCAATCCATTCGCCAGGTTGGGTTGTTTTACCTCTGAGCAGCACTTTTTTGCACACCATGGGCTAAATGGTCAGGTCACATGAGCCCTGAAGGCTCAGAGAAGGCTGGGTGAGAGGACTCATTGGAACAACTGTTGGGAGACAGATGGTAACCTTCCGTCCAGGCTATCCAGCGTGTTCTTTAACGTGCACAGGGTATGGCTTTCCCACATATGGGGCCATGGCTTAATGTCCCATCCGATGGATGGCAGCCTTTCCAAGCTAATTGGTGTCCCCTACTGACCGCGAGCAGGGAGTTATACATAGATAAATCTCAATGCTGACCCAGCTGGGACTCGAACCTGGGAACTACAGATTATGAGCCTGGTGCACTACCGACTGAGCCACCCCAGCCCCCCATTTACCAGGAAATATTTAACTAAGAACTTCTGCAACATCTGTTAAGAAATGTGGCAATGCACTGCCATGCTGGTAACTGCCTGTGAAACTGAGTTAGGAAATGAAAACGTAGCAGAAGCTATGTTTCATTCTTCTATGTTTTATTTCACTCTACTATATTTCATTTATATATAGAATGTTAGGGAGCCGAATTAAATGTATGATATGTACACTGTGATTTTAGTACACCAATCAAGCAGCTCTCCCATTTCATTTCTCTTTACAGGAGAGAATATCTTCTTTGGAAGGCATCAACACACACACAAAATCTGCATGCAGCCATGGTCTACATGTCTTACCAGACTGTATAATTTTGCTCTCTACACTTGTCTGTCCTGAGTTACAGCTGCTAAATTTCAAGGTGGGATTTAGACTAAGTGATATGCATGACCAGTTGTGTGCATTACTATTGGGAAATGGTAGACAGCTCTTTAGTGAGTGATGGCCAACTGGTGGCCTGTGAAAGATGTTTTGGAACTAATTTAATCTTTTTTCTTTATACTTTCATAAATTTTAATAACAATTAAAATTCCATTATTATATAGTTAACTTATCTCATTTAACCTACTTCATTAAATTTAATCATTAGATTAGTAGTAATTACAATTCAAATAATGATTACAATTTATGATTACAATTCATTAGCTTTGTGTGTATTATCTGCAGCCTTGAGCACTTCAAGGTCTCAATTCTTGATTCTCAGACATATAGAAGATGACCATCATTGATCTCATTTATAGATCCTGGATCTTTGAGATAAAATATTTATCACAACTCTTTTTGTCTGTTACTGTCACTAGGATATTTAACTATTGTAGTATTAAGCCCTGGTTTTATTGTGAAACCTGTACTTGAAAACAAGAACTTTTCTAACTGCAGCTAAACTGAAAGAAAAATTACCATAAGAATTTAACAATTGACCATAAAAGCATTCAAGTTCAACTTTCTGTGTATGATAGTGAATCAGTGTTATTGTCACCAAAGATAAATATTAAAAAATTTATTAAAGAAATGACTTTAACAGGAGTTGACATAATTCACTTTGAAGATGAAGGGAATGGGGCAGGAGTGAATGTTTTCACTAAATGCCAGGTAAGGAGGAAGACAGACAGGGCTGGGTTGCTTTATCTCTGAGTGGTCCTGTTTTTACACACAATGGGCTAAATGTCCAGGTCACAAGGACCCCAAGGCCTCAGATAAGGTTAGGAGGAAGGGGACTCACTGGACAGATTTTAGGAGATACAGGGGTTTATCAAAATAATGGAAACACTGACAGCAACTGGAGTACATGCAATGTGCTGTATCAATATCACAGGAACATCACCTGTGATGTGAGGTAAAGGGGAGAAGTACGATGTCGGCTATCATGCAGCAGTGCCACAGGTGACGGTGAAACAGCTGTCTGGTGTAATTGTCGACAATGTCAGATCTCAGTGACCTCCAAAAATGCATGATCGTTGGTGTGTGTCTTGCAGGAGCTTCAGTAACCAGAATGGCAGAAATGGTAGGTGTAACATGAGGAACTGTATCGAAGATTATAACTACCTATCAAAAAGGAAGGCCATTCCCTCCAAACATGCAAATTGTGGACGCCATACAAAGTTATCTGATAGGGATAGGGGAATGTTCGCACAAGGCCATGGCACTGCAAATAGCAGCAGAGATGAACACCAGTCAGAACGATCCCGCTTTCCATCATAACAGTTTGTCGGGAATTTTGTCATGCCTGCATTTACAGCCATGCTGCAATCCACAAATCTCTAATTACCAACATCAATGCAACAAAACGTGCAAGGTGGTCACCGGGGTCAAGCAGATAATGCATCTGTGCATTGTGTGAAACATGTCAAGTTGCAGTTTGCAGAGCATGAGGAACAGCAGCTACCCTGGCCACCTCAATCTCCAGACCTCAATATTATTGAACATTTGTGGGAATATCTGGAGCACAAGGTCAGATCACACTTTTCACCTCCAGCATCACTGGCACAGTTGGGCCATATTTTACAGGAAGAATGGTCCCACATTCCATTATCGTATGTGCATGGCCTGTATAAATCTATTCCATGTCAAATTGTGTCTGTTCTGAATGCCCGAGGTGGGCTTACAGCTTATTAATAACATAAGCACAGTACATGTTTCCATTATTTTGATAAACCCCTGTAGATGGTAGCCTCCCATAAAGGCCATCCAAAAGTGTACAGGTTATGGCTCTCCCACATATGGGGGCCATGGCTTTACATCTGATAAACTGTAGTTTTTTCAAGCAATTCACCTGTCCCCTACTGACTGAGGGGCAAGGTGGGGGTTTAACAAATATAAATCTCAATGCTGTCACAGGTGGGACTCAAACTTGAGAACTTCCAATTATGAACCTAGCATGCTACTCTGAGCCAAACCCTGAACCAGAGACAGACAGACAAACAAATAAACCAAATTAAAGGTAAAGTGTCAGATTCTGGTTCAAAGCATATTCATGACTATGTTGCTTAAAAATGATTACACTATAAAGTTTATAACACCTCCCTTTGATAGGGAATACTATGAAACAGCCAATACGTTCAACTATCTGCTATGAACATGTATTCTACCAGGGAAGAAATACATGGAACTAAAAAGTGGAATGAAAACAATCATAAATTTGCTTGATACAAGAACAAAAGAAAAGCTTGGATTTGTCTTTCTATTTTCCAGTCTTACAAAATACATGGAAAAAAAAAAGACCGAAAATACATATTTAACAGCTAACATTTTGTATTTCTCCTTCACTTCATTAAAATTAAAAATTCCAATGCAATATAATATTTTGACATAAATTAACCATTTTTTTTTAAAGGAAGATGGTACTTCCGTACACAAAGGAAGGAGATAACCTAGAAGTAATATTAGGCTTGTCCTGGTTTCTCATACAACATACAAACACTTACACAAGGACATGTCCCATTGGTCTTAGTAGTCAGGTATGATAACCACTAGACCAGGTAGGAATATTTTTTATCTAAAACTGTCTTGAATACCTTAGGTTGAACTGGATCATTTCCTATATCAATGAAAGTTACTTCTCTCAATTTTAGCATATCAGATGATAGTTCATGAACCTAAATTAAAAAAAAAATTACAACATATTACATTTTATATATATATATACACATAGTATTTCTCATTGTATAATACAAGAAATAATTCACTACCCATGATAGCTTGATTTCTCAATCATCTAACAGCAGAATATAAACACACTATATGCAGAAATCCTAAACACATTGCAATTGCTATGAAATAAACAGTAATTCAAACAAATACTAAAAGAATTTTCTTTGATACAAATATATTTCTTTAAAAGATGTTAGAAAATAAGTTTCTAAGAAAAAAATTTTGATTTTACATACTTATCAACCTTTAAATGATAGAAAGATCAATCAGTACGGTAGATGCCAGTTATTGTTATCACTTTGGGAAATCATATTTTGATTCTATTAAGTGGTGATTCTAATAAGAAGAAATCATAAGAATAGTATCTACAGGGTGGTAAAACTACACATTTTAAAATATGTATATAGGGAGTAAAAAACTTACAATTTCACCTTGATAGAACTCCAGCATGCTTCCCTGTACCAAGGCTATGACAAAAGAATAATCTTTGGCTATTATTTTCTGTGTGTTGCTTGCTTGGCATTATCAAAGAAGATTTTGTGAAAGACAAAAGGAGTGGTCTGAGAGCAAAAAGTGCATATGTATCAGGAGTCTCAAATGTGTGTTTATTCTGTAACTCACCAAATGCTACTGAAAACTGTTCATTTCTTAAACTTATATGATGTGAACAAAAAATAAAATTTTACCAAATATCAACCTGTACAAAAATGAGAACTGGTGCAATACTGATTCTATTAACGAAAAAATGATTCCAATAAATGACGAAAATATAGTGCATTTTGATTGAATATGTTCTCTGAAAATTGATTCCATAAAATGGTTGATTCTAATGAGTGACCCCAATAACTGGTGCCTACTATATTTAATATCATATCTAGCATCTCAACAAAAAAAAATGCTTTCACTACGGAAAACTTATTCATGTTTGTAATCCTTTTCCATCCTGAATTTCATACATTCATAAGTGAACACACATACCATTCCATATGTTCATTCATGGAAAATGAAACATACATTCATTCAGACAGACTGAAAGCAGTTACATGCACTTTCAGTCTGCTCCTCTGCTTAGAACAACTATCTCTAATTACTTTTCACCAAAACAATAAGTAACTTAAATATTTTTCACAAATATATTGGATACATAGCATTAAACCAATTCAAAGCAGATATAACTGTCCTTCTGGTTGTAATGTATTTCAAGCAGTCAACCATTACTACTGGTGAATACCCTGAATGGTACCTTATTTATATTCTGCCTTAATTTAACATGTCATTGTCCCTAATTAATATTTTATAATTTCAGTTATTTTCTTAATGTATTTATAATTTTTAATGTTGTGTTGACTAAAATTCTTAGGTGATTAAAATTCTTACTCTCTGGTAAATAACCTTTTCTTTAGCATAAATCAATGGATAATTTCAATTTATGAATTTTCACTTGAGGAAATGTTTTCCAGGAACACATACCTTTCAAAAGTTGAGGACTTACTGTATATGTGAAAAACTTTGGCAGGGCTGCTGCAAGCACATGTGCACAGAATACTGGCAGTAATTTTATGGGTGGTCAAAGGAGTCTGTCTTACACATTTTGAATTAATTTTTTGTGCTCCACCCTACTATAAAATACTTTATACTTTGTTTTGTACACAGGTGATCAAAAGCCTTACATTGATGTTTACTCAACAAACTCTGATCACTCACAACTAGTTATATGTGATGCTTGATCCTCGCCAACAGGTTGACTTAGTCCAAATTATGAATGCTTAGGGCTACATAACAATAGATTTTTTCACTTTACCTAAAAATCACTTAATTTAAACATGATGGGATGATGACAAAAATATGGAATTTCATATGATGGCTGACATCACAAAATTTAAAAAGTACTGAAAAAAAGAATGTGATGTCACTCTTAACCCTTCCAGACTCACCGTTGAACGTAGGCATTGACAGAATCTGCAATGTGAATCAATAGATGTCTTTTGTGCAAAACATAAAACTTGTTTTTTTTTTAAAATAAAATTGACATTTTAAAATTTCCTTAGATATTGATCTTAGATTTCTTTTAAAAATATGCTATTCAAGTTTGAAAAATAATACTTTATTTTTTTCATTTGATGCATATTTTATTAAACTACAATATAAGTAATTTGTTAAAGCCATCTGATTGCCATTTCTAGAAGCACTAAAGGGTTGGTTGGTTGTTTTACCCCTGAGTGGTACTTTTTTGCACATCATGGGCTAAATGGCCAGGTCACAAGGACCCTGAAGACTCAGAGAAGGTTGGGGGAGGGGACCCACTGGAACAGCTGTTGGGAGACAGATGGTAGCCTCCCGTCAAGGCCATCCAGCGTGTTCTTTAATGTGCACAGGGGGCCACGGCTTAAAATCCCATCTGACGGACAATGGCCTTTCCAAGCCCATTGGTGTCTCCTACCGATTGTGAGCAGAGCAGGGAATTTTGCGGAGATAAATCTCAATGCTGACCCAGCTGGGACTCGAACTGGGAACTGCAGATTACCAGCCTGGCGCGCTACCAACTGAGCCACCCCCGCCCCAGCACTAAAGGGTATTGCCGATTTGTTTGTTAAAGTTATTCTTTGCTGAAGCAACCTACTGATTTTAGTTCACAAGCTTGATTTGTACTATTATCAACAAATTTTTCCATAATATTACAATCTCCTGAAAAATAACAATAAACAATTTTCAAATGCGGTAGATTTTGGAAATAATTGCAAAGTATGCACCTCCCCCCCCCCCCGGTTTTACACTATTTTCTGCTTTAAATCTATTTCACTATTGGTAGAATTATTTTTTATCATTTATCCCAGAATTCTATGCATCTTTATAACTCTTCAGATAAAAACTAACTAAAAAATGTTTTCATAGAAGCTCATTGAAGATTGGCTACAACACACACTCACATTAGGAGGAGGAAGTAACGTGTTCTAATTACTTGCTCACACCTGCAAATGTGGGGATAGCCAGCTGTCTGCTAAGTGGCTGCATGTCATGTTGTTTGCATGGATTAAATGGATACACACTGCCTTCCCCTACATAAAGTTAGTATTTATTTTCCTTTTATAATTAAACTTTAGTTTTCAATTCTGTGATTTACTCTATTTCCGTAAATTATTGATCATTCAGTCAATTGATAATTATCAATTTTTCAGAGTTTCATGCTACATCAGATAGCCCGCTTACAACTTGTTGTTGTAGATATTTTATTTAACATCCTCTTAGGTTATGTGACCGAGTGGTTAGCATGCTTGGCTACTGATCTAAGGGACCTGGGTTTGAGCCCCGGATTTAGGCATGAATATGTGTGTCGTTTTTCTGCGGAGGTCCTGCCATCCTCTCAGATCTCCTACTGTGGCATATAAACTGACAGGCTCCTGTCAGACCTCTGTGGCAAGCAGCTGCTTGAGGGGGTATTTATTTTTATTTTTATTAAGTTATATGCTATTTTTAATTTTATTTCTTAATTTTCCAGTAAAATATTCTGAAAATGCACGAGATCTTGAATATGGAAGCAAAAGGGACTTCCTTGGCACGGCAAGTTGTTTACATAGATGATTTAAGTCAAATACTTCCAACAAATTGGATTATAAACTCCTTTTGTAAAGCTAGTATTTTATTTCTTTTTTTTTTTAATAATTAACCTTCATTTTCATTTCTGTAAATTATCGATCTTTGAGTCAATCAATAATATTGATTCTTGTGGAGTTATGATACATTGGGTAGCTAGCTGACTTACAACTTGTTGCTGTAGTTATCTCATTTAATATCGTATTTCGTTATGTTATTTTATTATTTGGTTTCCCAATAAAAAAACTTCTGTGTGATGACTTCAGTGAAATGAATGAGGACTTGGATACAGACACAAAAAGGAATTCCTTGGCATAGAAATCAGTCCTCCTGTGGGAGGGCAATTTCACTAAGTTTCATCTACCCACCCCCTACACTGAGGGCATTATATCCCACTCCCAGCTAATTTTTTTACTATAAGTTTATATTCAAAGATCCTCCACCCCACATATATTCACGGTGCCATTCTGATGACATAGACATTTGATTTTTTACTCTTGGTGCACAAATCTTTCTGCACTTAGCCACGATCAAGCTTCAACACTTAAAGAAAAAATTCCTAATGTTTAACAAAAAAAAAAAATGTAAGTGTTCTTCCATTTCATAAACAGGAGAGAAAATCCCATTAATGTGAACAATCCAAGTCATCTTGTACAATGCTGGCCCATGTTTTAAACATACCACACTGAAAAGAATCATTAAAAGGAATAAATATTGTTTGAAGTAAATATAATATTATGTGGGAAGAAATTTACTTTTGATTAATATATATAATTTAACTGTGTTTATTCATCACATTTTCCAACATTAAACCTTAACTGCATAATCCAATCTATTTTTTTCACTATATTACTGTGAAAATGTCTTAATAAAATTTATATGCTTGTAAATTTATTTAAATATATTTTCATAAAATTCATAATTCTGTTTAATTTGGTATTGTAACATGACCTATTTCAGTTGATTGTAGTGTATTTTAAATAACCAAAGTTGACTTGTTGATATGACTCAGCACAGTTGGCAAAAAGCCTGGACTTTTCTTAAAGTATGGTACCGAGAAAACATATTGATGTCAAAGAGTGACTACATTTTCTGCTAAACCAACATCAGAAAATTTACCTTGACCAAATATTACCATTCTTTTATTTCTTGAAACATATCATCTACAGTATTTGGCCAAATTATTATGAATACCTACCTAATATTTTGTTGGGACTGTGAGCAGAGATGGCAACTTGGACTCAAAGTGGGATATTTTCCACATATTTTCAAAAACAGCAGAAGAGATTTTGATACACTTTTCGAGTAAAATGGCTTGAACATCAAAGTGAAGAGGACAGAGGTCAATGCATTTGAATAGAGTGGTCCAGATTGTCGCATATGTTTCAGTTGGTTAAGACCAAGTGATTGGAGGCAGGGGTGGCTTAGTCCACAGAGCATCAGGCTCGTAATCTTCAGTTTCTGGGTTCGAGTCTTAGTTAGGCCAGCATTGAGATTTATCTCTGAAAAACTCCCTGCTCTGCCCGTAGTCAGTAGGGGACAGCAATGGGCTTGGAAAGGTCGATGTCTGTTGGATGGGATGTTAAGCCGTGGCCCCATGTGCTGGAGAGCCATACCCTGTGCATGTTAAAGAACACACTGGATGGCCTTGACGGGAGGCTACCATATGTCTCCCAACAGCTGTTCCAGCGGGTCTCCTTGCCCAATGTCAGGGTCCTTGTGACCTGGCCATTTAGCCCATTGTGTGCATAAAAATGCTGCTCAGAGGTAAAACAACCCAACCCAGTGATTGACCAATGGGACTCTGCAAGCACAGATGACAGCCTGGATTTGATGTGGGATGCTTCCCACATCTGTCAAAACAGGGGAGATTTTGATCCACTCTTCTGAAAAATAGCTTGAACACCAAAGTGGAGGAGGGCAGAGGTCCACCAATGCAGTCAAATAGCACAGTCCAGATTGTCCCATATGTTTTCAGTTGTTTAAGATCAGGTGATTGTGCAGGCCAGGGAAGATTGAAGGGCATTGTCCTTCAAATAACACAGATAATCGAATTGTGTACTAAAGTAATATTCCTATTATTAATACAGATCTTGGTCAGAAGCTAGTGATCAGTGGTTAGAGCATCTGACATGTATCAGGTGATAGGTTGATATATCCCACCTGACTCAAGACAATCTTTTTTCTGTTACATATGAATGCTGTTGCAGTGGCCATGTGGTTCGCATGCTTGGCTACTGATCAAAGGCACCTGGGTTTTAAAAAGATAAGGCATGGATATTTATGTTGTTCTTCTGCTGAGGTCCCATCTCACCACCATCCTCACAGACCTTCTAACTATGTTGTATAAACTGGTAGGCTCCTGTCAGACCTCTGTGGCAAGCAGCTGTTTGAGGGGATATTTATTTATTTTTATTATGTATCAATGTTTAAAAGTAACCATGTTTTTTCAGTTGACTCAATGTCAGAAAATTTATTTGTGAATATTACAATATTTAAAATCGAATACTTTTCTCACATACAAATAAAGGGCAATGCTCATTTCAGTACAACAAGAATATTTTACAAAAATTAAATTTCTTATCTAGTTAGTCAATGTGGCAGGATTCAACTGAAATCAAAGATTTAAAATGACAACTCTTCAAAGTCATTGTTTATTCTTTAGGGTGCAAAACATAACAAAAATACAGAATTTTATATCTGGCACTCATCAATATTATTGTTTTCATATAAATTGATTTTAGTTCTTAAAAAAAGTTAAAGCATGCTAAAAAAAAAAGTTTTTTAGCACAAAGACTTCTTCCAAATGAGTAAAACATGATGGTTGTGATTTAATAGTGCTATAATGTGACAAGATAAAAGTCATACAATCCTAAGTCAATAGAGCACCTGATATGTTATCAGAAGGTTGTGTGGGTTTCTATCTTAACTAACTCAAGTTAATTTCCCTCTGTACTCAAGATTGCTCATGGACTACAAGTGCTTACCTGGAATTACTTGATTTTAACACATAACAACCTAAATGTTAAGAGAGTACAATAATAAAATTCATAGGCATAAAGGACCTGAATAAAAATCAGGAAAAATAATAGAGACATGGGGCATATAAATCTAGACATGGGGCATATAAATCCAAGAAAATGCAAAAATGCAAATATATGTAAACATTATGAATTAGATAAAGCTGTCAGAGAGTATGAAGCTCAGATGCAGAACAATGAGAACAAAAACAATAAAATGTAGTGTTAAAAAGAGGATAACAAATTAAAATTTAAAAGAAGTCATGAACCTCACATGTAAGTTGGCCATCCACCTGAAGAACAAAAGAATGAGTAAAATAACACAGGACCTATAAAGAGCTGATAAAGTATAATTTCCAACTTGTGATGTGTGTTTCCGCAAAGACTACCAAGGTTTACTAATAAATCGGCACTATGACGTCGATTCTAATTTTAGAGGAAAAATTCTCCTGAGCTGGGTGGGATACGAACCCACGACCTCCTGATAACACGTCAGGTGCTCTGGACCACTGAGCTACCGGTCGCCGATCAAATACCATTATAAAAATGGCAAGGGAGAAAATATAACGCTATGAACATTCCTTTTATGTCACATATATGCGCTATTCAGCAATTTTTCAAAAATTGACGAATAGTGCATAGGTCCAGAGAACCTGAATAGAGTCCAGAGCAATAGTCCAGAGAACCGAATAGCTCAGTAGTTCAGAGCACCTGACGTGTTATCAGGAGGGCGTGGGTTCATATCCCACATGGCTCAAGACAATTTTTCCTCTAAAATTAGAATCGACATCAAAGTGCTGATTTATTAGTGGATATTGAACCATCGAGTTTATCTCATTATTTATCATCATTGGCATACTTGTAAGACATGCTTTACATCTATATGGCAAATAGAAAGCTGCTTGGGCTAAAATTGCCAAATAGCACATATATGTGACATAAAAGGAATGTTCATAGTGTTAATTAGGAGAGATTTTGATCGGCGGCCGGTAGCTCAGTGGTCCAGAGCACCTGACGTGTTATCAGGAGGTCGCGGGTTCGTATCCCACCCGGCTCAAGACAATTTTTCCTCTAAAATTAGAATCGACATCAAAGTGCTGATTTATTAGTGGATATTGAACCATCAAGTTTATCTCATTATTTAATTACCAAGGTTTACAATGCTTCATTGGTAGAATTTGTTATTCATTGTTCAGATTGCCATTGTGCCCAGAGCTTGGTGGTAAAATGCTGATGGAAATCCATATACATAACTGCAAGTGGGATGCTAGACAAGGGTGAAGCAGGTAGCAGGATGAAGCATTGACAGGAAAAATTTGTCACTTTGAATTGTAACATTGTTTCTCAGGCCACCCATTCTATGTCAGGGTAAAAACCTTTTATACAGTACTATTAATTTAAGATATTTACTAAATAATTACCACTTTGTAAGTCGGTTTAATTTTAGAGAAAAAATTGTCTTGAGCCGGGTGGGATATGAACCCACAACCTCCTGATAACATGTCAGGTGCTCTGGACCAGTGAGCTACCGGCCGATGATCAAGATCTCCTCTAATTGATGATATGAACATTCTCAACCTACAGTACATATTCCATTATGTCACATATAGGTGTTGTTCAGGCGATCTTAGCCACAATCGGCAGATAAATGCCACATAGGTGGAAAGTATATTTTACAAGTATAAAATTGATTAAATATTTAATCAATTGTATACTTGTATATTTAATCAATTGTATACTTGTATAATTAATCAATTGAATACTTGTATAATTAATCTATTCAATACTTGTATAATTAATCAATTGTATACTTGTAAGATATACTTTCCATCTATACGGCATTTATCTGCCGATTGTGGCTAAGATCGCCCGAACAGCACCTATATGTGACATAATGGAATATGTACTGTAGGCTGAGAATGTTCATATCATCAATTAGAAATCTTGATCGGCAGCCAGTAGCTCAGTGGTCCAGAGCATGTGACATGTTATCAGAAGGTCGTGGGTTCCTATCCCACCAGGCTCAAGACAATTTTTCCTCTAAAATTAAATCAACTTACAAAGTGGTAATTATTTAGTACATACCAAGAAAGTTGAGTTTATTCAATATTTAATTTGTTATATAATTTCTCAGAACATTTATTGTTTATATAAAAAAAACTATGGTCCGTGTGCAGTAGGGAACACTGATGGATTTGGAAAGACTGCCGTCATTTAGATGGAACGTTAAGCCGTGGTCCGTGTGCAGTAGGGAACACTGATGGATTTGTAAAGACCGCCGTCAGTTGGATGGAACCTTAAGCCGTGTTCCGTGTGCAGTAGGGAACACTGATGGATTTGGAAAGACCGCCGTCAGTTGGATGGAACGTTAAGCATGGTTAGTACCTTCAAAAAGTGATCTGAGGAGGGAAAAACCACGAATCACTGGTAAAGTGTAGACCGACCACAGCTCATCAATGCTAGAGGTGAGCGAAGGTTATCGTATGGTACAAGCCAACAGAAAGGATACTGTGGCACAACTCGCCCGTAATTTGAATTTTTGTGATGGGAGTAATGTGCCACGACACACAGTACATCAAACCCTGCTGAAAATGTGGTTGCATAGCCGCAGGCCGCTCCGAGAACCCATGCTAACTTCGGTTCACCATCGAAAGCACCTACAATGGGCATGCAACTAACAAAACTGAACCTTGAATAATTGGAATTAAAACACAATGCAATACAGCACTGGGGCATTTTTAGCTTGTTTCCAAAAACTTGGCTATTGTTTTCACTCTGTCATCAGCTTGAGATGATTTTTTGCCCTCGAGATGATTTTTTGTTGTCCACATCCAAGTAAAGGCTTAACGAAACACTCAAATTATTGTGGATTAATAGGTCAAACGTGGATTGACAAAGTTTAAACCATGAAAAAAGTTTCCCCCATCCCTGATATACTGGGTCATTTATACAAGTATACCCATAGTTTAAAGTGCTTTATTTTATTAAATAATTAAGTAGACAAAGTAACTGTGTGTGTACAAAATGTCAAGAAACTCTCAAAGTTTTGTTTTGTGCACAACAGATTTTAATATTGGTCTCACTGGTGGCATGATATTCAACTTCCATCCATACTCTGCTCAGCATGTCTGGTGTAACACTTGCAACAACTGCAGCAATTCTTTGCTTTACATTATGATTTTTTTTTTCTTCAGAATAAACGATATGTAATAGCAAATCCTCCCAAGAACAATGGTATCAAATCAGTCTCTTGGGAATGACATGATCAATTCTCCTCTACTTCAGTGATTTAGAAAATTGGTATTTTAAGTTATTACATGATACTAGCACCACCATGTGAAACTAACTCCATGCCATCATAACTTTCTTGACATTTTTATTACATTATGGTAATTACCTTTGCTACTAAATTATTTAATAAAATATAACACTTTAAAATATGGGTATTCCTTTATAATGACTGTATTTGCCAGAATCAATTTGTCATATCCACATATCAATTACAGAAAATTTTGAAGATTTTTGCAAACAGAATTAAAATATCTTTTCCATGTACTTAGTCAAAATATATGTATTCAAATGTTACACCAGAAAAACTAGAGAAACTTATAATCAAAGAATTTCAATTCTTTTATGAAATCTTCTGCCACAAATTCTCTATAGAATTCGGGTCTGAGGGCTGCTGGTCCCAACTGGGTTGTTTTACCTCTGGGCAGCATTTTTGTTCACACAATGGACCAAATGGCAAAGTTACACGGACTCTAAAAGCTCAGAGTTGGATTGAAAAAAGGAGACTCACTGGACAGCTGTTAGCAGAGAGTATGGCTCTCCTGCAAAAGGGGGCATGGCTTAACATCCCATCTGCTGGACAGCAGCCTTTCCAAGCCTTTCAGTGTCCCATTTGTTACTGAGGGCAGAACAGAGGTTAGTGGAGAAAATTTTCAACACATGCACAGTTTAAACCTGAACCTGGGAAGATTAGATTATGAGCCTGGCATCCTATCTACTGAGTCAACCCCATTCCTGAGTAGATCAGTCAAAGTATCAGATTCTATTATAATGATACCTGGTATCTCACACTGGTACATGACAACTGCTGATGTAGACATGCAGGGCTACGTGCACTCTGACTTGAACTCTTCACCACAATATCTTCTAACATAAGCACTCGTTGTTAACAATGATTACAAAAAAAAAATCACTGGAAAAGACTTTTTCCACTGCAATCTTTTCTTTGGTTGAATTTGAAGCAAAAGTTTTACTCTAGTTTTATAGCACTTAAGTCCTCCAAAATGGAGGAGCATCTGCAAACAAAGAATCACATTGATCATGCTACATAATAGCTTTTAACCCTTACAGTGGTAGGCCTGAAAAATGAATTGCACTTCATAGCCAGGCTTTTTCTCAACTATGCTCAATCAGAAAAAGGTGAATATTAGAACTTTTTGCCAAATAACTACTGAGAGGAAATATGGCATGTTTTGTACCAAATTAAACAGAATTTATTTCCGATTTTTATGAAAATAAAATACTTAAAAAAAGAGAAGTATGTTAATTTTATTAGGCTTCTTTATAGTGATGTAAAAAAACCTGGCAATGAAAATAAAACATTTGCAAAAAAACAAGTAAATATGGCCAAATTAATTAAATTACATTTGAATAGAAACAAAATTTCTTTTTCAACAATAGAAAAAATAAATTTTTGCTACAAACAGAAAAAAATTTTTTGTAATTTTTTTCCTCAGTGATATAATATCTCTGTCCTCAGAGAATGAATTGTTTAGTATTAAGCTGCATAACTGCTATGAAAAAATTCAATTTTAAAATTGTGGCAAAATTTTTGGTTAAGAATTGAAATTTCCTAAATTTAATGTATGGTCAAAATATAATTTAAAATATCACTAAAATAAGTCCTACACTTTTCAAAAAACATGTTTTTGGCTAAACGATTAATTCTACAATTCTTCCTATATTTTCCATTAGAGATCACTAGAAGTTTCCTTTTCAATCATTTCAAATTCATTATTCTTTAAAATCACAGTATACATTTGAGAAGCAATTTTTAAAACAAAAAAATCTTTAAAATCTAATGCCTGCTAAAATATTGGCCAAAAGTGATTAAGTAGTTCCGTATGATGCAACTTATGGAAGTAATAAAATCAATATCTTACATTAAAAGTTTAGAAAGCATTACACCTCTGCTGAAGCATGAAGCAGAATAAAGACATAAACTAAATCATAACTATTTGATGCTACGTATAGTGACTGAACACACACACATACACATTCATAGCAGACTCAAATAGATTTATTTTAAAACTTTATCATGATTTTTTCAGACAGAATCAACAGGTAAAAAATACATATTGAGTTCGCTTTGCATTACCAACACCTACTTGATACTTGTGAGGGATCACCTTTTATCAATGATACTGCCCATATGCATTGGAGCATGGACTCCACAAGGAGTTGTAGAGTGTCCTGTAGTAGTGCTATCCCATGCATTCCACAGTGTGTCCTGTAACACGTACATTGTCAGGTGGAGGGTCAGAGTATTGAATCACCTCTTCCAGTAGGCCCCAAACATGCTCAATTGCATTGAGACCTGGAGAGTTGGGCGACCATGGAAGAATTCATTTTCATATTCCTGAAACCAATTTGCAACCTGCTGGGGTGTGTGACATGACATCTTGTTGATAGTTGTCTGGATATGTTGGCATCATGTAGGGGCATACTTGGTCAGCAACAATAAAAAGACAGGATGTCCCACTGAGGTGTTGATTCACTATGATCAGTGGACCCAGGGCATGCCATGAAAACTGTCCCCAAACAACATCACTGCCTCCAGCCTTGTTGTTGCTGTTTTGTTGTTTTACCTCTGAGCGGCACTATTTTGCACACCACGGGCTAAATGGCCAGGTCACACAGACCCTGAAGGCTCAGAGAAGGTTAGGGGAGAGGACCCACTGGAACAGCTGTTGGGAGACAGGTGGTAACCTCCCATCAAGGCTATCCAGCATGTTCTTTAATGTGCACAGGGTATGGCTCTCCTGCATATGGGGCTACAGCTTAATGTCCCATCTGACGGATGGTGGCCTTTCCAAGCTCATCGGTGTCCCCTACTGACTGCGGGCAGGGTGGGGAATTTTGCAGAGATAAATCTCAACACTGACTCAGCTGGGACTTGAACCTGGGAACTGCAGATTACAAGCCTGGTACCATGGCCTCATGTTGCTTTCTCCAAATGCAAACATGTTCATCAGCCTTGATGCTGTCCTGCATAGTCAGTGTCCTGGATAGCCTTGACACTGGAATGAGCTGGAAATGGGATTCATTCAATGAGGGTCCAGATTTCCAGGTGTCGGTGGTCTGCTGTTGGTGCTGACATGCCCATACAAGGAGCAGTTTTTTGTCTCACAGTGAGCATGGGGACCTGTGAGGGCTATTGAATGTCAGAGCCCATAAGATTTAATTAATGTTCAGCACACTGTCCACATAGATATTGGTCTGCCATTCCAATGTTGTACTGGGTGGTTAGCTGGGCCACTGGGCTGCATCACTGCTGTATTATAAGATAGGACATACACATCATTCACCACACATGACTGTCCCATGTGTGACCTTTGGCTGACTGTTCAGCTGCTGTTGAGCAGTCATGGTAGACTCATGACACCACAGAATGAGAGCAGTTCCCCATGGTGGCTGTTGTCCAGATACCGGCACCTGAACATCTTGCCCCCACAATTATACCATGTTCAAAGTCAAAAAGATCATGATGCTGACCTATTCTTCTTCAAAGTAACATGAAATCCGATTTCCACATGTGCACTCTACAATCATATATTGGCTGTTTCTGACACAAGGAAGTGTTTCTCATGCAAAGCCAACTCAGTTTATATCATAAATTTAAATATAGCTTTTGATACTTGATTAGAGATAATTAAAAAACTGCCAATTTCTGTTCCAAAATTATTTTTACAACTTTACACTATGGGAATGATATTTACTTCTGATGTCACTACAATTTGTAAGATGAAAACAATTAATACTGTTTCCTTTTGCACAGGGGTGTTTCAGTCAGTAGCATGCCAGGCTCATAATCTTCAGTTCCAGGTTCAAGTTCCAACTGTGGCAGTGTTATGACTAATCTCTGCTAACCTCCACCCTGCCCTCAGTGAGAAAGGGAACACCACTGGGTTTGTTAAAGACTGCTATCTGTCAGATGGGATGTTAAGCCATGATGCAGGAGAGCTATACCATGTGCATGTTAAAGAACAAGCTAGATGGCCTTGATGAAAAGTTCTGTCTGTCTTCTAACAGATGTCCAGTGAATTCCCTTCCCTCAACCTCCTTAGAGCCATTGGAGTCCTTGGGGCCTGGTCATGAGGTTATGAATGCATCGGATTTTATTATTAGTCTTATTAAAATTTCTAATTTTTATATTATTAGTCTTATTAAAATTTCTAATTTTTATCTCATTTAAAAAAACAAAAGATATGTTCACTTTGTCATCTGCCTGTAAACATCAAACATTTTTGTCTTAATAATAATATTTGTTCCCTTAGTACATACTATACCAACTACATTGCTCTAGCCCAGTGGTCACAAATATTTCAATGGAATCTACAGAAATCCACAAGAGTTTAAAAACTCGCCTGTGGAATTTATTAAAACTCAATATCTAATTAATCATTTTTGGCAACAAATAGTCTAAATATTTTTAAAGCAATCAAAGAACAAAATAATTTGACAAAATAGAAAAAAAAGTTGATGACCAAAAAATGTGAAATTACATTAAAAAAAAATATTATCAATATGAAGTAGCCAAATTTTTGTCTACAGGGTGTTTCAAAACTCTCTGTACAAATTTCAAAGGGACATATGGAACACCAAGACAAACCTCTTTTGTCAATGCAAGTATGTCTGCTGATGTAACCCTTCGGTGCTAGAGGGCGCTGACAGAAATATTGGTGGATCTGGTACATAAATGAATGGAAACAAGTGTGAACAACATGTTATTTAAAGAAGGTGCTCAAAGTTGCAACTGGCAACAGCATTGCATGCATGACAGGGTCAAAGCATTGATTGCCGTACATGTTGAAAGATTCCCGGAATTTCGTGAACAGTTGCAGCAGTGAAGCGATTCCTGCAATGAGGTCTTCATCTGAGTCAATGGGAGTCTCATGCATGAGGTTCTTCATGTATCCCCAGAGGAAGAAATTGATAGGTGTTAAATTGTATGATCTTGGTGGCCAGGCGACGGATCCATCCAAGCCTATACATCAGCCATCAAAAGTGGTGTTCAGATAATCCTGCATATCACTGCTGAAGTGTGCTGGTGCCCCATCGTGTTGAAACCACATTTGTCTACGGATAGCCACAGGAACATCTTCCAGCGGTCTCAGCAACATTTATTCAAGAAATACCCGATAAATCTGCATGTTGAGTCAGGGAGGCAGCAGGTATGGCCCAATCAAAGTGTCATTGACAATACCTACCCAAATATTGTTGGTGATCATGCACCATTGTGGCATGTGGATTTTTGTGCGCCCAAACGTGAGAATTGTGCACATTAAACACACCCTCAGATGTGAAAGAGACCTCATCTGAGAAAAGCACATGAGCTGGAAAATCAGGCTGCACAGTGGTATGCTGCAGAAACCAGCACATGAATTCCACACAAAGAGGGTAATCCTGAGGTTGCAATGTCTGGACTCTCATGATGAAACTGATGTAACTGCTGCTCGTGCAACACACCACAAGAGGACATGGTTGACACTGAGGCTACATGCAACAGCTTGCGTGCTTGTGCCTGGATTGTCTTCAATTCACCATAGGATCTCTTCCATGTCAGGAGTGCTCATGGTTCTCTCCCGACAAGCATGTTTGCATGGAATGTTTCAGTTTCTTGCAGCTGCCAGTGCAAATGTGCAAATGTTTGGTGGTTTGGCACACATTTGTTTGGGAAGTGCTGTCGGTACAACCTCACAGCAGCTCTTCCATTTCCATTGGCAGCCCTTTATACATCACATGCATGTCAGCCATCTCAGCAGTCATGAAACACTCCATGTTACACAAAATGTGTCCGATTTACAAATGCTAATGGCAAATACAAGTCCGTCCTCAGTCCCACTTTGCCCCTCTAGCCAATTGCAGCACCACAACCTCTAGACAGCACCCTCTAGCACCAAAGGGTTACGTCAGCTGACATACATTCATAGATAAAAAAGGTTTGTCTTAGTGTTCCCTATCTCCCATTCAAATTTTTACAGAGAATTTTGAAACACTCTGCATAGAGATAAATAAAAAAAAATTGTGCTTGATAAGTAGTAATGAAATATTATGATTCACACTTTCTGAATCTCCGAAAAGCTTCAATTCTGGCTTCTGCGGAAAAAGTTAAAAATTCCAAAATTTTAAATTAATCGTGCAAATGAGGTATTTATACTAGAAATCAGAAATTTTGGTGGTTTGTCATTGGCAACAAGTTGACCCCGTTACCTCCAGGGTGGGTAGGAAAGTGCAACTTTTATGTTCTAAGAGATAACTGTTTGTTTTTAGAGAAATCAAATATTTATTCTGGGTTGGATAGGTATTGATGAAATATTATTATCTGTCTTTTCCAAATCTCCCAAAACCCACAATTGTGCCCTCTAATGGCAAGGGAAAAAAATAAACGAACCATTATAAAATTTTTAATGAATATTTCATACAATATATTTACACCAAAATTTTAAATTTTTGTGGTGGAATTTGAAGGTCATGAAGTTCCATTAGCAGCAATGAGTTGACCCCTTACATCTTAGGTGAGTGGGAAATGCAACTGTTTTGTTTAAGAGATATTTACTAACAAAAAATTAATGAACTCAACTTATTTTGGGTACTCCAATAAATAACCACTCTATTAAGTTGCTTCAAATATTTAGAGGAAAAATTGTCTTGAGCCGGGTGGGATACGAGCCCATGACCTCCTGATAACATGTCAGGTGCTCTGGACCACTGAGCTACCGGCCGCAGATCAAGATCTCCTCTAATTGATGATATGAACCTTCCTCAACCTACCTAACTTAATATGTAGGGAGAGTTCAAGGCAATATTGCCCCAAGCGGCTTATTAATGTCTTTCAGATGGAATGCGTGTATTATGAGTATGCAAATCTACAAATAATTAATGAACTCAACTTATTTTGGGTACTCCAATAAATAACCACTCTATTAAGTTGCTTCAAAAACAGTTGTGGGTTCGTATCCCACCTGGCTCAAGACAATTTTTCCTCTAAATACTTGAAGCAACTTAATAGAGTGGTTATTTATTGGAGTACCCAAAATAAGTTGAGTTCATTAATTATTTGTAGATTTGCATACTCATAATACATGCATTCCATCTGAAAGGCATTAATAAGCCGCTTGGGGTGATATTGCCTGAACACTCCCTACATATTAAGTAAGGTAGGTTGAGGAAAGTTCATATCATCAATTAGAGGAAATCTTGATTGGCGGCTGGTAGCTCAGTGGTCCAGAGCACCTGACATGTTATCAGGAGGTCGTGGGTTCATATCCCACCCGGCTCAAAACAATTTTTCCTCTAAATATTTGAAACAACTTAATAGAGTGGTTATTTATTGGAATATTTTCTAACTCTTTTTTTAGTTGGATTAGTACTAAGGAAATATTATAATAATGATTTGCATTTTTCAAATCCTTAGGTAGTTTTAATTTATATCATTAGAGATCACTAAATACGGAAATGGCAAAACTTTTAACGAATGTTGCAAGCAATCTGTTTATGGTATAAATTTGAAATTTCAGTGGTATAGTGTCAAAGAATATTCCACCAGCAGTAACAATCTATCACCTTTTTTCAGAGTGGCATGACAAAAAAAAATTTTAATTTTAAGGAATAAAAGATAAATACTTTTATGTTACATAAGTACTAAAAAAACACTATTATTTATATCCTCCCCCCTCCCTCCACCATCTATCAGCTTGAAATTAAACTTTTAAGAAGTGAAAAAGTAGGTATATGAAAAAACTTCAAAAAAGATACTCATATGAACCAGAGTCAATATGCATTCTTCTAGTTTGTTAAATATTTTCATAAAATCCAGTCAAATACTGTTTAATTTGGCATATAACATGCCTTATTTACTTTCATTAGTTATTTGACAAAAAAGTTCTAAAGTTCACATTATTTTTTAGGCATACAATTGAAATAACCTGGCACAGTACAATTCAGTTTTTCAGGCCTGGCACAGTGAGGATTAAAATTCAGAAATACTAAATGCTCATTTTATATGATGAACAAAAGATAATTTGACTTACATTTTCTTGATCCCCTCTGTCAGAACAATGCATTGTTTCTATACAGATCTTAAAACCATCTTTCATGTAATCTGGATTCTAAAAGGTAATGAACAATATATCAGTTAAAAGCATTGTATCATTTGAAATACTATTTGATGTAAAGAAACAAAATCTTCCTAGCCAGATAATGGAGTTATAATCCTCTGCTGCATAATATGCATATTTTAAATAAAAACATATTCAAACCTTTTAGGTAAATAGAAGGGAAAAAAATGATACATTAATAATAACACTACTCCAGGTTCAAAAGAAATATGAAATCAAAGAAAAACATTAAAAAATACTCCCTCCAGCAGCTGTTAGCCACAGAAGTCACAGCCTGTCAGTTAAAATATGCAATAGCAAAAATCTGTGAGGAAGGCGAGACCTCAGCAAAAAAAAAATACAAATAAAGAAACGTCCATATCTTATTTGGGATTTGAACTCGGGTCCCTATGATCTGTAGCCCAGTAAGCTAACCATTTGTCCACTGGGATACTATGGGAAAATATTTCAAACCTACACTAAGATTATCTCAAGCTGCTGAAAAGATTTTGAGCTGTATTTCTCTTAATTATTTTGTTGCTGCCATTGTCTAATAATGATATTTAATGTTGTTTACTGTAGCTTGCTGAAATGAAAAAATTTCTTCCCAAGATCTGGGTGATCATTTGATTTAGATCAGATGATTTTTTTTAAAAAAACAAATCAGTTTCTTAGAAATACAATTTTATCTTCTTTCAATGAAATTTCAGAAATACTGATGAATAAAACTAGAATTTTTCAGGTAAATGCTTCTTTAGTAGTTTTTGCTGCATTACTTTTAGTTTGATGTTTGAATTAAAATAACACCATTTTTTAACTAAATATATATATATTTGGAAGTAAATTACATTTTCTCAGATGTTTTATTTTTGTTCCAATACTTATATATTCTCCTCATTTCAGCCACCATAGGTATGGAAATCCTTTTATTTTTCCTCCTTTATCCTCTTTTTCTTAAGAGATGGTAGCTAGTTTTTCATTTTCAAGTACATTGTTTCATTTCCACCTCTCCACCATTCTGACATTACTTGCTTCATCTGCAAACGGGTTGTGAAATATTGGCTGGTGTTATAGTATATATATGTTTTATCTCTGAACAGCACTTTTTTGCACACCATGAGCTAAATGGCCAGTTCACAAGGACCCTGAAGACTCAGAGAAGGTTGGTGGAGGGGACCCACTGAAACAGCTGTTAGGAGATAAATGGTAGCCTCCCATTGAGGCCATCCAGCATGTTCTTTAATGTGCACAGGGTATGGCTCTCTCTCCCACACACAGAGCCACGGCTTAAGATTCCATGCTATGGATGGCAGCCTTTGCAAGCCCATTGGTGTCTCCTACTGACTGTGGACAGGGTGGGAAGTTTGTGGAGATAAATCTCAAAGCTGGCCCAGCTGGAACTCGAACCTGGGAACTGTAGATTACGATCGTGACATGCTACCAATTGAGCCACCCCTGTAAACAGCATTGAAAGACATGTTAGAAAAGCTATAAAGGATCAAGTACTGTTATATCCAAAGAATGCTTTCCAACATTACAGAGCATTTATTACTTCAATGTGTGAATTCAGTTAACAAATTCTGTGTGTGCTTTCACACACAGATTTCAATGTGTGTTTTCAGTTAACAAAATGCCTAGTGGAACACCAGCCATTCAGCTAACTAGAAACAAACATTAACAAAACAATAGTGTAATATGACCATAACACAGACAGATCAATTAGCAAAAAAAAATAGGTGCTTGCTTATGTTACCTGAACTGAAAACTTCTTGAACTAGAACAAAATTCTTGAACAGAAATATAAAGCTCATGTTCGAAGTTAAAGTGAAAAGATCACATTTACTACAACAGTAGCGACTTAACCCTTCCAGTGTCCAAGTCATCTGTATACATTTGCAAAATCCGTAATGAGAGGCCAAGGACATATGTATACATTTTTAGCACAAAAAACAATCATTTTTTAAAAATAAAAACTGCAGTGGCAGTTTTTTTTATACAGAGTGTTTTAAAACTCTCTGTACAAATTTCAGTGGGAAATGGGGAACACCAAGACAAACCTTTTTTTGTCTATGAATGTATGTCAGCTGATGTGACCCTTCGGTGCTATAGGGTGCTATTTGGTGGTACTGCAATTAGCTAGAGGGGCAAAATGGCAACTGAGAACGGACTTGTATTTGCCACTGGCATTCGTAAATCAGACACATTAGGTGTAACATGGAGTGTTTCATGACTGCTGAGATGGCTGCATGCATCTGATGTATAAAAGGGCTACCAATGGAAATGGAAGAGCTGTTGTGAGGTTGTACCAAAGCACTTCCCAAACAAATGTGTGCCAAACCACCAAACATTTGCACATTTGCACCGGCAGCTGCAAGAAACTGGAACATTCCATGCAAACGTGCTTGTTGGGAGAGAACCATGAGCACTCCTGACATGGAAGAGATCCTATGGTGAACTGAAGACAATCCAGGCACAAGCACGCAAGCTGTTGCATGTAGTCTCAGTGTGAACCACATCCTCTCGTGGTGTGTTGCATGAGCAGCAGTTACATCAGTTTCATCATGAGAGTCCAGACATTGCAACCTCAGGATTACCCTCTTTGTGTGGAATTCGTGCGCTGGTTTCTGCAGCAGACCACGGTGAAGCCTGATTTTCCGGCTCACATGCTCTTCTCAGATGAGGCCACTTTCACACATGAGGGTGTGTTTAATGTGCACAATTCTCATGTTTGAGTGCATGAAATTCCACATGCCACAATGGTGCATGGTTATAAACAATGGTTCATCATCAATGTTTGAACAGGTATCATCCATGACATTTTGATTGGGCCATAGTCAACAGGCAGATTTATTGGGTATTTCTTGAACATTGCCAGGAATGCTGGAAGATGTTCCTGTGGCTATTCACAAACGAACATGGTTTCAACATGATGGAGCACCAGCACACTTCAGCAGTGATGTGTGGGATTATCTGAATGCCACTTTTGGGGGCCGATGGAGAGGCCGAGGTGGACTCATCGCCAAGCCATGAAGATTGCCCAATTTAACGTGTATCGATTTCTTCATCTGGGGACACATGAAGAACCTCGTGTATGAGATCACATTGACTCAGACAAAGACTTCATTACAAGTATCGCTGTAGCCACTGCGACTGTTTGCAATATTCTGGGAATCTTTCAACATGTACGGCAATCAATGTTTCGACACTGTCATGCATGCAATGTTGTTGCTGGTTGCAACTTTGAGCACCTTCTTTAAATAAATATGTTCACACCTGTTTCCATTTATGTACCAGCTCGACCAATATTTCTGTCAGTGCCCTCTAGCACCGAAGGGTTACATCAGTGGACATACATTCACAGATGACAAAGGTTTGTTTTGGTGTTCCCTACCTCCCATTGAAATTTGTACAGAGTTTTGAAACACCCTGTATATATCTTATAAAAATATATAATTCAGGCTTGGAAAATATTGCTTTTTAATTTGATGCATATTTTATTAAACTGCAATATAAGTAATTTGATAAAGCCATCTGATTGCCATATCTAAGAACTAAACAGTATTGCTGATTTGCTTCTCAACAATCCTCTTTGCTGAAGCAACCTTCTGATTTACAGTCACAAGTTTGATTTGATTAGCAAAAAATTTTTCCTTAAATTTTCAATAATCTCCTAAAAATTAACAAAAAGCTGTTCTTTTTAAAAACTAGATTTTGGAAGTAATTACAAAGTACGTACTGCCATTTTCTTTCCATTTCACACTCTTTTCAGTCATAAATCTATTTCAGTATTCCCAAGTTATTTTTTATCATTTTTCCCAGCATTCTATGCATCTTTCCCACTTTCAAATCAAAATTGAAAGTAAACACATCCTTCTTAGAAATTATGGTTACACCTGCATTTAATTAGTTATGCTTCACTGAGTCAAACAAGACGCAGATGGCTGACACATGCTATCTCCATTCCGTGTGCTATAAGTGTTTTTTACAGTTTTGGTCCAACATATTGATTACTCATTGTAAAGTTAGTATTTTATTTTTAATCTAAACCTTAGTTTTCATTTCAATAAATTTATTTTCAGAAATTAGCGATCTTTTGCCTGATTGATAAGTATTTATTGATTTTTTCATAGTTATGTTATATCGTATGGCTGGCCTACAACTTGTTGCTGTGGATATTTTAACATTGCATTACGCTATATGTTAATTTTTATTTTATTATCTATTACTTTTCCAGTTTAACTTTGATATAGTATCATTTTTCTGAAAATAAATGAGGTCTTGGATATAAAAGCAAATCCATTTCTGTATATTTACTTCTGTTAGTTAGTGAACTTCAATCATCTGATTTATTGATCTTTCCGAGTTATACTAGATCGGAGGCCGGCTTAAAAGTTGTTGCGGATATTTTAACATCCCATTAGGTTATATGTAATTTTTTCTTTATTATTTCTTGCTTTTTTCATAAAAAAAACTTTTAGCTTGTACCGTTTTCTGAAATTGAATGTCTTGGATATGGAAGCAAAATAGACTTCCTTGCTATGGAAATTGGCCATCATTTGGGAGGGCAATTTGGGGAAGGGCTGGTCCTTGGTGCACAAACCTTTTTGCACTTAGCCAAGATCACCAAACTTCAACACCCAAAGAAAAAATTCATAATGTTTAGTAAAAAAAAAAGCAGCCAAGGAAGTTTTTTTTTCTATTTCATAACCAGTTCAGAAAATCCCATGAATGTGAGAGGGCCAAGTCACATTGTATAACACTGGCCATGTTTAAAATATACAATAATGAAAAAAAAAATCATTAAAAGAAATAAAAATGATATATCAGATTTAATATTATATTATTCAGGAGGAAATTTCCTTTCGATAAATATATAATTTAACTATTTTTATTCAGCAGGTTTTCCAAAATGAAGCCTTATACTGCGATCTTTTTTTATATACTGCGATCTTTTTTTTCACCATATCACATTGAAAAAGACTTATTAAAATCAATATGCTTGCAAATTTGTTTATATTATTTATTTTCATAAAATTCGTAATTAAATTCTGTTTAATTTGGTATATAATGACCATTTCCATTGATTGTTTTTTTTTTTAATTCTGAAGTTGACTTGTTTATCTGACTCAGCACAGTTGGCTAAAAGCCTGGAATTTATTCAAAGTATGGTACTGAGAAAAAAATTACAAAATGAGAAAAATATTTACTTAAAACCAAAAAAGTAATTCTTTTGTTATTCAGAAATATACAGTCATTCTATTCATGTGCATTGTAATCATTTCTGTCTATTTTTTTATTTTTATTTGTGTTGCCAGATGCACTTTTTTTATTACATGACTAAAAAAAGCCCCATTAAAATGAAACATATTGTCTTTTTTATTAAATATTGTAATTTCAGAAAATCCAGAATTAAATGCTGATTAGTTTGGCATACAACATGCCATAATTCCTTTCATTAGTAATTTGGCAAAAAAGTTCTAAAGTTAAAGTTTTTTTTTTGTCTGAGCATAGGCAGAAAATAGCAGACTGAAGTTATGACTGATAGACTGCAGACTGAAGTTATTCTGACTGAAGTTATTATGGCTATATCTAAACTTAAACTACATAAATCCCAAGGGTAGATGAAATTACTACTAAAATATTTAGAGCTGGGAATGTTTCTGTTATCATATGGCTGACTAAAATTCTGAATACCTTTTCTGATAAAGGCATTGTTCCTAAGGATTTTACCAGAGCTATTATTATCCCTATTTTTAAACAAGGTGATCGCAGTTCTTATGATAACTATAGGAGTATTGACCTACTTTCTGTTCCAGATAAAGTTCTTTGCATGATTGTGCTTAATTGAAGTAAGAATCTGGTTGACAGTCAATTATGTGATGAGCAATGTGGATTCAGAAGTGGTAGGGGATGTGTAGATCAGTTTTTTCACTTTGATTCTTGAGAAATATTTAGAGTTTCAGAAACCTGTGGTTACTAGCTTTATAGATTTCAAAAAGGCTTTTGACTCTGTTGATCATCATAATTTGTGGTCGATCAAGATATCATATGGCATACCATACAAGTTAATTAACATAATGAAAGCTCTCTATAAAAACACTGAGTCGTGTGAAAGTGGAAAAATGTGGCTTCATCTATTTCACAACAGTGCATTTTGTCTCATTTCCTCTTTGGTTTGGTTATTGACTATATTATGCGAAATTCACTGCAAGGGAAGGATTTTGGCCTTAAATGGTCTACAGATCTGAAAATTTCTGATTTAGATTATGTTGATGATTTAGCCCTTTTGGCAAATGATGTTGATGAGATGAACTCTTTCATTCGAAATGTTGATGAGACTGGTAGTAGAGTAGATTTGGTGATTACAAGAGAGAAAAATAAAGCGATGAAAATGGTCAGGCAGACTCTGGTTTAATCTGAATAGTTGAACTCTTGAGCAGGTGTCTGTTTTATTATCTTGGGAGCTGTGTAACAGACACTGCTGATGTGCAACATGAGATTAACAGACAAGTAGGTATTGCTGCTGGGACTTTCAAGAATCTATGGAAAGTGTGGAGAATTAAGTACATACACCTAAAGATTAAAATTAGATGCATAATAGTTTGGTTCTTTGTAGAGTTAGTTATGGCAGTGAAACATGGACCCTTTGTAAGCAAGCTACTCCTCACCACATAAAGGGTTCATTCCAACACGTAACATGTCACGTGACTACTGTGTCCAGTATAAATCGAGCAGACCAGCTCTTCAAGCATCAGTTAGAATTGAATTATCAGAATGGGCAAAACAAGAAACCTGGGCGACATTGAATGTTGCATGAGGATTTGGTGTTTGGCATGACAGTTCTAGCTTCTCTCAAATGGCCATCCTCCTGGGTTTTCATGCACAACTGTTTCAAGCATTCAAAGAATGGTGCAAAAAGCAAAAAGCTACCAGGATTGGTGATCCTGTGGATGAAAACAGCTTGTGGATCAATGTCATAGGAGACTGACAAGAATTGTGCAAGTGAATAGACGGGCCACAACCAGGCAAATCACAGCAGTAATAAACAATGATGTGCAGAAGTTTATCTCTGAACACATCATGTTTTAGACCTTGTTGCAAATGGACTACAACAGCCACTGATCTTGTTGAGTGTTGATGTTGTCAGTGAAGAACACAAAAGTGCATCTGCAGTAGATGTATCGACACTGGATCGTTGAAGACTAGACAAAGGCAGCCTGGTTAAATGAATTAAGGTTCCTTTTGCATCATGCTTCTGGATCAGAGCAACATGAAGCCATGGAACCAGCTTGTCTGATATCAACAGTACAGGCTGGATGTAATGGTGTGGGGAGAGTTTTCTTGGCACACATTGGGCCCCCTGATACCCATTGAGGGCATCTGAACACTACAAAATATATTTGAACATCATTGCAAACCAAGTTCATCCCTTCATGGCTAGTTTATCCTCACTCAGATGGCCATGTTCAGCATGATAATGCACCTGATCAAATGGCACATATTATCACCGAATGATTCCAGAAATATGGTAACAAGTTTTCCTTGCATCATTGGCCTGTCCAGTCACCAGATCTAAACCCTATCAAGCATCTTTGGGATGAAGTGTTAAGGGCTATTCGTAGAGAAACTGTGTCACTGTTCAATTTGAAGCAACTGCACAACAAAATTTTTTCTGCATGGTACTACATTCCTGCACAACACATCCAGCATCTTGTAAGTTCCATGCCCTGATGAATTGGGGCTGTTCTGAAGGCCAAAGGAGGTGCAACACACTACTAGGTAGGTGTACCTAATAAACTGGCATCTCAGTGTAATTTTGCATATATTACCATCAATACACAAACATACAAGAGAATTGATAATCACCTGGATAGTCCATAATCTTTTTTTTTTCATGTTGTGGCCACTGTACTCAATCTCATGAGTGGTTTTACTGTATAAGTGGCAAGTCATTGTACATCTACTTACCATGTGGATCTGTATGTGCATGCCATGTGCCATGGTACATTGCAAAATTCAAAGGCAGTGTGTGACAACACTGTCTCACAGATGCTTGCAGGGAATAAGTCTTGTGACTATGACCAATATAAGAAATTATTCAGTTGAAGAGTTTTCTGTCTATCATTAACCTGAATGGGGCTCAACTGGTTGAATCCCCATTAAAGTTAATAATAGAAAGAGAACTACTAGCAAGTGTATGGGTGCATGAGAGACCAATAAACAAGCCAAACAATGGCCCAAGTGATGACAAGCATTGTGAACTATTTAACAAAGTGCTGCCACAAAAAGTAGTAGATACAGGTAAGGGGACTTATCAGCCTCTCTGTATAGATATATCTCTTTATGATTAGCTCCTTGGTGGGGGAGATATAATGCAGTAATCATTGGTTAAATCCTACCTTCTTTTGGGGATGAAGGATTGGACGGTTTTACTCTGAGTATATTTTCAAGCAAACAATTTACAAGGAAACAAATGGAAGCCTCCATTCAATGCTATTCAGTGTATTTTTAACATGTATAGGATATGGCCTTCTGTATACAAGACCATGGCTTAATTAATGTTCCATCCAATAGATAGCAGCCTTTATAAGTCAATTGGAATTCCCTTTCTCACCAAAGGCAGAGTTAAATAGATTGAGCAGGAAAGGGCAGCAATTTTTTATAGCCTATGGCACAACATACATTAACAAGTTTTCTGTGATATATATATATATAACCGGTGCCTTTGTAATGGGAATGCCTGCCGATTTCAAGACGTGAAATGACAGCAGTGCTAGTTACATTTTCATCCACTTAGCACTGGCGATCCGCTTTTTACTTGTTACTTGCTTCGTAGCAGTATAGGTTATTACGCTGTTTACTGCTTGCTTCAAAATTGGATTCTGATACAGATTTGTTCGTAAGTAATTATTAACTATTCTGTCTGCTTTCTGCTGTTTTTAACTAGAAGTCTGAATGATGATGCAGTATTGTGTGATGTTTTGCAGAAGTGAAACTCAGTTTCTATCGAATCTATTCCAAACTGAATCTGTAAGACAGGTGGCTGCATCAATATGTTGGCAATGTAACGATGACATGAGTAATTGGAAAAAATTTCTGAGATCACTTTTGAATAAATAATATTTTGGAATCGCAGAAACCTTTACAATATATGGAACTGAGTTACACTGCCCTAACAAAATATTAGAGAATTTCTGTGTTATGTGAATAGGAATCTTGCTGTAAATTCAAGAATATAATTTTATCTATTTAAATCTCGATTTTCAACAGCATTCGTCTAGTATTTAAGGATTCATTATTCCCATTTGTATCTCTGAGAAAGATTCTAGTTTATTGTACTTGATTAGCCATCTGTCTGATTCTTTCTCTCGACTTGTCCTTGGATTTACCATATGACTTCGACCAGATCACTATATACTTACCATTAGCGTAGGTTAGCTTACCGTAATGGTACTGCCCTCATGTGCATGCTTGTTAACACAGAGAATAGCAGAAATTGGCAGGCATTCCCATTACATAGGCACTGATAAAATTACACCTTTAGGCACCTAGTTATGGGACATATTATGGGAGACAGAGTGGAATGACAGTTTACAAGCATCTTTTTTGGTGGCAGGAAGATGAAAGACAGAATGAGGGTGATTTATTTTAATAACATTAACCATATTGTAAGCTTTACATTTGATATATAAATAATTACTATCATTTTCCTGGATTGAGTTGGTATGTTTGAACACTTTAATGTTTTAACAAATACACAAACTGAAAAACCAATGCAAAAAAAAAGGTTAAGCACATAATAAAACAAATACATCCATATCATTCATTGACAGATGACTTTTTGATCACATTACCACTGTGAAAAAATAAGTTAGCCATGTGAAATAAATTTACAGAAGTAAACTTTTCTATAATTAACATGCCAAAAAAAAAATACTTACTGTAATTACTGTTGTAGTCAGCACCAAAAATGAATATGAAAAAAAAAATACAATTAGTCCAGAACATTATACAACTTAATCTTGAACTCTCATTCTTTATGAAAAATAATGAATAAGCAATATCATTTACCTGCTTATTACTATTGAATTATAATTAGTTTTCTGACATTATTACCAGTTCTTCTAAAAACACTGTTTTAAATGTAACACTATTTTTGTTACATTCAATAACATACATATACAAAAATTGGGCAGTTTCTTTAGACAATTTAAGTTGACACCCATTTTAAGATTTTAATACTAATTCAATTTTACATAAATCATAAGTGATTAGCAATTCAAACTATGCTTTGAATACTCTGTAAATTTTACAAAATTACTGCTAGGTAGTACTGTTATGGGAACAAACCAGGATCTGCTCCAAACTGCATATCATGAAGTGACATCACTATCATGGGCTGCAGCTTTTTGGCTGCAGATGACCAATTGTTATGGTAGCACCCTATTTGAAAGCACATTGTGAAGCCTGTCTCTAAGACAGATTTCTTTTGCTATATCAGGGAAGAATAGTTTTTTGATATTTGCATATAAGTGTTCAAGTTGCACAAAGAAGAGAAGCTCCTGGTTGAAGCTGCTTTTCACAAGGTTTTGAAATGTATTTCAGATTCTTTTCATTAGTATGTTAAACTGAACATATATTGTGTTAAATGGAATTTCTAGTGCTGTTTCAATGCATATAAGATATACACAACAGTCATTAAATCTTGATTGCAGTTTATGATCTTAATGTATTGTTCCAAAATAATATAAACTTTTTTTATACATAAAATGCTTTGATAATGTGGTATGATAATTACTTTTCAGCAAAATATTTCAAACTATAACAATGTGTTTGCATATTTCAGATTAAATTATTTGTGGATAAATGAATATTTTAAAGATAATAAATAAGAAAAATATGATTAGATTCGAACATTTAAGTGAGCAGTTTTACTAATGGAGAATTTCTTTAATATTCAAAACACCCAATTTGGTATTTTTGCTAGTTTAAAAAGCAATATTTTGTAGAGATAGTTCTGTAATATTCTGATGTGATTACACACTAATTTCATCAAACTTCATTTAAATTCGTTTGGCTAAATTTTTCATGGAAAATGTGGAACTTGAGATTGCAATTAAATATAATTTGAAGCAATTTGGATTTATTTTTATTACATATATATCAAATATAATATCATCAATTTCTAAAATAAACTGTGATGTATAGAAATGGACATGATGTGGTATCTCTGTTGAGTCAGCAATTAAAACTAGTTAGAATATTTCTTCTTCTGCTCATTTGATGAGATGTAGCAGCCAGAAATATTCATATGTGAATATCTATGTTGAGGGAGTAATTCAAATTATTGCTTAGTAAAAACTCATACCTGATGGATATATTATTTGATTCAATGAGTCAAATATGAGTCATCATGTGAGTAAATAACATTCAGAAGTCACTTTGAAGCAAATATTAATGGGCATGATGTGGATTTCTATTAATTCAAGATGATTAGAATGTTTTGTTTTCTATTAATGAGATGTGGCAGAAAAAATATTCAAATGTCATTTTTAAACATGTTTAAATTTGATGATGTAGTATCTCTCTTGAGTGAATAGTTCAAAATATTGTTTAAAAGAAACTGATGGCTTATTAGAATATTTTATTCTCTTTATTTGTTCAGATACTTCAGCAAATTATAATCAGATAGTTTTTATTCAAGCCTTAATTTTTTCAGTTCCACTATTTAGTGTGCAAAAGCATTGTTTAAAAGTGGCTCATAATTTCCTTTTTTGAAGTGCAATATATTTAAAATAGTGATTTGCCTAGTTAAAGCATTAATCCTATGAAAAATATAAATGTTATATATATTTGTTAATTCTGTTGGGTTTTCAATTTTGTATCATACGACTTCACCTTTGCATGAAAATAGGTAGAAATATTTCGTATTTTCTTTATAACATGTAAAACTGTGCAGCAAATGTTTCATTATGCATTTAATTTTGAATAAAGCTATTGAAATGTAATCTACATATTTTAATTCTATAATTATTAGTAGTAAAAAACTTTGAAATTTCATTAAATAAAAATTATTGAAAAAATATAACAATTCTACTGCTATCAGCAATATGACTTTAAAATTAAATTTAGCAAAATTTTATTTAAAAAAAAGAATTTATTTTAATACAGGCAATTTTAATTGTAAAGGTTTTTGAATGATGTTTGCAAAAATATATTGAATATAAAGGAAAACAGTGATTTCCTGGAGCATACTTCAATGTATTTTGATGACATAAGCCTACACAAGTGATGTCATGAATTGCTGGAGCAGGCCCATTAGTTTAAGACAGCCAAGGACAAACACACTGCCACTTGTTTTCTTCTATTTTGAACTTACAGTTGAATTGCTGTAAAGGTTTTTTAATCCTCAAATATTATGCAGGATAAATATTTGCCCCAATCAAACTTCAAATTTCTACCAATGTATTAAAATTATTTTAAAACAAAGATTGTTTATTTTATGTGATTTTAAGATTTTTGTTAGAATAAAATATAAATAAAAATGCTACTTATTCTATATAAAAAGATGTATTTCATTTTAACTACAGGAGCAACCCATTTTTGCAATATGTCACATATTATGTTAAATGTCTCATACACTGGTGCATGAGCTGGGGCAGATCCAGAAGCCACACATGACAAATTGAATTTGGAAGAGTGAAACCAACAACACAAACTACATTTTGGAATTCAGATATTCTGTTACCACCTTTCTACAAAAGAGCTAAATAATAACAGTAAAAAACTTTAGGATTTTAAGGTCAAGCTCTTAACTCAAAGGGAAGCCTCTCCACCCACTCCAAACCCCAATGGATCTACACCCGTTGTCACTAAATATTTTTGCTAGCAATGCATATGAATTTTATGCTAAGCACTACAATAAAAAATGTTACTTGGTAAACACAGCAACATGATATTTAATGAGTTGCAAGTGCTATGCATAACAAAATGTTTTGTTTCACATTGTATTAAAACCCTGAAGCTATATTTACATTAACCTTTCCAGTGTTCACATCATCTGTATATGTTAGCAGAATGGCCATAATGAGAGGCTAAGAACGTATGTATATGTTTTTAGCACAACAAAAAAAAAAAAAAAAAAATTTTTTTAAATAAAAATTCCATTGTAAATTTTTTTTTTTATATATATATGCACTATTTGATCAAAAGTATCCGGACACCTCTTCTGGGTAGTAGATTCGCCCATATACACCAAAGCCATGTCTCGAAGAGGTATAAAAGGATGCATGTGGCCTGGTAAACCACAGACACGCATGAACAGGGGAATGGGCCATATGGCAGAGCTCATCCTACGACCTGCAATACTGCATGGTCGTAGGATGCCACCTTAGCAACAAGTCAGTTCAGGACATTTCGGCCCTGCTGCAGCTGCCCCAATCAACTTTAAGTGATGCTATTGTGAAGTAGAAATGTCTAGGAGCAACAACAGTTCAATCATGATCCGGTAGGCCAGGTAAAATGGCAGAGTGGGACCACTGAGTGCCGAAGCAAATGGTGTGAAAAAATCGCCTGTCCTCGATTGCAACACTTACCACTGAGTTCCAAAATGACTCTGGAAGCAACATCAACACCATAACAATTTGTTGCGAGCTGCAGGAAATGAGTTTCCGTGACCAAACAGCCCTACACACAAACCCAACATCAACAATCAATGCCGAGCTTCAGTTGAGTGGTGTAAAGGACAGTGCCAGTGGACTCTTGAGTGGAACCACATTCTCTGGAGTGATGAATAATGCTTTACCATCTGACAATTTGACAGAAGAGTCTGGGTGTGGAGGATGTCAGGTGAATGCTACCTGCCTGACTGTTTTGTGCCAACTGTGAAGTTTGGTGGAGGAAGCATCATGCTCTGGAACTGTTTTCATAGTTCGGGATGGGCTCCCAAGTTCCAGTGAACAGAACTCTGAATGCCATGACCTATAATGACATTCTTGATAATTCTCTGCTCCCAAATTTATGGCAGCAATTCTATGAAGACCTGACAATGCCTCCATCCATAAAGTGAGGACTGTGAAGGAATGGTTTGACAAGATGGGTGTGGAAGAATTTGACTGGCCTGCACAGAGCACTGATCTCAACCCCATGTAACACATATGGGATGAATTGGAATGCTGAGTGCGAGCCAGGCCAAAATGCCAGACATCAGTGACCAGCCTCACTAATGCTCTTGTGGCAGATGGCAGGTAATTCCCACAGCAACATACCAAAAGCTAGTGGACAGCCTTCCCCACAGAGTGGAGACTGTAATAGCAGCATAGGATGGACCAACACGATATTAATTCCTTTTCCATTATCAGGAGATTGTGGATGAGCAAATGTCCAGGTACTTTGATCATATAGTGTATCTTATAAAAATATATAATTCAAGCTTGAAAAATAATATTTTGTCTTTTCATTTGATGCATATTTTATTAAACTACAATATGAATGACTTGTTAAAACCATCTGATTGCCATTTCTTAGAAGCGTTATATGGCATTGCCAATTTGTTTGTTAACATTACTTTTTATTGAGGCAACCCCCTTAAACTCCGAAGTTTAATTTGAACTATTATCAACAAATTTTTCCTTAAAGTTTCAAAAATATCCCGAAAATTAACAAAAAAAAATTCTTTTAAAAAATGGAAGTAATTACAAAGATTTTGGAAGTAATTACAAAGTACACACTGCCTTTTTTTCCCGTTTTACACTCTTTCCTGCTATAAACCCATTTCAACATTACCAGAATTATTTTTATCTTTTATTCCAGCATTCTATGAGTCTTTCCTGCTCTTAAAATTGAAACTAAGTAAAATCAGCTTTCTTAGGCTTTTCAAAACTGGCTGCAGCTAGGTCATGGCTCACTGCCTGCAGCCGAGGAGGCAGGTGGCTCACATATGCTATCTCCATTCCATGTGTTATGAGTGGCTCCATAATAGGTTTACAGTGCATTTCCAACAAACCGGATAACCTTTGTGAAGTTAGTATTTACTTCTTTTACATTTAAACTTTAGTTTTCATTTTAGTAGATTTATTTTCGTAAATTATTGATCTTATAATTGATTTTACCACATAATCATTGTACACACACACGCCGAAGAGTTGAAACATTACGACCAGCGCGTCTTTATGCAAATTGAAGCAACTGCAGGTAAAGACGATGCATGTGGTCATGACACAGTATAAATAACACCTGATACTGAGCTCTGTTAATCAGTGTTATTCTTGTTCTTCAGATAGTAAAGGCAATGGACTCAAGTGAGTTTGACAAAGACCAAATTGTAATGGCCAGACGACTGGGTCTGAGCATTTCCAAGACGGCAAGGCTTGGGATGGTTACTACCTTCAAATAGTGGTCCTTCAAATAGTGGTCAGCCATGGTTACTACCTTCAAATAGTGGTCCAAGGAGGGAAAAAACCACAACCGCCAGCAAGGGGTGGGCCGACCATGGCTGATCGATGCTAGAGGTGAGTGAAGGCTATCTCATACAATATGAGCAAATAAAAGGGATACTCTGGCACAACTCGCCCGTAATTTGAATGCTGGTGACAGGAGTAATGTGTCACCATACACAGTACATTGAACCCTGCTGAAAATGGGGTTGCATAGCCACAGACCACTCCAAGTGCCCATGGTCACCTCGGTTCACCTTCGAAAGCACCTACAATGGGTAAGCGAGCATCGAAGCTGGACCTAGAATGATTGGAATAGGTCATCTGGTTTGATGAATCTCATTTCCCATTGTTGCACCATGTGGACAGCCGGGTACATGTGTGTTGTTTACCTGGGGAAGTGTTGGCACCAGGGTGCACTGTGGGATGAAAACAAGCCAGTAGAGGAAGTGTAATGCTTTGGACAATGTTCTGTTGGAAAACCCTGGGTCCAGTCATTCATGTGTAGGAAACAATGATGTCTACCACCTACCTAAACATCATTGCAGACCAGGTACATCCTTTCATGGCAGTGGTATTCCCCTCTAGTGGTGCCTTCTTTCAGCAGGATAATGTGCCATGTCACACTGACTGGATTGTTTGAGAATGGTTCGCAGAACATGAGGAAGACTTCCAGGTATTGCTCTGGCCTCCAAATTCCCCAGACATCAATCCAATCAAGTATCTGTGGTTTGTGTTGTAACAGAATATCCAATCTGCGGTGGCTCAACCACATAACTTACAAGAGTTAAAGGAATCTGCTGGTAATATGTTGGTATCAGATACCATAAGACACCTTTAGAAATCTTGTAGCGTCCATTCCACAATGGATAACACTGTTTTGGCAGCACATGGAGGACCAACATCATATTAGACAGGTGGTCATAATGTTTTGGCTCCAGGAGTGTATATATACATATACACACACACATCATGATAGTCAAGTGAGCCACCTTAAACTGTTATTGCCCACTATCTTATTTGCTACAAGACAGGTGATAATCAGTGTGTCTTAGCAGATATACTCAAATTACTTTAAAATGATAGGAGAGTAAAAACAGATTTTATTTTACCACTATTTATCCAAGTTAATGCAAGTCCTTGGTGTTTTTGGCTGACGCATTCAATTTCAAGGGGCTATAGACACAATGCTGAATATAACATCAACATCATCATCCTCAAGCAGCCATGGGCTACGGAGGTCCAACCAGACCGCATAGTTTAATTCTCCAAGCATATCTGTCCTGAGCTACACCTGCTGCATCCGGCCACTGTACACCAATTCTAACAAGGTCCTGTTTGACATTGTCTGCCCACCGCATCCTAGGTCTCCCCCTCTTTCTGAGGCCTCTAGGCACACTGTTCATAACCCTATTCGCCAATCTATAATTATCCATACGGGCAACATGGCCAAACCAGCGGAGTCTCTCTCTGCACAATATGCTGCTTAAAGGAGGTTGCAGACTCCTTTGCCTAACCTCATCATTAGTTACAAAGTTAAACCACCTAATACCCAAGATACTGCGTAAGCATCTAGAATCAAAAGCATCTAGTTTCCTGTTATCTTGTTTACACAGCGTCCAAGTTTCACTACCATAACTAACCCTAGAAAGAACCAAACTATTATACAGTCTAATTTTAGTCTTTAGGTGTATACGCCTATTTCTCCACAATCTCCATAGATTCTTAAAAGTCCCGGCAGCAATACCTATTCGTCTGTTAATCTCATGCCGCACATCACCAGTATCTGTTACGTAGCTCCCAAGGTAATTAAACTGTGACACCTGCTCAAGACTGCAACCATTCAGATTAACTGAATCACAACCTGCCTGACCAATTTTCATCACTTTAGTTTTCTCTCTGTTTATAACCAAACCTACTCTACTACCAGTCTCATCAACAGCTCGAATGAAAGAGTTCATCTCATCAACATCATTTGCCAAAAGGACTAAATCATTAGCATAATCTAAATCAGAAATTTTCGTATCTCTAGCCCATTTAAGGCCAAAAGCTTTCCCTTGAAGTGAATTTTGCATAACATAATCAACAACCAAACTAAAGAGAAAAGGAGACAAAATGCACCCTTGTCGAACACCAGAAGTAATGCTAAACCAATTGCTACAAGACTTACCAACTCTCACACATGACTCAGTGTTATTATAGAGAGCTTTCATTATGTTAACTAACTTGTCTGGTATACCATATGATCTCACAATCAACCACAAATTATGATGATCAACAGAGTCGAAAGCCCTTTTGAAATCAACGAAGCTACAACCAAAGGTTTCTGAAACACTAAACATTTCTCAAGAATCTGCCTAAGTGAAAATATCTGATCTACAGATCCCCTACCACTTCTGAATCCACATTGCTCATCACGCAATTGCCTGTCAACCAGATTCTTAATTCTATTAAGCACAATCATGGAAAGAACTTTATCTGGAACAGAGAGTAGGCTGATACCCCTATAGTTATCACAAGAACTGCGATCACCTTTTTTGAAAATAGGGATAATAATAGCTCTGGTAAAATCTTTAGGAACCATGCCTTTATCATAAAAGTTATTCAAAATTTCAGTCATCCAAGTGGTAACTGAAACATTCCCAGCTCTAAGCATTTCCATAGTAATTTCATCCATCCCTGGGGATTTATGAAGTTTAAGTTTAGAAATAGCCAAACTAACTTCAGATTGTGTTATAGGGCCAACATTAAAGCCAACAATGCATCTATCATCATTGCAAACAATGGGAGTAGAATTAACCACATTGTTTAGAACATCACTGAAATGCTCAGCCCACCTAGCCATGACAGAATCCTCACCTTCTATAGCCTTACCTTGTTTATCCTTCAATTCCCGTATACCAGTTTCTTTTTCTACCACACAAAACATTAACTATCTGGTACAGCTCTCTGCTGTTGTGCTGTCTAACTGCTCCCTCGGCTTTGTTAGCCAAGCCATCAAGCCAAAGATTCGTATCGGCAGCTAACTGATCCTTTACACGTTTATTAAGCTCTCTGTAATACTTCCTATTAGGACTAGTAGGGTACTGATTAAGGACATTCCTGCAGTTCCTTCTTTCTGAAATAAGCTCAAGTGCTTTATCACTTAAATAATTCTGCCTCCTCTGCTCCTTTTTCCCTAAAAGAGTACTGTTAGTTTCCAAAAAAGCCTGTTTAAAATGGCCCCATTCTTCCTCAACTTCAGTATTAAGCAAACCATGACTGTCATAATGACTAAGTAACCTATCATGGTAAGCTTTAGCTATAACTGGGTCTTTCAGAGCTTCAGTATTAAAGGTAAATTTTTTAACCCTAGCACAACACTTTTTAAGTTTAAGTTGCAAGACACTTTTAACAAGGTAATGGTCAGATCCAATTTCAGCTCCCCTATATGCCCTGGTATTTCTAACAGAACTAGCCCATTTGCTGTTAATTAATATATAATCAATCGTATTCCTATGCAGCCCATCAGGTGAAACCCATGTGTATTTATGTATGTCGCGGTGTTTGTAATATGTGTTAGTTATTCTGAAACCATTGAGTTTACTTACCTGTAGGAGACGTTGCCCATTGCCATTGCAGCTACCAATACCAAAAGGGCCTATTACTCCTCCCCAAAGGTCAGAGTCGGTACCAACTTTGGCATTGAAATCACCAAGAACAAGGGTAATATCTCCTTTCTTGACAGAATTCAAAATATCCTGAAGTTGTCCGTAAAACCTATCCTTCTCATCCTCATCAGAATCCTCAGTGGGGGCATAACAGCAGATAACATTCAAGTGTTTAACGCTTGTCTGAAATTTTGCTGTAAGAAACCTTTCATTAATGCACTCATATCCTAGAAGAGCATCACTAGCATGTCTGCTGAGCAGCAGAACCACGCCTTAGTGATGCTGTCCATCCTCCCTCCCTGTAAAGAGAAATTTAAAGTTATTTTTACATACCTCACATTTACCTTTCCATCTGGTCTCTTGCAAGCCTAGAATATTTAGGTTATAGCACTGGAATTCCTGCATAAGGACATCATGAGAATAATCTCTATGTAACATCATGTTCCACGTAACTGTAGAGAGAAAATGATTAGTATGATTTTTAAAGAAACTAGGTTTATTGAGATAGGTAAGGCCAACAATATCAAACAGCCCCCTGATCACAGGCATGGGGCAAAGACCTGTTCCTCCTCCACTAAAGGCTGAAGTCACTGATGCTGGTTGGTACTTCAGGCACCACCTTTTCAAGTGGACTTTTTCAAGAGCCACATGGCCTACCTGAGACACATTACTCCAATTTAGGCTTGATGATGTCCAACTAGCTAAGTAAGGTTCAGGTACCTGCGATGGCCTGTGATTAGGATTATCCACCAGCTGATATAAGGTATCCCATGCCTCTGTTCACTTAGAGCTGGCAACCCAGAAGCAAACAGAAAACACAGCAGCAGACTCCCCCTCAACAGAGGCCCACCAGTGCAGCAAGTCCAGGATCCATAATCAAGCTCAAATCCATAAACAAGTCCAGTGTAGTAGGTATAAATGGTCAGCACCAGGACCCTGTGAAGTTGACCACTCCTCAGCAGGGTTGAAAAAAAAGAAAAAAGTGGCCATACTGAATTGGCAGCCCTCCCCTTCCGTTCCCTTCTAAAAGAGAATATCTCTTTTAAAAGGTACTAACGGCCTGCACCACGAGAAGGAGGGGTCGGACATTAGGTGCTAGACCTGGCCGGTTCTGTGCATCATCACTAGGGATTAATCTCAGTATGTAAGAGAGTGCATTAAAAACCACAAGAGTGGTATACTTTTGTGGTTTTTAATACACTCTCATTATACCACTGAGATTCCAGTCCATTACAAACAGGATATTTCTTTGTAAGAATGGCATTTTTGTTGTTGATACAGTGTTGAATATCTCACGGTACTTGTTACTTTACTTATAACACAAATTTGTGGCCCACTTCCATTATAATTTACTATTGACATTCCAACATAAGACATAAATAATTGTTGTATAATATGTAACAGTGAAAAAAATTATGTATATATATAGTGATTATGTGGTGAAACAAATCATAAACTTGTCACTGTGCTTTTAATATTGTATTCTTTAATTATTGATCCTTCAATCAGTTAATCCATCAAACGATTTTACGGAGTTGTGCTATAATGGATAGCCAGCATACAACTTGTTCCTATGGATATATTATTTAACATCGTATTAGGTTATATATTAATTTTTATTTTATTAGTCCTTTATTTTTCAGCAAAAAAAAAACTTTGATCTTGTATCTTTCCTGAAAATGAATTAGCTTTTCGATACAGAAGCAAAAAAAAAACTTTGCCCCACTGGCAAAGTTCCATTAAAAAATGAAATTACGAGTTTTTAAGTTTATATTCAACAGTTTTAAAAGATTTTACAACCCCTTCCCCTCAGTAATTTGGCTGTGCCACTTTGACAATATATATATATGCTGTTGTTGTTTTTTTTTGCTTCGGCACTGACTTTTTTGCACTTAGCCAAGACCCCTAAAATTCAACACCCAAAGAAATAAATCATGCTTAATTTAAAAGAAAAACAGCCTAAGTGTTCCTCCATTTCATATACAGGACAGAAAATCATATTAATGTGAGCAATCCAAATCACTTTAAATAATGCTGACTAGTACTTTAAAATGCACCACCTGAAAAGAATCATTAAAAGAAATAGAAATTATATTTCAGGTAAATATATTATTCAGGATGAATTTTACGTTTAATTAATATAAAATTCAACGTTTTCCAACGTTAAGCCTTAAATGCACAGTCAAATCTATTTTTTCACTATATCAATGTGAAAACATCTCATTAAACTTAATATGCTTGTAATTTTTTTTAATTTTAATAAGATTTGGAGTTAAATTCTGTTTAATTTTGCATATGAAATGACCCATTTCTGCTCATTATTATTTTTTTTAATCCTAAAGTTGACTTGTTTATCTTACACAGCACAATTGGCTAACAGCCTGGACTTTTCTCAAAAGTATAATACCAAGAAAAAAATTACAAAATGGGAGATTTACTTGAAACGAGTAATTTTTTGTTGTACAGAAATAAATCACCTTTCTATTCATGTGCATCATAACCATTTCTGTCTATTAGTTTTTTTTAGATAAATTTTTATTTGCATTGCCAGATACATTTTTTTACTACACAACTCGACATTTTATTTTAATAGGACATTTTGTCTGTTTTATAAAATATTTCATTTTCAGAAAATCAAAAATGCTGATTAAATTGGCAGATAACATGCCATAATTTCTTTCATTAGTCATTTGGCAAAGAAGTTCTAAAGTTAAATTTTTTGGCTGAGCATAAAATAGCTTGGCCTCTGGATGTAAACCCATTTTTCAGGCTGGAAACTGGAAGGGTTAAATAGGTAAGTATGCACCCTTGTTTAGTTTCAAACTGTATTACATATGGTTTGAAACCTGATCTTTGGTTTTTAATTCAACTGAATTTTTTTATCTTACCAATAATGTTGCAATTTATGCATCCAAACACATCTGCATTGTAAAACAGATGCAGACATTACCTGATTCAAATGCTTATCATTAACACGTTTACCAACTTCAAGTGATACTTTTTACTGTGCAATGCCTTAAAACAAATTAATCTTAAAAATATGGAAGTTATACCTCAAATACTATAAGAAATAATACAAGAAAATTTGTCTGTTAACAGCTGTTAATATAAACATTGTAACGGAATAAAATTGGAAGAAGTATGTGCTAACCAGTTCTGCAATATGGGTATGCATTCCATGCTTCTTCGTGTACTTCTAAAGATCCTTTTGGAGCCAGAATACGAATATATCCTGGAACTTTGCTGCAAAGAGATGAAAACATTCAAACTAAGAATATCAAAAATATAAAATAACTTAGAACTTGTCCCTACTATTTTTGCACTTATTACTTTCACCAAAGGGGAAAAAGAGAAATTCAGTTTAAAAAAAAACTTTTCTAAATATTATGACTGGGACCATAGAAAAAGCATCCATGGAAACAAGAACAGCAAGCAATATTTCCCTTAAAATCCTCATGAATAAAAAAAGAAAGACAAGTATGTGTATGCATGGTACAAATGTTTGGGAAAAAGTGTATTTTCATAACTTTAATAGGTTCATTCTAACAAACTTTACATTTGCATAATTTTCTTCAAATATTCCTGTTATATTGCAGTATAAATAAATAGAAGAACCAATTTGCAGCCCAGTTGAACTAAAAAGCTTACAAGAAACCCCCATCTCTTCAAATGTTACCACAAATTGGGCATCATACTGACAGGAAGCAGATGCCCTGCATTTAACATTGTATACATTCCACAACTTGCTTTAACCAATCACTGCTAGAGGCAACTGCTCCCTTTGTGACTGGTTGAAGCCATTATTGAGGGTTACTGTAGAAATAAGTTACACCAGTGGTTCATCAAAGTGAAGAAGTTAACATTTGATGGAAACACCCAATGCTCCACCATTCAATATAATATTGCATCATGTGTATGCCACCACAATCCTCCTATTGCCAGGGAAGTCCTTAAAATTCTTACTGTTTGACAGCAGAGAGGGGACCTCTCTTGTGAGCTTGACTAACTGAAGATATCAGTTTCAGTCTGGTCATTCCTCATTGGAATGTAAGATGTAGTGAGAGAATTTCTTTTTTAATTTTGAGCCATGTCCAATCATTATAGACAACTTATTTTGTTTGAAAAATTTCAATGGAAAGGTATCCCAAAACTTTGCATTTGAACTTTTCAAAAAGTTTATTAAATTTTGAATTTTGAAATGCCAAATTTAAGTAGAAATAACTATACTTGAAATTTCATTACTTAAGAGGAAGGAAAGTCTAATAGGAAAGGAAAGAATTCATGAAGGACAGTCAATTGAGGTCTGGTGCAAGCCCAAACGAAGTCCAAACCTGCATCAGATCACAATGACCAAAGGAAAGGTAAAGGCTGTTGGTTGGTCATGTGAGTCCAGGCAATGCCCAGACTCCTGCGAGCATCCGATGACCTAGAAGTGAAAACCAGGCATAGGACTGTCTTACACTCCTTCCAAATGATACTTGAATTTCTTTGGATGCTGTTACAGTGAATTTAATTATGCGTTTCTGCATTCAGATGTTGTCCAGGCCCAACTGTACCAATGTGCATTTGATAAAGTGATTTATAACTTGCTTGTGTTATATATACTTTCACATTATTACTACAATAACAAGAAAGTATATTTTATTACTGCTTTGCATATAACAGAAAATACATAAAAAAAATTAATTTTTTGTGGACAAAGGAGAATAACCTATTAATATTGCAATTCATTAAGGCTATAGTCATTAACCAGCATAATATGAAAAAATATATATGTGATCCATTTCAATCATATCAAGATTATAACAGGCTCATTATGAAGTTTTTAGTGTGATAAAATTTACACCAGGCAAACTTCTCTTGATATCCAATTATTATACTATGTTGAATTAATCTTAAGTAAATTTACTCTCTCATATCTGTCATTTTTCATTTCTGATTTACTGTACTGATGTACTTCTAATGTTTACCTTGTAAGATATGCTTATTTCATATTTAAATTCAGATATTTAAGCTCAAATATGAATTAATATGAAAAAAAAACATTTGAACAAAACATTGTTGGTGTACACCATTAAACAATTAAAATAGTTATTTTAAAATCTGAATTAGAGGTTTCAAAAGTGATTCAAATTTTTAACATTTCCTATGAGAAGTAACCCTTATAGCGGAAGCATGAAAAGCTAAATTGGCAGGTGGTCAGGCATTTTCAACTATGTTCAGTCAAAATGAAGTGTGAACTTAGAACTTTTTAACCAATGAAAGGATATAGATCACATTATATACCAAATTAAAACAGTATTTAATTTTAGATTTCAAGTAATAAATTATAATTGAAATGAGAATAAAATATTTAAATAAAAAGACATTTAAGAGTGATGCAGGAGCAAAAAAAGGTCTGGCTATGTAAATAAAAAATTATTAAAAACAACTAAGAGACCTAATTGATTATAATGCATATTGTTATGACAGATGAATGTGCAATAATAAAACCATGATGTGATTAGTCATTTGATGCTTGTGTTATACCTCAGTGTGAGAAGTATTATACTTGTTGGTGAGTTTATGATTTATAATTTGGAAAGACAGTCCCTATGTGCCAAGGTGTTGATTTACGAGAATCATTCAGAAAGTTCTTTATATGCATTGGCAGAACAAAAACCATTGCACTTACCTCAACGAAACTTTTACTGTCCTTCAAAGTATTCCAGTCCAGCCACTCAGCAAAGTTGCAGACATCTATGCCAATTCTGCAATGCTTGGTGGTATTCCTATTGAGGAATACTCCGCAACTCTGAATGAATGCATTTTGCAAGGTCATGGGCCGTTGAAAAAAAAGCTACCCAGAAAGATTCTTTTTTTATTTTTATTTTTGGAAACAACCAAAACATGCATGGTGCAAGATCAGGTGCATATGCAGGATGGGATGGTGTTTTATTTTTACCTGCTCTAGATATGCAATAACTTGCAAGGTTTTGGGAGCACTGACATTGTCATGAAAGAGAACCCTTGACACATTTTGTTGTTGGATGCTGCTCCTTCCTCACTGGACTAATTTGATCACTAACCATTTTGGACAAAACATTGTTGGTGTAGTATTGGCCATTGATAACCATTTTTTCAGATAAAGTGTCCTTGGCTACCATTCCTTGGGAATTGGAAAAAAATTGTGAATATTCTCTTCCTTGAGTGAAAGTCTTGTTGGAGGATTTGGGGTAGCGGTTCATCTTATACAACCCAAACATAGTTATCAACCTTTCTGGGTTCAGTTATTTTACCTCTGAGCGGTGCTTTTTTGCACATCCTGGATAAATAGCCAGGTCACAAGAACCCTCAAGCTCAGAGAAGGTTGGGGGAGGGGACCCACTGTAACAGCTGTTGGAAGACAGAAGCCTTCCATCAAGGTCATCCAGCGTGTTCTTTAATGTGTTCAGGATGTGGCTCTCTCCCACACTTGCAGAGATGAATCTCAATGCTGACCCAGATGGAACTCGAACCTTGGAAATGCATATTACAGGTTATGCTACCGACTGAGCCATCCCCACCCCTCAATCTTTCTGACAGTTTTAGAGTAATAAAACCACATCTCACACCTTTGACAATGTCTGTTAACTGTTTGAGGCCACTAGGTTCAAACAATTCCAGCACCTCCTTCACAAATCGACTTTAGCACTTTTTTGCTGTTCTGCCAGTTTGTGTCATTTGGCACTGATCTTTCAGACTTTAAATTTCGATGAATAATTGTTTCCACACTGCCAATCGATATACTGGCACTAAATTATAACCTGAATGGTGATATGTGTGTTTTCTTTAATGAGTTTACAAAGAGCAGCAATGGTTAGTTTACCTCTGAGTGGCACTTTTTTGCATGCCATGGGCTAATGGCCAGGTCACAAGGACCCCGAAGGCTCAGAGAAGGTTGGGGGAGGGAACCTACTGGAACAGCTGTTGGGAGACAGATGGTAGCTTCCCGGCAAGCCATCCTGCATGTTCTTCAACAGGCACAGGTCATGGTTCTCCCTACATGGGGCCATGGCTTAACATCCTGATAGACAGCAGCCTTTCCAAGCCCTTCGGACTACTACCATGGGCAGGGTAAGGCTATGACCATGGGTAGGGTAAGGAATGACCATGACTACTGACCATGGGCAAGGTAAGGAATTTTGTGGAGATAAATCTCGATGCTGACTCAGCTGGGACTTGAACCTGGGAACTACAGATTATGAGCTTGGCACACAAATTCCTTAGGAACAATGCCTTATCAAAAAAGGTATTGAAAATTTTAGTCAGCCATGTGATAACAGAAACACTCCCAGCTTAAACAATTCAGTAGTAATTTCATCTACCCCTTGGGATTTATGGTTTAAATTTAGAAACAGCCAAAATAACTTCAGATTGTGATATAGGGCCAACATTAAAGCCACCAATGCATCTATCATCATTGCAATGGGAATAGAACTAACCATATTGTTTAGAACATCACTGAAATGCTCAATCCACCTTGTATGACAGAATCTTAAACATGGTAATGTTATAGTAGGTGAAGATTCTGTCATAGCTAGGTGGATTGAATAGCTTTCAATCCCTATATACCAGTTCATTTCTTCCCACACAAAACATTAACTATCTTGTACAGCTCTCTGCCATTACGCTGTCTAGTTGCTTCCTCTACCTTTGTTAATCAAACTAAAAAGCCAAAGGTTCTTTTCAGCTGTTAACTGATCCTTTACATGTTTATTACATTCTTTGTAATGCCTTCTGTTAGAATTAATAGAGTGCTGATTAAGGATATTCGTACAGTTCTTTCTTTCAAAAATAAGCTCCTGTGCCTTATCACTCGAATAATTTTACACCCTATGCTCTTTTTTACCACAAAGAGTACTGTTAATTTCAAGAAAAGCCTATTTAAAATGGTCCCATTTTTCCTCAATTTCAGTAGTAAGAAAGCCATGACTGTCATAACGACTAAGTAACTTATCATGGTAAACTTTGGCTATAACAGGGTCTTTCAGAACTTCAGTGTTAAAGGTAACTTTTTTTCAATTTTAGCAGAATGCTTCTTAAGTTTAAGTTGCAAGACACTTTTAGCAAGATAATGTCAGATCCCATTTCAGCTCCTCTATATGATCTGTTATTCTTAACAGAGCTAGCCCATTTGCTGTTAATTAATATATAATCTATCATATTCTTATGGAGTCCATCTCATGAAACCCACGTGTACTTATGAATGTCAGTGTTTGTAGTAAGTGTTAGTTGTTTTTAAACCATTGTTTACTTACTGTAGGAGATGTTGACCATTTGCATTGCAGCTATCAATACCAAAGAGACCTACACCCCTCCCCACCTGTTCTAGGTGACTCAGTGCCAACTTTAGCACTGAGTCACCTAGAACAAAGGTAGTATCTCCTTTCTTGACAGAATTCAAAACATCTGAAGTTGTCCATAAAACCCACCTTTCTTCTCATTTATATATATATTTATCATCCTCATTGGCATCCTCAGTGGGGACATAACAGAGAACAAACCAACAAAAACTCAAGTCTATAATGCTCGTTTTAAATTTAGCTGTAAGAAACCTTTCATTAATGCATTCATATCCCATTCTTCCTCAACAGACACCCTTAAGTTTTCTTCCTCAGCAGACACTTGTTGTGGTAGTCAGAGTGCATAATGTCTCTCAGATGGTAATTTCCAGGCTATGGTGACAATATCAGAAATCTAGGAATGTGTTTTGGCAACCAGTTCTGGGCCAGTCAAAAGTCACATCCCAAGAGAATTGATAGATGGACTAAAGAGAACTGTGTCCAGATGACTTCGTGAGAGAGATCTGAATGCTAGAAGACCAAAAATTTGCCTCCCCCCACCCATCAAAGAAGAGTCCAAAGGACTTAGTGCAAGCAGCATCACACCTGAACAGAACAGCAGTGGGTGCATGGGTTCTTCATGACTGAGTCCCATTTCAGTCTGACTACAGATTCCCAACATGTGCTCAGCTAGAGAGAATATGCTACTATCCCCACAACATCCAAGAACAAGACCACTATGGAGGAGGAAGCCTTCTGGTATTGGGAGGCATAATACTGGATGGTCATTGTTCAGGGTGGCACCATGCATGCTCGAAGTTACATAGGGTTGGGTTGTTTTACCTCTGAGCGGCACTTTTTTTGCACACCATGGGCTAAATGGCCAGGTCACATGGACCCCGAAGGCTCAGAGAAGGTTGGGGAGGGGACCTCCCGTCAAGGCCATCCAGTATGTTCTTTAACGTGCACAGGGTATGGCTCTCCCGCACACGGGGCCATGGCTTAACGTCCCATCCGACGGACGGCGGCCTTTCCAAGCCCATTGGTGTCCCCTACTGACCGTGGGCAGGGCGCAATCTCAACGCTGACCCAGCTGGGACTCGAACCTGGGAACTACAGATTACCAGCCTAGTGCGCTACCAACTGAGCCACCCCCGCCCCCGAAGTTACATAGAGGAGATCCTTTGAGACCTATGTAAGATTTGGTTGTTTGAGGTTTTATGGCACATTAGCAACTATGGCTACAATGTGCCAAACAAGATAATAAAGAGGGTAAAAGACATGTAACCCACAACTATAGTTAAAATCCATACAGTAAAAGATAAAATACAAAATGAACAGATATAAATACCGTACATTTCTGCAGATAAGACGACCTTCAGATAAGACAAGGTATAAATTTTCGTCAAAGTTTTATAGTTTTAGCATATATCTGTCCTATAAGACAACCCCAAACTTTCAACGGCCTATGAATTTAGTTTAGATCGGCAATCATCATCTGGATAATAATACTGTATAGCGTATACGGAATTATGTCCTATTCGCAAACATTCGCACTGATTCAGGCATTCAGGTTAATAACTACACTAGTAAATAATTACGGTTTGTCTGTTTTTTCCTCAGTAGCTCAATAAACATAACTTTTAATATTTATTTTATTTTAGTATTGTTTTACTATTACAATGTAATGTATTATTTACTATTACAATGTAATGTATTATCATATAGCGTATTTAAATAATATGATAGATTTTTCGATAAGTTGTAGTAATAATGGTTTCAATTTATATAAATTTCAATCTAATTTTTTTTTTGTATCTGTCCTACAAGACCACCCGGATTTTGGGGGCCTTTTTTTATGATTCAACTATCGTCTTATCTGCGGAAATATACAGTAATATAAATATGTGCAAAAAAAAAAAAGAATATATTGATATATAAATAACAAAGCAGTTAAATTGCAATTTGGTAAAAAAAACAGTATACCTGAAAAATGCAAAAACAAGATAAAAATTGAATGATCCAATAAAAAGTGTCCAAGTGTAAAAGCTAAAATACAAACGTTGTTCACACTATATAAAGCTTTCCAGGGGTGCTGTTGGTCCCAAGTTCATTTTTATGGATCATTATGTTTGTCTACATAGGGCTCAGCTGGTTGGTGCCTCGAGAGAGAGGATATCAACAGGATGGAGTGGCCAGCCAGGTATCTGGATCTTAATTCTATTGAACATGTCTGTGACACTTTGGGGAGATACATTGTTACTCTTCAGCCCCCTCCCAGAAGCCTCCTAGAGCTGAAATCTGCACTAAAAAAAAGCCATCCAACCTCATCCATCATCTTGTCAAAAGCATGTATGATCATTGTGCAACATGCATGGAGGTCAGGGGTGATCATACTCCCTAACGATCATCAGAACAATGATTTTTCTGCTACTAACAATGATGGACTTTTGCTTTTGATGCATGAGCATTATTCCTAGCTATCCATTCCTATGCATCTCATTTTTGCATATGTTCTTTGGCATGGTACCTCTAACCTGAATTTCATAAAAGTTTCTTAAGTTGCTATGTTAACTTTTATGTTTGTAACTTTTGTTCACCAGTTTCTGTGTATATTTTATCCATTGTCCAACAAAAAAAATGCATTATGGACAAAAGATTGAAGTAGGCTAAAGAAAAACACTCTCCAGGGGTGTAGGGGGGATGTGGGAAAATCTCTATTAGCAAAATCAGAATTACATTATCTTCATGGTAGCTTGCTGCTCTATGTTAAAAAGAGAAAATGGTCCTTGGAATTAAAAATAAAAAGTTGAAAACTACTGCTATTGTCTACTGAGTCAGCTATCCATGATTCTACTAATTTACAAATAACATACATACATACAAAATCCTCATGCAGCCATGGACTGAGGTCCAACCCGACTGTGTAATTTTCCTCTCCAGATGTGTCTCTTTTGAGCTACAGTTGCTGCATTTGGCCACTCTAGGAAAATTCTAGCAAGGTCCAGTTTGACATTGTCTGCCCATCACATCCTAGGTCTCTCCCTTTTTCTGATACACTTAGGTACACTGTTCATAATCTTCTTTGCCAATCTGCAGCTCTCTTTTCTCAATCTGCAACCAGTGCAGTCTCTCTGCACAATATGCTCTCAAAGGAGGTTGATGACTCCTTCTAACCTCATCATTACTTACAAAGTCAAATCACCTAATGCCCAAGATACTGGGTAAGCATCTAGAATCAAAGGCATCAAGTTTCTTGTTATCCTGCTTACAAAGGGTCCATGTTTCGCTACCATAATTAACCTTAGAAAGAATCAACTATTATACAGAGTAATTTTAGTCTTTAGGTGTATATGCCTATTTTTCCATGCTCTCCATAGATTATTAAAAGTCACAGCAGCAATCCCTATTCTTCTATTTATCTCATGCTGCACATCACCACTATCTGTTACATAGCTCCCAAAATAATTAAACTGAGACACTTGCTCAATAGTACAATGATTCAAAGCAACTGAAGCACCATCTGCATGACCAATTTTCTTCACTTTAGTTTTTTCTCAGTTTATCACCAAACCCACTACCAGTCTCATCAACAACCCTAATGAAGGAATTCATCTCATCAACATTAGTAGCCAACATGGCCAAATCATCTGCATACTCTAAATCAGAAATTTTGAAATCTCTAGACCATTTAAGGCCAAAATCTTTCCCTTGCAAAGAATTTCACATTACATAATCAATAACTAAAGAGAAAAGGAGACAAAATGCACCCTTGTCTAACTCCACTAGCAATGCTAAACCAATCACTGCAAGACGTACCAACTCTCCCACATGACTCAGTGTTATTATAGAGAGCTCTCATTACACTAACTAGCTTATCAGGTATTCCATATGATCTAACAATCAACCACAAATTATGTCGATCAACAGAGTCAAAAGCCTTTTTGAAATCTATAAAGCTAGTAATGACAGGTTTCTGAAACTATAAACATTTCTCAAGAACCTGCCTAAGTGAAAATATATGATCAATACATCCCCTACCACTTCTGAATCCACACTGTTCATCACACAGTTGCCCATCAACCAAATTCTTAATTCTATTAAGTATAATCATGCAAAGAACTGTACCTGGAACAGAAAGTAAACTAATTCCCCTATAATTCTCACAAGAACTGCGATCACCTTTTTTAAAAATTGGGACAATGATAGCTGTAGTAAAATCCTTAGGAACACCTTTATCATAAAATGTTTTCTAAATTTCAGTCAGCCATGTGACAACACAAATGTTCCCAGCTCTAAGCATTTCAGTGGTGATTTCGTCCACCCCTGGGGATTTATGCAGTTTTAATTTAGAGATAGCCAATGTGATTTCGAAATGTGATATAGGGCCATCATAAAAGCCAGTAATGCATCTATCCTCATTACAAACAATGGGAGTAGAAATAATTACATTATTTAGAACATCTCTGAAATGCTCAGCCCACCTAGCCATCACAGAATCCTCACCTTCAACCACCTTGCCATGTTTATCCCTCAATCCCTGTGTACCTGTCCATTTCTTCACACATAAAACATTAACAATCTGGTAACAACTCCCTGTTGTTCTGCTGTCTAAACTGCTTCCTCTGCTTTGTCAGTCAAGCTATCAAGCCAAAGATCCTTATCAGTTGTTAACTGATCCTTTACACATTTATTAAGCTTATTGTAATGCCTTCTCTTGGGACTAGTAGGGTGTTGATTCATATTAATCCTGCACTTCCTTCTTTCAGAAATAAGTTCCGTAGCCTTATCGCTCAAATAATTTTGTTTCCTCTATTCCCTTTTACCCAAAAGAGTACTGTTGGTTTCAAGAAAAGCCTGTGTAAACTGATCCCATTCTTTCTCAACTTCAGCAGTAAGCAAACCACGATTGTCATAATGACTAAGTAGTCTATCATGATATGCTTTGGCTATATCTGGATCTTCAACCCTTCAGTGTTTAAGGTAATTTTCTTAACCTTAGCACAACATTTCTTAAGCATCAGCTGCAAGACACTTTTGATCAGGTAATGATCAGACCCAATTTCGGCTCCCCTGTATGATCTGGTATTCCTAAACTGAACTAGCCCATTTGCTGTTAATTAAAATATAATCTATCATATTCCTGTGCAACCCATCAGGTGAAACCCATGTATATTTATAAATGATTTTTGTAGTATGTGTTAGTTATTCGTAGACTGTTAAGTTTACTTACCTCTAGCAGATGTTCCCCATTTCCATTGGAATTACCAATGCCAAAGGCATCTAAAACTCCTGACCAAAGGTCAGAGTCAGTACCAACTTTAGCACTGAAGTCACCTAGCACAAGAGAAATATCTCCTTTCTTCAAAGAATTCAAAATATCCTGAAGCTGGCTGCAAAACGTATCTTTATTGTTCTCATCAGAGTCCTCTGTGGGGACATAATCAATGACATTCAAGTCTTTAATTTTTGTTTTAAATTTCGTTCCAAGAAATCTTTCATTAATGCAGTCATATCCTAGAATAGAAAAGCATCACTGGCGTGTCTGCTGAGAAGCAAACCTACACCTTGGAGATGCTTTCCATCCTCCCTCCCTGAAAAGAGAAATTTAAAGTTATTTTTAAGTATCTCACCTTTACCTGTCCATTTGGTCTCTTGCAAACCTAAAATATCTAGGTTATAGCACTGGAACTTTTGCATGAGGACATCAAGAGAATAATCTCTATGTAATGTCCTCATGTTCCACGTTCCTGCAGAGAGAAAATGATCAGTAGGATTTTTAAAGAAACTAGGTTTATTGAGATAGGTAGCGCCATCAATATCAAACAGCCCCCCGATCGCAGGCATGGGGCAAAGACCTGTCCTTCCTCTGCTAAAGGCTGAAGTCACCAATGCTGGTAGGAACTTCAGGCACCACCTTTTCAAGTGGACTTTTTCAAGAGCCATATAGCCTGCCTGAGACACATTACGCTAGTTTAGGATTGCTGATGTCCAACTAGCTAAGTGAGGTTCAGGTACCTGCGCTGGCCTCTGTTCAGGATTATCCACCAACTGATATAAGGTATCCCATGGCTCTGTTCACTTAGGGCTGGCAACCCAGAGGCAAATGGAAATAGTGGCAGATTCTCCCTCAGCAGAGACCCACCAGTGCAGCAAGTCCAGGATTCATAATCAAGCTCAAATCTATAAACAAGCCCAGTTTAGTAGGTATAAATGTTCAGCACCAAGACCCTATGAAGTTGACCACTCCTCAGCAGGGTTGAAAAAAAAAGTGGCCATAGATGACTAGAACATTAAGCCATACTGAACTGTAAGCCCTCCCATTCCGTTCCCTTCCAAAAGAGAATATCCCTTTTGAAAGGCACTAACAGCCTGCACCACAAGAAGGCGGGGTTGGACATTAGGCACTAGACCTGACCGGTTCTGTGCATCATCACTGGGGATTGGTACACAGCTCTCCTTCGTTTATGCCTACCTACCATTTACAGACCAATAAATAACACTCATTCTGATATAGAGATATAATTAAATAAAAAAGCAGGTTCTATACAAATTCAAGAAATGGAGAAATTTTTCCCATTTCCAAATGCAATTTGTAAGTTTAAGGTTATGTTATTCTTCTCTGTAGCTAGATATTTTTACCAATATTACTGAAACATTATTAAAAGTATTCTAAATGAGTTTGACAGTCTACTTTAAAAACTGCATTCAAGTTCAAATGATAGTTTTAATCAATTGATGACAGTTTTAATCAATTGCAATAATATTGCAATGCAATTTTAAATCAAAAACAATTTACAATAATATTTTAACATTAGATTGCACAAATAACCCTTAGACAACATACATCATAATTCAAATGCTTAAGAAACTAAAATTTAGATTCATATGGTAAAACTCTTATCACCTTTCTTTCTAAAACAAGAACTTCTCCATCATACTTACCTAGCTAAATGGTATATTTTATAAGTATATTGACCAGTGGAAAATTTATCACCCAGCAATGGATGATTATCAAATGGTTCATTCTTTAAAACTTCAACACCTTCACCACCTCCTGTTTCATTCCTACTAGCTTCAGCTACAGAATACAATTGTCCTACTTGATACTATAAAAATCACAATGAAACTAGATTACTTCAATAGAAACATTCACACAAATTCAGCTTGCTAATAATAATAATGCATTTAATATAAAGCTAATAGTACCTCCATTGCTGAAATTACAGGTTACATTGTATATGTCTTTTCAAAAACTGAGATTTTTAGTCTAATCTTTACAGCCACTATTATGAGGGGTGTTCAAAAAGTTCTTGACATGCATCTGCAGAACAAAAAACATTGCACTCACCTCAACAAAGATTTTACTGTCCTTCAAAGTACTCCCCTCTCCAGCATCTATGCAAAGTTGCAGATGTCTACACCAATTCTAGAATGCTTGGTGGTATTTCTGTTGAGGAATACTCCACAACTCTGAATGAACTCTAATGAATGCATTTTGCAAGGTCCAGAAGTTCCATTTTAATTTTTGGAAACAACTTAAAATCACATAGTGCAAGTTCAGGTGAATATGTAGGATGGTGTAGCTGTTTGATTTTTTCCTGCTCCAGATAGGCAATAGCTTTTTCTGAGCACTAGCATTGTCATGAAGGGAGAACCTTTGACACACCTGTTCTTGGACTTTGCTCCTTTATCTCCTTAACGATTTTGGGCAAAACAATGTTGGTGTAGTATTGGCCATTTATAGTCATTTCTTCAGGTAAGGTGTCCACAGCTACCACTATTTGGGAAATTAAAAAACTGTGCACATCCTCTTTCTTGAGTGAAAGCCTTGGAGAATTTGGGGAAGTGGTTCAAGTTCCACAAACCAAACATAGTTGTAGATCTCTCTGGGAGTTGTACAGTAATAAAACCATATTTCGTCACCTTTGACAATGCCTGTTAACTGTTTGGGATCACTAGGTTCAAACATTGCCAGCATCTCCTTGCACGAGTCAACTCAAGCCCTTTTTGCAGTTCTATCAGTTTGTGGGTACCCATTTGGCTCAGATCTTTTGGAACTTTAAATGTTGATGAATAATTATTTTGACGTTGCCAATTCATACACTGGCATCTAAACTTATTACCTCAACAGTGATGTGTGGGTTTTCCTTAATGGGTTGGGTTGTTTTACCTCTGAGCGGCACTTTTTTGCACACCATGGGCTAAATGGCCAGGTCACATGGACCCCAAAGGCTCAGAGAAGGTTGGGGGAGGGGACCCACTGGAACAGCTGTTGGGAGACAGATGGTAGCCTCCCGTCAAGGCCATCCAGCGTGTTCTTTAACGTGCACAGGGTATGGCTCTCCCGCACACAGGGCCACGGCTTAACGTCCCATCCGACAGGCGGCGGCCTTTCCAAGCCCATCGGTGTCCCCTACTGACCGTGAGCAGGGCGGGGAATTTTGCTGAGATAAATCTCAACGCTGACCCAGCTGGGACTCGAACCTGGGAACTACAGATTACGAGCCTGGCGTGCTACCGACTGAGCCACCCCCGCCCCTTTTCCTTAATGAGTTCATGAACAGTATCAACGGTTTTCTCATTCAGTTCTCTCATTAGTGCCTCCTTCAGTCTTTCTGCAAGAGGCTTTTTTTGAAGCTCTTCCATCTCCTCTGAATTTACATATCCATCACGTAACAGTGCTATACGAACAGGCATGATCCCCATATATACTTGTGATAAATAGGCATGATTTTTTTTTTTTTTTTTGCGTCATCCCCAAGATGCATCCTTGTGAAAATGTAAAATCTTTCCCCATCTTTAGTAGTCTCCATATCAACAGTACAGATTGTGCTGTGGGGGAACAAGTTCAAATCTACAGACATGTGTCAATAACTTTTTGAATGCCCTAAGTCAAGGTACTATAACTAGATGCTTCATTATAATTAAAAATTAATTTATTCTTCAATTAGGGAAAAAATTTTCTTTTGCTGTTATTAACCAGGAACCATCACTGTTAGTAGAGTTATATTAGAATTTAAATAAAATAAACTTTACTTTTCAGCTGGGTTCATACCAAAAGGCTACTAAGCAACATTTGTCACTGAAATTTTGAAGGCATTCAATTTGTTCACTGCCCATCATCACAAAGATAATCGAGTTATCTTATTATACGTATAAAAACAAATGTCTAAACAGAATTCTCCATGGCATGCTGACATAACTCTTGGCAGCTCTCCAATTGTTGTTGACAGTTGAAGTCTTGATTGTTGGAAAGAACCACACAAACTGTTGAAACCGATTATAAAGAAAAAGATTACCCCTCAAGCAGCTACTCTTTTTTAACAGATTTCAAACTCCCACCATCACCATAATACCAAATACATGACCATCAGGTCTCAAATTCATATGAGGTTTCCCCTGTGCCATCTCATGTTGTGTTAAAATTTCAAGTTCCTACATATTACGGTAAAGTCTGAGTAAGTAAAGTTTGAAATAAATTTTATTTTTTCCTTTCAATGCTGTTAAAGGACCCATTGATTTTCAAAAAAAAAAATAAATATATAATGTGTTAAAACAAGTTCCTCCTATATTAGACAATAATTTCAAAACTGGGAACATTCTCCTTCATTCTCTTTAGTTCATTTTTAATTTTCAGTTTTCACCTGCTAAATTTTGACAGGCTTTCTACTAGTATTTAAAAAACGTTTTAAGATAATTATGTGGCAAATTTTAATACAGAATAACCAGGAAATGGAGAAATTTAGAGAAAGCTCATCAGCTACTTTTACTACCAACCAGAGCAAAGGCATATACCAAAATATGGGAGGGAAAAGCATTTTTCATGCTTTTTTCCTCCCACGTTCCCCCATCCCATATGTGCATATATAACAAGCCAAGCCAGAAAGTTCATTTCCCAGTGGAAAGTAGATTTCCTGTCCTGAAAATTCCTTCTGATCAGTAATTTTTGCAGACCACTTGTTGCATACTTCGACAGGGAGGTTGGAGAATCATTTATTTAACCTTTTAACACCCAGGAAATTTCAGAAAAGAGTAGTGAGTATTAAAGATAAAGGAATAGCACTAGTCGGATGAGTCCATTTCAGAATTTTGACTGTTTTGGGCTGTTATGGGAGTCAAAGGGTTAAATAAATTAAAATTTCATCAATTTTCATTGACAAAGACATTATATAAACTTTCAGAAAATGCTGACTATGCTACTGTCACCAACACATTATACATATTATTCTATTTTTTTTTAAATAAAATTTCATTTATAAAAGGTTTTCTAACACAAGATAGAAATACCATATAGAGTTACACACTATCCATATGAATTGTCTCAAAACATATAATAAAAAAAATAATACCCTCTCAAGCAGCTGCTTGCCACAGAGGTCTGAACAGGAGCCTGTCAGTTTATATGCCATAGTAGGAGATCTGTGAGGATGGCAGGCCCTCAGCAGAAAAACGACACAAACAGCCATGCCTTACCCGCGGCTCGAACCCAGGTCCCTTAGATCAGTAGCCAAGCGCGCTAACCACTCAGATATTTGAACTTAATTGTAAAATGGTCAAAAAAAAAGTTAATTGCAGTTTTGAATAAATAATATTACCTTTATCTAAATTCAGTGGCATAACTATGGTCAAAATTTTGATGGCTCTGGTGGTGGTTCTAATTAATATATTACATATAAGCATCAATCATAAGGTTAAAAATAGAAACTTCATCTTCCATCCACAGCAGTTACACTCCTGTATGGATTTCTCATTATCCATAACTAGGGAGGTTGGAGAATTGTTTATTTAACCTTTTAATGCCCAGGAAATTTCAGAAAAGAGTAGAGGGTATTAAAGATAAAGGAATAGCACTAGTTGGATGAGTCCATTTCAGAATTTTGACCATTTTGGGCTGTTATGGGAGTTAAAGGGTTAAATAAATTAAATTTTCATCAATTTTCATTGACAAAGACATTATATAAACTTTTAGAAAATGCTGACTATGCTACTGTCACCAACACATTATACATATTATTTATTATATATATTATCACCAATATAGATAATGCTATTGGTAAAATAAACCACTGATAATATGAAAAGAGTGTCCATATTGTCTTAATCAAACATTTATTTGTTTATAATTTGAAAAAAAAAAAGTTAACAAAGAAAGTCATGAACTTTGAGTTATTCTTTTGCTTTATACCACTTTTAGTTAAAATTTATTAACTTTTGCTCCATCCAAATGCTCTTTTAAGATACAAAAGATATTATATTTGTTAGTTATTTTAGAATGAAGTTTAAAATGCAATTAAACTACTCTGTTTACTATATTGTTTTAAATAAGAACTCTTAAATCTAATATTGTATGCTTGTTGTTTTCATTACATTTTATTTTACAAAAATTTGCAATTAATACTTTACACAATTATAACATTTTGTGCTGGAGTCTGTTATATCACTTTCATCTTAGTAATATTAGTAACCTGAATATTATGCATCATTTACATAGTACAAGGTTGCATTTTTTTTTTATTCAAACAGAAATGAGCACTTTTTTAATCTATATCATTTATAATCTATATCATTTTTAATTAAATATCAAAAGTAACATTTGAATCTGTGATACATATTTTTTACTTCTTGATTACACTTGAAAAAAGTTCAAGTTTAAAAATATTCCATTTGTGATTGTGTAGAATCCCACTCAGTGTTTTTGAGTCACCCCAAATTTCTTCTCTACTGTACATAGATCATCGATCAGTTTTGGTTTGAATGACCTGGATCCACCTTTCCATTTAGCAAAGTTGTAATGCTTTTTAAATTTTAAACGTAAGATCTTAAAAACATTTCAAATATTCTTAAAAATTCATTTTCTTATCCCAAACTTTCCAAACACAAAGGGTTCATGTCTTAGTGTTATTGGCTGTAATTGACATATAGGGAGGAACCAATAGAGTCGATGAAGTGTTTAGAATTTTTTTCAACTTTCTACCTATATGGTCTATCTAATTATTCATATAACTTTGTGACCTGTGGTCCCAATGGCTTCTCCAGGGACTCATCAGGAGAGGGAGTGTCTATGTACATCCTTGACATTCACAGTTATCACTGTTTCAGTTGGTCTCCAGAGATAGTTACCAGCATGGCAAAATTTTCAGTTAAAAGTAATAATTTCCTTATGTTAATTGGTGTATTTAGTTAAAATGTAATAAGTCCTACTTTTTAAAAACAGCTTTTTCAGTTAATTGCCCTAATCCTATGTTTTGTGATGAAAGCCACCATTTGAGATAACATAGAGGTGTTTCATTTTCAGTAGGTTTCTAATTATTCTTTTTAATTGCAGCATATATTTGAGGAGCAATAAAAAACAAGTCTATAAGAAGAATATTAAAAAAAAAATTAAATCAAAAGTCTACTAAAATATTGACCGAAAGCAGTGTGTATAGTTCTTAGATGACACAACTACTTTAGTAGTAATAAAAATCGATATCTTACATTTAAAGTTTAGAAAACATTACCACTTTGCTGAATGGAAATGTGGATCAAAGTCATTCAAGCCAAAACTGATCGATAATCTATGTACAGTACAGAAGAAAGCAGTAAACTAAGTTAGGTTGTTTTACCTCTGAGTGGCACTTTTTTGCACACTGTGGGCTAAATGGCCAGGTCACATGGATCCCGAAGGCTCAGAGAAGGTGGGGAGGGAACCCACTGGAACAGCTGTTGGGAGACAGTGGTAGCCTCCCGTCAAGGCCATCCAGTGTGTTCTTTAATGTGCACAGGGTATAGTGCAAGGGGCCACAGCTTAATGTCCCATCCAACGGATGGCGGCTTTTCGAAGCCCGTCGGTGTCCCCTACTGACCATGGGCAGGGCAGGGAATGTGCCTTCAGCCTTATGGCTGAAGGCACATTTGGATACTGTATTTTGCTTTTGTTCTTTTTTGAAAGCTGACACTAAGTTAAACAAAAATATCAATCATGCAAGTGACTAGTTGGCTCACACCAAACCATTGGAACTGCAAAGGGCATGGATTTTATCTTACCTTTTAACCATTCATTTCACAAGAAAGCATGAAATGCAGCACACACGTGGAGCCCATGTTTTGTCCTGATCTCCAACATGACATGCAAAATACAAGTTATAGGCTTTCTTCCCAATCTTTGTCAAAGAACAACCTTCAAATTTTAAAATATAATTTTCACACACATAACAAAACTTATCTAACACATCCACAATGCTGCCTTTGTGCCATTTAAATGTCAAAATTAATTCTTCAAAGTACAGCATGTGTTCATCCCACAATGAAAACAAGAATGGTGGTGCATGTGTTCATCCCACAATGAAAACAAGAATGGTGGTCTGAGGTTAGGTTACTGTTACATGTTTTCTCCCACTTGGCAATCAGTGTTGCCAGCCACAAAAAGCAAAATATCTAGTATCTTCCTAGTTGCCTGGAGGTGTCAGTATAGGAAAATCTTAATAAGAGTCAAAATGATCAAAAACATAAAATCGTGACATGTTAGCCATTTTTTAAGGCCAGATCTGAAATCAGCATCTGAAATATAGTTAAAGGTAACTACAATTGTTCATGTTATAAAAAAAATTGTAAATCAGTGTAATCTAATGATAGCTCAGCTGATTAAAAGATCAATAATTTACGGGAAAAAATCTACAGAAATGAAAATGATGTTTAAGTATAAAAGTATATATACTAACTGGATGCATAGTGATGTTATCCAATCTGTGATCCAACAATGCTCGCTGTAAACAATCCACTATATAGCCACTAGCCTCTGCACGTCTTAGCAATTAACAAGGTCACACACCTGCTCTGCATCAACATAATTTATGCTGCAGGCAGTCTTCACAATAATGAGCTCTGACCTTCCTCTGGCTAAAAAGACGTTTTACTTATAGTTTCGATTTGAAGAATGGGAAGGATGCATAGAATGCTGAGATAAATGATTCAAGGAATATTAAAATAGGTTTAAGGCAGAAAAAGAGTGTAAAAAGGAAAGAAAAAAAAATGGAGGTACATACTTTGTAATTATTTCCAAATTCTTCCATTTTTAAAAACAGCAGTTTATTAATTTTCAGGAGATTTTTAAAACTTTAATGAAAAATTTGTTGACAATAGTTCAAACTTGTGAACTTAACTCAGGGGGTGGCATCAACATAGTGTAATGTTAACAAACAAATCAGCAATACTGTTTAGCACTTCTAAGAAATAGCAATAAAATGGCTTTAACAAATATTTATATTATAGTTTAATATAATATGCATCAAATGGAAAAAGAAAATATTATTTTTCACACTTCTGTATTTTCATAAAATATGTATAAGGAAATTTTCAAATGGCGATTTTTATTTTTTTTTAATTTAATTTTTTTTTGTTGTACTAAAAATGGATCTAGACATCCTTGGCCTCTCATTTCAGATTCTGTCAATGTATACATATGACCTGGATATGGGAAGGGTTAAAAAATTAATTTTTCTGAATCGGATGTCTCCTAAGGTAACTCCCATTTGACGTTACACATATATAATAACTTCTTTTTCAATCAAGCTGCAAATTATTTTCTAATTGCAATATACATGTAGGTGGATCATTTAATGTGTGGACTGCTGTCAGCAACAATTAAATAAATTAAATCATAGCTACTATATATATCAGTTTAATCACAATTATAGCTGTATTTACACAATAAGGTCTTTGCAGATCATCACAAGCATTCGGTGTGTTTAATAAAGTTAACACAGAAGTAGCCTTATGTATGGCTATGCCCTTTGGCACTAAACCTGGCTTCATCATTACTTTGCTAACATACTATACATTTTTCTTGCCTTATATTAATAAACTTTAGTCTAATGCAAAGTTAATCAAGATAATGATAAAACATAGTTACCATAGTCCATTATGTCTAGTACAATGGCCTTTGGAAGATCTTTGCATGATGTCATGCATAATTTTCAAGAATACCTTTGCTTGATATTATACTCAGCTGTATGGACATAATGGACTATGGTAACTACGTTTTATCACTATCTTGATTACCATTACATTAGACTAAAGGTTATTAATACAAGGCAAGATAAATATATAGTATGTTAGCAAAGTAACGATGAAGCCAGGTTTAGTGCCAAAGGGCATAGCCATAAGGCTACATCTGTATTAACTTTGTTAAACACACCCAATGCTTGTGATGATCTGCAAAGACCTTATTGTGTAAATACAGCTATAACTGTGATTAAACTGACAGCAACAATTAGCAGCTTTTCGTACAAATTATTACATGATATGCAGCAAAAGAGTGACTCTTTAAGGGCACAGAGCCACGTGTATAAGTTGTAGCACATTACAATATTAAGGAAGATATCACTCTGAAGTTAACATCGATCAATTTTAGAGGAAAAATTGTCTTGAGCTAGGTGGGATATGAACCCATGACCTCCTGATAACATGTCAGGTGCTCTGGACCACTGAGCTACTGGCCACCGATCAAGACTCCTCTAATTGATGCTATGAACTTTTTCCTATAAAATTGATCGACGTTAACTTCAGAGTGATATCTTGCTTAATATTCATTAGATACACTGAAAAATATCTCTTCAATTTAAACATTGCAATATGGTTGCAATTACCAACAGAACAGTATGCAGTCAGTCTGCTGTTTTCTCACTTTGGAAAGGTGTGCATTTCTGTGTGTGATATTTTGAGGGCTATGGCTGATCTGGAAACTGAACAGTGGTATGTAATATGTTATTGTGTTCAGTGAGGCTTAAGTGCTAAATAGTCAGAGAATGACTCATGTATGGAAAAAAGTGCTTGAAATGGAGGACAATTTACATGTGGTGCAAAAGCTTCACAGATGGACAAGTTTCCATGGAGGATGACCAAAGATCTGGGCAATGAAGCACATTCATCAATGCCCAACAAACTGCCTAAACCATTCTGCAGTTACTGAAGACTACAGAATAACCCTTCATGCACTAGCAACATGGATGGGTCTTTCATATAGCAATGTTCATGCAAGAGATGGAGAACTTGAAAATGTCAAGAATTTGTGCTTCTTGGATCTTGCAATCTTTAGTTCCAAGGTTCAAGTCTCACCTGGACAACGTTGAGATTTATCTCCTTTAAATATCCACCCTGCAGTCAGTCAAAAAGAGAACACCGTGGGCATGGAAAGGCCAAAGTCTGTCAGATGGGACATAAAATCATTGTTTTGTGAGCCTGATGTATGTGGTCCCCACTGTAAATATGTTGGTTTTTTTTTCCACCAAACCCTTGCTGTCCTTGCTTAGAAAGGGGAGCATCGATGGGTTTGAAAAGCCTACCATTCATCTGATGCATTGGCCAAGAATCTATTTTTGGGTCAAGAGCCAAAACAGCCAAAAAAAGGTAAATCAATAAAATTTGAAATCTTCTTACACAACTTATTTAAATTTGTTGTATATTTAAAGCATTTGAATTGCATCAGTTCTTTCACACTATTGTCTGCAACCTGCTTTGGTGCTCGTTTCTAATGAAAATCAGTAAAAGCTCTTCAGTTTAATGTTGAACCAAAAAGCTTCAAGAGCCAACTTTAGATTGCTCAGAACTGCACATGGCTCTAAAGCCATCAGTTCACATCTGACTGGATGTTAAGTTGTAGGGTCAGTGTGTATACATTTCCTTGTGTTTGTCTTCCATCTCACTCGTAACAGCTGGTATTTTGAGCATTGCTGTGAAAAAAGTGTCACTATGAAGTAAATACAATACAGTTCATATTTCCCACATTTAATTTGTGCTTCTGGAATAGTAATGGAGGATAATTATGAGGTAGTGCCTACCACTCTTCTATTAGTCCTTATTTTGCCACTGGATATAACGAGAGATGTTAAAAAAAATAATTTGTCATTTATTACAGACATATAAATAAGCACATTTAGTCTTATTATTAGGTAAATATTTCATTGATAATTCATTAATGGGATCCGTAAAATGACCATCCTTCGTTGAACCCTGATCGTTTTTGTGGGGATAGGGAAGCTAATTTTGTTATGTACTTGAACTGTAAAAACACCAAATATGTAACAACTCGCCTTGCATGGCATTTACCTTTAACTACAAATCAAATATTGTTATCATCTCTAGTAAAGAATTTCATTCTATGTCAAGGAATATTCTGTACCTAAAATATAGACAAATACATCTTATATGCCATTTTGGCATCCATCTTGTAAATTCTTATTACCATCTATCTTAATATGCCACTGTTACCATTACTGTTGGATTATACTTCTTTATTTCTGCTGTTTTATATATATATCATTACAGTGCTATAGATTTTTTATTAAATTTATGATATGTATACTGTGATTTTATTGTAATTACTAAAAACACAGTGTCATAATGGATTACTTATCTGTTACAAATTAAGTGCAGTTCTAAAACTGTGACAACACAAATAAAAATTAAAGATAATTAATTGTAATTACTATATATCTATAAGTAAATAAAACTAATTTTAAATGAGATTGTTGGCCTTACCTCCTCTACTGTCACAGGTAGAACAACTCGACTGAAAAATTTGAAGTTGCAAATTAATGATAATTAAGACTTTGTTGTAATGTACATAAATATATTAAACTTGACTTAATGCTATATTAATTTACAATTTGAAAATATCCAATGACATTTAAATTCATCATTCAGATCTATAAGAATCTGTAAAACAAATCATTAAGAGTACATTTTTAGTTGTTCCATTTTCTGAAAGTTTATAATGTGAAACAATGCAATCATGGTATCAAATGATAACTGGTAAATGAATGAATGATGGTGGTGTTAGTGATTCCATTTCATAATATACATGAATTATTTGAAACAACCCATAAAGCAGCTTCTTATCTGCAGGAGAGAAGATTCATGACTTTCCATGAAAATAAGTTTAAGACAATGCTAATAATTACTTATATATGCCCACATGAAATTTCATTGGAAGCTTCAATGTAGTGATTCTTTATTTTGATTTTAGAGTCTAGAAATAAGTTTTTAGCCCTAATTTTTTTCATGTTGATTAAACTTGTAAGGTACTATATATGCCTTCATATATTTCCCCATATTTAAAAATTTTGAAAACTAGAAATAAAACAGTTTGTAGCCTTGTATTCTTCCTGCAGGAGTTTTTAAATTTAAACCTAACCCAATGGCAAAAAATTTCAAAGTGATTCAATGTTTGCAAAGGTTGTGAAAAGGGAGTATTTCAATTGTACATTCACATTTTCTTCACTGTAGTGCAATGAATTTTTAAGTGATAGCGGATATTTTTAACTATGGAAGATTATTTATTCATAGAAATAATTTAGGTTAATTTTATTACAAAAGTTAATTTTATTTGTAGAAAAGATTTCATACCATATATTTTTTTAATTAAATGAAATAATAATTACAAAACATTTCTTCAGGTACACTATTTAAATTTCTTAATTTCAGTATAACAGTTTAAAATCTGTGATGTACTAGAGGAATTTTCTTTCTAATTTTAAGTACTAATTCCCCGACTAACCTCGCAAAAATTCCCCGCCCTGCCCACGGTCAGTAGGGGACACCGATGGGCTTGGAAAGGCCGCCGTCCGTCGGATGGGACGTTAAGCAGTGGCCCCGTGTGCGGGAGAGCCATACCCTGTGCACGTTAAAGAACACGCTGGATGGCCTTGACGGGAGGCTACCATCTGTCTCCCAACAGCTGTTCCAGTGGGTCCCCTCCCCCAACCTTCTCTGAGCCTTCGGGGTCCATGTGACCTGGCCATTTAGCCCATGGTGTGCAAAAAAGTGCCGCTCAGAGGTAAAACAACCCAACCCCGACTAACCTAATCAGCTTGTGGTTAGAACTGTTGAGTTACAGAATTTAAAATTAATTTTCAAACTCCAATTTTACTAAATGGGTTTGAATTAAAAATTTTTTATACTAAACCCTACTTTAAGTGCTATAAATTATGACTGTGTAATTTCAGATGTTGGTTGGTTGCTTGGGGTTTAATGTGCAAGAGCAGCAAAGGCTATATTGTGCCAAAGATATATAAAGAGCTAAAAGGCATTCACAACCCACAACTAAAGTTAAAATCAACACACAAATAGTAAAGTACAGCACAGAAACAAAAGAGTATAATAAAAATGTGTATTAATAAATATTTTGCACAAAATATTTATTGATTTATAGACATTAAGAAGTCAATAGGTAACACTGTGATTACCATTCATGTTTAAATCATTAATAACACTAAATATCATGAAGGGGTCCATCTTACTCAGTGCAATATAAAAGAATAGTTGCTACCCAAGATCACAGATGGTGCCAACTGTAGGTGCTGAAATCTCAGGAAGAGTTTAATCTGCAGTGAAGATGGAACACAGCTGTGGGATCTGGTCTGCAATGAGAACATCACAGCAGACCATGGCTGATCCCATTGATGTGCCAGACTTTGAGCCATCTGTGAAGACAGGAAAGAAATCCAGGTGCTCAGCACGGTGGCTGCAAAAAGTTAATACACACAGTTAGGTGTAAAGGCCTTCCCCAACCTGCAAAGAGAAAAGTTGCAGGAAGGAGAAACAGCAAGCCACAGTAGTAGTGGCTCGGCTGTTGACTGTGAGATGCTATTGAGACTGATGTTAATGACTCACAGGTAGCCTTGGGCACACAAACTGAAAAGACAAATGGCAGTCAGTCAATTAGTATATAGCATTTCCCACTGAGGACTGAAAATGCAGTCTCAAGTTGAATGGCCTGGCAGGGATCACAATTTTGCTGCATACTACAGGTATGCAATTTCAGATAATTATAAACTTTGCATTCTGCTTCACTGCAGAGTAGAATTCTAAACTAAATACAGCAAGTTGGTCATGAATAGGCAGGTACAGAAACTGATAATAAAAAAACCTTTGTGTGAAATTCAAGTCTACAAATACAGTTTTAGATCTCTGTTGTTTAAATTTTCAAAACTTTTAAAATTCTACAACTATAAAACATGTCAGAACCACAAGAAGAGCAATGAGTGGTTAAGGCCCAGAAATGTTTAACTATTCTGTAGTGAAGTTAGAATCTAAAATAAATTCTTTGTTACTTTTACAGTATACTTTCATTCTTAGCCTGTACAATCTATAGTTCAAATAATGTTAAGAGTTCATAAAGGATTTATTGATTTCAGGCATCTGTTTCCCTCATTCCATCGGCATCTGGTGCAGTCACACACTGTCATCAGCCCTCCCACTGGCTACTGCTTCATTGAGGTGGTGGGTTTTCTGCAGGCACTCAACCTTCACTGTGCTGTTCACTAAATCCTGTACTGCTCTGTAGAGATGCACTGATAATCACACACATTATTCAAAGGTATTTCAAGTCCCTTTCCGGCTTAAATGATTTTTGTCATCTTCAGGGAGTGTTGTAGGCATTAATAACATTAGCTGTTTTGGAATGCTGCGTGTGTGGTATATTTACATGTGGTGGGTTGGACCACGTTTCTTTGGGAGATGTTAAATAATGGAATAAACTCGACATATTCAATATCTACTAATAAATCAGCACTTTGATGTCGATTCAAATTTTAGAGGAAAAACTGTCTTGAGCTAGGTGGGATATTGCCGTCCCATGGCCGAGTGGTTAGCGCGCTTGGCTGCTGATCTAAGGGACCTGGGTTCGAGACCCGGATGATTGTCTTGAGCTAGGTGGGATATTGCCGTCCCATGGCCGAGTGGTTAGCGCGCTTGGCTGCTGATCTAAGGGACCTGGGTTCGAGACCCGGATAAGGCATGGTTGTATGTGTTGTTTTTCTGCTGAGGTCCTGCCATCCTCTCAGATCTTCTACTTTGGCATATAAACTGACAGGCTCCTGTCAGACCTCTGTGGCAAGCAGCTGCTTGAGGGGGTATTTATTTTTATTTATTTTTATTAGGTGGGATACGAACCCACGACCTCCTGATAACATGTCAGGTGCTCTGGACCACTGAGCTACCGACCGCCGATAAAGATCTCCTCTAACTAACACTATGAACATTTCTATTATGTCACATATAGGCGCTATTCAGGCAATCTAGCCACAAGTGGCTTTCTATTTGCCATATAGATGGAAAGATGCCTTACAAGTATGCTAGTGATAAATAATGGAATAAACTCGACATATTCAATATCTACTAATAAATCAGCATTTTGATGTCGATTTTGAATGTCTGTTTGATTTTTTTAAATACATATTTTAAAGACCCAAATTTTAGTGTTCGTTTCAGATAGAAACTCTAAGAGAAAGTGACTCCACATTTATATATGTATTAAATACACATTTATATATGTATTAAATACACATTTATTTATAAGATCAGTACTATAAATTTTCCATTTATTAGTGTTCAAAGCTTTTTGAGACATTGTTTTAACCAGAAGTAATTGAACCACTGGAATTAAAAGCCGTGAATTAGAAAGGTAGTCTTTTAGGGCCATCTTTTGCTTCCCAAATCCAAATTATTCACTAATCTGTACCCCTTTTCCCCCAAATTCTTCTGGATTAATAAGGGTTTACTATATATATATATCCATTTTATTCATTTCAAGTGTTCAGAATTACATACAATAGAATAATAAACTAAACAAATACACATTTATTCTTATGTCTTGACTTCCAATTTTTTTTATTATCCTCCTGAGTGATTAGTGTGTTTGGCTACTGATCTAAGGGACCTGGATTCGAGCCCCAGGTAAGGCATGGATGTTTGTGTTGTTTTTCAGCTGAGGTTCTGCCATCCTCACAAGACATTCAAATATGGCATATAACTGACAAGCTCCTGTCAAACCTCTGTGGCAAACAGCTGCTTGAAGAGGTATTTATTTTATTTATTTACAGTTTTAAGGAGAATGCTAGACTTTCCCTAGTGGCATACATACCAAAATGAGAGAAGCTGTTTATCAAAATAAATTTGACTCCTAATTCTCAGAGGCCTGTAAATGATATCTAGACATACACTGAAACTAACCACATTTCACATTAAAAGTCCAACTCCATCTTCACATCGTATAAGCCATCGGTATTATTCAAAGGGAGATATTCTCTTCAGGAGGGAAATGGAAGGGCTGTCAAATCAGAGTATTCTGATCTGGTCATTTGTGACTTTTTTTGTTTTTACCCACCTAGATGACGAATGGTCAACTTCATAGGGTATTTATGCTCAATGGATTGTCTAATGGTTTTGAACACGATTACAGATTGTCAAATTTGGCAAGATAATCTCCACGAATAATTACTGTACATAAAATTTAATCATGTTCACTGGCCACTAAGCACCAGTAGAGTGTCCTAAGTCAGAGAACTTCTGCATACATAATCTCATGGACCGCGACAATCTCCAATAACTATTAAAAATAGTATCTATTCTAGATCGCTGCCCCTCCGGAGGTCTATATACAGTTATTCAGATGTTACTCATACACTACTACTATCTATGAATAATCTTTAAACCCATTTAAAGATCACTAGCTTAATAATGCTTACATGGGTAAGCCTGAATAAGGACCACCCAATATAGAGTGAAGAAGAAGAAGAATAGTAATGCTTACAAATTAGAACAGTATATTGACTTACAAAATCAGATGATCTTGCATCAACTGCATCAGATGATCTTGCTCGACAGAGCATAAATAAATGTCCGTTTACGTGAACAATGCGACCAGTCCAAATTTGTAATTTTCATCAGTATGGATGACACAGCAAACATTAAATTTGACCAAATATCATGTTGACCTCACAATATACATCCTGAATCCAATGGCAGACCTTGCATCAGGCCTTATGCTGTTTGTGATTCTTCCATTATGTTGTTTCCACAATGATATTGACTATCCATCAATAATTAGATGTTAGGTTTTATGCCAAACATGATTGGTTTTAGTCAGTTAATGTTGTACTTACCGGTATGCTCTATCTATTACTCAAGTTCCTGAACCGGCATCGTGGCAGCTTTCTACATGTATAAATTCAAATCATCCAGTACCGGCCAATAACAAATATTTAAATGAATCATTAAAACTCCCTAAAATCTATTAGCTTTTTTATGCTTGAATTGGTGTGCGGAGTTATATGGGATATAATTGGGTATGTGGGTTTTCTTTCTGTATACTGTCGTTTCACATCTATTTTTCTTTCGCGTTATCAAAATATCTAAATAGCATCCATATTACTGCATTATATTAGGGCCCGCAGATATTGTTCTGAGCAAAGTACATTTCAAAAAGAAATAGAATATATTACAAATATTGCTATGGAGGCAGGATATCCTAGGAAAATTCTGAACAGATAGCAAAATAATTTTAAATATATTGTACTAAAAGAAATGCAAAAAATACCTAGACAACCAAGTAAAACGGTTCAATATGCGCACAGCTTTCCATATATTAAGAAAATAACAGATACTATGCATAACATCCTCAATAAATATGATTTATCCTTACCGGTTAAAACAACTAACACAATCAAAGACTTGATAATTAATAATAGAGACAAGAAATATCCCACGGGGGGAGTCTACCAGGTGGAAATTCCTGATCCAACAATAAAATTGAAAGGAAAAAAATACATATATTGGGAAGACTTATAGGCAATACAGTACAAGAATGAATGAACATGAAACGGATATTGTAAAAAAAACAACCAAACACGGCCCTGGCACAAACTGTGCTCAAAAACAATATTAATGTACATAAAATTAAATACAAAGCTTTAGTGGTATCCCGTACAAAATTCCAGCTAACATATGCTGAAAAACTATTCATACATCACAATAATGACGTAATATGCAATACGGATAACCCCCCCCCCCCCCATACTCGCTGCGTGGAATCTTCTGCTAAAGCAGAGAAAAGTAACAGGGACTACTGTGCATGGCGATGTAGATAGTGGCATGGGCGAGATGATGCATATAAATACGAATGTGCTCAATGCCAGAGCTTGAAGATGCCGCCGTGAAGAAAGGCGTGTGAAACACATTGCTCTTGGAATATCATGTTGAGCAGTTAAACTTTTAGTGGTTGAGTTTGCGTTGGCCAATAGATTTTAGGGAGTTTTAATGATTCGTTTAAATATTTGTTATTGGTCAGTACTGGATGATTTGAATTTATACACGTAGAAAGCTGCCATGATGCCGGTACAGGAACATGAGCAATAGAGCATACCGGTAAGTGCAACGTTAACTGACTAAAACCAATCATGTTTGGCATAAAACCTACATATAATTATTGATGGATAGTCAATATCATTGTGGAAACAACATAATGGAAGAATCACAAACAGCATAAGGCCTGAGGCAAGGTCTGCCATTGGATTCAGGATGTATATTGTGAGGTCAACATGGTATTTGGTCAAATTTAATGTTTGCTGTGTCATCCATACTGATGAAAATTACAAATTTGGACTGGTCGCATTGTTCACGTAAACGGACATTTATCTATGCTCTGTCGAGCAAGATCATCTGATACAGTTGTACCAGCAATTTTGTAAGTCAATATACTCTTCTAATTTGTAAGCATTACTAAGCTAGTGATCTTTAAATGGGTTTAAAGATTATTCATAGATAGTAGTAGTGTATAAGTAACATTGAATAACTGTATATAGACCTCCGGAGGGGCAGCGATCTAGAATAGATACTATTTTTAATAGTTATTGGAGATTGTCGCGGTCCATGAGATTATGTATGCAAAGGTTCTCTGACTTAGGACACTCTACTGGTGCTTAGTGGCAGGTGAACATGATTAAATTTTATGTACAGTAATTATTCGTGGAGATTATATTGAATATATCCTACTGTGAATAGTATTAAGTCAAATTTGACACTTCCTTCCCTCCAGATACTATGTATAAACATATATTGATATATTTTTATATGTATTCTTACAATGTGAATGTAAGTGACCTCCCCACAATACCTTGACCAGACACCCAGATGCCTAACATGGAAGTGTAGATAAGTAGCTTACAGCAAGGTACATGGTCAAGGTGGGGGTAAGCATAATGAGTGGGGCTGTCTGAGACAATTAGGGAGGATTATATCGCAGGTTGATGCAAAATGTGAGCTAATGTATTTAAGCCCAGGAGGTTAGAGAGAGCAGATGCTTACAGTAGGAAAGGATGGAGAGAATGACAGGGGTCACAAAGCAGTATGGTTGTCAGTGAAGTTATCCTTGATTTGAATGCAGCAATGAAGGCTATTTCGAGTCCAGTTAGTGTGGGACTCACATTGGATTTCCCCTTTGGAAACTGGAAGGGGAGATCCAAGCATATTCATATGGTTTATACATCCTCTACAGCTAGTAGAGAGTAATTAGTCACCTAGACAGCCCAGTATTCATAACTGCATTGTTATTCACAATAAAGTTTTTTAAATTCTTATGATTGAACACAGTGAGTAATAATAAATAAATGATTTATTTTGCAATTATCACTGTTAGGAGATTTGTGTCTCCTCTTTTGCAGCAAGAGATGCTAAAATAATTTGATGGTGATATTTTGTTGTACATATTGTGCAGTTAAAGGTTTAGGTATATTTACCACTATGGGGGAATAATTCTTGGCTAGTACACTTGCTATATTTGCTGCTGAGGCTTATGCTTGGGGAAGCACTGCTAGAGGGACCACATTATATCAACCATCTGCCAAGGAGTTGAGAGCATCTGAAGATGTCAGCAAAACAGACCAATGAAATGCATTATGCTCAAGAATAATGTCAAATGTGTAAAACAGCAAAAGATGATCCTCTACCACTCATCAAACAGTTAAAGCTAGAAGAATATCTCCACTGTGACCGTGGCTCATAGCATGTCATCCTGCAGCACTTGTAGAGAAACACCTCCACCATGTGCTAAACAGAAGAACATTCCATGCATCATCAGACAGTGTGCCAATGACCACCTGGCAATGCCATTGGACTAGCGAAATGCTGACAACTAGAGCAATGCAGCAACCAAGTGATAGCCTCAGCAGCAAATATGGCGAGTGAACCAGGCAAGGATTATTCTCCCATAGTAGTAAATATACCTAAACCTTTAACTGCACAATATGTTACCATCAAATCATTTTAGCATCTCTTGCTGCAACCCAGGAGACACGAATCTCCTAATAGTGATAATTGTGAAATAAGTCATTTATTAAGCTTTTATTCCATGGTCAGTTTCTAGGTAGTCTAGTGGTTATGATGCACTGCATGCTTCTAGGAGACCTGGATTCAGATACCAGTCAGGAAAGCCAATTTTTTCAACTCATTATTTCAAGTGTTTCTTGTCTACAGGACATTTTCCTGTAATAATGTATTACTTAATTGTTCATATAACACTGCAAGTGTGAGTGACAAATATTACTACAATCAAAATGTGGTGGCTTGGCTGCCCTACTCAGGATAATAGATGGCACTACTGGTGAATCAACAGGAATGCTTATATGTTATTTTGTTGAAGAAATGGTCAGTACCTCAGTGGCCTAGCAGTTATGAAGCTCGGCATACTTCTTGGGAGACCTGGATTCAAATTCCAGTTAGGACAACCAATTTTTTTCAACTAATTTATTCAAGATTACAACTTGCTAAACCATTGTGCTTCTTGAGTGAAAATCAATTGGTGTGTTTTCTGTTCCTTTATGGTTACAGCCCCAAGTGAGTAGATGTACAAGATATCAGCTAGTGAATAACCTTGATCAGACCTTGCAGGTATCGGAACATTTACTTCTAGGGGCATTGCTGATTCTATACTGTCTCAGACAGATAAATTTCTCTTTTGAATCTAGTTCTTGAAAAGGAGTAAAGCTTCTGTCTGAACCTCCTACCAACATTGGTGGCTTAAGCCCTTCTTTAGCAGTGGGGGAAGGGGGGGTGGGGGGTAAGTCTTTGCACTTTGCAATCAGAGTGCTGTATGATATTATGGCCATACCTCTCTCAATAAACCACGTTTATTTGAAACCATTTTCTTTTGACAGGTACTTTTGCATAAAGATTATTCTCTTTATGTTTTCCTACAGGAATAGCAGCAAGAATTACAATTATTATAGGAATTACAATCTAGACATTCTGGACCTACAAGAATCTACAAAGGTCCAGATAATCAGGTAAAGGTCAAATACTAAAAAAATAATCTTAAAGTTTCCTTTTCAGGATGAGGATCTGAAGAGGTGTAGGTCTGCTTGTGAGCAGAAATGCCAATGATGCTCTATATAACTGCATTAATATAAAACATTTTACAGTTTAATTTAAAATAAGGATTAATTACTTGAATGTTATCTATTGTTATGCTTCTATTCAATACTCTGATGAGATAGATAGAATTTAAAATATTCTTTTCCATAAAATCTATAAAGGAGATATTACTCTTGTGATGAGTGACTTCAATCCCGAAGTTTGTAAGGCCTTTAAAGGCCCTTAGCAAACTTACATTTTGCCACTTTCATGTAACTTTTACTTTTTGATGCTCCAAGTACTTTGTTTTACCCCCTCCCCCCAACAAAAAAAGGTTTTGCCACCTTCAGTGAATTTTTTTTTGTGTGTGTTTGTGTTACAACCTTCATTTTTTACAGACTTAAGTGATTGTGCCATTTTTGTCATCTAAAATGATCTTAACATTTTTATGTTCTGAGTATATTTTTTCTGCCTTATTTCCATCTTACTCATCGCAATATAAAAAGTAATAGTTGCCACCCGAGATCATAGATGGCGTCAGCAGTTGGCAAGAAAATCTCGGTGAAGAGTTTAGTCTTAAATTAGCCGGGAAAAAAGACAGAGCTGGCATTAGTTCAATGGTAGAATACTCTGGCATGTTTCTAGAGAGATGCAGGTTCAAATCCCATATGTGGGCAAAATTTTTACCACAAAATATTTATTGATTTATCAATATTTGAAATAAAAGCTCACTAAATCATTAGTAAAAGGATTCCAAAATTACTATGCTCACAAAGTTATGTAAAGATCTCAGCAATTTACTAAGATAGATTTTTTTTCAATGCACTTTTGATTCGAAATTAAAATAAGCCCATCCAATAGCATGCCACCTTAAGTGACCTATAGTCTAGTACAGTAACTTACTTAAAAGGATTTGAAACTCATACTTATAACAAAAAAAAAACCAGTTATAAAAATATATAGATTACACCTCATGGGTTGTATAAAATTATCTTCAATTATGCATTAATAGCAAATTGGCTAGCTCCATTAGGAGGTGAAATTGGGCCCGACTACAACCTTGCTAAATGTGTCTTAAAGAATGTTACATTAAAGAATGTTAATGCCTCAAAGAATGTTACATTAAGGTTAAAAGAACTTTAACTTTCAACTCTGGAAGACTCAGAAAAGGCAATGTTTATAGTGATAGGTTACTTAGTTATTCTGATAATCATGGTTTGCTTATGGTTGAGGTTGAACAAATGGGTCTGTTTTAAACAGGGTATTTTTGAAGCCAACCTTTTTCTGGATATAAAGGAACAGAGTAGATCATGACATTTGAGTGATAAGGCAATGGTGCTTATTTCTGAAAGAAAGAATTGCATGGATAAACTAATTCATCTTACTAGTTGTAACAAACAATACAGAGAGGTTAATAAACACGTTAAAGATCGCTTGAAAGCTAATAATAATCTTGTCTTGATAACCTGGCTAACAAAGCAGCAGTAACACTCAACATTGTAGCAGATAGTAATTGCAGATCTTTTCTTTAATGTCAGTGGGAGTGCTGTTTCAGGTCACGATTATGACTCAACACGCTACTTTCAGAATGGAAAAAAAATTCTGCATTGAAATAATTACCTTGAAAACAGGCTTATCTCTAATAAAAAGCACTGTATGCTATTATAAAATGATTGCAAATAAATTCGAGTGTTTTTACCTAAGGTATAAGGTGCACCGCTTACATGGTATTTACATTAATCTATTATCTGATTGTTATTAATACTTCTGCAGTTTAAATAACTGTTCCATTTAGGTGAAATTTTAAATTCTACAACTACATTTCTGTAAATATTTAATTTTAAATTTCATTAATTTCCATGTGCTATCTGCCGACATCATCTTACCGACATTATCACTGCCAAACATAAACTTACTGATTATGTCAACGACGTGCACAACAATTCTATTAAAAAGTAAGCAGTACCAACATGTCACTTATCTTAATATCTGGGATAATACTTACTATTCTTTGATAAGCATTTCTTTCTATTAATCACTTAAATCTTATCCAGACGTCGGCCAAACCTTGAAGTAATGGTTAAAAGAAATGTTGCCAACGATTGGTAAATATCCCACACCAACAAATGGGCACTAGATGGCCTGTCCATTGAGGTAATATTACTAGAGACAGGACTGGCAACGGACGCCATGAACATGTACCAAATCTTTAGCTTACTCCTCAGTGAGGCTCCATCCCGTGGCCGAGTGGTTAGAAAGCTTGGCTACTGATCTAAGGGACCTGGGTTCGAGCCCCGGGTAAGGCATGGATGTGTGTGTCATTTTTCTGCTGAGGTCCTGCCATCCCCTCAGACCTTCTACTATGGCATATAAACTGACAGGCTCCTGTCGGACCTCTGTGGCAAGCAGCTGCTTGAGAGGGTATATATTTTTCAGTGAGGCAGAGAGAGAGGCGGATTTCATTAGAGTAAACTAGAGGCCCTATATAGGTAGAGGTTGGCCATTTCAAATTTGGACGCCATGTTTTGTCGTCGCTCGGATTGTTTAGCGTGCATAGCTGAATGGTATTCCACGGTACTTATGGATTCCGGAAAAGGAAAGGGTACGGTCTGGTTGGACCTCCGTAGACCATGGCTGCTTGAGGATGAGGATGATGAATATTTGACACAGATTTCAGTGTTCATGATTGGAAGCACTGTAGAAAACGAAGAAAAATGAAAAAGTAAATTTTAGGGCTTTTTTGTAAAAAAGATATAATTTCGCTTTGTTGTCCGTCCTTCTGTAGATATCGAGCTTTCTAGTTTATACAGATAAATGAAAAATTCTTTTTGTATTAGATAGGTTTCAATCATTTACATATAGATATGTATTTTTTGAATCTCCAAAAAGTTACAACTGCGCTTTCTAACGGTGGAAAAAGTTGAAAATTCCAAAATATCAAACGAACATAACCAAACGATGTAGGTATGTTAGAAGTTAAAAATTTTGGTGTTGAAATGTGAAGGTTACGAAGTTACTGAAGGTGAATGCAGCTTTATTTAACAGAATATTGTATGTTTTTAGAGAGAAATTAAAAATTCTTTTTGGGTTCGACAGGTATTGATGAAACATTACAATCTGCATTTTGCAAATTTCCCAAAAGCTGAAACTACGCACTCTAACGATGGGAGAAAAATCGAAAAATCCCAAAATTAAAAACAAATTTTGCAAACGGTGTAGTTATGCTAAAAAATTGAAATTTTGGTGGTGAAATGTGAGAGTCTTGAAAATTCCATTGAGAACAATGAGTTGATCCTAAGCCCAAAGTAGGTAAGAAACGCAACGATTTTGCTTCAAGAGATAATTGGAAATCCCTTTTCTTAGTTGGTTACTAATCAAAATGTAATTTTCAAAGGTAGTTTTAATTTATATCATAAGAGATCACTAAATATCGAAACAGCAAAACTGTTTCAAATGATCTGTTTATGGTAGAAATTCCACTGAGCAATGATCTGCCCAGTATTTTCAGAGCAGCGAGAGAAAAGCTACTTTTTAAATTTAACGACTAAAAGACATAATTTTTATGTTTTATAATTACTAATAAAATACTGCTATGTACATTTCTCCCATCATATATCTAAAAATTAATCACTAACTTCTCAAGCAGCTGCTTTACAGAGGTCTGACAGGAGCCTGTCAATTTGTACGCCATAGTAGGTCTATGAGGATGGCAGGACCTTAGCAGAAAAACAACACGAACATCCATAATTAAAACTTTTAAGGAGTGAAAAAGTAGGCAAAGGAAGAACTTCATTCTTTTTGAAAATGAGATTCCCATATGCGCCAGAGGTGATATGCGTTCTTCTAGTTATTTTACACTTTTAGTACCCTCTGACAGTGGAAATTCGAACTACTGTATAATTGAGAAAATAAACTATTGATATTTTATTAGTACCTGTAATATGCAAAAGTTTTTCATTTATCTCTTAAAGCAGGAGAGTTGCAGTTTACCAATGGGACAAATCATTTCTATTCGGGTAAACCACTTGACAATTACTTCTATGACCAAAAATTTAAGTTTGTAGCAAAAATTGATCTTTAGCAATATTTCTTAGTATTTTCCAGCTTTTTCCCGTCGCTAGAGGGGGCGGGGGTAGTTCAGTCGTTAGCGCGCCAGGCTCGTAATCTGTAGTTCCCAGGTTCGAGTCCCAGCTGTGTCAGCATTGAGATTTATCTCCGCAAAATTCCCCGCCCTGCCCACGGTCAGTAGGGGACACCGATGGGCTTGGAAAGGCCGCCGTCCGTCGGATGGGACGTTAAGCCGTGGCCCCGTGTGCGGGAGAGCCATACCCTGTGCACATTAAAGAACACGCTGGACGGCCTTGACGGGAGGCTACCATCTGTCTCCTAACAGCTGTTCCAGTGGGTCCCCTCCCCCAACCATCTCTGAGCCTTCGGGGTCCATGTGACCTGGCCATTTAGCCCATGGTGTGCAAAAAAGTGCCGCTCAGAGGTAAAACAACAACAACAACCGTCGCTAGAGGTCGCCTTTCGAGTTTTATATACCGCCTTTGGCACTCTCTAACACTGGAAATTCCATTGATGGGGATTCAAATAATAAAACTATCAATATTTTTATGGAAAAAAATATCTCCGACATAGGGGATTCGAACCCGCATCTCTTCAGAAACACAGAGTGTTCTAACCTGTTGAACTAATGCCGGCATTTTTCACAAAAAACATTTATTGATTTATAGTTGTTTGAACGTCGAATCTTAGGTAAATCTGAGATTATTAAATATTGTTTAAATCATTAATTATTTTGTTAGTGCCTGTAAAATGAAATATATATATTTATTGTTTCGTTTATCTCTTTAAAAGTTTCATTTTCGCACCCCCTTTTGGCTAAGACGGCAAAGCCTTGTTGCCATTGTAAACCATCTGACCATAACACTCTACTACCAAAATTTCAGATTTCCAGTGTACATAGTTTGTAATATTCGTTTGAAATTTCAGCATTTTCCATCTTTACCCATCGCTAGAGGGCGCTATTAAAGCCATTAAAAACTTTCCAAAGCACAATATTTGTTCGACACCTATCCAACCCAAGAAGAATTTTCATTTAGCTCTAAAAGTAAAAAAATTGATTGTCTATAGACGGGCAGACAGGAGGAAAGACAGACCGACAGACAACAGTTAACAGACAGATGAACAAATATTGACATAGGCAGACGACAAAGTGAAAACATTAGCCCGTTTTTCAAACGAAAAGAAAGTATTTGTTGCTTTATCAGTTAGCTCATTTCACTTTTGCAGCCGATTGCCGTCTTCTGATGGAATTTCTCGGAAAAAATATTCATTAAATTATTTCTTTGAGTGAAATTTTTACACCCAAATGCAGCGTAGTGAGGCATTCGTAAAATATGACAGCTTTTATAGACAAATAAAGTGGTAGAAATATATAAAACTATAGCAACTGAGATGCTTTAACTTGGTACATACACTAAATTATACGCTTTTGTCTCACCGTACGACAAAACGTGGTGCCCATAAACCACATGACTCGATCGACCAATGGCAGTGAATCACCGAGAAGGCCAGCCTCTACCACTGCGACATGCATCCAATGGAACTGTAGATCATTCACAAACAAAATCCCTGACATTAAATCAATCACTGATCAACACATTGTTCCCATTCTGACAATTAATGAGGCCAAATTGCCATATAACTTTCAATTTAGACCCTACATAATACACAAAGCCATTACAGACAAAACCTATTGAAACTCCACCACACTAGTACACAAAAAATTCCCACACTGCATCATACCAATCACCACTAAATACACTTACATGGACATAGTTGGAGTTAATATTAAAATCCAAAACACTATCTTTAACATACTTTTACCCACATAAACACATAAACTCCAACACACTAATTGATGACTTCACACACATTATTTCCCTCTCCCCATGACCCAAAATTGTTCTGGGAGATTTTATTGCCCACAACATCCTCTGGGGTAGCAAACATACCAACCTCAGGGGCACAATCATTGAAACTTTCACACAACATTTCAACTTGGCTATACATAATGATGGTTCACCCACCTTCATCAGAATCCCCTATGAGTCTGTTCTTGACCTCACACTCTCCACTCCTGACATATCATCCATCATCACATGGCAGGTACATCACTCATCATGGAATAGTGACCATTACCCCATTTTCATCACACTACAAGGAATCAAACCCTCAGCATACAAAACACATACACACATAAACTGGCACAAATTCTCCACCACTTGTGAAACCTCCATTAATACTCAAACACCACACAATACCACCTCCCTTGATACATGTATTAAACAAAGCTTACAAGCAAACACACTTACAACCAAACACATGACTGGATACACCAAACATCACCCCGAAATCATCACCCAACTGCAAATAAGGAGAAAAACAGAGGACACAGCCAGGAGACACCCCACTGTACCTGCCATCAACACATTCAACAAAGCCAATGTTAAGCTAAGAAGAACAAGATTAAATGTCAAAAGAAAGGAGTAGAGAAACTTCTGTAACAACATCAGCCCCAGAACAGACTCTCCCCTAATTTGGTCAACAATAAGAACACTCAGGACCCAGGCTCAACCTTTAGCCCCTTGGCACTCATATTTATGGAAATATTCACTTTCCGCTAAACAAGGGGCTAACAATATTGTAATTCAGCTAACCACCACCCCCACCCATGCCAATACACCTACCTACCAGCTGCATTGCACCCACATGAATGACACAATTAAACAAACGATACCATGCAAACTACCTGCACTCAACACACCCTTCACACCCAATGAAGCAGCCATACACCAGGCCAATAAAAAAAGCACACCTGGCCCTGACAACATCACCTATAACACTATAAAAAACTTCGGCACAAAAACACTAAGCACATTGCTTAACATATACAATGAATGCTGGAACTCTCACACCTTCCCCACTGAATGGGAAGATATACACATTATCCCAATTTTGAAACCACATAAACCAGCATCAGAAATTTCTTCTTATCAACCAATTGCATTAACATCATGTATACTCAAAGTTCTAGAAAGAATGGTGCTCTCCAGACTAAAATTCTTCCTCCAACAAACAAATACACTCCCCACTTGCCAAACTGGCTTTAGAGAGCACAGGTCAACCACAGATAATTTCTTTGACATTATCACATCTGCTGAACTAGCCTTAAATAAAAAAGGAATTTTTTTGTTGTGTCTTTCTAGACCTCACCTCTGCTTTTGATACTGCCACACACACCAACATACTCTACAAATTACATCAACTAGGCATCACAGGAAACATTTTTGAATTTTTTAAAAATTTCCTCACACACAGAAAAATTAAAGTCAAGCTGGGGACTACCCTATCTGACCTACATAAACTCAACAGAGGATTACCACAGGGCAGTGTGGTTTCCCCCACATTATTCAACATCTTACTACATGACCTCCCAACTATTTTCAACAATAAAATCACGTGCTCCATCTTTGCAGATGATATAGTGCTCTGGAACTTTGGAACTAACATCAACAGCATACAAACCACATTACAAAATGCAGTCAACCAGGTTCTTGACTTTACTACAAAATGGGGACTTGCCATCTCAGCACCTAAATCTGCGGTCTTACCCATTACACGTAAACACTTACCTACCAATTCACCAAATATTACAATTGACAATTGCACCATTCCCACTGTCACCCATAACAAATATTTAGGGCTAACAATAGACCGTAAGCTTACCTGGAAACAATACATTAATAACATAAAATCCACATGCATTGGATCATAAAACATATTAAATTCCATCACAAGAGTGTCATGGGGGGCCAGCGATAAAGTAATGCTTACTAGGGTTTCTGAAAACTCGGGTTTTTAGGACTCGGCGAGTACGAGTCCCAAATTTTGAAAACTCGTCGAGTCCGAATCGAGTCCGGATTTAAATCTAAACTCAAATCAATAAGCGAAAACGTTTAATATTTTGGTGTTCAATAACAATTCTCATAGCTGAAGTCTTTGTAACAAAATAAAATTACTAAAATTTGTTAAAATTAGAATTATTTATTATATTGCAAGGTTTTCAACTGAGATTTGTGGTCGTGCCAAGAAATTACAAAGAAAGTATACTCAAATTTATTTATTAACCAATTCATTTAGTTTCAAAAATTAAACTTTAAAACTAGATATAACTATTTGAACATTTATTTATTTCAATTTAATTGCTCTTTTTGGTCTTCAGGTAGAAATATTTGAGAAATACTAACGAATTAAGAGACTTGTCAGCAAGTCTCGATCTGATTGTAGTACAGAAGCTGCCACTTATTGAAAATGTTCTTTCATTAGAAGTTGAAGTTGGTTTTATGGAGGAAAGTGCGTTGTACAGGTCATCAAGATTACTTGTTCGTTTTCCAGTATTTCTGAAAGGCAAAAATTCTTGTTTAAGTTTGCTATAAATCTCGGATTCTTTTGGAGTTGGAGGTTCAGCTGCGTTTTTCAAAATTAAATCAAGTTCTTCCTCCATTGTCAAATTTTTTTGATTTTCAACTATTATTAATTCTTGGTCTTGCGAAGCTTCCGTTGATTCATTATTATCTTCTTTTTGGTAAAGTCTTTTTAATAATTGTGTGGCTAAGTCTAAAGCCTGTTTAGTAGGTACAAATTTTGGATCTTTAAGCGCTTTGAACAAATTCATTAAATCTATATTTACTCGCTCATCAATTCTCTTCTCCATATTTTCTAATAATTCACATGCTAGTTTACTTTTACAGTTCGAAAATTTTCTTTTCATGTCCTCCAATGTAATGCCAGCTGAATGCAGAGTCATATCGTTTCGGCTTAAAACTTCAATTGCCAATTTGGCAGGTTCAAGCGAATTCTGGAGATCTTTGAGCTCGTTAAAATCGATTTCATCAAGCATGTGTGAACAGTTGAGATCTACTAAAGCTTCCTCGATGGATTTTTATAGTTTCACAAACATGATTATCATATAAGCAAGAGAACTCCGATGAGTTTTACAATCTAAAACTAACTCAAGATTGTGGCCCAGTTTAGCTCACTCTGCTGTTTTGTGAACTCGTGGACTCGTCGAGTTTTAGAGTCGAGTCCCGAATCCGAGTAACTACCCAAATACTCGACGAGTCCGAGTCGAGTCGAATCGAGTACAGAAACCCTAATGCTTACTTTCATCAAAGCATTTATCAACTCTAGACTAGAGTATGGCCTCCCAGCACTCAACACTGCTTCAAACACACAAATCAATAAAATTGAAACTATGCAAACACGCGCCATCAGACTTGCCCTGGGTCTTAAAGCTGGCTGCCCAAACCTCGCCACTTGGGCAGAAGCTAACATGCCACCTCTAACAATCAAAAGAACCTCCTCACATGCAAACACTACATCAAACTTAAACACTACAATCCCACTCACCCAGCCATACCACAGCACAAATAATAAAAAAAAAAAACACTTTACCCCACTTGGCAACAAATTAAACCCTATAAACCCACACAAACACTTCCCTATTGGTTACTTAAAAAACCAAACATTCACCTCACTCTACCACACATCACCAAAAAAAAAAAGCTCACCTCCCCATTGAACTAAAAATTGCTGCAGACAACTTAATCACACAACTATCGGCCACTGACCATACAATTTACACTGATGGATCTCATATTCCACACACTATCTCTGGCTCTGCTGCTTTTTACACCCCTTCCACCAAATTCTCTTACGTTATAAAATTAAATCATGCTGAAAATATCACCTCTTTAGAGCTAGCAGCAATACATATGGCATTAGGCTGGGCCACCCACCTCAACAAACAATACATTAACATAATCACAGACTCAAGGCCTGCATTACAACTCATTAACACACTAACAGTAGATCTATCACAGAACCATTCCCTTTTCCACATACAAAACATAGCACACAACATTATAGACAAGGGAAACACCCTATCATTTTACTGGATTCCCTCCCATTGCAACATCATCCATAATGAGACTGTTGACTCACTTGCTAAACGAGGCCTCACACTCACAACCCCAAATTACTACACTGTCACTACATGCAAACATCATATAAGAGAATACACAAAAAATTTTTATCACACATGGACCCAGAATTGGGTACAACACACTACAGATAAAAACACATTCAGAGCCACAATAGCACCCTCTCCAAACACACTACATCTTAACTACCTATCCAGAAGGGCCCAAACAGCAATACACAGACTCCGAACTGGCAGAGCGAACATCAACAAAGACTTATTTGTGATTAGAAAAATACATTCTGCACTCTGTCCAAACTGCCAAGTGACAGAGGATATCCCCCACTACCTACTACATTGTCAAATATACAACACACAAAGACACACCATCTATCACAAACTTGCTACACTTGGAGTCAACACATTCACCTTACAGACCATCCTAAACCCCACCCATACAAAGGCAAAATCACATTTCAGGGCCCTGGCCCATTTCATACATAGTACTGGCAAAATCCTTTAACCTTCCAACTTCCTGCAGACTCTCCATCTCAATATGTGAAATATGACTCTCCTCCCTGCAGACACCTCCTACTCAAAAGATCCATTGGACACCAAAAGATCCAGATGCCAAAAAGATCCAGTACAGGGACAAAAAAGAAGCATTTTGGACACATTACTGCACTACCTTATTTCCCTAATGCAATTGTATTGATGTTTTCAAAAATATATATATATATACATAATTATACTCTGTAACAATAAACTACAACTCCCAAAGTACCCTTTTTCAAAAATGATTACTAGTGGTGGCAAACCATCTGCCTGACCAATTTTCATCACTTTAGTTTTCTCTCTGTATATAACCAAACCTACTATACTACCAGTCTCATCAACAGCTCGAATGAAAGAGTTCATCTCATGAACATCATTTGCCAAAAGAGCTAAATCATCAGCATATTCTAAATCAGAAATTTCAAGATCTGCCGACCATTTTAGGCCATCCTTAATTGTAAGAGATTCGGGGCGATTTTGAATATTTACCTTGCACCCTCCTTACCAACTTCCGGCCAACATGGGCCACACAGTGATCACACACGCTACAATTTTCACTCCCAGAAAAATTTTACTCCAAACCTCTCCCCTCCCCACCCCCTTGCCACAAAACTATGACGCAGCACTTCCTTGGCACGAAACTTCAACCACCTCCTTCACTTTTAGGCGGCCTGCGGCCAAAAGCCTATCGCCAACATGTAGGGTCGCTAGCACTTCACTGTACTGGTCCCTACTTTTGACGCACACAGAAAAAACTTTTTCTCGTGGACCAGATGATAAAGGGGCCAAGGTCCCTTTTACAAAATGGTCCAGTTTTTAAAGAAGGATGTTAGACTCTTACTATAGAGGACCTCTAGCGTAAACAAATCTTTCACCACGCTCTTTGATTTACATAAATTGTGTACTAACTACTGAAAAATACTGTAAAAGCAGCAATTCGACATTTCATAAGTTAGTAATTTATGAATATTGTGAAATGCTTTTAAATTTAAATTGTTAAATCAGAGAGGCGTAAAAATAAATAAAGCATTTTAAAATACAGTTTTGTCCCAGTATAATATCAAATGCAGTTCACGATTTTTTTCATAAATGAAACTAATAATATTTACATATGAAAAGAAGGCGATTTACAGATTGAAACAGCATGGAATTTATAAAATATTTTCGTGAATTTTGTTTCTAAAAGAAATATTGAACTTAGAGATTAATTTTATGAGATTTCTGCTTTGCATTTTTATTTTGCCAAAATAACACAAATTGCTTTTTTTTTTCTTCAAACGAAACACCTGAAATGCGGATTTTATAATTTTGCATGTAAAAACTGAAGCATAATAATTTGCTCTTCGCATTTCATAAAAAATTTTATCGGTTGAAATGCTAAGTCTTGTCAATTGTGGTTGAAGCTCCACTGTCTCTCTTTAAACAATAACTAGTACTCTGTTCCCAGCACTATACTGTTTTAAAAATAATGCACCAGAAAATGGCACAGTAATTGGCACATTAATTAATGATGCTGTGCCAACTTTATTCACATTTGTAACAAATGCCTGTAATGAGAGAAACTTGTATAAGATATCATAGAAATTGCAATGAAAACAGATGTTGCTTATAAAAATGATCACTCATGCTGTGTAAGAGGGAAGAGTCCTAGAAAATTTAAGAGAAAGTTGATGCCAGCGCAAAATGAAATCCAGAGCTTCAAGAAAATGCTATGGTGAAATTATTGCCAGCTGAGAGCCAAGCAATCAGACTCTTCTATTTTAAAAGATATATTAGATTTGTTTAAGGCTCAAAAGCTCATCAAGATAACATTGAGACACCAAAGCCTGTGTTTCTAGATATAACTTTAAACCTGTTCGGAAATTCACAGCAAAAATGCTGAAAGAAGCAATGGCATATTTTATTGCCAAGAGGTAAATAGAGGTTTACCATGATATTTTCATTCTCCAAAGGCTTATTAAAAATGGAACTTCTAATTTTTTTTGTTTTTATAAAGGCCCATGAATTTGTAAGAGAAAATCTTCTTTCCTAAATCTCATTAAATTTCTGTTCCACAATTTTACTTGGTGCAGATCTGTAGATGGCCTTGCTGGATTTATTGAAGTTTTCTGCATGGAAAATTTTACTGATAGTAAACAGAAGCATGTGATATTCACTTTATCATTTGAGGAGAAGTCAGTTTAGGAAACAAATACTGTTCAATGGCTAATGCTAGTGTGGATATGTATATTATGGTAATAATGCTAATGATAAAAATTCAGATATAGCTTCTGAAACTATAATTTTTATGTTTGTTTCAGTTTTATATAGCTGGAAAATCCACATAGGTTATTTTTTTAACAGTTGGTTTGTCTGGCTCAAAATATATTTTTACTTACAAATTCCACCAGGACGATATTTAAAAATTTTTAAGCTATAAGAGCAAAAGAGGGAAACTATAATAACTTAATGATCTTTAGTTCCAAGGAGCACACATGCAGTTAATAATTAACGGGCTGATAATTAAAAAGAAAAAAAAAAGAATTGTTTAACCTTCAATGAAACTAAAATCATTGACAGCAATAATGAAATGTCCAGTGACATTTTGGGTGTTTCTCACATGTGAATAATATCAAGCAATCACAGTAAAGCAATGAAGATCATTGCGTCTCTTTTCTCTGAAATTGAAAAATGTTATAAGTTGTCTTTATAGCAAAACAATTATGAAAAAATTTCTTGCATAGAATGTAAATTAGCATTAATTGACTCTAACCTAATGCAGTCTTCTGTGTCTGCACTTAACAAACCACTGCACCCTTACAAAGACAATTTCTTTTTTTTCTTTAAGAAACAACTTTTGAGCCTTATTATTAAAAACTAATGAATGAAATAGTCCATGTTACATATCAAAAGAAAAAGCATTTAATTCTGGAAAAAATGGTAGCGAAGCACAAAAAAGCATGTTGCAGGATCTTTTGTAGGGATTTTTGGAAACTGATTAATCATCTTCTGTCATTTGAAGGTAAATATCAAATGGAGGTTTTCTCGCCCTTCTCACAGTATATGTGTGCAATTGCAAAAATTACTGAACAGTGTATTCCACGAGAAAAATTTATATTCTCAACAACAACCATTTCATACCTAATTAAAAAATTGAGTTTAATGTCCTACATAGGCTTCAATGCATGTTGATAGTTATATCAGTAATAGGGAATTGGATGTGGAAGTTGACAATCATGCTTATAATATGAAAAAAAAACATTACAAAAGAATATGCTATAATTAGACTTCACCATTTAGAGACAGAAAAATTAAAAGGCATCATTAATTAAAAAACATCTAAATTTGTACAAAACACAGCGACAAAAATATACTTTGCAGTAACTTCATTTCTTATATTATGTGTGTGTGATATGAATTTCCTACTGCATCAGCTGAAATAAAAAATAGTTTGCATTTTTGTTTTTTCTTTTTCTTTATGGCATGAAATTTCAGTTATGTCATTTGTGTGTGTGTGACCTTGGATTTCCTTCTACCTTAGCTGATATAAAAGTTTACAATATTTGTATTTTGTTGCATGAAATTTCAATCACGTCATTTGTGTGGGGGGAGGGTGGGGCTTGCCTTTCCTTCTGCCTTAGTTAAAATGAGAAAAAGTGTAAATTATTGTTTTATATATATATAGCATGCAATTTCAATTATGTCATTTGTGTGTGTGTGTGTGACCTTGTATTTTCTTCTTCCTTAGCTGATAGAAAAGTTTAAAATATCAGGTTTCTGTTCCATTAAATTTCAGTCATGTCATTTGTGTGTGTATGTATATATATGTGTGAGAGGGGGGAGGTATTACCTTTCCTTCTGCCTTAGTTAAAATGAGAGAAAGTGTAAATTATTTTGTTTTTTATATATATTGCACGCAATTTCATTTATGTCATTTGTGTGTGTATGTGACCTTCGATTTCCTTCTGCCTTAGCTGATATAAAAGTTTACAATATTTGTTTTTCATAGCATCAAATTTCAATTATGCCATTTGTGTGTTTGTGTGGGAGGTTGAATTTCTTTATACTTCAGCTGAATAACAAGCTTATAATATTTGGTTTTTTTTTACAGCACGAAATTAAATTGTGTCATTTATTGGGAGGAAATTTGATTTCCTGCCTTAGCTGAATTAAAAAAAAGTTTACAATATCTGATTATTTCTTTTAATTTTTAATAAAAATTGATATTTTTTAATGAAAGAAGAAAATAAATGTGACTTTTCAAGTTTTTTTAAATGGGGCGTGGATTTGCACTATTAAGATCTATAAATTTTGAGGGCTTTCACTTAAACTGAAAGTTTTTATCATATATTAGATTTTAAAATATGTTTACCATTTTTCCTGTTTTAAACGGGCTCAAATTAAAGTCTGCTAAGTTTACAGTTAATTTAGTTCAGCTTTAACCACATATTAAGAGCATATCGATTTTTTTTTTAATTTTCATACAAAACCTCGATTTGAAAGAGAAGCAGTTTCCAGCGTCTTCACTTTTCATCCGATATAAATCAATAAGTGTGTATTAATTAAATCTATTTTATTTTAATTGCTACACTGGAATAATCTCTTTGAAATAAAAAACAAAAAAAACAGCAAAGTTCCGCCTCATTTAAATAATTTGTTAAGCATTTTTAAATACCTTCATCATTCTTTGCAGCCAATTCGCAAGGCATCATGAGTATCCTTGCTTCACTAAGCTGTCGGCAGACACTGCCGTCTGTGATCATGGCGGTCAATGCTACGGGAATCGGAGTTCCGTCTCTAGTATTACTCGTATTACTACCTCAATGCGCGGGGCGGGGCGGGGGTGGCTCAGTCGGTAGCGCGCCAGGCTCGTAATCTGTAGTTCCCAGGTTCGAGTCCCAGCTGGGTCAGCGTTGAGATTTATCTCCGCAAAATTCCCCGCCCTGCCCATGGTCAGTAGGGGACACCGATGGGCTTGGAAAGGCCGCCGTCCGTCGGATGGGATGTTAAGCCGTGGCCCAGTGTGCGGGAGAGCCATACCCTGTGCACGTTAAAGAACACGCTGGATGGCTACCATCTGTCTCCCAACAGCTGTTTCAGTGGGTCCCCTCCCCCAACCTTCTCTGAGCCTTCGGGGTCCTTGTGACCAGGCCATTTAGCCCATGGTGTGCAAAAAAGTGCCGCTCAGAGGTAAAACAACCCAACCCAACAACTTCAATGCGCCTGCCTTGTATGTTCAGTAATTAGTTAATTATAAAAGTTAAATAATAATGAAACAGCTTGTAAAAATCGTTGGCATTTTCTGCGTGTATTTAAAAGCAAACGCACACATAGGGATAGATATTAAATGTATATATTAAAGATCGAATTTTAGTAAACTTCAACATTTAGCAGTGACGTCCGTATTTTGAGGCTTAAGGGACAAGCCAATTACATCGTTAGAACCTGTTTGGAACCAGTAAAGCCTATTGTTGAAAATAAAAAGTTTTTTGACATTTTTTCCTTCTCCTCTCTCCACTATTTGGAATTTCACTGCTCCTTTCTCTCTTGTTTTATCATTCGGCCTCTTCATTTCCTTGAACGAGGAAACTCGTTCCCCTCCCATTCCTTGTTGGGGAGAAAAGGCATTTCTCACTCTCGCTTTCTCTCCCATACCTGCCTTCTTTCCTTCCCATACTGCTGTCTGCTTTGCCGCCATTCGCCTTATTTCTGATACCTCCACATTTCTTTGGGTTCCTGGAACCATCTTTCTATGATTTTTTGAGAAGTCGAGTTTGAGTTTTTTGAATTTCGTCCTTTTTGCTTTCAGAAATCGAGTTAAACGAATTTTAAAAGCACCTCGAAATTAGTAAAAATTGGCTATTTTCATTTTAAAGTCTTTTAGTGTGTTGCCCGGTGATATTAGAGAATTTCCATGTCAGTCTAATTTAGAAGCAGAATAAATTCTGAAATAAGCATTTAATGGAAAAATGTTACTGAAAATAAAATAAAGATTAAAATCAAATCTATTTAAATCTCCATTTTCATCAGTATTCATTCAGTATTTAAAAAAGTTATGTAAGCTAGAGTATTTCACAACAGAGAATGCATAATAAAAATTTACCTCAGAAATTAATTGAAAATGAATTAAAAGGCATTTTTTAAACCATTTAATGACATAAACATACATTTTTTAATTCTGCATAATGATTATTTCAATATAATATATTTACGAATGATTTTTATAAAACAACATAATTTATTCCTAATATATGCTATAGGTTCCATAGCTCTTTAAATACTCAACGAATATTTTTTTAAATCCAGATTTAAGTGGATTTAATTATGATCTTTTATTTATCTTCACAGTCATTTTTCATTCAATGCATATGTTAGAAATTATAAATCTTTGAAATTAGATTTCCATTGACATAACAGGAAATTCTGTAATATTTTCCTAGGATCAAACAACGAATAAAAATAAATTAATGCCCCAAAGTTTCAATTTTAAATGCTTAATATAATTCTTTTGAATTATATTAAGCATTTAAAATTGACTTACAGAATGTGTGGGGAGGAAATTCCTCTTGGTACGCGTTTGTCAAAAATCCGGAAATTATTCGTATACAGTTTCGAAAATCAGAAGCCTCCACAAATTATCAGCTCTTTTCATGGAAAGAGTCTGTATGTTTTTCATACATTTTAAAGGTGTTTCAGTTAATATATCAAAAGTGTTTGAATAAATATTGAAATATTTATAATTTTTTTTCATATTACTTTTACTTTACTCTGACTGCAGCAGTAGTTGGTGCCATCTTGTTTTCTGAGAAAGATGCAATAGAACAGCTTAGTGTAAACTGCTTTGCCACGACAGTTTTCTTTCCTCTGAAGGTCATAGCACATTTCTGACTCTCGCTTTCTCACCCATACCTGCCTTCTTTCCTTCCCATACTGCTGTTTGCTTTTCCGCCATTTCACGCCATTCGCCTTAATTCTGATACCTCCACATTTCTTTGGGTTTCTGGAACCATCTTTCTATGGAATCTTTCTAGAGAAAGGTGCCAGACATCCACCATTGAACTAGCGCCAGCAATCTGTTTTCTTTTTGTGGTTGCGTTCATCAGTTGGGTTGGGTTGTTTTACCTCTGAGCGGCACTTTTTTGCACACCATGGGCTAAATGGCCAGGTCACATGGACCCCGAAGGCTCAGAGAAGGTTGGGGGAGGGGACCCACTGGAACAGCTGTTGAGAGACAGATGGTAGCCTATCGTCAAGGCCATCCAGCGTGTTCTTTCACGTGCACAGGGTATGATGGCTCTCTCACACACGGGGCCACGGCTTAACGTCCCATCCGACGGACGGCGGCCTTTCCAAGCCCATCGGTGTCCCCTACTGACCGTGGGCAGGGCGTGGAATTTTGCGGAGATAAATCTCAATGCTGACCCAGCTGGGACTCGAACCTGGGAACTACAGATTACGAGCCTGGCGCGCTACCGACTGAGCCACCCCCGCCCCTGCGTTCATCATCAGCCTTGTTTACTTCCTGGGTTTTCATTGGTGTGCCAAACTCTGATTCAGTTCTCTGTAGCAGTCTGGTGGATATTAGGTAATTTAGTTATTATTGACATCCTTTTGTGTATAGCCCCGTTGTTTTATATTGTTGTACAGATTGAGTATTACCTGAAGTGTTTCAAACCAGATTCCTCAAAGAAAATGAGCAATGGAGTGAAAGAGGTGTTATTTGGAAAAAGATAGGCCCAGACAATATATATGTTGGTGATAAAGAAACTCAAATGTCAGCTCTCGAAGTTTCTCATTAGTCCGAAGTGCAGTGTGCGGTTTTGCATTGTCTTGTTTGAAGAGTACATGTCTATTTACCAAATCTGTATAGTAATAAAGATCAGAGTGCACACCCTTCAGCTGTGCAAAGTAGAGGTCGATATTGACGGCACGTCCATCAGGAACCAATTCGAAGTGCACTACACCCTCAAAATTACACTAAACACAACATTGCCTTCGTTTTGAATCATTCCCCTCTTCAGGACAAGAAATGCAGGCTTGCCTGGGTCAACCACTTCTTTTGGGGTTCGGATTTTTGAAAAGGATCGTGCAACGCTCATAACAATTCGCTTGATGAAAAGGTGATCATTTGAATTAAAGAAGAGTTTCCTTCGGATTTTGATACGATGGTTTGCTTGTTCAGTAGTCAGTTCATATGCAGCACTTCAGAAAATCCTGGCAATGTTATCAACGTGTTGCATATGCTCAATAGGTTACTTTTTCCAACCATTCGGACGGGAGCCTGCGAGTACTTTGTCGATGGATAACCTTTACCAGCATGACACAGAATGTTGGAATCTACCGATATTGGCAGTCCCGATGGTGGGTTACTTTGGACACTCGTGTTTCTTTAACTTGAACAGCATTAATGCTAAGATGAATAGAATGGAAATGCTCGGGGAATCCGACTGCTCTCATCTTTCACTTCATACATTTCTCAAGCTGCTTCAGCAGCTATTAATCCTTTTTCCAGTAATGGTATAAAATTGCACGAATTTCAGTACTTAACTCACTCATTGTACAATATTTCTAATTATGGAAACCTAGACTTGAATACTTGTGATAGTTATGGACTGAAGAATGGGAATTTATACTTTCCTTTAGTACTATGTTCAGATATGCACACGGTGATGCGTGACTGTACACAATTTCCCTGGTAAAAAACACACAACCTTATGAAGCTCCATAACAATATACTATAGATTATTGTGAGTGATTGAGTGAGTGATTGATGGAGTGATAGGGGATCAAGCTAATTCTAACAACGATGCACAAATGGTAGAACTCTGAAACTTGCACCTGGGATAAATTGCACCAAAGTTACTTGGGGGGAAATCTGAAATTTGACTTCTGACTTATCCTTTAAGGTCAAATGGAGGTCAAACTTGGAATTATGACTGCTAGAAATTGAAAACTGGTGTGTTGGGTTGTAGATATCGTAAACGCTATCAAATTTTGCTTCCGAAGGGTACCTTCGAGGTCAAAGGTCAAATTTCGATCAACTGCTGCTATAGAGCTGAAAATACCTACCTGGGATTTATTTCAGATCATAGATCTGAGAAACATTGTAATATTTGTGATAAGGCAGGTCCTTCGAAAGCAAGGGTGAAATTTTATCTACTGGTACTAGAGAGCTAAAAATCGGTGACTATGGATAATACGAGCCCAACAACTTAGAAACTTTACGAAATTTTGTATCTGACTGGTTCATTGAGAAGAAACGTGAAATTTTGATCTACATGTGCTAGGAACTAGAAATTAGTTTGCAATGCTTCTGAGATGTTGACCTGAAACATCCCTAGACAGAAATGTTTAAATTTCTGGCTCATATAGATTATGGTTTATCAAAATTTGATCTTTATTCACGGTGGGATATTTGAATTCGATGGATCTTTCGAATTCAAAGGTGAAATCTTGATATACCATTGCTAGATAGCTAAACATTAACTCGCTGAGATATTCCGGATTATACATCTCGGAAATGTTAAGAAATTTGAAATATATTGTCACGTTTAAGGTCAAACAAGTGTCAGAGTGATGATAGAGAAATGAGGAGGCTCTGAAAGAACCAATTGTTATTTCAACTAATATATATTAGATTAGGGGTTCTCAACTTGGGGTATGTGGTAAAATTTTTTGGGATATGCCATGCGAGCTCAAAAGTCACTAGATCTAGTAACAAAGTCGCTAAGTTGACATTATTATACTATAACTATAGTTTTATCTATCTACCTCTCAGATCTTCTACTATGGCATATAAACTGACAGGCTCCTGTCAGACCTCTGTGGCAAGCAGCTGCTTGAGGGGGTATTTTTATTATTTTTTTTATATAAGGGGTATGCCAGTTACGTGCACATTTCCAGGGGGTACATGAAGCATAAAAGGTTGAGAACCACTGTATTAGATGATTGTGAGTGATTGAGAGATGCCAAGAGCTCACACTAGTTCTAACTATGATGCAGAAATGGTAACTCTCTAAAAATTTGCACCTATTAGTAATCCAAGTAATTCCCCCTCCCCCCAGAAAAATATGGTCATCACACAGAATCTCAAACTTGTCTACGTGCTTTGAAATCCAAAACAGTTTTTTGTATAATTTTACTTTAGCCCATATGTTATGTCTGACACTAAAAATAGATTAAAATAAAACTATAAAATTTTATTCCACAGAAAATAATTTTGACCTCTGTTCAGTAGAATATTTTTGCAAATTGGAAACTCTACTCACGTCTTATTCAAACAACCGTTCCCCCCCACCCCCGAAACTGAATTCTCGAACCCTTCCGAAATCGAATTCTCAGAAGCTCCCCAATTGTCCCCCACTCCCCACCCACCCCCAAAAAAAACAAAATCCTGGGTACGTCCTGATCCAAGTCATACCTCTCAGAAAAAATCCCGAAATTTGAGACCCCAAATTTCTAGTGAATCTGCATGCGGTAGAAACTTGAAAATTGGTGTCTAGAGGTGATTCGAGTTATAGATCTCAGAAACTGTACGATATTTCAGATCCAATGGGTGGGGGTGGGAGGCTTTATAGGCCAAAAGTCTAATTTCGATCTACTGGTGCAAGAGACCTAAAAAATTTTGTCTGGGAGTAGATGTCAGAAATGTGTAAAAATTTGGATCCAATGAGTGGAAGGTCAAATCGAGGTGAAATCTAGGTCAAATAGAAGTCAATCAATGGTCAAAGATCAAATCGAGTGAAATCTAGGTCAAATAGAGGTCAATCAAAGGTCAAATCGAGGTGAAATCGAGGTCAAACAGTTGTCAAACAAAGGTCAAAGGTCAAATCGAGGTCAATGGTCAAATTTTGATCATCTGGTACGAGAGAATTAAGAATTGATTCCTAGAGATATTTCAAGCCATAGATTTAAAAAATAATACCAAACTTCATATCAGGTGTAGCATTTAAGGCAAACAGGATTTGGAGTGAAGGTCTGGAAATCAATAGGTACAGTCGCTCAAAAAAGTATCCGAACACTACGGTTGATTGCAAAATTCAGAAAAAATATCTGGCATTGATTTTTTTAGAAATTAGTCATCTGGCAACTTCGTGTCACGTGACACGAAGGTTGCCAGATCACTAATTTCTAAAAAACAATGCCAGATATTTTTTCTGAATTTTGCAATCAACCGTAGTGTTCGGATACTTTTTTGAGCGACTGTACTGAAAGCAACGATTCATTTCTAATGCAACATATGATGCCAAAAAAAAAGCTTTATCAGAAATTTCTCTCCGTATTTGAATAACATGAAATTTGACAATATCTTTGCTTTTGGAAAAGGAACCTACCAAGTTATTGATCCAGAGTGCAAACGCACTGTTTCATATTAATTGTGCCAGTAGCACATTCATTAATGAAAATGCTATTGCTAACAGAGCAGAGATTCTAAACCATTTTATATTCGCTTACCACTGTCCTATGGATGTCGTGATTACAATCAACGCACCTGCAAACTTATCACCCTGAACAACATTAATCTCTCTTTACACCTCGTTAGGTACCTCTAACAAATCTTCTATTACACCGTGCAACATTAAACTCTATGGTGTAGAATATTTGAAATGGACATACCTTTGTGAAATGGTATTTTTCCCAAAGCTGGCTTTAAAAAACAGAAACAAAATGTAAATGGACTGAGACCCCTTAGTGTTGTCAGCAAGATTACTGAATTGAATGAAGCAAATTCGTCGTTTGTTTCGAGAAATTTGAGGCTTACCAAAATTGTACAAAACTGAATTCTGACGAAAAACATTTTGGTATATTTATCAATCTAATATTCTTTTGCTTGATGATTAAACAATTCAATGCAAGGAGTCTGTTCACTCCACCACAAGAGAAGGTCGAAGAACCTATGAACCGGATGTGAGGGTGATCAAGAGCTATCGATCGCACATTGACAGTTAGTGAGATCGGCATACGTTTCACTATTAGCCCTTTTATGTGGGGCGGGGGTGGCTCAGTCGGTAGCACGCCAGGCTCGTAATCTGTAGTTCCCAGATTCGAGTCCAAGCTGCGTCAGCGTTGAGATTTATCTCGGCTAAATTCCCCGCCCTGCCCACAGTCAGTAGGGGACACCGATAGGCTTGGAAAGGCCGCCGTCCGTTGGATGGGACGTTAAGCCATGGCCCGTATGTGGGAGAGCCATACCCTGTGCACGTTAAAGAACACGCTGGATGGCCTTGACGGGAGGCTACCATCTGTCTCCCAACAGCTGTTCCAGTGGGTCCCCTCCCCCAACCTTCTCTGAGCCTTCGGGGTCCATGTGACCTGGCCATTTAGCCCATGGTGTGCAAAAAAAGTGCCTCTCAGAGGTAAAACAACCCAACAGAACACCTAACCCTTTTATGTGGAAAAGGCTCATGTGATCACCCCGAGACACGGAGCGAAGAAAAGACAATGTTCCTGGATTCTGCTTCAGAACATGCTACAGGTCGAAGGTCAGGCTCCGACTGGGATAAGAATTCGACTTGAGTGGCTTTTCTAACTGGGGTCATTTTTTTCGCCAAGATTTGTGTGCTATTAGAGCGAAATGGATTGCCGTGGATCAGTCTACCAAGAGCCGGTAGCACATGCCTACTTTAGCATATTATACACTAAAAGCAAATTACTGCTTTCACTAAGATTAGCATTAAAGAGACCAGACAAAATGAATGAAATCGTTTATACAATAAAGTAATTGCTTTTACTACTGATAAACGGGGTTGGAAGCTTATTTAATCTATAGGAAGATACGTTTTCTCATTGCCATGGGGCACTATTATGCTCCAGAATCATCTTGAAGTAAAGGTTTTGGCCAATGCCTTTGTGGAACGTTTCACCTCCACTGGAAATTCTCCAGGCTCTCCTATGCTTTTAGAGTTTACCAGTCCCCCACTGTAAAATGACACACTTTTTAATTTTAAAAAGGTTCCGTCTTCAAACTGCTGTAATTGTGATGATAAAGAAACAGCAGTGGTTTCTCGTGACCAAACATTTTTCTCGAACTAATGCTATTTTAGGTGCTTCCAACCAGCAAAATAACTTGTTACGCTATTGTGTTAAACAAGTAACGAAAGCAACTGAAACCACATTCCCGGCAGGAGGAATCTATAAATATACCTTTGGGGTTAAAGCAGAAAAGCTTTGATGAATTTGTTATTATTTTCTTTTCCTTCACAAACTTTTAAGGTTTCTTGCTTGACTAACAATTAGCCAAGATACCAATGGCATTAAAAGATAAAGGCTGAGTTTTGTATTTCTGAAATACAGAAATTTTGGGTACACTACAGATTGATCGAAATATTAATTTATGATGAAAGCATAGGTGAACCAAAGTTAAATATCTTTTTCACGTAAAGGAATATGATTTGTTTTTTTATATTCTCTTTTGTTCTCGGAAGTATACCATTTATTCTTTTTTACTAATATGAAAAGACATTTTTACGTGTTGTTGTTTGGGTTGTTTTACCTCTGGCGGCACTTTTTTTGCACACCATGGGCTAAATGGCCAGGTCACATGGACCCCGTAGGCTCAGAGAAGGTTGGGGGAGGGGACCCACTTTAACAGCTGTTGGCAGAAAGATGGTAGCCTCCCGTCAAGGCCATCCAGCGTGTTCTTTAACGTGCACAGGGTATGGCTCTCCCGCACACGGGGCCACGGCTTAACGTCCCATCCGACGGACGGCGGCGTTTCCAAACCCATCGGTGTCCCCTACTGACCGTGGGCAGGGCGGGGAATTTTGCGGAGATAAATCTCAACGCTGACCCAGCTGGGACTCGAACCTGGGAACTACAGATTACGAGCCTGGCTCGCTACCGACTGAGCCACCCCCGCCCCACATTTTTTTTTTGCGTGTAAGTTCAATAGCAAGTTTCTTTATTTTTCTTTCCGTTCCCAGACATTCTTAGTTGTATTATGGTTATGATATATAATTGCAACTGCGCTCATTAATGAACGGAGTGACTTTAAATATTTCTGTGTTGAAACAATGATATACTTTTTGCCCACCCCAAAAATATTTCTGCTAACGCCCATGGTGGCCTGCTCCTAAAAAATTTCCCTGCAGTTTTTTCTCGTGATTAACCCGGTGGTTCTGAAACTGTGGGTCGTGAGCAACTGCGAAAGGGATTATGATGCTCTGATAGTTTGATATTTTCTGCTGTTTTAATAATTTTTTTCCAAATATATAGGTACCATGTTTTAGGGAACAGGCCGTATAATTTTATCCGCGTTTCTAGGGGGAGTTGGGAGTTGTGTATACATTTATTACAATTATAAGGGGTTGCACTGTCAAAAAACTTTGAGAACCTCTACTAACCTATTAAATGAGTGTTCCAAAAATAGTAATTTTTATTATTTTTCAGATTATAAATATATAAGCATAACAGAAACAAAAATAATATATTGGTGAAAAAAAATTACGAAATGCTTTATGACAACGAAATCTAGGAAATACTTTATTACATAAAACAGAACTTTCAGCTTATATTTAGCACGAGAAAGTTGCGTCTTCCTTCTCCCACTTCTCCATAGATGTTCCCTTATCCATCGCTGTTGCTCCTTAACGCTACAGATAGCATTCTCAAGCGAAGAGATGCGATTTGACATCGGGCAAGCATAAATTAGCGCAGACGATATCCCCTTCCACTCCTTCCCACTTCTGTAGCTGCTGGAAACTATCACATCATCATCATCAACAACAACATCCTCAAGCAGCCAGGGGCTACGGAGGTCCAACAAAACCGTACAATTTAGTTCTCCATGCATAACTGTCCTGAGTTACATCAGCTGCATCTGGCCACTACACACCAATTCTAACAAAGTCCTGTTTGACGTTGTCTGCTCACAGCATCTTAGGTCGCCCCCTCTTTCTGAGGCCTTTAGGCACACTGTTCATAACCCTATTCGCCAATCTATAATTATTCATACGGGCAACATGGCCAAACCAACGGAGTCTCTCTCTGCACAATATGCTGCTTAAAGGAGGTTGCAAACTCCTTTGCCTAACCTCATCATTAGTTACAAAGTTGAACCACCTAATGCCCAAGATACTGCGTAAGCATCTGGAATCAAAAGCATCTAGTTTCCTGTTATCTTGTTTACAAAGTGTCCAAGTTTCACTACCATAACTAACCCTAGAAAGAACCAAACTATTATACAGTCTAATTTTAGTCTTTAGGTGTATACGCCTATTTCTCCACACTCTCCATAGGTTTCTTAAAAGTTCCAGCAGCAATCCCTATTCTTCTGTTAATCTCGTGCCGCACATCACCATTATCTGTTACATAGTCCCGAGATAATTAAATTGTGACACCTGCTCAAGACGGCAACCATTCAGATTAATTGAATCACAGCCTGCCCAATTTTCATCACTTTAGTTTTCTCTCTGTTTATAACCAAACCTACTCTACTAGCAGTCTCATCAACAGCTGGAATGAAAGAGTTCATCTCATCAACATCATTTGCCAAAAGGGCTAAATCATCAGCATAATCTAAATCAGAAATTTTCGTATCTCCAGTCTATTTAAGGCCAAAAACTTTCCCTTGAAGTGAATTTCGCATAACATAATCAATAACCAAGCTAAAGAGAAAAGGAAACAAAATGCACCTTTGTCGAACACCAGAAGTAATGCTAAACCAATTGCTACAAGCCTTATCAACTCTCACACACGACTCAGTGTTATTATAGAGAGCTTTCATTATGTTAACTAACTTGTCTGGCCATACGATCTCATGATCAACCACAAATTATGACGATCAACAGAGTCAAAGGCCTTTTTGAATCCTGCAAAGCTAGCAATGAATGATTTCTGAAACTCTGAATATTTCTCAAGAATCTGGCTGAGTGAAAATATCTGATCTACACATCCCCTACTGCTTCTGAATCCACATTGCTCATGACGCAATTGCCCGTTAATCAGATTCTTAATCTGATTAATAATCTTATTTTAATCATAATTATTAAGCATAATCATGCAAAGAAATGCCTGGAACAGAAAATAGGCTGATACGCCTATAATTATCACAAGAACTGCGATCATCTTTTTTCGAAAATAGGGATAATAATAGCTCTGATAATATCCTTAGGAACCATGCTTTTATCATAAAAGATATTCAGAATTTCAGTCATCCAAGTGGTAACCGAAATATTCCCAGCTCTAAGCATTTCCATAGTAATTTCATCTAGCCCTGGGGATTTATGAAGTTTAAGTTTAGAAATAGCCAAAATAACTTCAGATTGTGTTATAGGGTCAACATTAAAGCCACCAATGCATCTATCATCATTGCAAACAATGGGAGTAAAACTAACCACATTGTTTAGAACATCACTGAAATGCTCAGCCCACCTAGCCATGACAGAATCCTCACCTTCTACAACCTTACCTTGTTTATCCTTCAATCCTTGTATGCCTGTCCGTTTTCTACCACATAAAACATTAATTATTTGGTACAGCTCTCCGCTGTTGTGCTGCCTAACTGCTTCCTCAGCTTTGTCAGCCAAGCCATCAAGCCAAAGATTCTTATCAGTAGCTAACTGATCCTTTACACGTTTATTAAGCTCTCTGTATTCCTTTCTATTAGGACTAGTAGGGTATTGATTAAGAACATTCTTGCAGTTCCTTCTTTCTGAAATAAGCTCAAGTGCCTTATCACTTAAAAATTATGCCTCCTCTGCTCCTTTTTTCCTAAAAAGAGTACTGTTTAAAACGGTCCCATTCTTCCTCAACTTCAGTAGCAAGCAAACCATGACTGTCATAATGACTAAGTAACCTATCATGGTAAGCTTTAGCTATAACTGGGTCTTTCAGAGCTTCAGTATTAAAGGTAAATTTTTTAACTTTAGCACAACACTTGTTAAGTTTAAGTTGCAAGACACTTTTAACAAGGTAATGGTCAGATCCAATTTCAGCTCCCCTATATGACCTGGGATTCCTAACAGAATTATCCCATTTGCTGTTAATTAATATATAATCAATCATATTCTTATGCAGCCCATCAGATGAAACCCATATGTACTTATGTATGTTGCGGTGTTTGTAATAAGTGTTAGTTATTTTGAAACCATTGAGTTTACTTACCTGTAGTAGACGTTGCCCATTGCCATTGCAGCTACCAATTCCAAAAGGGCCTATCACCCCTTCCCAAAGGTCAGAGTTAGTACCAACTTTGGCAATGAAGTCACCAAGAACAAGGGTAATATCTCCTTTCTTGACAGAATTCAAAATATCCTGAAGTTGTCCGTAAAACCTATCCTTCTCATCCTCATCGGCATCCTCAGTGGGGGCATAACATTCAAGATTTTAATGCTTGTCTGAAATTTTGCTGTAAGAAACCTTTCATTAATGCATTCATATCCTAGAAGAGCATCACTAGCGTGTCTGCTGAGAAGCAGACCCATGCCTTGGTAATGTTTATTATCTTCCCTCCCTGAAAAGAGAAATTTAATATTATTTTTAAGATTCTGACCTTTATCTGTCCATCTGGTCTCTTGCAAGCCGAGAATATTTAAATTATAATGGTGGAATTCTTGTGTGAGGACATCAAGAGAAAAAGCTCTGTGCAGAGTCCTCACATTCCAACTACCTATGGAGAGAAAATGGTTAGTGGGATGTTTAAAGAAACTATGTTTATTGAGAGAGGGAATGCCGACAATATCAAACAGCCCCCTAATCGCAGACATGGGGCAAAGACCCGTTCCCATACTATTAAAGGCTGAAGTCATCTACAATGGAAGACTTTCACCAATGTAGAATTTGACGATGCCCGTAGAAACAAGAGTTCAGGTGCCTGCGATGACGTCTGCTCCAAATAATCCACCAGCTGATAAAACATATCCTGTGAATTTATGCACTTGGGGCTCTCAACCCACAAACAGAAAACACAGCGGAAGATTCTCCCTTCACAAAAGCCCACCAGTGGAGCAAATTCGCGATCCGTAATCAAGCTTAAAGCCTTATTCCAGTCCGGTTATTGTATATGATCAGTACCAGGACCCTGTGTGGTTAACCACTTCTCAGCAGGGTAGAAAAAAAAAGAAATATAGTCATAGTTATCGAGATCAGTTAGGCCACACTAATCTGGCAGCCCTCCACTTCCGTTCACTTCCACAAGAGAGTATCTTTTTTGAAAATGTACTAACGGACTGCACCAGGAGAAGGCGGGCTCGGGTATTAGGTGTAGGCCTGGCCATTTCTGTGCATCATCATAGGGGATCGGTGCACAGCTCTCCTTCCAGTGACTACCTAGTTCCATTTACAAACTGCCACAAGGTCAAGCGAAAGAGATGTGACTGGCATGGGTTGTGTCACGACTTCCTGTCATAAGGGCTAGTTGCAATTAACCTCGAATGATCTTTGCCGCTGACTCTATCAATCAAGAGCAAAACACGAAAAAAGTAGCCACAGCTGATTTTTTCTGCTTAAAATGTTAGCTGAGATGCAAAATTGTTGTTTTCTATCAAAAGTTTAACATAATTTTTGTTTTCTTAACTAAAAGGAAAATTTCAGGAATTTCCTCTGGGGCTCAATACCGATTGGACATATGCAGGTAGGCCCGGATTTAAAAGAAAATAAGAAATATGGGAGGGGAGAGGGGCAAGAAACAACTCAATCGAGTCTGAAAAGGATAAAAGAGTGGGAAGAGACTGAATTTTTATTGCAACATAACATTTGCACTTCCGTTTTAAACGTCTTTAAAATCTTTTGCGAAATGCATGAAATAAGCATCAGTTTAACAATTTTTTGCGTCTATTACTCTAACTTGCATTCTCAAAGGGAGGGGGGATTGGCACCTTTTGCCCACCCGCCCACCCCTAGATGCAGGGTCACGAAAGGTGCACATGTGGAAATTCACTAATTTTGTTCTAAATTACTTGAGATATGCTTTCAATTAAAATATTACTTTCTGAAAAATGTATAATTATATTTTTTTACATATTGATTTTTGAAATTCACCATTATTTCTCGGGCACTCTGTGCATCTGAGCCTGATTAATTGAACCTGAAGAAATCATTAAGCCATGAAAGTTCAAGAGAATTGTTTATCAAATGCAGTGAGATTTTTCTCCTATTTAAAATAAATTAATACAGTAGGTAGAATGTAAATTAAATACGAGGTTCATAATCTGCCAAGATAGCAGTGTGCAAGAGAGTGTTAAACCCAAAATTTCAGTAGAAGAAAGAAAGATGGAAGTTGTTTTTGTTGATTCAAGAATGCTTGTATGCGCATGATTCGATGACTCATTAGAATGCGGCTGTATATGAGCCTATCAGGGCCGTAGCTATGGGGGGATGGGGGGGGGGGGTTAAGAATGTAATAATAATAACCCTCGTAGTAATCCGGAGTTGTCAAAAGTCGAAGCGACTTCGTAAAATCTGGGTGAGTTGTGAAAATTTGCAATTTTTTTTTTGTAAAATTAAAGGGAGTTAACAAAATCTAGACAACTTGGCGAAATCTAGCGTAATTATCAAAATCGAGGCAACTTGGTAAATCTAGGGCAGTTGGAAAAATGGAGACGGCAAAATCTGGAGCAGTTGGCGATATCGTGGGGAGTTGGCAAAATTCAGGTGAGATGTAAAAATTGGGATTTTTTCTGTAAAATTATGGCGAGTTGTCAAATCTTGGGGAGTTGGCAAAATTCTGAGTGACTTGCAAAAATCAGGTGAGATGTAAAAATTGTTTTTCTTTTCTGTAAAATTATGGCGAGTTGGAAAACTTGAGGAAACTTGGGAAAATTCGGAGTGACTTCGCAAAATCGTGGGGAGTTGGCAAAATTCGCAGTGACTTGCTGAAATCTTGGGGAGTTGGGAAAATTAAGAACGATTTGGCAAAATCGTGGGGAGTTCGAAAAATTCAGAGTGACTTGGCAAAATCTTGGGAAGATGATAAAATTTGGAGTGTCTTTGCAAAAATCAGGTGAGATGTAAAACTTGGGATTTTTTCCCGTAATTTTGTGGCGAGTTGGCAAAATCTAGGGCAGTTGGCAAAATTCGAATCCATTTAGTAAAATACGGAGAGTTGTGAAAATTGGGATTGGTTTTGCGAAATTAAGGGGAGTTGACTAAATCGAGAAAGCTTGACAAAATTTTGGGGAGTTTGAAAATTTTGAAATGACTTGGCAAATTCAGGAGAGATGTAAAATTGGAATTGTTTTGCGAAATTAAAGAGGTGGTAAAATCGAGGCAACTTGGCAAAATCTAGGGAAGTTGGCAAAACTAGAACCCACTTGGTAAAGTACAGGTGTATTGTAAAAATTGGGATTGGTTTTGTGAAATTAAGGAGAGTTGGAAAAATCGAGAACTCTTGGCAAAATCTAGGGGGATTGGCAAAATTCTAAGCCACTTGGTAAAACACAGGGGAGTTGTGAAAATTGTGCCTTTTTCGTGCAATTAAGGAGAGTTGATAAAATTCGAAGTGACTTGGCAAATTCAGGGAAGATATAAAAATTGCGATGTTTTCTGTAAAATTACGGCAAGTTGGCAAAATCGAGGCAACTTGGCAAAATCTAGGGTAGTTGGCAAAATTCGAATCCACTTCGTAAAATATTGGCGGGTTGAGGAAATTGGGATTAATTTTGTGAAATTAAGAAGAGTTGGACAAATCGAGAAAACGGCAAAATTTTGGGGAGTTTGAAAAATTTGTAGTGACTTGGCAAATTCAGGAGAAATATAAAAATTGAGATTGCTTTTTTGAAATTAATGAGAGGTGGCAAAATCGAGGCAACTTGGAAAAATCTAGGGGAGTTGGCAAAATTGGAAACCACTTGGCAAAATGCAGGTGAATTGTGAAAATTGGGATTGGTTTTATGAAATTAAGGAGAATTGGCAAAATTGAGAACTCTTGGGAAAATCTAGGGTAGTTGGCAAAATTCGAATCCACTTTAAAATACAGGCGAGTTGTGAAGATTGGGATTAGTTTTGTGAAATTAAAGAGAGTTGCCCAAATCGAGATAACTTGGCAAAATTTTGGTGAGTTTGAAAAATTTGAAGTGACTTGGCAAAATCAGGAGAGATATAAAGATTGGGATTGGTTTTGTGAAATTAAGGAGAGTTGGCCAAATGAAAGAAAGTTGGGAAAATTCACACTTCACATTAAGTTTTGCTATAATTCAGGCGATATGTAAATATTGAGATTATTTCTGTGAAATTATGGCTAGTTGTCAAAATTGTTGGAAGTTACATGGCAAAATGAGGGATAGTTGTGAAAATTGTTGCCTCGTTTCCCCCGGAATTCGCCCCTCATTTCGCTCCTGGGAGGGGGGGGGGCAAGGAGCGAAAATCTAGGTGCGAATGTGACAGAGACATTATTCTCTCAGTTGTCAAAATTTGATTTTCGAGTTGGAAAATTTTCGATTTCTCCCCTCCCCTCCAACCATAGTCCTTCGCTACGGCTCTGGAGCAGATGATAAAGGAGCACACTGCTCAGTCGTTTCAAACCGACGCGTCTAATGAACATTGATATCTTTTGGGGATTTTTTTTCTCTTTGGCAGTTATTGGTTAACGTGTTACTAATTTTTCATTTTTGTTATATATTTTTTATATTTTTGATTTTTTGATTTTGAAAATGAGTAGACAAAAACAAAGGTCTATTTTTAATACTGAGTTACAAAAAATACTGTTTTTTAGCAAATCAGAACTATCAGAACTAGACAGTGGAATGTCCTATGAAAAATGCCGTTCATTGTTCTCTATTCATCACGGTGGATTGTCTGACTTCGAAAACCACATCAAAACTAAGGCGACTCTAACTAAGGTCAAAACTAAGGTTCTTGTAGAAAGTGTCCCGCATTGCATCAAAGAAAAACGTTCACATTAAGTATATACATAAAGTGAGCAGATTTTCAAAATCGGAATTTTTTTTTGGAGGATAAATGAGGGACATTAGTTCCAAATTAGCGTGTAAATATTACCAGATTCTTCAATTAAAACATGTTGTGTAGTTTCATTGCGTAGTTTTGGGTGTAGCCTCTATGCCCTCAATTTTCAATGAAGGTAGTCTGATTTTTAACTTTAAATAAGATTTTAAGATTAAATCAGAATAATAGAAATATAAAATAAAATGTAGGTAAATTTTCTCATCCTAAGAGTTATAGAGCGTTGAAATTGGCAGACACAGTGAGAAGTTAAATTCAAAAAAGTGTTAAAGCAAATACACACGTAAACAAAAAAAATTAAAGTTTAAAAAAAAAAAAAATAACATAAAGCTATTTTTATAGTGTTAGATCCTTCATAATATTTCCTGCTCTGTGAAGTGTTGTTTTGAGCGGCTTTTTATTTTTTTGCACACCGTGGGCTAAATGGCCAGGTCACAAGGACCCCGAAGGAGGTTGGGGATCCACTGGGACAGCTGTTGGGAGACAGATGATAGCCACCAGTCAAGGCCATTCAACATGTCCTTTAACGTGCACAGGGTATGGCTCTCCCGTACACGGGGTCACTGCTTAACGTCCCATTCGACGGACAGCGGCCTTTGCTAAACCCATCGATGTCCCCTACTGACTGCGGGAAGTTTTGCGGAGATAAATCTCAACGCTCACCAGCTGGGACTCGAACCTGGGAACTCCAAACTACGAGCCATGACGCGCTACCGACTGCACCAACCCCGCTCCTCCCTGTGAAGGGGTAAACTCGGGCTCATTAATAGGTATGCGCATAAGTAGGTCTCCTAATCATGTGGGGCTCCTGAATTCCTGTTTTTGAACATAGTCATGTTTATTTAAGTAAATGAATAGGGCCCTCATGAAGGGCTGCTTTCAGGGCTCCCTCAAAACCTAAACCTTCCAATGAGTACACCGCACAAGTAGCAAGCTTCCATTTAGGGTCAGATTTCTCATAAGGCACGTTAGTCACTTCCTTAGGGGCACCAACATAATAAGGGCGCCAGCATTTAAGTGTTACAATTTATTTATTTGAGTAACAGCAAATTGCTTCTTTCCAATTCTTAGGGATAAAAACTAGTTGCAAATGAAATGGAAATGCATCTATACTTTCGATAATTAATTCTAATATTTCATTTCTAGAGCCAAAGGAAAAGTGAGGAAGAAAAAACTTAAATATAAAAATGGATAATATATTTTTTAATGTCAAGCATTTGGCGCCCCTTTGCAAAATTTTAAGTAGATAGCGCGCTTGGCTACTAATCTCCGGGACCTGGGTTCGAGCCCCGGGTAAGGCATGGCTGTTTGTGTCGTTTTTCTGCTGAGGTCCTGCCATCCTCTCAGATCTTCTACTGTGGCATATAAACTGACAGGCTCCTGTTAGACCTCTGTGGCAAGCAGCTGCTTGAGGGGGTATTTATTTATTTTTTATTTAAAATTAAATAATCCGTACGACGGCGAAGCGCCTCTACCCAAATGGCGCCCTAGGCATTTTCATTGATGTCTACCATACCATGACAGCATTCATTATATACTATGTACAATATTAATTTATTGCATTAATTTTTACAGTATTAGCTAACAAATTACTTATTAAAACTCCGATATCTATTTCGATTATATTTTCTCCCTTCTTCTTACGGTAGCAAAAAAAAAAACAACAACAACGACTATAAAGGCGCAATACTGCTTCTAGGGCATCGGGGCCGCTTGAGGTGTAAATGCTCTGCTTCCACCTGATACTTGTGGGCTGGGTTGTTTTACCTCTGAGCGGCACTTTTTTGCACACCATGGGCTAAATGGCCAGGTCACATGGACCCCGAAGGCTCAGAGAAGGTTGGGGGAGGGGACCCACTGCAACAACTGTTGGGAGACAGATGGTAGCCCCCCCGTCAAGGCCATCCAGCGTGTTCCTTAACGTGCACAGGGTATGGCTCTCCCGCACACGGGGCCACGGCTTAACGTCCCATCCGACGGACGGCGGCCTTTCCAAGCCCATCGGTGTCCCCTACTGACCGTGGGTAGGGCGAGGAATTTTGCGGAGATAAATCTCAACGCTGACCTAGCTGGGACTCGAACCTGGGAACTACAGATTACGAGCCTGGCGCGCTACCGACTGAGCCCCCCCACCTGATACCATTCCAGTATTCTGAATCCAACATTTTAATTTTTTTTGCCGGAGAGGATTCGGAGTGGAAGGGAGGAAAGATGGCACATAGGACAGCTTTCATTTGCGATGTCTGCATGACTTAGCGATTAGTGTTAAAAACAAGCTGCGGGAAAATATAATTAAAATGAGCGGGGAATTTGTTTTTAATTAAGTTTTCCGGCGGTACACTGAAGACGAACTGGTAGTATTTTAATAATTTATAACATGAATCTTACTTTTGTGCAAGATTTAGTCTCTGACGATGTTATTATTTAAGAGCGGGGCATTTTGGCATCCCGTCAGGCTTTCCGCGGAAAGCGGGGCGTGGATTCAAATAACGGGGCGTAAAGTCGCCATATACAGGGTGAATCTGAAAAAGTGGGCAAAACTTTACGGGGTGGTAGAACGCAGCTATACGAGCAATATTCGTCATAGAAAGTATGGGCGGAATGCAAACGGCGAGCCGTAGGTGGCGTTGGAAATGGTATAAAAGGGTCGGTCCTCGTACCCAACGGCATTTGTACCGTGGATTGCCGAGAGGATGGCTGGTTATACTAACCACGAAATGGCGGATATGCACTTTGTGTACGTGCGGTGGACAGGAATGCAAGTGAGGCACAGAGACGTTACCGCGATCGATTTCCGATGAGATGCACTCCAGATCGAAAAACCTTCGAGCGTTTGCATCGGCGGCTGTGTGAAACGGGATGGCGGCAGCTCTTTTGAGCAATTTCTTTGAGCATGTACCTCAATTACATTCCTGTTAATAAAATGTTTTCTGAAGTATCTCTTCTCCTTCTTGTGTTCATTCTTTAAATGCGACAGTGGAAAACTACCTTTTAACTTCTCACCGCTTGCGTTCCGACCATGACGAATATTGCTCGTATAGCTGCGTTATTGACCTATGACGAATATTGCTCGTATAACTGTGTTCTAGCACCCTGTAAAGTTTTGCCCACTTTTTCAGATTCACCCTGTATATATCTGAAGACTGAAATTAAGCTATATAATAATTTGGTCACTTCTTAAGTTAGTTATGTAGCGAAATGCGAACCATTTCGTAAGCCAGATAACAGGAAACTTGATGTCTTTTATTCTAGATGTTTGCGCTGTATCTTGAGCATTAGGTAATTTAGCCTTGTAAGTAATGATGAGATTAGGCAAAAGAGTCGCAAACTCCTTTGAGCATCACATTGTGCAGAGAGCGACTGCATTGGTTTGGCCATATTGTTAATATGCATATCTATATATTAGCGAATAGGGTTACAATGTACCTAAAGGCCTCAGAAAAAGAGGGAGACCTAGGATGCCTGGAGCACACAATTTCAAACAGGATCTTTCAACAGTTGTCCTACACTGGCTAAATGTAACAGCTATAACTCAGGACAGATGTGTTTGTAGAACTAAATTGCACCATCTAGTTACCTTGGGAGGAGGGGGTGGCCCAGTCGGTAGCGCGCCAGACTCGTAATCTGTAGTTCCCAGGTTCGAGTCCCAGCTGGGTCAGCATTGAGATTTATCTCCGCAAAATTCCCCGCCCTGCCCACGGTCAGTAGGGGACACCGATGGACTTGGAAATACCGCCGTCCATCGGATGGGACGTTAAGCCATGGTTCCGTGTGTGGGAGAGCCATACCCTGTGCACGTTAAAGAACACACTGGATGGCATTAACGGGAGGCTACCATCTGTCTCCCAACAGCTGTTACATGGGTCCCCTCTCCCAGCCTTCGAGGTCTTCGTGACCTGGCCATTTAGCCCATGGTGTGCAGAAAAGTGCCGCTCAGTGGTAAAATAACCCAACCTAACCCTAGTTACCTCTATGCAGCTCATGGCTGCTTGAGGATTTTGTACGTATATATGTACAAGTAACTTTTGTTTAATGCACCCCTACCAAGGCGGGTTCACTATAACGTGGTGCCATATATTAACTTTTGTCCATCAAAACGTTAAAAAAATTTAAATTTTTATTCACACATAATTGGTGAAGCAGTCTATCAATAATGCATTGCCAACTTGAGAGAGATCCCATGAAAGTGTTGCGTATCGAAATCATTGAAAAGATATTTTCTTTCCATAGTCAGCGTGTGGTTTTGCCACAGGAACACAACTATGACTTCACACGCGAGAGATTGCTGTAAAACGTAATTGTAACACGTTTCCCTGAGGGCATAAACGAATATTACCTAGTAGCAGAATAATAAGCCAAGTAGCCGATCTTGGACTCTTTTTCATTAAATGAGAGCCATGTTGGGTATTAATTTGGTTAAGCAACGAGCTCCGAAAGATTTCATTACTTTTCTTTATGTTAAGATTTAATTTATTTGCAAGTTAATATTTTATTAATATCTAATTTTTCTACAGTTTTTTTTTTGCTGTGTGCCTCTCTGTGTTCCCATTTTATGAACATCCATCAAACTTGGAGTTTGCGCTCGAATGCTATCAAATTAAAATACAGATGAAGAACGCGGATTTCAGTTAACGGGGAGCTGCCAGAAATGCATTTCTCGCGTTAAACTGGTTTGCCTGTGTTCTTCAATACGCTCATCCCTCAGTTTACGAAAGCAATTCGTTCATCTAAAACTGTTCGTAATGTGAAGAATTCGTAAATCAAGTAACCATTTTCTGTTAAATTAAATGTAAGAAATTACAACTAGTTCTTGGGCTCCAGAGATTCAATAATTTATTCACCATATATGCTACAGCATTAAAGAACCGTTCAAATGAAAGCAAGAATACACAATAGTATAGTTGCCATAAGCTAAAGTAATATTTAGTTAAGAGTTTTCTTAACTGTACCTAATAACATAATAGTCTTGATTACATAATTACAGCTTCATTTTTAGGCGGAAAAAATCCGAAATGTATTAATGCATAAATAAGGAAATAATAATTTGTTTCGATCTCTGATGATCATCCATTAATTACTGTATGACATTGTAATACTGTATGATTAAATTTTAACTGGCAAAAGGGACGGGTGGCTTAGTCGGTAGCTTGTCAGGCTTGTAATCTGCAGTTTACAGGTTCGAGTCCCGCCTGAGGCAGCTTTGAGATTTATCTCCACTAAACCTCGCCCCTACCCTCAGTCCGTAGAGGAGGCCACCAACCGTCGGATGGGACGTAAAGCTGTTGGCTCCTGTAAGGGAGAGTTGGCCATACCCTGTGCACGTTAAAGAACATGCTGGATGGCCTTGACGACGGTAGGATACCATCTGTCCCTAAGAGCTGTGCAGTGGGTCCCTTCCCCTTTACCTTCTTTGACACCTCGGGGTCCTTGTGACCTGGATATTTCCAATCCATATGCAAAAAAAAAGCCACTCGGAGGTAAAACAATCCAAGCTTAATGGAAAAAAATTTTTAAAAAAGAAAGAAGTTGATATTATTTGCATGATATCAACTACTTTCTTGAAGTTGAAGTGGGAGAGGAGAGGGTCACAGAATTTGTGGTGGACAACAGAATTGGTAAATATGTAAGATCGATTCTTACAGGCTGTTATGTTAACCAAGAGTCGCCAGAGATTCTCATAGAGCAGTTCGAATTGTCCCGCCACTTTCAAAATAACAGAGAAGCGGCTGTAGTTTCGTTTTGCAAACCCCATTGGATTGTATAAATGTGTGAAATAGTTTCATTCCTGGACCATCACATGAATTTTACGTTGTCTGTAATAAAGACATTAATATTTTTCTTCCACCGTAAAAATTTTGCTCCGTTCAAAAACGACGAGTATCTCTTGGTTATGTACATTCTCTTCGCTATTGCGAAATTTCTTCGCATATCGAAACTACACATGAATTTGTTTTGTTTGCTATTGAGAAAATATCTAAAGCGAATGTTCGTCAACTGAGAGTGGGTATACTCAGAGGCGTAGATATGGGGGGATGGGGGAAGGCTCCCCCTTAAAGTAACTCGGAGTTGGCAAAATTCGAAGCGACTTCGTTAAATCTAGATGAGTTGTGAAAATTTGCAATCTATTTTTTTGTAAAATTAAGGAGAGTTGTCAAAATCGAGGCAACTTGGCAAATCTAGGACAGTTTGGAAAATAGAGAGACGGCAAAATTTAGAGCAGTTGGCAAAATTAGAAGCCACTTAGGTGAGTTGGGTGATACAGTTGAGTTGGCAAAATCGGGACAACTTGGCAAATTCTTGGGGAGTTGGCAAAATCTAGGGGCAGTTGGCAAAATCGGGACAACTTGGCAAATTCTTGGGGAGTTGGCAAAATCTAGGGGCAGTTGGCAAAATTCGGAGTGACTTGACAAAATCGTGGGGAGTTGGCAAAATCTAGGGGCAGTTGGCAAAATTCGGAGTGACTTGACAAAATCGTGGGGAGTTGGAAAAATTCAGGTGAGATGTAAAAATCGGATTTTTTTCTGTAAAATTATGGCGAGTTGGCAAAACTTAGGGAGTTGGCAAAATCTAGGGGCAGTTGGCAAAATCCGGAGTGTCTTGGCAAAATCCGGAGTGTCTTGGCAAAATCCGGAGTGTCTTGGCAAAATCGTGGAGAGTTGACAAAATTCGGGTGAGATGTAAAAATTGCATTCTTTTTTCTGTAAAATTATGGTGTGTTGGCAAAATCGAGGCAACTTTGCCATATGTAGGAGAGTTGGAAAATCTTGAGGGAGTTGGCAAAATTCAGAGCGACTTTGGAAAAATCAGGTGAGATGTAAAAATTGGGATTTTTTTCCTGTAAAATTGTAGCGAGATCGAGGAAACTTAGCAAAATCTAGGGCAGTTGGCAAAATTCGAAACCACTTGGTAAAATACGGGCGATTTGGGAAAATTGGAATTGTTTATGTGAAATTAAGGAGAGTTGACAAAATCGAGAAAACTTGGCAAAATTTTCGGGAGTTTGAAAATTTTGAAGTGAGTTGTTGGGTTGTTTTACCTCTGAGCGGCACTTTTTTGCACACCATGGGCTAAATGGCCAGGTCACATGGACCCCGAAGGCTCAGAAAAGGTTGGGGGAGGGGACCCACTGAAACAGCTGTTGGGAGACAGATGGTAGCCTCCCGTCAAGGCCATCCAGCGTGTTCTTTAACGTGCACAGGGTAGCCCATTGTGTGAAAAAAAGTGCCGCTCAGAGGTAAAACAACCAACCAACCAACTACACTTCTGTGGGACAGGAGTTGGTTTAGTGGTAGCACGTCAAGCATGACATCTTCAGTTCCACTGGAGTCTTTGTGACCTGGCCATTTAGCCCATTGTGTGCACAAAAGTGCCCCTCAGAGGTGAAATAACCCTGCCTACTACGCTTCTGTGATTTACAGATCAAAACAGTTTTGTAGACAGAAGGCATTCAACCTACTACTATATCCGGTGCATTGACCGGATGTACTGGGTAAAGCTATAAGCTATGTGAAAGGGCAGACCGGAAATTGCAATTTGGTATCCGATCTACTTTGAAGCATCAGTTCTTTTTCTTTAGCGTCCATAATTTGCGGAGGGTGGCTCAGTCGATAGCGCGTCCGACTCGTAATCTGCAGTTTCCAGGTTTGAGTCCTGTCTGGGCCAGGTTTGAGATTTGTCTTCGCAAATACCCCACCCTCTCCTCGGTCAGTGGGGAACACCGATGGATTTGGAATGCGTTGAATGGAACGTTAAGCCGTGACCCCGCGTGCTAGACACCCATACCCTGTGCACGTTAAAGAACATGCTGGATGGCATTGACGGGAGACTACCACTGTCTCCTATAACAGCTGTTCGCAGTGGGTCCCCTTCCCAACCTTCTTTGAGCCCTCGGTGTCCTTGTGACCTGACTATTAAACCCATTGTGTGCAAAAGATGCCGCTCAGAGGTAGAGCAACCCCAATCAACACATAATTTGCATAAAAAAATAAACAAATACCCCTTCAAGCAGCTGCTGGCCACAGAGGTCTGACAGGTGCCTGACATTTTAACTCGCCAGAGCAGAAGGTCTGTGAGGATGGCAGGACCTCAGCAGAGAAACACAAACATCCGTATCTTATACGAGGCTCGAACTCGGGCCACTTAGATCTGTAGGCAAGCGTGCTAACTACTCTGCAATGAGTGTTGGCTAGAACAATGTTTTTGCTCTTTTCTATTGGAGGTCTGTGAGGATGGCAGGACCTCAGCAGAGAAACACAAACATCCGTATCTTATACGAGGCTCGAACTCGGGCCACTTAGATCTGTAGGCAAGCGTGCTAACTACTCTGCAATGAGTGTTGGCTAGATCAATGTTTTTGCTCTTTTCTATTGGAGGTCTGTGAGGATGGCAGGACCTCAGCAGAGAAACACAAACATCCGTATCTTATACGAGGCTCGAACTCGGGCCACTTAGATCTGTAGGCAAGCGTGCTAACTACTCTGCAATGAGTGTTGGCTAGATCAATGTTTTTGCTCTTTTCTATTGGAATATAGATATTTTCTGCTCAATTCACATCAGTGATGTGTTCGCTATCAAAAGATGTAGGATCTTACATCTAGAGCAAAATCTCGCATTTGCCCACTTTTAAGAGCTGAACCGGATGAACTGGCCACTCTTTCATTTGAAAAGAAAAACTAGAAGAATAACGAATCGCTTCTGCCAATATACGATGTTCGTTTTCACAGAAAAAGAAGTTTTACATATTCCGAATTTTGCTCCCTTCGACAATAGTAATTCGTACTAATGAGTGATTGGAAAATGTAAAGAGCAATATATTATTAGCCCTGTACAACGCAACATTTTATTGTTCCATATCTTTTATCTCATCGTATCAGTTAAGCATATTTCCTTCATCCTTTAAAATATATTAATTAACAGCAAATGGGCTAGTTCTGTTAGGAATACCAGGGCATGTAGGAGAGTTGAAATTGGATCTGACCATTACCTTTTTAAAAGTGTCTTGCAACTTAAACTTAAAAAGTGTTGTGCTAGGGTTAAAAAATTTACTTTTAATATTGAAGTTCTGAAAGACCCAGTTATAGCCAAAGCTTACCATGATAGGTTACTTAGTCATTATGACAGTCATGGTTTGCTTACTACTGAAGTTGAGGAAGAATGGGATCATTTTAAACAGGCTTTTTTGGGCACTAACAGTACTCTTTTAGGAAAAAAGGAGCAAAGGAGACAGAAGTTTTAAGTGATAAGGCACTTGAGCTTATTTCATAAAGAAGGAACTGCAGGAATGTCCTAATAGAAAGGATTACAGAGAGCTTAATAAACGTGTAAAGGATCAGTTAGCTACTGATAAGAATCTTTGACTTGATGGTTTGGCTGACAAAGCTGAGGAAGCAGTTAGGCAGCACAACAGCAGAGATCTGTACCAGATAATTAATGTTTTATGTGGTAGAAAACGGACAGGCATACAAGGATTGAAGGATAAACAAGGTAAGGTTATAGAAGGGGAGGATTCTGTCATGGCTAGGTGGGCTGAGCATTTCAGTGATGTTCTAAACAATGTGGTTAGTTCTACTCCCTTTGTTTGCAATGATGATAGATGCATTGGTGGCTTTAATGTTGGCCCTATAACACAATCTGAAGTTATTTTGGCTATTTCTAAACTTAAACTTCATAAATCCCCAGGGGTAGATGAAATTACTATCGAAATGCTTGGAGCTAGGAATGTTTCGGTTACCATTTGGATGACTGAAATTCTGAATATCTTTTATGATAAAGGTATGGTTCCTAAGGATTTTACCAGAGCTATTATTATCCTATTTTCAAAAAAGGTGATCGCAGTTCTTGTGATAACTATAGGGGTATCAGCCTACTCTCTGTTCCAGGGAAAGTTCTTTCCATGATTGTGCTTAATAGAATTAAGAATCTGGTTGACAGTCAATTGCGTGATGAGCAACGTGGATTCAGAAGTGGTAGGGGATGTGTGGATCAGATATTTTCACTTAGGCAGATTCTTGAGAAATGTTTAGAGTTTCAGAAACCTTTGGTTGCTAGCTTTGTTGATTTCAAAAAGGCTTTCGACTCTGTTGATCGTCATAATTTGTGGTTGATTGTGAAATCATATGGTATACCTGCCAAGTTAGTTAACATAATGAAAGCTCTCTATAATAACACTGAGTCGTGTGTGAGAGTTGGTAAGGCTTGTAGCCATTGGTTTAGCATTACTTCTGGTGTTCGACAAGGATGCATTTTGTCTCCTTTTCTCTTTAGCTTGGTTATTGATTATGTTATGCGAAATTCACTTCAAGGGAAAGATTTTGGCCTTAAATGGACTGGAGATACGAAAATTTCTGATTTAGATTATGCTGATGATTTAGCCCTTTTGACAAATGATGTTGATGAGATGAACTCTTTCATTCGAGCTGTTGATGAGACTGGTAGTAGAGTAGGTTTGGTTATTAACAGAGAGAAAACTAAAGTGATGAAAATTGGTCAGGCAGGCTGTGATTCAGTTAATCGGAAAGGTTGCAGTCTTGAACAGGTGTCACAGTTTAATTATCTTGGGAACTATGTAACAGATATTTGTGACGTGCAGCATGAGATTAACAGACGGATAGGGATTACTGCCGGGACTTTTAAGAATCTACGTAGAGTGTGGAGAAATAGGCATATACACCTAAAGACTAAAATTAGACTGTATAATAGTTTGGTTCTTTCTAAGGTTAGTTATGGTAGTGAAACTTGGACACTTTGTAAACAAGATAACAGGAAACTAGATGCTTACGCAGTATCTTGGGCATTATGTGGTTCAACTTTGTAACTAATGAGGTTAGGTAAACGAGTTTACAACCTCCTTTAAGCAGCATATTGTGCAGAGACTCCGCTGGTTTGGCCATGTTGCCCGTATGAATAATTATAGATTGGCGAATAGGGTTATGAACAGTGTGCCTAAAGGCCTCAGAAAGAGGGGGAGACCTAGGATGCGATGGGCAGAAAATGTCAAACAGGACCTTGTTAGAATTGGTGTGCAGTGGCCAGATGCAGTAGATGTAGCTCAGGACAGACTTGCTTGGAGAACTAAATTGCACGGTCTGGTTGGACCTCCGTAGCCCATGGCTGCTTGATGATGATGATGAACAAATATAAATTAAAATCTTTTGGAGGATTTGAAAAATATGAATTATCGTATTTCTTTACTACCTATTCAATTCAAAAAGAACATTTTATACATCTCTCAAAACAAACACGTTATAGTGAAGGAAAAATTGTTGCTGCCAATGTAATGCCTTTCATCATCAAATTCCACTACTAAATTAAATTTGTACAATAATAGATCGTTTGCAATATTCGTTAAAATTTTACATTTTTCGAATATTTCCACCGTCTCAGGTTTTTTCCCAAATCTTGTTCCGCATTTAGTTTGTCTCTGTATTTTATTTTTGTTGCCGAATAATTCGAATTTTAACTAACGTTTCTAATAATAATAATATTTTAATTCTCATTTTTATATTGCAAGAGAATTTTTTTTGGGAATCCTTATTTTCTCTTCACGGGAGTACCATTTGGAAAACACCGTCGAAGAGATCGAAATTTTTCATTTTCCGATTTCTTTAACAGATTTCGAATTAACGGATGAATGTGAAAAGGCAAACAATCATATTTCATTTGCGAAGACAAAAAAAAAGAATTTCTCACATGTCTGTTAAAACGAAAATAGCAGTATTTTCAGAATATTTTGAGCAACACATTCCACCACCGAAATTACAAATTTCTATAATAAATTGATCATTCTTAATATTCGTTTAGACCTTGATATTTTGAGTATTTATCGCTCTCTAACGATGAAAACTAAAACCTTTTAGAGGATTCGAAAAATACGAATCATAAAATCATTTATATTTATCCAACTCAAAAGGAATTTTTCAATTTTCTCTCAGAACAAACGTTGCGAAATCCCCCCCACCACCACCACCACCGTTCGCACGGATAAGGGGGCAAATCAATGCTGTCAGCGCAAATCTCTTGATTCTTTCATGAAACCATCAAAGTTTTTAGCAGAAATGCATCGTTCGCAATATTCATCAACTTTTTTCCACTGACGGAGATCGCAATTTAAACTTCTGAGGTTCACGGGAGATGGCTCTGCTGCACCCTTCCATGCAACAGCTTTTCGAAAGCAGGGTAGCGGAGATAACTCTCAACGCAGGCACAGTTGGAACTCGAACCTGAGAACTTGCAGATTACGAGCTTGGTGCCCTGCTGACTGAGCCAACTGCCATGCCCGTTGGCATCAGGAAAGATAGATGCACAAGCAGTGCGTTCCTGCTGTCAAAATACACTAAGGAGAAATTTCGCTTAGCGCTTGAAATTTGTAAGAGCACACACATTTGTGACATTTTACGACTTTCAAGATCAAATAAATTATTAAATAAGTGAGTGCAAACACCCATTTATTTTACTTCAGAAAAATACACGCTTTCAGTTTTCGTTTTCTTCTTACTCCTATTGATTTTATTGTTACAGTCAGGTCCGGATCTAGATAGAAAAAAATCGAAGGGGATATTGTTAATATTGAAACACCATCAAGCCAAGAAACTAGATTTCCAATGCAGTATATCATTTCCACCTCGGTTTTATAGGTTTTTAAAAATCTCTTGAAAGACGCCTGAAAAAAGCTTAATAATTTTTGGCTTCCGTTGCACTTAATAACATTCTGAAAGGTGGGCCATGACCCAACGACTCCCTCCCGGTTACAGTAATGGTGGATCGTGAGGAGAGACGGAGGCAGCTCAGCTGATCCTGTGGTAGCTCTTCTGAGAGGGATGTGCTTCAGTTGCATTTCTCTCCCTTTCCGTAATGGTGGATCGTGAGGAGAGACGGAGGCAGCTCAGCTGATCCTGCGATAGCTCTTCTGAGAGGGATGTTCTTCAGTTTCATTTCTCTCCCTTTCCGTAATGGTGGATCGTGAGGAGAGACGGAGGCAGCTCAGCTGATCCTGCGATAGCTCTTCTGAGAGGGATGTTCTTCAGTTTCATTTCTCTCCCTTTCCGTAATGGTGGATCGTCAGGAGAGACGGAGGCAGCTCAGCTGATCCTGCGATAGCTCTTCTGAGAGGGATGTGCTTCAGGTTCATTTCTCTCCCTTCCCGTAATGGTGAATCGTGAGGAGAGACGGAGGCAGCTCAGCTGATCCTGCGATAGCTCTTCTGAGAGGGATGTGCTTCAGTTTCATTTCTCTCCCTTTCCGTAATGGTGGATCGTGAGGAGAGACGGAGGCAGCTCAGCTGATCCTGCGATAGCTCTTCTGAGAGGGATGTGCTTCAGTTTCATTTCTCTCCCTTTCCGTAATGGTGGATCGTGAGGAGAGACGGAGGCAGCTCAGCTGATCCTGCGATAGCTCTTCTGAGAGGGATGTGCTTCAGTTTCATTTCTCTCCCTTTCCGTAATGGTGGATCGTGAGGAGAGACGGAGGCAGCTCAGCTGATTCTGCGATAGCTCTTCTGAGAGGGATGTGCTTCAGTTTCATTTCTCTCCCTTTTCGTAATGGTGATCGTGAGGAGAGACGGAGGCAGCTCAGCTGATCCTGCGATAGCTCTTCTGAGAGGGATGTGCTTCAGGTTCATTTCTCTCCCTTTCAGTATTGGTGGATCGTGAGGAGAGACGGAAGCAGCTCAGCTGATCCTGCGATAGCTCTTCTGAGAGGGATGTGCTTCAGTTTCATTTTTCTCCCTTTCCGTAATGGTGGATCGTGAGGAGAGACGGAGGCAGCTCAGCTGATCCTGCGATAGCTCTTCTGAGAGGGATGTGCTTCAGTTTCATTTCTCTCCCTTTCCGTAATGGTGGATCGTGAGGAGAGACGGAGGCAGCTCAGCTGATTCTGCGATAGCTCTTCTGAGACGGATGTGCTTCAGTTTCATTTCTCTCCCTTTCCGTAATGGTGTATCGTGAGGAGAGACGGAGGCAGCTCAGCTGATCCTGCGATAGCTCTTCTGAGAGGGATGTGCTTCAGTTTCATTTCTCTCCCTTTCCGTAATGGTGTATCGTGAGGAGAGACGGAGGCAGCTCAGCTGATCCTGCGATAGCTCTTCTGAGAGGGATGTGCTTCAGTTTCATTTCTCTCCCTTTCCGTAATGGTGGATCGTGAGGAGAGACGGAGCCAAATCAGCTGATACTGCGATAGCTCTTCTTAGAGGGATGTGCTTGAGTTTCATTTTTCTCCCTTTCCGTAATGGTGGATCGTGAGGAGAGACGGAGGCAGCTCAGCTGATCCTGCGATAGCTCTTCTGAGAGGGATGTGCTTCAGTTTCATTTTTCTCCCTTTCCGTAATGGTGGATCGTGAGGAGAGACGGAGGCAGCTCAGCTGATCCTGCGATAGCTCTTCTGAGAGGGATGTGCTTCAGTTTCATTTCTCTCCCTTTCCGTAATGGTGGATCGTGAGGAGAGACGGAGGCAGCTCAGCTGATCCTGCGATAGCTCTTCTGAGAGGGATGTGCTTCAGTTTCATTTCTCTCCCTTTCCGTAATGGTGGATCGTGAGGAGAGACGGAGGCAGCTCAGCTGATTCTGCGATAGCTCTTCTGAGAGGGATGTGCTTCAGTTTCATTTCTCTCCCTTTTCGTAATGGTGGATCGTGAGGAGAGACGGAGGCAGCTCAGCTGATCCTGCGATAGCTCTTCTGAGAGGGATGTGCTTCAGGTTCATTTCTCTCCCTTTCAGTATTGGTGGATCGTGAGGAGAGACGGAAGCAGCTCAGCTGATCCTGCGATAGCTCTTCTGAGAGGGATGTGCTTCAGTTTCATTTTTCTCCCTTTCCGTAATGGTGGATCGTGAGGAGAGACGGAGGCAGCTCAGCTGATCCTGCGATAGCTCTTCTGAGAGGGATGTGCTTCAGTTTCATTTCTCTCCCTTTCCGTAATGGTGGATCGTGAGGAGAGACGGAGCCAAATCAGCTGATACTGCGATAGCTCTTTTTAGAGGGATGTGCTTCAGTTTCATTTTTCTCCCTTTCCGTAATGGTGGATCGTGAGAGAGACGGAGGCAGCTCAGCTGATCCTGCGATAGCTCTTCTGAGAGGGATGTGCTTCAGTTTCATTTTTCTCCCTTTCCGTAATGGTGGATCGTGAGGAGAGACGGAGGCAGCTCAGCTGATCCTGCGATCGCTCTTCTGAGAGGGATGTGCTTCAGTTTCATTTCTCTCCCTTTCCGTAATGGTGTATCGTGAGGAGAGACGGAGGCAGCTCAGCTGATCCTGCGATAGCTCTTCTGAGAGGGATGTGCTTCAGTTTCATTTCTCTCCCTTTCCGTAATGGTGTATCGTGAGGAGAGACGGAGGCAGCTCAGCTGATCCTGCGATAGCTCTTCTGAGAGGGATGTGCTTCAGTTGCATTTCTCTCCCTTTCCGTAATGGTGTATCGTGAGGAGAGACGGAGGCAGCTCAGCTGATCCTGCGATAGCTCTTCTGAGAGGGATGTGCTTCAGTTGCATTTCTCTCCCTTTCCGTAATGGTGTATCGTGAGGAGAGACGGAGGCAGCTCAGCTGATCCTGCGATAGCTCTTCTGAGAGGGATGTGCTTCAGGTTCATTTCTCTCGCTTTCCGCAATGGTGGATGGTGAGGAGAGACGGAGGCAGCTCAGCTGATCCTGCAATAGCTCTTCTGAGAGGGATGTGCTTCAGTTTCATTTCTCTCCCTTTCCGTAATGGTGGATCGTGAGGAGAGACGGAGGCAGCTCAGCTGATCCTGCGATAGCTCTTCTGAGAGGGATGTTCTTCAGTTTCATTTCTCTCCCTTTCCGTAATGGTGGATCGTGAGGAGAGACGGAGGCAGCTCAGCTGATCCTGCGATAGCTCTTCTGAGAGGGATGTTCTTCAGTTTCATTTCTCTCCCTTTCCGTAATGGTGGATCGTGAGGAGAGACGGAGGCAGCTCAGCTGATCCTGCGATAGCTCTTCTGAGAGGGATGTTCTTCAGTTTCATTTCTCTCCCTTTCCGTAATGGTGGATCGTGAGGAGAGACGGAGGCAGCTCAGCTGATCCTGCGATAGCTCTTCTGAGAGGGATGTTCTTCAGTTTCATTTCTCTCCCTTTCCGTAATGGTGGATCGTGAGGAGAGACGGAGGCAGCTCAGCTGATCCTGCGATAGCTCTTCTGAGAGGGATGTTCTTCAGTTTCATTTCTCTCCCTTTCCGTAATGGTGGATCGTGAGGAGAGACGGAGGCAGCTCAGCTGATCCTGCGATAGCTCTTCTGAGAGGGATGTTCTTCAGTTTCATTTCTCTCCCTTTCCGTAATGGTGGATCGTGAGGAGAGACGGAGGCAGCTCAGCTGATCCTGCGATAGCTCTTCTGAGAGGGATGTGCTTCAGTTTCATTTCTCTCCCTTTCCGTAATGGTGTATCGTGAGGAGAGATGGAGGCAGCTCAGCTGATCCTGCGATAGCTCTTCTGAGAGGGATGTGCTTCAGTTGCATTTCTCTCCCTTTCCGTAATGGTGGATCGTGAGGAGAGACGGAGCCAAATCAGCTGATACTGCGATAGCTCTTCTTAGAGGGATGTGCTTCAGGTTCATTTCTCTCGCTTTCCGCAATATTGGATGGTGAGGAGAGACGGAGGCAGCTCAGCTGATCCTGCAATAGCTCTTCTGAGAGGGATGTGCTTCAGTTTCATTTCTCTCCCTTTCCGTAATGGTGGATCGTGAGGAGAGACGGAGGCAGCTCAGCTGATCCTGCGATAGCTCTTCTGAGAGGGATGTTCTTCAGTTTCATTTCTCTCCCTTTCCGTAATGGTGGATCGTGAGGAGAGACGGAGACAGCTCAGCTGATCCTGCGATAGCTCTTCTGAGAGGGATGTTCTTCAGTTGCATTTCTCTCCCTTTCCGTAATGGTGGATCGTGAGGAGAGACGGAGGCAGCTCAGCTGATCCTGCGATAGCTCTTCTGAGACGGATGTGCTTCAGTTTCATTTCTCTCCCTTTCCGTAATGGTGGATCGTGAGGAGAGACGGAGGCAGCTCAGCTGATCCTGCGATAGCTCTTCTGAGAGGGATGTTCTTCAGTTTCATTTCTCTCCCTTTCCGTAATGGTGGATCGTGAGGAGAGACGGAGGCAGCTCAGCTGATCCTGCGATAGCTCTTCTGAGAGGGATGTTCTTCAGTTTCATTTCTCTCCCTTTCCGTAATGGTGGATCGTGAGGAGAGACGGAGGCAGCTCAGCTGATCCTGCGATAGCTCTTCTGAGAGGGATGTCCTTCAGTTTCATTTCTCTCCCTTTCCGTAATGGTGGATCGTGAGGAGAGACGGAGGCAGCTCAGCTGATCCTGCGATAGCTCTTCTGAGAGGGATGTGCTTCAGTTTCATTTCTCTCCCTTTCCGTAATGGTGTTGGCTTTATCAATTTGTGACGAAAGATATTAACAGATAACTTTATCGTTAGAGCCCAGCTCGGAGGAAGATATTCACGGTTTTATCTGAAGATATGTGCATTTAAAAGCGATCCGTGGATAAAAAATTAATGTTAACACTCTTAGAGGATAAAATCTGTAGGAACATTGGCTAACGTTATTGATGGTTGACATGAATGAAAAAAAAACTGCTTTAAATAGTGAAAAAAAGCGATTTAATAATAATATTCACTTTAAAAAATATATTGGGATAAAGTCACAAATTAAACCAACTTGTTTTATGTGAAAGAAGCGATCTTTTTACTGACAAAGCAAATATAAGTTCGAAAGATTGGTCGAGTGTTGTGTAGAAAACGGAAATTAAATCTGTGAAAATTTCAGTCGTGGAGATTACGAAGTCATAGAGTGAAAATGTAGAGGGGAGTTACTGGGAAATGAAAAGGAAAGCCTCCCATAATTGTGGATAAGTGCATTTATAAGGAAAAAATTTCTCAGAAAAATTTGTAAATTTTCATCATTTAAAATTTAATTTTTATAATTTAATTTTTTTAATTTTTTATCCAATATTTAGTAAGACATATATTTCTGAAATACAAGCTTTTTTATCACAGTATAACAAGAAACTTGATGCATTTGATTCCAGATGCTTACGCAGTATCTTGGGCATTAGGTGGTTTGACTTTGTAAGTAATGATGAGGTTAGAAGAAGGAGTCATCAACCCCCTTTGAGCAGCATATTGTGCAGAGAGAGACTGTGTTGGTTTGGCCATGTTGCCCATATTCATAGCTGCAGATTGGCAAAGAGAATTATGAACAGTGATGAACTGTATACCTAAAGGTATCAGAAAAAGGGGGAGACCTAGGATGCGATGGACAGACAATGTCAAACAGGACCTTGCTATAATTGGCCTAGAGAAGCCAAATGCAGCAGCTTTGGCTCAAAAGAGACACGTCTGGAGAGGAAAATTACAGTCTGGTTGGACCTCTGTAGCCCATGGCTGCATGAGGATTTTGTATGTATGTACGTATATTTTTCAGCTAATTATTAGTGAACCATTAGCCATTCCTTAGCAGAATGGTTAGCGTGCTTGGCTGCTGATATAAGAGACCTGATTCGAGCCCTTGGTAAGGAATGGATGTTCGTGTTGTTTTTCTGCTGAGGTATTGCCTTCCTCACAGATCTTCTCCATGCTTATTAAACTGACAGTTCCTGTTAGACCTCTGTGGCAAGCAGCTGATAGAGGGGATTATTTAGCGAGCCATTAACCGATTTCTTCTACTCGCAAACATGCATCAGACCTCAAGCATTTTCAAAACTTCGACGCCTATTAAGTAGGTAATATACGCGGATGCTGAAAAAACATTTGAGGATGGAATTTCTGCCATCCACTCAGGGCTCTAATTATAATATTAAAATTGCATTTTTAGTCATATATGATAAAATATTTTGTGTAAAAAACGGGACTTATTCTTATACTTCAAAACAAATATTATTAATTAAATTCAGATGATCATTTTGTTGACATTTCAACATTGAAACCTATCAGCCCCAAAGAAGGAGGAGTGGAGGGGAGAAGGGAAGGATGTGCTGTTCTTGAGGTTTGCATCCTGACACAGGAGCTTAGTCAGGTTCTAACATCAGGAGGAGTGGAGAGGGGAAGAGAAGGCTGTGCTGTTCTTGAGGTTTGCATCCTGACACAGGAGCTTAGTCAGGTTCTAACATCAGGAGGAGTGGTGAGGGGAAGAGAAGGATGTGCTGTTCTTGAGGTTTTGCATCCTGACACAGGAGCTTAGTCAGGTTCTAACATCAGGAGGAGTGGAGAGGGGAAGAGAAGGATGTGCTGTTCTTGAGGTTTGCATCCTGACACAGGAGCTTAGTCAGGTTCTAACATCAGGAGGAGTGGAGAGGGGAAGAGAAGGATGTGATGTTCTTGAGGTTTGCATCCTGACACAGGAGCTTAGTCAGGTTCTAACATCAGGAAGAGTGGAGAGGGGAAGAGAAGGATGTGCTGTTCTTGAGGTTTGCATCCTGACACAGGAGCTTAGTCAGGTTCTAACATCAGGAGGAGTGGTGAGGGGAAGAGAAGGATGTGCTGTTCTTGAGGTTTGCATCCTGACACAGGAGCTTAGTCAGGTTCTAACATCAGGAGGAGTGGAGAGGGGAAGAGAAGGATGTGCTGCTCTTGAGGTTTGCATCCTGACACAGGAGCTTAGTCAGGTTCTAACATCAGGAGGAGTGGAGAGGGGAAGAGAAGGATGTGCTGTTCTTGAGGTTTGCATCCTGACACAGGAGCTTAGTCAGGTTCTAACATCAGGAGGAGTGGAGAGGGGAAGAGAAGGATGTGCTGTTCTTGAGGTTTGCATCCTGACACAGGAGCTTAGTCAGGTTCTAACATCAGGAGGAGCGAACACATAAAAGAGGCACCATTTCACTAGCAAGTCTTCAGAGGATTAATCTAGATTTAATCTTAACAATAGACATCTAACATCTTCATAAAATGAAAAAATAACTTAAACTTGATTTTGAAATACATATACAGTATAATGAATAGAAAAAACCAAAGATCCAAGTGAATTTTCAGCCGAAGCCCTGGTTAGGAGCATAAAACATATAATAATATTAATAATTCTACCTTTGTTTTCTATACTGCTTCCTCTAACCTTTTAATCATAGTCTTAACAACCTCATACCAACATATTACATTAAAATAATTGTTGAAAAAAGTCCACTTTTGAATATTGTGCTATTTTCCCTTCCCCATAGTTACACTATTGATCTTGTGGCAATGGTTGTCTCAGCGTGTAGCCCTCAGGCTCGCAGTCTGCAGTTCCAGGGACGAGTCCCAATTGCACCCGCTTTGAGAATTTTCTCCAGTAACTCTCATTCTGCTCTCAGTGAAAAAGGTAGAAAATTTTGGGAAAATTTGAGCACATTATGTGCTTAGAAAAATAGGTATCTGTAAAAAGGGACATTAAGCTGCGGTTTCGTGTACAGGAGGACCATACCTTGTGAATGTTCAAAAACACTTGATGGTAGGATTTCATCTGTCACCAAAGAGTTGTTCACTAGATCCCCTTCTCCAATATTCTCTCAGCCATGGGGTGCTTGTAACCTGGTCAATTAGTCATTGTACTCACAAAAGTGACTCTCAGTGGTAAACAACCCAACATGCAGTTTCGAACCTGAACTGAAATATGAAACATTGAGAAAACTTCTACATTTGTATGAAATTTGCAAAATCACGAGTGAAAATATAGTTTTTTGCAATCTACCAGGCAGAGGTGTGGGAGCTGTGTCAATCAGTAGCATGCCAGTTTCGTAATCTGCAGTTACCGGGTTTGAATCCCAACTGAGGCAGGTGCAGATTTTCTGCTAACTGCCGTTCTGCCCTCGGTGAAAAAGGGACCACCATTGGAAACGCCGCCATCCGTCGGATGGGACATTAACCCATGGCCTCGTGTGCAAGAGGCCTCGTGTGCATGGCTCTCGTGTGCAAGAGAATCATATCTTGAGTACGTCAAAGAACACGCTGCATGGGCTTGATGAGAGGCTTCCATCTGTCTCCTAACAGCTGTCTGGTGGATCCTCTTTCCCCAACCTTCTCTAAGCACTATGGGTTCTTGTGACCTGCCCAATTACTTCATTGTGTGCAAAAGAGTGTCACTCTTAAGTAAATCTCAACTCATCAAACAGATTTCTACCAGTCGATTGCAACTGATTGATTGTGACGACTCCAAACTTGGAGGAAGCAACGGAAAAGGAGATAGATGCGGAGCAATTTCCTAACAGTATTTTCACAAGGGTAAAAAATTAAGGGGAAAAGTAATGATGCTCTTAATCCAAATCATTTTCACTTCAATGATGGTCTGCAAACGGAAGCATTTTCACAAAACATTTACTGTTGAATGTGATGAGTGGCGTTATTTACGACTGAAGAAAAAAAAAGACTTGTATTCGATTTCTTTATTTCCTTTACCAGTTCACTTTCCTTCTTCATTATATTCGCCCTTAGCCTTCGAAGGGTTCTTTAGTCCTCTCCGTCTAGTCGCAGATAGCAGGTTTCGAAATGACTGATACGATCCTCTGAAATTAGCACTTCCTCCTCCACATCACTTTCTCTCGACGTCCTTGAATTTTCTCTTCAGAGTCAGTCAGCAACACTTGAGCAGCTGTCATTCTCTCAATGTTCTTCCATATTTTCCCTTATCAACATTTCCGTGATCTCAAGACGTTGCACAATGGTCCGTAAAGAGGGTTATTACGCCTTTAGTTTCAAAACCTTTAAAACATTTCGACGTCATTAGTGATTCAACAGTTTGGCACTACGATAAGATCATTTTCTTAAGGAAGTTAACAGCGAAGCAAATGTGCTGATGATGATAATTAACATCATTTAATTTCTTAATTCTGTATGTCGTCAGTCTATCCACCAATTGCCAAAGAATGGGCTGGAACTGGCAGCCATTGCATTTAGACTGTCATTGACTTCATTACATGTAAAGTAAAAAAACTTTATTTACTTATCGGGAATATTTTTTAATTATGAAATGATTCATATCACTGGCATCTGGTATTTATTGGGGAGAGGAGGTCAAAATGCCTATTTCAATTGTAAATATATATATACTGAAAGTTATTTGGCATAGACATCTTATGTATTTTTCGCCAGTTCCATTTGTGGGGAAAGTACCCTCTTAAACCTTACCTGCTGTCAATCATTCTTACATGAAACAAAGTATGGAAGGGAATGTGAAAACGGCATGAAAAAGAAACCAAAGAGAACAGAGGCCGCGGGGTAATAGCCACTGGCGTAAGGGAAAATCTCGGGGGCCCCCAGCAAGAAATGTCTCTGGGGCTAATAAATATCTGGCATATATTTCGGATTTTGTAATGCGTATTTTGACATTTTGGAATGAATCATGGCCGCTCTATGGATGAGGGGAGGGGGGGGGCTAGGGGCGATTTTACCACCCCTTATGAATGCTAGTATGTGTAGTGGATGCCAAAATTGATTAAACTTGGCGATATTTCACATATTTTTCGAGAAGTTTTTTAAAAAACCTCTAAAACGAAAGGGAAAATGTTACATTGCAATAGAAATCCAGTCTCCTGTCCCCCCCACCCTTTTCCGGCTTGATTATGTCATTTAAGCTCCCCCCCCCCACTTAATATTTTTCTAAATCCGAGCCTGGAATGAAAAATTTTTACCTCTCATAAATTATTGTGTAGTTTGTTTTCAAGCAAGCATAAACAAAATTTGTATAAAATGCTCACATAGGTTCAACTAAATTATTTTGAACATGTTTCATATTCACCTCTATTGAAAAACTAGAAGGATAAGACACTGAAGTGCCATTGAATTTGGGATAGAAGACGTTATCCAAATTCAGTACCGCAAGCCCCGCATTTGTGCGCATGCATGGCTGAAGCACTAGTCAGCTTTGGCTTCCCCAAGCATTCGTCATGAGAAGTATAATGGGAAAGTATAATGCATTTTACAGAGGGCAGATCGTAGATGCCCGACGGATGGGACACTCGATCTCGATTATCAGCGAACTTGGATTTTCTCGTACGACAGTTTCAAAAGTGTTCCGGGAATATGAAAATTCCGGCAAAAAACAAGCACCCGGACTAACTGCAAAGGACAACCAGCCTTAAATGATCGCGGGCTTCGCTGTCTGACCCGCATCGTACGGACTGATAGGAGTCAGACATTATCTGAAATCACCTCCCATCTGAACGCGGGTTCCAGCTGGGAATCAGTGCACAGACCGTGCAATACTCACTTCATTGTCTCGGCTTCGGGAGCCGCCGACCTATGAGAGTCCCACTTCTAATGGGACGACATCGGGCTCAACACCTTGCCTTGGCTAAAGAACATCTACACTGGACCATCGAAAATTGGCAACGGATAGCCTGGAGTGATGAATCCCGATTTAAACTTCATCATGCCGATGGGAGACTGAGGGTATGGCATCAACCATATGAAGCCATGGATCCTGTATGTCAGGTTGGAAAATACAAGCTGGTGATGGCTCAGTGATGGCCTGGGTGTCTTCAAGTGGAAAGTCTGTGGTGGAAGTCTTCTGGTGGAAGTCTGTGGGACCTTTGGTACGTGTACTGATAACTCTCAATGCATCCCGGTACGTACGTACATGGCTGACCATTTACACCCATTTATGGCCATCATGCATCCCAAATGGAGATGGCGTCTACCAGCAAGACAACTGCTCATCTCACAGGTCCAGGTTGGCTACTGCATGGTTGCAGGAGCATCCTGCTGATTTTGAAATAATGAATTGGCCACTTAGAAGCCCAGATTCAAATCTCATCGAAAATCTTTGGGATACCGTCGAGTAGTGTTCATGCACCGTGTCCCATCAACGACGACCTTGAGAGAATTGTGGACAGTTCTGGAGGATGCATGGGTCGTCATACCTGTGGAACATTTACGCAAGCTTGTGGAGTCCTTGCCTCGTCTTGTGGCGGCCGTTATCAAGGCCAGAAGGGGTCCAACACGTTACTAGGTTGCTATCCCTAATTCAATAGCACTTCAGTGTATATTGCCTCGGGCGAATGTGATAGGCTCATTTTTAGAGAAAATGAAGCTTTTCATTTTCCGAATTTTTCACCTTTTAACAGTAGTATTTCGTACAAATCGGTGATTGGAAAATGTAAATAGTAATATATTGTTAGCCCTATAAAATGACATTAGCATATCTCATTTATCCCTTAAAATGAAAAAGCTGGATATTCTGACCCCTAGGGTTAAGAGGCAAATCATCCATTGTATCTAAAATAAAATTATTTATTTATTACTTAAAATTCTAAAGTTAAGTACTAAACTGATAAGAATAAGAAGCAAACCGTCGAAATTTAGGCAATTTCAATTTGATAAAAACACTTTCTTATTTCCATTCGTTATCAATACATTAATCAGAATTTCTAATTTCTATTACATCAAGTTTCGCGTTTTCTACCTTTATTGCCTCTAACGATGGTTGGAGGATTTGAAATGTATGAATAATGATATTTCGTTCCTACTCATTCAACTGAAAAAGAATTTTTCATTAATCTCTCAAAGTAAAAATTGGCGTTTTCCACCCCACCATGGTGCTGAAGGAACAAATTGTTGCTGCCAATGTATACCCCTTAATAGTCACACGCCACTCCTATATTATAAGATTTCTAGCCCAAATAAAACATTTACAATATCTGTTTAAAATTTTAAAATTTTCTAAATTTTCCACCGTCAGAGGGTGCAATTAAAATTCAAATATAATACTTGGGAAATGTAATTAGTAATATATTTATTAGCATTGGGAGACTCTAAACGTGTGAATTGTAATAGTTTATCAATACTTATCCAACCCGAAAATAATTGTTTATCTCTAGAAACAAACAATTATAGAATAAAACACAAAAAATGCATTTTCCCTCCTCCTTTGGGGGTAAAGATGAAAATCATTGACATCAGTGCAAACTTCGCGATATTCACATTTCGCAATCAAAATTCAAATTTCTGGCGTAATTTCATCGTTTGAAAGACTAGTTTGAAATTTCGCAATTTTCAAAAATTTCCACCTTTACAGGGCCCAGTTTTAGCTTTTGCAGGATTCGGAAAGTACGAATCGTACTATTTCGTCACCTATCCACCCAAAAAGAATTTTAATATACCTCTGAAATCGAAAATGTTTTATGTCTACAGATAGACGACAAAGCGAAAACTTTAGCTCTTTTTTTTACAGAAAATGAGATAAAAATATTATAAGGTAGCAAAGGATTAGGGAAAATAAAAAAGTGATAATGTTAAAAATGAGTTAAAGTAATATAAGAGTTGCAAAGGATTAGAAAAGTGATAATGTTAAAAATAAGGTAAAAGTAATATAAGAATAGCAAAGGATTGGTGGGAAAAAGTGATAATATTGAAAATGGGATAAGAGTAATATAAGAGCAGCAAAGGATTAGGGAAAGTAAAAAAAAGTGATAATGTTGAAAATGACTGAAAAGTAATACAAGAGGATGCAAAATATATATAAGAGGAGAGCACCTCTTATGTTATAATATAAGAGGTGCAAAGGATAGGGGAAAAAGTGATAATGTTGAAAATGAGGAAATAATAATATAAGAATAGCAAAGGATTGGTGGAAAAAAGTGATAATATTGAAAATGGGATAAGATTAATATAAAAGCAGTAAAGGATTAGGGAAAATAAAAAAAAAGTGATAATGTTGAAAATGAGTTAAAAGTAATATAAGAGTTGCAAAGGATTAGGAGGAAAAGTGATAATATTGAAAATGAGGTAAAAATAATATAAGAATAGTAAAGGATTAGGGGGGGGAAGTGATAATATTGAAAATGAGTTAAAAGTAATATTAGAGTCCTTAAGAGCAGCAAAGGATTAAGGAAAATAAAAAAGTGATAATGTTGAAAATGAGTTAAAAGTAATATAAGAGTTGCAAAGGATTAGAAAAGTGATAATGTTAAAAATAAGGTAAAAATAATATAAGAATAGCAAAGGATTGGTGGGAAAAAGTGATAATATTGAAAATGGGATAAGAGTAATATAAGAGCAGCAAAGGATTAGGGAAAGTAAAAAAAAGTGATAATGTTGAAAATGACTTAAAAGTAATACAAGAGGATGCAAAATATATATAAGAGGAGAGCACCTCTTATATTATAATATAAGAGGTGCAAAGGATTAGGGGAAAAAGTGATAATGTTGAAAATGAGGAAACAATAATATAAGAATAGCAAAGGATTGGTGGAAAAAAATGATAATATTGAAAATGGGATAAGAGTAATATAAAAGCAGTAAAGGATTAGGGAAAATAAAAAAAAAGTGATAATGTTGAAAATGAGTTAAAAGTAATATAAGAGTTGCAAAGGATTAGGGGGAAAAGTGATAATATTGAAAATGAGGTAAAAATAATATAAGAATAGTAAAGGATTAGTGGGGGGGGAAGTGATAATATTGAAAATGAGTTAAAAGTAATATTAGAGTCGTTAAGAGCAGCAAAGGATTAAGGAAAATAAAAAAGTGATAATGTTGAAAATGAGTTAAAAGTAATATAAGAGTTGCAAAGGATTAGAAAAGTGATAATGTTAAAAATGAGGTAAAAGTAATATAAGAATAGCAAAGGATTGGTGGGAAAAAGTGATAATATTGAAAATGGGATAAGAGTAATATAAGAGCAGCAAAGGATTAGGGAAAATAAAAAAGTGATAATGTTAAAAATAAGGTAAAAATAATATAAGAATAGCAAAGGATTAGGGGGGGGAAGTGATAATGCTGAAAATGGGATAAGAGTAATATAAGAGCAGCAAAGGATAGGGAAAATAAATAAGTGATAATGTTGAAAATAAGGTAAAAATAATATAAGAATAGCAAAGGATTAGGGGGGGGGGAAGTGATAATGCTGAAAATGAGGTAAAAGTAATGTAAGAGCTGAAAAGGATTAGGGAAAATAAAAAAAGTGATATATTGGAAACACTTCTAGTCTTTAGAATAGAATCAAACAGGAGGTTGGATATATCACGAGAAATCGCTAGTCAGATGGGAAAACTGACGTCACACATGACTGTTATGGTCTTAGGTTAACGAAGTGCACTGCCAAGCTTTAGGTTTGGGACAATGAGTTCGGCCCACAAAGCGCAAGGAGAGGAAATTCTAATAAGGAAAACGAAGCTGATTGTCCACGTTCTGTTATTATTCATTCAGAGCTGTGGAAAAAAAAATTCCTGGCTGTTCCTTTAAAAAGTTGAATATCAAGTCTCATCATAAAATTTCCTCTCTTTTTTTCAGGAACTCCCCATAACAGTGGGTTCCCCGCATCGCGGGGAATTGCGGGGCTATGGGTACGCATCTGGTAACCGCCATACAGGTGACAGTGGAGAGTGAAAAGGGTAAATATCGTGTCAATAGCGAGGAGCTCTCGTGTCTTCCTTTCTTTTGGTTAGAAATGATGGCAGAGAAATCTCTCCCACCCGTTGTCATGCATCGGAAAAATATAGTACAGTCGCAGTACAGTAAAATAGGTACAGTCGCTCAAAAAAATATCCGAAAACTCTGGTTGATTACAGAATTCAGAAAAAATATCCGGCAACGATTTTTTTAGAAATTAATGATCTGGCAACCTTCGTGTACTAACACGAAGGTTGCCAGATCATTAACCTCTAAAAAAATCGTTGTCGGATATATTTTCTGAATTCTGTAATCAACCAGAGTGTTTGGATATTTTTTTGAGCGACTGTACATACATACATAGAGGGCTGGATTTGGGGGGAGGGAATCAAGAGGAATTTCTGAATGCTATTAAAGGTAATAGAGGTAAAAAAATTATTAAACTTATTTATATTTCATGATTTTTTCAACAAACTTTTAGAGACCTGTGAAACTGAGGTGGAAATATGCTGCATTGGAGTTTATTCCCCCGTTTTACATTTCCGTTTCGATGGCGTTTCTTGATCCCCACGATTTTTCTTTTAGATCCGGGCCTGCATACACATATAGTCTTCAAGCAGCAATGGGTTACAAAGGTTTAACTAGACTGTAATTTAGTCCTCCAAATGTGACTGTCCTGATCTACAGCTGCTGCATTTGACCAATAGAAACTGATTGCCAAGCTTAGTAAGGTCTTGTTTCGCATTGTCTGGCTCTTTTTTCTATGACCTTTAGACACTTTGTTCATAACTCTTCAGTAATCTGCGGTTATGCGTAGAGAAAACATCGCAGTGGCAAAGCGTCCAGGAAAGCATAGGAAGAATGCTTCCCTTAGAATTCTTATTAACCAAAAAAATGATAAATTAAATACAAATAATGTTTAAATATAAAGTAAAAGTATTTTATATATAAATAATTTAACATAATAGTAAAAGTTTTTCTTAACTTTTACTATTATGTTAAATTATTTATATTAGGATAAACTTAACTTTAATAAGTTTATCCTAATATAAATTTCACATTTATGTAATATTCTTAGCGTTTCCCTGTTATATTACACTGTATAATTAATTAACAGAAGCACCAATTTGCCAGGCTAGTTGAGCTAGAAGCCAACTAGAGGCCGCTAGAGTGTTCGTTTGTTTTTGGTTGTTGCCATTATTGGCAGTAAAGTTCAACACTCACTCAAATCATCAATGGTAAGTGTACTTATTTTTAACAATTGTTTTGGAAAAATGAAGAGTAATCCTCCTTTATCCTTAACTGCTCTATGTTCAACGTTCCCTCATTCCAAATTATAAAAGAATTTCATAATTAATAATGCTTTGCCGGCGAAAGTTAATCGTGCTTTTCCAGTTCAGATACCATCTAAGCCTCATTGTCTCGATGCACATTTGCTGAAAGATTTTATAACTTTATTACTTATAACTTTATTATCTTTCTCATTATTACCATAATATCTAGAGATATTATTATTATTACTATAGGTATAAAAGAAAGCTTAAAAATATTTTGCGGATAAAGTAGAATAACTGACTAATAGTACAATTCGTCACGACTATAAATAATGAAAAAATAAAAATAAATACCCCCTCAAGCAGCTGCTTGCCACAGAGGTCTGACAGGAGCCTGTCAGTTTATATGCCAGAGTAGAACGTCTGTGAGGTTGGCAGGATCTCAGAAGAAGAACAACACAAACGTCCATGCCTTAATCCGGGGCTTGAACCCAGGTCCCTTAGATCAGTAGCCAAGCTCGCTAACCACTCGGCCATGGGACAGACATACTATATAAGGATTAAAAAAATAAATAAAAACCCCCCAAGCAGCTGCTTGCCACAGAGGTCTGACAGGAGCCTGTCAGTTTACATGCCACAGTAGAAGATCTGAGAGGATGGCAGGACCTCAGCAGAAAAACGACACATACAAGTAGGGGGAAAGTGGGGGTTTTGGAACAGAGGCGGGTCAATGTTAATCCTATGTGACCCACCTCCCATGTGTTTCAAAGCGGACAAGGGCCTTTTCGTCACCCATACAGATCACCAAAACATATTTCGCCCTTATTAATATTTCATAATTCATATTTAATTAATCAGTACCTCCCCCCCACTTTATTAAAAACCGGCCATTTCGATTTCTACCCTCATCCGAAATTTCTAAGTCCTGACTCCACCATTTTGAAATCCGACGTCACTGAATAGCAGTTCTGCCTTTAAAGTATTTTTACCCAACAGCATTGTTTCTTTTCGTTTCTGCGGGACAGTCTCTTATTCCAGTTTCTGCGCGATAGTCCTTCTTCTAGTATAAATACGACATCAGTAGTATCAATACACTCCACGGAAGTGCTTTCTCCATATGACGTCACTGACCACGCCCACTTCCCACCATGCCCCTAATTAATAATCAATCAATAATCAATAAATAACTAATTAATAACAAATTAATAACCCATAATTAATTAAAAATTAATTAATCCTCTTTATTAAAAGACCCCATTCATTAAAAAATTCCTCCCCCTTTTATTAAAAAACCCCTTCCTCCTCCCCCCCCCTTTTAACCCCTGGCGCCATCTAGTGACTATGAGGAGTACTATTTTCGGAAAAACCCCTATTTTAACTCTAATTTCCCAATTTTTGATTCCCCTTCCTCATAAAAAAAATCTCTCCATCAAAAGTTCGGCCCCCTTTATTAAAATTCCCTCCCCCTTTTAACCCCTGGTGCCATATAGTGACTATAATGTCGGGAAAAACCCTCTTTGATGGATGGCAACGATTGGATGATGCAAGCCTCAGAATAATTGCAAGGATGGCAAACTCGCGCAGAAAGGGACGATGCAATCCTCAATCACAAAGTCCCCATTTTTTAATACCTCTCATTAAATCACCCTCCCCTTATCAAAATTCACTCCCCTTTATCAAAAATGAAAAGGTCCCTATATTAAAACTTCACCAAACTCCTTTGGTATTCACGTTCATCTGAAATTTTCCAAGTCCGCTAATCAACTCCCGATTTCCTAGTAATTAAACACTTATCAAAATTCACTCCCCTTTATTACAAAAATCAAAAGTTCCCTCTATTAAAACTTCACAAACTCCTTTAGTGTCCATGTTCATCTGAAATTTGCCAAGTCCAGATAAACTTTGGGATGGCAGCGATCGGATGATGCAAGCCTCAGAATAATTACTCATACGCGAATTCGAGCTTCACTAGAATAAGGACTATCCCGCAGTAACTGTTTAACTCCCCTACAGAAAATTATATTGGGTAAAAAAATTAATAAAAAATTAATGAAAGGAAAAAAAAAATCTGGTTTTATTCATCATGATGAAAAATATTGAAGGGTAATAGGGTTGACCTAAAAGACCAGCATTCGGTATGGACCACATTTTATTGATGGTTGAATCTTGGATCTCTGCTGCTTCTGCATCATGACATTACAACATGAAAACCCACTCGCAGCCTTGACCAGTGTTTAAGCACTCGAAATTTTTATAAGCCCAGAGGTGGTTCTCCACATTTCCAATTATACCCTTTATGATATGTTTCAATGTACACCATGTAGACTTTTGAAATGATGCGCCCTAAACCTTCAAGAGTTGAGCTTATTTAGTCTCCATCGGGGTTGAGACCATCATATATCTGTGCTTCCACGTCAGGACTTGTCTTAGAAAGTGGTTTTACGTTAAATTCCTTTCAAATTTCAATCACCTCACAATTTATTATCTTATTTTCCTTTACTAAGTCACTTCAAAAACATCGTGATTGCAAAAGTATGACTAATAAAACTAACTGTTTTAATTCCTATATATCCGTTGAGTGACATGGTTTAAAAATACTTATTACCGCTGTATCCTCAGTACAGGGAAGTAACGCTATTCGAAGAAAAATCAGCTATGGGAGTAATCTACAAGCGCTCACACAGTTTTTAAAAATCGTCTCTTCCACCGTTTATCGGCGGACACTGACGAAATTACAAGGTCAGTTGTTTTCATCAGGTAAAGACTGCGAGGCAGAATGCTAAAAGTAGAATTCACACGTTTCTGTAAAAAAACGCAACACGAATGCGTGTTAATAGAGTATAATAGTTTTAACAATAACCTTCTATAAAAAATATGTCTCACTCCAACCTACCCTTCTCAACATACGTAGGCTAATCCACGGAAATGAGAAAGGTTTGGTGCAGCATAAAAACCCATCTATGCTTTGACTTATATGTTCTGATCGAGTCTACCCATGTACTTATGCTGCTGTTCTCACGTACAAGAAGTGAGGTGTCTGGGAGTGACAAATTCCTTCTCTCCGCTTCGACTCTGTTCACGTGATTTGCTGAAATGTGGGGGGGGGGGACGAGCGCGCAGCAAGAAGCAACAGGTGACGTACAAAGGTCATGGGCCGCTCACCTGATGCCACTCGCGCTGACCTATGGAAAGCTGACAACCGAAGCATGTCTAATTTCATGCGAGAACCACTCGTGTCTTATCTCCCTCAAAGATCTTTTGAACAAAGTTCAATAATTACTGTTTCCTGTCGAATGCTCCACTTTAAGGAACTCCATGTGGGGGGCTTCGGATCTTAAGTTATCGCGTTCTCCAAGCGTTCAGCTGATTTTACAAGCTCGACATCGCAATTAAAGATTTAGCGGTTACAGGGAGAATATGGTCTGACCTAGTACATTAGAAAAGGGAACAATTGTTAATGTCATAAGAAATTGTGACGTATAATTCAGTGGAAAAACTTAATACGAAATCTGTAACATTATTCCCTGCGTCCTTTGTTAGGTGATCGTGTTAACATCCTTATACGCTCTCACTTCAAATTTTCATATGACATTCTGGGGTTAAGTTTCAACTTTTATTTTTTCCAACCGCAATAATGTACCGTTGCTGCGGAACGCTGGTGACTTCGATGCAAAGGACGATCTTTCTCACACTAGCGATATGACTTTGCTAAAAAACAAACCTGGAACCCCATAGACAATAAAGAACTAAAAAGACATTAAAACCGTGAATGGACTTATGTGAAACGTAATGTACTGAGCTTGACAACATTAATATAGACAGGGATCCTCGCTTCTTTTCCCTATACTATCATAACCCTCAATGCTTGAGAAATTATCAAATATCAATAGACCTCTGCAAAGTTCTGACCACACAATCTTCTGAGTTAATTCTGCTGTAGATGTCAAATTCTGTCAGGATCACAAGGGATGTTTTACACATTCAAGGACTTTTTATGACATTCGTTAATCAAAGTGTCTATCTACGCATCAGACTCATCATTACACAGACAAACTACCTATCCATAGGTTGTGTAAGCATTTAGAATGAAAAATTGAGTTTGCTTCACTGTCATACAATCTCATAACTTAATTTTCAGATGCACGTTTCTCCATAGAATCTTGAACTCCCAATATCTATGCATTTCTTCACACATCTCGCAAGATAATTAAAGTTCAATCGTTGATTCATCTTCCCTATCTGTAAATTTACTTTCTAATAAACCAAACTTTAACGACCAAAGTAGGTAAATCGCAAACATCATCAGATTATTACTGCTTACGTTGAAAATCTCACAATAGCCTATTCAGTACTTTACCACAACCGATACAGCCACAAGTTACAATAGCCAACATCTATCCCATAGACAGTAGGTTAGTTACTTCTAACAAAGTCAAGTTTTGAGATCCATAGTAAGACATGAACGTTGTTTACATGCCAAGATCCCGACATCCTCTCATCCCTTCTACAGGGTCGTGTGAAAGCTAACAGTTAAGACAGATATTTGCATATATTTTTAAAGATACACTGAACTCACTCTTACATGCACGAACCTTCCATTTCCTAATGTATGAAAAGGAAAGTTTTAATAGCACGAACAGTCATTCTTTCACAATAAGTCAATGTTGACTGCATTAAATATGATTCGAACGGAAGACAATCTGAATAGGCGCTTTTGTTTGTAAATTAAAAAAACTGAAAACTCACTGTTTATAAGAAAACAACAATATTTTCAGTATTTCCATGAAAAGTCGGGTCCCAGAATCGATCCGCTAGACCTAACTTTGCATTCAATGACTTCAGCAACCGATAAAACGTAACATAAGAAATGTAAGCTCTCTCGACGGTTATTCCAAGGATCTATCTCTTTTCAGAGTTTCCGGTCTCCTCGGTACGTTTGAATAAACGCATAAGTGTGGGTGAAGGTGGCTATTTTTCGCTGCAAACACAAGTTTTTCGACAAAGATGGGGTGTTTCACTACAATCTAACACTGTCTAAGAATCGGTTTAGTTATTTTTCCTGCATGAGAATATTTCTATACTAGTATGGAATTCTTAGAACAAGTGGAACTATGTTAGTGTGAAAGTGGTTCGGGCAAGCACACGTTTTTTTTGATGATGCTATGTATCTTGTTTGGAAATCTGAAAGAACACTGTCTATAGAAAGTAACATTACCCCAGTAAGCTAGTACTAATGACTTCTCGATTCTGAGGGACAAAGGTTGCAATCGTTGACAGATATTTTTTCAGAATCATGTAATCAGCCATAGTGTTCGGATATTTGATCCATTGTAAGACATGAACGTTTGTGTTGTTTACCTACCAAGATCCCGACAACCTCTCACCCCTTCTACCGGGTCATATGAGAGAATCCTGTAACTGTTACGACAATTAGCTGCCTGAAGTCGTATTTATTTTTAAAGCAAAGACACATAAATTTCGGACTCGCTAGCTAGAGAACGATATATTAACTTGCTAAAGTTTGATTTTAACGATCAGATAGTGTATATATCATGACTTTTTTTAGTTCATAATAATAACTTCTAACTTTTAAAGGAAATGCCTCATTATAAACGATTTCATACAAAGAGATACGCACTCTATGCTTCACATTTAAATCTATAGAGATAACGATCACTACCCCTGGAACATATTTGTGAAAAAACACGCTATGATCGGGTTTGAGAAAGATTTTTAGCCCATGGGTGGTGCTGCACTGCAGGAAAGTACACCATCTTTGATATCAGAACCTACATGAAAGTTATACTGTTTGGGTTTGAGAAAGATTCTTTAGTTCACAGGGCACCGCATTACCATAAAGCACACTGTCTAGCGCGTATGTCTGTCTGTATGTTTGTTTCTCTGTGTGTATGTGTTTGTATCTGTGTGTAGATATGTATGTTTCTACGAAATGTGTGTACGTGTAAATGTGTGCATATATGTCAAGATGTAACTGTGTCTTCATGTTTGTTTCTTTCTGTGTGTGTGTGTTTCAGTGAATCGCGTATGTGTGTGCGTGTGTGTGCGTATGTGTGTGCGTATGTGTGTGCGTGTGTGTGCGTATGTGTGTGTTCATGTATGTTAATATGTTTGTTTCTCAATATGTATATGTTTTCGTACGTGTGCATATGTGTTAAGATGCCTGTATGCATGTAGTAGTTTCTCTGTATGTGTATAGGTCTTCATGTCTCTCTCTGTGTGTGTGTTAAAGTGTCTGTATGTGTTTCATCTTTATGTGCATATGTTATCGTATGTGTGCGTGTGTGTTTGTTTACATGCAAGAATAAACATATTGTCTTACGTACACTTGCTTGCTACAGAAGAAGCTAACAATTTAAAACGAGACTAGTGGTTATGCAAAATATTTCATCACAGATCTTAACTTGAATACTCATATTTCAGGAGGTGTAAGGATTTTTCTTCAACACGTTCGAATATTTTTATTTTGAGCACGACTGTCTTACGTTACGTTTCCTGTCAGATGTCTCGTAACGAACAAAACTTGTGTGTGTTTTTTGCTAATATAGAAGAGGTCATAAAACCGAGAATATTTTCAAACTTAGAATAACACAACATCCTGATGCGTTAAGAAAGAAGCGGAGGGATACTAACAGCTGAACCACGACCTTGAAGTCTGACAACTCTTGAACGTTTAGAGCGCATCATTTCAAAAGTCTACATGGTGTACATTGAAACATATCATAAAGGGTAGAATTGGAAATGCGGAGAACCACCTCTGGGCTTATAAAAATTTCGAGTGCTTAAACACTGGTCAAGGCTGCGAGTGGGTTTTCATATTGTAATGTCATGATGCGGAAGCAGCAGAGATCCAAGATTCAACCATCAATAAAATGTGGTCCATACCGAACGCTGGTCTTTTAGGTCGACCCAATTACCCTTCAATATTTTTCATCATGATGAATAAAACCAGATTTTTTTTTCCTTTCATTAATTTTTTATTAATTTTTTTACCAAATAGAATTTTCTGCAGGGGAGTTAAACAGTTACTGCGGGATAGTCCTTATTCTAGTGAAGCTCGAATTCGCGTATGAGTAATTATTCTGAGGCTTGCAGCATCCGATCGTTGCCATCCCAAAGTTTATCTGGACTTGGCAAATTTCAGATGAACGTGGACACTAAAGGAGTTTGTGAAGTTTTAATAGAGGGAACTTTTGATTTTTGTAATAAAGGGGAGTGAATTTTGATAAGTGTTTAATTACTAGGAAATCGGGAGTTGATTAGCGGACTTGGAAAATTTCAGATGAACGTGAATACCAAAGGAGTTTGGTGAAGTTTTAATATAGGGACCTTTTGATTTTTGATAAAGGGGAGTGAATTTTGATAAGGGGGGGGTGATTTAATGAGGGGTATTAAAAAATGGGGACTTTGTGATTGAGGATTGCATCGTCCCTTTCTGCGCGAGTTTGCCATCCTTGCAATTATTCTGAGGCTTGCATCATCCAATCGTTGCCACCCATCAAAGATGGTTTTTCCCGACATTATAGTCACTATATGGCACCAGGGGTTAAAAGGGGGGAGGGAATTTTAATAAAGGGGGCAGAACTTTTGTTCGAGAGATTTTTTTAATGAGGAGGGGGAATCAAAAATTGGGAAATTAGAGTTAAAATAGGGGTTTTTCCGAAAATAGTACTCCTCATAGTCACTAGATGGCGCCAGGGGTTAAAAGTGGGGAAGGAAGGTTTTTTAATAAAATATCTGTCCTGAGCTACATCTGCTGCATCTGGCCATTGCAACCCAATTCTAACAAGGTCTTGTTTCACATTGTCTGCCCACCTCATCCTAGGTCTCCCTCTTTTTCTCATGCCTTTAGTCACACTGTTCATAACCCTATTCGCTAAGCTATAATTATGCATACGGGCAACATGGACAAACCAACGGAAAATCTCTCTGTACAATATCTGCTTAAAGAAGGGTGCTGACTCCTTTGTCTAACCCATAGATTCCCAACGGGGCGATACCGTTCCCCAGTGGGCGCTGGAGCCTTCCATAGGGCGGTAGCGGATCCAGAGGCAAATTGGGGGCGTTGAGGCAGTCAAGAGGGGCGGTCAAATAAATAAATAAATTTAATGGAATTTTCTATGACAACCTTTTTATCTCTTCTATTCTGTGGTGATTCTGGTCATCCACTACCTCATCCGTCATGTACAGCTTTTCAACTACAGCTTGGAAAATAAGTTCCCTGCTACCGCCTACTAGCGTACTGGTACGTCTGAAGTCGACTGAGAAGCTCTCAAAAGTTCTCTTCAAGATCACAGATTGGATATAAGCTTCAATATGTTTTCCCACTCCAAGTCGCTTTGAGTATGCTTTATGGTACGTAGTTACAATACCATCCCACGTCAGAACATAAGGTATAATATTAACATTACACTTGTGAATTAGGCTCAACTCATTAGCCAGCAGATCATACTTCCTCTTCTTTTCAACCTCTACTGTCTGCAGGTTATCCTGAGATGTTATTCCTACTTAAATAATTGTAATCTCATTCAATACCTTAACATGCACTACTATATCAGGCTTATTATGTTGGACATGTGTGTCCGTCCTGATAGGCAAATCAACCTTGATGCAATAATAATATAATAATAATAAATTTATTATATTTAATATTTTTTTATAATTTTTAATATAATAAAATACTTTGAAAATACCTGTTTTCATGAATAAATATTTTATCTAGCTATGTAAATTATCTTATTGTTATCGCGTTAATAAGCATTTTTAAATTAGCATTAAGTATACCTATACCTAATTTGTTTTAGTTTAGAATAGATTGACGGTGACAAGTCCTTGCAAGTTGGTAGGCAAACACGCGGTTTATGCAATTTAACATGTTTCGACAAGAATATGGGAGCTTGAAATGACTTGTTTACGGAGCAAGTGCGCCGGCATCGCAAACATACAAGTTAATGCGTGCACAAAATCAAATCTATAAAAGCGATAGCTCTAGGAATGTTTTATTATTTTTATGTGCTTCGCCGTGATAAATAGTCGTGAGTGATAAGTGTTAGAAGTCATTATAAACATTATTTTTATAACTATCTATAAATCTGTTGAGAAGTTAATTTGTATTTGAAAATGTCTGAATCTACATCTAAAAAGAAAAGCCGGCAGTACAGTATTGAGTATTTGAAATATGGATTTACGTACTCTCCTACAAACCAATGTGTTTAATTTGCCGAAAAGTTTTTTCAAATGAAGCTATGAAACCTTCTAGGCTACAAGAGCATTTAAATAAAATGCATGCTGATAAGAAGAACAAAGATTTATCCTATTTTCAAGAACTGGAAAAGCAATATTTAAAACAGCCAACTATGTCAAACCTTTTTGCGTCGTCTTCTAAACAAGATGATGATGGACTACGAGCCTCACATAACGTTTCATTGTTAATCGCAAAAGCAGGAAAACCACACACAATTGGCGAGGAATTAATTTTGCCGGCAGTCAAAGAGATATTAAAAACTGTTCTTCATCATAAGACACCGTCAGATATCATCAAAAAATTCCTCTCAGTAATAATTCAGTGCAAAGAAGAATAGATGAAATGGCAAAAGATGTTGAAATATCATTATGTGATTACTTAAAGACTTGCAAATTTTCCATTCAACTCGATTAATCAACTCTACCAAATAACGAAGCTCTACTCTTATCATAGGTACGATTTATAAAAGAAGAAAAAATTCATGAAGAGTTATTATTTGCTAAAAATTTGGAATCTGATACAAAGGGAGAATCTATATTTAATACCATGCAAAAGTTTTTTCAAGAGAAAGAAATTCCTATTTGCAATATTTTGTCTGCTGCTACTGATGGTGCTCCAGCAATGACAGGGCGTCATAAGGGTTTCATAGCGCATTTGAAACAAGCAGTACCAAATGTACTCGCTGTACATTGTATTATTCATCGTCAGCATTTGGTTGCAAAAAATTTGAATGAACGTCTGCATACGTCGCTCCATTACGTTATTAAAGCAATCAATAAGATTAGAAGCAATTCATTGAATGACCGATTATTTAGTAAGCTTTGTAATGAAAATGATGAAGATTACAATCACTTGCTGCTGCACACAGAAGTACGTTGGCTCTCTAAAGGAGTTTGTCTGAATCGTTTTTTCAATCTATTTGACTCAGTGCTGGAGTTTCTTGAAGACAGAGACGAAAAATTGCGCGAAAACCTGATTACGTCAAAAAATGACATCGCTTATTTGACAGACCTGTTTAAAATATTTAATCAAGTTAATTTACAATTGCAAGGTGATGAGTTGAATTTAATTAAAACAAAAAACGTCATAGCTGCTTTTGCGGGAAAACTTCTTCTATTCAAACGAAATCTAGGTAGAGGTGAATACAACCACTTTCCCACATTATCAGCAGTGTCTGCAAAACCGAAAGATTTACTTACTTACTGCCAACACTTGGAAGTTCGTGTTGATTTCACGGAGCGTTTCCAAGATATTTTAAACATGAATATACCGAGTTGGGTTTTAGATCCTTTCGCAAACACAGATACTGAAGAATCATCAAATTTGGAAGAGGAACTCTTAGAACTCACGACTAACGAAGTACTCAAAGTAAAATTCAAACATGGATACCAAGAGTTCTGGCTTCAAAAATCAATACCAGTTCTCTACCCTGGATTGTGGGCAATAGTACAGAAGTTTTTAATCGCATTTCCTTCGTCCTATATGGTTGAGCGTAGATTCAGTGCAGTAGCTAATTTACTGTCAAAGAAGAGGAACAGACTACACATCACTGAACGTGGTGATCTGCGATTGATGTTAACGAAATTGGAACCCGACATTAACAAATTGTTAACACTCCACCAGCCTCAACCATCTCATTAATTTTTTTTATTTATTATTAATTTTGTGTTTATCTGATTATTTTTTATTTCTTATTGATTCTGTGTTTATTTTTAAAATTTTAATAAACAATTTTATTGTACATTTGGTTGTCGTTTTATTAATTTCTGCTTTATGATTTTTAATAGATAAATAAACAGATAAATTAGGTAGAGATAATATGCAACAATATTTTAATATTTCATACAAAATTAACTATTATGGACTAGGAGGGCGGTGAAAGTTTTGTTCTCTTCTAAAGGGGCGATGGTCCAGAAAAGGTTGGGAATCACTGGTCTAACCTGATCGTTACTTAAAAAGTTGAACCACCTAATGCTCAAGATACTGCGCAAGCATCTAGAATCAAAAGCATTTAGTTTCCTGTTACCTTGTTTACACAGCGTCCACGTTTCACTACCATAACTAACCCTAGAAAGTACCAAACTATTATACAGTCTAATTTTAGTCTTTAGGTGTATACGCCTATTTCTCCACACTCTCCATAGATTCTTAAAAGTCCCGGCAGCAATCCCTATCCGTCTGTTAATCTCATGCCGCACATCACCAGCATCTGTTACATTGCTCCTAAGATAATTAAACTGTGACACCTGCTCAAGATTGCAACCATTCAGATTAACTGAATCACAACCTGCCTGACCAATTTTCATCACTTTAGTTCTCTCTCTGTTTATAACCAAACCTACTCTACTATCAGTCTCATCAAGAGCTCGAATGAAAGAGTTCATCTCATCAACATCATTTGCCAAAAGGGCTAAATCATCACCATAATCTAAATCAGAAATTATCACATCACCAGACTATTTAAGGCGAAAATCTTTCCCTTGAAGTGAATTTCGCATAACATAAACAATAACCAAACTAAAGAGAAAAGGACACAAAATGCAGCCTTGTCGAACACCAGAAGTAATGCTAAACCAATTGCTACAAGACTTACCAACTTTCACACATAACTCAGTGTTATTTCAGAGAGCTTTCATTATGTTAACTAACTTGTCTGGTATACCATATGATCTCACAATCAACCACAAATTATGACGATCAACAGAGTCGAAAGCCTTTTTGAAATCAACAAAGCTAGCAACCAAAGGTTTCTGAAACTCTAAACATTTCTCAAGAATCTGCCTAAGTGAAAATATCTGATCCACACATCCCCTACCACTTCTGAATCCACATTGCTCATCACGCAATTGACTGTCAACCAGATTCTTAATTCTATTAAGCACAATCATAGAAAGAACTTTACCTGGAACAGAGAGTAGGGCTGATACCCCTATAGTTATCACAAGAACTGCGATCACCTTTTTTGAAAATAGGGATAATAATAGCTCTAGTAAAATCCTTAGGAACCATGTCTTTATCATAAAAGATAGTCAACATTTCAGTCATCCAAGTGGTAACCGAAACATTCCCAGCTCTAAACATTTCTGTAGTAATTTCATCTACCCCTGGAGATTTACGAAGTTTAAGTTTAGAAATAGCCAAAATTACTTCAGATTGTATTATAGGGCCAACATTAAAGCCACCAATGCATCTATCATCATTGCAAACAATGGGAATAGAACTAACCGCATTGTTTAGAATATCACTGAAATGCTCAGCCCACCTAGCCATGACAGAATCCTCACCTTCTATAACCTTACCTTGTTTATCCTTCAATCCCTGTATACCTGTCCGTTTTCTATCACACAAAACATTAACTATCTGGTACAGCTCTCTGCTGTTGTGCTGTCTAACTGCTTCCTCGGCCTTGTCAGCCAAACCATCAAGCCAAAGATTCTTATCAGCAGCTAACTGATCCTTTATACGTTTATTAAGCTCTCTGTAATGCTTTCTATTAGGACTAGTAGGGTATTGATTAAGGACATTCCTGCAGTTCTTTCTTTCTGAAATAAGCTCAAGCGCCTTATCATTCAAATAATTCTATCTCCTCTGCTCCTTTTTCCTAAAAGAGTACTGTTGGTGTCCAAAAAAGCCTCTTTAAAACAGTCCCATTCTTCCTCAACTACAGTAGTAAGCAAACCATGACTGTCAAAATGACTAACTAACCTATCGTGGTAAAATTTTAGCTATAACTGGGTGCGTGACTCCTGGATTATTATGCTACCACCATACTCAATGGTTGAACATCACTGAAATTCTCAGCCCACCTACAGCTAATGTGACATATACACAGTTGTATCAGAATAATATGACCACCTACCATAGTATATGTATGGTAGGTGGTCATATTATTCTGATAGGACCGTGTATGTCACATTAGCTGAAGAAAACGTCAACCATTGATGGTGTAGTGGTAGCATAACTGGCATGTTTGCAGGAGACGTGATTTCTAATCTCACAAAGTGCAAAAGCAGTTTTTTTCAGTTTATTATTTTATGGGGAAATTTCAGATTATTTTTAAGAATCTGGCCTTCATTTCTCCATCTGGTCTCTTGCAAGCCGAGAATATCTAAATTATAACTTTGTAATTCTTGTGTGAGGACATCAAGAGAATAAGCTCTGTGCAGAGTCCTCACATTCCAACTACCTATGGAGAGAAAATGGTTAGTGGGATGTTTAAAAAAACTATGTTCATTGAGAGAGGGAATGCCTACGATATAAAACAGTCCCCTAATCGCAGGTGTGCGGCTAAGACCCACCACTAAAGGCTGAAGCCATCTACACTGGAAGACTTCCTCCAATGTAGAATTGGACGATGCCAGTAGAAACAAGAGTTCAGGTGCCTACAATGACCTCTGCTCAGAATTATCTACCAGCTGATAAAACATCCTGTGAATCTATTTTCTTGGAGTTGTTAACCCACAAATAAAGAGAAAACACAGTAGAAGATTTTCTCTCTACAGAAGCCCACCAGTGCATCAAATTCAGGATCCAAAATCAAGCTCAGAGCCATATTTTAATACAATCCGATAGGTTTATATGGTCAGGCACCAGGACCCTGTGTGGTTAACCACTCCTCAGCAGGGCAGTAAAAAAAGAAAAGTAGCCATAGTTGTCCATATCAGTAGGCCACACTGATCTGGCAGCACTCCCTTTCCATTCCCTTCCACAAGAGAGTATCTATTTTGAAAGGTACTAACAGCTGCACCTCAAGAAGGTGGGGTTGGATATTAGGTGCTAGGCCTGGCCAGTTCTAAGCATCATCACAGGGGATTAGTACATAGCTCTCCTCCCAGTGATTATCTGGCTACCATTTACAGATCATTCAGTGACCACCAATAGGAAACCCCCAGAATGTGCACAGACTATAACTTCACTTGGTGCTGGGATCTCTGTGTCTTCGGTCGCTAATACTGTGGTAACACTTGATTAGAATATTGAATTAGATTGATAAAGAATGAGATATTTGGCTAAGCAAAGGAATCTCGTCTGTCTTATAAATGAGTAGGTTGTCACTGGGTCTAATACTGAATTCATGTTACTTTAGGAAATCAAGAACTAATATAAATTCATCGTAGATGTTAGTGATGTAAACCGAATGGCGTACAAGACTGCTACCAACTCTGATGCCGAGTTCCATCCATCCATGGAATTTAGCACGATCCCCAGTGACTGTTTGTAGGGTTATACATATTAAACTGTCGTGCATACCAGTTTGGTGAGGTATTATCCTCTTTACTATACGTTCTGAGTCACATCTGTACCAATGTCTACTATCACATGGCAAGATACTCCATTCATAGTTCCATCAATTACCAACCCGTTATCAACACCATGGAGTGCTGAAATGTGGCGAATTTCCCTGAGGTTAACTAATCAACAGCCAGCCTTTACCCCTCACGTTACTTACACTGGTTTTATTTTCTGTTAGACGTGCTTGAACTTTGCACGCCAACACTTTTTTTTTGCAGTTGGTTCGAATATATCCAGTCTTGCCACAATTCCAACATTGCAGGTCTGTGGAAATCTTTGAGGAGAAACCTTTTATCTCTTTTAAAACAGATAGTATGGGTTTGGGTAATTCTTGCATTTCAATATTCTTTTCCATGGTTTCTTCTGCATTCACGAATATCACTGTGCATTTATTTGCTCAGGAGGAAAGCCTGGAGCACTCATACTTCATAGTATGTATCACAGCTGACTTTAAGGATTCACCTACCAACATCCTCAGGGATTGTTGAGTTTCGGGGTCGGCCATAGCATCAATAAATTGTAGTTGAGCTAAGTTATCTTGAATATCTGGTAGACAGTTACTATAAGCTAATCTAGCTAGGTGCTCAATATCATATAAATAAAAAAATAAATAAATAGCCTCTCAAGCAGCTGCTTGCCACAGAGGTCTGACAGGAGCCTGTCAGTTTATATGCCACAGTAGAAGGTCTGAGAGGATGGCAGGACCTCAGCAGAAAAACCACACAAATAGCCATGCCTTACCCGGGGCTCGAACCCAGGTCCCGTAGATCAGTAGCCAAACGCGCTAACCACTCGGCATTGATGTTTAAATTGTGTCATATAGTATTGTTTTATATAACTATCACCAAATCTGAGTTGGTTAACTATATATATAAATCTGAGTTGGTTAACAAATCAGCTACTGAACTTTGATAATCAAGTCGCTTTTCCTCTGGAACAGACTGTAAAACTTCTGCAGCAGCACTTCTTAAGGACTTAAAACTAGCCTTCTGAAACTCATTCCACTCATTAGCTCTAGCGATTCCTCCAAATTGTGTTTTAAACACTCTCCAAGATGATTGAACAACATATGTGGAAGTTTAGTGTTTAGGGTACTTCTAGCGAGATGCTTAGTGACACATTATTTTCACTAAGATTATTATTATGACGAAAAGAGGGTAGCATTTCATTTCTTAAAATCTGAAACTGGCGTTCACAATCTGTTTTTACATTATGAATTTGATGTTTATAATCTATCTTAAGACTATCAAATTTGATGTTAAAATCACAAGTAATTTCATTTACATTACACCTTACACCATCAATATCATTTTTACACCATCAATTTTGACCTTCAAACTATCACACTGTCTGTTGAGTTCAGTCTTAATTTTATACTGATCGGTAATCTTAATAAATTCAAAATTGAGAAGCCACTTCAGCTCTCAACTCGTAATTTTGTGTCGCCATTTCACTTTTTTGAGTAGCTATTTCAGCTTTCAAATCATCATTTTGAACCTCCAGTTTGGCTTTTAAGTCATCATTTTGAGTAGCAATATCACCAATTTTTTTTGGCCAGCTATTTCACCTCTCATGTCATTATTTTCACTAACAAGATTGCCAATTTTACTTTTATATAAGTTATATATTTAACTCACTCATCCATACTTCTAGTGAGTGGCATTCAATATATGTATATGTACGGGTCCTGCCTCCAAATTGTTATTAATTTAATGGATGAAAACTGAGCGTGAGTTCAACAGTATGATTCCCAAACATAAATATGAATGAAGTAATTTATTACGAAGGTATCAAACCATACAAATAAAACAGTCTTATCTAAACACAAGTTTTTATCTTCATCAGTATAATGTTAAACCATAAAAAGAATGATTTATTATGCTTAAATACATTTCTAATGTTTACATTATAGTGTTTTCAATATCTACTCGTAGTACAAAATAGAACCTATTATTACAAAACCTTTAACAAACAACGCAAATTTATCTTCAAATTCATTATGATTACCTTAATAATTCTTTACACTTTATTAATGCGAGACATCAGACGATGTTCTCTCCTAAAACAGGACTTAAACTTTTCCTGCTGACTTCTTATCACTAATGGAACTAGGCTTGATCTGGAACCAAATGTAAACAACTATTTTACTCAGAATCACATAACACAACATCAGCACAATACGTCCTTTTTACTACAGAACTAGAGCTTCCGTTCTCCTCCTCTATTCTTATTATTCAAAATATCTCCCCGTTCCAATTAGTTGATGACGTTGGGTTGGGTTGTTTTACCTCTGAGCGGCACTTTTTTGCAAACCATGGGCTAAATGGCCAGGTCACAAGGACCCCGAAGGCTCAGAGAAGGTTGGGGGAGGGGACCCACTGGAACAGCTGTTGGGAGACAGATGGTAGCCTCCTGTCAAGGCCATCCAGCGTGTTCTTTAACGTGCACAGGGTATGGCTCTCCCGCACACGGAGCCACGGTTTAACGTCCCATCCGACGGACGGCGGCCTTTCCAAGCCCATCGGTGTCCGCTATTGACCGTGGGCAGGGCGGGGAATTTTGTGGAGATAAATCTCAACGCTGACCCAATAGGGGACCACCTTGTCGTGGTGGGGGGGCCTAGGGCCCAGCAACCCGGCTGAGGAGGCATTGCCGGTCGGGATGATCCCCAGCTGGAGCAGGCCAAAGGATTTGCCGGCTGTAGTGGGCACCAGCTGGAGCATTCCAAGGTTTTGCCGGTTGGGGTGGTCCCCGGCTGGAGCATTGCTGAAGCCAACCGAGGTTGAAGACGCTGCTGGCCGGCTTGATTGCCGGTCGGGTGGTGACGGCGTTGGAGACCTCACCTCTCAGGAGACGTGTGTGGTCTGTTCGACGGCTCTGCCGAAAGGTCTGAACCCGCCTGTAGGCACGAGCTGTCCAAAAAGTCTGGGTCTTACTAAGAGTCTCCACCCCGGACGCCGATCGAACTTGGATCTATATATCCTCGTTCATGGCTAACCGGGGAATAGATTAAAGTAAGGTTTCCTCCGGTGGTCAGCTTTCCTTCTATAGGACTGCTGCCATGTGAGGCTGGGGTTGAGGTGCGCCTATAGGGCGTATTCCTTGCCCCCAGCTCTAGATAAGCACGGCTTTTCATAACCAGGTAGTGCTGTACAAGCGGAACCGGGAATTGCCGTGGTTGCATAAGATCGCAACAAAAGAGATTCATTGGGACTCGAACCTAGAAACTGCAGATTACGAGCCTGGCGCGCTACCGACTGAGCCATCCCCGCCCCAGTTGATGACGTAATTGCCACACTGAAGCTTAAGCGAGCGCTAATGACACATCTGTCATGGATTCATTGTGGCATGTTCATCTGTCATAATATCTTCAACCGGAATTTATATTGCAAATTTCGTAATATAATTCTTAGTAATAGTGTATGTGTGTATGTGGATACATTATGACACAAAACGTTTAAATAAAGTCATGTTTTTGCCCAAAATGGGTGGAAAATATTGAGTCAAAATAAATGGTTTTATTCTAAAGCAATATATTCGTCCTCCAGAGTATGTACTATTTGACAGTTATCGGTAAATTTTGCATAATAAACGTAGAGAGGCTAAACGAGGGAACCTAGATTCCTTTTTGCAACGCGGAACAAAATGAATGAATTATGTTATGTATGACATTTTTTTTGTTATTAATAATATTTATTTTATTAATGAAGTGTTTTTTCGAATTTTAAAATGATTTTTTTAAAATCCCCCGTTGATCGCGAAATTTCGCTTATCGCGACCATGTCCAGAACATATCCTTCGCGATGAACGGGGGGGTTACCTGTAATCCGTTACAACCACGCTTTACAGCACTCACTCGCTCGTAATCTTCGTCGTTTTCTTCCAACAATTCCATGCATTGATTGCGAAGAGAAAGGGCCTTTTCAATGGATTTTGACACTTAACTTTCGCACGGGAACAGGTTCCGAGACGTCATTTTCTTGGGACATAGTATGGCAGTCCATTTCCTGCAGCTCTTCATTAGTTAAGGGTTCGCCGTGTGATTTTAACAAAGTCTGAATATCATGTACATCAACACCTTCGATGCCTCCGGAAGTGCCCATAAGACCAATCTCTTCGAAGATATTTTGAATATCATTTTAATAATTGATATGATATTCAACAATTTTTCTGAGCAACCTTTTCTAAACACCCTTCATACACAACTGGGTGACATCATTCCATGTTTCCTCGATGTTTCTGATAGCTTTCGTAATATTAAATTGTTTCCACTAAACCCGCATGGCACCACCTCCATCAGTTTCTTCAATGAATTGGCGCATCCTTTTTCTTAAATAATAGGCTTTGAATGCTGCTATTGCGCCTTGATCCATAGGCTGTAAGATGGAAGTGGCATTCGGAAGTAAGAATACCACTTCAACGGGAAAATCAGTGCACAAAGTCTCAAGTTCCATAGGATGTCCCAGCGCATTGTCCAACACCAAAAGTGCTCGAGGTTCAACTCCAATATCCTCGCAATATTTTTTTATTGCTGGGCAGAAACAAGTTTTAAACTTATATATTTAAAACATAAATAAATTATGTGTCATCCAAGCCTTAGGGTTACTTTGCCAAAAAACTGTAAATTGTTTTTAGAATAACCTTTCATGGCACGAGGAGTTTCTGATTGATAAATCAATAATGGTTTCAATTTTAATTCTCCGGATGCATTTCCGCCGAGAAGAAGAGTTAGACGATCCTTGGCTGCTTTAAATCCAGAAGCAGCCTTCTCCTCTATTGAAATAAACGTACGTGTTGGCATTCGTTTCCAATAGAGTCCCGTCTCATCTACATTAAAAATTAAATTTGGTGGATAATTTCCCCTTTACACAATTTCACGGAACTCCATTGGTTATTTTTCAGCTGATTCTACGTCTGCACTAGCCGATTCGCCAAGCATTTTAAGGCTATGCAAGTTTGATCGTTTTCTAAACCGATCAAACCAACCTTTGCTTGCTTTAAAAACTTCTTCTCCCCCATGTTGAGATTTTAAATGGTCCCAAAGACTAAGTGATTTATTCGTTACGATTTGGGTACTCACAGGCATGTGGTGTTGATTTAGGTCCTCTATCCATTTGCTTAATAAATTTTCCATTTCTGTCATCAAAAAACTTCTGGTTCGTGAAACTTTCACCAGCCTTTTTAATTTTGTCTTTTTGTTGCACAATTGATCGCACTGTAGACTCAGGCAATTTTAAATCCCTTCCTACAACTGTAAATTTACCACCACCTTCTGGGGCGGGGGTGGCTCAGTAGGTAGCGCGCCAGGCTCGTAATCTGTAGTTCCCAGGTTCGAGTCCCAGCTGGGTCAGCGTTGAGATTTATCTCCGCAAAATTCCCCGCCCTGCCCACGGTCAGTAGGGGACACCAATGGGCTTGGAAAGGCCGCCGTCCGTCGGATGGGATGTTAAGCCGTGGCCCCGTGTGCGGGAGAGCCATACCCTGTGCACGTTAAAGAACACGCTGGATGGCCTTGACGGGAGGCTACCATCTGTCTCCCAACAGCTGTTCTAGTGGGTCCCCTCCCCCAACCTTCTCTGAGCCTTCGGGGTCCATGTGACCTGGCCATTTAGCCCATGGTGTGCAAAAAAGTGCCGCTCAGAGGTAAAACAACCCAACCCACCACTTTCTATCCTTTCTATAATTTTTAGTTTCTTTTCTAAAGTCACTACATTGCGAATTTTCTTAACCAATTTCCCACATTGTCTTTTTGACATTTTAAAAATTACGAAGGGATAAAAAAAAATATGTAGTCAATTTAATTAGCGTGCGTTTGACACTGCAGCTTAAGATGACACTGAAGGATAGACCCAAATGATGCACTGGCTCAACCGTACAAGGCACCGACGTACGGCGTTCTTTTGTCTCGCCCACGCTCGTAACTTTACGTTACGTACATGTGTATGATGTGATTGAGCGAGAAAGAATGTTAGCACGCACGTGCAACCATTCATTTTGACTTTTCCTCGCATGTTTCAAAGCCACACAAGTGCCGAGACAAAAAAAAAGATCGCGATATAACGAATCCGCACTCGCCGGGGTCGCGATGAACGGGGGTTACCTGCATCTCAGGACTTCATCTATACCACATAAGTAACCTTTAAGTATTGATTAGATATTTTTAAAACTTTGTTCAAAATTTTCTAATATTTCATATAATGGATAAAGGTACAATCACATCTATCCAAGATATTTTTTGATAGATGAAGAACTTAACATCTTCTACAGACAAAGTGTGTCATCATCAAAATTCTTTGTTTTGTGATATAGTCAAAAAAATAAATGAAAATTCATGAATTCATGAAAACTAATCAAACAGTTCATGAAACTAATCAAACAGAAACATTAGCAAAAACTGTTATCTATAATGCTTCTCATCTCTCTTTATTTAATGGAAAGCTGAAATAAAAGATAATTTCTATGTATTGGCCATAAGCTGACAGTGCATTTTAGTTTACAGTGCAAAAAATAAAGCATCTTTTCAAGAAATTTATTTAAATAAAACAGTACCGAACAATAAACCATAGAATTAAGTTTGAAATAAATATATAAAATTTGTAACACACCTCTAAACTCGTAAACGGAAAAAAAAAAATCTCTGGTGTGATGACACTCTCGATTTTTTTTTGAGGTAGCTACACCCCTGAATTTGTGCTTATTTATAAATATATTGCTGTTGCTAATATAAGAAGTAAAAAAGAAATAGCTAACAATCCACACAAAAAAAACCTCCCCAGATGGTGGCTCGAACCCACCAGCTCTGTGTTTGTACTCTCAGCTTCACATCTCTCCCCCATCTCATGTTCATTCTCCTCCCTCAACCAGAGTTAACAATCAATACAAAATACACAATTATTACAATCTCTCTCTCAAAAAAAAAAACCATAGGGATTGAAATACATTCTTCCTCAGCCACAAAGGAAAAATTTAAAATAATATCTGAAAAATCTATATGTATATAAAAAAAGGCAACTAAAAATTATACTAAGCAAAAATAATAAAAAATTAAAAAATATAAAAAAAGAAGAAAAAATATATCCACAGGGTGAAGGGAATATAATATCCATTTAAAAAAAAAAAAGGCAACGTTCCAGACAGTGGCTCGAACCAACATCTCAGTCCCTGATTCCTCAGTCTCTCATACCTCCCTTTATGTACGCCTAACCTACCCTCAACCAAAGTAAAAATAAAATAACTACAAGCAATACACTCTCTCTATTTAAAATCCATACAGAATTAAATAAATTCAGTATTCACCTCAATGGGAAAATTTGAACCCTATCAAAAGAATTAACGAAAAGGAGAAAAGCATTACACTCTCCTCTCCTCTTTTAACTAAACTTATTTAAACAATTTGAAAAATTTTCTCCCTAACTAATGATCGCTATCACTCACCTATGATAATTTACACCAGACACATTAAGTTAATCTGAAAAGAAATTCAAAAAGATAAGACTCCAATCCAAGGAAAAAAGGTGGGCATTTAAACAAAACCCTTAAATGGTATCCAAATTTAAAAAAAAGAAAGATTATATTTCTCACCTTATGAAAATACTTTATTGTAATTTACTTTTCCCTTTTTACACTGAACTTATTAAATCAGGAAGATAGAGGAATTAAACACTGAACATTTAAAAAAACAATAATATCTAATACTTCCACCTTAAATAAAATAAAAAACAAAAAAAAGAAACTCCCTGATATTTTAATCACCTCTATTTAAAAGTATGTAAATTCATCATCCATTAAATAGAATACACACTAATATTCAATTACAGCGAAAGTACATCTTCACATTTATCACTGAGTACAATCCTAAAAAAATGAAAAAAATCTGTTGAAGAATCGAGGTTTGTAACTCGAAATAAAATTGATTTCATAGCGGCGTAATTAGAACATTAAGATACTTGTATCATTATATAATTAATTAAACTTTATAAAAATGACAACTGACCGATGAAAGGCAATTCCTGGTATCTTTTTTTGAAGGGCAATTCGTGCATCCAAAACGCTGAATAAATTAACATAACACAATATCGTATAAAATCAATTTTTTATAGCGCAAGACACATTGTATTCCAACACTACTGATAAATGTTTTGAATAGAACAACATGGCTGCCGCGCAGTCGCCGTAGCATCATCTTCAAGAGCTCAGGGTCCCTCCTCTTTTCTTCCTACCTCCATGCTCTCCCCGCTTTTCTGTACTCCTTGGTCATGGACTGGAAGATTTAGTTAGTTAAAGTTGTTGAGTTTTTTTCTTCTCAAAAGAAGAAATATTTGGGAATTAAATTTCATTTCTTTTGAATTCTCCGCCAGTATTCTAACAGACGTTTAACTTTGCTGAGTTCTTCATCATAGATAACATTGCCTTCAATTCCAAAGCCTAAGCGCCAGCAAAGTTTCACTTTAGAACCCCATGATTCTTGTGGCCACCACCAATTTGATCTGATACGAGCCAACTTATGACACTCCAAAATAATACGTTCAACAGAATCTGCAACCAAACCACATACACCACAACTGTCTGAGATCTGAAGGAATTTGCTTAAACGAAGGTTTGTTTCTAAAGCTCTGGCTCTACACAGAAGGAAGCTCCCTGAAATATTATCAAAATGGGTAACTTTTGTATAATTTTCCTTTTTTTATATAGCCGTCCCATGACTGAGTGGTTAAGAGCGCTTAGCTACTGATAAAAGGGACCAGTGTTCGAGCCACGGATTAGGAATGGATGCTTGTGTCATTTTTCTGCTGGTCTCTCAATTAAGATTCTCTGAACATATACATACGACATGGATACTGGAAGGGTTAGTCATTATGACACTCATGGTTTGCTTACAACTGAAGTTGAGGAAGAATGGAACCATTTTAAACAGGTTTATTTTTTGAAACTAACAATACTCTTTTGGGTAAAAGGGAACAGGTGGCAAAATTATTTGAGTGATAATCAATTTCCAAATCACTTGAGCTTATTTTGGAATGAAAGAATTTAATGAAATGTGTGAAGGAAGAAATGTAAAAGACAATCCTCCTCGATTTATCATGGATAAAAATCACTTGTTTCTATTCAATGAAAACCCGAGGAATTTGTCAATAGATTTACCTATTATTTTACTGGGGTAATTTCTTCATCATTTCAACAAAACCTAAATAATTACCCCAAATAGAAGTGGTAATAGGAAATTTAGCCACCTCGCAATATATTCCCACATAAACATTCTAGCTTTTCAATTGGTGTCGTAACGTTACCCTTTATCTACATATGCGCTTAGTCACCTTGCTCTGCCATAGATGGCACCACTTGCTGCGCTCGAAAGGTGCTTTCCGCGTATATATATATCAGTGATGCTATTAATCGTACGGATAATCGGACCGTGTTGTTCGCTCACACGCCTTAACGGGAACTCTTGCTCATAAACTAACAAATTTATAACACAGAACTGTGTATCGTTTCGCTTTTTTCGGTATTTTCGAAATATTATTGAGTGAACGTATTGTTGTTGCAAGAATGATTTAACTAGCAACTTTTTAAACATAGAGATATAATTTGGGAATCCGAATTACCCACTTTTCCTATGTTTAGCACGCTTGGCTACTGATCTAAGGCACCTGGGTTCGAGCCCCGGGTAAGGCATGGATGTGTGTGTTGTTTTTCTGCTGAGGTCCTGCCATCCTCTCAGACTTTCTACTATGGCATATAAACTGGCAGGCTCCTGTCAGACCTCTGTGGCAAGCAGCTGCTTGAGGGGGTATTTATTTTTATTTATTTATTTTTCCTTATAGCATGTTTTCTTGGAACGTACATCGCTCACCATGAGCTGTATCATATTGTCTTAAAAGTTCAATTCATTAGCTATGATAGAAACTAGGTCAAACTTAAAACTAGTTTGAAATATGATATAAATTCTAAGTAAAAATAGAGCAATAAGGGTCAAAATATCGAACTGGCAGGGAAATTTTAAACACTATATAGAGTAATACCCCACTTTACAACGTTTCTCTCATACGACGATTTTCAATTATGACCAATACCCATTTATACAACAACGCATCCCCTAAACAAAAACGCATACGCATAAAAAAAAGGCAAAAGAATTATGGCTTGAATGCAAAAGCCGAAATTTGCTTTTCCTAATTCGTTTTCACTCATACCACAGTTTTAACGACATACCATGAATCAACCAAAGCTTCTGGAAGTTAGCCAAATAGAATTAAAAAATTATTGAAAGGTTTCACAATCTTGGGTGGCATCAGGACTATCATAGACTTGGCATGGAATGAAGTAAAAGAGTCTATAGTTAAAAGTGTATGGAAATAGAGTAGTTGTGTCCCCAATTTGTTGATGATTTTGAAAGATTCGAAAATCATTTTGAGGAAGTTAATGCAAATATTGTAGACATGGCAAGGCAGTTAGAACTAGAAGTGGAGCCTGAAGATGTTACTGACATGCTTGAATCTCATGCAGATACAAAGATCTTTCTGAACTTGAACAGGAAGGATGAAGAGGAGTGCCTTTCTGAAGATATATTGAGCCCTTTGCATTTAAGCATATGTTTCGGGATGATTTAATTTGTAACTTGGCAGATTAGTTTTCTGACGTTTCCTAGCTCGATTCCCAATTGCAATTTATTTCCGTTAACCGACATCTAGCTCTGGGCAAGAAAGAGGACACTGATAGGCTCTGAAACGTAGCCATCCGTTTGATCAGGTGTTAAGTCGTGTGAATGTCCTGTCACAAGAACCTCGAAAGCTCAAAGTAGGTTAGGGGGAGAGGACCCATTGTTGGGAGACAAATAGCAGCCTCTCATCGAGGCCATCCAGCGTGTACCTTAACATGCCAGGCTATGGCTCTCCCACACACATCCAATGGATGGGAGCATTTCCAAGCTCATCGGTATCCCCTACTGATTGTGGGCAGGGCGAGAAGTTTTGCACAGATAAATCTCAATGCTGGCTCAGCTGGAACTTGAACCTGGGAACTTCAGATTACAAGCCTGATGTGCTACCAACTGAGCCCACTGAAAAATGGAAACAGTTCCATGTTATATCATTAGATAATCACATTCAGATTTAGTACAAGGTACAATGCACACTATACTCTACTAGTTTATACTCTACTATGATATCTGATCTCTTAAGCTGCTTTAATGCTTTAATTAAATTTTAAAGTTAATTTTTTGTAGCCTGCTAAATATATTCCAGCGTTTATAACATTTGAATATTGAACAAATATCGTTTAAAATCGAGCTTTACATATACAGGGTGAATCTGAAAAAGTGGGCAAAACTTTACGGGGTGGTAGAATGCAGCTATACGAGCAATGTTCGTCATAGAATGTATGGTCGGAACGCAAGCGGTGAGAAGTTAAAAGGTAGTTTTCCACTGTCACATTTAAAGAATGAACACAAGAAGGAGAGGAGATACTTCAGAAAACATTTTATTAACAGGAATGTAATTGAGGTACATGCTCAAAGAAATTGCTCAATAGAGCTGCCGCCAGCTGTAATGCAGGCTTCACTCCTGCGGGATAGGACCGACGCACATTTGCGAAGACACCAGGCATTTCCCGAATATCGCCGGCAACAACGGCGATGCTGGCGACTAGATCCATATCGGTTTCAATGGGGCACTCGTAGATTAGGCTTTTCATATGGCGTGGTTAGTATAACCAGCCATCCTCTCAGCAATCCACGGTAGAAATGCGGTTGGGTGCGAGGACCGACCCTTTTATACCATTTCCAACGCCACCTAGCGGCTCGCCGTTTGCGTTCCGACCATACATTCTATGACGAATATTGCTCGTATAGCTGCATTCTACCATCCCGTAAAGTTTTGCCCACTTTTTCAGATTCACCCTATATACAACTATCTCATTGTGATCTTTATTTTATCTTTAGTCATAATTTCCTTTAAAAATCATATTGAAGAAGTTATTGAGCTCTCAATGTGATTTTCTATTGAGATAACCTGAAACTGTATATGATGGCATTCGCAAGCATGCCATTATCCCCACTTGTTTTCATCCATATAAAAATAAAATTTAATTATTTTCTTTTAGATGAGAATTTTTTAATAAAAGATTTTTAATGTACATATTGATAATATTTTTGATAATATCATTGATGAAATTTTTTACACCATTTTTGACTGGACTTCCACAATATTGACACCAAAAGCAAAGAGAGAATTCGAGATATTTCTCAGAAGACATGATTCAAATTTAGAGTTTGTTATACAACTTTTCTGAAGGTGATTTTGTTAATATTTTTGCAATATTATTTTGTACTTTCGTTCACATTTTCCGGTAAATAAAACGAAATTATATTAAAATATATGTTTAACTTCTTTCATACACTTGGGCCATTTGCTGAACCTCCCCTCCCCCCCTCGACTCTCACAATAAAATTGTTTCAAGGCCAAGGTATCCCCACATTTTTTCCTAGAAAAGACGTAATGTATAATACTGATTTCCAATAACATTTTATTTAAAAAGCATAGAACTGTTATCACTCATAGATTAGAAAAAACATCAAGTTCCATATCGGTGATCACGTTTCCCGTTCTGTGATTCGGAAACATCGAATACCAGAACAGTGTTCCGTTTCAGTGATTTGGAAACATTGATTACCGGAAAGGTGTTCCAATTTAGTGGTAGCACTGCGTTTGGTCACCACATCCAAAAGTCATGCTTTTAACTTTATTAATGGATTATTTAGTAATTGAGATTCTTTTCGATAGCATGTCATTTGGTCTCTGGGATGTAGAGGGCATCAGGGGTTTACCATGTGGGAAAAGAAGATAGCTACCAGCTCTAATTCCTTTAGGAATAAAAATAATGTCTGGCTTTTGGAAAACAAAAACACTTGTAAGTCTCTTGTAGAGGTCCATAGACCTTTTTGGCCCCTTCCTTATGACAGCTACTGATTTCTCTACACACTACACATATGCACAAATAGAGTTGCTAGCTTCTTTGGTTGATCTCATCATTACTTACAAAAACAAATAATCTCTTGCCAAAGAAACTTCATAAGCATCTAGAATCAAAGGCATCAAGTTAGTAGTAGTGTGTTCCCAGCCCAGTCCCCCTACAGACAGTGCTTCCCTCTTTGACGCCACTACTGGTCACACCATTTACGGCCACTGCCACTTCCGGTTATAGAAAGTTACCCGATTTTGTCCTTCATCCGCTATCTTGGATTCTGGCATCATGCCCAAACCCATCCAAAGTAAACCGCCTCTCTGGCTAGGCTTGTTAACTCCCTTGTGACAGAGCAGTCACTTTGGAAATAAACAACAGAATGTCACCAATCAGAAGCAATCAACTCATCCCATAATTTCCTTCAATGATCACTTTGGAAATAAATAACTGAAAGTCACCAATCAGAAGTATACAACCTATTCCAAAATGTCTCTGAACGGTCAACTTGGAAGAAAACAACCCTCCTTGCCAAACTCATGCTGTTGACTTCCCTCCACCTTTGTTCAGGCCGACGCCATCAGATTTTCGTGTCGTCTTGTTTCACTGTTTGCATCACACATTTACTGTCATTCACCGTGTCTGGAATTATTTCAGAACGTAAGGAAAAATAAAAAATTCCCCCAAAAGTGTCATTTCTGCAATATATCTTTACTCAATATCTCTAAATCTTACTGATTTTTTTTTTAATTTACCCACTTTTTTTTATTACATGCGTCTTATGCGTGAAAAAATATTTCTTATACATTAAATCGCCTTACATTTCATTCAACCTTTCTTATTTTATTTCCTCTTTAATGCTTAGACATTTGAAAGCCATTGTGATTGTAATACAAGCTCATATAGATACATGTTTTGGGACGTCGCTGAGAAAAAAATCTTTTAAGTTAAATTCTCACGTCTACAATGTTAATATTGCCCAATTCATTAAATTGTGCTTAGTTTCATTTTTATACTAAACCATTTTAAAAACATAGTCATTGCATCATCACACGAATATCAGATTAAAAATATTCCTTCTTATATTTTTAACTCTCCTCCCAATTCATGAAATGTTCCTTTTTATTATTTTCCCTTTTAATAACAAATTTCAAAGACATCGTGACTGTATCACTACAAGAATCACAGGTCGAAAAATCCAAAACTCATCTTCTTAATGTTTGTTTCTGCTGTATTCAGTACACGATTCACTCATGAGAAATATTGTTGTCTCTAAGAAGAAATTTTAAAATCCTATCTGCTCAATTCCAATTTAGTATATTTTTTTAAATTTTCTAACAAAATATTATTTCATCTATTTATTTATTTCTCCAAAGAAAATAATCCGTTAATTAACATTTCAAATAATTTCTTACTTCGAACTAAATTAATAATCATCCATAATTATAAACACTCTTACACAAGGCGTGTACTAGTAAGGAGCCCTGAGCCCTGTGGTATCCCGGGGCTCTTAGTGTCATAGGCTCACAGTACCTTATAGAAGCAGAATTTTTTCAATATTGATTGTTATTTTACAGGAAGTCTAGAGAACTGGTGAAACCTCATTTTGAGCTTCAAGTGCGAACTCTCAGAAGAAGAATATTTAAATCTTGAAAAAAGGAACCGAATTTTTTATTACAGCCAAAGCCCCTTTGCTGCAGCTGCATCCCAGAAAACAAAATGCCAGTCCGCCACTGCTCTTACAGTTTTAAAAATAATTCTTGAATAAATTTTATTAGTGCATGAGAAATGCAAAAAAAATTTATTTCATAAGTATAGATATTTTACAAGTCCCTACACTATCAAGATTTGGTCCAACAACATCAAGAACATCAAAGAGCACAAGTTCCTCAATGTTGACATTGACAACAAATTGACCTGGGGTCCTACCATTCAGCATCTCAAGTCGTTTGCTGCAAGAATATCAAATTGCTGAAATGCCAGATTCTGTCATTACTATGTCATCAATTGATTTATTTGACCTAGTCATTCCGTCTTCCTCCACAATTGGCGGTATTCTCTTTCCTGACCTGCGAAACTGGCTTTACATATTAACATAGGTAAATTCATCATATTTTATATCAGATTTATTTGTATTGAAATTTAATTACGGGATAAGATTTTGTTGATTTCAACTCTACCAATCATTGCGGAAAAGACTGTGAATAAATAATATTTCTTAGGTAATTCTAAGATAGTATTTTTAAAATAAACGACAGAAAGCCTTGATTTATTATTAGGAATATAATCCTATAATTTCTATATTTTTTGGTTCAAAATATTTATTAACAGAGAAACATTAATTCGAAATCCAACGGTTTCCAAATGCGAAAAATGTTGAGTCCTATGGGAACTGCATAAAATTATAGGAACATACTATATAGCAATAAAGTGCAATTACAATTGATTATAATGTCTACATAATGTTAAATTTTTATTTTTACAATACTTGAAACACATAATATAGTTTTTAAAAAATGATGTTTAGCGATTGTTCATCAAATCATTCAATTTATTAGCGAATTAAAATAAAACATTAGGTAAATAGAAATAAATTTTTTTTATAAAACTTTTTTCCAATATATAGCAGGAAAAAATCAGCAGAATAATTGTTCTACTATGGTATATAAACAGACAGGCTACTGTCAACCCTCTGTGGCAAACAGCTGCTTGAGGAGGTATTTATTTACATTTTATATATATATATTTAAGTGTATACGCCTATTTCTCCACATTCTCCATACATTCTTCAAATTCCCAGCAGCAATCCCTATTCATCGGTTAATCTCGGCGGCACTCACCAGTGTCTGTTACATAGCTCCCAAGATAATTAAACTGTGACACCTGCTCAAGACTTCAACCATTCAGATTAACAGAATCACAGACTGTCTGACCAAATTTAATCACTTTAGTTTTCTCTCAAGCAGCTGCTTGAAGGGGTATTATTTATTTATTATTATTATTTATTTATAACTAAACCTACTCTACTACCAGTCTCATCAACAGCTCGAATAAAAGAGTTCATTTCACCAACATTATTTGCCAAAAGAGCTAAATCATCAGCATTATCTAAATCAGAAATTTCCATATCTCCGAACCATTTAGGGCCAAAGTCTTTCCCACGTAAAGGATTTTGCATAACTTAATCAAGAACGAAACGAAGGAAAAAAGAAGACGAAATGCACCCTTGTCGAACACCAAAGCAATGCTAAACCAATGCTACAAGCCTTACCAATTCTCACATACCACTCACTGTTGTGATAGAGAGCTTTCATTATGTTAACTGGCTTGTCTGTTATGCCATACGACCACACGATCAACCACAAATTAAGACGATTAACAGAGTCGAAAGCCTTTTTTAAATCAACATAGCTTCTAACTACAGGTTTCTGAAACTCTAAATATTTCTGAAGAATCTGCCTGAATGAAAATATTTGACCTACACATCGTCTCTACGCTGAATCTACATTGCTCATCACGCAATTGCCTATCAACCAGATTCTTAATTCTATTAAGCACAATCATGCAAAGTACTTAATCTGGAACAGAAAGTAGACTGATACTTCTATAGTTATCACAAGAACTGTGATCACCATTTTTAAAAATAGCTCTGATAATATTCTTAGATAATTCTGATATTTTCTCTGATTAATAGCTCTGATAATATCCTTAGGGACCATGCCTTTAGCATAAAAGATATTCAGAATTTCAGTCACATATCTGGTAACTGAAACATTCCCAGATCTATGTATTTCCATAGTAATTTCATCTCCGCTGGGGATTTATATAGTTTCAGTTTAGAAATAGCCAAAATAACTTTAAACTGTGTTATAAGGCCAACATTAGAGCCAGTAACGCATCTATCATCATTACAAACAATGGGAGTAGAACTAACTACATTGTTTAGAACATCACTGAAATGCTCAGCCCATCTAGCCATGACAGGATCCTCACCTTCTATAACCTTACTTTCTTTATCCCTCAATCCCTGTATACCTGTCCGTTTTCTACCACACAAAACATTAATTTTCTGGTACAGCTCTCTGCTGTTGTGCTGTCTTCCTCGGCTTTGTCAGCCAAGCCATCAAGCCAAAGATTCTTATTAGCAGCTGACTGATCCTTTAGACGTTTATTAAGCTTTCTGTAATGCTTTCTATTAGGACTAGTAGAGTATTGATTAAGGTTATTCCTGTAGTTCTTTCTTTCTGAAATAAGTTCAGGTGCCTTATCACTCAAATAATTCTGTCTCCTCTGCTCCTGTTAGTTTCCAAAAAAGCCTGTTTAAAACTGTCCATTCTTCCTCAACTTCAGTAGTAAACATACCATGACTGTCATAATGACTAAGTAACCTATCATGGTAAGCTTTAGCTATAACTGGGGTCTTTTAGAGCTCCAGAATTAAAGGCAGTTTTTTTAACCTTAACACAATCCTTCTTAAGTTTAAGTTGGAAGACACTTTTAACGATGTAATGGTCAGATCCAATTTCAGCTCCCCTATATGACCTGGCGTTCCTAACAGAACTAGCCCATTTGCTGTTAATTAATATATAATCAATCATATTCTTATGCACACCATCTGGTGATACCCATGTGTACTTATGTATGTCGCGGTGTTTGTAATAAGTGTAGGTTATTTTGAAACCATTAATTTTGCTTACATGTAGGAGACAATTCCCATTGCCATTGCAGCTACCAATACGAAAAGGCTTATCACCCCTCACCAGTGGTAACAATCAGTACCAACTTTGGCATTGAATCACTTAAACGAGGGTAATATCTCCTTTCTTGACAGAATTCAGGATAGCCTGAAGTTGTTTGTAAAGCCTATCTTTCTCATTTTCATCAGCATCCTCAGTGGGGGAATAGCAGCAAATAACATTCAAGTCTTTAATGCTTGTCTGAAATTTTGCTGTAAGAAACCTTTCATTAATTCAGTCATATCCTAGAAGCACAGCGGACCTACGCCTTGGAGATGCTTATTATCTTCCCTCCTTGAAAAGAGAAATTTAAGATGTTTTTAAGAATCTGACCTTCATCTGTCCCATCGCAATGATCTGTCCATCTGGTCTCATGCAGGCCGAAATTGAGAATTTTCTGTAAAACTCTAAATTAGCATGTTTTTAAGTATTGAATTTTTAAAAAACAAAGTAATAAACCGCGTATAGAAATTTTGAACATTTTGATATTTGATCTCAATAATCTTTTTGAAAGTTTAGTGAAAATTCAATAGAGAAAGGATGGGGATCGCAAAAGAAATAGGAGCACAAATGGCATTTTTAAAGATTTCTACAAAGAGATGAGCACAGGCAACATTGTTTTACGAAAATAAATAATGCACTGAACATAAATAATATTCATTAGCGTTTGGTGCACAGAAGTGTGCGTTTGGTGAATTGTTTGTAAACTGTTAGACCTCTAATGTTCAAAAATTATTGTTTTAAGTAATTCCTCTAACCTGGAAACGTCATGTTTGTTTCTTCTTAAGTTTTATGGAGCGATGACGGAATATTTTTTTGAGTTGCAGCGATTAGAAAACTACCTAATTCCTTGTTTCTTAACTTATTCGTTGAATGAAAAACATTTATAAGATCTAGTGTTTCGGTAAAATTTTATAAATTTGTATGACCTTTTCTTGGTAAGAATTTTATTTTTTCGTTGTATTTTGAGATATATCGATAACTAAAATTGCATGCTTATTATTCATTGAAATGGATATTAAGATGATTATTTGTAAGGTGTGTGTTTCGATATGTACATTGTATTTGTTCACGTCGTTTCTTCCGAATGGCACCGAGAAGTGGCTTTTACTGTATTTCAAAACGTTTTTTAACATAAAATATAGTATCGAGAAATCATAATATTCAAAGCCAAATTTAACTACTGATTATATCTAAACATGATCTGCACATAGGGCTGGATTGGGAGTAAAAAAAATGGCCTGGACAACTACTGGGAAACGCCTTGTAAAAAAAATCGGCAATGGTACTGTTAATAGCAATAAGCTCACATATAGCCCTGTTATATATACAAAGTGTTATAACTTAAGAAGTTTATAGCTGATATTATTTTTAGTCAAAATGTATGAGTATATTTTCAATTCTTATCGGGGGGGGGGGGGGGGGGGAGCTCAGCCTGTAGTGCACCTGGGCCTGTAATCTGCAGTTCCCAGGCTGTTATCACTGGTCACATTTTCTTGCTGATGAAAAATAAATGCCAAAGTAAACCAAGAACATCATCGAAAATGCATTGCCAACCGGCATTATTAAAAAAGCCCCCAAGGCCCGTGTAGTGGTTATGGCCCATTTAGTTGATTCCCACAACCCCCGAGACCCTAACCCAAACAGGGGTTTCTAGCAAAAAGATTGTTTTTTTCGTTACCATAGTAATGAAAAAACCGAGTTTACGACAAATGCAAAGTACCGTTACCATGGTAACGGTAATTTGCGTTGTAAAGAAACAACATAAAAAAAAAACACAATTTCACTAAAAACATCCCACACAACCACATATTCTTAAAAAAACCTTAAACAATGAAAATAAAGTTGCCTTCCCATATACTACAATACCTGAAATACCCCCCCCCCCCCCCCTAATTAAATCACTACACAAATATATTTCCACAAACTAAACTGATCAATCTAGTCACACATGCGATAATTAGCCTAAATAAATCACTGGAATTAATGAAATCGAACACGTCTCAAAACCAAGTTCATCATCGACAATGCATCGCCGACCGGCATTATAAAATAGCCCCCAAGACTAAATATCGTCATAACACATACCAAAAAGCAAAAAATCGCCAACAGTGCACTGTTGACCGAATTATAAAAAAGCCCCAGAACTAAATAATGTCCTCCCAGGTAACACAAACCGAAAAACATGAAAATCGGAAACAGTGCACCACCAACCGAATTATAAAAAAGCCCCAAAACTAAATAATGTCCTCCCAGGCAACACAAACAGAAAAACATGAAAATCAGAAACAGCGCGCCACCGACTGAATTGTAAAAAAGCAAAAACAAAAATCTGACAAAAAAACATCTTACAGCTCAAATAACCCTCCCCTAAATTACATTGTCGTTTTACCTCTGAGCCCTACTTTTTTCCCACCCATGGGCTAAATGGCGAGGTCACATGAACCCCGAAGGTTCACAGAAGGTAAGGGGAGTGTACCCACTCGAACAGCTGTTGGGAGACAGATGGTAACTTCCCGTCAAGGCCATCCAGCGTGTTCTTTAACGTAAACAGATTGACTCTCTCCCACACAGGGCCATGGCTTAATGTCCCAACCGACAGATGGCGGTATTTCCAAGCCCATCGGTGTCCCCTTCTAACCATGAGCAGGGTTGGGAAATTTGCCGAGATAAATCTAAACGCTGACCCAGCTTGGACTCGAACCTTGGAACTACATATTACAAGCCTGGCGCGCTACCGAATCCACCACTCTCGCCCACCCCTAAATTTTTCATTAATTTTCCTGATTTTATGAAAAACTGTGATTTTTTTCAAACACCGACAATTCTGCAATACTCATAATTACATCAAAAAGCCACCAAATGTTTCCACATATTAACGATAAATCATATAACTAAATTTAAAAGACTCCTAAATATACAACAAAATTAATAAAGCACTATAATACATTAATAATTACCATACTACACGTAACTACTAAAAAACATTCGATTCACCCCAAACTATTCTAACGAAATACATGTGTTCTTTACTATCGCCATTTTCAATCCCACACACAAAAACTTGCATTCTTTCCCCCAAGCATACTCCCCCATTATACGGACCCCAAAATATCTTTAATAACTAATTATAAACCATATCTTAACCAATTTAAAAAAAAAAGCTAGAATATATTAATTATTCGTATCCTACCTATCACTGAACCACCTCCCCATATTAAATATATAATACACATGCACTTACCTCTAACCATATAGGATGTTATCCAAAGAAGTCATCAAGCAAAAATGGCGAAAAAAACCCAAACGTAACTTCGCACTCTCGTCAAATCACACACATAACACGTGACTCCACATTACCACCCAAAAGAAACAAATCAAAGAGCCATAGGCCACCAACAACCAACAGTTACGTTTCTACGTCATATTTTACAAATCGACATCATACTTTACACTTTGACGTCACATGCCACTTGAGCAATGCCATCTATCGGCTGAGGACCATAACCACTACATGGGCCGCCCCCAAAACTAAATGTCCTCGCAGACAACACAAACTGAAACACATGAAAATCGGAAAGTATATTGCTGACCGAATTATAAAAAAGCCCCCGAAACTAAATAATCTCATCAGAGACAGCAACAAAAAAAAAAAACACGTTATAACTCAAATAACCTTCCTGACTCCATCAAAAACTGCCATTTTTTCCAAAAAAAGTCGCCAAGAAAATGTGACCGGAGATAACTGAAAAGTACCAGGAAGAGCAATACCCTGTGCACGTTAAAGAACATGCTGGTTGGCTTTCATGGGAGGCTACAACATCTGTTACAACAACTGTCTACTAACAGCTCTAAAGTGTACCTCATCCCCCAACTTTTTCAGAATCCTTGGGGAACTTGTGAGCTCAGAGGTAAAACAACCCAATTCTTATGAAGCTATGAATGTGAAAAATAAACAATAATTTGAATTCTGCAGACACTGCCATTGGACCATTTTGGTGATTTTGCAAAATCATGCTGTAATGAGATTATAAGTGTTTTTTTGATTCTACACTTTAGTGATTCATTCTCTCTGTGATCATACATTCTTAAGGGGGACCCACCCTGAGGGTTTCAAAAAATCGATTTTTCTTTTTTTTTTGCATTTTTCGAAAGTTTATGAAGTGTAGAATATGGTCCTGAAACAGTTTTTCAAAATTCGAACTCCGTACGAAGTTACGGCAACAAATACGAGGTTGTGTCAATCCCGGTAAAAAGGCCACTAGACTGGATGAAAAGGGAGCGGTCCTTTCTTTGTTATTCTTCATGTAGTCGATGTGTGTAATCAAAATAATGGTAGGGAACCTTTTTACTATTTAAGCCATGTAACGAAATACATATTTTGTACACTAGATGGTGCAGTTGTTAGTTGTTGCCTTCAGAAGTTGTTAAGCCATGTGAGTTATATGCTGTCTAAAACTGAGTGATCATTCTTACTTAATCACAGAGTAAATGTTACTTAAATCTTTAAACGCGTTTTTCTCGAAACAGCATTTTTTGAACTGGTAGAGTGCGGATCTCAGGAACCATTCATCTGATTTACATATTTTTTTTTAAATGTGTAGAAGCGAATTATCTAAAACCTAGCATAGGTTTTTTTGATATTTTAATTATTCGATTTTTAGCGAGCAATTTAGTGCCTTTTTTTTTAAGGAAAAAAAATCACTTTTTTTTCAAAATGCCGTCATTTTGTCAAATTTCAAATTTCGAAAAAATCCTACTCTGTGCTATAGCCAATGTCTCAAAGTTTGTAAAACTGTTAATAATATTGTTCTCAGATGTTCCTGCAATATCCGGTGCACTCTACCAGGAGGGCACGTCTTTCCCGCACAGGTCAACCAATGAGAAGCCACACGACAACCATTACAATATTTTTATAAATAAATAAAAATAAATACCCCCTCAAGCAGCTGCTTGCCACAGAGATCTGACAGGAGCTGTCAGTTTATATGCCATAGTAGAAGGTCTGAGAGGATGGCAGGCCCTCAGCAGAAAAATGACACAGCCATGCCTTACCCGGGGCTCAAACCCAGGTCCCTTAGATCAGTAGCCAAGCATGCTAACCACTCGGCCATAGTGTTTTTTAACTGAATTTTTGTCTGTGTTGCCAGATACATTTTTTTTACTATATGACTAAAAAAGTCCTCTTAAAATAAAATGTCATTTTTTTGTTGAATATTTTATTTTCAGAAAATCTAGGATTAAATGCTGATTAATTTGGCATATAACATGCCATAATTCCTTTCATTAGTTATTTGGCAAAAAAGTTCTAAATTGAAATTTTTTTGGCAGAGCATAGGGAAAAAATATCTTGGTCTCTGGATGGAAACCAGTTTTTCAGACTGGACACTAGAAGGGTTAACAGAAATGGTGCATACTCCACATCACCATTGTTTTAAAAATAACAGAAATTAAAATGGTAGATGTTACTAGCCATCATGAGCAAGCAAAATAGCAAATTTTGACAATTTATGATAACTATTCAAATGTACAATTATGAATTTTATTTTTGGCTGCATTATAAAAAGAGCCACCAAAAAATATGAGGCCACAGAGGAAGTGAATCAGTAAAATGTGGAGTCAAAAAATTGCTCCTAATCTCATTACTGCATGTTTTTAATCAACAGGGTATGGAACGAATATTGGTAAAGGTTTTATTAATGAATTTGCAATGTTTATAAAACTTTAAAATGTTCAGTGCCAGTACACATCACAGCTCATCTGTGAATTGTGCTTGTGTTCAATTGAATGCCTTTTATGTAGGCTGCAGCATCCAAAATAAAAGGAAGATATGCATCTTTTATTTCACATTTCTCTGTTATATGCCAGCTCTTGCAATCTCCCCTCCCCCAATAGATAAAAGTCTAGATGATTTAGGTCCAAATACCTAAATGGGTAATTTCGGGCACCACTGTGACTAGAGCCTGTGTGATGCCCCATCGTTCACTTTTACTTTACCTTAACCAGTTTTCCTTAATTTACATTATATTTATCATTTTGGGGATTTTTATTTCCTTTTTGGCATCACAGCACTCGTTTCCAAGTGTGTTAGAAGTTGCGCATGCACAACTCCAATCTTCCGACTGTCACCCGCTAAAGCGCATGCACAAGGACACGCTCCCTCTTGCGTCATAGCTTGCTTCGCTCGTCAGTTTATGTAAATGTCTTTCCCAGCGTGCAACATGACACATGCGGGCCTCTGTAAGCCTCTTGTTAAAGTCTGATGACATGTTGTCACAGTAGCGCATAGTAAGAGAGAGTTAGAGTTAGGAGCGCAGAGAGCATAAGCATGTAGCACGGAAGAGTGCTCAGTTGATGTATCTTCATTGAAGTTTTGGTGAGTGATTTTTGGAAATAAATTTGTTTGTTATTTAAACCTTTTGAATCTTCACTAATTTTTTCTCTTGCGCAACATTAATTGTTGATTAGTATTTAACATTTACATTTTGACAATCATTTTTGAATTCTTAATTAATGCTCGCTAGTATTTTGAACCCTAATTTAACTTTATTTATTTATTTGGCAATTTGTTAATTATTGCCTGGCACCCGACTGAACTATCCAGAGCATAAACCTAATTGGATCAGAAAAAGGGTCCAAACTTAAAAGTATTTTTCATTTTCTTTGGCCCGTTACACCTGATCTGGGGTGGTGGAGAAATAACCCCACTCTCCAGGAATGTTAATAAGGGTAATGGAGACTTAAAATGTTTAAAAACTCATATTTCACACTTTTTTTCAAGAATTTCTTTTGAAAACTTCTGAAATGAAGGGGAAATATTACATTGCAATAGAAATCCAGGCTCTTAGTCCCCATTTAAACTTTTTCTAGCCCCATTGTGTTGCTTACTCCCCTCCCTCCATCCAGGCCTGACTTATCTGATCAACAAAGTGTGTTTTTAATGCATAGCTGAAACATGGAAAACCTCTTGTTAGCAGTACACATTCAATCATGTTGCCAAAAGTATGTTGTCCAACAGTGGTGGCAGTTCTTGCAAAAATCATGAATAAATAAATATCACTTTGAAGATAAATGGAGCAATCAGCTGATTGTAGAGAATAGTGCATCATACTTTGACATTGAATTGATGTTAAAAATTGTGTGACATTGAATTGATGTTAAAAATTGTGTTCTGCAGTAGCATGATACATTCCTGATCATACCTGGATTGTGAGTGTTGTTGATATCATCATGGATAAATTGAACATCATCACAGAACAAGACACGATGCAGATGTCAACCAGCATTGATTCAGTTTCAAAATTTCAGCCATTAGTGTGATTGGCAGTTTTGACATGTGAATGCTTCATACATTGTGTGGATATTATTATTTAATTTATGTAACAGTACTACCCTTAGCAATTGCAGAGCTTGGGGCAAGAAATATTCTGTTTTCCATTGTATCTTGTATATTTCCTCCCATCTTTTCTACTTTTTGTCCACTAATTTTTATTTTTTACTGTAGCATGGGGCCTTTTATAAGCCCATGGTTGGGACCCTTTTCACCCATATGTAACATTCTATATTCTCTTTTTGAAGAACACTAAGACTTGTGGAAATCCTTTATGTAATAACATGAGGAGTCTACCATCTGAATAGTGTTTTCTTGTTCAGCCACATCTTAAATTGGATGCTCAGATGAAATAGATTCGTTAGGAAAGAATCACTGTCTCTAAAACAATTGTTAAACACATATTAATTGGGAATTCTTTCATTTGTAAACCATTATTGATATTCAGTGTTAGCAGCAACAGCAGTATTTCCATTGCAAAATCTATAAATGTACTACATTATATTGTTATATTTTACATTTGTAAATTTGAAAATGTAGATGGAATTATGAATGCATGAACTTTTGCACATGTGAGACAACAATCTACATAGTTAGCTTTGGTTAGTAACTGTCAGTTTTGTTCAAGATATGCATGCACCATGCTTTAATTTCAAATATCCATAGCTGCATAACCATTAAGAATCAAACCTATGCTCATATGAAGTTTTTGACTTGGGAGTCTCAGCTATAAACTATTGAAATTATGATATTTCATTGACTCACTTTGTATAATGTTTGCATTAATGATTAAGCAAAATAAAATTTGTACAATTTTATTAAAATTGGTTGTAAATATGACTGAATGAAATATTCTTCCAATGTAGAATATAATGGAAAGTATACAGCAAAGTTCTCAAAGTTTACCTACATTAGTTACCCCCAAAGCCTCTTTTAAGAGCCAGGAATCTCTTATTATAAGCAGTGCAAAGCTTTATGGGCCCCCTCAGTAAATAATGCTTGCTGTACACTATTTTATGTGATTTAACTGACTTTAATTATTGTTGCATTGTGAATGATCAGTTAGTGACATTGGTTAATAGTGAATCAGTGAAACTATTTCTAATATTTAGCATGGACTCAGTAATAGAAGTGAGTAATAAATTGTCATTGGAAGTTTGACCATTTTGTCTGGCATATTAGTTGAACCATAATAACTGACTTCTGTTAATGAAATAATAATAAAATCAGCAACTGCAATGAAATCATCATCCACATTATGAAAGAAACATCAGAAATAACTAGGTTATCACTGTGATGAATTAGTCTGGATGAAATGTAAAGCATTTAAATTTAGTAAATCGTTAGATAGAAGGATTCCATATTGTATTTTGCTACTGTTCAGTAAAGTATACCAATAAGGTTTAAAATAAGTAAATTGGATTTATAGTAAGGAAATTAGTAAATTTCTTTTGTGTGTTAACTTTTTTTTTTGTATCAATGTGTAATATTTTGATTAAATTTGTAGTAATTCATTTAATGTTACACTTTCAAATCAGAAAAGGACAGAGAAGACATACAGAAATGTTGACTGCACATAGGAAACATCAGCATCACTTTGAGAACCTCAGTTATATTAACTACTTAAAGTAAAAAAATTGGGCTAGTATTTTCTTTTTATAAGGTATTATTGCCATTGATATAATTAAAATTCTTTTCTTGTTAGCATTGCTTTGCAGTTTTGGTCAGTAATCCATGTTCAACTAACTTGTTTACTTAAACTGACATTTGATGATTTATTTTTTATTATTATTCTCTAAGTTTGTCATTAGTACATGAGGGTTTTTGATTCCATTTCTAAATACTGCTTTATATTATACAGGTATGAATAAAAATATATTTCAACATGGCTCAAACACTTCAACAAGAGTATATGGATATGCCAGTAATCACAAAAGCCTACACAACAGCTTGTGTGCTGACAACAGTAGCTGTGGTATGTTGATATTAATCATTTTATAACTGAAATTAATGAACTAATTTATTGGTTTAGACAGATTATCATTTTATTGCAAAGTATTAAGACATTCTTGACAGATTATGGAGAAAGCTATTGTTATATCAAATGTTATAACCAAAATTTCAATATTCAACCAAAGTACAAAAATACATGCATATTGTTATAAGATTCTAGGTTCCAAAACTTCTGATGTAGTTGTGATGTCTTTTTTTACAATGTTTTTACTCTGAAAGAATTTGCAGATTATTAACCATGTGCTTCAGTGAGATGCGCAATAGCACTGTAATATGCGCCATCCAGTATATGTTTTTTGTAATCGTTCCATGTCTCGCAATTCAGGATTAGTTCTATACTTTGCTTAGAATGATGTATTTCATATTATGATCACTCTTTGTTACAGGTTGAAATAATAATGTTTTAATTGTCTTCAGACTGATTACTTCTAATTCTCTTATGGAGACAGCAAATAATTTCCAAGGTCTTAAAAAACTTAATAAAATGTAATTATTTTCATGTGTTATGTTTTTGTTGCACTTAATATGGATCCTAGCAGTCAAATGATTAGCATGTTTGGCTACCAATTTGACCCAAGGTAATATGTGAATTTTTTTTTTCTGTTGTCTTGTTATTGAGATCTCACCTTCCTCACAAATCTTCTCTCTGGCATGTTATACTGACAGACTCCTGTCAGAGCTCTATGGCAAGTAGGGGCAGGGGTGGCTCAGTCGGTAGCACGCCAAGCTCATAATCTCTAGTTCCCAGGTTCGAGTCCCAGCTGGGTCAGCGTTGAGATTTATCTCCGCAAAATTCCTCTCCCTGCCAAGGTCAGTAGGGGACACCGATGGGCTTCGAAAGGCCGCCGTCCGTCGGATGGGACGTTAAGCTGTGGCCTCGTGTGCGGGAGAGTGCACATTAAAGAACACGCTGGATAGACTTGACAGGAGGCTACCATCTGTCTCCCAACAGCTGTTCCAGTGGGTCCCCTCCCCCAACCTTCTCTGAGTCTTTGGGGTCCTTGTGACCTGGCCATTTAACCCATGGTGTGCAAAAAAGTGCCGCTCAGAGATAAAACAACCCAACCCAACCTATGGCAAGTAACTGCTTGAGGGATAATTTTTTTAGTCATTGCTGTGACTAAAACATTTTCACAGCCTTAAAAAGTAACAACTTTTTTTATGTATGTAATCAAACACACTTGAATTCAAAATTTCAGTTGTTACTTTTGTTTGTTTTAATCTTTGTTCATGGAATTTATTACCAGAGTTGTTCTGGCATTAAGATCCTGCGGGAGAATTATTCCTCACCATTGGAACACTGCTGATATCAACTAATTCTGTCTTAGGCATCGAAAGCAGTGGAATAATACTATACACTCAGTTGCTTCACCATAAAAGTCAGATTTGTCAAGTATCTAAAGTAGCACAGTTTTCTCCTCAAATTCCAGTGATGTGAAAATTTTATCTAACCTAGAATGCTTTGATCTCTATCAAATATCATTATAAGAAACATCTTTAAAATGAGTATGAAGACTGAAAACTTGCAAACTAATAAAACAGGTCCAATGTAAAGCAATACATTGCATATTTCAGTGAAAGCTTCTTCCATTTTATGTAAAATTTCAGATCATTAGCTTATTACACATAGCTGTCAAAGATGCTTAAAATAGCAGGCCATCTACCATTTTTATTTCATTTTCAGGAATAACAAGCTAATATTTCACTTTTTCCTCTGTCTATATGCCTGCCTCTCAGTAGGTTTGTAAATATCCAACTTCTTTTTGAGAGATTAAAAATTTTGTTTCTGTTGGATAGGTATTGATGAAATATTATGATTCATACTTTTGAAATTTCCTAATAGATATAATTGTGCTATGAAAAAAGTGGAAAATTACAGTGTTAGATATTTGAAATTTTGGTTTGCAAAATGCGAATATCATGAAATGTGCATTGACAACAATGATTTTGATCTTTACTCCTGGAGGAAGTGGGAAAATGCAATTTTTTTTTTGTTCTAAGAGATAATTGTATTTTTAGAGATAAATTAAAAATTCATTTTGGGTTGGATAGATATTGATGAAATATTATGATTCATACTTTTAGAATCTTCCAAAGAGCTATAATTGCACCCTCTGATGGTGGAAAAAGTTAAAAAGTATTTATGCTAGAAATTTGAAATTTTGGTAGTAGAATGAAGGTCATGAAGTTTTCATTGGCAATAATGAATTGACCCCCCCCCCCCCCCAACACCCTGGGTGAGTGGGAAATACACCTGTTTTGGTTTAGGGAATAATTGGAAAACCATTTTTTAGTTGGATTGGTATTAATGAAATATAATTTATGTTTTTCAGATTCTTAGCTGGTTTTAATTTACATCGTTAAAGGTCACTAAGTGTGAAAAAGGGAAAATTTTAAGCAAATATTGCAAGTGATTTATTTATTATGGTAGAAATCTGGAATTTCGGTGATAGTGTTGAGATATATTCCACTGACAATTCTCTACCCTCTTTTCTCAAGGGTGTGAGAAAAGTTACTTTTAAAATTGAAAGAATAAAAAATAAATACATTTTTATGTTCCATAAATACTAATAAAATATTACTATTTCCATTTTCTCCATCATCCATTAGTTCGAATTATAACTTTTAAGGAGTCAAAAAGTAGGTGAATCAAAAACTTCATTCTTTTTGAAAATGAAATTCTTATATGTTCCAGAGGGGATATACATTCTTCTAGTTGTATTTTAAAGACAATATTATTGTTTTAAAAATGAAATTCTGTAGTTTTTTTTTTAATTGGCCAGTTTTAAGGAAACAGGAAAACAGAAGAAATAGACAGAAGACAAAGCAAAACTATTATCTTGTGTGTGTTTTTTTTTAATATAAAAATAATTCTTTGTGAATTTCTGAATAAAATTTTCATTGAAATTATCATTAGCAATTGAATTAGAGACTAAATCAATTAGGGATCCTTTCAAATGTACTCTAAAATTTTAAAAATATATAGGTTCTGAGACAATATGACAGAAAAAACTAAAATATGCAAAATTTGGAATTTATTGTGTTTGGTTTCTAATAAAACCCATATACATATTACTAACTTTATAGCAATGGTGATTTCTAGTTGACAAGTAATGAATAAAAGAAAATAATATATCTATTAAAATCTATTAAATAATCTATCTATTAAAATCTTTAGAAATCTTCTATGAATTTTGAACTTGTTGTTAGTGCAGAAATTTAATTATATATATATATGTTTTTTGTAACTAAGCTACTATCATGATATTTTTCACTAAATTCTTTATTTCAGCAACTGGAAGTTATATCACCTTTTCAGCTCTATTTCAATCCTGATCTTATCATCAAAAATTATCAAGTAAGTATGTATAAAAGTAAATTTCTTTGTTTCTAAGTAGTATTGACTAAAATTAAAATATATACAGGATATCCAAAAAGTCATACACAGTAAGAAAATGGTTATTTGATCATTCCAAGAGAACTGAAAGTATCCATGACCATCCCTACAGCAGCAGACCAAGAAGAAATATTAATGAAGAAAATGCAATAGTTGTGCTTGGACAGATTGTAACAAGTCCAAAAAAGGCTGTAAGGCAGCTTTCACAACATTGTTGAACCAGTCACAATAGTTATATTGTATTCTAACAATAAATTCCATCTGTATAAATTTCACCTCATGCAAGAGATAGTAGAAACAATTCTAGGAATCATTACTGCAAAATGAATGTTGTTGGATATTGTTTAATGATGAGGCCTATTTTATCTTAATGGTAATGTCAACCATTGCAGAAAATTCATCCAGTGATAATTTATCCAATTCCAATTCATTCAATGATGACTAATCCAATGGGGGACAATTCGTCCAATACCTATTTGTTCAGTTTATGAATTGTTCTATACCTATTTGTCCAGTGGTAGGATTCATCCAAGATGTCTGATTATAGAGCATAATGCACTCTGGTGACTGGGTTAATTTTGAAGTTCTTCCAGCAGAAAAAAAAACAACTGTGAAATTTTATACTGATTTTGAAGCCCTTGCCATATGAATTTTTAGCTATCTAGCATCAGTAGATCAGGATTTAATCTTGAAGGTTAAATTCCAGATCGAAAATTTTGTAATGTTTCTGAGGTATACAACCGAAACACATCTAACATCAATTTTCTCATTAGATAAAGGTGAAACCTCTATTTGACCCTGAAGGACAAGTCGGAAGTTGCATTTCACCTGGATTACCCTAGGTGCAAATTTTCAAAGCTTTAGCTTACCATTTCTGCATCGTAGTTGTAAATAGCATGATCTCCTCTCAGTCAATCAGTTGTTCACAATCATATATATATTAGATGAAAAAAAAAAAATTCTAACAAAAGAAAGTGAAATGAAAAGTGAAGGCACATTTTCTTGATATGTTTGACTTCAAAGAGTCCATACTAAAGATGTAACCTTTTTTTTAGGTATCATTGCCCCCCCCCCCCTCCCCTTTATTAGAGAGCTCAGGAACTAAAAATAGATCATGCAAAACTAGCCCCTTTCCAATATTCAAGCAAAAGGTATGAACAAACATGCCTGATTACTTTTAGGTATTGTGCATGCACAGACAGATAGATATAAACATATGCTCATACAAAACTAGAACCTTTCATCTATTCAACACAAAAAGAACCATTGAATAGTATTTAATTGATTGGTTCCTGTGGATGCATGGGTGGATGACCCATTTTAATGAAATCAAATGGAAATGAAAGAACTCACTACATGAAAAGTCACTATGTCTGTATTCTCACTAATCCAACTTTTGATAAAACATATTTCCTAAAGGTCCCTTTATTCTAAACCAAACAATTTCGATTCCTTTCTGGAAGAAATGATCAGGAAAATGAATTGGGTTATATTTATATCTATTCTCAATAATCTGAATAAATGAATGAATTAATTCTTTATAATAAATTTTTAAATTTCTATTCATTTCTTCTCCTTCTAAACAAAACAGTTGAAAGTTCAAAAATTTCATTCTGGAAACTGAAACAGCCTATATTTACATCTGTTCTACGTATAAAGCAATTGAAATCAAAGAACACAACACCGAAAACCAACTGCATGAAAATATCAGTTCTCTCACTAATCCGATATTCAATAAAACTAACTTTTTTAATGCCCTTTTACATCCAAACTAAATAATCAGGAAAGAAAAAGCAACTTGTAGAGGATTTTAAAACAACCATTTACTTATGTCCTTGATAATCCAACTCTGTTTAAAATGGATTTTTATATTTCTATTAATTTCTGCTCCTTCTACAGGAAACAACTGGAAATCGAAGGAATTCATACAGGATACTGGAACATCAGCTATTTCCATCCCAATAATCTGATTACGATTAAAACGAATAGTAGTATTTATTTCTTCTCCTCGTTGAAACAATCTGAAATCAAAGGAATTTATGCAGAAAACTTAAGCTTTTCATATTTGCATCTGTTCTCAGTAATTCAACCATGATTAAAATGGATTTTTTATTTCTATTCATTTCTTCTACTAAATGAAACAATAAGAAATCATTGGAACTCATTCAGAAAAATCAAACTGTAATATTTAAATCTGATCTCAATAATCCAACTTTAGTTACAATGAGTTTTTATATTTCTGTTCATTTCTACTTTTTTCTAAATAGAATAAGAAATCAAAAGAATTCATAGAGGAAACTGCGCATATTAACATCTCAATAATCCAACTGGTTAAAATGGTGGATTTTTATATTTCTCTTCATTTCTGCTCATCCTAAAGAATGCAAACAGAAAAATCAAAGGAATTCATATAGGAAACTGGAACAGTAGATTTTTCCATTTCAATAATTCGCTCTGATTAATATTTATTTCTTTTCCTTCTCAGCAAAACAATCATAAATCAAAGGAATTCATACAGGAAACTGAAACATCTTGTATTTACATCTGTTCTTGATAATCGACTCTGGTTAAAACAGATTTTTCTTTTCTATTATTATCTGCTCCTATTGGATGAAACAATTGGAAATCAGTGGAACTCATTCAGGAAAATGAATCAGCTCATATTTATATCTGCCCCCAATAATTCGACTCTGGTAAAAAGGGATATTTCTATATCCATTTATTTCTATTCCTTCTACAGGAATCAATGGAACTCGTTCAGAAAAATGAAACACTCAATATTTAAATCTGTTCTCAATAATCTGACTGGTTGCAACAAATTTTTATATTTTTATTCAGTTCTGCTCCTAAAGGATCCAACAGAAATCAAAGAAACCCATTCAGGAAACTAAATTCCTGGATAATCCAAATCTGGCTAAAATGGATATTTATATTTCATTTCATGCCTGCTCCTACAGAAAAATTGGAAATCAAAGGAACTCATACAGGAAACTGAAACACCCTTATTAACCATCTGTCCTCGATAATCTGACTTCGAATAAAATGGATTTTTATATTTCTATTCATTTCTACTCCTACAAGAAACATTTGGAAAACAAAGGAATTCATAGACGATATTCAAAGAGCTGACATTTACATTTATTCTCAATAATCTGATTCTGGTTAAAACAGATTATTATGCATTTATTAATTTTTGTTTCTTCTAAGGAAACAATTGAAACTCATAAACGAAACTCAAATAGCCCTTATTAACATCTCGTTAATCCGACTCTAAAACTGATTTTTATGTTACTATTCATTTCTGCTCCTACTAAACGACACAATTGGAAATCAATGGAACTTATTCAGGAAAATGAAACAGCCCATATTTATAAAGAATTTAAACCTGATCAGACATTTCAGTACAATTGTTGTTTTTATATATTCTTTCTAAATGAAATAACAAGAAACTGAAAGCACTACAAGAAAAGTTTACTTCAAATCTCTCTAATCTGATTTTCATTAAAATGAATTAAATATTCATAATCCTCAAAGGAAAGCAATACAAGAAACTGACAGAGCCAACATTTACACCATCTGACATTCACTAAATCATTTATGTATATTTTCTTTAATCAAGTGTTTCAGTACAATCATTTTTTTTTAAATACTATTCCTTCCAGCTTGTCATAAAACCAGTTATCAATATAAGGAATCTGGCTCATTCAATTGCTTTAATCCAACAATTTTAGGTGCATAATCAAACTATTATGTCCATAGCACTCATTAAAAATACATATTTTTGCTTTTTAATCAAGATTATTTCATGATTTTGTAAAAATATAGATTTTTTTTAACTCTTTACATATTAAAAATATATATTTTCTTCTAAGACTTTCCTCCTGCTTTCTAAGAGCATAAAAATATAATGCAAAATAATGCAATACAGGAAATTAAATCATGTAGATCTGTAAGTATTCTCATTAATCAGGCATTCAATAAAAGAAATTTTCTTATAAGCTGTTTCTTTCTCAAAGAAGAAATCTCAAATGAAACAAATGATGAACACTACAAGAAAGTATCAGAGCCAAGATTTGCATATGTTATCACAAATTCAGTAAGCCAATTTTCATTTACATCCACTATTATTGAGAGCAGATATAAATATGGAATTTTCAGTTTCCTGTATAAATTACATAGGTTTCCAATTGTTCGCTTACAAAGAGCAGAAATAAATAGAAATATACAAATCTGTATTAGAGACAAATTATGGAGAAAAGATATAAATATCAGCTGTTTGAGTTTTGTCTATGAATTCCTTGGAATTCCTATTGTTTCTCGTAGAAGGAGCAGAAATGAAAAGAAATATAAAACTTAGTTTTAGTCATCAGAGTCGGATTATTGATGACAGATGTTAATAAAGACTCCTTTGATTTCCGTTTGTTTCATTCACAAGAAGAAATAAATATTAATATCCATTTTAACCAGTATCGGATTATTTAGGACAGTTGTTATGAGGAACTTTCAAAAAGCTTTTGACATGCATCTGCAGAATAAAAACCATTGCACTTACATCAAAAAAATTTTACTGTCCTTCAAAGTACTCCCCTCTAGCATTTATGCAAAGTTGCCAATGTCTACACAATTTTGGAATGCTTGGTGTTAGTCCTGTTGGAGAATACTCTGCAACTCTGAATGAACACATTTTGCAAGGTCTTGCATCCTTGAAAAAGGCTTCCCATGATTCATGTTCATTTTTAATTTTTGGAAACAGCCAAAAATCACATGGTGCAAGATTGGGTGAATATGCAGAATGGGGTAGCTTTTAATTTTTTTCCTGCTCCAAATAGGCCATAACTTGCTGGGTTTTGTGAGCACTGCCAATGTCATGAAGAAGAACCCCTTACCCACATGTTGTTGAATGCTGCTCCTTCATCTGCTTAAAGGTTTTTGGGGAAAACAATGTTGGTATTAGCCATTTACATAATTTTTTCAGGTAAGGTGTCCACTGCTACCACTCCTTGGGTATGGGTATTGAAAAAAATTGCTCTTTGAGTGAAAATCTTGTTGGAGGATTAGGAGATGCAGTTCATCTTCCACAACCCAAACATAATTGTTGATTTTTTTGGGAGTTGTATAGTAATAAAAATCATGTCTCATCACCTGTGACACTGTCTTGTTAACCATTTGGGGCTACTAGGTTCAAACATTGCCAGCACCTACTTGCACCAGTTGATTCTAACCCTTTTTTGCTGTTCTGTCAGTTTGTGGAATACCTATCTGGCACGATTCTTTCAGAACTTTAAGTGTTGATGAATAATTGTTTCCACACTGCCAATTGTTACACTGACATCTAAACTTATTATGTGAATGGTGATGTGTGGGTTTTCCTTAATGAGTTCACAAACAGCAGCGATAGTTCTCACATTCATGACACCTTCAGTCTTCCTGCATGATGAAGGTCTTTGAAGCCATGCTGTCCTTCACTGAATTTGCACATCCATCCCATAACAATACCTTATGAACAGGCATGATTCCCATATACTTGTGATAAATCAGAATGAATTTTTTTCACATTCCCAAGCTGCATCCTTGTGAAAATGTGAGATCTTTTCTGTCTTATTCTCCATAGCAACAATGCACAGATTTTGTATACTGAATTTTATGCACTACCAGCGAAGAGAGAAATAATGATACCGCCTTTGTTTTTAACAAATAATGAGAAGTTTCAACATGCTATCAAACAAGTCATAGCTCATTAACTTCGGAGGAATAAGTGCAACTCTACAGACGTATGTCAAGAACTTTTTGAATGCCTTCCATAATATGGGCTGTTTCAGTTTACTGTATGAGTTCCTTTGATTTTCGATTACTTTGAGAAGGAGAAGAAATTAATATTAATATCTGTTTTAAACAGAGTCAAATTATCCAGATGGATATATTGGCTGTTTTAGTTTCTGTACGACTTCTTTTGATTTCTGTTTGCATTCTTTAGAGAACCAGAAATAAATAGAAATTTAAAAATCCATTTTAATCAGAGTCGGAATATGCATAACAGATGTAAATGTCGGCTTATTCAGTATCCTGTATGTGTTCTTTTGATTTCCAATTGTTTCCTATAGAAGGAGCAGTCATGAATGGAAGTATAAAAATCCATTTTAGCAAGGTAGGGTTTTTGAGGATGATGTGATATGATAATATCAGCTGTTTCATTTTCCTGAAGGAGTTTCATCGATTTCCAATTGTTTTGTTTAGTAGGAACAGAAATCAATAGAAATATAAAAATCCATTTTAAATAGAGTTGGATTATCAAGAACAGATGCAAATATGAGCTGTTTCAGTTTCCTATATGAATTCCTTTGATTTCTGATTGTTTCATTGAGGAGCAGAAATAAATATTAATATTCGTTTGAATCAGAGTTGGATTATTGTGATCAAAATATCTGATATTTCAGTATCCTGTATGAATTCCATTGATTTACAATTGTTTCCTGTAGAAGGAGCAGAAATGAATAGAGATTTAAAAATTCATTGTAACCAGAGTTGGATTGTTGTGAACAGAAGTTAATATGAATATTTTTAAAGTCCACTATGGGTTGCTTTGATTTTCAATTATTTAGTTTGGAAGTAAAATGGCATTTGAAAGGTTCATTTTATTGAATATCGGATTAGTGAGAGTACCAATATTCTTATGCAGTTTGGTTTTCTACAGTGTGTTTTTTGATTTCCGTTGTTTCATTTAGAAAGTACAGAAAGGAATTGAAATATAAAAATCCATTTTAACAGAAATCTGATCAGCAAAAATATACAAGAATATTAGCTCTTTTGGAATTGTGTATTGCATTTGTCTGCTTTCTCATTGTCTGGTTTAGAATAAAGGGGCCTTTAGGAAATGCCTTTTATTGAAAGTTGAATTAGTGAGAATACAGATAAGTGATTTTTTTTTGTAGTGTGTTCTTTCATTTCCATATGAATCTGTTAGAATGGATATAATAAAAAAAATTCATTGTAGTGAAATGTTGGATTACAGAGAGTAGATGTGAATGTTTTATTGAATTAAGAATTAGAGATATTGATCCCAATAGTGACCCCATTGCAGTCATTTGATTTTGGTTTGTTTTTCTAAGAAGAAATAGATTTGTTTAGAAATTCACCTGATTCAAGGTTGGATTAGAGAGAATTTATATAAATATCAACTAGGTGATTTTTAAACTGTGTTTTGTAGACTGCTGTCTTGCACAGACTTTGGAAAAGTGTTTTTTTTTTTTGCTCAAAATTATTGTTAGTAATCATGAATTATCTCTAACCATTCCTTTTTTTCCACTCAGTTGTCATCCATCCAATTATCTTCCACCCCTTTGTTCATTAGATGAATATTTTATTAAGCTGTGATAGAAATAATTTGTTAAAACCATCTATTGCCATTTTTTATACCAAATATACACAGTCATATCAGAATAATATGACCACCTACCATACATATACTATGGTAGGTGGTCATATTATTCTGATACGACTGTGTATATGGCAAAGCCGATTTGCTTGTTTCTGGTTTTCTACATTGAAGCAACCTCTTGATTTAACCCTTCCAGTGTCCAGCCTGAAAAACAGGTTTCTATCCCAGAGCCAAGCTATTTTCTGCCTATGCTCTGCCAAAAAAAAAACTTTAACTTTAGAACTTTTTTGCCAAATAACTAATGAAAGGAATTATGGCATGTTGTATGCCAAATTAATCAGCATTTCATTCTGGATTTTCTGAAATTTAATATTTAACAAAAAAGACCCTATGTTTCATTTTAATAGAACTTTAGAGTCATGAAGTAAAAAAAAGGCATCTGGCAACATGAATAAAAATAAGAAAAAAAAAACTAATAGAAATGATTGCTATGCACATGAATAGAATGACTATATATTTCTGAATAACAAAAAAATTACTTTTTGGTTTTAAGTAAATATTTTTCTCGTTTTGTAATATTTTTCTCGGTACTATACTTTGAGAAAATTCCAGGTTTTGAGCCAACTGTGCTGAGTCAGATGAACAAGTCAACTTCAAATTTTAAAAAAAAATAACCAATCAATGGAAATAGGTCATGTTATATATCAAATTAAACAGAATTTAATTACGAATTTTTTGAAGATAAATAATATAAACAAATTTGCAAGCATATTGATTTTAATAAGCCTATTTCAGTATGATATGGTAAAAAAAAAGATCACACTATATAATTAAGGCTTCATTTTGGAAAACCTGCTGAATAAAAATAAATTATATTAATAATTATATATTTATCGAAAGGAAATTTCCTCCTGAATAATATAATATTCAACCTGAAATATGATTTTTATTTCTTTTAATGATTCTTTTCAGTATCGTATATTTTAAACACGGCCAGTGTTATACAACAAGACTTGGCCTATAGAAAAAAAATTTCCTTGGCAGCTTTTTTTTACTAAACATTATGAATTTTTTCTTTGGGTGTTGAAGTTTGGCAATCTTGGCTAAGGGCAGAAAGGTTTGTGCACCAAGGACCAGCCCTTCCCGAAATTGCCCTCCCAAATGATGGCCGATTTCCATAGCAGGGAAGTCTATTTGCTTCCGTATCCAAGAAATTCAATTTCAGAAAATGGTACAAGCTCAAAGTTTTTAATTAAAAAAACAAGAAATTATAAAGGAAAAATTACATATAACTTAATGGAATGTTAAATAAAATATCCGCAACAACTTTTGAAGCTGACCTCCAATCTAGCAAAACTCTTAAAGATCGATAAAACAGCTGATTGAAGATTGCTAACTAACGGAAGTAAATATACAGAAATGAATTTGGTTTCATATTAAGGGACCTCATTTATTTACAGAAAATGATACTATGCCAAAGTTTTACTGGAAAAGTAATAAATAATAAAATAAAAATTAACATATAGCCTAATGCAATGTTAAAATATTCACAGCTACAAGCCAGCCATATGATATAACATAACTTATGAAAAAACCAATACTTATCAATCAACCAAAAGATCGCTAATTTCCGAAAATATATCTACTGAAATGAAAACTAACTAAGGTTTAAATATAAAAAAAATACTAACTTGACAAAAAGTATCCAATATGCTGGACCAAAACTGAAAAAGAAAGAAACAGCACACGGATATCATGTATCAGCCATCTGCATATTGTTTGCCTCAGCGAAGCATAACTAATTAAATGCAGGTGCAACCAGAATTTCTAAGAATTGTTTATAACTTCGTGGTCACCAAGAGACTGCAAGAAGTGCTTGTTTTACACAGTTTCTTTTTTGTTGCAGATTTTTTAAAAATCTACTCTAATATGATATAAAATATTTAAATTAGCCACCCTTAAACTACATATGAGAAGTTAATTTTAATGTTACTTTATTGCTATGAGTATATGCCTTTTGACTCGTAGTAATGAAGCAGCCTTAGTTCCATATTTGCTGTTGAAATTTGCAAGTTTTGTGATTACTAATATTATCAAGATCTTTTATAGTTTCTGAAACTAGATATACATAAAAGGTAAAAAGGATTTAATAGCTTCAAAACATTCTCTTATTAATCTGTATTTCTGATTTGCCCTCTATTTTTTATGTATGAGTACTCAGAAAAAGTAGTGATCAGACTTTCTGTCAATAAATGACAACTTATGTGCTTAGATGGAATGAAGTATAGTTCATTGATTGATCATGAATAGGCACCTTTGTACTTGGCCCCAACCAATGAACTGCTGCAATAGAAGAAAAGAACCAAAAGGTAAAATAACACAACTCTATTCCAGTGTGGTAAACAAACAGGTTCTGTTCAAGGTATTGTAAGTTCATGGTGAAATTAGCCTCCAATGAGGGGCTCCCTACATCAGACAGGGTTCTGCACACATTCCCATTTGGCCCATTGAAATCCATGAAAGCCATGCTCTAGTTTTCCATGTAATGCTTCATTGAATGTGTATTGAATGGAAATAAAATGAGCAAAATACTTAAAAAAAACAAACCTTAATATGAATTGCGATTTTTATTATTCATTCTAATTGAGACTTAAATTAAGATGAAATTGGAATTTAAATTAAGATAAATCATTATTATAGAAGTATTTGTGCAGCAAGGGTCTCTATGGGCCCTAATGACTAGCTGCCTCTGGTTTAAACTTAATAATGTTTACCTTTCAGTTTGGTGCAAATTTAATATGCTATTAAAAAAAAATCTTATTACTGTTCTAATTTCATTCCATAGTGCCTGCATTTGGCATTGCTACCAATTGTGGCAGTTAAACAAAGTTCTAAATGGTTATATATTCTAAGTATTCTTTCAATTCTGTTTAAGTTATATTCAAGCACTCCTCTGGTTTCAGCTCATTTAGTATGAATTGATTGTTGCCAATGCATTTTCCTCTAATGTTTTGAAGTGCTCCCAAAAATTAGTCTTTTTTTATGGACTAATTTGTTGTGAAATAAGCCACTAAATTTGCCAAATAAAATTTAAGAATTTAATATTTGGCAGTTTGCAATAAATTGCAAATTGCCAAATAAATACTTTTTTTATATATTTTACTTTCTTTTTTACAGTTGAAACCTATTTGTAGAATTAATTTTAATATTCGTTACATCATTCTTAGCATTATTCCCCCCCCCCCCCAAAAAAAAAGGAATCAAAACCAGTGAGTTCTTTGCCCCCAAGAATGTACTGTGTTCAGTGGAGCAAATCAGAAGACATGGCTGTGGCTAATTGGTTGCCTGTAAGCCTTTGAACTACTAGCCTGCCTGTGGTAAATCACTGTTGGATAACACCTGCATTTCCCTTAGTTAATAAGATTTTATATTTTCATTAAAATTTTGTTTTTATTTCTACAGATATATTTATCTTTATTAATCATGTAGTTTTATCATTTCAATGTTATATTTTTTTTCATGTGTTTGATGAGAAGGCCTTACAACTTGTTGCAGAAATATTATTTTAAAACTTGATTTAGGTTATATCATTATTTTATTATTATTTCATCATTTTCAGTAGTAAATTTCAATATTTTATCACTTCCTGAAAACGTATGAGGTCTTGGATGTGGAAACAAAGAGGATTTCCTTGGATTGAAAATTAGTCCATTCCCAGTGATGTGTCATATTTTACTTTGGGAAAGATGACAAATATTTTGGTCAAAGGGTCAAATCTTTGCCATGTGCTGAAGAGTTTACTGCAACTGCATCCTAGGTCTCCCCTTCCTTCTGAGGCCTCTAGGCACACTTTTCATAACCCTATTCGCCAATCTATAATTATCCATATGGGCAACATGGCCAAACCAGCGGAGTCTCTCTCTCTGCACAATATGCTGCTTAAAGGAGGTTGAAGACTCCTTTGCCTAACCTCATCATTAGTTACAAAGTTGAACCACCTACTACCCAAGATACTACGTAAGCATCTAGAATCAAAAGCATCAAGTTTCCTGTTATCTTGTTTGCACAGTGTCCTAGTTTCACTACCATAACTAACCCTAGAAAGAACCAAACTATTATACAGTCTAAATTTAATCTTTAGGTGTATATGCCAATTTCTCCACACCCTCCATAGATACTTAAAGTCCCGGCAGCAATCCCTATCCATCTGTTAATCTCATGCTGCACATCACCAGTATCTGTTACATAGCTCCCAAGATAATTAAACTGTGACACCTGCTCAAGATTCAGATTAACTGAATCACAGCCTGCCTGACCAATTTTCATCACTTTAGTTTTCTCTGTTTATAACTAAACCTACTCTACTACACCAGTCCCATCAACAGCTCAAATGGATGAGTTCATCTCATCAGTATCATTTGCCAAAAGGGCTAAATCATCAGCATAATTTAAATCAGAAATTTCTAGATCTCCAGACCATTTAAAGGCCAAAATCTTTCCCTTGCAGTGAATTTCGCATAACATAATCAATGACCAAACTAAAGAGAAAAGGAGACAAAATGTACCCATGTCAAACACCAGAAGTAATGCTAAACCAATTGCTACAAGCCTTACCAATTCTCAAACACTACTCAGTGTTATTATAGAGAGCTTTCATTATGTTAACTAACTTATCTGGTATGCCATATATCTTGATCAACCACAAATTATGATAGTGAACAGAGTCAAAAGCTTTTTGGAAATCTACAAAGCTCATAACTACAGGTTTCTGAAACTAAACATTTCTCAAGAATCTGCCTAAGTGAAAATATCTGATCCACACATCCCCTACCACTTCTGAATCCAAATTGCTCATCACGTAATTGCCTTCAACCAGATTCTTAATTCCATTAACTACAATTATGCAAAGAACTTTCCGTGGAACAGAAAGTAGGCTGATACCCCTATAGTTATCACAAGAACTGCAATAATCTTTTTTGAAAATAAGGATAATAATAGCTCTGTTAAAATCCTTAGGAGCCATGCCTTTATCATAAAAGATATTCAAAATTTCATTCATCCTTTAGGTAAACAGAACATTCCCAGCTCTAAGCATTTCCGTAGTAATTTCATCTACCCCTGGGGATTTATGTAGTTTAAGTTTAGAGACAGCCAAAATAACTTCAGATTGTGTTATGGGGCCAACATTAAAACCGGTAATGCATCTATCATCATTACGAACAATGGGGTAGAACTAACTTCATTGTTTAGAACATAGATTCCCAACGGGGACGATACCGCCCCCCAGTGGGTGCTGGAGCCTTCCATGGAGGCGGTATTATGATTTTTAATAGATAAATAAATTAGGTACAGATAATATGCAACAAAATTTTAATTCATATAAAATTAACTATTATGGACTAGGGGGGCGTTGAAATTTTTGTTCTCTTCTAAAGGGGCGATGGTCCAGAAAAGGTTGGGAATCACTGGTTTAGAACATGACTGAAATGCTGAGCCCACCTAGCCATGACAGAATCCTCACCTTCTACACTGAAGTGCCACTGAGTTAGGGATAGCTACCTAGTAATGTGTTGGACCCCTCTGGCATTGATAATGGCCACCACACGATGAGGCAAGGACTCCACAAGCTTGCATAAATGTACCCATGCATCCACCAGAGCTGCCCACAATTCTCTCAAGGTTGTCGCTGATGGCACACAAGCCCAAACACTCTGCTCGACAGTATCTGTAACGCTTCAAAGATTTATAATACTTTAAAGTGTGGACCCTTTGTCTGATCCAATATTTATTCAAGCTCTGGATAGCTAAAGTCGGGCGCCAAGCAATAATGAACAAATTGCCAAATATAGTTCAATTAGGATTTGAATACCAGTGGGCATTACTTAGCAAGTAAGATTCAAAATTTAAATGATTGTCAATATAATTTAACTTACAATCAAAACAACTAACGTTGTTCAAGAGAAAAAAATAGCAAAGATTCAAAAAAGTTTTTATAGCAAACAAGTTTATTACCAAAAAATTATTTTTAAACACTCACCAACTTCAATGAGTTGTTGACTACATCATCACTATCTCGCTGCTACTTGCAACTCTTCACAACTCTGACTAACAACTTCTGACTGTCAACTAACAAACACCAACTCCTGTGACTACTTCCAACTGACTCTGTGACTACATGTCATGGTTATAACAAGTGTATAAGCTCGGCAACACGTGGCTGTTGCACCAGTAAAGATATTTGCATAAAATGACGAGCGCTCAAGCTATGACACAAGAGGGGGCATGTCCTTGTACATGTGCACTGTAGCGGATGACAATCGAAAGTTCTGAGTTGCGCATGCGCAACTCCCATGCTCTTGGAAACGAGTGCTGCGATGCCAAAAATGAAATAAAAATCCCCAAAATGATAAATATAACGTAAATTAGGCAAAACTGGTTAAGGTAAGTAAAAGTGAATGAGGGGGCATCCCTTCTCTAGATTGTTTGTTAGTGGAAGCCATTCTGCAGCGTGTACAAAATGCAGTTCTCCATGAATGCCAAATATACCCACTGCTTTATGCCTGCTATTATTGACATCAAAATTATCTGACATCACTCCAAAGAAGAATTAAATTACTATCTGAATTTAATGCAGTCCTCCCACCATCAAATTTACACACGAAGAACAAAACGGATACCTACCATTCTTAGACATTAATTTACACCTAACCTCCACCAAACTAATACATCTGTATACAGAAAATCTACATTTATTCTAAACATAATAACTGGCACCTTTGTTCACCCAAATTACTACAAATTATCAATTTTCTACTTGGACTTTGCTAGAGCCTATAGATACTGCAATACCCAAGAAACACTAAACAACAAAATATGATATATTTTTTAACTCGCTGAACAAGCCGGTTATACTTCACACACCATTAAAAAAGTTCATAAATGAATCAAATGCCAACAATCCAAAAACACTCCAACATCTCTAAATAAGGAAATGGAAAAATACACAAGTGATGTCATTTTTTACTTTGGGAAAGATGACAAATGATTTGTTCAAAGGGTAAGTCCCCGCTACTGTGGGAGCAGGGGTGGCTCAGTCGGTAGTGCACCAGGCTCATAATCTGCAGTTTCGAGTCTCAGTATTTAGCTGGCTCAGCATTGAGATTTATCTCCACAAAACTCCCCAACCTGCCCACGGTCAGTAGGGGACACCGATGAGTTTGGAAATGCCGTCATCCGTCTGATGGGACGTTAAGCCATGGTCTCGTGGGAGATCCATACCTTGTGCACGTTAAAGAACACACTGGATGGCCTTGATGGGAGGTCGTCATCTGTACCCAACAATGGGACCCCTCTCCCAACCTTCTCTGAGCCTTTGGAATCCTTGTGACCTGGCCATTTAGCCCATTGTGTGCAAAAAAGTGCTGCTCAGAGGTAAACCAAACCGTGCAACTGTGCTGAAGAGTTTACCCTCCTCCTCACTAGCAAAATTTTGAGAAAATTATTAGTTTATGAGTTTACATTCAATGGTTAAAATCTTAACATTTTAATTAATCAACAAGAACCCTACCATATATCAATAATAATTTCACATACTCTGTTAAAAATATCCTAAAACCTTTCCATTATAAAGTCCCAATTAAAATGTCACACACAATATCTCAATTTGTTTGAAATGATTGCAACCATATAACCCAGCTCTGAAGGAGTTTACTATATCCAACAAAGACCCCACAGGTAAAATATTCCCCAAAGACAAATACATAGAGAAAATCTCATGCCCATTTAACACCCAACTTAAAGAACATAAATACGACATCTTAAACTACAAAAAATCCATACTATCTCAAGTAATCACCGAAAACAATCTATCCACCAATTTTCACTCAGCTAAAATTATAATATCCCTACCTATCAAATTCCAACTAGTCATCACAGAAAACATCATTATTAATGTATAATTAGCTGAACTCTGCAACACAGACATCATTCCCCTTCCCCCAGCTTGGTGTCTGATCCTTAGGGGATATAAGCTATCCCTCAGAAATTCAATGCTACCCTAAGCACACTCCCCATACTCACCTCTGATCACTCTTCCCACCTGCATTAATGTACCTACCCCCAGACCCCATTAAAAAAATTTAAGCTGTCACAAATGCATACTAAAAATCAGTGATTAGAATACCCCCCTCCCCCCCACACACACTCTTCCCAATATCCTCTACCCTTATCAATATTATAATAATCACTATTAATGTCCTCATTAGCATGTTTATTATTAATCTCAGTGCAACAGACAATAAAGCAAAGAAATTTTTAATTTATTTATAAAATGAAGTTTTCCACAAAATTTGCAAATCTTGGAGAGTTCTCATAACTTCACTCCCTCTTATTCAACTCCTTCACATACAGATTGTATTATGGTCATCTACACGTATGCTGGTCACTCCGAACCTTGGAGCTGAGCCACTGACAGTACAATTTATGACACCCCACCCCTCACCCATGCTCAACAAACAACTGCTACTAATGAAATGCTTTAAGCTGCTCACTTGCCACCTGATGATGCACCCAAAGTAAGGGCAAGAAACACGCATTGTGGATCTCCACGATTTTAAGCACTCTATGATACCAAAGTATCATTAGCTATTATTGACACTACTTTAATAATGGAACTTCAATCAGAAGAAAAAAATCGACATACCGCATCACTTTCTGAACCTCTACTCATCACTCGCCAGCAAGAACTTTGAAAAATGAGCTTGTCACTTGTTATCAACTGTCATCTCTGAAGTCCCTCTCATTACTATCCTCTACAGCAGTGGTTCTCAAACTTTCCTATACCATGGGCTATCAAATGTAGACCGTCAACCTAACATGGACCATCTACCTCGGCACCTCTTCCATTCAAGTACCAAAATGTAGGAATAATGATTTAACAACTCATTAAAATGCATTATCTTCATAAAAACTTGATATTAAAGTTATTTCATTGTAGAAAAGTTAAAAATAAATTAGTAAAAAAAGTACTGGCTTTTTATTATATTTCAAAACACAAAAGAGCATGGCAAATCACTGAACACAACATTAAACAGAAAAGAACAAACCAAATTATCAAGATTTAGAACTAGGCATCTCAAATCAATGAAAATATTTGATGGCACAAAAGTCTGTACAAAATGTAATGCAAAAGAATCAACACCAAACCACATCTTTCAATATATAGGTGTCAATAAGAAAATAATTCAAGATGATGAACAAAAATTAATAAGTGAATTAAAAAATATAACCTCATGAAACTGTTTAAGACCAAGGGATAAGAAACAATAACAGCATAATTATTTTTAGAATTAAAATAGTATTAGCACATTTCAAGAAAGTAAATAAACGAATAAATTTTTTATTCTCCATTTCAATGTGAAGAATGGTATTGCTTGCAATCTTTGACCAGTTTGGTTACATCAGGTGCAATGAAAGATAGTTTCAGTCTTAAGTCAGGCTCAACATTAAGCCTGTTCCTTTTCACACTTTTTAGTCCAACCAGGGGGGGGGGGCAGGGGGGCTCAGTCAGTAGCGCGCCAGGCTCGTAATCTGTAGTTCCCAGGTTCGAGTCCCAGCTGGGTCAGCGTTGAGATTTATCTCCGCAAAATTTCCCTGCCCTGCCCACGGTCAGTAGGGGACACCGATGGGCTTGGAAAGGCTGCCGTCCGTCAGATGGGACGTTAAGCCGTGGTCCCATGTGTGGGAGAGCCATACCCTGTGCACGTTAAAGAACACGCTGGATGGCCTTGACTGGAGGCTACCATCTGTCTCCCAACAGCTGTTCCAGTGGGTCCCCTCCCCCAACCTTCTCTGAGCCTTCGGGGTCCTTGTGGCCTGGCCATTTAGCCCATGGTGTGCAAAAAAGTGCCGCTCAGAGGTAAAACAATACAATAGTCCAACCAGGGCAGAAAATCCTGTTTCACAATTGTACGTTGTGGGAAACGGTAATAGGTGCTTGATGGCATTGTTGATGAGTTCAGGGTACTCTGATTTCACATGGATCCAGAAGTTTGTGAGGGATTTCTCATTAAACGGGAATTTTTAGTGCTCCATCGGATGCCAATTCAATAAGCTGATCACACATACGAGCTGAAAGGCCGAAGGATTCAATCACAGATGTAGCACTGAAAGGATTCCTAATCCATTCTTTACTTTCATCAGGCTCTGGAAAATATTTTTTTATGCTATCTTGCAGAATTGTTATTGGTTCTGAAATAATTTCTCTAATTCATCATCGATTAGTTCTCCTGAAGACTGCAAAAAATCATGAAGTGCCGAAAATGAATCATACTCCCCATGACAAAGCTGTTTACTCCAAAGTTCACATTTCTGTAGAAATGCTTTTATTTTATCTTGCATTTTAAAAATGGTTACATCATGCCCCTGAAGTGACAGATTTAGGCTGTTCAAGATGCTGAAAATATCGCTGAGCTATGCCACCTGTGCTAGCCACTTGAAATCGTGGAAAAGATATTTACTTACTTCATCAGTGTCGTGAAGGAAGATCTAGATCTCAGCTCGAAAATTATTGAAAGCACTTTCCCCCTTGACAACCACCGTACTTTGGTGTGGGAAAGTAAATTTTTGTGCACACTTCCCATTTCTTCACACAATACACTAAAAAGGCGAGAGTTCATTGACCATGATTTAATTAAATTAACCACTTTAACTACTTGTTTCAATACAAGATCCAGTTCAGAAGGCATTCCTTTTACTGCTAACTGTTCTTTGTGGATAAAGCAGTGAGTTGAACTACATTCAGGCACTAACTCTTTTACCTTTGCTGTAAAACCCTTTCTTTTCCCACACAAAACTGACGCACTGTTAGTACTGACTCCCACATAAAACTGGTGCACCATCAGTACTGACTCCCACACATATTTTTCAATCCAAATTGTGTGTTATGAAATAATCATTAACCATACCAAAAATATCATCTCTTCTACTGTGAGTTTTTTACGATAAACGAAACAAAAGGTCATCATGAACTTCATTTTCGTAAATGTATCTTACATATGCTAAAAGTTGACCCAAGTTGTCTATGTCTGTGCTTTTGTCCAATTGTAAAGCAAAATAACTACTACCACGCACACGTGTGATTAATTGTTCCTCCACATTAAATGCCAAAGATGTTATGCGACACTGAATTGTATCATTCAACAAAGGAATCTTGTCAATTGCTCACCCTGTCTTTTCCCCAAGCATAATATTCGCCATCAGTTTAGCTGCTGGCTTTACAGTGTTTCAGCATCGGTATGCCCTTGACCAGTTTTTTCCACAAGTAAAGGCACTTGGAATGATGCCTCTGTAGTTTTACTCTCTTCCCCACCGTAGCAACAGAAGTCATTGATTTCTGTGATGACAGAATCACTATGTTTGTTTTGAAAATATTCAACAGGTTGATGGACCAAATCTGTATGTTTTGTTTGAAAATGCTGTGAAAGTTTTGAAGGCTTTATCGCATCATTAGACAAAGTGTCATAGCACACAACACAAAGAGGGTTAGGTGCAAGTTGGTCACAGGTCCAATAAAATCCCATTTTCAGGTAATCATCATGTTTCCTGTTTAGACATTTGTTTTTTGGCGATAACAGAGCAACTGGCTTGAAAACTATCATCAATGATTTTAGTTTTAGCAAGCCCATGTGGAGTCATATCGATTTCACTTATATTCTGTTTCAATGAACCACTGTAAAGTCACCGATCCATTCTGAATATAAATTAGAAATAACACAATAATAATGTTAATGGTATGCAATATTAGGTAAACCCCACACACACAAAACACATAGGAATAACTAACTGCCGAATGCAAAGGGCTACTCACTGCTGATCTGATTGCCTTGTAGCTGTAGGCTTATTGCATGTGTATATTGTACTGCACATCTTTCAGCGCATTTGACCTTGATGGCCTGAGCCGCATATGGTGGTGGAGTAGGTAGACTCCCATCTTAGTGCGATAGACCACTGTACACGCTGCTTATCTTAAAGTTGCATTACTTGCATGTTACAAATACAGATATTCTATAGAAAATTTTGCAGACCATCTAAGACCTAGCCACTGACCACAGTTTGAGAACTACTGCTCTACAGTATGTAAAATCTCCTTCATTACTTTTGATATGAGGTAGCATAGAACTTTTGTTAAAGTGCCTCAAAACATTTAACAGTGTTATAGAGTATTAAATTATTAATTTAATTTTAATATATCTGATTTTGTTCATAAGGTTTTACAGAGTTAGCCTTAATTGCCTTGTTAGATCCTTTTTTTTTCACTACATCACTCTGAAAATAGTCTTATTGAAATATGCTTCCAATTTTGGTAAGAAATTTTATTTCTATAAGATTTAATTAAATGCTTTTTAATTTGATACATAACATGACCTATTTCTGTTTATTAGTTATTTAACAAAAAAAAATTCTACAGTTTTTTTGTTTGAGTACACTCCAGTTAATTTCAGTTTTTCAGGCTAGGCATAGAGATGATTAATTAATTAGATATTTTTTGCTTTTTTTAAGTTAAAAGTTTGAAAGTATACTTTATTATTCTATTTATTTGTTACTGTGCAAAACTCTTATGAATGTGGAAGGAGAGTTATAAAAATTTATACTTATTTGCTTTTAAGGTATGGAGGTTATTTACAACATTCCTATTTTTTGGAACATTTGGTTTCAACTTTTTATTTAACATCATCTTTACGTATCGTTACTGCCGAATGTTAGAAGAAGGTTCATTTCGAGGACGTCCAGCTGATTTTTTTTATATGTTTCTCTTTGGTGGAATGTTAATGATTGTATCCTTTTACGTTTAAATATTAAATATTATTGGTGTAAGTCAGGCCTGGACAAATGTTTTAGCTGAAGAGCTGCATAGAAAAATTAAATGGAATGGCTGCCAAAGAATTATATAATCAATAACTTATGTGTAACAAAGCAAAAAAAAATAAAGTGAAACATAAATAAAATAATTTAATTAAAATTAATTATTTTAATGAGAATTTGCTTTTCAGAAGTTGGACTTCTTGTCCTCTATATTTTCTTTTTCTCTGTTACAAATTAAATTTACTTTTTATCAGCAGTACCTTACAGGCCACAGAAAAAGAGGTGGTGGGCTGTAGTTTTCCCAGGCCTGGTATAAGTAAATGGTAGCTGAAATTACCATATTTTGTTTCATGTAAGACACCACCACCACCAATTTCAACAAGGAATATTTAAGTAAAGAAAAAAAACCAATGTATTTAAGCATTTAATGTTTACTCATACTATTATAGAACATGATGCAGTAAGTCTGTGTAAATGGAATAAATCTTCAGTGACAATTTTGGTAGGTAAATTCAGTGGCATGTGACTCAAGACATCAAGTTTTTATAACAGTAGAAAAGGAAAACTTTTCAAATATAGTGCATAAAACCTAAAATTCATTACAATATTTTCATGAAAGAGAAAACAGAAGCTGTTTAGTTATAGCAGAAAAAGCATTTTATGAAAAATCAAACTGTTTTCCAAATTAATATAAATCAGATTAGCACAGCAGAAGTCATTTACAGTATCCAAAATGTTAATCCAAAATTACATTTTATCTCAAATTTCATAATGTGACAAATAAATTGATGGTCTGATCAAAACATTTTATTGAATGTTCCTTTATATGTTTAGTACAATCCAAACTGTCTTATCATTGCTGTGCAACAATTGTTATGGCTATTGACATTATTCAAGGGGATTCATTAGCCCACTGGAGACTCACAATTTCATGTATTGGATGCAATGTGTTTTTTAGCCTTTTTTTTCTGGGAAAAAAAGTGTCTTATATGACAAAATACAATAGATGCTTTTATTTGGTATAGATGAAAACTGAAGACTAAAAGAATGATGTTATGTGTGCCAAAGATTTTCAGGTAAATTATTTGCAGAAAAGAAAAGCACGAACTCGGGTTTTATTGATTTACATTTATGACTCCACAGTGGTTCTACATGGGTTTATCAAAATAATGAAAACACATATTGTTTGTGGAGAACATTTTATTAATAAGCTGTAGGCCCACCTCTGGCATTCAGACCAGACACAATTTGAAGTGGAATAGATTTATACAGGCCATGCACATGCGGTAATGGAATGTGGGACCATTCTTACTGTAAAATATGGCCCAGCTGTACCAGTGATGCTGGAGGTGGAAAGTGTTATCTGACCTTGCACTCCAGATATTCCCACAAATGTTCAATAATATTGAGGTCTGGAGATTGAGATGACCAAGGTAGGTGCTGTACCTCATCCTCATGCTGTACAAACCACAACTTGATACATTTCACACAATGCACCTGTGCATTATGCGAAACGTGTCAAGTTGTTTGTAGAAAAGTTCAAGCAAATAACGTTTGTGAAGTGTTCAAACGGATAATGCACCTGTGCATTATCCTCTTGAAACCAGGGACAATCATTAGGGAACAATGCCCACAACATTGGGTGTAGGTGGTTCCTGAGAATGGATTCGTACATTGTAAATGTAACACGACCCTGCAAAATAACTAATAGTCCTAAGTAATGCCATGATATGGCACCCCACAGTATCAGGGATCCATCTCCATGCTTTCACAGTCGGAGTGATATGCTTCTACAGGTTTTCATAGACATACACTCTACCAGTGGTGGGAAACAATGTATAGCACGATTCTTCAGACAGATGACACTTGCCAGTCTTTAGCATCCTAGTTTTTATGTGCTTTGTGCCACCTTACACATTTCGTTCCATTGAAGTTGGTACTCAGAGGTTTGTGGATTGCAGCATGGCCATAAATACTGGCACAATGAAGTTCCTGACAAACTGTTATGACAGAAACAGGATAATTCCAACTGGTGTTTTTGGAGGTTACCGAGATCCGACAGTGTCAACAATTACACCACAACAGCTGTTTCACCTGCACCTGTGGCACTGCTACGTGATAGCTGACATCGTACTTCTCCCCTTTATATACCTCACATCACGGGTGACGTCATCCCTGTGAGATGTATATGGTGCATTGCATGCACTCCAGTCATCGTCAGTTTCCATTATTTTGGTAAACTCCTGTGATTTTTATACAGTAACACTTGACAGGCAGTATAATTTTTAAGCATCCTGAAGCCTGCATGTCTCTTTTTTTAAATTCTAGTTATTTGCATATGTTTTGGAGTTGTAATAATTTATATTAGCCAATTATTATAGTGCTGTTCTTTGTATGTTATCTATTCTGTCACACAAATATGCTTACAATTCATGTTTATGTATACTTTTGATGTATTTTTTTGGAGGTTTTTTCTGTAAACATGAATTACATATGTATTAGTAGTTTTTATTTTATTATTGGGTTGTCCCATAAATAATATCCATTTTACACATTGACAAGATTACAACATGTGCTAAACTGTTCCTCGTGTGTGCATTGGAAGATGAGTATTGTAAGTTTGTGTAGTAGTAAGTTGTCAATCTACTTTCAACTTTCGGTTTGTGCAGTGTTGAATTTGTCTTTAATTATCAAAACATTGCAGTTGTCTCAGATGAGCATATTAGGTATATTATGCTATCCAAATTTTATAAAGAGAATAATATGAATGTAGTGACAAAAACATTTAAAATGTTTGTAGGGAAGATGCTTTAAACATGGAGAATTGTTGCCAGTAATTTGCAAAGTTCAAATCTGTTGATTGTTGTGTAGTAGATGATGCACAGCCCTGGCCCACCTGTTGTATTCAGTAGCAGCCTGTTGAAAGCTATAGTTGAAGCTATGTTGAAGCCAATCTGATTGCATGGTTAGCAACTCAATTCAATACATTCCATCATTAATCACCACTAAAATGACTGTAAAAAGTGACCAGACTTAGAAAATAAATTCCATGTAAATTGCCTCCAGAAAATCTTTGACATTTGCATTGCAATTTGCATTTCACTGCATTCTTATCAAATTCAATTGCTATATATTTGGATCAAATTGTTACTGGGGACAAGAAATGAGTGTTTTGTCATAACATTAAATGTCACTGACAGTAGTGTAGTCCCAAGGATTTGACCATACCCTAGCCAAGAATAGGATTGCACCCAATGAATGTTTCTCTGTATATTTGCTGGAATTTGCAGGATATATTCCATTTTGAAACACTGAATCTGAATGAAATGCTCACAGTTAATGTCTGTTGCTAATAACTCCAACACATGAGCACTGCTTTGCAACAAAAATGTCCTTCTTTGATCAGTTGAAAGTGCATTTTGTTTCATCTGGATAATGCATAACTTCATACCACTCAGATTACAACTGCCAAAATTGAGGAACTTGCTTGGAAAAAATGCCACATCCACCATATTCACAAGATCTTGCACTATATTAGAGCACCATTTATTTCAGTGCTTAAAAAATCATTTTGATGGAAAAAATATTGCAAGTTTAAAAGTTGATAAAACCAAATTGATCACCTTTTTTTGATTCACAACCTAGATCCTGTGCATTGATATCATACGATTATGCTTGTATCATACGATTATGCTTGTATAATACGAATAATCATACGATTATGCTTGTATATACCATTATTGCTTGTCGTGTATAATTTGTTTACTTTGAATGAACATCAACAGATGGAATACAGTATAGATAATTTGCTCAGGTTTTTGGATATCTTTAAAAAATGGGACACATAAGTGGTAATATATATATAGCTATTTAAATAATTTGAATTGAATACAGTAATATTTATATTTTGTTATCTGAAGAAAATTGAAAAATATTTTTGCTAATTGTAATTGTGCAATTAAAATGGAAGTTTAAGAGTTATTGAGTTATTAATATTTTTAAAAACTTTTCTTAACCAATCTGCAGATAATTGCATTATTTGTTAACCTATTATTCCTTGGTCAAGCTTTTACAATAATGCTAGTGTACATTTGGAGTCGAAGAAATCCATATGTGCGAATGAACTTTTTTGGTTTATTAAATTTTCAAGCTCCATATTTACCTTGGGTGCTTTTGGCATTTTCACTGTTATTAGGCAATTCCATTATGGTGGATCTTATGGGTAGGTATCCAGGCTACTACTGTTTGTTTTTTTTTTTGTACTTTTTTAGAAGCAAATAATACATCATTATGAATTATGTTACACACAGTTGCAGGTTTTTTTCCCCTAGCTAATAAGTGTTATTTTTCCATTATTTTTTTTATAACAGTTGCATTTTGCTTGTTTTTAAACAAATAAGCTAATGTTTTCACTTTGTCATCTGTCTATAGACTTTCAACTTTTTTTTTACCAATATTTTTTTTTGTAAATGAAAGGTATTGAATCTTCCAATAATTCTGAACTCCTATACCCCCCAATAATTTTAATAGCCCCTCTCTAGTAGTGTAAAAAGTTAAAAAAAATCAAAACTTTAAATGAATGTTTCAAATGATCGATTTGTGTGAGAAATTTTAAACTCTGATGGCAGAATGTGATGGTAAAGAGGTTTACATTGACATCATTTATTGGCCCCTAAGGATGGGTAGGAAAGGTCACTTTTTTGTTTTAAGTGATAAATAAAAAAATTCCTTTTGTGTTCTACAGATTCCTAAAAAAATTACTATTTGCATTTTCCCAGTCATCAATTCATCTGAATTCCCACTATTGGAGGGTGATTAAGGCAGAAAATAAAAAACTGCTTTCTTTTTGGAAATGATCATTTGATATTTGCCAGAGGCAATGTGTTATTCTTCTAACTTAAATTACTAAAACAAATAGGGTTGTTGATATTAAATCTATTGATTAGTAAATTAAAGTCATAGCATGCTAGATGTAAAAATGGTTTATAAGTTTTTGCAATTTCTTAATAATTTAGATCATTTTTTAATATATATTCATCTTCAGTGAATCTTTCTTGCAACTTGCAAAGGTACAAAACATATCTATGCAAACAAGGACTAGGAACTATAAACAGTAGACACTTGAAAGACTACCAGGATTCTCAATAAGAGATATGATAGAGATATGTGGTTCTATATATGCTAAAAATCACATATAGAATTGAAAAATTTCATATTTAACAATTTTTGACTGCTCAAGTGCATAATTTTCATATTTACACTAAAAAAATCACCAGGAAGCAATGTAAAAATAGGTTGAGAGAAGAAATGAAACATGACCCATTTTGCCATCATACGGAAGTAAAATGTGATACTTGAGAATGTTACTGTTTTCCTCAAAAATAGCTAATCAAGCTGGAAAGTATTTCAAATTTAAATAATATTTTTGATTTGCATAATATAGAGTGTCTGAAAAATAATTATGGGATTTCGAGAACAATATAGTAAAATGATATGCATACTCAAGAAAGTAATATTTTAATTGAAAGCATAACTCAAATAGTTTTGAACATAATCTGGGAATTGTCGCTGCATATTTGTTACCATGCATATGTTCAATCGGTACTGCATTTCTTGCCTCCCAGCTGGGTCAGTGTTGAGATTTATCTCCACAAGATTCTCCGCCCTGCCCACGGTCAGTAGGGGACACCGATGGGCTTGAAAAGGTCGTCATCCATCGGATGGGACGTTAAGCCATGACCCCGTGTGCGGGAGAGCCATACCCTGTGCACATTAAAGAACATGCTGGATGGCCTACCATCTGTCTCCCAACAGCTGTTCCAGTGGGTCCCCTTCCCCAATCTTCTCTGAGCCTTCGTGGTCCTTGTGACCTGGCCATTTAGCCCATTGTGTGTAAAAAAAATGCCACTCAGAGGTAAAACAACCCAACCCACTTCTTGCCATACATGCTACGGCATATCACTTGTTACTTGCTCAGTTGCTTCTCTTATTCTGGCTTTCAAGTGATTCAGGTCTCAAATTTTGTCCATGTAACCACAATTTTGTCCAAACCCCACAAGAAAAAAATAAATAGGTACCAAATCAGGACTCCTTGGTAGCTGTAGAATTGGACCACCACTACCAATCTATCTGTCAAGAAATATTGCACTAAGAACTTTTTGTGATATCTCTTGAGAAATGTGGCAGTGTTGTCTGGTGGCCACCTATGAAACTGTTTTAGTGGAGGAAAGTACAGGTGCAACATTCAATGTAATGCTATTTGTGTATTTGGGAGCATTGTTTCCCAAAATCCCACTATTGTTTGTTGAACACTCTATATTGCCTGTCAGACAAGTGCAATACAGTTGTCTTTTCTCAATTTGAGAAAAATGCTTGTATTTCATTTTAGCCTAAACTGGGATCAAGTGTCTCAGACTCTGACTTCATGACATTCAAAAGAGCAAAGTTGCCTCTGATGATAAAGGACTCCATTGTCTGAGTATCTACTAGCATGCTAGTTTCATCTCTTAGTAAATAGGAACTAGGTCTTTACTCAAGACCTGTGATTAGGGGGCTGTTTGGTATTAGTCATCCTCTCTCTCAATAAACCTAGTTTCTTTTTTTTTAACCCTACTCACCATTTTCTTTCCATAGTAACTTCAAAAGGACTTTTAACAGAGATATTCTCTGGATAGGAAAAGGATCGATTATTATTAGTAAATCTGAATTAAATTGGTAAAATTAAAAGTATTGACAGCAAATATGCTGGCTCTTTTAGAAATACTAGGTTGTACAGGGGAGATCAAATTGGATCTGACCATTACCTTGTGTCTTACCTGAAACTTTAGAAATGTGCTAAGTTTAAAAGAATTATTTTTAACACTGCAGCTCTGAAAGACCCCCAGATAGTCAAAGCTTACCATGAAAGCTTACTTGGTCATTTTGACAATGTGTATGCTTACCACTGAGGTTGAAGATGAATGGGACCATTTTAAACAGGCTGTTCTTGAGACCAATAGTACTGTTTTGGGTGAAATGGAGTATAGGAGTCAGAGTTATTTGAGTGATAAAGCTGTACATCTTATTTCTGAAAGAAGAAAGGTCAAGGCTAAGTTGAATCAACAATACTGATCTCAATCGACAGCATTACAGTGAGCTTAATGAACATGTAAATGATCAGTCGATGCTTATAAGAATCTTTGGCTTAATAGGCTGATTGACAAAGCCAAAAAAGCTGATAGAGATCACAACAATGGAGAGTTGTATCAGATAATTAATATTTTGTATAGGAGAAAACAGAATGGCATATAGGGATTATAGGATAAGGATGAAAAGTTGTTGGAAGATATTTTTGTCATGGCTAGATGAGATGAACATTTCAAAGATGTCCTGAACAGTATGGCTAGTTTTACTATTGTAATGATAATAGCTGTTTTTCTGACTTTAATATTGGCCCTATTTAATGATCTGAAGTTACTTTGGCAATATCAAAAGTAAAACTATACTAGGGGTAGATGAAATCAATTCTAAAATTGCTTAATAAATTTCTCATACATTCGGTTGAAATGTATGAAGTCACTCTTATCCTTTATATCAACTTAGAGGAAAATTTGTCTTGAGCTGGGTGTGATACCTACTACCCATGACCTCCTGATAGCATACTAAGTGCTCTGATTGCTGAACTACTTACCACCAATAAGCATCAGAATGGGAAAAATGAGTGATCTAGGCAACTTTGAATATAGCATTATTGTTGGCACTAGGTGTGCTGGTTCTAGCATCTTCCAAACAGCCATCCTCTTGGGTTTATCAGCAATACTTGTGTATTACAAATAGAATAATTCATATCACTTAATATATCAAAATTACTCATATTAATCACTCAAATAATTATCCACATCTTCTCTACTTACAAGTAGCATCCTGAATAATGACAATGTATGTTGCAATCATACTCAGTTAATTACTTAATTTCTCAATGTTTCTTCATTTCCATCTTCAGGATGTTGTTTGTTAACAGAGAAGACTGCCTTCAAGTAATACAGATAGTTGAGTTGTGCCATGTAGATAGAAGATAGAAAAGTTCATAACACTAAATAGAGATCTTCACTGAGATGCCAGTTTATTAGGTACACCACTCGTCATCACAAAAATGGTTCATTCTAACATGTAATACATCACATGACTAGGCATGCAGTATAAATCAGGCAGACCAGATCTTCGAGCATTGGTTAAAGTTGGATTGAGTGTTTGAATGGGCAAAATGAGCGACCTGTGTGATTTTGAATGTGACATGATAGGTGCTAACTGTATTGGTTCTAGCATCTCCCAAATGGCCATCCTTCTAGACCTATCGTGCACAACCATTTCAAGGGTTTGCCAAGGATGGTGTGAGAAGCAAAAAAACTACCAGTGATCGATGATCCTGTGGACGAAAACAGCTTGTGGATCAGAGTGTTCAAAGGAGTCTGGCAAGAATCATGCAAGTGAACAGATAGGTCACAAGCAGGCAAATCACAGCAAAATTAAATATTGGTGTGCAGAAGATGATCTCTGAATGCACCAAATGTCGGATCTTGTTGCGAATGGGTTACAACAGCTGTCAACCATGTCTAGTGCCATGTCAGCAAAGAACACGAAAGCGCATAACCATTAGACAGAAGCATTGACACTGGAAGTTGAGGATTGGGCAAAGGATCAATCAAGATTCCTTTTACATCATGCTGGTGGAAGGATCAGAATTTGGCACAAGCAACACAAAGCCATTTTGTCTGTCAGCAGGTAAAAGCTGGTGTGGTGGTGGTATGAGGAATGTTTTCCTGGCACGCATTAAGCCCCCTGATACTCATTGAAGGACATCTGAACACCTCTGCATATTTGAACATTGTTGGCTGACCAAGTTCCTCCCTTCATGGTTACAGTTTATCTTCACTCAGATGGGCATGTTCAGCATAATAATGCACCAGCTCACAAGGCACATATTGTCACCAAATGATTCCAGGAACATCCTGACTTTCCTTCCTTCATTGGCCTGTACAGATCTAAACCCTATTGAGCATCTTTGGGATGAGGTGGTAAGGGCTGTTCACAGCGAGACTGTGCCGCCATCCAATTTGCAGCAGCTGTACGACACAACCATTTTTGCATGGTACAAAATTCCTGCACGACACATCTAGCATCTTCAAAGTTCCATGCCCTGATGAATTCAGGCTATTCTGAAGGCCAAAGGAGGTGTAACATGTTACTAGGTTGGTGTACCTAATAAACTGGCATCTCAGTGTAGATTGGCAGCCAGTAGTTCAGTGGTTAGAGTACCTGACATGCTATTAGGAGTTTGTGGATTTCCTCACCACCTGGTTCAGGACATTTTTTCTCCAATATTTGATATTAGTAGTAAAATAGTTAGAGCTGGGAATGATATCTAGTATTGTGAAATGTCTGATTGATGTTGAATATTTTCTCTGAGGGATTTTCTCTAATGACTTTGAGGGGTTATTAGGGGTTGTCCCTAATGGTTTTATTACAGATATCATTATCCCTATTTTCAAGAAAGGTGATTCAGTTATTATATTTATAGGGGCATCATTCTACTCTCAGTTCCAAGTGAAGTTCTGTCTGTTATTGTTTTTAACTGAATTAAACATTGGATGGTGTATAGTTTCAGGATGAATAGTGTGGCTTCAAAGATGGTAAAGGGTGCATAGACCAAATCTTTCTGCTTAGAGTCTTGAAAAATGTTTAGAGTTTCAAAAACCAGGTGGTTATTTGCTTTGTAGATTTCAAAAAGGCTTTTGATTCTGTTGATCACCATAATTTTGGGTTGATCATGAGATCATTGGCATTTCTTTAACTTAATTTGCATAATGATGGCTCTATATACTGAGTCACGTATAAGAGTTTGTAAGGCTTGCAGTTATTGGTTAAGCATTGTACTGAGTTAAGACTGCATTTTTTTCACCCTTTCTGTTCAATTTGGTTATTTATTATGTTATGAAGAATTCTTTGGTAGGGAGAGACTGGGGCCATAGATGGTCTAGAGATATGAAAATGTCTGATTTGAATTATACTGGGGATTTGGTCCTTTTAACAAATGATGTTGGCAAGATGAACTCTTTCATGAAATTTATTGATGAGACTGTTAATAAATTTGGGGATAAATAAAAAGAAAAGTGAAGTAATAAAAATTGGTCAGATGGATGATGCTCCAATTTTTCGAATGGCTGTGCTCTTGAGCAAGTTTTTCAGTTTAATTTTCTTGGGAGTTATTTGAATGATGCTGATTTTTTGTTGAGATTGTGGAAAAACTCGTATATACACTATGTTGAAAAAAAAAAGTGTCTGAACACTTCCATGTTATGTGAATGGAAAGGCATTTTCAAAACTCCCTAACATTGAAAATAAACCTTTTGCACTAAAACTGTTATTGGCAATAAATATTGTTGTTATTGGCAATAAATAGTAGATGTCACTCAAATCTCTCTAAATATATTTCCTCCAATATTCGTTTAACGTTTAAAGAATGAATGGAAATTGAAGCATTTATCTTCAACTTTTGACACTTGTGAAAAAATACTTCAATAGATAAAACACAACTCTTGTAACAATTTGTTCACTAACATAAATTAAATATCTGAAGTTTGTATGGCGATTTTATAAGATTTCATCAATTTGGAGATAATGTGACAGTGTCGTCTGCTGTTAAACGGTCCCGCTTCAATGATTCTTTAAATATTGATCGAAGATTGTTGAAAATTGACACTGTCACATTGCCTCCAAATTGATGAAATCTTAAAAAAAACATTATACAAATTTCAGATATTTAATTTATTTTAGTGAACAAATTGTTACAAGAGTTGTATTTTATCTATTGAAGTATTTTTTCACAAGTGTGAAAAGTTGAAGATAAATGCTTCAGCTTCCATTCATTCTTTAAATATTAAACGAAATATTGCAGGAAATATATTTAGAGAGATTTGAGTGGCATCTACAATTTATCGCCAATAACAGTTTTTGCGCAAAAGATTTGTTTTCAATGTTAGGGAGCTTTGAAAGTGGCTTTCCATTCACGTAACATGGAAGTGTCTGGACACTTTTTTCATCATAGTGTACATCTAATGACTAAAATTTAACTGTGTAATAGTTTAGTCATTTCTGAATTTTGCTACTGTAGTGAAACTTGGATGCTGCAAGCAAGCTAATTGGAAACGTGATGCCTTTGATTTTTAATACTTACGCAGTATCTTGGCATTAGATAGTTCTACTACATAAGCATTGAGGTTAAATGGAAGAATAATCAGTCACTGTTGAGCAGCAACTTGTATAGGGAAAAACTGCGTTGGTTTAGCCATGTTGCCACATGCAAACTTCAGATTAGTTAATATAATTATGAACAAGTCCAAAATATACAATTTCTGTGATAGATATATAATGCATTCAAGCTCATATAAACACATGACAATGCGAGCAGTCTGCTGAAAGACATTAAGTTAGTAATATATATATAAATAACAGTTAGCATATTAAAATAAACAGATACATGCAATAACTGATCAGATCTTCAGAATTTCAGTGTTAAAGTAATTATTTTAATCTTAACACAACATTTCTAAGTTTCAGATACAGGAGACTTTTAACAAGGTAATGGTCACACCCACTTTAATCTCCCTTATATGACTGGTGTTCCTAGCAGAGCTAGCCAGTTTTCTATTGTATAATCAATCGTATTCCTAACAACCCATCAGGTAAAACTTGTATGCATTTATAAATAACCTAGTTTTAAAGTTTTAGTTATATTCAAAACTTCAAGATCATGTACATGTAGGAAACATTCCCCATTGCTGTTTCAACTACCAATGCCAAAAGGACTTATCACTCCTGCCAATCAATACCAACATTTTAGCATTGAAGTCACTCAGCAGAACAGTAATAATTCCTGTTTTGACAGAATACACAGTGGGGTGGTTCAGTCGATAGCTCGCCAGGCCTGCAATCTGCAGTTCCCAGGTTCGAGTCCTACCTGGGTCAACATTGAGATTTAACTCCACAAAACTCCTGTCATGTCCACAGTCAGTAGGGGACACCAATGGACTTAGAAAGGCCAGTGTCCATCGGATGGGACATTAAGCCATGGTCGCCCCCATGTGTGGGAGAGCCATACCCTGTGCACATTAAAGAATGTGCTGGATGGCCTTGAGTGCAGACTACCATCTGTCTCCCAACAGCTGTCTAGTGAGTCTCCTCCCCACAATCTTCTTTGAGCTCTTGGGGTCCTTATGACCTGGCCTTTTAGCCCATTGTGTGCAAAAAAGTGCTGCTCAGAGGTAAAACAACAAAACACCCAGAAAATAAAAATTTAAGATTTGTTTTTAAGTAACTGACCTCAATCTGTCCATCTGATCTCTTGGAAGTCCAATATGTTCAGGTGAATGTTGTCTAAGCAGTGGAATTTGAAACTATTGCAAGATTTAGGAAATATAATTCCTAATATTTCATAAGAACTTGTTTAACCCAAAAAAGAACGTTTCATTTGTCTCTGAAAATAAAAGTTGATGGGCAAACAGATAATTGACAAAGTTAAACCAAATTAGCCCATTTTTTGATAAAATGAACTAAGAATAACAAGTCCAAAAAAATACAATTTCTGTAATAGATATATAATGCATTCATGCTCATATAGAAATGACAATGTCAGCAGTCTGCTGAAAGACATTAAGTTAGCAATATATAACCAACTGCAGTTGGCATATTTAAATAAAGAGATATGTGCAATAAAGTGCTTTAAACAGTTCAAAAGTAATACATTTAAATAATGAGCTAAACTTCAGTTCACAGCAGAAAATAAAGATTATTATTTGAATTGAGAACCATAAAGTTAGTCATGCACTTGAAGTGAACATCAAAGAGAAGTTAATATTTAAGTAAGAAATTCATAATAAAGTTATAGCTAACTTTCTAGTAATAAAATAGAACGTTAAATGTAGAAAATATCATAGTATATAATACTGAAAGTACTCTAAACTGATTTAGGAACAAAGTTTCAAACCATGCTTATGAAAGCGTTAGGCCTGTTACAACATCAATTTAAGAAATTGTTGCAATTGATCTCCCATTCAGTAAAAATGTCCAGTGAAAAACAACATAAAAACTTTGCAACATAAAAAAAAAATCTCACTGTAGTCAAGCTTGGTCAAATTTGCACAATAAACATTTATGATTAGACTAAGTTGAACTCTAAAAACAATAGCATCCTAAAGAACGTGTATTAATTGTAATTTAAATTATATAACATCTTGTAACAGTCCTTAGGGCAAAAGCTGGACCTAAAAACAATGAAGTAATGCTATTCAAGCATTATTTACCAAGTCAAGGAATTCTAAGTTTTTAAGTTCACATAGCTGCAAAAATGCTAAATGACTTCATGTTTACGATTTGACAAAAATATAATCTTTTCATTACTCCTCATTAGTGGTGTCATTGGATCCTAAGTGTCTGTTAACCCTTTAAGTGTTGGAAGTTGATTAATCAGTTTTCAAAAATCACTACAAATGAACTTACAACATTTTTCTTATGCTTACCTACTATTTTTTCCTTTTTTTTTGTTCAGAATTAGATGTTTTTTCTTGATAAATAATGAGATAAACTTGACTGTTCAGCTCGACTGTTCATAAACTCAACTGTTCATTGGTGGATGTTTTTTCTTTTACTGTATAATCTAAACTATTTTATTCATTAATTGTTTCATAATGAGGCTCAGAAGTTGAGTTGTATTTTTAGAGAGAGAGAGAGAAAAAAACGAGACTTAAGGGTTAATCACTTTCTAGTGAAATCAGTGATAGCTCTATATGCATTCTAGGTTTTCAATTCGCTAAGGGCCACTTCAGGCTTGATTCAAACCATGTTCAAACTCACAAGCTGTTGCAAGTGTTGAGATGAATGATGCTACCTCCTTCAGAATGGTATAAAATTCTGTACTGATTCAGTAATGGCCCATTCATATCCCTGAAGGTGAAACAAGGCAATTTTTCAATTGTGTGTATGCTATCAAGTGTAATGCTTCAATGAATGCATATTAAATGTAGGAAACGAGCAAAATACTTCAGTAACTAAAAAAAAAATTATGTTATATTTAACCTCTTTTTTTTTCATTCAATATGCAAAAATGTTAATTCAATTCTCATTAAATTATGATTTTTCTTATATGCCTTAATTCATGTTTAATATTTTAATATGTAATATAGAAATGTTGATGGAGGCTGGCCTCTGTGGCCCCTAATGTTAGCCACTTCTGTGTTAATAGGCTATAAAATAGTGAAAAAGTTCACTGATGCAGAATTCATAAGGCATTTAACTAGCCACCTTTACAGAGGTTATATCAGACTACTGGGATTGCTTGTAGTTGTAGGTCTGTATGTGCACTAATCACTAAAGTACTTCTTGTGCAGGAGATGCAGTGGACTTCAAATCTTCATCTTCTTAAGAAATATTTCAATGATTAATGTAAACAGATCTTTTAAAATTACAGACAATCCAGTATGATGTAACCTCTTCAGTATCTACCAGCTAAGTACCACCACTGCTCATCATGTTGTACTAAAGTAAGCTCAGTCTAATTATAAGATTCACTCCCAATAAATTCTTTATTATTTTATAATTTTTTAAGACATTCTAATCCACTATCTCTAAATTTTTTATCAGAATGTTTAAAATTGTATGACTGGTGAGGGAGAAGAGTAAGGTACAGAGTTCTAATCAGGGAAAGAGACATCCCCCCCCCTCCTCCAGTGCAGTTCTTCAAATTCAAAAATTTATTGTTAATATTAAAAATATATACTTTGCTTATGACTCTGTCACTCACCTCTACTTGTGTAGTGAAATGTATATTTCATTTCAATTCCTTTTAATATGTTTCATAAACATAGGAAAATGTTTGTACAAGGAACATCAATAGAGCAAAATGATGGCATATTCCTTTAATTTTTTTTAGAATCTGTTTTATATTTTCTGATATTTCTTGTACTAGTAATCATTAGCTGCATTCATTTCTACTTCAGTTTTATTGAAATTTTATCCTTTTATCAAATTTGAACAATTGTTCTCAGGCATATTAAGATTTTCCTCAGCAAGCTGATTGAGAGTGATTTGACTTTTGATATTGGAGAATGATTTTGCTCTTTACTTCTTTCTTAATACAACTTCCAGTTTAATACATATCAAAACTAAGAAAAGTTATTATAGTTGCAAAGAGGAACCAAGAAACTTGCTCATTAGCAAATATGAAAAGACATGCTTTGAGTTTGAAAATTGGGAGAAGCATTACTTTCCATTAGTAGTGTTCATGCAATCAGCTTCTTTTTGAGATGACTTATTTAGAAAATTTTCAGAAATGTTGTATGGGTTTTGTTTATATGTGTTCATTATCACATCATGTGAAACCAAGTAAGTAAGATCATACTTCATGGCACAGTTTGCTTTTTCTGCTGTTATTTGTAGACCTTTGTTAGTTGCTACAGATGGTGCATGATCTGCTTCCTTTACCATATGTCAGAAATATGGTACAGGCACTTCATTCCAAAACTTTAATCTTCCTCGTTCATGCTGTTCTTAACTTGCTTCTTAATTGACCTCATTTTCTTCCAGTGATTTCTGCCTATGCTCTCTTAACCATCTGGCAAAATATTTTTTGACAGTAATAACCAGCTAAATGCAATGCAGTCAGTGTATTGCAAAAATCACTTATTTATTGTATTAGTGTGTACTAGTAAAAAATAAATATGCTATATGAAAAAGACAACTTCCATCATTTCAGATGCACTTTGACAACAATATGCTTAATGCTATTTAAGTTGATTTAGGAAAAAGATAAATACAAGACAGTGGTATTCCCTTTATGTCATTTGCTACAATTCTCTATCCATTGTGCTTAGCTGAAGCAGACTTACTCTGCTTCTCTTTCAGTGACTGCCAGCTTTTGAGACAAGAGTGTGTTAGCTCATGCTGCATAATGGAAGAAGAAGACTCGGAATTTGACGTGTTTTAACAGCTAAAGACAGCAGTAGTCATTAACCCTTTCACGACTAAGGGAAACATTTTTCCCATTTTAAAATTGGTGATTGTCATATTTAATTATAACCTTATCTGCATTTTTTATGCAGAATGTCAAAATAGAACGTATGCCAAACGCAATTACGTAAACGAGAACGTTTAGAAAACGAAAACAGAACTGTCAGGACGCATAATATATGTACTATGTGCAATGTCCATCTTTGCCTCACTACCAAAAGAAATTGCTTCGCCGAATATCATAATTAGCACATCATTTTGTATAGTAATTTTATTTCATAATTTTGTATTATTTTAGTTAACATTTTGTTCTAATAAACCAATAAATAAAAGACATTTCATAATAAGCCTAACTATAATTTGTGTTACCTTTATAGTCCATTGGGAAAAATATTTCCCATAAAATTCCAAAAAAAACTACACATTGTTATGTATTTTTCTTATGATTTTTATTTATTTTACATCTAAACAAACTAAAATAAACAGTTAACATACTAATATTTACTCTTAGAAACCTTATGGTCCTGAAAGGGTTAAGGAGTAATTAATATTTTTTTACCTGTAGTAAGTTAGAATTTTGTGGAATAGATATTGTCCTCAATTTTTTTTATCATTGTTGTTAAGTTTTCTCTCTTGGCACTTAAAGAAAACTCAGTACTGCACCTCTGGACACCAATAGTGCTGAACACCAATAGTTACATGTAGAGGCACCTCATCAAATATGAGACATTATATAGTGTAGATCAGAGGTTCCCAAACTTATTTGACCTACCTCCCCCTTTTCAGAAAAAAAAATAACTCAGCGCTCCCCTGGAAATCTATCTTCTTTAAGTGAACAAACAGAAAGATGCAGCGACAGATTTTCATTCTTTTATGTATCTATATTTCTACCTACGTCCTACAATGTAGTCAAGAAAGATGTTGTTGTAAATAAGACACCTGGAAGCTTGAAATTATTTATTAAAATCAACCATAGTAACATCCGCATTTACACAGAGAAAATTAAGATAACAAAGGATAATTTTATGTGTTTATTTGGAAAATAAAGTAATCACTACGGCATTAACTCTATGTTACATCATCATCCTCAAGCAGCCATGGGATACGGAGGTACAACCAGACCATGCGATTTAGTTCTCCAAGCAAGTCTGTCCTGAGCTACATCTGCTGCATCTGGCCGCTGCACACCAATTCTAATAAGGTCCTGTGTGACATTGTCTGCCCACCGCATCCTTGATCTCCCCCTCTTTCTGAAGCCTTTAGGCACACTGTTCATAACCCTATTCGCCAATCTATAATTATCCACACGGGCAACATGGCCAAACCAACGGAGTCACTCTCTCCACAATATGCTGCTTAAAGGAGGTTGCAAACTCCTTTGCCTAACCTCATCATTAGTTACAAAGTTGAACCACCTAATGCCCAAGATACTGCGTAAGCATCTAGTTTCCTGTTATCATGTTTACAAAGTGTCCAAGTTTCACTACCATAACTAACCTTAGAAAGAACCAATATATTATACAGTCTAATTTTAGTCTTTAGGTGTATATGCCTATTTCTCCACACTCTACGTAGATTCTTAAAAGTCCCGGCAGCAATCCCTATCCGTCTGTTAATCTCATGCCACACATCACCAGTATCTGTTACATAGCTCCCAAGATAATTAAACTGTGACACCTACTCAAGACTGCAACCATTCAGATTAACAGAATCACAGCCTGCCTGACCAATTTTCATCACTTTAGTTTTCTCTCTGTTTATAACTAAACCTACTCTACTACACCAGTCCCATCAACAGCTCGAATGGATGAGTTCATCTCATCAGCATCATTTGCCAAAAGGGCTAAATCATCAGCATAATTTAAATCAGAAATTTCTAGATCTCCAGACAATTTAAGGCCAAAATCTTTCCCTTGCAGTGAATTTCACATAAAATAATCAATAACTAAACTAAAAAGAAAAGGAGACAAAATGTACCTTTGTCAAACACCAGAAGTAATGCTAAACCAATTGCTACAAGCCTTACCAACTCTCAAACACGACTCAGTGTTATTATAGAGAGCTTTCATTATGTTAACTAACTTATCTGGTATGCCACATGATATCTTGATCAACCACAAATTATGATAGTGAACAGAGTGAAAAGTTTTTTGGAAATCTACAAAGCTCGTAACTACAGGTTTCTGAAACTAAACATTTCTCAAGAATCTACCTAAGTGAAAATATCTGATCCACACATCCCCTACCACTTCTGAATTCAAATTGCTCATCACGTAATTGCCTTCAACCAGATTCTTAATTCGATTAAGCACAATTATGCAAAGAACTTTCCGTGGAATAGAAAGTAGGCCGATACCCCTATAGTTATCACAAGAATTGCAATAATCTTTTTTGAAAATAAGGATAATAATAGCTCTGTTAAAATCCTTAGGAGCCATGCCTTTATCATAAAAGATATTCAAAATTTCAGTCATCCCAGTGGTAACAGAAACATTCCCATCTCTAAGCATTTCCATAGTAATTTCATCTACCCCTGGGGATTTATGAAGTTTAAGTTTAGAAATAACCAAAATAACTTCAGATTATGTCATAGGGCCAACATTAAAGCCAGTAATGCATCTATCATCATTACAAACAATGGGAGTAGAACTGACTACATTGTTTAGAACATCACTGAAATGCTCAGCCCACCTAGCCATGACAGAATCCTCACTTTCTATAACCTTACCTTGTTTATCCTTCAATCCTTGTATGCCTGTCTGTTTTCTACCACACAAAACATTAACTATCTGGTACAGCTCTCTGCTGTTGTGCTGCCTAACTGCTTCCTCAGCTTTGTCAGCCAGGTCATCAAGCCAAAGATTCTTGTCAGCAGCTAACTGATCCTTTACACGTTTATTAAGCTCTCTGTAATGCTTTCTATTAGGACTGGTAGGGTATTGATTAAGGACATTCCTGCAGTTCTTTCTTTCTGAAATAAGCTCAAGTGCTTTAACACTTAAATAATTCTGCCTCTTTTGCTCCTTTTTTCCTAAAGGAGTACTGTTCGTTTTAAGAAAACCCTGTTTAAAACGGTCCCATTCTTCCTCAACTTCAGTAGTAAGCAAACCATGACTGTAATAATGGCTAAGTAATCTATCATGGTAAGCTTTAGCTATAACCGGGTCTTTCAGAGCTTCAGTATTAAAGGTAAATTTTCTATCTTTAGCACAACACTTTTTAAGTTTAAGTTGCAAGACACTTTTAACAAGGTAATGGTCAGATTCAATTTCAGCTCCCCTATATGCCCTGGTATTCCTAACAGAACTAGCCCATTTGTTGCTAATTAATGTATAATCAATCATATTCTTATGCAGCCCATCGGGGGAAACCCATGTGTACTTACGTATGTCACAGTGTTTGTAATAAGTGTTAGTTATTCTGAATCCACTGAGTTTACTTACCTGTAGGAGACGTTGCCCATTGCCATTGCAGCTACCAATACCAAAAGGGCCTATTACTCCTCCCCAAAGGTCAGAGTCAGTACCAACTTTGGCATTGAATTCACCAAGAACAAGGGTAATATCTCCTTTCTTGACAAAATTCAAAATATCCTGAAGTTGTCCATAAAACCTATCCTTCTCATCCTCATCGGCATCCTCAGTGGGGGAATAACAGCATATAACATTCAAGTCTTTAACGCTTGTCTGAAATTTTGCTGTAAGAAACCTTTTATTAATGCACTCATATTCTAGAAGAGCATCACTAATGTGTCTGCTGAGAAGCAGACCTACGCCTTGGTGATGCTTATTATTGTCCCTCCCTGAAAAGAGAAATTTAAGATTATTTTTAAGAATCTGACCTTTATCTGTCCATCTGGTCTCTTGCAAGCCGAGAATATTTAAATTATAATGGTGGAATTCTTGTGTGAGGACATCAAGAGAAAAAGCTCTGTGTAGAGTCCTCACATTCTAACTACCTAAGGAGAGAAAATGGTTAGTGAAATGTTTAAAGAAACTATGTTTATTGAGTGAGGGAATGCCGACAATATCAAACAGTCCCCTAATCGCAGGCATGGGACAAAGACCCGTTCCCCCGCTATTAAAGGCTTAAGCCATCTACACTGGAAGACTTCCTCCAATGTAGAATTTGATGATGCCAGTAGAAGCAAAGAGTTCAGGTGCCTGTGATGACCTCTGTTCAGGATTATCTACCAGCTGATAAACATATCCTGTGAATCTATTCACTTAGGGCTGTCAACCCACAAACAAATAGAAAGCACAGCGAAAGATTTTCCCTCCACAGAAGCCCACCAGTGCAGGAAATTCAAGATCCATAATTAAGCTCAGAGCCATAATTCAGTCCAGTCTAGTGGGTTTATTTGGTCAGCACCAGGACCCTGTGTGGTTGATCAGTCCTCAGCAGGGTAGAAAAAAAAGAAAAGTAGCCAGAGTTGTCCAGATCAGTAGGCCACACTAATCTGGCAGCCCTCCACTTCCGTTCACTTCCACAAGAGAGTATCTCTTTTGAAAGGTACTAATGGTCTGCACTGCGAGAAGGTGGGGTCGGACATTAGGTGCTAGGCCTGGCCATTTCTATGCATCATCACAGGGATTGGTGCATAGCTCTCCTTCCAGTGACTACCTAGCTACTATACGTTACACAACAGATGAAATATGTACGAATTGTTTTTCAAAATTTTTATATCTTCCCTTCTTTCTTTATGCTTCTAATGCCCCCCAATTACAGCCGAGGCTACTCCCGACCCCCTGGATCGTTCGAGCACCCCACAGGGGGCGGTATCACCCACTTTGAGAAACACTGGTGTAGATGTACATAGAGGATCTCAGATGAATTTGATTGTAGTGAAGAGGGAGTAGGGAGTTCTGTAGTATGCATAAATGGTAGAATGTTATAACGAATAGTATAATATTACAAATCTAATGCAATGGTTTATATATGTAAAAAATAAGGCAAGAATAAATTTTATATAATGGAGATCCACCAGATTATATGTGTGAATAATCAGAAACTTGTATATCACAATTTGAAGAACACTTTCTTAGTATGTAATTTCTTTTTAAGTTTTAAAATTGGTTGATTTACATTTTGCTATGCATTACATATTAAATTTTACTTCTGATTTAGGCATAGCAGTTGGACACATATATTACTTTTTGGAAGATGTATTTCCATCCCAACCTGGAGGATTCAGGATACTAGATACTCCAAGGATAATGTAAGACATTTGTCATATTTAAAAATAATATTGAATATAATTTTTTATAATTAAATATAAAAACTTAAAAATGGGTATAGTGATAAACTGACTTTCTTAACTTTGTTAAATATAAACTATCAGTAAAGTGTTTTTTTTTTTACATTTAACTGATGCCCCAAATACATAAGAGCAGGCCTGGGCAAATTTGATGGAGATTTAGGGGAGCCAGCCTACATTGAAATATTTCTCAGGTAGAACTATTTTTGAGATTGCCTCCTATTGCTATATGTGTATGTCTAGAGGGTTTTGCACTAAAATATCAATGATCCAGAGCTTTTGAAGGATCATATTCTTTACAGATTGCCCATTCATATTGATAAACATCAAAGGATTTAAACTATTCTGATTGATAACCTAAAATTATCTCCTTCCAGGGCCTAAAAAACTGGTTTATATCCAGAGGTCATGTATTTTTTCACTCTGATAAGCCAAAAAAAATTAACTTTAGAATTTTTTTTTGCCAAATAATGTTTATAGCTTTAGTTAGAGGAGATCTTGATCGGTGGCCAGTAGCTCAGTGGTCCAGAGCACCTGACATGTTATCAGGAGTTCGTGGGTTCGTATCCCACCCTGCTCAAGACAATTTTTCCTCTAAAATTTAAATTGACGCTAAAGTGCTGATTTATTAGTTGATATGGAATACGTCGAGTTTATTTCATTATTTATTATCTGCATACTTGTAATCATATGCTTCCATCTATTGGCAAGTTGAAGGTTGCTTGTGGCTAAACTTCACCAGAATAGCGCATATATGTGACATAAAAGAAATGTTCATAGCGCCAATTAGAGGAGATCTTTATCGGCGGCCAGTAGCTCAGTGGTCCAGAGCACCTGACATGTTATCAGGAGGTTGTGGGCTCGCATCCCACACGGCTCAAGACAATTTTTCCTCTAAAATTTAAATCACGCTAATAATAATTTAGGAAACCTGATGAATAAAGGCAGTTAAATTGTATATTAATCAAAAAGAAATTTCTTCCCGAATACTAGTATTTACCTGAATTACATTTAATTCTGGATTTTCTGAATATAAAATATTTAACCAAAATGACTACTAGTTTTATTTTAAAAAGACTTTTTTTGACAGTCCTGTAGTAAAAAATAAAAAAAAAAACATAGACAGAAATAATTATAATGCACATAAATAGAAAGGCTATTTATTTCTGAATAACTAAAAATAAATATTTACTTGAAGCAAGAAAAATTACTTTCATTTTGTAATTTTTTTCTTGTTACCATACTTTGAGAAAAGTCTAGGCTTTTTGTCAACTGTGCTGAGTCATATGAACAAGTCAACTTTCAACCCCCTCGGTGTGAGCGCCTGTACGCAGTGAGGGGGACCACCCTGTGAAGGTTCCGCTGGCTCGGTTACCTTCGCAGGGTCCTAAACGCTCGCCCGCGTGTTTGCCGTGCGCGGAGACCCGTGTCCCGGGAAAGGAGGATCCTGGTAGTTGCTCGGGGGTCCCCGTCTTCTCTCCTCAGCTCATGACTGGCGTGGTCCCCATTGGCCGTCTTGCCATTGGGGAACCTGTCTGTCGCGGGGCTGGGCAGCGGATTCCGGGGCCTCTGCTATACACTGCTTTGGCCTCTGCTTCCGGTAAACGGGAACTCCTGGGGTGGCCCCCCCAGGAGCAATCGGCTGGTGGGCAGGTCCTGCTAGGGTCAACCGTGCAGAGCGGTGAGTAACCTTGCCCACGGTCCGGGTACAGGTTTACAAGTTTCCTCACAACTTATTTTCCTTTTGTCGTTATCTTTTCTTTGTGAGGCCAGGTTGGCCATTCACAATTTTGTTATTTTAAGCTTTGTTTCTTTTGTGTAGAACGTTTTTGTTCTGCACATTTCTCTTTTCATTTTTCTTCTATTTATTTGTGAAGGCTTGGCTCACTGTCTGTGTGGGTATAGTGCCTGCGTAGCCCTGGCGCCCGACTGGGCGTCCCCTTGTTGGGCTCCGTGGAGGGTGGGGACAGCGGGCACTGAACCACACAAAAACAAACATGCGAGTAAATGATGAGAATGCGATCACCGCCAACAAGAGGGCTCGACATGAACCCCCGTCTTCTTCTTCGTCTACGTTATCACTGCCGTCTTCTTCTGTGTCTGTGTCTTCGTACCTGATCATCCACTCCACGGGTGATCAGGTACTTGGGGACATGTCCCCATTTTTTGTGAATAAAGGTTTGAAAGGTCTTGCGGGAGAGCCGAAATCTGTTAAGCACTTACGATCTGGCGACTTACAGGTTGAGACCGCTTGTTCGAAACACTCCGAACTACTCCTGAAAGTCAAAGAAATTGGTGGGGTGGCTGTCGAAGTCACTCCCCATAAAACTTTGAATTCCTCTCGGGGTGTGATCACCGAGTGGGGCCTCCTCAAAGTCACTGAGGAGGAGATCCTCTCGGAGCTCACACCTCAAGGAGTAACAGCGGTCCACCGGGTTTCGACACGCCGTGATGGAAAATTAACACCCACCCGGGTGTTGATTGTGACATTCAATACGCCACGCCTGCCTTCTTACATCAAGGCAGGTTATTTACATTGTGAGGTTCGGCCATATATCCCAAATCCTCTGCGCTGTTTCCAGTGTCAGATATACAGTCATGCCCGCACATCATGCAGGGGCAAGCCCACCTGTGCTCGCTGTGGCAGTAAGGATCATCTCGATCCTGACTGCACAGCTGAAAAGGCATGCTGTGTGAACTGCAGTGGCGAACATCCGGCGTACTCCTGCGACTGTCCAAAGTGGAAAGAAGAAAAGGAGGTACAACGCCTCAAAGTCGTCAATAACATCTCGTATGCTGAGGCGAGAAAGCTTGCTGCACCGCCCGCCCCATCTGGCAAGGTTTCCTATGCCAGTGCAGTCATTGGAAAGCCCATCGTTCCAATGACTTCGGTTGCGGTGCAGACAGACATCAGTGTACCACCTACTGAGTCTTTCTCTCCAGCTGCGAAATACCTCCTTACACAGGCGAGACCGAGGGTGGTGTCGACTTCGACATCAACCCCAGTTTCCATTCCTGCAGTTCAGCCTTCCACCTCCACCGGAAGGCCTCCTCCTTCCCGTCCTCAGACAGCAAGACCTTCCAAACCTAAGGGGCCCCCGCCGGGTCCTAAAAAGAAAATCACTGCACCTCAAAGGGCGGTCATCGATCCATGTCCCTCGGACGATTCCGAGGACATGGATACCGACCGCTTCCTATTCACTAAACCGTCCTCTGCGGCGGTTAAATTGAATAGAAACACGTCGTCCGCCCACTCTTCTAAGTCCTGAGATGGCCACACTCCTACAATGGAATTGTCGTGGATTCCAGAGGAATCTTGACGACATCAAGGCCCTCCTTCAGGCACACCAGCCCATCTGTGTGTGCCTGCAGGAGACATACTTGCAGCCAGTCACAGATCCCACGATCCGGCATTTTCACTAGTTCGCCGGGACCGGGATGGAAATGGTCCAGCTCGCGGGGGTGTCGCCATCCTCGTGAGCAACCATTCTCCATTCCAGGTCGTAACCCTCACCACCAACTTAGAGGCGGTAGCCATCCGTCTCTTCGTGGGGTTCTCGCTGACTGTCTGCTCTGTATATCTTCCACCTGGGAGCATCGTCTTGCAGGAAGACCTTGATGATCTCGTCTCGCAGCTGCCGTCCCCCTTCCTCATTATGGGGGACCTCAACGGACACAGTCCACTTTGGGGCAGTGCTGACATCAACGGAAGGGGCGGGGTCCTAGAGCAGTGGCTCCTGGATCCTTCTCTCTCCCTGTTGAACACCAGTGTCAGTACTTACTTTCACTCCTCAACCCGCACTTTCACTGCCATTGACCTCACCATCTGCTCCTCCTCGATCCTTCCACTCTTTACATGGGAGGTCGAGGACAACCCTTATGGAAGCGATCACCTCCCCGTGATGTGCACCATCTCCCGTAGGGGGCCTTGCAGCCCTTCACGTGTCTCGCGGTGGAGGCTCGATCGCGCAGACTGGGGTGGTTTCGAGCTGCTCTCAGAGCTCGATGACCACTCTGTCAGCCAGGAGCCAATCAATGTAGCAGTAGCGGAGATAACGGACTGTATCGTAGATGCAGCTGCATCAACAATTCCTCAAACTTCTACACGGTTTCCTCGCTTTCCGAAACCGTGGTGGAATCCAGATTGCACCGCAGCTCGTAAGACTCAGAACAAGGCTTGGGGGGTGTTTCGGAGATATCTGACAACCCCCAACCTCGAAAATTTCAAACGCGCCAGGGCGAAAGCTCGTTTCGTCCGACGCCAGAGCCAGAAGGAATCTTGGATCAAGTATACATCTTTTATCACCCGCACGACTACTTCTAAGGTTGTGTGGGATAAAGTCCGGAAGATGAGTGGAACTACACGTCCCACTCGTTATTGATCCTGGAGCACAATGGACAGGCAATTGCTGATCCCAAAGCAATTTCCGACACTCTGGGGGAGTCATTCTCTTCCATCTCTTCGTCTTCCTCTTACTCCCCCAAGTTTCTGGCCCAGAAGGGCAGGGCGGAGCGCTCTCCGCTGTCTTTCCACTCGAATGGCCTGGAGCCTTACAACAGGCCATTCACAGCGGAGGAGCTTCACCTTGCTCTGCACTCTTCTCGTGCCTCTGCTGTAGTGCCGGACAATGTTCATTATGCCATGCTCTACATCTTTCACCATCGAGTAAGGATCGGCTGCTCCATCTCTTCAATCGCATTTTTCTCGAGGAGCAGTTTCCGGACTCCTGGCAGGAGGCCATCGTCTTGGCCTTCCCCAAGCCAGGCAAAGATCCCAAGATTCCTTCCAATTATCGTCCCATCGCATTGATGAGCTGCGTGTGCAAGGTGTTGGAAAGAATGGTAAATACCAGACTCATCTGGTATTTAGAACATCACAACCTTCTTTCCAACACCCAGTGTGGCTTTCGCAGGCAACTGTCAACTCTTGACCATCTGATACACCTCGAATCGGCTATCAGAAATTCATTTTTAAGAAGAGAGCACCTGGTGTCAATTTTCTTCGACATCGAAAAAGCGTACGACACGGCATGGAGATTCGGCATTCTTCGTGACCTCCACAGCTTTGGCTTGAGAGGTCACATGCCGATCTTCATCTCCAACTTCTTATCGACATGCTCTTTTCGTGTCCGTGTCGGTAACACTCTGTCGCGGCCGTACCCCCAAGAACAGGGGGTGCCACAAGGCTGCGTTCTGAGTGTTACGCTTTTCGCTGTCAAGATTAATTCTATAACTAGACAACTTCCTCCATCAGTAGGCAATGCCCTCTATGTTGATGACTTTAGCATCTTTTGCTCATCGTCCAGCATGAGGGTCATTGAAAGACAACTGCAAATTGCCCTGAACAATCTTTCGGTTTGGGCGACGGCAAACGGGTTTCGGTTTTCCCCACAGAAGACCGCTTGTGTGCACTTTTGCCACAAGCGTAATCTTCATCTGGATCCCGAGCTGCGGCTCGGGGGTAACATCATTCCAGTTGTGGCGGAGACCAAGTTTCTCGGTCTCATATTCGATCGAAAATTGACCTTTTTACCACACATAAGTCATCTCAGTTCCAAGTGCACGCGGGCATTGAACGTCGTCAAGGTCCTCTCCTCCCTTTCTTGGGGGGCGGACCAATGTTCTTTGCTCTGCCTGTACTGTGCACTTGTCCGATCGAAACTGGACTACGGATCCCAGGTGTACGACTCGGCCCGGGATTCGGTGGTGAAGGTGCTGGACCCCCTCCATCATCAGGCCCTCCGTGTTTGCACGGGAGCCTTCCGCACCTCACCGGTCCAGAGTCTTTACGTTGAGACCGACGAACCTTCTTTATCTCTTCGCCGTCAGCAGTTGTCCCTACAATATGCGTCTAAATTGCGATCCCTGCCTGGCCATCCCACTTGGGACTGCGTTTTCAGTCCGAAGTGGGAAATGCTTTACAATAATCGGCCGACTGCCATTCGTCCTTTTGGTTTGCGAGTCCGAGGCTACCTCAGAGACATCAACACCAGTCTCGATAGCGTTGCACAGTCGACAGCTGAGCCACTTCCACCATGGCTCGCTGTTTCCCCTTCCTGCGATTTTTCCCTGTGCAGGACGGGGAAGGCCTTTACACCCGACTGTGTGTACCGGCAACTCTTTGCCAGCCATCGTGCTGAGCACCCAGACTTCTTGCCTGTCTTTACAGATGGCTCGAAGTCCGGCACTTCAGTGGGATCAGCCATGGTCTGCTGTGATGTAATCATTGCAGACCAGATCCCACTGCAGTGTTCCATCTTCACTGCAGAGTTGCACGCTATCAGTCTCGCCTTGGACCACATAGCGACTAAGCATCATCGTCGGTGTGTGCTTTACACCGACTCGCTTAGCTCGCTACAGGCTTTGATCTCGGTGAGGCATCGGCCTCACCCTGTTCTTACTAAGATCTGCCAGCAACTACATCGTCTGGCAGCCACCACCACCATCCATTTCTGTTGGGTGCCCGGTCACGTCGGGATTAGGGGCAACGACTTGGCAGATGCTGCTGCCAAGTCAGCCACGCCCCTGTCCCGCTGTCCGTTGCCGGTTCCCTATCTGGATTTCTGGCAGCGTTTTACCACCGAGCTCCGGGCACAGTGGCAGAGATCTTGGTCAGAACAGCTTACAAACACGCTCTTTGAGATCAAACCTATCGTCAAACCATGGCAGTCTTGTTACCGCAGGAATCGCAAGGAGGAAATTGTACTTGCTCGGCTCCGCTTGGGTCATTCCTTTATTACTCATTCCTTTCTTTTACGGGCGGACGACAAACCCAAATGCGAGTTTTGTGACACCATTTTAACAATCAAACACATTTTAGTCGAATGCGAAGCTTTTAATAATGAACGAAAATTGTATTTTACCTTTCATGATTTTGTGTCCGAGCCTCTTACACTCGGACATCTTTTAACCGATCATAGCTTTTTACCCTCAGTTTTTTCCTTTTTAAAATATTGTGGTTATTTTAATAGATTTTGATTTTACCTAATATTTTGTATAGCCCAGGTCTTTTACACCTGGGATTGATTTAACTTATATTTTTGACGTGGATATTTTACTGGATTTTGATTTTACCACCTTATACATTGTATATATTTTCCGGGTCACTTACACCTGATATTCTATTGTTTTACTTTGTATTTTTACACTTGTTCTTTGTTGTTTTACTTTTTTACAATTAGCTCATTTGTTTTAAATTTGGTTGCGGGTTGCACCTTTTATGTTGTCTTTTGTTTGGCGCATTACCTTTTATGTTGTCTTTTATGTTGTCTTTTGTTTGGTTTGTCTTTACCTTTTACCTTTTATGTTGTCTTTTGTTTGGCGCATTATGGCCCAGTTGGCCATGCGCCATAAAACCCAAAACAACCAACCAACTTTCAACTTTTTTAAAAAATAATTAATGAACTTAAATGTAGCTCATGGTATACACCAAATTAAACAGAATTTAATTATGAATGTTATGAAAATTAAATATTTAAGCAAATTTTAAAGCATATTAAATTTAATAAGACTATTCTACAGTGATAAAGTGAAAAAAAATTGATTGGACTAAGCAATTAAGGCTTAATTTTGGAAAACCTGATGAATAAGGGGAGTTAAATTGTATATTAATCAAAAGAAAAGTTCTTCCTGAATACTAATATTTACCTGAAAAATGATTTTTATTTCTTTTAATGATTCCTTTCAGTGTTGTATAACACTGGTCTGTGTTTTAAATTAATGCAAGGTGACTTAGATTGCTCACATATTAATGGGATTTTCTATTGTGTTTGAGTATTTTTCCTTGGGTGCTGAAAAGTTAATGCATCAAAGCAAAAAAAATAACGTTATATCATCAGAGTAGCAGAGTCAAGATGCTGAAAGGGGATGGGATGCTTTTAAAATCATTTAATATAAATTTAAAGACTCAGAATTAAAAAGAAATTAAAATTTGTTAAGGTGGAGCGGGGGGGGGGGGGGGGGGGGGTAAATGTCCTCTATTAGTCTCTTCCCAAAATTGCTGCCCCACATGAGGACTGATTTCCATGCCAAACAAGTGAGGATTTCCTTCTTTTTCCTGTAGGAAGGTAACTCCTTGAGGTTTTCTTCAATTCAGATTGGGAAAGGCTTTCACAACCAACTGAAGTTGTTACTGGGTCTATAACTACTCTTTGCCAACTGCACTATGTACCTAGACTTTTTGCCCATTTACAATAAAGGTTTAAAGTTATTGTGGAATACCATGGTTTTCTCTGACACTCATAGTGGGCAGGTTCCATGTGAATGCATCTTCAGAGTTGCATGCTGTTTCCTTTGTATGGGATGGAGAGGTTTAGCCTTGTGTGCCTTTATTTAGCTGAAATCCTGTGGTTCAGAAAGTGAAGTGTCTATGTGTATACCACAGGAGTGGGTAATATTTCAATCAGCATAAAGAAACGGGTTTGAATAGTTTGGAAGTTTTCTGAATCAGAGGTATAGGCTTAATTTGAATGCACTCGACTTTTGTATTTGCTTAGTTAGTAATAAGACTGCTGTATTCAGTGTAAGACGACTCAATAAGACTTTTGTACAATCCACTCATTTCCCTATATTTTGCACTCCACAACCAGAGGCAGTGAATGCATCTAAGATTGTAGCCCTTTTGTAATCAATGTAGTTAGTATATTTATTTCATTTGTGATCATTGTAGGCATACACGTAAATTTGTGAATAGAAATTATTAAATTTTATACTGCAGATTCTATAGTGAAGATCTTCTGGTGGGTTTTTGGACATTGCTTTGCAATTGATTTATCAATAAAAAATTGTAGACACATTGTTTGCATGTAGAGATGATATGCTAAGAATTGCAACTCATTCTAAATAGATGAGAAGTTGCCATGATTTCAATAAAAAAATTTATACTTGTTCTAGTATTATGCAGATTTGATATCCAGGGAATTCTTTAATCTGTTCTGAATTGATAAGATGGAGTTTGATGACTCCATATGGCCACATCATTTGCAAAGATGGAAATTTTGGTGTGTGTTGGGATGAGATGTGTAAGGTGGTCTTGAGTACATTTGATTAGCTGAAATCCCATTGCCCATGGATTAAAGTGTCCATATATTTCACTGATCAATTCAAATCTATTTTCATTCATTTTTTTTTTATGAGTTTCCCAGCAGATAATAAATTACAAATATCAACTCATTAAATAGTAATTAATCACTGGGATATGACAACATACATTAAACATATTAAAGAAAGCAAAGAAGTATTTATTTAGATATAATAAAAGCACTAAAACAGGAATAATACCTAAGAATATATAAATACAGGCCAGGATCTGGGGGGGGGGGAATCGAGGGGGGGACAAGAAACAATCGAGCCAAAACATTTGAATTCCAATGCGATATAACATTTCCTGCTCCATTTTATGGGTTTTTAAAAATTTTCTTGGAAAATGCATGAAATATAAATAAGTTAAATAATTTTTTTTTCTCTTTTACCCTTACATTCTGAAGTTCCCCCCCCCCCCCTAGATCCAGTCCTGTCTATATATATAAGTATAGAAATATTAGATTAAAAACTATAATTTTAATGCCATTACATTAAAGGAGGTAGGAAAGCAGATTCAAAAAACTACAGACCTATTGCAATTTTGTTATTTGTTGCAAAAATATTAGAAAACCATGTCTGTTAGGTTCTATACAGTTTCCTTTTAAAATAAGGGGAAATTATATAATAAATATATAATAAATATATTAACAGGCAGAATAATAATTACAAAAATAACTCAAACAGCATGATTATTACAATTACAACTTCTACAGCATCAGTAGTATATAAAATTTGGAGTTCTTCAAGGATCAGTTTTATGTGACTTATTACAATTTTATACTTATGTAATAAATGAATTGATAAATTTAGACTTCAGCAGAATATATTTGTATGCAGATGATATTTTGCTTTTTACGAAAGGGAAAAACAAATCAGTGCATTCAATTTGTTCACAGAGTTTAATAAAATTCTAAATTGGTTTAATTACAACAAAATGGATAATCTTACAGCCACTGGGAATCAATTTGAACAAAGTCTGTTACGTGAAAACTCATAAGATAAAGTGTAAGAAGAAAAATATTAATTTAATAGCATGCTCCTGTCCTTTAATAGAAAGAATGTTGAATATTAAGTACCAATGTATTTATAGAGATAGAGTATTGAAATAGAATGAACACTTGTGATGTGTCATAAAAAAATTGAAATTATATGCAATGAAAATACAAAAATCTTAATACATTGTAAATACCAACACATGCATCATGTTCTAAAAATCAATTTGTGAATCCATTTTAACCTAAGGAAAACCCATATCTCTAGTGTTGATCACAATGGGAAAAAACAAAGGATCTTTCACGTAACTACAAATTTGATAATTACACACACTGGCCACTGAATTAGAAACCTTTATCCAGATGTACATAAACGTCATTTGCGCAGTGTATGTGCAACATACGTGTCACGTGCATCACCAATTGATCTAAGCAACTATTTAAGACTGCTGCTCGTCAGTAATGTTGTATCAGTAGTGTTGATCACAATGGGAAAATTTGTCAGTAGTGTTGATCACAATGAGAAAAAACAAAGGATCTTTCGGGTTCAATAAAAGGTTTATTGTGGATGCCTGTCTGGCTAGAGTGATGATTTTAAAAACAGCAGAGCTGACTGGTTTCTCAAAGGTTAGATACCGTGGATCTTTAATTAGTGAAAAAATTACCCAAATTGCATGTCGAAGAGCAAATAAGTAGTAAGATATCGTAAGTGTGGCATGACGACAATCTGCCAGGAACCAGATCGCTGTCATCTGAGAAGGCTTGTACAGAGAAACGTGAATTGTGCAGCAATTGACTGAAGCATTCAATGAAGGCTGTTTTCAACCCATATCTCAGCAAACTATGTGCAGGAATTGAAGAGGATCAGTATTAGCAGTTTCATGCCTATATGGAAACTACTGATTTCTGGGAAGAACCGGAAAGTTTGTCTACAGTGTTGTCAGGAACACTGTGACTGGAAAAAAAGTCGTGGTCTGACAAGTTGTGGTACACCTTGTTCTGTACCGATGGTAGGCAGAGAGTTTGGTGGGAGCCCCATGAAGCAATTGACCCAGCTTGTCTTGTAAACACAACTCAAGGTTCTGGAGATGGTGTCGTGGTGTGGGGCATATTCTGTTGGATGGAACGTGTCCCCTGATATTGCTGGAAGGTCAGGTATTCTCCAAGATTATGTGAACACTGTTGACGATCGAGGCCATCATGGAATGTTGACTTTTCATCCAGCAAGTGACATCTGTTTCATGGACGACAGTGTACTGTCCATTGTGCAAGATGTGTTCAGCAAGCATGACAGCAACTTCCACATCTTCTCTGGCCACCACAAAGCCCGGATCTGAATCTCATTGAGAATGGAGGGGGACATGTTAGAAAAACAGATCCGGGAGCAAAGTCCATCAAATCTGAGCCAGTTAAAGAGCTGTCTGGTATGCTGGAGATGTAAAGTCACTCCAACACCTTGTGGAATCTATGCCAAACCACATACGTGTTGTAATTCAGGCTAAAGGAGGTCCAATTTGGTATTGAATAAAGGTTTCTAATTCTGTGGCCGGTGTGTGTATTTAAAAAATTGAAAGCTAAGTCATAGCAAAAGCTATTATTTCGATAAAGGAGTGTAATCAGTTAAAACTTGAATGGAGAAACTACATTTGCTCAGCTTGTAACCTTACAGAAAACTCTATAAAGGCACATTAGTTTTAAATAACTTTTTTTGATCATACATAAAAAAAGAAATACAAGATAATAAAAACACGAAACTGCAATGTCTCAATTAGTATAAATTACCAAAGATCAGAAACAGCTATGGAAAATGTACAAATGATCATAAAATTTCTTGCTTTTAACATACTTTCAGGAGAAATATGTGTTCAAAGTTTTGATAAGTTAAAGGAAAAGTTCAAAGAACATGTAAAGGAATGAAACAACTTTATAAAAAGTGAACGATTTGTATCTTTTTAATAATTGGCTGTTTTATAGTTTGTAATTAGTGAAATGTTATATTTTGATTTTAAATTGTGATATGTTTTATGTACAAATGAAGTTCCAATCTCCTGCAGAAAAGCTGATAGCTTTGCTGGTCACCATGTTTAAAATATGTACACTGTAAATTTCGTGAATAAAGAATTTTTCAAAAGGAAAAAAAAAGCCCAATTTATCTCATATCTTTTTTTAAGTTTTTCTGTATATATTTGGGAAATCCAATAATGGTTGAAAATTAAAATCTATCCTTGCAGCCAGTATATCTGGATAATTTTCAATTTAATTCGGGATTTCGAATTTTAACTACTCTGCAATGTAAAATTTATGTGTTATATATAATAACTGTGTGCTCATTTTTACGTTTTTATTTTTCAGAAAATATCTCTTTGAATCACCCCCAGATGACCCATCTTTTAACCCTTCGCCAGAAGATAGGCCAGGAGGATTTAATTGGGGAGAAATGAATAGGCCTGATCCACAACAATAATGTGCATGTAAACATAAATATATTATTTCTCCATTATGTATATTTTCCGTTTTAAAAATATATAACTATTGTTCTGAACTTGTACTGTGTGATTAATTTCTACTAAATAACAAGTGTCTAAAAAGTGTATGAAACTATTTAGTATACATAAAGTTAAAATATCTCACTGAAAAATATTTAGAAAAATGGTGTGTTATTTCACTTTATTGAACATATTAGGCGTAAACTTCCTTTGGACAAAGCCGCAGGATATTTAACTCGGTAGTATAGGGTGGTCAAAACGTCTGTGCGCCTGATAAGGAAAGATATTCGTACCTTTACAATTATAATAAATGTTGAAAGTATCTCGCGCGTCTCCAGACATTTAGTGACACGCCGAACTGTGTTCTTGAAGACTTCATTCAGCACAGCACGGTCCACATTCCGAATGTGTTCTGTGATGACCATCTTCAAATTATCAATTGTGCGGGGTTCCCTTCCTGCCCCACTGGTGACTGATCAGGATAAGGCTTAGCAGCCCTGCTCTGGGACAGGCTCGTTATAATGATCCTTTGACCTTGCAGGAATTCATCTTTGCAATTGTGACTTCGAAGCGCTCGTCAGCCCCAGGCCCTGACGACATCAGCTAACCAGTCACCTGAGGCTCTGATTGTGCTTCTTAAAGCCTTCAATCATTCCTGGACCACCTGCACAGTACCTGATTCATGGAAGGCAACACACATCGTGCATATTTTGAAGTAGGGAAAACCTGCCACTAAGCTGTCCTCTTACAGGCACATTGCTCTATCATCTTGCGTCTGCAAGATCTTAGAGAGACTGTTCCTTGGACGCCTAGAATGATATCTAGAGTTCAAGGGCCTCCCTGACAGCCTCTTGGGTTTCCGCAAAGGGAGGTGCACGTCTGATAATCTTATCAACTTCACCTCCACTGCTGATCAGGCGCTGTCTGAGGGACAGTCGTCGTCGTCTTCGACATTTAGAAGGCATTAGACTCCCTGTCCCACTCGGATATTCTCTGCAGGCTTCATGATCTTGGCCTCGGAGGCAATATAATCCACTGGATCTTGGCTTACCTCTCTGACAGGACGGTTCTAGTGAAGCTGGGCAACAAGCTCAGTGGCTCCCACGCTATCAATCATGGAGTACCTCAAGGGGGTGTCCTCAGCCCGATGTTACTGAACATCTTGCTGTCAGGCCTACCCTCTCGACTCGAGAATAGAGTGGGTATTTTCATCTATGCGGATGATATCTGCGTCTAGTTCCTTAGCCAAGACCCCTCCTATGCTCAGCTCAAGATGAAACTAGCTGTGTCCACGGTCGTCAAGTTCTTCAACAACCTAAGCCCCACTCTTTTCACCAATAAGAATGTGGCCATTTTTCTCACGAAGAGATTTCTTTCGCCCACCTTTCCTGGTCTCGTGCTTGGGCCAAACCACATCAAGGTCTCAAACAAGTTTCTTGGTATGGTCCTGGACAACAGGCTGTCCTGGGGACCTCACATCCAGCATCATAAGACAGTTGCCACAGCGCAGAGAAATATACTGTCTTTACTGGTATCCATTGGGGTAGTTCCTGCAAAACCTGGTCTTGTACTGGCACTTGATCCTCTCCAACGTCAACTACAGTGGTCACCTGAGCAATGCCTCTGCTCCACTGCCGAGCAAGTTGGCCACTATACACACTATATCTCTGCACCTCTGTCTTGGACTCTGCTTTAACACACCAAATGCGTCTGTCATTGCAGAGGCTGATGACATGCCTTTCCACCTGCACCGGAAGAGAAATATACTGTGTTATCTCTCGAGGCTCCATTCCCTCCACTTTAACCATGAGCTTCTCAGGAAGTTGCAAGATAGGCCAGACTCTGCCATGTCTGCTGCTGACTTCTATGACCGAGCCGTCCCTGCCAGCTCTACTGCTGGCAATACGCTCTTCCCTGATCTTCCAACCTGGAGGAACAGTGATCTTATGATCAATGTTACTGTCCCTTCTCTAGGTTGAAAGAGCGACTCAGATCCAGTGGTCGTCAGACTTCTCTACACCTCCTACGTTGCTGCACGATATGAGAGATGTTCTGATGTCAACATTGACGGATCTGTGGACTGGGAGAGGCTACATGCTGCCTTTGCCTTGCTATCCCCAATACGGGCATTGTCAGAGATTTCCGTCTCGCATCTCATTTCTTCCTCCTGTGCAGAACTTCATGCTATCCTTGAAGCTGTACTCTTCATCCTCAGCCTCGAGAGTGGCAACTTTGTCATCCTTTGTGACTCGAAGTCAGCCTTGGAAGCTCTCCAGAAGCGAGAAAGCAAGTGCTGCAACCCCTTCCTCATCCAGAAGATCATGGAGACTTGCTCCAATGTCACTTCTGCCGGAATCACGGTTCATTTCCAGTGGATCCCTTCCCATGTAGGGATGCCTGGCAATGAGCTCACTGATCACACCATGAAGGAGGCGCTGGAGGGTTAGAGGTGTGTATCAAATTACCATCTCTCAGCGACTGCAAGAGTTCTGTCTCACAACTGATGAGCCAATATCGTCCTGCCCAGTGGCAGAAGGACAGCAGCTGTTCCTCATTCAGGTACCTGGTTGACCCTTCTCTCACTGCTCCAAACCTCGGTAATCTCTGCAGATCTGAGGAGACCCTCCTTCATCGTCTCTGAGTTGGTGTCATCTACAGCAACTGTACGCTTCATACACTCGGCAGAGCTTACAGTCCAAACTGTACCACTTGCAGCACACCTGAGACTGTATCCCACTTTCTGCTCAACTGCTCCCGCTACAATGCCAAATAAAAAGCTTTGTTCCAGGAGCTTCATGCTATCGAAACCACCGACTACTCTATCACCTCTCTTCTTGGTAATCACCACAATGTGAAGCTGTAACGAACGCACTTCCGACTGGTCACTGATCTCTTTCAGAACACTGGACTCTTCTACAAGGTCCAATGTTTTCCTTTTTTTTTCTTTCTCCCGGTTAATACTCTTTTTACCTTCGAGAGATAACTGAGAGGCAGTTTCTTCTGCATCTGCTATCTCGCCCTACTGTTGTGAGTGGTATAGGGAGCCCCTTATTGGAGGTTAATTTCACCAAAGCTTACAAAACCTTGACTAAGCATCTAGTACAGATAGAGAACTTCCATATAAGCCCAGTGTTTACAAAATCGTTTCTAGCACTAGTACCGAGCAGCAGCTTAACTAATTTTGTTCGAAATACTATAAATAACCAGTGGTGAAAGTAAATTTTATTTCTTACCGGTACGGCCCGCTGTGAAGCGTACTATATGTGGAAAATTATGCACAGGTGGTTACTCCACTGAAGTCTTCATCATCATCATCCTCTAGCAGCCATGGGCTACGGAGGTCGAACCAGACCGTGCAATTTAGTTCTCCAAGCAAGTCTATCCTGAGCTACATCTATTGCATCTGGCCACTGCACACCAATTCTAACAAGGTCCTGTTTGACATTATCTGCCCACCGCATCCTAGGTCTCCCCTTCTTTCTGAGGCCTTTAGGCACACTGTTCATAACCCTATTCGCCAATCTATAATTATTCATACGGGCAACATGGCCAAACCAGCGGAGTCTCTGCACAATATGTTGCTTAAAGGAGGTTGTAAACTCGTTTACCTAACCTCATTAGTTACAAAGTTGAAGCACCTAATTCCCAAGATACTGCGTAAGCATCTAGTTTCCTGTTATCTTGTTTACAAAGTGTCCACGTTTCACTACCATAACTAACCTTAGAAAGAACCAAACTATTATACAGTCTAATTTTAGTCTTTAGGTGTATATGCCTATTTCTCCACACTCTACGTAAATTCTTAAAAGTCCCGGCAGTAATCCCTATCCGTCTGTTAATCTCATGCTGCACGTCACAAATATCTGTTACATAGTTCCCAAGATAATTAAACTGAGACACCTGTTCAAGACTGCAACCTTTCAGATTAACTGAATCACAGCCTGCCTGACCAATTTTCATCACTTTAGTTTTCTCTCTGTTTATAACCAAACCTACTCTACTACCAGTCTCATCAACAGCTCGAATGAAAGAGTTCATCTCATCAACATCATTTTCTAAAAGGGCTAAATCATAAGCATAATCAAAATCAGAAATTTTAGTATCTCTAGCCCATTTAAGGCCAAAATCTTTCCCTTGAAGTGAATTTCGCATAACGTAATCAATAACCAAGCTAAAGAGAAAAGGAGACAAAATGCACCCTTGTCGAACACCAGAAGTAATGCTAAACCAATTGCTACAAGCCTTACCAACTCTCACACACGACTCAGTGTTATTATAGAGAGCCTTCATTATGTTAACTAACTTGTCAGGTATATCATGTGATCTCACAATCAACCACAAAATACGACGATCAACAGAGTCGAAAACCTATTTGGAATCAACAAAGCTAGCAACCAAAGGTTTCTGAAACTCTAAACATTTCTGAAGAATCTGCCTGAGTGAAAATATCTGATCCACACATCCCCTACCACTTCTGAATTGACATTGCTCATCACGCAATTGACTGTCAACCAGATTCTTAATTCTATTAAGCACAATCATCGAAAGAACTTTACCTGGAACAGAGAGTAGGCTGATACCCCTATAGTTATCACAAGAACTGCGATAACCTTTTTTTGAAAATAGGGATAATAATAGCTTTGGTAAAATCCTTTGGAACCATGTCTTTTCCAAGTTTCCAAAGATATTCAGAATTTCAGTCATCCAAGTGGTAACCGAAATATTCCCAGCTCTAAGCTTTTCCGTAGTAATTTCATCTACCCTGGGGATTTATGTAGTTTAAGTTTAGAAACAGCCAAAATAACTTCAGATTGTGTTATAGGGCCAACATTAAAGCCACAATGCATCTATCATCATTGCAAACAATGGAAGTAGAACTACCCACATTGTTTAGAACATCACTGAAATGCTCAGCCCACCTAGCCATGACAGAATCCTCCCCTTCTATAACCTTACCTTGTTTATCCTTCAATACCTGTATACCTGTCCGTTTACTATCACACAAAAGATTAACTATTTGGTACAGCTCTCTGCTGTTGTGCTGTCTAACTGCTTCCTCGGCCTTGTCAGCCAAACCATCAAGCCAAAGATTCTTATCAGCAGCTAACTGGTCTTTTACACGTTTATTAAGTTCTCTGTAATGCTTTCTATTAGGACTAGTAGGGTGTTGATTAAGGACATTCCTGCAGTTCTTTCTTTCTGAAATAAGCTCAAGTGCTTTAACACTTAAATAATTCTGCCTCTTTTGCTCCTTTTTTCCTAACGGAGTGCTGTTCGTTTTAAGAAAAGCCTGTTTAAAACGGTCCCATTCTTCCTCAACTTCAGTAGTAAGCAAACCATGACTGTCATAATGACTAAATAACCTATCATGGTAAGCTTTAGCTATAACAGGGTCTTTCAGAGCTTCAGTATTAAAGGTAAATTTTTTATCTTTAGCACAACACTTTTTAAGTTTAAGTTGCAACACACTTTTAACAAGGTAATGGTCAGATTCAATCTCAGCTCCCCTATATGCCCTGGTATTCCTAACAGAACTAGCCCATTTGTTGCTAATTAATGTATAATCAATCATATTCTTATGCAGCCCATCGGGTGAAACCCATGTGTACTTATGTATGTCACAGTGTTTGTAATAAGTGTTAGTTATTCTGAATCCACTGAGTTTACTTACCTGTAGGAGACGTTGCCCATTGCCATTGCAGCTACCAATACCAAAAGTTCCTATTACTCCTCCCCAAAGGTCAGAGTCAGTACCAACTTTGGCATTGAATTCACCAAGAACAAGGGTAATATCTCCTTTCTTGACAGAATTCAAAATATCCTGAAGTTGTCCATAAAACCTATCCTTCTCATCCTCATCGGCATCCTCAGTGGGGGAATAACAGCATATAACATTCAAGTCTTTAACGCTTGTCTGAAATTTTGCTGTAAGAAACCTTTTATTAATGCACTCATATTCTAGAAGAGCATCACTAACGTGTCTGCTGAGAAGCAGACCTCCGCCTTGGCGATGCTTATTATTGTCCCTCCCTGAAAAGAGAAATTTAAGATTATTTTTAAGAATCTGATCTTTATCTGTCCATCTGGTCTCTTTCAAGCCGAGAATATTTAAATTATAATGGTGGAATTCTTGTGTGAAGACATCAAGAGAAAAAGCTCTGTGTAGAGTCCTCACATTCTAACTACCTAAGGAGAGAAAATGGTTAGTGGGATGTTTAAAGAAACTATGTTTATTGAGTGAGGGAATGCCGACAATATCAAACAGTCCCCTAATCTCAGGCATGGGACAAAGACCCGTTCCCCCACTATTAAAGGCTTAAGCCATCTACACTGGAAGACTTCCTCCAATGTAGAATTTGATGATGCCAGTAGAAGCAAAGAGTTCAGGTGCCTGTGATGACCTCTGTTCAGGATTATCTACCAGCTGATAAACATATCCTGTGAATCTATTCACTTAGGGCTGTCAACCCACAAACAAATAGAAAGCACAGCGAAAGATTTTCCCTCCACAGAAGCCCACCAGTGCAACAAATTCAAGATCCATAATTAAGTTCAGAGCCATAATTCAGTCCAGTCTAGTGGGTTTATTTGGTCAGCACCAGGACCCTGTGTGGTTGATCAGTCCTCAGCAGGGTAGAAAAAAAAGAAAAGTAGCCAGAGTTGTCCAGATCAGTAGGCCACACTAATCTGGCAGCCCTCCACTTCCGTTCACTTCCACAAGAGAGTATCTCTTTTGAAAGGTACTAATGGTCTGCACTGCGAGAAGGTGGGGTCGGACATTAGGTGCTAGGCCTGGCCGTTTCTATGCATCATCACAGGGATTGATGCATAGCTCTCCTTCCAGTGACTACCTAGCTACTATACGTTACACAACAGATGAAATATGTACGAATTGTTTTTCAAAATTTTTATATCTTCCCTTCTTTCTTTATGCTTCTAAGTGGGTGATACCACCCCCAATTACAGCCGTGGCTACTGCTGACCCCCTGGATCGTTCGAGCACCCCACAGGGGGCGGTATCACCCACTTTGAGAAACACTGGTGTAGATGTACATAGAGGATCTCAGATGAATTTGATTGTAGTGAAGAGGGAGTAGGGAGTTCTGTAGTATACATAAATGGTAGAATGTTATAACGAATAGTATAATAATACAAATCTAATGCAATGGTTTATATATGTAAAAAATAAGGCAAGAATAAATTTTATATAATGGAGATTCACCAGACTATATGTGTGAATAATCAGAAACTTGTACTATAGTGACTACCTAGCTACCATTTACAGACGAAGTCGTCTTACAGGAGTAATAAAATGAAGTGTATGGTGACGAAAGTACCATGTCGCAATGTTTTCTATTTTTGTCTTTGTTTTCCACAAATAGCGAATGATTTAGGGATTTTTAATGTGAAATAAATATTAATGCACCTGAATACTTGACGACTCCGTTGTATTCACGGATTTCGGTCTTAATGAAAAAACCAAAACCCATCCAAAGCTTCCAATATGATGGGCGATGGAGAGAGGAAACAAAGTAAAAAATCCAACAGAGGTGAAATATCTTTAATTCAATCTTCAAATATAAATATTAAAAGGAAAAGGGTTGAAATATCAAAGATCAAATCAACACTCAGTTGAAAAGACATTAAGCTATAAAAGAAATCGTTATAATTGCATACTACTGAAAGATGTCCTACCGGCACTCCATACCAGCAAATAATTTCTTGCCAGTACGGTGTACCAGATCATACCCGTCTACATTCACCACTGTGCATTACTGTGTTTTAAACTATGCAGGGAGTTATTTCTTTAAAACGCCAAAAAAATGTTTAGGTTATAATATTCTAATCTAAATTTAATAAATTTTGGTTTCATATGTTTCGTAAAACAAAAAAGCAAAAAATACAAACTGCAATGCAAGATGTTCACACAATTTGAAAGTTAGTTGGAAAATGAGAATTTAGGGATGCCAAGGTGGTGCTGCAAGCAGCAATGTTGAGTCGTTTGTTAGTTATTCTGTGGCTACTGTAACCTCTAAGAACAGTGACTGCCATGTTACACCTACCCAGAAGTCTCGCTGAAAGTCACATTACATGTTAACAGGGCTGGCACTAGATATTTTGCCTCCTGGAGGGAACTTGGATATCTGCCATTAGGAGGGCTTGGACTCTGCCGCCCCTTTCTCTAATATGATCTTTGCTATTAATGTTATTTTGCTTAAGGTATGGTCAGCTTGTCTGCAAATTTACCGCCCGGTGTGATCGCACTGATTGCATGTGCGATAGCGCTGCATCTGTACATTAATGTTTTGCACGAGTACTACACAATTGCAATATTTCCTTTAATTGAAGAGACTATTATTAATCTCTCATTGGTTGTGCTCTGTTTTGTAATATGGGCAGTCGCACAGGGCCCCATAGACCCATGATATATTTCTTAATATTAAATTAATATTCTACCTATGTATTTCGTATTTTTTACTAATTTGAAACATATGCTTATTTATGTGCATATTAATCTATTTAGGCCTTAAATCATAATCTTGATTTCTTTTTTCTTTCAATAACCGATATTTCAGTCTTGCGAATGACATCAAAGCATTTCTGAATACCAGAAAACAATGCTATATCTCTGAAAAGATCTATCTGACTGTTTTTCATTTTTTCTGTTTTAAGGACCCCCCCCCCCCAATTTTCCTCACTGCCCCCAAAAAAGACCCCATTTAAAAAGTGGTAGAAATTGTTTCTAACAAACTCAATATACAGCTTCTTCTAGTCGTAACTTAATGCAACGTAAAGGTTTGGATCACGTTTTCCCTCCCTCCAAAAAAAGTACTCTCACCTCTTTAAATAGTGTTAAGAACTGCTTCTAAACGGTAAGAGTTAGAACCTCCAAACTTAGGATAGTTTCCTCTAATCATAACTTGGATAAATAAATGTTCGAGTAGGACATCCAAAATGTTTCTTCCCCCGAAAAAGTTATCCCTCACCTTTGACAAATTGGTAGGAATTGTTTTTAAATGGTAAGAGTTATAACTGCCAAATTCAGTATGCAGCTTCCTCTAATCATAACTTCAGCAATGTAAGGGTTAAGACTTTTAAAAATTTCCTCCCCTCCACCCAAAATGAGTACGAACTGCTTCTATATGGTAAGAACTTGAGTCAGCAAATTCAATATAGTTTCCTCAAACAGAGTTTAAATTCATGAAAGGGTTTGACCCTCAATATTTATTCCCCCCTCCCCTGTCAAGAAATGGCGCCCTGAAAGTTTTTTTGAATTTTTCTCTAGAAAAAATTGGGAGGGATTTCTCTGAAACTGTAATAGCTATGATTATGAAATTCGGCATACGATTTGTCCTCCTAATAGATTAAAGAAAGGTAGCAATTTGCCCTCCCATCTCTCTTTGCTCTTCTCAAAAAAGTCCCCCCCCCCCTGCCGAAAGCACAAACACTGCAAATACCGGGGAATATCTCCTAAATGATAAAAGATAAGGTCATCAAATTTGGTATAGAGATTCCTTGCTTTAAACAATTTATTTTAGCACCCACCAGCCTTCTCCCTAAAAAAATCCCCTTACATGAAACTGGGAAAGGAATTTTTCCTAAACGGTAAGAACTATGGTCATTGAATTTGGCATACAGCTTTCTCTCATCATGGATCTAGGTACTGCAAGGGTTGCTTTCCCGTCCCCCCTGGGAGAGAGGGATTAGGTTACATAAACTATTATCAAGCATTCCCCGTAAAAGATTTCATTGCCCCCTCCTCCTGGGAAAGAGGGAAAATCGTTGCTGCCTGCATAATCCTCTTGATCATCAAATCCTACCATCAAAATTTCAAAATTCTAGCATTAATAGATCGTTTGCAATATTCGCTTAACACCAGTCTCGATAGCATCTCACAGTCGACAGCTGGGCCACTACCACTGTGGCTCGCTGTTTCCCCTTCCTGCGATTTTTCCCTGTGCCCGGCTGTGTGTATCGGCAACTCTTTGCCAGCCATTGTTCTGAGCATCCAGACTTCTTGCCTGTCTTCACAGATGGCTCAAAGTCTGACACATCAGTGGGATCAGCCATGATCTGCTGTGATGTAATCATTGCAGATCAGATCCCACAGCAGTGTTCCCTCTTCACTGCAGAGTTGTATTGCTATCAGGCTCGCCTTGGACCACATAGCAACTAAGCATCATCGTCGGTATGTGCTTTACACCGGCTCGCTTACCTCACTACAGGCTTTGATCTCGGTGAGTCATTGGCCTCACCCTGTTCTCTCCAAGATCCGCCAACAGCTCCATCGTCTGTCAGCCACCACCACGTTCTCTTCTGTTGGGTGCCTGGTCATGTCGGGATTAGGAGCAATGACTTGGCAGATGCTGCTACCAGGTCAGCCACGCCCCTATCCGACTCTCCGATGCCAATTCCATACTTGGACTTCCGGCAGCGTTTTTCCATCGAGCTCCAGACACAGTGGCAGAGATCTTGGTCTGACCAGGTTGGCAACGAGCTTTTGGAGATCAAACCCATTATCAAATCATTGCAGTCTTGTTTTCGTAGGAATCGCAAGGAGAAAGTTCTACTTGCTCGGCTCCACTTAGGTCATTTGTTTCTTACACACTCCTTTTTCTTCAGGCGGACGACGAACCTAAGTGGAAATTTTGTGACACCATTTCAGCCATTAAGCATATTTTAATTTCATGTCCAGTTTTTAACCTTGAACGACACTTTTATTTTAACTTTCATGATTTTGCATCCTAGCCCCTTACGCTCGGACATCTTTTATCTGAAGTCTCTCTTTTAACCCCTGTGTTTGCTTTTTTGCGTTTTTCTGCTTATTTTACACGTCTATGATATTTTAACATTGTATTCTAGATTTTATTCTTGTTTCTGATTTTAAATGGGTCCTATGGACCCATTGTTGTTGTTGATTTATGCACTGGTTGGTCCTACAGTTTCGTTTTCATGTCGTTCTTTCCCTTTTTTTGTTTCTTTTAACTTTAGTTGTGAATTGAAGGTCTTTTATCTGTTTATATACTTTTGTTTGGCGCAATAAAGCCCTAACTGCTCTTGAGCCATTAAACCCCAAACAAACAACCAACTGCCAAAGTTGTCCAGTGTGTGCTTTTCCCCCGTTGTCTTTAAGATGCTCCATACACACTATACCATTGGTAAAGAACTGGTCCTTTGTATTCTGTCACAAGCTTAACTATGACGCCACAGGCATTGTCACAATTTCGTTAATTGCGAACTTAGTTTTCAGTCTCTTGAGCTCTCTTTCAACGACAGTTCTTATTTCTGGGATTTGTTTACTGCTGATCCTTACAACCCGTGTTTACTCTCTGTTGATTGCATGACCCAAACAGCTACAAAAACGGTAAAGGAAGAAGAGAGGAAAAAGGGCCGGCGATCTTGGCCAGGAAACCTGCACTTAAAAAAACCCTGGAAAACCCTGCACTTAAGTTTCATGATGAAAATAAGAGTGCAACAATGTCACACTCCCTTTATCATGGTAAAGAGGTTCAACAGTTTTTCTTTTTGTGAAGATGTAAATAATTTTCGGTTGTATGAAATGCTGAATAAACAGTGATTATGTTCGGATACTTTTTTGAGCTACTGTACACGTTAGCGATAACTCTTGATCATCAAATCCGATCTCTTGATCATCAAGAACTCTTGATCATCAAGAGTTATCGCTGCGTTCACAATGCGCAATATGCATATCACAGGGACGACGAGACCTGTTATGCGAAGTATGTAAAGGGGAGAAATACGATGTCGGCAATTATGTAACAGGTCACAGGCGCAGGTGAAACAGCTGTTGTGGTGTAATTGCCCATAATGTCAGATCTCAGTGGCCTCCAAAAAGGCATGATCATTGGTGCACATCTTGCAGGAGCTTCAGTAAAAAGAACGGCGGAAATAGTAGGTGTAACACGAGGAACTGTATCGAAGAATATGACTGCCTATCAAAAAGGACAGGGCGTTGCCTCCAAACGTGCAAATTGTGGACGCCATATGAAGTTGTCAGATAGGGATAGGCGAACGTTGGCACAGATTGTACAACGGAAGCACAAGATCACGTCACCGCAAATAGCAACAGAGTTGAACAGTCGGAATGATCCCCCTTTATTAAAAAGCCCTCATTAATTAAAACTCATAACAAAAGTTCCACCCCCTCACCTCCCCGAGTGGTCATCTTGAATGGACAACCCTTCTCGAAATTTCCACCGATGGTCATCTTGGATCACGTCCCCCACAAAGCTGTTGGCCACCAATCAGACGTGATGTGTTACAACAGGTTTTGGAAAAACCACTTACACCCTTGATTGCTGTTTTTGAACCCATATCGAAATTTCTCTAAGTCCAGAGATGTCGGATGACCTCACCCGTTGACAGTATTCTGGCCAAATCCCCACTTCAACCCCTTTTGTTTCAGACCATCACAGGAGATAGGATGTGGAAACAATGTTTTGGAAATAATTTTTCATCCTCATATCGAAACATCCCCTCTCTCCCCTTTACGATAGATCAGTTATTTCGTAAATAAACGAAGTACTCGTCGGAAGAAGACAATCCGTTTTTGAAATTTCCCTTGACGCCTCTAAGCCTCCAAGTGTTGCGCGTCTCTTATTAAAACTAGTCTCCATCTGGTTGAAGGATGATGCCATCAGATATTTGTGTTCATTCATATTCTGCACCGCACTTTCCGCGTCCCTTTCCACGTTAGGACTTGTTTTGAAACGATGAAGTGATTTTACGTTAAATTCATATTCCTTCTATGTCTCAATTTATTACTCTCTGTATTTTCATGTTGTTCAAAACCATTTCAAAAACCTCACCACACGAATCAGAAGTAAAAAAATTCCTTCGTCCTTACAAATTTCAATCCCCACCCAATTTATTAACTTATTTTCCTTTACTAAGTTATTTTAAAGACATCGTGATTGCAAAAGAATAATCAATAAAACTAACTTTTTTAATTCTCGTATATCCGTTACGCGACTGGGTCTCAAGTTTAAAACTTTTTTTTCGTAATACTTATTGCCGCTGTATCCTCAATTCAACACATGATTCACTTATGCAAAATATTACTCTTTCTCAGTGGGGAAAGTAGATTTTATTTCTTAGCGGTACGCTTCAAAGCATAGCTATGTGTGGAAAATCACACACAGGCAATCACTCCAGTGGTCGTCTTACAGGGGTTAATAAATTGAAGTGTGTGACGACGAAAGTACAGTGCTCTCAGATTTTCTCACTTTCCATATGTTTTCCGCAAATAGTGAATGATTTGGTGATTTTTAATATGAAATAAATATTAATATATTTAAATTCTTGGTGATTCCGTTGTATTCTTGAATTTCAGTCTTATTGAAAAAAAAATAATAATATGATTTAGATGTTTTTAAAATTATTTTAGTAATTAAAGAAATTTTTTTAGAAAGGAAAATTAACATTTCACTCGTATTCTAATTTTGAATACTCAACTTGCATATTTTAAACTCAGAAGCCAAATAGAGCATTTTTTGAGAATAACATTTATCAGAGATTTGGAATAGCCTTTAAAATTTATAAAACTTAATCAATGATTACATGACATACGGAAATTTCGCTTCTGACTTATCCCCGATAACAGATGCGAAATTGCAGTTTCCGCATCCAAACTGAGGTAGGAAAAGAGTGACTTTTGTCAAAAAAAAAGTTGCGAGATGATTTTGTTCAGCGCTCCTGCGTGTCAAGCAAAATCATCTAGCTTTCCACTCTTATCACGAGTACTATAGCTTGGTCATTCCTGCAGTAGAAAAATTAATCATTTCACTTTTGCACGTTATATCCTACATATTTGTTAGCAAGCATAACTTTACATATGATTTGACCTCAATATTGACCTTGTCTTCACCTTAATGAGAAATGTTTAGCGATTCAGCACGCTAACACAACAGAGTGAAAATGGCAACGATAAATGTTGACCGTGCGTGTATGCTTTTACCGTTTGGATACCATTGCAGCCCGTTATGCAGAAGACCATGGCATCCCAAACTCTCCTCATCTCTCATGCTTGCTTCCTTTCCCCCCTTAAGAGGTAGCCGCTAATTGTAAACTGCAACGCCACTCTTCTAGTAGACCTGGCAGATTTCTTTCTGTTCTCTCCTAACCTTAATCCACTCTAATAAAATGTTCCAAGAAAAGTAACCTCGCTTTTCTTTAACGCGAAACTTTTTCTTTCAGTTCCAGAGCATTGTTCGTTAAAGCAGAACCCAAATCATGCTATAGCATTATTTTTATATCAAATTTATTGTTTGGTGTAATTAAAAAGTTGATAATAATTTTATCCATGTTTCTAAGGAAAAACATCTTTATCATAAGTTGATAATCATAATTTCCTTTTAATATAATGATTCTGATATTTGGGGATCTGAAACGGCTCGACGTATCTAGTATATATATATATAAATAATATAAATTCTGATACTGAAGGTTAAATTCCAAGGGATGCAAATGATGGAAAAGAATTACAGAATTAAATTCTTAGTTGATAATTTTTTTTACACCTCTCAAACAGCTGTTTATCACTAGTCTGATAAGAGCTTGTCGATTTAAAATGTCAGATGACCTATTTTGAAGACGAGATCTCAGCAGAAAGAAAATAGCCATATCTATAAGGTCTCGAATCCAGGTCCCATAAACTTGAAGCGTATAAACCACTTGATCACAAGGACGATGTCAAGCTCAATAAATTTGACAAATGCCAGTTATCAACGACGCAGTTTCTGTTAATCATTTTGAATCCTCTTTGGGCCACATTCTGGAACTATCTTTTTTATCATTAGCTATTCATTATTTTAAACTTCTTTTTTTACAGACGACAATGTTGACATGCTGCGGGTCAATACTAACAAATATGCTGAATTCAGTGAAAATGATAGTGGTTATAAAAGTCGAAAATGGTAGTTCAGTTTAAACTACTGATGAAATATGAGGAGGATTCATCATTGCAATTGCCTTGAGTATGGGTCTTTTTTGGATGTCGAAAATCTCAGACTACAGGTACGTATTAAGAGTCAGAGATTTTTCAAAATCTTTCATTATTAATATTTAACATCAAACAAAAAAAACACAATTGGTATATTGTTACTTAAAAAGAGAAAGTTTACAGCAATCTGAATTTTTCTCTTCAAACTCAATAAACAAATTAACTGCACTGAAATAAAAATCGTTTTCCCCAGTAGTATAATGGCGACAAGACTCAGGTGGAAAATATTTTTCGAAGGGCCTAAAGCTAACCTTATGAGGAGCGACGAGGGAGAAAGTAAAAAATAGATAGAGGTATAATACCTTTTATTTAATATTCAAATAAACTTATCTAGAGTAAATAAAAATATTTACTTTCTTCTGTTAAAGTTTATAATTAGATATACATAAAAAAATTAAATTAATATACGCCAAAATTCTTTTTTTAAATCTTCCAAATATTTTCAGTCGTAGAGTTTAGGAGTGTGCGTATTCTCTTATACTGTGTGTGTGTATATAACCCTATATACATGTATGTTTAGAACTCGCAGAAGTTTAGTAGATGACGAAACAGACATCAGTTTTTGAAATGGCTAGGAAGGACAATTTAATATTTAACATTTATAGCAAATATTTCCTGCTTTAAAATTAAGGTAGGTGTGCTAAGCGAAAATTATGTTAAAAAAAATGTGCCAACTTTTGTGGACAAGAGAATTTAAAGAACGGGTATTAGTTTTTCTATTATGGCTACAGTAACAATTTTTTTTAAACCTGTTTTTCCATGATTTTTACATTAAAAAATTCTTCCCCCTTCAAGCTCATTACTTAAATTTTGAGCGCATATGCCCCATCGCCCCCATTAAACTGCCTTCCGTTATTCCCAGAAATGTTTAGAATTTTCGATTCATCATCATCATCATCATCATCATCATCATCATCATCATCATCATCATCATCATCATCATCATCATCATCATCATCATCAAGCAGCCATGGGCTACGGAGGTCCAACCAGACTGTGCAGTTTAATTCTCCAGGCATATCAGGGGCGGGGATGGCTCAGTCGGTAGCGCACCAGGCTCGTAATCTGTAGTTCCCAGGTTCGAGTCCCAGCTGGGTCATCGTTGAGATTTATCTCCGCAAAATTCCCCGCCCTGCCCACGGTCAGTAGGGGACACCGATGGGCTTGGAAAGGCCGCCGTCCGTCGGATGGGACGTTAAGCTGTGGCCCCGTGTGCGGGAGAGCCATACCCTGTGCACGTTAAAGAACACGCTGGATGGCCTTGACGGGAGGCTACCATCTGTCTCCCAACAGCTGTTCCAGTGGGTCCCCTCCCCCAACCTTCTCCGAGCCTTCGGGGTCCTTGTGACCTGGCCATTTAGCCCATTGTGTGCAAAAAAGTGCCGCTCAGAGGTAAAACAACCCAAACAACCCAACTCAGGCATAGCTGTCCTGAGCCACATCTGCAGCACTGCACACCAATTCTAACAAGGTCCTGTTTGACATTGTCTGCCCACCGCATCCTAGGTCTCCCCGTCTTTCTGAGGTCTTTAGGCACACTGTTCATAACCCTATTCGCCAATCTATAATTATCCATACGGGCAACATGGCCTAACCAGCGGAGTCTCTCTCTGCACAATATGCTGCCTAAAGGAGGTTGCAGACTCCTTTGCCTAACCTCATCATTAGTTACAAATTTAAACCACCTAATGCCCAAGATACTGCGTAAGCATCTGGAAACAAAAGCATCTAGTTTCCTGTTATCTTGTTTACAAAGTGTCCAAGTTTCACTACCATAACTAACCCTAGAAAGAACCAAACTATTATACAGTCTAATTTTAGTCTTTAGGTGTATATGCCTATTTCTCCACACTCTCCGTAAATTCTTAAAAGTCCCGGCAGCAATCCCTATCCGTCTGTTAATCTCATGCCGCACGTCACCAATATCTGTTACATAGTTCCCAAGATAATTAAACTGTGACACCTGCTCAAGACTGCAACCTTTCAGATTAACTGAATCACAGCCTGCCTGACCAAATTTCATCACTTTAGTTTTCTCTCTGTTAATAACCAAACCTACTCTACTATCAGTCTCATCAACAGCTCGAATGAAAGAGTTCATCTCATCAACATCATTTTCTAAAAGGGCTAAATCATAAGCATAATCAAAATCAGAAATTTTAGTATCTCCAGACCATTTAAGGCCAAAATCTTTCCCTTGAAGAGAATATCGCATAACATAATCAATAACCAAACTAAAGAGAAATGGAGACAAAATGCACCCTTGTCGAACACCAGAAGTAATGCTAAACCAATTGCTACAAGCCTTACCAACTCTCACACACGACTCAATGATATTATAGAGAGCTTTCATTATGTTAACTAACTTGTCAGGTATATCATGTGATCACACAATCAACCACAAATTATGACGATCAACAGAGTCGAAAGCCTTTTTGAAAGCAACAAAGCTAGCAACCAAAGGTTTCTGAAACTCTAAACATTTCTCAGGAATCTGCGACTCCCCGAAAGACGGCTTTGGTTGGAGTCGCCTTTGTCTGTCTAGTTCTGTTGTCTATACCCAACATCCTTGCTAATCGTTCAAAGAGAGAAAGCACTACTTCCAATTTCTACACTCCCCCTTGGCACTCCCTGTCGGCAGAAATGGAATCTCAAGTATTTTGTTTCTAAACAGCTTGATATCCAAAGGGTTAAACTGCAGTAATGCAATTAAAAACCGACGAGTTTTTCTTAAAAAGAATGGTCCGCTTTAAAAAAAATTAAATTCTCGGTTGAAAAAGCATTAAGGTGAAAAGGAAATCATTAACGGAGCCACTTCTGAAAAATGTCTTACCGGTACGGCGTTCCGGCGCGTACCAGCCTACTTTCACCACTGCTCTTTCGTAGGAAGTAACGCTACTCGGTAACAATCGATAACAAAATATTATTTCTTCCTCGGAATAAAAATGAGCTTATTATTTGGAAGTAAGATATCATTTTTAAACAAAATTTGCAATTGTAAACGTTCTCACAGTTTTAGAAATAGTTTTTTCCACCGTTTACGGGTGAACATGTTTTCACAAACCAATGACTCACCACTCTGATGAAATTTTATTTCGTGTTGCGATCCGTCGTTAGTACACGTGTACTCGTTACGCTAGGTCAGGTGTTTAGTTGTCTTTCATCGAAATAGAAATAATTCTGTAAAAAGTTTTTGTACGCGGTTCAATGTTATAGAAAGTAAGCAATGTAAAAGTAGAAAACAATTCATACGTTGCGGATACCCTTGCGTTGCGTAAAATATCTATCTTTAATTCTACATCCAAACACAACTTAAGTGTATGTTAATGGAGGACTGATGAATTTTTTTCTATTACCGAGAATGGTTGGATCAGCGTAGGATTGACGCATTCACATGCCCGGACGTGCAGCGGGTCAACGACGTCAGAGACCTGTGAATTTTGCGCTTAATTTTCATAGTCACTACCAATAATGTCTTTTCACAACTCCAACGACATTCCGATGGCTCGCACTGGTGAGGGACAGAGTCGTTTGCTCTGACATATATGTTGTGATTGGACCTCAGTGAAAGAATTCTGCACTTATGTCACAAAAATCGATGTTCTCACGTACAATGTACATTGGATATAAGTGACAGACAAAAAAATAATGTCTTTACAAACTAAAAATCACTTTGTGTGAAACAGGGATGGGGGTGGCTCAGTCAGTAGCGCACCAGGCTAGTAATCTGTAGTTCCCAGGTTCGAGTCCCAGCTGGATCAGCGTTGAGATTTATCTCCACAAAATTTCCCTGCCCTGCCCACGGTCAGTAGGGGACACCGATGGGTTTGGAAAGGCCGCCGTCCGTCGGATGGGACGTTAAGCCGTGGTCCCGTGTGCGGGAGAGCCATACCCTGTGCACGTTAAAGAACACGCTGGATGGCTTTGACGGGAGTCTCCCAACAGCTGTTCCAGTGGGTCCCCTCCCCCAACCTTCTCTGAGCTTTCGGGGTCCGTGTGACCTGGCCATTTAGCCCATGGTGTGCAAAAAAGTGCCGCTCAGAGGTAAAAAACTCAACATGGACCCCGAAGGCTCAGAGAAGGTTGGGGGAGGGGACCCTGTGGAACAGCTGTTGGCAGACAGATGGTAGCCTCCTTTTAAGACCATCCAGCGTGTTCTTTAACGTGCACAGGGTATGGCTCTCCCGCACACGGAGCCACCGCTTAGGGTCCATGTGACCTGGCCATTTAGTCCATGGGGTGCAAAAAAGTGCCGCTCAGAGGTAAAACAACCCAAACAACCCAACTCTGCTTGAAACATCCCAAGTCCAGAAATGCCCTTTTTTAAAAACAGGAAAATTCCCTCCATACACTCTCCCACTTCTTAAAATTGAACACTCCCTGTATTAAAATTCCTACTATTCTTGTCGCTTAATCTGAAGAAATGGCACGAAAACGCACGAGCGAACAGGAAACCTATCCGGTGACAACTCAAAGGCCATGAAGCACTATGTACAGTCGCTCAAAAAAGTATCAGAACACTATGGTTGATTACAGAATTCAGAAAAAATATCTGGCAACGATTTTTTTAGAAATTAGTGATCTGGCAACCTTCGTGTCGCGTGACACGAAGGTTGCCAGATCACTAATTTCTAAAAAAATCGTTGCCAGAAATTTTTTCTGAATTTTGTAATCAACCATAGTGTTCGGATGCTTTTTTGAGCGACTGTACTGACCTATGGAACAGCTATTCGATGTGAAAACTGATAAACCGTCCATATCTAAATCCTTTACTTATGGGAAGTGGTGACCACTCCATGAATTTTATCTTCCTCAAGGATCTTTTCAACACTAATGACAAAGTGAAATAATTATTCGCTTTCAATCATGCCACCCTTTACCAGATGCCGCCCTTTACCAGATATGCCGCCCTTTACCAGATAGGGCAACGGAAGCTCAGCTCGAAGTTCCATATGCTGGCATCTTATCTTCGGGGGGGGGGGGATCTTTTCGCTTAACGACACAACTCAACTGTCTGCAAAAACTCCAAGCGGGCAGCTGATTTTAAAATGTTCTCTTATACTGTTCATCACAATTAAAAAAGTACGTAACTGTTACCGGGAAAATATGTTTTTATTGCACAAGAAAAAGGAAATAAAAGTACATTAGAAAGGGAAAATCACTGTTAGAAGGAACCCAGACAGAAAATTGTTAATATCATAAGAAATGTGCTACATGTTTTGCAAAACGGTGCCGATGTAGCAAAAATTCAGCGTAAAAATGGAAAAAACAAAGAAAGTATCATTTAATACGAGTTTCGCCGAATAATAGAATGTGTGAAAGTTTCAATCCGGATGTGATGTGAAGTAGAAGTAAGGTGAAAAGAAATGTACAGCATTAATCCCCACTTCATTTGTTAGGTGGCGATTGCGTTAACACACACTACCATCCACGAATTTTCAAATGATGTTCAGGATGTATCATTTCCATCACTTCAATTTCATATTCTTTTATTTTCTCCAACCAATAACCCCAATAATGCACAGTTTCTGCGGGGCAGTTCCGGTGGTCACCTCGATGCGAAAATGGCGCAGGGGACATTCTTTCGCACAGTAGCGATACGACCATGCACTTTGCTAAAAAACAAACCTGGTCAATGAACGATGTATTTTTCATAGACAGGGTGCAATTAAAATTTGAACTAAAAAGTCGCGACATGGATGAAATTTGGAGTGTGTGGAATATTTTCATATATGAACATGTAAAGTATAAACGTGTGTTAAAGCGGTAGATTTGACTAAGGATGTCTATATTTTCGGATCCGTTCTCATACTCTTTTCAGGGTTCCGTGTGGATTTCTACAGTTATTTTCCCTGCTACGTTTGAACAAGTATGTAGTAAAATGTACGTGTAATAAGGACGAAGGTGGTTGTTTTTCCCTGCATGCATACGTTTTTCGACAATGATATATATTCCCATACGTGTTTCACTACGTGAATAAATCTAACACGCGCATTTCACGTCTAAGTAAGAATCGGTTTAGTTATTTCTCCTGCATGAGAATGCATATTTCTATACCAGTGTGGAATTCTTAGGTTGGGTTGGCACTTTCTTGCACACAATGGGCTAAATGGACAAGTCACAAGGACCCCGAAGGCTCAGAGCAGGTTGGAGACCCACTGGAACAGCTGTTGGGAGATAGATGGTTGCATCCCGTCAAGGCCATCCAGCGTGTTCTTTAACGTGCATAGGGTATGGCTCACCGGCACACAGGGCCATGACTTAACGTCCCACCCGACGGACTTTCCAAGTCCCATCGGTGTCCCCTGCTGACCGTGGGCAGGGTGGGGAATTTTGCGGAGATAAATATAAATGCTGACCCAGCTGGGACTCGAACCTGGGAACTACAGATTACGAGCCAGGCGCGCTACCGACTGAGCCACCCCTGCCCCATGGAATTCTTAGTATTCCATGCTTCATGTTGGTTAAATATAAGTTGGAGAAAATGAATTGTAGGAGAGTTGTGAAAATTATTTATGGAATTCTTATGGAATTCTTATGTATTCCCCTGCCCCATGGAATACACTATGTTTGTGTAAGTGTGAAAGTGATTGTTTTTCGCGCACCAGGACGGAATTCTTCGAACAAGTGTACAGTCGCTTAAATGATGAGGTTAGGCAAAGGAGTCTGCAACCTGCTTTAAGCAGCATATTGTGCAGAGAGAGACTCCGTTGGTTTGGCGAATAGGGTTATGAACAGTGTGCCTAGAGGCCTCAGAAAGAAGGGGAGACCTAGGATGCGGGGGGCAGACAATGTCAAACAGGACCTTGTTAGAATTGGTGTGCAGTGGCCGGATGCAGCAGATGTAGCTCAGGACAGATATGCTTGGAGAATTAAACTGCACGGTCTGGTTGGACTTCCGTAGCCCATGGCTGCTTGAGGATGATGATGACGATAAGTACACTATGGTTGCATAAGTGCGAATGTGGTTATTTTTCCTGCAAGGACCCGTTTTTTTTTATAATGATATGTATTCATACACGTGTTTCATCACGCGAGTAAATCAGTCATATACAGGGTGATTCAAAACTTATCGTTCAAATTTCGTGGGGAGGTAGGGAATACGTCAGGAAACCGATTTCACATAGGAAAGTATGTCCGCAAACGTCATCTACATGAACAAAATGGACAAGTAAAGTGAACACAAGGAAACAGTACAGTTAAGTGGTAACGAATGTGACTTTTATTCCAACAAGGTAAAGTACAGGTTCACAGTAGGTGCTCAAAATTGCGACCATTTACACGGACACAGGATTCACAGCGCCGTTGCATTGACCGCCGAACATTTTCAAAAACGCCTGGCATATCACGGACAATGCCTGCGGCGGCCACTATTCGTGCAACAAGGTCCATTTCACTGTCGACGGGGGTCTCGTACACATGGTCTTTCAAGGCCCCCTCACAAAAGGAAATCCATGGGCGATAAATCAGGTGACCTGGGTGGCCAAGCGATCGGTCCACCTCTACCGATCCATCGAGCTCCGAATGTTCGGTTCAGGTAATCACGCGCAACAATTGTGCTATGGGCCCGTCATGTTGATACCACATATCTCGGGGGATATGCGCAGGAACAGCGCCCAGAAAAGTCGGTAACACTGACTCGAGAAATATTAGGTATTTCCAGCCGTCCAATCGGGGTGGTAGCAAGTAAGGTCCCAACAAACAGTCACCAATGATTCCAGCACACACATTTACGGCAAAACGATGTTGCGCAGCGTGACTTCTCGTACCATGCGGGTTGTCGTAAGCCCACACATGTGAATTGTGTGTATTGAACACACCTTCACGACTGAATGAAGCTTCATCTGTAAAAAGGACAGAAGCTGGAAAACTGGGGTCCAACGTCTTCTCCCCGTATCCTGCATGTTGCTGCGCAGTGAACCACGTTCGCGCAGATTGCGATGCACACGTGCAAACATTTGATGCTGCGGTATTCTTCTGTTGGGGTAAAAAAGGGGAGAAAGAGATTATTTCCATGCAGTATAACATTTCCCCCTACATTTTAGAACTCTTTAAAAACAATTTGCAAAATGCTTGAAATATATGTAAAGAGGTGTAACAATTTTTTCCTCTATTACCATTATTAGCATTCTCCAAGGGAGGAGGGGGGGGGGATGGTCCTCTTGTCCCCCACCCGCCCACTTAATCCGGCCCTGAGTGAGTGTAAATATTTTTATTTAACGTTGCAATTTTTTTTAATCATTACGGTATGCCAATCGTCAAATTAAAAGTCTGAATTTACTGAATGTGCAAAAGAGATTGCAAATTCGTATTGAGAAAAGTGTTGAACAATAAATAAATTATCTCTGAATCAGCTGCTTGCCACAAAGATCTACAAAAGGTTAGCAGATTAATAACCATAGAGAAGACTTATGAACTGAAGGACAACACAAGAAAGAAAAGATCCATTCCTTATATGGGGCTTGAAAAGAGGTTCCTTTTTATTAGTAGACGAGCACACTATGTAGTTGGTCACCAGGGCAGTCACAGTTGAAAATACTGCTAATACCTTTCTATCTTTGTCTTTCATTAATTAACTGATATTGGTGATCGTTTTACTAAACTGTTGGTTAGCGCGCTTGGCTACTGATCTACGGGACCTGGGTTCGAGCTCCGGGTAAGGCATGGATGTATGTGTCGTTTTTCTGCTGAGGTCCTGCCATCCTCTCAGATCTTCTACTGTGGCATATAAACTGACAGGCTCCTGTCAGACCTCTGTGGCAAGCAGCTGCTTGAGGGGGTATTTATTTATTTTTTTACTGTTTGAAATACTGCATTTAAATTCAACATTAGTTCTCCTTGATACAAAATATTTGTGAATGCTCTTTTAATAATGGGCACCATACTCTTGGCCTTTGTGAAATGAGCACTACACAGCTTATTGAAGTTAGAGGGCTCCCAGTCTCTCATTGGTCGCATGAATCAAACTTGGCAAAACTTCTGGATATTTTAATGAAAGCATATAAAAATGAAATGAAAGTGAATGAGATTCCTGTTATTTATGCCGAAGAGTCAAAACATTATGAACACCTGCCAAATATGATGTTGGTCCTCCACGTGCCGCAAAAAGAGCTCTTACCCGGCGAGGCATGGACACTATAAGATTTCTAAAGGTGCCTTGTGGTATCTGGTACCAATACATTACCAGCAAATCCTTTAATTCTTGTAAGTTACGTGGTTGAGCTGTCGCAGATCGGATATGCTGATCGGATATGCTGTTCCAACACAAACCACAGATGCTCGATTGGATTGATGTCTGGGGAATTTGGAATTCAGGGCAATACCTGGAAGTCTTCCTCATGTTCCGCGAACCATTTTCAAACAATCCGGACAGTGTGGCATGGCGCATTATGAAAAAGGGAACTACTAGATGGGTATACTGAAAGGAGGCACTACTAGAGGGTTATACTGTTGCCATGAAAGGATGTAATTGGTCTGCAATGACATTTAGGTAGGGGGTAGATGTCATAGTTTCCCGCACATGAATGACTGGAACTAGGGTTTCCCAGCAGAACTTTGCCCAAAACATTACACTTCCTCCACCGGCTTGTTTTCCTCCGACGGTGCATCCTGGTATCAACATTTCCCCGGATAAACGATGCACACGTACAGTCTCTCAAAAAAATATTCAAACACTATGGTTGATTACAGAATTCAGAAAAAATATCTGGCAACGATTTTTTTACACGTAAGTGATCTGGCAACCTTCATGTACAGTACACGAAGGTTGCCAGATCACTAATTTCCAAAAAAAATCGTTGCCAGATATTTTTTCTGAATTCTGTAATCAACCATATTGTTCGGATATTTTTTGAGCGACTGTACCAGCCGTCCATATGGTGCAACAGAAAAGAAAATTCATCGAACCATACGACCTTCTTCCAGTCATTCAAGGTCGAGTTTTGATGATCGCGTACCCACTGAACTCTTGCTTCTATGGGCATCGCCAAACCAACATTGGGGGAAGTCTTCCAATGTAAATGGCTTTAGCCTATAGTAGCAGCGGAACAGGTCTTTGCCCTATTCTTGCGATTAGGGGGCTGTTTGATATTGTAGCCATTTCCTCTCTCAATAGACATAATTTCTTTAAACATACCACCAACAATTTTCTCTCCGTAGGTAGTTGGAATGTGCACAGAGATTAATCTCTTGATGTCCTCACACAAGAAAATCAGATGACAGATAAAGGTCAGATTCTGAAACGTCACCGTATCAAATGAAGATGCTGCCAAAGGAGGATAGTCGATATTTCATGTATGTATAGCTTTATGTATAAACTGATTCCTATTTGTTTAACTTTTTGTATGGTCAACCTTATTATCGTTTTCATGTTGTATAAATGAAAAACAAAATTTGTGTTTTTCTTTTTAATCTTTTTATGGCATGTTTATCGTTGTTCCCCTAACTCTTAATGGTTTTCTATTGCACCTTAGTGTTGCCAAATGCGATACTTTCCGGAACGTAACCTCCACAGTTGGCGAAGGATTACTGTAGCATGCCGCTTTCTTAACTCGCATCAAATGTTATTTCGAATAAAGTATCCTATCCTTATATGTATGTATCCATTACGTTTCACTTTCATATACCCTTTCCTATATTCTATAATGCTGCATCAGGCCTTCAAACATTTTGAGAGGAGAGCAGCGAGGTGTCCAAAGACGGACTTGGCGAGCATCAATAATTCACAAAGACCAGTTCATCGAAATAAAATTTTTGCATTTGAACAGTTTATATCAATGGCTTTCAACTATGGGATATCGCAATATTTCAACTGAAGAGAATTCTTCTCATTAGGTGCTTTTAAATCTCTCATTATTAAAAAGGCGAAATGTAAATTCCTTGTTTCAGCAAATATATAAAATATCGATTGTTTTTGCATTGGTTTTAAGAAATATTTCACTGTGTGTAAAGCCTAATATTGCGCTATGAAAATAAGGATTTCGCTTTGACTACAAAAAAGGAAATCCCGATTTCTCGTGTATGGGAATGAACCACGATAACATAAATACAGTTCATGAAATTCTACCCATTGCATTACAAAAAAAAAAAAACTTATAGAATTTAAAAATACAATGTAAATCACCTGTGTAAAATATAATTGCGATGCAATAAATATGCAATTTCAGTTACTTCTCTTTAAAAGATTAAATCACTATTTAGGAAAACAACGATTTTAACTACAAAACAAATATGTTAAAAATACCTTTTGTACTGGTTATCCCCCCTGTAGTGGCTATCCTCTTCCATTCTCATTGGCAGCGGCGGCAGAAGCAGCAGAGGCAGCAGAGGCTGCAGAATGTGTGTCCTATCCAAAGGGCCAAACGGCTTCTCCAAGTTCTTTTTGGTTTCCAGCTACTGTAGCATGCCTGTGCTGTAGGCTCTGTAGCAGGCAAATAGCTACGCCGTTTGACCTCTCGCCTTTCGGCGGGCTCTTCTGCCATTATGATGTCTGAAAAAAAGAGGAAAATGCAACTTTACGACGTTTATTGGTTGCGAAATATGAATAAGAAATATCTATATTTGAAATTTAGGAATTCAATAAGAACGGGACAATCTGTTAAGTGTTCTACGGCGCATCTTCAGTTGTTCTCTTACAATTTCTGTCTGAAACAGCTCATTCTGCATAAAAGTCATATGAAGAATTAAAGATGACATGAGTCAATGGGCAAGGGGACGACTGTCAACTGAGACGTTCATCGTAGGTTAACCGCCAAACATTTTTTCTTTCTTCCTAAAAGGTAAGTCCACATACAGTTTTGTCTTATAGTTACTAAGGACAAGTAAATGTTCAGTCCTTAAACTTTCTTCCTTCCCCCCCCCCCCCCCCTCACAAAAACATGGAGAGCAGTTCCTCCTAAACGACCACCAAATTCTGCATATCCACTGGCGGAAATTGAAAAAAGAACACCCAGAAGGAATTCCTTTAGGAACGTCATAATATAATACGTTAATAGTTAAGGGCAGCAGAAACAGTGAGCCAGGATTGAAAGTCATTTGATGAAGTAATGACGTCACTAAGGACGACAACATGCAAATGTCGGCAGCGCGTATTTAAGGAGGGTGTGAAGGAAGGAGTTATTCGTCTTGTGTCATGTTGTTCAGTGCCCTTTGAAGTAGCTATCATGCCTGGACGACGCAGACGCGCAGCGTTTGTTCAATTAGCGCAGTTTGAGCGAGGTCATATAGTGGGTCTTAGGGAAGCTGGTTGGTCTTTTCGTGAAATTGCACACCGCGTTGGACGAGGGGTAGCAGAAGTGGTATGATGTGGCGTCGAGTGTCAGACGAGCATTCGCACCCTCGCAGACGTGGTTCCGGGCAACGCAGAGTTATGGACGCACGAGAGGATCGGTGTATCAGGAGGGAGGCTGTGGCAGAGCGGACGGCTACGGCATCACAAATTCGATCCTCTGTCCTACCAAGAGTGTCTACAAGAATGATACGCAATCGTCTTTTGGAAGCAGGACTATGGGCACGCGTGCCGCTTGCATGGTTACCACTCGTCACTGTCGAGCACGTTTGCAGTGGTGTCAAGAACGAGGTCACTGGAAGGAAGAATGGCAGTCTGTGGTCTTCAGTGATGAAAGCCGATTCTGCTTATGAGCTCTGATGGTGGTTTACGCATCCGAAGGCGACAAGGTGAGCGGCTTCTTCCATCGTGCATCCACAGCGACGCACAGGGCCGATGCCGGGCATCTTGATATAGAGAGCGATTAGTTATCACTCTCATACGTGGCTGGTGTTTGTACAGGGTACACTGAGTAGCATTACGTACGTCAGCGACATCGTACAACCGGTCGTCTTGACATATTTCAGTGTAATCTCAAATGCGATATTCCAGCAAGATAACGCCCGCCCTCACTTCGCCCCACCAACTCCCTTGGCCAGTACACTCTCCAGACTTGTCTCCAATCGAGCATACCTGGGACTGGATCGGACAAAGACTCTTCCGCTGACCGCGGTAGGCAACGACCATCGCTGAATTGCGCGTCCAAGTTGAAAGCGCATGGAATAGTATCCCCCAGCATGATATCCAGCATTTGCACGCCAGATTGGAAGCTTGTATTGCTGCTCGAGGAGGTTCAACACCTTATTAAAATGTGCCTTCTGCAAAATGTAATACTCATGAAAAGGTATAATAAATATTGAATCACTTCACACGTGTGATCACTATCCTTTCTCAACAAGTTGTTTCTACTAAATGAATCTCATAGATTACGCTTCAATTGTTGATGGTGTTCTTTTTTCAATTTCCGCCAGTGTAGTTAGTTACTTTACATCATAAACATTGTAGGGATTTGTCTCCAATAAACCAGGAAAAGAACTTATTAAGAAACGGGAAAAGCTTAAACTATTACAGAGCCAATTCAAAATGAAAGCTTCTGAAGTACGGAATCGAGGTATTTTTCAAATTACGTTCCCTCCTTTCAGTTCTCTTCCACTATAAGAGAAGTTCCACGAGAGTTGATCCTAATGATTTAAATGCCAAATGCATTGCAACTTTGTAAGTATCATTTATTATATACATATTTTAGAAAACTGTAGTACTCGAGAAACCAGAAAAAATTGGTTAATAAATATATAAAAATCACATTTCTTTAACCCATTAAGTATCAAAAGCCAGTTAAACATTTTTTTTCTTAAACATTAGGCCTAACTTAGTTTAATTTTTATTTTAATATTCATTGTCATTCAAAATAAAATTTCCTTTCATTTAGTACATAACTAAAGAAAAATTTTCTGGCTACAATTTCGTGCTTTCTGACAGACCTGACACCTTAGATCAGACCTGACACCTCAGAGGTTAACAGGATTAGTTCTTTAATAAATATTTTTGGCTACGGCTGACCAGTGTTTAAGAAAACTATGATGATAATTTTGCTCTCTCTAATAACTTTAACGTCTGTATTAGAGATAAGTTAGGGTTCAAGTTTTGGATATCGATCTCGGTTAAAAGAGAAATTATGACGTCGCAAGATTTAAAATGCAAAAATGTATCCAGCTATAACTTTTTCTTTTAAATTCTTTAGAATATACGCCATTGAAATTTTAAAACACTTAAATTTGTTTGAAGACAAAATTCAAATCTTAATGTTGTTTGAAACAAAATAAGTATGATGAGCAGAAACAGATAATATTGAGCATCATGATGGCAACCACGGTGGCCAACCATTTTCTGCAACATGACACGTTTGTTTAGAAATTTCTACCGTTTGTTTAGAAATTTCTACCGAGCACACAGGGACAGATCCAGAAGCTACCAAAGGCAAAGCTACAGGGGAAGGTGGTCATGCCCCCTCCCCCATAGATCCTGATCTGTTTTCTTCTAATAAAATGTTAAAAGATATGTGAATTTTAAGTTCTATAATATGTGGTAGAGACAAGATCTCAACGCACAAATACTTCAGCAAAGCAAAAGAGATTCATCCATAAACATAGCCCTAAGTGTAGAAAAAGGTATTTATTCACTACTGCACAAAATTGCATTTAACCTCCTACCCCAAATTTTGTGTATACGACGCTGGGATTCATATTAATGACTATATATTTACATTTAGAAGCCACTGTTATTCTAGGGGGCAGGGATGGCTCAATCGGTAGCGCTCCAGGCTCGTAATGTGCACTTCTCAGAGTCGAGTCCCGTCTAGGCCAGCTTTGAGATTTATCTCTACAAAACTCCTCACCCTACCCTCGGTCAGGAGGGTCATCACATATACCGATGGGCTTGTAAAGGCATCGTTTGTCCGTCGTTAGCCGTGGCACCGTGTGCGGGAGAGCCAGACCCTACGAACGTTAAAAACACGCTGGATGGCCTTGACTGGAGGCTACCATCTGGCTCCCAACAGCTGTACAGTGTGTCCCTTTCCCCCAATTTACTCCGAGCCTTCGGGTCTTTGTGGCCTGGTCATTTAGCCCATTGTGGGCCGCTCAGAGATAAAACAATCCGACCGTTTGTTATTATACAACAATAATTATTAGAAGTTATAAAAGATATTTAAAAGAAAGCAAAGTAAATTTAAAATACGAAAGAATAATCAACTGAGCCAAGTTGGTGGGGAAAATGTATGATTAAAACATGAACGACGGTGACAAAAATAACAATCACAAACATCGACAAAGACGAAACGATATCACAACGAAAGCAGTATAAATAGATACTCACTATAGGCGAGGAAGGAGGACTTCTCTGGAGCCGTCCACACGTCCTATAAACGGAACATAGTTGTAAGTGATTGAGTGGTTATTCTAATCACATCAAGTGAAACTATTGCATTTACCTTTAGACATTAAAATTATATTAATAACAATATTATATTTTTAAAAGTTCAATTCTTAAAAAAATATTTTTCGTTATCATTGGCTGACAGATTTTTGTTCACATAATTATTAAGAAGATGCCAATATCAGAAGTTCACAAACTTTTACTTTGAAAAAAATGAGTGAATAAAATGCAGACTCTCAACATTAATAGCTAATATTTTGTGGATAACACATAAAATTTCTATTAATATTTAACGTAAGAAAATTTAATAGAAATGAAATTGGGTTACCGCATGCAACAATTTGGGAATACTTGATTTACTCTTCTAAAGATCCCTACTGTTCTAAAAGTCTTTACTCTAGTAATCCTATCTTACAGATCTTCAGAATTTTACTAACACTATCATTTTCGAAAGTATTTTAAAATAATCATCGAAATAAACTTACATACAGACGGACCTCAGTGATTTCTGCGAAAGTCACTTTCTTCTGAAAAGTCAAGAAGCATTTAATTAGAAAACATTGCAAACTTTATAGGTATATATATATACACAACTTGTTAAAGAATAAATTGATATATACTGCCGTAATACAAAAAACTAAGATTTAGACTTATATTCTTTTCACTATATCTCTTTTGTAATGAGGCGAGGGGGTGGCTCAATCGGTGGCGCGTCAGGTTCGTAATCTGTAGTTCCCAGGTTCGAGTCCCAGCTGAGTCAGCGTTGAGATTTATCTCCGCAAAATTCCCCGCCCTGCCCACGGTCAGTAGGGAACACAGATGGGATTGTAAAGACCGCCGTCCGTCGGATGGGACGTTAACCCGTCGCCCCGTATACGGGAGAGCCATACCCTGTGCACGTTAAAGAACACGCTGGATGATTCTTGACGGGAGCCTTCCATCTGTCTCCCAACAGCTGTTCCTGTGGGTCCCATCCCCAAACCTTCTCTGAGCCTTCGGGGTCCTTGAGACCTAGCCATTTAGCCCATGGTGTGCAAAAAAGTGCCGCTCAGCAGTAAAACAACCCAAAAGCTTTTGTAATGATACTCTTGCCTATCCAAATTATTGTGAACTGTACATCCTGCTCCGAAGTACATGAAACATGCCATTTTATGGAAATTACTTACTTCTACGTCACTACGGAGTCATTAAAAGTCGTAAAAGCATGGTGAAAAGCAAAGTCAAATGCGACTTGGATAAAAAGGCTGGTCGATTGACTTCGAAAAGAGATTCTTATTTGGAGACCGATGATCCGTGACAGAGGTGATGGAACTCAATTGAAAATCACTGGCACCATATCTTTAGTGTATGGAGAATGGCAATGATCTCAAGAAACGTCTGCCAATCGTGATAAAATGCGGGAATAAAAAAAGGCTCTGACAGACAACTCTTTTTGTTATAGCCAGTCACAATCACTCCAAAGCTGAAATGAGGCTTTTGAGAAAGCGATCCATTTTGAAGCTTCGAACAGACAAAGGTATTGAGAAATGCATTGCTAAGCATTATCTGATGATATCTAGGGGGCATGATATTCCCGAGGGGGGATGATATCGAAGATAATGAAGACATGATGATCCCGAGGGGGGATGATATCGAAGAGTCATGTTCGCTTAACATCCCTAGACAACTTCCAGGAAATGAGCATTTCGATACTTAGAACATTCATTCCCGTCGAATGGAACTTTAGTTATGTCAGCAATGACTTTTCATTGGAAAAGTAAGTGCAAATAAACATTAAGTATTTTAAGTATTGTAATAGACACGTACCCAGAATTTAGTTCAGAGGAGGGTGGGGGAGGTCCGAGAATTTAGTTTAAGGGATGGTTCGAGAATTTAACCTCGCTAGGGGTTTTACTAAGGTAATTAATATTTCCTTTGCTGTTGTTTTAAAATACTTTCTACCATATTCAACCCACTATCAATTAAAACTCGTCAATTCAGTTGTTGTTCGTAGCTTAATCAATCACTCACTGGATTGTCTTCGATGTCTATGATCTTGATTGAATATTAAATATTTCAGGTTTTGTCACTTTTTAAATATTAAACGAGAATTACGAAAAATCGAGCTGTGTAATGACTTCACTAAGGAATTCAATTTGTCCGAAATAAAGTTGTTTCGAAATATCCCGTCACAGAGCTCAGTTGCTAAGAAATAGCATCTTAAAGGAAAACGTCCAGTTGTTTTGGGTTAGAACGTTTTATCACCGAGTGGCCAGGTCACAATGATCCCTAAAGTGTTGGCAAAGGAAATGGAGTCATTGGATATCTGTTAGGAGATAGGTGGAAGCATCCTCTCAGAGCCATTCTGCGTGTTCTTTAACGTGCACAGAGTTCTCTCTTGCACACGTGGCCACGGCTTAACATCCCATCCGACCGAAGGCATCCTTTTCAAGCCCATCTGTTTCCCTTTCTCTAGAGCGGCAGAGGAAGTAGAGAAAATATTTACGCATGCGCATACGATGGTGACTGCAATTTGGGAACAACGCTGCTATTTAAGACAAGCCGCGACCTCGACGCATATCGCGTCGAGGTTGGGGGTTCATAAAGTATATAAAGCAAACTCCTTAGAAAACCGGAAATTGAATATTTTTCATCCGATGAAAATATTTTTAGTATTTTCTTCTGAATACGTTAACATTTAGTGTAATAATATTATAAATTTTTTACGTAACATAATAGTATGATTTACTATACTGCATAGGGCGGGCGTGGCTCAGTCGTTAGCGCGCCAGGCTCGTGATCTGTAGTTCCCAGGTTCGAGTCCCAGCTGAGTCAGCGTTGAGATTTATCTCCGCAAAACTCTCCGACCTGCCATGGTCAGTAGGTGATATCGATAGCTGGATGGAAAAGCCGCCATCCGTCGGATGGGATGTTAAGCCGTGACAGTGCCCACAGCCCTGGATTCTCTATGGGAACCTTATGTTATGGAACCACAGTCCATCCTGGGATAGAGAGATCAGTAATCAGAGAGGGGGGGGGGGTGACATCAAGAATGTCATCTTGCTGAATAACCTCTTTATTGCCAACGATGACCCACCCACTTTCTACAGACTTCCGAGTACGTTCAGCTCCATTGATCTGGGGCAGGGGTGGCTCAGCCGGTGGCACGTCAGGCTCGTAATCTGCAGTTCCCAGGTTCGAGTCCCAGCTGGGTCAGCGTTGAGATTTATCTCTGCAAAACTCTCCGCCCTGCCATGGTCAGTAGGGGAAGCACATCGGTGCCATTAAATTTTAAATGGAAAATAGAACTCCGAAAGTACACTGATGAAAGTTAAAATTGTCCAACCCAGCAGGTACGGTCGACTTTACACGTAAATCAACATGTAATAGCAGAGGTTACTATGTAAATAATCTGTTGTAAAAATTTGATGTAAATGATTACGTTGGCCATCAGTTATAAAAACAGATCACTTCTGGTAGTTGTAAGAGGTAATATGAATTTCTGGTTGATAAGTCGATGCCTACGGCCAGTCGTCGAATTAATTCAAGCGATTATCTCTAATGACATCTGCCAGCATGATAACACTACTCCTGTCCAGGATGTTGTCTACAAGGACAATTCCAGACTATTCCGTGGCCAATCATTTCCCCCTCCCATCGAGCATGTTTGCGACATGATCGGACTTTCTCTGCAAGCTCACTCTCAACTGGCCCACACCACATGCTACGTGGGTGGTGAGATATTCCTCAGGACAACGGCAGAAATCTTTACACATCAATGCAGCAATGTGCTGCTGAATGCATCACAAATAAAATGATTTCAGTACATATTATATTAGGTGCATTTTACTTTAACCCTTTCGTTCAGTTAATTGCATTCAGATGTAAATAAGATCATGTGATACAAATCTCATCATCTTTGTCTGTGAAGAGTTTCGCAAAATTCCGGCCATTCCTTCTGGTGAGAGCAATTTCACTAACGAGGAATGTGTTTAATAACGAAGAAAAATTACAAATTTAAGTTTGGAACGTAATCACACAAATATTTTAACAACTACCTATGCTTTCATTCCATAATAAATAAATTTTAGAAGCTAAACTCTATTGTCACACAGAGTTCGAAATTGCATCCTATATCTATTCCTTTACCAAATATATTAAAATCATATACAGAGGAACTCTCGCTCAGTTAACACAACACGTAATCCTAAAGAAATGATGAAGAGAGATAAATAAACGTGTTTTGTTTCTCTTGAGACACTGAATTTCATATTCAGAGGAGAAAAAAATATCTGCAGCACAAGGGTGGGATCCAGGGGGGATGGCAATGAGCTATGGCCCTCCCCCTTTCCAAATACCAGTAATGGTAATAAAGGCAAAAAAAAATATTAAACTTTTGCTCTTTTACGCGTTTTCAAGAAATGATTTAAAGTACTATAAAACGGTGGATAATATGCTATATTGCAATGGAATTCCAATCCCCTTTATTTTGTTTTTCTGACTCGATTGCCTCACTTGCCCCCTCCCCCCTCTATTTCTTTTTCTAAATCCGCGCCTGTTTGACATTAATTTTACATAAACTCATTTCTGTAGCTGTGATATTAGTAATGGCGATCTTAAAATAGCGGATTTTTCTTAAAATATATTGTAAATTTCAATGACTTTAAGCAAATTATGAGAGGCCAATTCATTCTTTTAACAATTCTAAAACTGATAAAGAAAAGACAGATAAAATAAGAGTGTCCAAAATCAAACTGTTCTTTACTTCAGTTTTTGCGTAAAGAATTAAAACATCTAATAGAATCGAGTTGATTAGGTATCTCTTACATACTTCTTAAATGGGATGGGATATTTTTTAAATAATTTAATACCAAGATACACCTAAGAAGAAAGGCAAGCAGAAATCGATGCGTTATCCATTAGTAAAAAATCTCTTCTGCCTAATTTACCTTTGATGTTTAATATAGATTGAATTAATTATTAAGAATTGTCAATATTCTTAATGTTGTGTAAAACACCCATAAAAATATACTATGAAGATACTTTTATTTTTATTACCACGACTCGTTTAGATTCTTTTACCTTCTTGGCCACTGAGGGCTTCGATGCGTTGTCTCCAATGCAGCTGTCCTTGCTGCAAATTTCGTCTATGAGGTCATCCAGCACCTTTCGTGCTATTTCCTGAAAATGCAAATGAAAACTCTTTGTAATGATCACGAAAGAATTTTAATCATACTATTGTAACAAATAATAAATGTAATTATTCTATATCCTGCAGATAAGCTTTAAGCTTTGCGGGTCACCTGTAATGATAAAATTTACTTGTACTATGTTCAAAGAATAATAAACAAATTTAAAAAAAACTAAATTTACGTTATCACTATTGCTTCGGTGTGAATGATTTATTGAAGTGGTTTAAGCATGTTGCAAATTGAGTCATTTCACCTTTGATGGGGATTTTTGAACATAATATCATAATGGTTTCCACTTCAACAGTTAGGAGACAGATACCTCTCGTCAAGGTCATTCAGCGAACTCTTTAACTTGAGAAGATTATGGCTTCCTGCACACGGAATCACAGCTTAATGTCGCATTGACGGACGACATCCTTTACAAAGCCATCGCTGTTGTTTTACTCACTGTGAAGGCATAGCGGGGCTTTGCGAAGAAAATCTTATTTCAAGCGCAGTGGGGACTCAAACCTGGGATCATCAGGTTATGATTCAAACACGCTGACGACTGAGTTAATTCCCCCCCCCCCCCCCGATAGGGGACAACCTTGACGTGGTGGGGGCCTACGGTGCCTTTGTGAAGTAGGGTTCTGGCTCGTTGGTCCCTGGTTTGCACGAGAGCTTGTAGCCTCGAATGGAGGGGCCTGTTGAGGGCCCTGCTGACTGGGAGTCGCTAGACAAGCGGGCTCATCGGCTTGTCCCCCGAGAAGTTCCGGGTTGCAGTCCCAATGGAGGGGCTGTGACTGAGGGTTCTGTTGACTGGGCTTCGGGAACCTGGTCAAGCGGGCTCATCGGTGCAGCCTCGGTGAAGTTTCGGGTCGGCAGACTGCTGCTGGGGGTCGCGGGTTCGTGGCTCTAATGGAGAGGATGAAGGTTGCTTGCGACTGGGAGTGGGATCCCCGGTTGACGGGCTTATCGATGGAAAAGCCAAACTCAGAGTCTCCACCCCGCGAGCCGAGTCAACTTTGATCTATATATCTTTGTTTGTGGCTAACCGGGGAACAGATTAAATTTAGGTTTTGATCGATGGATGAACTTTCCTTCTATAGGACTGTTCGCCATAGGTAGTCGTGGGGCGAGCTGCATCTATATGGTGTTGTCTTGCCCTCGACGTAGGTAGTGGAGATTATGGCATTATCCCGATAGATGTAGTGCTATGATCAGTTAGCGGAGCAGCTGGGTTTTGTCTTCATTAATTTCCTGCCCCTTGTTTTGTGTAGTATCGTAATAAGAAAAAGGTTTTCATCAGATAAAATCGGAAAAAGTGTTCGCTTCCTTGTCAAAGGTCAGATTCCCCCACAAAATAAAGTGTAAAGAACTATTTTGCTACTTCAGATTTTTCGTTATCCATTGCAGCTGTTTCCCCCTTTAACTATTTCTTAAAAAAATGATTCCTATATACTCACTTGAGTGCTAAAATATATCTCCATCAAGCTACTTCCATTTCAAAGGAATTAATAACCTTGTATTTGATTTGATAGAATGTTTTTGAAAGAGAGTGAGGCCTTAAAATTTGGTATAATAAAATAAAATTGAATTTCAAAAAAATTAACTTGATATAAAATTGTTAAAATTAGTTTAAGGTACTGTTTTGAATGTAGCACTCACCTCAATCTTTATTTCATCCTTTGCTTCTGTTATCATTTTAAACAAGATCCATCTACTAATATTCTGGACGCACTCTTTATTTTTCATCTTCTCTGTTCAACTAGAAATAAAAATGCTTCTGTCATTTCAGACATCTTTTTGAAAGTAAATGGATTCAATCAGTTTTATAAAACTCGCAATGAACAACCTCATATGCACAAGAAATAACTAGATATTAACGTATGACTTTTATTTAATAATATTGGTAGTGTGAAATTAAGAGCAATATTTTGTAAGCCCAACTTTAAAGAATTAGAATCAAAAACAAAATTATCTGTTTCGATTTTAGTTATTTCGAAAACGAAACCACGTGTCTATAATTACAAGTTACAAATCATTGGGAAGAAGATGACTTAACCTTTACAAAGTCAATTTATTTCTTATATAATAACAGTAATATAATAATTATATCGCTGCCTTTTAAAATATTATTTTTTAATAAAACTTAAAATCAACTAATATTCTATTTATGAAATATCTTTCTGCGTAATAAGAACTGTATGAATTCTGAAATTGTACACCGTATGAGACTAAGTGAATGCAACATTAGCTCTACCAGAACTAAACAGGAAACTGAATGCGAATCCCAAATAAACAATATGCAACTGAAACAAGTTTTGGAGTCAAAAACATTGGTATTTGTTTTAAAATTATGTGAGATATAAAATGTTTACATACCTATAAAACGGCCACTCTATCAATTCTTAACAAAAATTCCCAATCAATATTTATCGTATCTGCTCTTCGCAAAAACATTTACAAAATGTTAAATTACCCGCGTCATTAGGACAGTTCTAAACAGATTGCTTCTGTTATGCAACAGAACCCTCGACCGGAACTTCTTAAAATCTCTGTTGTTCGAACGAGTGCGTCACAATTAATCATCTCATTCTACAGAGTATCTATCTATTCCTATTGTCAGTGGTATGTAATGCATTAATTAAATAAGGAAAAAAATAAAATATCTATTCCACATGGCCGAGTGGTTAGTGCGCTTGGCTACTGATCTAAGGGACCTGGGTTCGAGCCCCCGGTTAAGGCATGGATATTCGTGTTTTCTGCTGAGGTCCTGCCATCCTCACAGACCTTCTACTGTGGCATATAAACTGACAGGCTCCTGTCAGACCTCTGTGGCAAGCAGCTGCTTGAGGGGGTATTTTTTTATTTTATAGTGTTCATATTTCTCATAATAGAAGTAACGCTGCGATATTAGTGACGTTTTCTCTTTTAAGGTTCTCAATCAGAACTAACTCACGACTTGGAAATATATTTTTTCTACTGTATAGGTAAACAAATCTGTGTTGAAACCTCTGTTTAGGTCCACTAGTTTAAGTTCCTAGTTTGTTTATCTAATTCCTTAGTCTTAGCTGCGTTTCCAGTCGCTACTGGTAGATTAGCTTTTCACTACTTACCGTTCGTTCCTTACTAAATTTATAGTTGTACATTTTTAATTTGGTATTTCTATACTTAGTTTTAAAAATTAAAAGTTTTGATTGTTTTTGGATAGATTTCTGGTATTTTACAGAAATCCGTCCTTTTCAAATTTCGGTTTGTACCGGTTTCTTACTGTTTGTAACTGTGAGTTTTTGCGTTCGAAATATTCGAATATTTTACATATATTTATGTTAATTTGTTCTATTTCTTTAAACTGACTTCTATTTTAATCTTTTTTTATACTTATTTCACTTTTGTTAACCACTTTTTATTTGAAAATTTCAAAGCTTTCAAAATATCAAATTTTGAAGTTATTGATTTTTCCAGTGCGGCCTCTAGATTTGACGTCACTGCGAACAACACAGAGACCTCTGGAGCTCAAGTCTCTATGGATAGCTCTCAACTGAGTTATAACTCGCAAATCTGCACGTTTATCTCGGAGAAAAATAAACTTTCATGTGAATTAAACTCCACATTAGTGAATTTATCTTCCATGAAGGACATTAGTAGTATTACCCCATTATACGGATCCCCCTTTGCACAGTGCTTTCCCCCTAGGACGAAACCAGCCACGCCCCCTCTCGGTCACGTGCTATGATGCTACTGACCACGCCTCTTATTAATATTCATAATAATCCATAATTAATAAAGACCCCTGGTTGGCCTGTATTTTTTATCCCCCCCTCATTAAAAAAACTCCACCTTATCAAAAGTTCCGCCCCCCCCCCTTTATTAAAAATTCTTGGAGCCATCTAGTGTATATCAGGAATACTATACTCTAACAAGACCTCTACCTTAACCAAAAATTTTCCAATTTTTGACTTCCCCCTCATTAAAAAAACCCTATCAAAACTGCCACCCCCTCATTAATGATTCCAGTCTGGCATTGTCTGCCCACTGCATCCTAGGTCTCCCCCTCTTTCTGAGGCCTTCAGGCGCACTGTTCATAACCCTATTCGTTAATCTATAGTTATCCATATGGGCAACCTGACCAAACCAACGGAGTCTCTCTCTGCAAAATATGTTGCTCAAAGGAGTTTACCGACTCCTCTGCCTAACCTCATCATTACTTACAACGTTGAATCAATGCCCAATATATTGCGTGAGCATCTAGAATCAAACGCATCGAGTTTCCTGATGTCTTGTTTACATAGGGTCCAAGTTTCACTACAAACAGCTAACCCTAGAAATAACCAAACTATTATACAGTATAATTTTAGTATTAGGTGTATGCGCCTATTTCTCCACACTCTTCCTAGATTCCTAAAAGTCCCAGCAGCAGTCCCTATTCTTTGGTTTATCTCATGTCGCACATCACCAGTATCTATTAAATGGCTCCCAAGATAATTAAGTTGAGACACCTGCTCAAGGCTGCAACCATTCAAATTAACTGGCCTTCACCTACCTGACCAATTTTCATCACTTTAGCTTTCTCTTTGTTTATCACCTTACTACCAATCTCATCAACAGCTCGAATGAAAGAGTTCATCTCATCAACATTATTTGCCAAAAAGGTTAAATCATCAGCATAATTTAAATCAGACATTTTCAAATTTCTAGACCATTTAAGCCCCAAATCTTCCCTTTACAGTGAATTTCGCATAGCGTAATTTTATAACCAAACTAAAGAAGAAAGGAGACACAATGCACCCTTGTTCAAACACACAGCAATGCTAAATTAATTGCTAAAGCTATACCAATTCTCACACATGACTCGGTACATGATTCCGATATATTTAAATATCTAACAATATTTAACAACTCAGTATAGACTGCTTCTATAATGCAACAACACCCACATTCCCAGTTGGCTCAATCTTTGATGAAAGTTTTTGGTCTTAAACAATCTTCATCGTTGGGTGCGTCACAGAAAGTTTTTCAGCGCCATCTTAAAAGTTTTTTCTTTTTATTTTATGTATGTAAGAGAGAGAGACCTAAAATGTACAAACGCGGCAAGTAGTTGAATTGATTATAATTTCTGTACAAGGAATGCTCACTGAGATTTAAGTTCTCTTACTTCTCTGTTATAGAAAATTCCTTCACTAGTGTATGTCTCCTGTAACCTTAATTTGGTTATCCAACTGTTATGTCAGCCAAAGACAAGTTGCTTTCAATTATTTTTGCTTTCACTTTTCGAGTCCTAAGCAACTCTAACATCATCACTCCCTTTGTCCAATTTTATTTCTTAATCAACTTCATTAAAGTATGCTTAGTTTAATGATTTGGAAAGTTCATATGGTTTGGTAAGTACTTTGCATCTGTTGCAGTAGTGTGGAGTTTGTCCTGTGTGTAAGTTGCCCTTAAGTGGCACTTGATTTTAGTGTAACTCTGGGTTGCATTATTCAACAGGAAGTGTTGGATAAGCCTCTGCCAAGGACCTAGGAAAATTAAAGGGCTCATGGAAAACGCATTAATCACGTTTTCTTCCTTTGCGTGATAAAAACTGTAACACATCTCCTCTTGGGGAAATAGTGATCAGTTCAGCTGCTGAGACCTGTTACATTCACCTCTTTGCTATCCGAGAAAAAGAAAATTCTGATCATCCATCTAACCATTGAAATCGACATACGTATAAAAATGAATCCGACAAAGGGCCCTAGAAAGAAAATGCCTAAGGTTTACAGGGACATTAATCCGGCCCAGAGGTTACTAGAAACCTGATGGTTGAAAACTCGACCTCAGCAGCGGAAATGGGAGACACAAGAGGATAGGTTGACACGGTTTTATTTTTGACAAAATAGGTCAACTTTGTTTTTCTTGTTTTCTTTTACCAACAACGTGTAAATTTCGAGGTAGTATCACTTGCCAAGTCATTTTTTTTATACAGTAGATTCCCTCTTATCCGGCCCTTATGGGACCGGACCCCTGGCTAGATGAACGAAAGACCGGTTAATCCGAAAATTGTGCCAGAAAATAAATAAAAACGGCAAATGACAAATATACTAACTGTACTATATTTTAATGAATAATTTGTTGTACGATATTAGCAATTTACTCACACTCACTTGAAAAAGTCCTGATTTTGCTTTGCTTCTTTGAAACTTTTTTACCTGCAAAGTCTTGCCATTTTTTTTTAATAAACATCACATCAATCGCAGATGAGGCCTGTTGTTGTTCAATGTATCTTACTGCAACATCAAAATCTTCTTTTCCTTCAAAAAAATTCCCTTCTTTTCCTTCTTCCTCATTCTTCGCTTCTTCTCCGTTCCCTTCTTGGCAGACTGCATTGATAATTTCGTCATCATTCAGTGTTTCATTTTCCAACTGTTCATCACCTTTTAACCATTTTTCAATGTCATCTTCTTCAAGTGTGACACATCCAGGATGCAGTTTAAAGTCATTAAGTAGCGAAATATTGCCATTATCCGTCATATCGTCGGCAGGCGCAGCTTCATTCGATACTTTCGTGTTGTCGTCTTTGGTACTTTCTACACAGTTTTCAACTTTGGGCCAAAGTTTTCTCCATGACTTCACAAACGTTGTACGAGGCATTTCTTCAAAAGCTCTTGCCAACATGTAGATCACATCCTTGATATTTATTGCTTTCAAAGCATTTAAAAGTCCTATTCCGTCATTTTCGCTTCGCTGTAGAATTTCTGAAAGAAGCTTTCTTCTTTAAGAAATTCTACAAAGAGCTACAAAAGCGAAAGTAAAAAGGCGAAAAGCGAAAGTAAAAAGGCGAAAGCAGAAAGAAGCTTTCTGCTTTCGCCTTTTTAAACTTACAAGCACGTCTAAGGTCATTGGTTGCACTAAAGATGTTACATTAGGTGGCAAAAACATGGCTTTTATATTGTCAGAAATGAGTTCGCTTGGGTGTGTTGGGGCATTGTCGAGAATGAGTAGGGCCTTTACAGGCATCTTAAGACTTGTCAAGTGTTTTTTTTTACTTTTGGAACAAATTCTGTAAAGAACCACTCTTTAAACAAATACGAGTCTACTCAAGCAGACTTTTGAGCTTTGTAGTAAACTGGCAGAGCAGCTAATTTTAAATGATTGAATGCTCGGGGATTTGCTGATTTCTCAATTACAAAAAGAGGAAGTTTGTGCGTACCTACAGCATTTGTACACACAGCCACAGTGATTCTTTCTTTTTATTGTTTTAAATCCTGATGCTGTGGTTTCTTGCGCTGTCACAAACATTTTCGTCGGAGGAAGTTTAAAATTTAACCCAGTCTCATCTACATTGTAGATTTGTTCTGCGCATAGGCCTTCTTCAATAAGCACTAAAAGTTTTTCCGAAAACTCCTTTGCTGCTAAAGGATCAGCTGACAATTTCTCACCGCAAACACCAAGGCAAGAACACCTTGCCGTTTTTTCCAGCGAGAAAGCCATCCCTCTCTTGCTGAAAAATCTCCCTCAGTATCGATTTTGGAACGAAGGATTAATGCTTTTTCTTTCAAGATTGGCCCACTGATTGGCGTTCCTTTTCGACGCTCTTGCATGAACCATAACCAGAGTGCATCATCGACAATTTCATTTTTCGGCTTTTTAAGAGTATACCGAGAAGAACGTGTTTTTTTGACTGCACAGAAATGTGCTAAGATGTGTATTAACTGCAAATAATTATTAACTTTATTATAATTGTTTAACATTTTACCCATATTGAAGATCAAGCAAAAATGAAGTATCAGCATCGTTTACTCTAGGAGGGGGTAGGGGCATCTATGCCCTCTTGAAAAGGCTAGTAACCGTAACAGAGATGAAGAAATATTAAAAATGTAAACTTGTCCCTCGATTTACACGGTACTTGATTTTCTCGGTTTCGGTTTTACACCGTAAAAATATGCATCTAGTTTTCATTGACAGGGTGATAAAATGTTTGACACAATGAAGGAAAACACTCGGTTAAGCTCCGTTTGGTTTGACTTTTTTTTATGGGTTGGTTTGTTTTACCTCTGAGCGACACTTTTTCACACAATGGGCTAAATGGCCAGGTCACAAGGACCCCGAGGGCTCAGAAAAGGTTTGAGAAGGTTTGGAGTGTACGCACACGAAGGTTGCTAGATCACTAATTTCTAAAAAAAATCGTTGCCAGGTATAGTTTGCCTACTCAGTTTCGTGTTGCTTCGTGTACGTTAAATAAATCTATGAAAATAAAAGACCATTTGAGAGATATAAAACAGGAGAGTAATTAATTACTGTATAATTATTTAAAAGTAACTTATCAAGATGCAAAATTCGTGTTATCACTTAAATTTTGCTTAATAAATTGGCTACTAACAAAATTAAATCAAGAATATTATTTTTTTATGTATGCTTAAAAACTGCAATCTTAATTATTATTTAAGAATTCTTAAGCAAATTAAATTTTCTTCTAAGATTTGTTTGTAATTTTTAGGCACACATAACAGTGGGGCTGGGGTAGCTCAGTAGGTAGCGCGCCAGACTCGAAATCTGTAATTCCCAGGTTCGAATCCCAGCTGGGTCAGCATTGAGATTTATCTCCGTAAAAATCCCCGCTCTATCCACAGTCAGTAGGGGACACCGATGGGCTTGGAAAGACCGCTGTCCGTCGAATGAGACGTTAAGCCGTGGTCCCATGTGCGGGTGAGCCATATCATGTGCACGCTAAAGAACACGCTGGATGGCCTTGACGGGAGGCTACCATCTGTCTCCCAACAGCTTTCCAGTGGGTCCCCTTCCCCAACCTTCTCTGAGTCTTTGGGGTCCATGTGGTCTGGTCATTTAGCACATGGTGTGCAAAAAAGTGCCGCTCAGAGGTTAAACAACAACACATAACAGTAAACATCAAGTACAAAATAACTGGATGAATTTCGGACAAAGATCAGGTAATTAATTGTCCTAGTTGTCCACATCAAGCATTAAATTTGTTCTCCGTGTGCCCCATAAAACATTTCTTATTGCCTCTCTGCTGTTCAACCTTTTCTCTAACTGTGTATAGCAAACACGAAACACAACAGTAACCTAAACTGTTGTTTTGTGATTTAATTTGTACCACCAGGTAAATCTGTAGCTAGAGTGTATTTAATGAAAATCTTTAAAAAAATGTCATTTTGCATTCAAGCAAAATTGAATATTTCTCACTTTATTACTGAATTAAGGGGAGTATTTTATAGTTCTAATAATATATTTAGTGGGGAGGTGAGGGTGGGATGGCTCAGTGGGTAGCGCTCCAGGCTTGTAATCTGCAATTCCAAGGTTCGAGTACCATCTGGGCCAGCGTTGAGATTTATATCCGCAAAACTCCTCTCCTTGCTCAGTACGGGACACGTATGGGCTTGTAATGACCCTCGTCCATCAAATGGGACATATAGTCGTGACATCATGTGCAGAAGAGCCATACCCTGTGCTCTTTAAAGAACACGCTGAATGGCTTGACGGAGGCTACCATCTATCTAACAGCTATTCAGTGAGTCTTCCTCCCCCCAACCTTCTCTGAGCCTTCGGGGTTTTTGTGACCTGGCCATTTAGTCCATTTTGTGGGAAAAAAAGTGTCGCTCAGAGGTAACTCAATATAAGCTCACCTGACAAATTATTAGTCACTCCTGGCTGAATGTCAACTAATAGTCAAATGCAACTCAATGCAACCACTTCTTGTCACTGTATGAACCCCGTAGCGCATGGCACAGCTATTTGTAAGACGCGTTAAAGTTTTGAGGACCTCTGTTGCTGGCGAACGGACGTAACTCTCTTACGGCGGGGGATGACTAATTTTTTTTCCGGTGAGCTTATTTGGTGCCACAAAATGTTGTATTCTCTTCATGTATGTCTTAAACGATCAAGATGTATCGACAGATAAAATGCAGTTTTTCATCAGAAATAATAAGTTATAAAATTTTTAACAAATATTAACCTGAATGGATAAGCAATATTCTTAACTTTATTATCATTTTTGAATGAAAAGCATTTTACACTGCTCGTGAAATAGTCAAATACGAATCAATAAATTGTTCGTAATGGACGTTATAATTTGTTAGAGAAATTCAGTCAAATCACACAGGCTGTTACAAGAAAATGTGTGATGACTCATGAAAATGGAATAAACGGAAGTACATGAAGGGGATCAAGATGCTGGTGTTTTTCAATACAATATGTAAGTCAATAAGTGGATTGTTTTACCTCTGAAGGCACATTTTTGCTCACAACGGGGTAAAAACCCAGGTCACAATAACCCCCAAGGGCTCAGAGAAGGTTAGAAGAAAGAGACCTACTGGACAGCGGGTATCCTCCCAGCAGAGCATTCATATCTTCTTTAATGTGCAAAGGACATGGTTATCCTGTTCACGGGGCCACGGCTTAAATTCCCACCGAAGAACGACACCTTTTCTAAGCTCATCGATGTGACTTTTCTTACTGAGGGTAGGTGGGGTTTGACGGAGATCAATCTAAACAGGCGTAGGTGGAACTCTAACCTGAGAACTGTAGATTATAAGCCTGGCACTCTACCGATTGAGCCAAACTCCGTCTTAAATCAATAAGTGATGCCCACCTCTAGAACAAATGCAGGCTTGACAACCTGGATGTCTTTTCATGCTCCCAATACGATAATCCACTGAGCAGTAGAACATTCCTGAGGTCCTGAAGAGTTTGGGAACTGTTTAAAAAGCAACAATATGCCTTCCTTGGACGTCCCAAAGATTTCCTAGCAGGATGAGATCTGGAGAGAATTCAGCACACTACATTCGGTGGGTACACTTTTTCGTTAAGTTAAGTTGTTTTACCTCTGAGCAGCACTCTTTTCACACAGTGGGCTATTTGGCCAGGTCACAAGAACCCCGAAGGCTCAGAGAAGGTTGAGGACCCAATGGAACAGCTGTTGGGAGAAAAATGGTAGCTTCCCATCAAGGCCATCCAGCGAGTTCTTTAACGTGCACAGTGTATGGCTCTCCCGCACAAGGACCATGTCTTAACGTCCCATCCAACGGATGGTAGCCTGTCCAAGCCCATCGGTGTCCCCAACTGACCGTGGGCAAGGAGGGGAGTTTTGCGGAGAAAAATCTGAACTTTGGCCCAGCTGGGACTCGAACCTGGGAATTGTAGATTGCGAGCTCAGTGCCCTACCGACTAAGCCACCCCCATCCCACCATAAGATATTTGTGTCAATTTTGCTGTTTGTGGACGGGTATTATTGTCCATTGGAAAAAAACTGTTTCCTACTACACCAGCATAGGGATAAAGGATCGCATCCTGATATCTCACGGCATTCACAGAACCTCCATTAATCGCATGGATGCCGGTATGAACACTCAATGAAAATCTAGCATCCATCACCAAATTCACTTCTCTAAACGATGTTAAGGGGCTGGATGTGGGCTCCTACTTTTCTCAAGATAGTACACGTCTGCTATTCGACTGTAGAGAAAATCTCGATTCTTCCATGAACATGACGAAACTTCATTTTTCTTGGAACCAGGCTGCATGATCGTGACAACATTTCAAAGTAGCCTTTTACAGATTAAAGAGACGCATAGAATCAGTCGATGGACATACAATCCTGCCGTATGACGCCTATTGTCCAAACGTAGGACAGATATCCATCTTCCTTGGCTACAATGAGATCTAAAAGCAGATGTTGATCTCTTGTTCCATCTGTCAGTAGTCCAAACAATGATTGTCTTGATCAACCGTAGGACATCTTTGAATATATCTTCTGATAATAGTTTTGCTATTTCATAATTACTGCCTTACTCTTGAGATAACAGAATAATACGTCCACCTCCTTCATACCAGTCTTCACAACTTCCATTGGCTATCCTTCATTTTGAGTCTTCTAAAGTTTTCTTTGAGGCATCATTGAGCAATAGACTATTGCAGACTGACAATGTTACGTTTCGATTTAAAACGATCCAACTTCTACCAAAGCAAACTTTATTTAAGATATGTTTTACTTATTTCGTGACGTTACACGGGTTAGATTGATTTATTCCTCTGAGAAGCATTTTTTTTCAGGTCACAAGGACTCCCTGAAGGATCAGATAAGGTTGGGGTAAAGGGGAACGTTAAAGAGCATGCTGAATGGTCTTGACTGGAGGCTACCAGCTGTCCAGTGGGTCCCCCCAACCTTATCTGAGCTTTTAGAATCCTTATGATTTGGCCATTTATCCCATTACGTGCAAAGAAAGTGCCGCTCAGAAGTAAAACAATCCAAAGTCTGAGCGGTGCTTTTTTTTTAAACACAAAGGGTTAAGTGGCCAGATTGCATGGACCTTAAAGTTTCAGAGAAGGCTGAGGGGGGGGGGGGAATTATTACACAGCTGTTAAGGAACAGATGGAAGCTTCCTGTCAAGACCATCCAGTGTGATCCCTAACGAGTACAGAGTATGACTCTCCTGCACACTCAGCCATGGCTAAACGCTCCTTCTGATAGATAATTATCTTTGCAAGCCCATTGGTGTTTCCTTTCTCACCGAGGGCAGGGCAGAGAATGCTCTCAAGCCTTGCAAAATTGAGACTCGAATCAGGGAACTGTAAAATACTAGACTTCATCCCCTCGCTTTGGAATCTGTTTAATATTTTAATACTTTAAAACGAACATATTAGATAATTTATTGGTGAGCTAACCTCCGCTCCATGGATGGATAGTTGTGCTGTTTAACTTTTACCTTTAACGATATTTTTGCCCCCAATAGACTAAATAGTCAAGTCACAAGGACCTTGCGCTCTCAGAGAAGGTTGGAGGAAGGGGATCCACTGGCTGTTAGGAGACAGATTGTAACCTCCCGTCAAAGCTGATCGTGTTCTTTAGCGTTCACCGGATATTTCCAAGTCCAAGATTGTATCCTTTCTGACCGAGGACAGAGTGGTGGGTTTAGAAAAGATAAATCTCAATGTTAAAGTAGTTGGCTCTGCGAACTGCATATCAAAGGCACCCACTTCCACAAGCTGGATGGTTTTCGTGATTCCACCTGTTTCTTATAGCTGTTCAGCGGATCCTTTACCCCAACCTTCTCTAAGCCCTTTATTATGACTTAGCTATTTTGTCCATTGTGTGCAAAAAATAAAAATAAATGTGTCACTCAAAGGTAAAATCTAATAAAACTTTGAAGCGGAAGTTTGAGCTAATTTACTGGTGAGCTAACCCGCGCACCGTAGATGGGTTGTTGTTGTGTTCTTTACCTCTGAATGGCATTTGTAGCACACAATGGGCTGAATGACCAGGTTACAAGGACCCCAAGGATTGAGAGGAGGTTAGAGGATAGAGACCCCACTGGGTAGCTGCCATGAGAAGATGGAAACTATATTCTGTAGTATGCATAGAGTATGGTTCTCTTGCACATGGAACCACGCCTTAACGTTCCATCGGATTAATGCTTTCTTATCGAGCCTGGACACAGTAAGGATTCAGCGAAGATAAATCTCAGCGCTGGCAGAGTTGGGACTTGATCCTGGGAACTGAAAAATATTGATCCTGGTGCATTACCGACTAAGCCTCCCCTTCCTCACATGCTGGAGTCATGAGTCATTTTCATGTCTCCTAACAGCTGTTCAATGTATCCTTTTCCCACAACCTTCTCTGAGTCATTCCGTTCTTGTGACTTGTTCATTTTGTCCATTATATAATAAAAAACATCTCTCAGAGGCAAAACAATAAAATCCAAACCCCGTCCTTATGCGCTTCGTGAATTTTCGATCACCCTATACATACATGCCGTATTCTTTCGCAATGAGACTGTTATGCTGAACACAGAATTTCATTTTTATATCGGGAAAAAGGCAACATCTGATGGTGGATGTCTTCGGTTACACCAAGATGAGTAAATGGCTGCAGGACAACGATCGTTTCCGTTGTCTACAATAACTCCCTTATCTGATCATCATGGCAACGAAAATCATCCTGCTGGTCAAAATAACAGAAATCATCAGCAATTGAGTCACTAAATGGGAAGAGCATCAGCTGTTTGAGAGGAAATATTGCCCGGGGGTTACAATTACGGTGAAATGGAGAAGTCTCAAGCATGAGTGGATGTTGAGTTCGAAGTCTGGAGACAATTAAGTGGTTTCAGTTTAATTGTACTCGAAGAAAACGTAATGGAAAAATATGAATTATATCTTTAAGAAAGACGTTAATAGAGGTGCGCAATGGCAGACTGCTTCTCCGCGATTTTTAAATGAGTTGCTGAATGAGAACGCATATAACTGCGTAAAAATCAAGCAATGAGATGTTTCTGATTTCATTAACTGTGGAATATATGTGTCAATGGCGAGCAAATATGACCCCGCAGATTTAGAAACAATTGCAGTGATGATAATAGAACCTAGATTACAAAAATATGATCAATATCTTGGCAGCTATCACGAAAAAGGTTCACGCAGTGGCGGCTCGTTACTAAACTTTTTGGTAGGGCCCTTTCATTACTTCAGGCTGGGCAGGGATGTAAAAAAAATTTTGGGGAGATGCCTGATATTAAGTTGAACAGAATAGGAGTGAAAAGACGTTTGTAATGCTTATACTAATTTTTGTTGCAGTATTTCTAAAACGCATTATTTAACACACACACACATAATGATGATGATTATTATTTAACAATAAATTTCAGGAAAAAAACAAACTGGAAAAGGCGTTCTTGCCCTTTCTATTTCGATTCAGTGTTTTACCCCTCCACCGTAACAATTATTTAGGTATATGCATTTTTCCCGCCGTTCTAGGTATTTTAAAAACCTATTCGTGAAAATTATGTCTAATATATTCAGGTTTATTATTTTTTGATTCCGTTCCAATTATAAATTAATATTATTCGTCGCAAATTATCACTCGAACAGTTGCCTGTTTTAGTTATATTTAATTTTCAATATTAATTTGGTACATAATAAATAAATATAAAAAATAAATATCCGCTGAAACAGCTGCTTGTCACAGAGGTCTGACAGGAATCTGTCAATTTATATGCCATATTAGAAGGTCTGCCATGATTGGCAGGACCACAGCAGAAAAACAACACGAACATCCATGCCTTACTCGGCTCTCGACCAGGTCCCTTAGACCAGTAGCCAAACGCGCTAACCACTCGGTATATATATTAATTTATTTTACAACGAATTCTAAAAAATGCGAAATGATAATAAAATGAATTATAAAAAAATCTACATTGATAGTGGCTGGGATCGAACTAGAGAGAGGATAGAGAGAATGAAAGTAAAAAAAAAAGCGCATGTAGCCGACTGTTACACATTGCTGTTGATGTGTCATGCTGTTGTATTTCAGCGCATGCCTGTCATCGTTATAATAGATAAGGATAAGATTCGAGGTGAGGGCAGTAATGTTATAATTCGTATTCATAATACCAAAGCAGCCTATCTAACCTTGATTCGCAAAGTAAACGCTGTGATTTCTACGTAACACGGGTTGGGTTGTTTTACCTCTGAGCGGCACTTTTTTGCACACCATGGGCTAAATGGCCAGGTCACATGGACCCCGAAGGCTCAGAGAAGGTTGGGGGAGGGGACCCACTGGAACAGCTGTTGGGAGACAGATGGTAGCCTCCCGTCAAGGCCATCCAGCATGTTCTTTAACGTGCACAGGGTATGGCTCTCCCGCACACGGGGCCACGGCTTAACGTCCCATCCGACGGACGGCGGCCTTTCCAAGCCCATCGGTGTCCCCTACTGACCGTGGGCAGGACGGGGGAATTTTGCGGAGATAAATCTCAACGCTGACCCAGCTGGGACTCGAACCTGGGAACTACAGATTACGAGCCTGGCGCGCTACAGACTGAGCCACCCCGCCCCTACGTAACACGGCGAATAATGATTACAAAAGAATATAAAAATGATATTATGTTGATTTAAACAGGACTAATAAAGAATACTGAATTTGAGATTCGTTTATAATTTTTTGCGATTATTTTGTTGGGAGCAGTGCCCCTGGTAGCCTAATGGACGAGAAGTCCCTGGGTTCAAGAATTCTTCATGAGAAATAAACTGCTGAATTTATCGATATTAATACTCTGTTTAAACTAATATCTGAGTTATCGAATTTCAGTCTAAGGTTATTAGATACAGCTTTAGCAATTCCACTCGCAAACGCGGTGCTTTAATTGAACGATACGATATACTAAAATGGAGACGAAATAATTTATGCCAAATCGTGGAAGTAAAACAAATATTTACTATTATGATAAAACGTGGGTAAATTCAGGCCACACGGTTTATGAAGAATGGCAGTTGATGTGATAAGTGGACAAGATTTTGAAAATTTACGATACCGTAGTCAATATATTAGATCAGGGGTTCTCAACGTGGCGTACGCGATAATGGTTTTTGGGGTTCACCGTGAGAGCTCAAAAGTCGCTAGATCTAGTAACAAAGTCGCTAAGTTGGCAACACTGCTGTGCAAAAATGTCATTTTTTTGTCGATGTATGTAATTTATGAATATAAAATTTAATGTGTATATATTGTTGTAAATTTAAATGGATAAGCACTAAGCGCGAGTATAAATAAGTAAATTTTTACAATACAAATTACAATACAATCCAAATTATTACAACAGTATGGATGAAATTACAGTTTAACAAACTAACTCTATCGTACATAAGTTAATAACCTCTTTCTACAGAACAATTAAGACCGACTATGTCTGCTGGATCGAATCTGCTGGATCGAACCTCTTCATTTTGATTTCCAAGACTCTTGAATTTCTTCACTTGAGGCGTAAAGAATCCTTTTATTTGTGCTAATGCACTAGATTTATTATATTAGTAAAACATAACAACCACCCGCGCACACACCATATGAAAATATCTCTTGCTTTTGACTTATCGTGCACTGACTCAGGCAATCTATTCCTCCCTTCTAGATCTCCTCAATTGCAGCATTCGAATTCATTATTCTCTTTTTCAGGTGGGTTCTACATTCAAATTCGTTTATTGTATAAATCTCGCGCACAACTATATGCGAGCGTTCATGTCACGTTTTTTTAAGAAGTCACTGCAGCACGTTCATCTGTTGTAACAATATATATGTTTTATTTTATTCCCATTGTTAAACTATAACTATAGTTTTATCTATCTATACAAGGGGTACGCCAGTTACATGCACATTTCCAGGGGGTACGTGAAGCATAAAAGGTTGAGAACCACTGATATATATGTTTTATTTTATTCCCATTGTTAAACTATAACTATAGTTTTATCTATCTATACAAGGGGTACACCAGTTACATACACATTTCCAGGGGGTACGTGAAGCATAAAAGGTTGAGAACCACTGATATATATGTTTTATTTTATTCCCATTGTTATACTATAACTATAGTTTTATCTATCTATACAAGGGGTACACCAGTTACATACACATTTCCAGGGGGTACGTGAAGCATAAAAGGTTGAGAACCACTGATATATATGTTTTATTTTATTCCCATTGTTAAACTATAACTATAGTTTTATCTATCTATACAAGGGGTACGCCAGTTACATACACATTTCCAGGGGGTACGTGAAGTATAAAATGTTGAGAACCACTGATATATATGTTTTATTTTATTCCCATTGTTAAACTATAACTATAGTTTTATCTATCTATACAAGGGGTACGCCAGTTACATACACATTTCCAGGGGGTACGTGAAGCATAAAATGTTGAGAACCACTGATATATGTTTTATTTTATTCCCATTGTTAAACTATAACTATAGTTTTATCTATCTATACAAGGGGTACGCCAGTTACATACACATTTCCAGGGGGTACGTGAAGCATAAAATGTTGAGAACCACTGATATATATGTTTTATTTTATTCCCATTGTTAAACTATAACTATAGTTTTATCTATCTATACAAGGGGTACGCCAGTTACATACAGATTTCCAGGGGGTACGTGAAGCATAAAATGTTGAGAACCACTGATATATATGTTATATTTTATTCCCATTGTTAAACTATAACTATAGTTTTATCTATCTATACAAGGGGTACGCCAGTTACATACACATTTCTAGGGGGTACGTGAAGCATAAAAGTTTCAGAACCACTGTATTAGACGATGGCGATTTCCAACCAATCGTGGACTGATATAACATTTTTATTTTGAAGTTAAATTAATTCAAATGGTTCCACCGATAACGATTACTCTTCTTGCTACCATTGAGAAGGAAAGTGTCCCAATTCGAAGCAACACCTGAATAGAAATTATAATTTTTCAGAAGCGTATTTGCTTATGAATATATGGATGGAATGTTACATGGGTTTCATAACCATCAAAAACGTAAAAACCTACTGTAAGTTTCAAAGGTTTAATGTAATATTACAGTTTGATTAATATAATGGTAATTAATGAAAATGGATACAGCGTCATCTACATAAGCAGGGTTAGAAATATTACTGAAAGTGTTGATCATATTATTTATATTCATGACGTCATCTTTTTCGTTTCAATGTAACACATTGTGTTCATTTCATAACATACTTGGCATTGCTATACACTTACAATTTTGGAAATTATAGAGAAGGAAACTTCTAATACAATAGACTTTTTTCTCATATACATATCTTAAAGAAGGAAGATAAATTTTCCTTCAGATCATTCTTTTATTTATTTGAAGATTTCGCGATGCTTCTAATATCATTTCAGTCAATCTTCTAAGAGCACAGTTTCTGTTTTTAACGTTTAACAATAACAGAGAAGAAATCTGAGAAATGTAAGAAGCTTATAAAATGAAAGACAATTGTCGCAGTTTAATGGTGAAACAGATGCACGATGATAGGTATGCATTTGCGAAGTCAAACAGCATAGTGTTTGAGTCAGTACTGATGGGATCAGACGTCATTGGGGCTTGGTTGCAACTGTGAACAGCATGTCAGGTCGTAATTCACAGTTCCCATATTTAAGTCTAATGCATTTTGAGTTATATATCCGTTATACCTCAAGCTGCCTTCGGAGAAAAAGGATACCGATCGTTTGTAGAAGCTAGACCTATTTATGGGCCGTTGAGCCATGGTTCCGTGTGCCGAAGAGCCACATGCTGTGCACGCTAAGAACAATATGAATGGTTATGAAGGGTGACTTCTATTTCTATATAGGTGTTATATCTGGATTCCCTTCCCCTACTCAGCTCTAGGCACATGGGTATTATTGTGACCTACCCATTTGGGCCATTATGTGTACAAAACTGCCGCTGAGTGTTAAAATAACTCAACCCAATTCAGATATTCAGTGGAAAGAGAGAAGCATTAAATATAATAGATTTAATATACAAAAGTATTGGATCTACAAATGGGATACATAAGAATAGTGACAATGTTTCGCTGAGTTTATATATATAATATTTTTTATATACAAAGAGCCGTCCCGTGGCCGAGTGGTTAGCGCGCTTGGCTACTGACCTAAGGGTAAGACATGGATGTATGTGTCGTTTTTCTGCTGAGGTTCTGCCATCCTCTCTGACCTTCTACTTTGGCATATGAATTGACAGGCTCCTGTCAGACCTCTGTGGCAAGCAGCTGCTTGAGGGGGTATTTATTTATTTATTTTTTATGTACAAAGATACGACCCACGATACTAGGCGAAATAGATATCATATGCATAGTTCCATGCTGGAGTCTTTGCGTTTTGTTTTTAACTACGGAACGAACTGTAATATACTGCAGAATTCTTAACATGACATTTATATTTTTAATATGTGTGTTAATGCCAGCATTACACAAAGGGCGAAACGAATTGCATTCTTTAATTATTGCAATTCTTACGTAATTTGCAGTTCCCATATTTAAGTCTAATGCATTACACAAATCAATAAACGACAGAAATTTTCTATCATTTAACAACAAGAAAATTCACATTATATTCCTGGCTAGCAAATATTTCCATGTTATTTTACAATCAACATGACTTCACTTACAGTAAACAATCGGTTGCATGGAAGAAAATATTTGGGGACATTTTATGACTGAAACGACTGTAGCATTATGATCTTGCTCTTTCGCGAACTCAAACCATCGCCCCTATCTGATGAGCATTCGAAGATGCAAAAAAAATGAAACTCTCTGTCTCTGAAGGGCACTTCAAGATCCTATCTGTCTCTGGCACCTTCAGATTTCCGTCCCCCAACGAGGGTGTTCTTCCTCAAAAAGGTATCATCTACTCCTTCCGTTTGTTAGCATCAACCAATCAGCAGGAGTCAATATTGGTGAGGCTTGAGACTTTCTTTGATCTCACCTTCTCGTACTACATGGGCAGGCTTCCTTTCCCAGGACGCTGTAGTCTGATTGCCTCTCTGGGAACTCATCGATCGCAGGAGAGCCGTTGCACATAATAACAGCACAGAAGATACCGCTCACTTCTAGTCTCTGGGGATTGTCATCACCGCTTAGAAGTCTTCTTTGCAGTAGCAATAGGTGGGGGTATTGCTCCAGCCATCTTTCCCGCGGCATGAATGTAGGATAGCGGCTCAGATTAAAAAAACTACATCATTCAGTGTACACTGATTCTGGTCGGACACGCTGTCTACATGAAAGAAACCTACGACAAACTAAAACAGCTGTTAAACTGTCTTCAATACAACAAGTATGGCTGGCATCTCTGTTGTAACTGGTAAATCATCTGTATAAGAAATTGTTCCATTCTGGGTGGCTCCATTGTTCTTCACAAAGAACAATGGAGCACGTTTGATATTTTGTGTAGATGCAAAAATCTATTCAGAACAGCAGCAAGAAGTTTTTTTAACATATGTTTGTTATTTAATTTCCAAATGTTTCAATTAAAATTTGAATTCTAAGTGCTCCCGTGTATTATCTCAAGGTGATATTATCAAAAATATTATAGAAATTCTTCTTATACAGATGATTTACCAGTAGTAGTTGCATAGGGTCGAGTCGAGACAGCAGAAACAAACATATATCAAGAAGAAATTATATATTAAACTGTTAAACGTATGTCAGGGGTTCTCTACGTACACTACAGGGAAAAACATTGCAACAGCTGGAAGGATTAATACCATTTTATTGAAACGCAGTCAGCTGTTAGCATACACTGAGATGCTTGTTTGATTACATTGTCAAAAATTATGGAAAATTACAACTTTACCTACCTGGTAAAGTGGCATAATTAGTATGATGTTGAACCGACCAGTGCAGCAATGCATTCATAACCACGACGGAGAAGACTATCGTACAGCTCTATAATGTCCTCCTGAGGGATAGAGAACGTCAAATAGCGCGAAGTCGCTGTTCCATTTCAGAGACAGTGGTTGGCCCACCTCTTGGGTATTTTTAGAGTTATCAGCCCATCATATCCCTCCTCATAGTTCCAACCCAGAATAGATATTTGGTGAAAGGTCCAGCGACCGTGATGGTCATGGTAATACCTTAACGTTTTGCTCGTGTAGATACTGCAGACTGATGCGGGCTGTGTGGGACTGGCATTATCTTACTGGTGAAAGGTTCTGTGCTGCTCATCAAATGGGACAGCCACTGGCTGCAAAATGTTGGTAACATATCGTTGCGAGTTAGAGATCCCCTTATGATGAATAGTTCTGACCGAGATGTCCGACAAATGATACCCCACACCGAGACACCAGGTGCTGGGGCTGTGTGACGATGTCGCACACACTGGTTGGCGTTCCTTTCTCCTGGATGACGGCGAACACGTTGTCTACCATCGTGCTGATCAAGACAAAAGCAAGATTCATCACTAAACACCATGTTTGTTCCAGTTCTTATGTATCACTAACCACTCTTGTTCGTTCCAGTTCTGTCTAAGGCGACATCACTGAAGACGTGCTTGCATGTGGGTAGATGCGAGGGGCAAACGCAGTGCCCGAAGATCGCAATGAAAACTGTAAAAGCCTATTGTTTACCGTCCACCTGGTAAGCATTCGATGTGTTTACCTGTTGCCAGTCCCTTTGCAGTTGTGTTTACCTGTTGCCAGTCCCTTTGCAGTTGTGTTGTAGTGGCGAATATTTCATGCAATGTCATGCATCGCAAATGGCGATCCTGTCACTCCGTGGTCATATGTCATATTCCTGATCCTTCTTGGAGTGTGCTGGATCCTTCTTGAACCCATTGGCGCCATATGTGTATGATGGTGTTGGGATTGCAGCCAACAATGTTGGCCACATCTCTGTACGACAAACCAGCTTTTCTAAGACAGATGATTCTTCCACGTTCAAAGTCTGTTAACTGTTGGAATGGCTGTCGACGTCTGCGTAAAGGCATCTTTAGCGGTTTAGAACAATTTCCACAACGTTTTTGTCACTCAGGGAGCTTTGGTTGCCTTTATCTGTGTTTGACTGCTTTACACCTGTGACGTCAGCTCGCGCCTGTCCTTTCGTTTCGATCGTCCTGCAAACCTGATAATTTTCATGCATTTACATATACTACCACCTCCTTAAATTTCGTCACATTTGCGTAACTTCTTGCAAGTTTTGCGTTTTTTATTTCCTATAGTGTGTTGATATAAGGTTCACAATCCTCCCGTTTTGTTAAAAACCTGCTGTGGTACACACCTACTTTTTGTTGCCACCACAGTCTCCTCGTTCTCTGCACAGGATAGCCTGCAGATGTTGCTTTGTTGGGCCAGTCTCTCTTGGTTCTCTCGTGCGCTCGTTGCTATAGCTGACTCCTGGCACGGCTCCTCAGTAGTTGAATCATAAAAAGTCTCATAGTATATATTATAGGTATTAGACGAATATTACATGGAATAAAATTATTGATCTAAAAATAATAAAAACAAAAAAAATAAAATGAAAAAAAAAAACGTATCGTGCTGTTTTTCACTCAATGTCAAGGCGTATAAAGTGCAGAACGTTTCCAATTGAAAATTATTGTTGAATTGGATAGGTATTGATAAAATACAGTGGATCTTCGTTATAGCGCTGCTCGCTATACCGCGCACTCGGTTACAGCGCGGGCGATGTTCGCGATGAGTTCAAACATGTTTATACAGGTCCGTGCGGCGTTAGTGAGTATCGCATTTTTTTGTTACTGCGTATTGAGTAATTGTGTATGTATTGAGTTCCTGCATGTATTTTGAATAGTGTTTAATTATTGTATGCATGATGAGTAAAAGAAAAGCTTACAGTGTGAAATTTATTGTGTCGCCACCGCGCCGCTCGGTATAACGCGGTTCACCTTATAACGCGGGTGTTGTTTCCCGCCCGACATGCGCGTTATATCGGGGGTCCACTGTATTACTATTCGCACTCTTCGAATCTACCAAAAGTCATAATTATGTTCTTTGATGGTGAAAAAAAACGAAAATTAAAAACATTTAAATGAATATTGCTAATTATGATAGAAATGATGGTGGTGAAATGTGAAAGCCATGAAATTTCCATCGGCAACAATGAATTGACCCCTTACTCCTAAGGTGGGTGGGAAAAAAAAATTTTTTTAAGAGATAATTTGAAATTTCTATTTTAGTTGGATTGGCATTTAATGAAATATTATAATTAGCATTTTTCAAATCCTTATTTAGATTTAATTTATGTCGTTACAGATCACTAAATATGAAAACGACGAAACTTTTAACAAATGTTGCAAGTTACCTGTTTATGGTAGAAATTTGAAATTTCTGTTGTAGAGTGTCAAGAGATCTTCCACTGACAACAATTTTCCCCCTTTCTAAAAGGATGTAAGAAAAGCAACGTTTTAAAAAGAGAAAAAAAACTAATACTTTTTATGTTGTATAATTACTAGTAAAACACTACTGTTTATTTGCATTTTCCCTTCATCCATTAACTCGAATTAAAATTTTTAAGTAGTGAAAAAAGCTGGTAAACGAAACAACACATTTTCTTTGAGAACTAGATTCCTATATGCGCCACCTGCGATATGCGTTCTTCTAGTTAAGATATTCTTTCTCTTTCATTAATCAACGTCTCTTAGCGTTTATAATAATAATATTGTTAAAAATTTCATTCGACGAACTATTTCTATTATTTTCGTTCAAAATCAAAAATCAAAATTGGGATTTTAATTTTGTTATCAAATAATTAGTTATTTAAAGTTTATAATAATCCATAATAGGAGAATTTGTGTAGCGGCGTGTGTTTCTATATATTTATATACAGGTAAATCCCGTTAAAACGCGAACCAACAGAACGCGTTATAAGAGAGATTCCTTTTTTTTTGCTATATGGAACGTAATTTTTCACTCAAGAAGTACATATTGGATTCCTTGTGTAGTTTTGTGTACATGTATCCGATATTTTCACTCCAGCGTGCTATCGTTTGACATCCGAAAGATTGCCGACAGTTGATTCATTTACTTGTAACCTTTTGTTAGCAACATCCGTTTGATTTGAATTTCAAATGAACAAACTGACAAACTGTTTTGTTACTGAAGGCACTCGTACACAATTGGCATTTTAATTAAATTTCCAAGTAACAATATTGTTTACTTGATTTTTCCGTGAATCCTTCTTTGGAATTTAGAGCGTGCAAAAAAGCGCCAAAGATAAGTTGACATAGTTGGCCGATGTACGATGTTTGAATGACGAAAAATGGCTTGAATATTTGATAACTCTTATATCGCGATGCGATTCTTTCGACCCCTAGAACCGCGTTATAACGAGATTAATCTGTATTTTACGATGTGTCAAAGAAATGTTTTATTTTTTCATGTTTTGGGCTCGGACTCATTAATTTACACTTTTGAACAAAAATTGATTCTTTTTCGATCATCATTATCATCATCATCATCCTCAAGCAGCCATGGGCTACGGAGGTCCAACCAGACCGTGCAATTTAGTTCTCCAAGCAAGTCTATCCTGAGCTACATCTACTGCATCTGGCCACTGCACATCAATTCTAACAAGGTCCTGTTTGACATTGTCTGCCCACCGCATCCTAGGTCTCCCCTTCTTTCTGAGGCCTTTAGGCACACTGTTCATAACCCTATTCGCCAATCTATAATTATTCATACGGGCAACATGGCCAAACCAACGGAGTCTCTCTCTGCACAATATGCTGCTTAAAGGAGGTTGCAAACTCCTTTGCCTAATCTCGTCATTAGTTACAAAGTTGAACCACCTAATGCCCAAGATACTGCGTAAGCATCTGGAATCAAAAGCATCTAGTTTTCTGTTATCATGTTTACAAAGTGTCCAAGTTTCACTACCATAACTAACCTTAGAAAGAACCAAACTATTATACAGTCTAATTTTAGTCTTTAGGTGTATACGCCTATTTCTCCACACTCTCCATAGGTTCTTAAAAGTCCCGGCAGCAATCCCTATTCGTCTGTTAATATCATGCCGCACATCACCATTATCTGTTACATAGCTCCCAAGATAACTAAACTGTGACACCTGCTCAAGACTGCAACCATTCAGATTAACTGAATCACAGCCTGCCTGACCAATTTTCATCACTTTAGTTTTCTCTCTGTTTATAACCAAACCTAATCTATTACCAGTCTCATCAACAGCTCGAATGAAAGAGTTCATCTCATCAACATCATTTGCCAAAAGGGCTAAACCATCAGCATAATCTAAATCAGAAATTTTCGTATCTCCAGCCCATTTAAGGCCAAAATCTTTCCCTTGAAGTGAATTTCGCATAACATAATCAATAACCAAGCTAAAGAGAAAAGGAGACAAAATGCACCCTTGTCGAACACCAGACGTAATGCTAAACCAATTGCTACAAGCCTTACCAACTCTCACACACGACTCAGTGTTATTATAGAGAGCTTTCATAATGTTAACTAACTTGTCTGGTATACCATATGATTTCACAATCAACCACAAATTATGACGATCAACAGAGTCGAAAGAATTTTTGAAATCAACAAAGCTAGCAACCAAAGGTTTCTGAAACTCTAAACATTTCTCAAGAATCTGCCTAAGTGAAAATATCTGATCCACACATCCCCTACCACTTCTGAATCCACATTGCTCATCACGAAATTGACTGTCAACCAGATTCTTAATTCTATTAAGCACAATCATGGAAAGAACTTTACCTGGAACAGAGAGTAGGCTGATACCCCTATAGTTATCACAAGAACTGCGATCACCTTTTTTGAAAATAGGGATAACAATAGCTCTGGTAAAATCCTTAGGAACCATGCCTTTATCATAAAAGATATTCAGAATTTCAGTCATCCAAGTGGTAACCGAAACATTCCCAGCTCTAAGCATTTCCGTAGTAATTTCATCTACCCCTGGGGATTTATGAAGTTTAAGTTTAGAAACAGCCAAAATAACTTCAGATTGTGTTATAGGGCCAACATTAAAGCCACCAATGCATCTATCATCATTGCAAACAATGGGAGCAGAACCAACTACATTGTTTAGAACATCACTGAAATGCTCAGCCCACCTAGCCATGACAGAATCCTCCCCTTCTATAACTTTACCTTGTTTATCCTTCAATCCTTGTATGCCTGTCCGTTTTCTAACACATAAAACATTAACTATCTGGTACAGCTCTCTGCTGTTGTGCTGTCTAACTGCTTCCTCGGCTTTGTCAGCCAAACCATCAAGCCAAAGATTCTTATCAGCAGCTAACTGATCCTTTACAAGTTTATTAAGGTCTCTGTAATGCTTTCTATTAGTACTAGTAGGGTATTGATTAAGGGCATTCCTGCAGTTCTTTCTTTCCGAAATAAGCTCAAGTGCCTTATCACTCAGATAATTTTGCCTCTTCTGCTCCTTTTTTCCTAAAAGAGTACTGTTAGTGTCCAAAAAAGCCTGTTTAAAATGATCCCATTCTTCCTCAACTTCAGTAGTAAGCAAACCATGACTGTCATAATGACTAAGTAACCTATCATGGTAAGCTTTGGCTATAACTGGATCTTTCAGAGCTTCAGTATTAAAAGTAAATTTTTTAACCCTAGCACAACACTTTTTAAGTTTAAGTTGCAAGACACTTTTAACAAGGTAATGGTGAGATCCAATTTCAGCTCCCCTATATGCCCTGGTATTCCTAACAGAACTAGCCCATTTGCTGTTAATTAATATGTAATCAATCATATTCTTATGCAGTCCATCAGGTGAAACCCATGTGTACTTATGCATGTCGCGGTGTTTGTAATAAGTGTTAGTTATTCTGAATCCATTGAGTTTACTTACCTGTAGGAGACGTTGCCCATTGCCATTGCAGCTACCAATACCAAAAGGGACTATTACTCCTCCCCAAAGGTCAGAGTCAGTACCAACTTTGGCATTGAAGTCACCAAGAACAAGGGTAATATCTCCTTTCTTGACAGAATTCAAAATATCCTGAAGTTGTTCATAAAACCTATCCTTCTCATCCTCATCGGCATCCTCAGTGGGGGCATAACAGCAGATAACATTCAAGTCTTTAACGCTTGTCCGAAATTTTGCTGTAAGAAACCTTTCATTAATGCACTCATATCCTAGAAGAGCATCGCTAGCGTGTCTGCTGAGAAGCAGACCCATGCCTTGGTGATGCTTATTGTCGTTCCTCCCTGAAAAGAGAAATTTAAGATTATTTTTAAGAATCTGACCTTTATCTGTCCATCTGGTCTCTTGCAAGCCGAGAATATCTAAATTATAATGGTGGAATTCTTGTGTGAGGACATCAAGAGAAAAAGCTCTGTGCAGAGTCCTCACATTCCAACTACCTATGGAGAGAAAATGGTTAGTGGGATGTTTAAAGAAACTATGTTTATTGAGAGAGGGAATGCCGACAATATCAAACAGCCCCCTAATCGCAGACATGGGGCAAAGACCCGTTCCCCCACTACTAAAGGCTGAAGCCATCTACACTGGAAGACTTCCTCCAATGTAGAATTTGACGATGCCAATAGAAGCAAAGAGTTCAGGTGCCTGCGATGACTTCTGCTCAGGATTATCCACCAGCTGATAAACATATCCTGTGAATCTATTCACTTGGGGCTGTCAACCCACAAACAAACAGAAAACACAGCGGAAGATTTTTCCTCCACAGAAGCCCACCAGTGCATCAAAATCAGGATCCATAATCAAGCTCAGAGCCATATATCTGTCCAGTCCAGTAGGTTTATATGGTCAGCACCAGGTCCCTGTGTGGTTGACCACTCCTCAGCAGGGTAGAAAAAAAAGAAAAGTAGCCATAGTTGTCCAGATCAGTAGGCCACACTAATCTGGCAGCCCTCCCCTTCCGTTCACTTCCACAAGAGAGTATCTCTTTTGAAAGTTACTAACGGTCCGCACCACGAGAAGGCGGGGTCGGACATTAGGTGCTAGGCCTGGCTGGTTCTATGCATCATCACATGGGATTGGTGCATAGCTCTCCTTCCAGTGACTACCTAGCTACCATTTACAGATACGCTACTACCATTTACAGATTTTTTTTTCGATAACATGAACGAAATAAGCTGTTTTTAACTAAATCGGGTCCGCCGATCGTGAAAATGAAAGTAAACAATTTGTAGCACTTACACCTTTTTTGTTATCATTTATTTCGTATTTGTGTTAAAAAAACATGATTTTATACACATCACCGTTATTAGGCTTGAAATGTAGCCATGAAAATACTCTTGGTACCACTATAAAGGCATCATAGGGACGGGTTTTTTGTGACAGTATAACAAAAATACTAAGGCTCTAAATTTGTTAACAGTTTTTTTTTTCCTCTTATGAACGTTATCATCTTGCCTTTGTAAAAAGCAAAATTAGTCACCCATCATCGCAGGATCCCACCTTCCTTGGTAGCGTTGCTCCATTGTAGTGATAACTTGGTGGAATTTTTCATCTTGCTCATCGCTGACAACACCGAAGTTGTCTGGTAAGAAGTCTAGATGAGAATGTACAAGTGTATTTTGAGTTACATCGTGCATCCTAAAAGTGGATCATTAGGTAAAGTTCCTCTATTAATTGTTGGTGGTTCTCTTTTTTTTATTCCCAAGAAACTCTTGAGCAACTGATTAAAAGGATTCCCTCGCTGCTAATTCATTAGGATTAGTTTGCTTTCCGAAAATCGTATCATGCAAAGGTTTTCTTATTTGCGAGACAACAAAGATACGTTCTTTAAGCTCTGAGGGGACTCAATTTTGGAAATTGTCCCCTTAAGCATGCAAAACCATCACTATTTTGTCCAAAGCTTTTATAGAGTTTTCCATAAGGCCTACTTTCATGTGCATCAGGATAAGAAGGATTGACTCAGGATTCACTAATGGTTTGTATTTAACACTGTGTATTCCAGAAACAAAGTTTACTCTGCCTTTCTAGTCCTTCACAGCATAGTGTTGTTGTGTGAATCCATCTTGCAAACCAATTAACGATATGACTACCTGCAAATCATCACATAACTGCCAACACTGTTCCGTGTAATTTCTTTCATTCTGTATGACAAATATGCTGTCATAGGTTTCCTATATAGCAACCAAATGAGTCACAGGTATTGTTTTTTTTTTCATTGTGGAACAGAACATCTCTTAATCTTATTTTAGAAAAATCTATAAATATCCTCCATTCTCCACGTTTGTGTGGAAATCCCAATTCTTCCATCACTCCATTTATGTCGAGGCACACGTAGAGGGACCATGCATGCCATAAAAATATGAAAGTTTCTCATTATTCTTCCAAAATGCAGAACTCCTCGTACCTGTAGCTAGCAAATTTCATTGTTGCACATGTACTCAAATGTTTTGCTTGTTTTGACAGGTTTAGGTCATTTACAAGATCATTCAGCTCACTTTGCTGAATTAGATGAGGTTCTTGACTACGCCTCGAAGTATGACTTGATCAGAAGTAAATGGATCTTCCAAGCAGTATTCCTGTTCTTCACTGGGAATAAGGAGAGCTTCCCAGTTAGGTAGAGGATAAGCGATATCCCCATGTGACATTGATTTCATTGCAGATGGGGTCAGGATATTTTAATTTATTTTTACTCTTTTTTAATATTGGGGCGGGGGTGGCTCAGTCGGTAGCGCACCAGGCTCGTAATCTGTAGTTCCCAGTTCGAGTCCCAGCTGGGTCAGCGTTGAGATTTATCTCCGCAAAATTCCCCGCCCTGCCCACGGTCAGTAGGGTACACCGATGGGCTTGGAAAGGCCGCCGTCCGTCGGATGGGAAGTTAAGCCGTGGCCCCGTGTGTGGGAGAGCCATACCCTGTGCACGTTAAAGAACACGCTGGATGGCCTTGACGGGAGGCTACCATCTGTCTCCCAACAGCTGTTCCAGTGGGTCCCCTCCCCCAACCTTCTCTGAGCCTTCGGGGTCCATGTGACCTGGCCATTTAGCCCATGGTGTGCAAAAAAGTGCCGCTCAGAGGTAAAACAACCCAACCCAACTTTTTTAATATCACTCAATGTTTGTAAGACACAACGTATACAGATGGCAACTGATGACTAAGGCAAGCCACAGACTAGATGAACGGAGACAAGCGATGCCAAATAGCTCATAGGCGACGGGGTGTCTCGAAAAAACAGATGTGCCATGGTTTGTTCGCATATCAAACGAATGGGCGACACGTAATCACTTTGGCATCCTGTTCCAAACCTGTCTCACAAATTCTGCCTACAGCATGTTACAAAGCGTCGCTTTTAGCGCCGTTTATTTTGCAAGTACACTATAAGGAAAAAAATTGCAACACTTGGAAAGATTAATGCCATTTAATTTGAAACACAGGCAACTATTAGCATAACTGAGGTGTGCGATCGATCACATTATCAAAAAATTACCCGGTGAGCTGATATAATTAGTATGATGTTGAATCGCTGTTCCATTTCAGAGACAGTGGTTGGCTCTTGGGTGTTGTTGGAGTTGTCTGCCCATCATGTCCCAGACGTGTTCAATAGGTGTTCATGGTAGTACCTGAACGTTTTGCTGGTGTAGATACTGCAGACTAACGCTGGCTGTATGGGGACAGACCCAGGGCCGGATTAAGGCCTTTAGAGGCCCTAAGCAATTAAACGATTTTCGTGCCCCGTATTATATCTAACTCAATATTCAAAATAACAAATATAAACCGTAAAATAAAATTTTATTGTTCTAAACTAAACTTACACTTATGATGGGTACTAAATAGGTACTAAAATATTTAGCTATTCGTGGAATTTTTTGGTTAAAAAATCTTGATTATTTTTCTAAATTTTTTTCTGTATATTTTTGTGGTGCCCCCTTTCTCCTGATGCCCTAAGCACGTGCTTATTTTGCTTAATGGTTAATCTGGCCCTGGACAGATATTATGTTGCTGGTAAAAGGTTCCGTGTTGCTGAACAAATGGGACAGCCACTGGCTAAGAAATGTTGGAAACATATCGTTGCGTAGTTAGAGATCTCCATATGATGACCAGTTCTGACAGAGATGTCCAACTAATGACACCCCAAACAAAGTGCTGGGTGGTACTCTGGGTGGCGTTCCTTTCCCCTGGATGAGAGCGAACACGTCGTCTGCTGTCGTGCTGACCAAGACAAAAACGAGAGTAGTCACTAAACACCACGGTACTCCTTCTTGTTCATTCCAGTTCTGTCTGAGGCGACACCACTGAAGACGTGCTTGCATTTGGGCAGATGTGAGGTGCAAATGCAGTGCTGAACGACAGGCTCACAATGAAAACTGAAAAAAATGTTGTTTACTGTCCCCTGGTAGATATCCGATGTGTTACCAGGCCCTTTGCAGTTGCGTTGCAATCGCGAATCTGTCACGCAATGCCATGCGTCGCAATCGCGAATCTGTCACGCAATGCCATGCGTCGCAATCGCGAATCTGTCACGCAATGCCATGCATCGCAAATTGCTGTCCTGTCGCTTCGTGGCCATACGTAGTCTTCCTGATCCTTCTCAGCGTATGCTGGATCCTTCTTGAACCCACTGGTGACATATGTGTACGATGATGTTGGGATTGCGGCCAACAAGGTTTGCCACATCTCTGTACAACAGGCCAGCTTCTCTAAAGCCGATGATTCATCCATGCTCAAAGTCTGTTAACTATTGGACTGTCGACGTCTGCGTAAGGGCACCTTTAGCGGTTTAGAACAATTTCCACGTTTTGTCAACTAAGGAACCTTGGTTGCATTTTATCTTTGTTTGACTGCTCCGCACCTGTGGCATCAGCTCGCGCCTGTCTAATCGTTCCGATCGTCCTGCAAACCTAGTGATTTCCATATACCATCGCCTCCCTAAATTTCGTCACATTTGCATTAATTGTTGCAAGTGTTGCATTTTTTTCCTATAGTGTATTTGTGATAAATGATCATTGTTTACGATGATAGTGAGTTCGCGACCTGGCACCCCCCTGGCACCTGGCACAGTGCTTTCCCCTATGACGTCACCGACCACACCCCCAAATGCGCCCCACAACTATCCCCCTTTAATATTCATAACTGACCACACCTCCTATTAATATTCATAATTAATAATTAATAACTCATAATTAATATTTTATAAAGACCTGCTGGTTGACCCCTTTTTAAAAAATTCCTCCCCTTTATTAAAAACCTGTGGCGCCATCTAGTGTATATTCTGATTACTATACTTTAGAAAAGCACTCTATTTTAACTGAAATTATTCCAAATTATTGATTCCCTTCATTAAAAAAAAAACCTTTATTAAAAATCCCCCCTCATTAAAAAAACCCTTATCAAAAGTTCCGCCCCCTTTATTAAAAACCCCCATCTTATCAAAAGTTCCCCCCTCATTAAAAAAACCGCTTGTCAAAAATTTCCGACCCCCTTTATTAAAAACCCTTGGCGCCATCTAGTGTATATCATGAGTACTATACTTTAGTAACCACTCTATTTTAATCCAATTTTTTTACTCCCCCTTATTAAAAACCCTCTTATCTAAAGTTCTGCCCCCTTTATTAAAAACCCTACCTGTATTTTTAAGCCCCCCTCTTTAAAGACCATCTGGTTCACCCACCTGTATTTTTTAAGCCCTCTGAATTTCCTAACATCTTAAAAAGTCATCGATTTTTGATGGCGCCATCTACTGTATACTTCAATAAGCATTCTATTTTAATCGAAATTTTTCCAATTTTGTGACACCCCCTTATCAAAAGTTCTGCCCCCCTTTATTAATATACACCCCCTCGTTAAATAACCCCTCATCAAAAGTTCTGCCCCCTCTATTAAACTCCCCTTCACAGATCACAAACTCCCAAATAAGTCCCTTGATTTCTACCCTCATCTGAAATTTACCAAGTTCAACTGAACTTTCGGTGGCAACATTCAGATCATCCCCTCTCAGAATGGCTGATGCAATCGTCAAAAATAATTACAAAGTCCCATATTTTGCGAATTCGACCTTCATTAAGTCCTACAATGTGCATTTCGCAAACATGTGTTCGGTATCTCACCCATACTGGGGACCATTTTTTACTGACGGATGGTTTTACAATCTGAAACGTCCTATAAAAATTTCCAAACGGGGAATCACAAGTCTCTGAATAATAATTCGTAATTTTTGCTCAACCATTGCGAATGTTTGCCACAACGTTCAAGGTATCCCCCTCATTCCTTTGGCAGGCATCTTCAATAAATCCGTTATTCATCAAAAAGTCGTCCCATTTCCCCTTTATTAAGAAAACCTTCATTAATTAAAATTCATCAATCTATGATAGCCAACAGATTAGAATATTTAAATCTATCTATCCCATAGACAATAGATTAACACACTTGACTTCTGATCTAAGAAACATAAAGATCGAGATCCATGGTAAGACATAAGTGTTGTTTTTCTACTGAGCACCTTCTACTGGGTCGTGTAAAACTGAAAGGATTCTGTAACCGTTATGACAAATAGTTGCATAAAGCCATATTTATTTTTAAAGCAAAGATACACTGATTTTGAACTCACTAAGATTCTTACACGCAATCAATAGAGATTTTTACTAAGGATGTCTATATTTTCGGATTCGTTCTCATGTTCTTTTCAGGGTTCTGTTTGTATTTCTACAATTCCCTACTACGTTTCAATAAGCGCATAAGTAAACTGCGTGTATAAGGGCGAAGGTGGTTATTTTTCGCTGCAAGCACACGTTTTTCGACAATGATATGTATTCACATACGTGTTTCACTACACGAGGAAATCTAAACCGCACATTTCATGTCTAAGTAAGAATCGGTTTAGTTATTTTTCCTGCATGAGAATGTATATTTCTATACTAGTGTGGAATTTTTAGAACAAGTATGTAAGTACACTATGTTTTATAAGTGTGAAAGTGGTTGTTTTTCCAGCAAGGACACGTTTTTTGATAATGTTATGTATTTACATATGTGTTTTACTACGTGCGTAAATCTTAACATGCATATTTCGTATTTAGGCAAGAGTGGGTTTAGTAATTTTTCCCGCATTAGAATGCATGTTTCTTTAAGTTCGAAACTTTTGTCCCTCTTTATTACGAGTATGTGCATGTGCGAAGTACAGTAGCAACAATAGTTTAACCACAAGTATTCATTTTTTAAGTATTACGGCGTTAATGTCACAATTTCGTTTCTTACAACAACGTTCATTTCTAGTGAGATGCAAGTCACCAACGTTATTTTTCCTGCAAACATTCACTTTTTGTGCAAGCATGTGAATATTACATGTAACTTTTCAGTTGTATGTGAATCAAATATTCACTTTTCTGATCAAGGATGAAATCAACATACTGTGTATAACATTTGTAAGTATGAACCAGTTTGGATAATTTTCAACTGATAGGTTTTCAACCGAAAAACATAAGTAGATCTCGCCTTACATGCGAGACCCACTTATGTTTTTCGGAGCATTGGAACTTGTATGTGTGAAATTAGTTTTTTCCACGAGTTTCGAAGAAGCATTCTTTTTTTCAAAAAATGGTTATGCAAAATATTTCATCACTGATCTTAACTTGAATACTCATATTTCACTAGTTGTAAGGATTTTTCTTCAACACGTTCGAAAATGTTTTTGAATACGACTGTCTTACGTCACGTTTTCCGTCAGATGTTTCGTAACGAACAAAACGTCTGTGTTTTTTTAATAAAGAAGATGACATACGAACGAGAATTTTTCAAACTTAAAATAACACAATATCCTGATGCATTAAGAACGAGGAGGATGCTATAACAAGTGAACATGGTCTACGACGAGTGAAATCCTTGTTGTTTCGCGCAAGGGGAAAAGATGTGATAAAACGATGAGGACCTATATCTTTCATCTCCTAACATTATGAAAAGGAAAGTTTGTCTGTTTTTAAATTAATACAATAGCATGAACAGTCATTATAATAAGCTATTGTAGTATGTTGACTACATTCACTTTAAGTCTGATTGGAGTAAACGGAAGACAATCTGAACAGCTGTTATTACTTTCAAGCAGAATAAAAATCCTGTTTAATTTTACATATTCATAGGTTTATGACTATGTAAAGATTATGTATGTACGAGAATGTGAGTTTCTCTGATCTTATGCAAAGTACAGACACGCTCCTGGCAGAGGTCATGGTCTGTTCTTACCGACGAGGTCAAGGGGTTATTGCAGACAGAACTGCTGATACACACTAACTGGCCAGCAGTATTTGCATTTGTTGCTGATAAGATCTGAATTCGTATTTTAATATCTACAAGCTTTAACCTCGCCAGAGCGAGTGACAAGGGGTCGGTTCTTATCGCTACAATGTCAAAGGGTGACTGGAGATCGGACTGCCGATACACACTATCTGCACCACAATATTTGCATTTGCTACTGATAAACGATTTCCTTCATTAAAAATAGAAGCTAAGTAAATAATTCGAATACCGCTTTAGCCCCATGTTTACTTCGAACGTATCTTTCCCATGAGGGGTTTATCAGATGTTGTAAAGGTCACTGTTTTGCTTGACCTTGTTTATTTCGAAGATGTATCTTGACCCCCATGGGCGTTTATGAGATATGGTAAAGGTCACTGTTTTGCTTGACCTTGTTTATTTCGAAGATGTGTCTTGACCCCCCATGGGTGTTTATGAGATATGGTAAAGGTCACTGTTTTGCTTGACCTTGTTTATTTCGAAGATGTATCTTGACCCCCATGGGTGTTTCTGAGATATGGTAAAGGTCACTGTTTTGCTTGACCTTGTTTATTTCGAAGATGTGTCTTGACCCCCATGGGTGTTTATGAGATATGGTAAAGGTCACTGTTTTGCTTGACCTTGTTTATTTCGAAGATGTATCTTGACCCCCATGGGCGTTTATGAGATATGGTAAAGGTCACTGTTTTGATTGACCTTGTTTATTTCGAAGATGTGTCTTGATCCCCATGGACGTTTGAGATATGGTAAAGGTCACTGTTTTGCTTGACCTTGTTTATTTCGAAGATGTGTCTTGACCCCCATGGGTGTTTATGAGATATGGTAAAGGTCACTGTTTTGCTTGACCTTGTTTATTTCGAAGATGTATCTTGACCCCCATGGGTGTTTATGAGATATGGTAAAGGTCACTGTTTTGGACGCATATAAAGGTTAGCATAGGACCTGCATTTACTGGCTTCTTCTGAGCTACAGTCTGTCGTTGGTCACCATGGAGAAAACCATGCTATCCTTTGGTGAAGTTGTTCGATCTATGCTCGAGAGCGTCGGTATCCTGTCGTACCCAAAACCCATATCGTATGAAGAATGTCTACAAATTTTAATGAATATATTGACAGAAAAATGTTTGCAAGCCTTAAACATCGTGTGTGATGGAGAGACCATCACCATTGAACTGAATGATTATTTATGCAGAGTGTGTTTTGCAGAAGAAACGGCACTGAAACATGCTGAGAGCATGGACTATTGGGCCGTGGTGGAGGACACTATGACCTCCATAGAAATAGCTAACATTGTTGAAATGGTGGCATAACACGAGAAAAAAACAAAGGTTCTTTTCAGAACCACCTCATTTGTGTAGAAAGAATTAAGAATCGTACAATTTCTTCTTTCTGTTCGCAACTCTTACTTCTCTATCTACACGTTTCTTCTATATCTCCACAGTCAACCCATTGTCTCCCCGATTAACAGAATGAATTTTATATGGTGTTTAACCTTCAGTTAAAATGATAGTTTTACGCAATATATTAGGATTAACAAAACTTATAGTGTATAAGTAGTTTTTGTTGCTAGGATCCCTCTCCACTTTTAAAATTCAGATGTTACACATTCTTGTAGAGTCTCCCTCTCGCAATTTCACACACATTTATTAAAAGAATCAATTTTATTATGAAACAGTTTAATCAACAGTAATGGAGATATTTGGAGAAAATCAAAGGGACAAGTTTCTTGCTTCCTCACAAGGAAATCTGCGCTTAAACACTAAACCAAATGATCGGGCTTGGATCTGCTAGACGCATGATTGACATGATTGAGGATGATTGACAGCTCGGTGCTCTTCCAGCCAGCACATTGGAGCGCCCTCTATCGGGCTGCGTCTTTCTGGCACTTTGAGGTTCTTTTCCTGTGCTGGATGGTTTTTGCGACTTTTTGAATTTATTTTGGAAACTCTGAGCCGTGGCTATAGACAGAAACGCTTCAGTTATATTTTCCAAACATGTGTTCGTCATATCTGCTTCTGAGTTATTAGCTTTAGTTGATTGATATTTCCGGTTTTCAAGCAGCTATATTTGTTGTGTTGAATTTTAGGAAATGTTCCTGTTTGCGAGATATTTCTTGATCTTTTCCCATGTACGTTGTTGATTTTTCCGATATTTCTGTCATCCATTCCAGCATATTTTGAAGGTATTCCATCATCTCCAGTATTGTTTCATTATGCATGCTGTAATGCTTTCCACTTCGAAGAATTTTGAAAAATATTCTCCCTTCCATTACAGTGTGTGCGTATTTACTGTTATTCCAATTTCACTACATAAAATGTCTTTCAAGCAGTTCTACCAACGATATCGTTGGTTTTTACAGTTGTTTTCTCTGACATTGCAATGCATTTTGAATATATTCTGTCATCCATATATAATAATGAATGTAATGGATCATGATTTTCTATAGCGAGATCCTAGTATACTAATATTTCATGGTTTTCTGGTGATGCTCCTTCGGCTAAAGAGGGACTTTTATCAGTCTTTAAGATCACTTTTCCTCCACGAATTAAAAGTCATATCCAAGAAAATTCCTGATTGCATATATCACTTCCTTTGAAATTTCTATATTGTAGTATTTTTGCTCGAAAGAACACACACACACATCCGATTCACACAAATAAACCTGAACACATTCGATTCACAGAAACAAACATGAACACAAAGTAGAAACTCAGTAGAAAAACAACACTTATGTCTTACCATGGATCTCGATCTCTAGGTTTCTTATATCAGTAACCAAGCGTGCTAATCTACGGTCTATGGGGTAGATAGATTTAAATCTTCTATTCTGTTGGCTGTCATAACTTATATCTGATTCTGTATCGTGTGTAAAGTACTGAATAGTGTCCATTTCAGGCTATTGTGAGATTTTCAACATAAAGAATTAGCAAGTCTAGATATGTGGAAAAAATAATAATCTGACACAGATGATGCTTGCGATTTTGCCAACTTTGGTCGTTAAAGTATGGTTTATTAGAAAGTAAATATACACATATGGAAGATGAATCAGTGATGGCGAGATGTATGAGAAAATGCAGAGAATAGATATTGAAAGTTTACGATTCTATGGAGAAACATGCATCCGAAGATTAGGTTATATAATGAGTTAGTTTATCTCTAAGATTGTATGACAATGAAGCTTTAATAAGCAAACTTGCAATCAGTTTGTCCTTCATTCTAAATGCTTACATATATCTGAACCAGTTAGGTAGTTTGTCTGTGTAATGATGAGTCATTAGCGTCTGATGTTTGTCTGTGTAATGATGAGTCATTAGTGTAGATAGCGACTTTGATGAGCACGTTTAGTGAATAAGATGTTAGAAAAGAGGAAGTCTTAAGTTGGAAAAATAAAAGAAGTTGAAACTTAAGTGATGGAACACCCTGAATGTCGTTTGAAAATTCGTGGATGTTAGTACATGTTAACACTATCGCCACCTAACAAATGGCATTGGGGAATAATGCTAAAGATTTCTTTTCACATTACTTCTACATCATATCACACTGGGATTGAAATTTTCACACATTCTATTATTTTGCGAAACTCGTATTAAATGATACTTTTTGTTTTTCTATTTTTTACACTGATTTTTTTTCTAATCTCTACCGTTTTGTGAAATACGTCACACATTTTTTATGACATTAACAATTTTCTGTCTGTGCTCCTAACAGTGATTTTACCTTTCTAATATACTTCTTTTTGTGGTCAAACCATATTCTCCCGGTAACCACTACATACTTTCTTTAATTGTGATGAACAGTATAAGAGGGCATTTTAAAATTAGCTGACCACTTGGAGTTTTGCACGTAGTAAACTGCTGTGTCCTTAAGCCAAAAAGATTCCCCCGAAGATAAGATGGGAGCTTCCGTTGACCTATCCGATAAAGTGCGGCATTTCGACATGAAACGAATAATTATCTCACTTTGTCAATAAAGTTGAGGAAGATAAAAGTCACGTAGCAGGCAGCTCTTCCTATGAGTAAAGGATTTAGATAAACAGTAGCATATCTGTTTTCACATCGACGGGGTGTTTCATAGGTCAGTGCATAAGTGCCCCGTGACCTTTGAGTTATCACCATTTGGACTGGCTGTTTGCGCCAGGCATCTCCGGCCCATTTCTTCGAATTAAACAAGAAGTAGGAGCATGTGTGGAGGGAATTTTCCTATTTTTAAGAAGCGTATTTCTGGACTTGGGATGTTTCACATAGAGTGATTCTTAGTTTATAAAGACGTTATTTTTTGTCTGTCACTTATACAAATTGTACGCTGGGGTGACTATGAAAATTAAGCACACAATTCACCGGTCTGTGTTGTGGTTGGGTCTGCGGGGAAAAATACATCAATCCGCGATCGTTAACCAAGTACGTCTTTTGCATGAAAGGTATATCAGTGTCGTTTTTCTGCACAAGGGAAAAATTCGTTTTCACCGGTGTCACTGAACAGTAATAAGTATCCAAAACTTATTGCTGAGGTTTTTACTTTTAAAATATTCCTGAAAATTTTTAGTTAGACGGATTTTTATGTTACCGAATTGAAGAAGCTTTCTCATGTAGCTTGTTCCATAGATATACTGATATAATCGCTGAAGCATTTGCTAAATTTTGATTATCAGTCCAGCTGCAAATAAAATTTTGACAGATTAGCTCAGGTAAGTTGAGAGGGTATGATCGAGTGAGACTTATTAAGTGTATTATTTTTATAATAGCTTAGTGTATTTTATAGTATTTGTTAAAACTAATATCCCCTACACCATTAACATATATTCATGTTGGACTTGGATGTAGAACAAAAGTTAGATATTTTACGCAGCGTAAGCAGAAACGCAAGGGTACCCGCAACATATGAATTGTATTCTACTTTTAGCATTGCTTACTTTCTATGCATTCAACTGCGTAAAAAATTCTTTACAGAATTATTTTTTACCCTATGAAAGTCAACTAACCTTGTAAAGTGTAACCAACACGCGTTTTTTTTAAAAAATGATATCTTACTTCCAAATAATTAGCCGATTTTTCTTCGGAGGAAGAAATATTTTGTTATCGATTGTTACTGAGTAACGATACTTCCAATGAAAGTGTAATATTTTGCATGAGTGAATCATGTACTGAGGATACAGCGGTAATAAGTATTAGGAACAAAAAGTTTTAAACTTGAGACCATGTCGCTTAACGGATATACGGGAATTAAAAAGTTAGTTTTATTAGTCATACTTTTGCAATCATGATGTGTTTGCAATCACGAATATTCGTGATTAAAACACGATGATTAATAATAAAACACGATGATTAATATTAGCGATTGCAAACACGATGTGTTTGCAATCACGAATATTCGTGATTAAAACACGATGATTAATAATCAAACACGATGATTAATATTAGCGATTGCAAACACGATGTGTTTGCAATCACGAATATGTGTGAACACAAATATCTGACGGCATCATCCTTCAATCCGATGGAGACCACTTTTAATAAGAGAGGCGCAACACTTGGAGATTTAGGGGCGTGAAGGGAAATTTCAAAATGGTTTGTCTTCTTCCGATGGGGTACATTGAAACAAATAGCTGACCTATCATAAAGGGGAGATGGGATGATTTGATAAGAAGATGGAAAATTAATTCCAAAACATTGTTTTCATGTCGTATCTCCTGTGATGGCCAGAAACAAAGGGGGTAGAATTGGGGGTGACAATGTGGTTTAGTCAGAATGGCTGTCAATGAGTGACATCTCTGGACTTAGAAAAATTTCCAGATGGGTCCGAAAATTACGATCAAGAGTGCCAGTGGGTTTTAATGTTATGACGCATCGCGTCTGATACGGAAAGAAAGGGGGGTCGACAACGTAGCAGGTAACATAATCCAAGATGACCGTTGGTGGAAATTTCGAGAAGGATTAACTGTTCAAGATTACCACCCAGGGTGTGAGAGGATAGAACTTTTGCTGAGTTTTAATTAATGAAGGTTTTCTTAATAAAGGTGAAATGGGAGGACATTTTCATGAATAACGGATTTATCGAAGATGACCGTCAAAGGGATGAGGGGGATACCTTGAACGTTGTGGCAAACATTCGCAATGGTTGAGCAAAAATTACGAATTATTATTCAGAGACTTGTGATTCCCCATTTGGAAATTTTTGTAGGACGTTACAGATTATAAAACCATCTGTCAGTAGAATGTGGTCCCCAGTACGGGTGAGATACAGAACACTTGTTTGCAAAACGCACGTTGTAGGACTTAATGAAGGTCGAATTCGCAAAATATGGGACCTTGTAATTATTTTTGACGATTGCATCAGCCATTCTGAGAAGGGATGATCCGAACGTTGCCACCGAAAGTTCATTTGAACTTGGTAAATTTCAGATGAGGGTAGAAATCAAGGGACTGATTCGAGAGTTTGTGATCTGTGAGGGGGAGTTTAATAGATGTGGTGGAACTTTTGATAAGGGTTTTTTTTAAAGAGGGGGTACGTATTAATAAAGGGGGACGTGAATTTTGATAAGGGGGCGGAACTTTTGATAACGGATTAATTAACGAAGGTGTGGGAGTTTTGATAGGGTTTTTAATAAAGTGGGGGCAGAACTTTTGATAAGGGGTTTTTTAATGAAGGAGAATCACAAATTGGGAATAATTTCGGTTAAAATAGAGGGTTTTTCTAAAGTATAGTACTCATAATATACACTAGATGGCACCATGGGTTTTTAATAAAGGGGGAGGATTTTTTAAAAAGGGGTCTTTATAAAATATTAATTATGAGTTATTAATTACTAATTTTGAGCTGTTAATTATTAATTATGAATATTAATAAGGATGCGTGGTCATTTATGAATATTGATAAAGGGGGATAGTAGAGGGGCGCATATGTGGGTGTGGTCGGTGACCTCAAAAGGGGGAAAGCAGTGTGCGTGGGGGGTCCCAGGTTGGCAGTCACTACTGATGAGCTTTTCCAAATTTGTGACATGATGTAAAATTTTGAAGTCCAGATCTGGAATCAGCTTGCCAGAATTAGTATAAAATGATAGTTTTCATTCATGTTATCAAAACCATGCTGACTAGTGTTATCAAGTGATTCGAGCGTAGATGTGCCATTATTCAACATTTCGACCCGAGCTCGAAAATTTGAACCCGGACTCATCTCTAGGTCCCGTACACAGAGTTGGGTTGGGTTGTTTTACCTCTGAGCGGCACTTTTTTGCACACCATGGGCTAAATGGCCATGCCACATGGACCCCGAAGGCTCAGAGAAGGTTGGGGGAGGGTACCCACTGGAACAGCTGTTGGGAGACAGATGGTAGCCTCCTGTCAAGGCCATCCAGCATGTTCTTTAACGTGCACAGGGTATGGCTCTACCGCACACGGGGCCACGGCTTAACGTCCCATCCGACGGACGGCGGCCTTTCCAAGCCCATCGGTGTCCCCTACTGACCGTGGGCAGAGCGGGGAATTTTGCGGATATAAATCTCAACGCTGACCCAGCTGGGACTCGAACCTGGGAACTACAGATTACGAGCCTGGCGCGCTACCGACTGAGCCCCCCCCCCCCCCCCCCGGTACACAGAGATTTGATCGCCAGAAATCAATCAATCATTTTGACGAGATTGCTCTGATTCATTCTTTGCAAATCAAATCAGATATCAAATCGATGGGATCATAATCAGCATCCTGTTAAATTTAAAAGAGTACTTCACGTGAAGTTCATGAGAACATAACCATAGGCAGAAAACGAAATGAGAATGCGCAAGTTCGGAAAATCATTGTGATTTGAGCATGTTTGGGGAACAGCGATCAGCATTTCATTTTAGCAGATTGTTGAAGCGAGCCATGCGATCGATCCGATGATCACATACGAAGTGGCACACGTCGTGATCACATACGAAGTGGCAAACGGGCACTCTAGTCGGGTTGCTGTTAGAATGACGATTTTCGTGCGATCAAATCGCTCGTTTTCGTGTACCTTCAAACGTCGCTTGATGCGATTTATGATGGCATCTTTCTGTGTCTGAACATCTCCGTATTCTGAATCAGAAGAGAGTTTCCCACTGGATACTGAAAATCAATAGACAACGGGTACAGAATTTTGCAGATTTCCTATTGGATTACCACTATAACAACTACCCAGATGGGTGATATCTGGGTCGTTTCCTACAAACCAAGTTAGCTAGCTCATATGTTGTGCACGGAGTCTCTGCTTAAAAATGTCTCGAAAGCACAAGTCCTTAAAAACGTATTCATATAACGTTATCGATGTTTTAAGGTGTATTTTGAGACAAAAAGGAAGGAAAGTGTTGGTGATAATTATAGATATCTTGATGTTTTAGAATTAGGCAAATTATATGCATTAAATTCTTTGATAAGTTTAAAAGAAGCAGAGCCGATAAGGGGACATGGGAAGCCGAATGTCCAACTATGCGTTAATTCGATACTGTTAACCCTTTCACGACCAAGGGAAACATTTTTCCCATTTTAAAATTGGTGATTGTCGTATTTAATTATAACCTTATCTGCATTTTTTATACAGAATGTCAAAATAGAACGTATGCCGAACGCAATTACGTAAACGGAAACGTTTAGGAAAAAAAAAAAGAACTGTCAGGACGCATAATATATGTACTATGTGCAATGTCCATCTTTGCCTCACTACCGAAAGAAATTGTTTCGCCGAATATCATAATTAGCACATCATTTTGTATAGTAATTTTATTTCATAATTTTGTATTATTTTAGTTAACATTTTGTTCTAATAAACCAATAAATAAAAGACATTGCATAATAAGCCTAACTATAATTTGTGTTACCTTTATAGTCCATTGGGAAAAATATTTCCCATAAAATTCCAAAAAAACTACACATTGTTATGTATTTTTCTTATGATTTTTATTTATTTTACGTCTAAACAAACTAAAATAAACAGTTACATACTAATAATTACTCTTAGAAACCTTATGGTCCTGAAAGGGTTTTAAATGTTTCCCACACTGATTTCAAATAAAAATATCTTAATTGTATCTATTTCTTATCAGACTGATTATTTTCTTTCAAAGTGAAATAAAAATATTTGAATGTACAGAAAATATTAATACGTAGCAGAAACGACACTCTTAAGAAAAAGTTTATCCAATAGCGATTTTACAAAAATATTGAAAACATTTATTTCTTTTATATGTAAATTAAATACTGGGATTACATTCTTTTAGAATTTGCATTTTTCAGTTATGCTAAATAAATTGGTGCTTTCTAACTTTTCTTTACGTATATGAATTTCGATTATTCAATCTATAACAGTACTATATTATTTTTATAGAATGATAATAAGATTCAAAAATACCTAATGAAACGTAATTAGAAGAGAAAACAACATTCCGAATCTGGTGAATAGAGATGTTCGTTTCAAAGTGAATGATGATTATTTTTATTTTCTCCTTTCAGCATCCTCCAACAGTGCAAAGTTGAACTAATGCACGGTCGGATCTGAGGGGAGGGTCAAAGGTGCCCAACCCTCTCCCCCTTTCTTTGAAAATTCTAGTAACGGTGATAGAGATAAAATAAACTGTTAAATTTATGTATATTTCACGCATTTTTCAATCAAATTTTAAAGACTTCCGTATTCGGAGGGGGAAATGTTATGCTGCAATGGAAATCCATTCCCCGCCATCCCCGCACTGAACTTTCCCTTTTTCCGTCTCAAATGAGTTTCTTGCTACCCCCCCCCCCCCCCCCCCCCAACTTATTTCTTTCCAGATCCGGGCGAGAACTAATGGATGGTTGGGAAAATGCCAAATGATATTTTATTAGCATTTGTGAAGTAAAAAAAGAATTTTTCATTCATCTCTCAAGGTAAGAATGCTTTTCCCCATCCTCCTGGCTGTAAGGGTGGGGGGGGGGGGGGGGGGTACAGCTTTGTTGCCACTGTAAACTTCGTTATTATCATACCCTAACACCAAAATTTCAAATTTATAGCATAAATACTTCGTTTGCAATATTTAAAATTAGCAATTTTTGAATTTTCCTAATGTTAGAGAGCTCTATTAAAGTTTTTAGGATTTTCATGTAATGCGAATCGTAATATTTCATCCAATCCAAAATGAATTCTAAATTTATGTCTGAAAAAAAAAAAAGGAGAATACCGTCTACAGACGGACGATAAAGTGAAAACGTTAGCTCTTTTCTTAATACGGGTTTTAAGAAAAGGCGGCATAGTCAGAAATTGTGAAAAGAGGAAATTTTTACATATTTAAAATGTTTTTGTTAATTCGTTCTTTGGTTCAGCTAATTCTCTGGGGATGACATTTTTTGCAACTTAATATACGTTCGCTGATAGAATCCTACTCTCGCATCCAGTTCGCTACTGAAAAGCAAGAATATTACAATTTCGAAGGAATATACCGGAAACATGCAGCCTTAATTTCATGAATAAAATTTTCGCGTAGTAATCTGCATTCTATTCTGCCTACATTACCAATAGCTCTTAAGATATCTCCTCAGCCGAAAATGAAACCGAAACTGTCAATTCCTTTAATTTGGCATGGTCTCTGATATTGTCAAAATTGTTCTCTGAATAGAATTTGTGGAATTCTGGACCTACTTTATCAAAATGTACATAAAAAAAAGATATTATAAGGCGATAACATAAAAAATGGGCTTGAAAATGTTACCGACTTGTGTCTTTCTTTTGTTAATTTCTAGAATCTAAGAAATAAGGAAATGGAGTGCACACTTTTTGAAAACCATTTTAATTTACTTAAAACATTTAAGAAGTATGGAAAAATGGCAATTTTGCATACATTCTTTTTAACAAATAACAGAGAAAATTCTTTTGGAACGCTTGTAATTTAACGAATTAACAACTTTTTAATAAAATCTGTCTCTCATTCTAACGTCTGCATATTAAGGAATAAAAATTCTACATCCACATGCGACTGAATATTTCTCTTAGTTGCATCATTTCGGCAAAATCCCTGAAGGCATTCTCTTGTGTGAATTTACTTTTCTGACATTCATCGATGCTTTCTATCAGTTTTTGGTAGCGAGGGTTTTTCGGTTTATGGGTTACGGAAAGAATTTCCAGCGCCTAAAAATGGAAAACGATATTTAAAAATGGATAAAATAGAAAAACAAATCATAATAAATGAAAAATACACTTTACATACTATTATATAAAACTTTACATACTGATATATAACAATGAAATAAAGCATGTACACAACCTGGCTAAAAGAAATGCAAACCATGAGCTCTTTACCATAATACTGTAATGCAAAGGTAAACAAAGGTCACATGTCACATCATGTGATCTCTTAAATGGAAAATCTCGGCCACTAGATTTTTGATGACCTTTTTGAAACTAATTTCGAAAAAGTCATTAAGCTGGTGCTCAACACGTTAATGAAACTAAAGCTGTAGAAATCGCGACATACAAGGTTGTCCAAGGCAACGATTATTTAAGTTGATACAAGATGGTTAGCAGACGGAATCTTGATGATAGATGTCCTATGCTACACTAGAGAGATCTACATTCCGTGCTCACTGAATTATGACCACCTCCTTCCACGTTATGTCAGTGGAAGCTAACCTCGCAGCTTTATAACATCTAAACTAAGCATTTTACGTGAAAATATAACGGAAGATGAATTAAAGCTCTCAATTCAATCTAAATCTCAATATTTCAATAATGTTCGCTTTGTATTTCTCAGAATTATAATTTGAATAAGACGTATTATTTCACACCATTTAATACAACAGATGTGTATTTTAAAAATCAATGTAAATAACTTTTCAATATTTTTCAATTTTCCTCAGACTTGCACTGTTGCTGTTAAATATTAAAAGTTCATAACTCAGAACAAAGCGAACATTATTGAAAATCGAGATCTAGATAGAATTGATTCAGATCTTTAATTTATCTCCCAGTGCATTTTCTCATAAAATGCTTAGTTTAGAACTTATTGAGCTTGGAAGTTAACTTCCACTTCCATGGAGGGCGATGATCACAATTCAGTGAGCACTGTGTAGATATTTAGAGAAGAATGTGAGCATGATTCAACGTCGACTGTGCACCACACGACCACTAATTTCAACACCAAGATTTCACAACAGAGATTAATCCATATCGAATCAAACAATGCTCAGAGAACTCAAATATCTGAGACTGAGCTGTAGGTACCTAATTCGGAAGCCTTTGGTGTCAGCCAAAAAACGGATTGTGATGTCGGGACAGGAAGGGATGGATTATATGTGACTGAATAAACTTTTGATAAATCGTGATGTACGCTTTTCGTACAAATGATAGTGATAGGATGAGGCAGTGGACTCCTTTGTTATGTCAACTGTAGAAGCTTGGGAACCTTCATATGCCATGGCCTAGGTCATCTAATACGTCGAAATAGCCGAAAAAAAATCTGCAGCATAATTAAACATGTACAATCACGTTTGTCTTTTATGCTTCATTTATTCTCTGATACAGACGGACACTTTCAGGATGGTAATTCAATTATCCATCGTGCGAAATCTGTGTCTGAGTAGTTTCAGAAACATGATGGACAATTCAGTAATCTTCCCCGGCGCCCCAGTCGCCTTAGCTGAACTCCAAAGAAAATTTGTGGAGTATAGTGGAATGTGGTAGACGGGAATATACGCCCTTAACCCTAAAATAACTATACGCGACATTGCAAAACTAATGACTTCACATTATAAATAAAAATAAATAAATAATAAATACCCCCTCAAGCAGCTGCTTGCCACAGAGGTCTGACAGGAGTCTGTCAGTTTATATGCCACAGTAGAAGATCTGAGAGGATGGCAGAACCTCAGCAGAAAGACAACACATACATCCATGTTTTACAGAAAGACAACAAATACATCCACGCCTTACCCGGGGCTCGAACCCAGGTCCCTTAGATCAGTAGCCAAGTGCGCTTGCCATGTGCAATTCAAATGGTTCTGAATGCACGTGTGGGTCCTACTTGATATGGAGAACAGCCACGTAGTACAACTAAGAGATAAAAAGTAAACATTAAAACCGAGTGTCATATGATTGAGTTGTTTTATTTCTGAGAGGCAATATTTTTTATTAACTGATTTATTATCTGAGAGGCAATTATTTTTTTAACAAAATGGGTTAAATGGGCATGTCATTAGAGACCCAAGGTTCAGAGAAGATTGGAGAAAGGATCCACTACAAAACTGTTAGGAGACGGACAGCTTCCGGTCAAGGCCATCCTTTTTAATCTGCACAGTGTATGGCTTTCCTATACACGGGGGCAGGGTTTAATGTCACACCCAAAGGACGGCGTTTCTTCCAAGCCCATCTTTGTCCCCCTTTCTCACCGAGGTCAAAATGTTGTTTGTCGGGGATAAAACTCAACGATGTTCTCTCACAGTTGGTGTTCGAACCTGGAAACTGTAGATTATGAGATTGGCGTGCTAACCAAACCCCGAGTGTCTTATAGTAATTACGAACTAAGTGCTTTAAATTCAGAAAAGAAATTCTGATAATAGACGAAAAAACACGCTTCTGATGCAAGTTATTTTTATATCATAAAATCTTTTTACACAATAAGTTAGTTTCTGTGTCACTTTCAATTTTAATATTGATAAAAGCTGGAGCTCTACAGAATGAAACATAATTGTCCATACATACATTTGCTTATTTAACAAAATCAGTAATCGATTTAAATCACTGTCCACAATATTTTCTTTATCATCATTGAACTGATAAAGACAACGAAAATTGAAGTCGATTAAATAAAAAAGGAATACTACTATGCGATTTGATCGACTTCAACTCAACAAAAAGCTAAAAGATCCCATTTCGCCTTTACAAATATGAGAATATAGTTTTGAAAGAGAGTGAATTTTCCCGTTTGACGACTTTTGCATTTTGTACAACATTAAATTCGAACTAATCGATGATTGGGAAAATGCAAAGGGCGATATTTTATTAGTACTCATAAAACATAAAACCTTTTTATCCTTTAAAATGAATAAAATTGCTTTTCAAACACCCCTTTGAGGAAAGGGTTGTTGGGTTGTTTTACCTCTGAGCGGCACTTTTTTGCACACCATGGGCTAAATGGCCAGGTCACATGGACCTCAAAGGCTCAGAGAAGGTTGGGGGAGGGGACCCACTGGAACAGCTGTTGGGAGACAGATGGTAACCTCCCGTCAAGGCCATCCAGCGTGTTCTTTAACGTGCACAGGGTATGGCTCTCCCGCACACGGGGCCACGGCTTAACGTCCCATCCGACGGACGGCGGCCTATTTTGCGGAGATAAATCTCAACACTGACCCAGCTGGGACCCAAACCTGGGAACTACAGATTACGAGCCTGACGCGCTACCGACTGAACCACTCCCGCCCCTGAGGAAAGGGACATATTGTTGCTGTCAGTGGAATATCTTTTGACACTCTACCACCGAAATTTTAAATTTCTACTAAAAGCAGATCAAAATAAAAGTTTCATGAGGTTTGAAAAATTCGAATTATAATATTCCATTATCACTTATTCAACAAAGGTTTTGTTTCTAATTATCTCATAAAACAAAACAGTTTCGTTTCTCACCATCTGGATGTAAGGGGCAACACACTATTTTCCGAGGCCCACCACACAACCTTCACATTCCACCATCAAAATTTGAATTTTTAGCATGAATATTTTGCTTGCAATATTCGTTTAAATGTTTCAATTTTCAAATTTTTACACCCATAGATGGCGCAATTTAAATATTGAGCGATTCGACAAAGTAAAAACATCTTGTTTTTAGATCGTTTTCAGGAAGAATGAGTTGATGTATACCGCAGGGTAGGTGGAAAAACGCACTTTGTCGTCTGCAAACATTTTACTACTTCGATTTTAGAGATAAAAAAAATTGTTTTTGGTTCCAATAGATATTGATGAAATATTACGATTCGCACTTTCGTAATCTACTAATAGCTATACCTGCGCCCTCTAACCGTAGAAAAAGTTTAAAATTGCAATATTTTAAATGAATATTGCAGGAAATCTAATTGCTAGAAATTAGTAATTTTTGTGCTCAAATGAAAAGTTTAAAGTTTACATTGACAACAACAATTTTCACCTTTACCCCTAGGGGGAGGGGGGGGAAACAATTTTAAGAGATAATTGTTTGTTTTTAGAGATATATTAAAAACTATTTTTGGGTTGGATAGGTACTGAGAAACTATAACACTGGTGCTTAAAGATTAATGAACAAACACCAAAATCGGCATATCATGTGCAATAATTGACAATAAATAACAAAAGTCAGATTTTTTTACATAAAAAAGAGACAGTGAGTTATATACTGCACACACGAAATTTGCATTAACACAGTCGCATATGTGAAACAGGTCAGTATAATAAAAAGCACCTCATTTGTATATGCGTGTCAATTTATGCTAGAGTCTTGACGGATGACATCCGAAATAGCCAACCATCAGATAACCAGAAGAAATATTTTGAGCGAAGAAATGAAGTGCCGAGCAATCAGAAGGCTTGAGGCCGGACAACCACGGTCTTAGGTTGGCAGATAGCTAAATGTGAATTGTAGCGTTGTAAGCCGCCTTTGGAATCGATTTCGAAAAAAGCCAAACCCTCACTCCAGCACAAATATGCAATGCAGAAAAACTGAAATTTGCAAAAGCATACCGAACATACCGTGGCTAATCAACACCATCGTAACTTAATGAAACCTTATGGGTAGCAAACCTTATGTGTGTAGCCAGCACCCCACACATATTAAATAAAAAATAAATAAATTCCCCCTCAAGCAGCTGCTTGCCACAAAGGTCTGATAGGAGCCTGTCAGTTTATATGCCACAGTAGAAGATCTGAGAGGATGGCAGGGCCTCAGCAGAAAACAACACGAACATTCATGCCTTACCCGGGACTCGAACCCAGGTCCCGTAGATCAGTAGCCAAGCGCACTATTTAAATATGATAAAAGCTGACAGGGACAAAAAGCAAAAAAAAACTGGCGGTATATACAAAATACCAATGAAAATTGACAGTAAGGCTGTATTGCAAGTATAGTAAGTAGTGCTGTATGCAAGACCGAACAGAAGGAAGCCATACTTCAGAAAAACAACAAAAGATCTACTAAAGTACGCATGAAGATACATAGAACGGATGTAAGAAGGAAACGGCAAATCTCCTCCCTTGTTAGAGCAGCAGAACAAAGAAGGCAGAAACCTGATTACGAAAACTCCAATCTCATTACCGCACTCTCCCCCCCCCCCCCGAAATTTCCAACTGGATGTTGCTGAGCAAATGATTATATACCAAAATAGAGCAGTGTTGCAATGACGAAATATATCACCTCCCAACACCATGGAAATTTTTACTGGACCAGCAAAGAGAAAATTTCACGAAACAAAGAAATAAAGGCATTACGATGGAACAAGTACCAATCCTCCCCTTCTCCCCCAAATGTCAACAAGATCGCAGACCCAACCTCCTGCCACCCCACCCCTCGCCGTGAGAGTAACATGAAACAGCGAGGGAGAACAAACGCATGCGCAGTTCCAAGCATGTGGGTATAACCTATGTAGCACTCGAAAACCTAGTACTCCTGAAGAAGGCTTCCCAGCAGCCGAAACGTGTAGAGTAATAACTATAGTTTAGGTTTTTTCGTTGAATATACACCTATCCAAAGACTGTGCGAAAGACGTACAGTGTCCCATTAAAACTAGTGCAGTGTGATCTCAATTGAAGACTGCAGGCGCTGCCAAACTGCCACCAAAAGAAAGACGAAACTCAGATTGTGGACATACGTTGGACAATAGTTCAAAATCACAGACTTCCGTCGTGGAATAATATCCTTTAAACGTATGAAAAAGTGTGTCAAAGATGTGTTGGTAACCACATCTTTGACGATGAAATTCAAACGATATATTATCCCTAGAATTTTGAAATTTTGGTGGTGTAACGTGATGGTCATGACAAACCATTGGCAACAATGAATTAATCCCTATTTCCAAAAGTGGGTAGAAAAAGCCAATGTTTTAAGAAATAATTTGAAAACTGTTTTTTACTTGGATTAGAACAATGAAAATTTTACAGTTCGCATTTTTATACCCTTATGTAGTTTTAATTTACATCATAATAAGTCACTCAATATGGAAACGGTAAAACTTCTACCGAATTTATGGTAGGAATTTGAAATTTTGTTGATAGAGTGTCAAGAGATATTCCACTGGCAGCAAGAGTCCACTCCCTTTTCTCAGAGGAGTGTGAAATAGGAAACTTTTTAAATTTAAGGATAAAAGACAAACACTTTTTCTGTTGTATAAGTACTAATAAAATGCTATTATTTGCATTTTCCCATTATCTATTAGTTCGAATTAAAATTTTAAGAAGTGAAAACGTAGGTGAAAGAAAAATTAAATTCTCTTCGAAAATGAGATTACCATATGTGTCAGAGGCGACATGCGTTCTCTAGTATAATATTTATCTATTGATTACCTATTTTTAACGTTTAAAAAAAACTAATTCTCGGTCTTCCAACATATTTGTAAAATACACTAATGACTGTTCTCCATACACTTGAGTCATTTCTTCGGCTGTCTGCGCACAATTTAAGTCTCTCCGAACACCGTAACCTCTTACACTAGACTACTTAGTTTCCAGTTTAGCCATAACCTGCAAAAATCATACACACAAAAACGAAAACCTTTCCACAGTGAAAAACGACATAAACTGACAATGACCATAACTGCTCGGCTGTTATTTGCGACAGTATTTTAATGTTTTTCAACTAAACACACTAACTACTCTCTACCCTTGAAGACACTATGCGTTGCCACATATCATGAATTAACTCGTACGAAAAGCTGTTGGAGCCGGCAGTATACTAATTAAATGATCCATGCTCGTATTGACTTGATATCACAAAAGCCTGCCAATCACATATTACATTATTATATATATATTACATTATTGCCGAACTATGGTCAAGGATAGTCATTGTATATATCAAGTGTCCACATAAAAAATGTACTACACTGGTTTCCATAAATTAAGGAAAATCTCTATGTTAAGTCAACGGGAAGCTAACGTAAAAGCTCTGTAACTTCTAAAATAATATTAATAACAAGTTTGTTTTGAAAAATGTGATTGCAGATAAATATCTCAATCAAATAAATCAATATCCCGATTTCCAACAATATTCGTTCAGTATTTAATGAATTATGGAAATTTGAATATTTAACAACAGCAATGCCAGTCTTAAGAAACTTATACAAAACTGAAGAATAGTGAAAGAATTCTTTACACAAAGTTCTAAAATACAAACTTATTTTATTAAACACTTTGATACAATACTTATTACTAAGTTTTAATTAACTTCTGAAGTCAATTTTTATGGCTGGCATTGTTATCGCTCAATATTCAAACTTCCATAATTCATTAAATATTGAATGAATATTGTTGAAAATCGAGATATTGATTTATTTGATTGAGATCTTTATCTGCAATCTCATCTTTCAAAACAAACTTGTTATTAATGTTTTTTAGAAATTACAGAGCTTTGACGTTAGCTTCCCATTGACTTAATATAGGGATTTTGTGAAGGTCCACTAATTCACTTTTACTTTTCCTTAACCAGTTTTATTTTATTCACATTACATTTATCATTTTAGGGATTATTATTTCATTTTTGGACATCGCAATTCTCGCTTCCGAACTGTAGGGGTTGCCCATGCGTAACTCCGACTTTGATTGTCAGCCGTTGTAGGACACGACCCCTCTTGCGTCATAGCTAGCGCGATCGTCAGATTATTCGAATGTTTTCCCGGCGTCCAACAGACACGTACCGTATTTGTACGCCGCATATTATAACTAAGTGACGTTAGGTATTGACAATAGTGTAGTGGAGAATGTGTATTGTGAGATAGTAGATATGTAGAGTTAGTAGAGAATTGTCAGTAGAGATGTAGGAGTCAGAAGTATTGTGAGAAGTATGTGTTGTGTAGATAGAAGGAGTTGTTAGTAGAGATTTAGGTATATGTGAGTTGTTAACTCCAACTTTTGTATTCTTCCACTGATGGTGAGTCTTTGAATTTTTTGGAAATAAACTTTGTTTATTTTAGAAACATTTGAATTTTTGCTACTTTTCTCTTGAGCAATGTAAATTGATTTTTAATTAGATTTAAACTTTAATTGAACTTCATAATCCTTTTTGAATTCTTACTCGATACGTAATGCTAGACAAATGCCTAACGAACCCTATTTCAACTTTATTTTGCAAGTTAAAACTGCCTGGTGCCCGACAAAGCTATCCGGAATTTTGAATAAATTTGGATCAGACAAAATGTCCAACTTGAAAAGTTAATAATCTTTGGAGCGTTACAATTTTCCTTAATTTATGGAAACCAATTTATTGCATTTTTTATATGGACATTTGATATATACAATGACTATCCTTGACTTTGACTTTGGTCTTAACTGTTAACACTATGAGCCATCCAACCAAACATTGGGCTCCTGGACCTAGTCCAATGAAGGATGACATCAATAGTGCACAAGCGACGATCCCTTCTTCACCGTCCTCACCGAGATGCAGCAGCCGAGTCTTTCTGCTCCTTCTCTCTCACGCTGTACGGTCAGTACATGTACCTGGCCGAGGGGTGAGGGAGCGTGCGTTCGCATTGGTTAATTCACCTGACTTTGCTGCTACCTCCTTCTGAAGCTCTTTGTTGAAAATAAGGTTAAGGCAGGAAATCGTGACGCTAGATCGTCTTTTGGCATCTCAGGTGAACGCCGAATCCTTACACGCCCATGACAGAACAGTGTCTCAAGTTCGACCGTCCGCTATTCACGAACTCGGTCAACTGTTCTCATGAGGAAGAGTCCACGGCTGATGATCATAACACCACATGCTGGAAAAACAGGGTTCTTTCCCTTTCCACAAGCCTTCGATGAAAGAAAAGTCTAAAATTCGTATCGTGAATCAGTCCGGTCTTTTGCCCCTTAAAGCATGCAGTTCAAACTTCGGGCAACAAATGAAACAAACGCTGAAAGTTTTCACATGTTACAAAAAACACTTTTTACTGTCACCAGTGTCACTAATCAAGTGACGGTACTCCGCTGGCGACAGTTCTCGTCAATGGGGCACCCCAACTTGTATACAGTCATATTACACAGTATGGAAAATCCGCATTGTCCCATGCGTTGATGCTGCACTCTTTGCAGCAGAGGTGGAGACAATAGGGTGGGGACACGGCAGACCTGACCCTTCAGCCAGCCAATGCACCAAGACTCCTCCAAACGCTGCTCGTGTTAGCTCCCCTTCCCAAATGTTTCTCTCACTAATCCGTTGGTAGGTTCACTCAGGAAGCGCCTTTCCTATAATGCACTGTTGCATCATGCTGAGCAATGGCCAAGGCCCACTTTGGAATTTGCTGCTCAGTGTTGCAACAGCTGTGAAGTACAGAAGAAGGTTGAGGTCTGAAAAAATCTCGACCTGGGACTCGCACTTTACCAGAGCAGTTATGTGGAAACCGCCTTAATAATGTCGCTAATTTGTTATGCTGTCCCTCATATAAGCGCTGTTCTTCAGCAAAACACGTCTGTCTTCATTGTGATGTTGATAGTGTCACTAATGGGGCTCTCACGCAGTTCACCAAATTCGTGATCTGCATCAAAGATCATTCCATTATGAGAGACTCAGATAGTGAACTCTCTGATATGGTTGGCATGGATTGCACGGATCCCTTCATCAAGTAATCGAACCCGGTATCCATAATCAGATGTGAGTTCTCTACTCTGACATGGACCAGTCTACCTGGCATACAATTTATTTGTAGACTCCGGCGCCAACACGATTATCTGATCCCCGACTGCAAAATCCTTTCTCTTGGACCATAGATTGTTGTACTGAACATATTTATCTTGTTTGGCTGAGGCAACCAACTCTGCCTTCCCTGCAGCCAGCACCAAGCACTCTGTAAATTCCTGAAGGTACTGTACTGCCGGCTTAGTCAACGTGGCACTTCTCCAGCCCAAGTATTCCTCAAAACTGAAAGAAGCATCCTGGGGGTGCTTCCATATGAAAGCTGGGATGGAGACACATCTGTTGTCGCATTTGGTACCTCTCTGTAGGCCCAGAGCACATATGGCAAATACTTGTCCCACTCCCCTGGGTGCTCACAAACTACGTGATGTAGCATACCCTTTGTGTTTTTTTTTTTCAGTAGTAAACACATTTATTCATCAACATCGTCATCTCACATAACACAGATAAAGGGAGATTTTATATATTTGACCAGCAAAGCTAATATCTTATCTGCAGGAAATATTGAGGATCATTAGTTTTCATACATAAATGAGAACAGTAAAGAAAAACACAAAAAATCATATAGATACAGGTTTTTCTCATGATTACAGGTTAACACACATTTTTTAAATAGTTTTTAACCTTTAACTTAAGCTCACTAAAATTAGTTAGGTATATGAAATATCTTGGTAACTGGTTAAAGATCTCCTGCACTTTATACTCTTTAAAACTTTTACCGTAATTATTAACAAAAATCGGGATTATAATATAATTATTATTGATCTGAAATCTGGTATTCTTATCTATGTAATTTGTATTTTATATGTGTCATTGAAAACGTTGTTCAGAATAATGTCATATCTAAAGAAATTTTGGATTGATAGAATATTGAGGAATGTAAATCTTTCACTTGCGTTTGAAAGATTATCTCTAAGCTTGTATGGGATTATATTTTTCGCTACAGATGATTGCAACTTTTCAATTTTTTTGAGGTTAGTGATGCCAGTTCTTCCATATATTGTAATTCCATATCTAATTAAAGATTCACAGATCGCCTTGTAGACCATAAGCAGACGTCGGTGACGACTATGAATTGCAATCTGTAAATTTCAGTGGGCGATATCTGAGACTTTCACATAGCTTCGAAACGTGAGTGTTCCATCGAAAGGTTGAATCGAAATATAAACCCAGATACTTAAAATTATCCACCATTTCAATGCTATGACAGTTACAAATATTTTTATAAGTTTCGGATTTATTGTATACAATTTATATTTTGGGTCTTAATTACATGGTTTGATGTTTTCGAATTACCTGGTGAGTGGAAGATCATACATTTAGTTTTATCGTTATTTAAATATATTAAGTTAATATTCAGCCATCTCACCAAGCAATTACATTCATCCTGTAATTCTCTTATTGCTGCGTCCACGTCGCCATTGCTGTTTAAAATAACGGTATCATCAGCACAAAAATTATTTTACTTTTTAAATTTAAATTAGTCATATCATTAATATACAAGAGAACAACAAGGGTCCAAGTACAGATCCTTGTGGAACTCCAACATTTAATTTTCTTTCGCTACTTAATGCATTTTCAATTTTGGTTATAATAGTCTTATTACTTAGGTAATTTTTGAACCACATAAGAGCTGTCTCTCTAATTCCATAGTTTTTAAAATTTGAAAAAAAGTATACCGTGATCGAATGTGTCGAATGCTTTACTAAAGTCGGCAAAGAGAGCAGCAAACTTTTCTCCAGAGTTCAAAGGTTTATTAACACATTCTGCGAAGATAGACAATAGAGTTGTAGAACCTCTTTTCTTCTGGAAGCCATATTTGCCTAAGAGAGATAATTTTGTGTTTTAAGAAAAAGCTACGGAGAGTGTCATCGTTGCACCTCTCTAAAATTTTGTTTACGGTAGACAAGATAGCAATAAGCCTATAATTCATATAATTACCTTTAACACCATTTTTATAAATAGGTCTTAGTATTGTAATTTTTAAAGTGGAGGGTATATTTCCAGAAGTAATACTTAAGTTAAATAGTTTAGCAATATATTCTGTTAATTGATTCATGCATGCCTTTATATGTTTGGTGTGTATTTTATCAACTCCACATGATTTGCGTTCATCCAAAGAGGTAACAATTTTTTTCAACTGGATGTCCGAAATAGGAAGTACGTAAATGGATTAGCTCAATGAATATGAAGCGCCAGCATATGTCTTAAATGGATTAGCTCAATGGATATGAAGCGCCAGCATATGTCTTTTTGGGTTGGATTGTTCTCCCGTAATTTATCAACCATGTCTGCAAAATAATTATTGAAATTCGTAGCAATTTGAGAATTTGTCATATTTTTGGGCATATGGTTAATTATTATATTATCTAGTGGATTTTTTTTCTTTTTTCCATCTAATATAGTGTTAATCATATCCCAGGATTGTTTCGTATTTTCAGTAATGGATTTGAAGCGTTTTTTTTTTGTAAAATTTAGATTTTTCTTTTCTTATAAAATCGGTTGGTAAAGTTTTTTGCTAGCATTGTAGTTTCTGTTGTTTCTAAAAGTAACCCATGCTGCATCTCTCTTTTCAATCATATTTATAATTTCGGGAATCATCCATTCTTTGCTGTTTTTCCGAAATTTGATGTGTTTTAAAACTATTATACATTTCATCTGCAAACGTGTTGATTAGTGCAGTATTCCAATTAGTCCTAATTTTTGAATTAATAATATTTTTATGATCATATTTCAAATAATTTTCATCACTTTTTGTATATTTTCACACTGATTTATTCGAGCTTAGTAATAACGAAATAAAATAATGGTCTGCAACTTTGATTCGTGAGATTAAGGATTTATTTTTTTTTTTAATTTTTATTTAAAATTTCTATCTAATTTTACATTAATGTGATCAATGCACGAGTGAGCAGTGGAGCTTCCCAAAATCTCTTCTCTAGTAAATCCTCTTATTGTAGGGACAAAGCCAAACTCAGAAAGAGCGTTCAGATATTTTTGAACTCCATTCTTTCTATGACTAGAAATATCGATATTGAAATCTCCAATGAGTATTATATTCTTAAATTTATGGCTCTCCCCCATCCATCTAGTCAGAGAAGAAAGAAATTCATTAATATCGGTACCCGGAGATCGATAAACAGATATCAAGTTATATATTATTTTGTTTCTGATAATCATTAAGTGCATAGATTCTGCTGGTGAGATACGTACGCTAACATTTTCAATTAACAAGGTTTCTCTACACAAAATAATAATACCTCTTGTTTTCTTACCGGTAATATTTAAAGAAATTTGGTTAAAATTACTTATATTATATGAGGATTTTTGATATTCTTTAACATTAGTTTCTTTTAATACGATTACAACTAGAAAAATCTAAGATATTAATTAAATAGCAATATAAAAGATCCCAGTTTCTTTTTTAAACTTCTGACATTAACATGTATAACTGATAACTATTCTATTGTATCATATATTACGTTTTTATCTTCTTGGAACCAGTTTTTAACTTCAACAATACTGTCCAGTTCATAACGATTCTGACTATTCCACTCCGCACCAAGATCGTTTGCTTCGTCAAAGAAGGTCATTGTGGAGATTACAGTTCGTTAGCCATGGCCGATATGATGCAGCAATTTCAGACAGAAAATTCAAAGCTTAAGTTGCTATGAATATGGAGTTTTATGATATCTCACCATCTGATTTTCTCAAGAAACGTTTTCCCTGTTTAGTTTTATATTAGCTTACAACGAAAAATCCTGGATCACGGCACTAGTGTTTTATACTGGGGCCAACCCATAAAATCCTGGCTCACGGCAACAATGTTTTACCTGAAGGTAATAATAAACTTATTGCGGAGTTACTATTACTAGAACACCAACTGTTTTAAGGTTGCTGCGAACATCCTGGCTCACTGTACCAACTGTTATAAGGGTATAACTTAGGATAAACATATCTCTTAACATTAAGGATTTTCTCTTAGCCCCATATTTGGCTTTTTTACCGTTATCGTTTAGTATTAGTTAATTAATTAATGACCCAATATCCCACTGGGAACCAAAGTCATCCTCCCCAGACAAAAGGAGTCTGCAAAGGCAGTTAAAGACATTTTCTTACAAACACAAAAAGACATTTATTTACAAATTAAATATCACTGATTCAATTCCATAAATTCGATTGTTTCACAATCAAATATTTCAATTCCATAAACATGTTCAACAGAACTTACAGATTCAGTAGACTGTCGTGATCACATCGTTTTACTTCAACTGCCCCCTTCTCTACTAAGCTAGCTTTTCAAGTCCATCGAAAGCCAACCGTCCAACCTCTGTGTGCTCTCTCATTGTCACCACCAGAAGAACTCTCCTCTCCTCTCTCAGTCATCACTAGAAGCAGGAAGACAAAAAAAAACTCTACTCTCTCACCACATAGTCACCAAGGATCGCTATCGTGGAGAATTCTCATTGGCTCTCTCAACTCTCCGCCAGGGAGGTGCGATAGGATGCCAACGAAAATTAGAAACTTCCAGAGTCCATGTCCTTGGCCACAACCACGTGACTGTCCTTCATATGTCCGCTGTGCCGTGAGCCGGGGGAATTCTCTCTCAGGGCTGTCAGAGAGGAGCAGTTCTGGCATCATACTTCTTTCCTTCTAAGGAGTGTCGCTGAGGCGTGGACGCTTCCCTTTGTAACCGTTGCCCGGGATTACGCTGGCTGCCGACAGGTAAGTGGTCGGCTTAGCTAGGCGGCGCATCAATGGAATGGTCCTTCGAGATAATCACTCGTATGGCGCCGCTCCGATGGAAAGGAAACTGCAGTCTGGAACTTGAATACCGTTCTGCACGAACTATGCAAATTCACGCAGAACAGTTTGCACCAAACATATTTGTACTGCCTTTCACGAGCGATTGATTTTGCCCTCCACAAAAGATCTTTATTCGCAGATGTAAGATTTTCATTCAGATAAACTGCAGCATTAGAAGCTACTTCTGAGGCCAGCATACCCCTTCTTCTCCGCGATAACCAATAATCTCTTGTTGGGTCTCGATGAAAATTGCACTACTATTGGCGGAATTTTATTTTTATTTCTCACAGGCAGTCTGTGGATGCTCTAAGTCAAAATTTCTTATTTCAAGCTGTTTCGTAATGGTGGTCACGAACATGTGCAGCTTATTTCCATCTTCTTGGTATTAAACGGGGATCCCATGTATTTCAAGATTTTTTTGCGTCCATGCTGATCTAAGTCGTTTAGTTTAGTTTGTAGAGTTTTTATTTCAGCCATGTTTTCTGTACAAAGTTTATCAGTAGTTTCTAATTTGTGGTCTATCTCAGTTTGCTGTATTTCATATATTTGTAATCTTTCTAGTAATGTATCATACCTTTCACAGAAAAACGCTACATAACATCTTAGGTCTACAATTTCATCTTTCAATTCATTAATAACATGGATTTTTATATTTATTTTCTTTAAGAGTGCCTTCAAATCATCACTGCTTTCATCCGAAGTTACTGATCCAGACTCATTTGCCTCACTGAGCTTCACATGCGACTTTGACATGTGCCCTACTATGAGCTCAGTTTGCTCTCCATTAGCGTTTAAATCTTTGTTAGATGTTGACTTTCTCGTTTTGCAATTAATACATTTCTACTTCATTCGTTTCTCCAGAGTCATTCTGCTGTAGTTCGACTCCGAAATGCCTGAACAAAGTAAATGTAATTTAGCGTCGCACACGCCGTTACAGATGACATGTCAGATCCGAGCGGAATATCATCTTTGCGTTTAATGCACTTCATTTCAATAGGCAGAGGGTAAACGAAACCTTCAATGAAGATGCAGAAAAACATACTCTAAAAAATGGTGGAAATGACGGCTGAAGAACCCTTGGAGGCACAAATTCAGAAGACAGTTTCTTGTAACAGGAGCTGACAAACAAGGGACTGATGTGAGAAGGATAGATAATTGCTCAGAAGGGGGAACAGTATGCAGATTCTTAACACATATTCTGCAGCACCGAATCCAAAGTAGGTGGAGAGCGACCTCTAAACTGGAGGTCGTAAATATTAGTCTTTGTGCTCTAAGGCTCGCAGATGAGGCGGGAGAGAAGACTAGTAAAACGGAAGGCGTCGTTTGGGGTGGGGACAATAAAATGGAATTTTATTGCACTTACTGCACTGATGGTCCGGTGCGAGCGCTGAAGGTCGGTTGACACAATCCTGGAATGCAGATGCCAACCCCAAACGGGAGAGAGGAGAAAACGTCCTTACGTTACGAACGATGTTACGCTGAGTTCCGTTCGATTCCATTTTTCAACCGATCCGTTTGCTTCGTGGTGTACAGGAAGAGAGGTCCTCGGCGCAATGCCCAGCCGAGCCTGCAGTTCTCGTGTGAACTCCACAGTGAAATTACTTCCTTGATCAGAAGTTATCACCTCTGGCACATCCATTCGCGTAAATGTCTGCAAAAAGGACTCAGAAGTCGTTCGGGCTGTCAGCGACTTTAGGCCTTTTTGCTTTGGCCATATGGTATGGTAATCCATGATTGAAAGGATGTATCTGTGGTCTCTCTTATTCGAAGGATCAAAAGGTCCTGCCACATCTATCCCTGCAACCTGGAATGATAGAACCGGCCATGTGATGGCTTCGATTGGCACTGTGATGCCAATCAAAACCCGTCCCATGTGGCTCCTGCGAGCTCTCCCTCTCAACTGGCATTCTACATAAGACTTGCAAAATTGCTTATTATCACGCGTCATGCGCGGCCAATAAAATGAGAGTTGGACCTACTGCTTCGTTTTGTAGAGCCAAGATGGATGCTCAAACATTGCTATGAACTAAAGCCATTACCTTGTTGTGCTTCGAAACAGAAAAACCAGATGATTCGGTGGAAAAACCAGGGAATCGATAAGAAATTTTTCCAACTGTAAAAATTTCCCATCGATTCCCTTTTCCACTCTAAACGAAAGACTATCGCGAATAAGAATAAATTTTTGCCCTCTCTGGCATCTTACCACAAACTACTGAAAGAAATCTCTTCCTCCTGGCATCAGAACAATTCGACCCGCAGGTGTACGAAATCGCTCTGGAACTACATCGCACCTAAGAACATTAAATTGTGCCCCTGAGTCGACAATGGCAGTAAAACTTCTACCATCGCAACAAACCTTAACTTTCTCAAGTTCACTTAATTTAATTGCTGTTTTATCGGAAACTTCGCTGTTTATTTCCGCTTTTTTGCGCATGCATGTGCGTCACTATCTTTTCACAGAGTGTGCCATCGTCTGTTCTACCTTCGTACTGTTCTGCTCCAACACTCCGCGCACTTGCAGATGACAATTTACTCGCATTTCGCTCGCACATTTTCGTCGCAAATGGCGCAAGGGTTCACACTCAAAGCATTGACGTGTGATGCTTACTTTCGAATATGTCTGAACCTGTGTCTCACTAATAGGAGCTTCGTTCGTTGACGTAAAATCTCTCCTAGGAAGAGGAATGTTACGGGGTACCTTCTTGTCTGCCACACCTGGCTTTGTTGTGCCCTGGATACTTGCCAAGTGGTGGCCGATGCCCTAAACGAGTTCTCGAGGTTTAAACCAATCAGTTCGCTCATGCGAAGACACATACTCTCTCATTGGAGCTCATACTTCAGCCTTGATCATATCGGACACCAAGAGGTTTACAAGTTCAACATACGTGTCGACTTTTCGGCTATCTAAAGAGCGTTGCCGCATTTCTCTCACTCCCTCAGCAAAAGTATACCAAGCCTCGTTAGATAATTTCTCTGCCCCATCGTGATGTGGTTTGAACTCTACGGCAGACACTTTGTACGATCCAAGATGTATTCCTTTAATTTTTCGAAGTCATCTGCATCTTCCTTGGGCAATGAGGTCACAAGATCGTGCAATCTCCCCCAAAATATCGGAAATACGACCTTCACTCGCATGTCTGCTGGTACACCTAAACTAGTGAAAGTATTTTCCATGCGTTTGAAGAACAGGGATATTTCATAGAGCGTTTTAGGGGGTGAACCCAACATCGACTGGAGAAGGGACGCCGAATGCTACAGTTCCTGTAACTGCTTGCTCCACGCAATCTGACTCACGTGAGCCGAACCCATACGGGTCATTTCCATTATCAGACTCGCCGTGCATTCTGGCCTCTCTCGCCTTTTCGGCCACTTTCTCGATTCTGAGCTTCTCCAGCTCAAAATTCCGCTGTCTGTCCTCCCTATGAAATTCTCTATTGGCATTCTCCCTGCATTCTTCGAATTCAAGTCTGAGCTTGAACATGACAAAATCATTTGAAACATATTCTTGCGCATGCTCAGTGGATCGCTCGGCCATCTCAAAAGCTGCAGAACCTACGCTTTCGGTCTCCCTAATATTTCGTTCCCAAACTCTCCCATGTTCTGTTCTGTCTATTGTTGCGTTCCGTCGGCGAGTGTGTTAGAAATCTTATTCGCGTTGCCCCGCGTGTTATACGGCATAGGACAGAAAAAACACTCGATACGTTGACAAAACTTATAGATTAGATCTTATCAATACTGAAGTTCTCGAAGAATGCTTCACAGATGGGACAGTCTCATGCAGCACACAACAATAAAAAACAACATTGTAATGGAAAGCCACCTGTACCTGCTCCTTTAGATCCCACGACTATGACTCCATATGTGTTTACTCTTTTACACGTGAGGGCGTCATGGGCTAATGGCGTGAAGTCCCTGGTGACTGCAAATTACTGCACTGCAATAACTCGATATACAGTCGCTCAAAAAAAATCCGAACACTATGGATCGTGTACGTATACAAAGGTTGCCAGAATCACTAATTTCTAAAAAAAATCGTTGCCAGATATTTTTTCTGAATTCTGTAATCAACCATAGTGTTCGGATATTTTTGGGCGACTGTACAAGCCATTTATTTACATTCATATATACACTTGATACACTATGTCGAAAAAAGTGTCGAGACACTTCCATGTTATGTGAACGGAAACCCACTTCCAAAGCTCCCTAGCAATGAAAATAAACCTTTTACGCAAAAACTGTTATTGGCGATAAAATGTAGATGTCACTCAAATCTCTCTAAATATATTTCCCGCAATATTCGTTTAATATTTAAAGAATGAATGGAAGCTGAAGCATTTATCTTCAACTTTTGACACTTGTGAAAAAATACTTCAATAGACAAAACGCAACGCTTGTAACAATTTGTTCACTAACATAAATTAAATATTTGAAGTTTGTATGACGATTTTCTAAGATTTCATCAATTTAGAGACAATGTGACACTGATAATTTTCAACAATCTTCGATCAATATTTAAAGAGTCATTGAAGCGGGACTGTTTAACAGCAGACGCCAATTTCACATTGCCTACAATTTGATAAAATTTTAAAAATTCGTCATACAAACTTCAGATATTTAATTTATGTTAGTGAACAAATTGTTACAACAGTTGTGTTTTATCTATTCAAGTGTTTTTTCACAAGTGTCCAAAGTTGAAGATAAAGTTGTTCATGTCACCGAGATTGATGTGTAGGGACGGTAGCAGGATTTTATTCATTTCTGCCAGTGCTTGGTGTTCCGCATTCTTCTCTCCGATCTTCAGAGATTTCCTCTGAGGCCACTTTCTCTTCACAAAGTGCAAAGTTTTTGCTCGGCTGTCCCATTCACATAAGAAACAGCAGTACTTCGTATATCCCAGCTGCAGACCCATCAACAGAAATGCCAGCCATACTTGCTGTATTGAAGACAGTTCAACAGCTGTTTTAGGTTGTTGTAAGTTTCTTTCATCTAGACAACGTGTCCAACCAGAATGGATGGAAGTCGATTCCCATTATGCAGCAACACCACCATGAGACTCAATTTCGAGGAACCATTCTCGAGGGTCATGTTTAATTCCGAGGGCACTCATCAGGCCATCTACATCCGAGATGAACACAAGGTCATCTTTCTATCTGAAGCAAGAGAAAAAATGCTTATGACGAGTTCGAAACGAAGTCATTCCGACATTTTCCTTTAGAAGATTGCATTGTTTAAGTCTTGATCCAAGTAACTCTGCTTTGGCCTTGGACAGCTTCAGATTGCGAACAAGATTGTTCATTTCTTCTTCGGTGAGAATGTGTGGCACAGATGACGCATCGTGGAAGACAAATAGATCATCATTAGACACCGAAAGCTGTGGAGAACCTGACGCCGGTTCGCCTCCCTCCTCATCGTCTGAATCGATGGAAAACTCTTTTGGAGATTTAGGAATGGGATGGCCTTCGCCATGCGGAACTGGTCAGAGAGCAGATTGTATATTCGGGTACGCTAATGTCCACTTCTTTTCCCTCGTGATGTCTTCAGAAACAGGTGGAAACATGCAGAAGTAGCAGTCATTTGCGTGATTGCTTGGCTCTCTCCAAACCGTAGGAACAGCAAACAACATCCACTTTTTCACTTTTCAGTCACTTTGAAAGATTTCTTGCACACATACTGCAGCATACGTGTGGGGCCCAGACTTTGTCTCGATCTTGCATCCAAAATAAAATTCATACGCCACTGTCACTATGGAGTGATGGCCCTTTTCTGGCTTGCAAATGTCACTTCCCCACAAATGTAACAAAATGTATCTGCACTATTATTAACACAGTTACGAAGCATCACTACTGCTGGATTAAAACTGCAAGGATCACTTGTGTCGTAATTATGACTCAGGGAAAATGGGAGTCGCTCAAAAGACTTGCTCACTCTACGAGACGTCGCTTACAACTAATGATTGCATCATTTTTGTTCGCGATCATAAAGCCGTGATGTCATGACTCAACTACATTGCATCAGACAATGATGCAATACTTTCGGGGGTTGTGTCTAAGAGTGGCTGATGCAATACAACGCAATATGTTGCAATCTGGAGTATAAAATACAGCGTTGCGAAATGGTTACCTATGTACTCCATGCGAACTGAGTCGTTTATACATGACCATCTCTGTCTTTCCTAAACAAGAGCCAATAAACAAAAATTTATTGTCATTTTCGTGTTCAGCACCTCGAAATTAGTAAAGATTGGCTATTTTCATTTCAAAGTCTTTTTGTGTGTTGCCCAGTGTTAGTGCCTTATTTCATGATTATTCTTTCGTAGTTATAGATTAATAATTAGAGGTAAGGGTCCTGGGCATTATTTTTATGCCCTTTTTCCACCCATGCCCCAATTTCTATACCCTGACAAACTGCTTTAGTATATTTTTTTTACCAATAACAGTTAACATGGAGTTTTCTCGAAATCCTTGAATTTTGCCTGTGAATAGTTTTATTATTTTCCGATTTTAAGCTTTCATAGATTTAACGGGATGCTGCAGCATCCTTAATCACCCCCTGAATACATGTCTGCTTTGACGTGTTTATAAACTTCATTTGTGTTACGTAAATCTTAAAGTACAAATTTATTAAGTAACTATGCGAACAACATAAAATGTAATTCTTGATCCCCTTTCTTACGACCTCTCAAGCGATTAAGAGTCATCGGGATCGACTTCTTTACGGCTGGCATTTTGGTCGGTGATTTCGTAATTTTTTTCATGCAGGCGAGCTGGCCCGGACTTAGAGACCCAGGACCCCTAGGCACTTGACATTTGGGCCCCCCCACCATCTCGAAGCTATTTTGGAAATTTAGCAAATTAAATGCACTAGTACAGAACATATAATTTTTAATCGACTTTAATGACTTTAATAAACATCAGAATAATACAGACTATGTTACTATAGTTACGTTATTCTATAAAATTTATAGAATCATACGACGAACTTTCTTCTGTGCAAAAGAACGAATGACGTCATCATAGTCAATTGACTGCATTATTTCTGACTCTATGTACATTACAGAGAGTGAACTGAGCCTGTTCTCTACTATGTTAGATCTTAAGTAATTCTTTACGCTCTTTAGCGCTGAAAACGACCGTTCTGCTGAGCAGTTTGACGCTGGTGTACACAACAGCATTCGGAGCGCAATTCCTACGTTTGGATAAATGCCCAAAAAGCCTTTTTCCGATAAGTATTTGTATAGCTTCAGTGACGATAACTCCATAACTTCATCATTCGACGACAAATGAGCTTGCAGGTGCAGACACTCGTTTCCAAAGTCCTATCCAAATCCCCCGGATAAAAAGTTATAAGGTTTCTGGCTCCTTCGCGGATGTCTTTAGATTCCAAACGATGTAGTTTCGTATGAAAGTCAAACCACCGGGGCCCCTAGGCTGGCTGGGCACCTAGGCGGTGTGAGACTGAGTCATGACAGAGGATCGAAATGCGTTTTCCGTTTGAAGCAGTTGAAACACTTCGCCTCTTCTTCTAACTCTTTTAATTCGTTCTCCTTGATTCTTGATGAGTTGGGTTTTTTACCTCTGAGCGGCACTTTTTTTGCACACCATGTGCTAAATGGCCAGGTCACATGGACCCCGAGGACTCAGAGAAGGTTGGGGGAGGGGACCCACTGGAACAGCTTTGGGAGACAGATGGTAGCCTCCCGTCAAGGCCATCCAGCGTGTTCTTTAACGTGCACAGGGTATGGCTCTCCCACACACGGGGCCACGGCTTAACGTCCCATCCGACGGACGGCGGTCTTTCCAAGCCTATCGGTGTCCCCTACTGACCGTGGGCAGGGCGGGGAATTTTGCGGAGATAAATCTCAACGCTGACCCAGCTGGGACTCGAACCTGGGAACTACAGATTACGAGCCTGGCGCGCTACCGACTGAGCCACCCCCGCCCCTTCTTGATAAGTTATTGTAGGTCTTCTTGTTAGATCTTCCCCATCACCATTAACAAATTCCTCTACATATATCGTGCTAAGTCATGTCGTTTAATACTTCGCAAGCCTACCTAAGGAGCAACGTTAAAAATTCTCATGGAGGGTCAGTCGCATATGAGTGGGTTTGCGTACACTGAAACTCTTATTAGAAAGTGTGTATACTTACAAATTGTTCTGTAATATAAACTAATATTTATATAATTAATTACAAAAATAATTTAGAATGCTATTTATGCCTACTAATGTTGCATACACGCTTATTCACAATATAAATTAAATTCCAGGAAACACTAAGTTTTAGATTCGCTATTATACAAGAAAAAATTATAAAATAACACATTTTTTTATCATAAATTCACAGATCTTCTACTGTGGCCTATAAACTGACATACCTCTGTGGCAAGCAGCTGCTTGAGGAGGTATTTTTTAATATATGAGGAGATATTTATTTAATGAGTGAGGAGATATTTTTTAATGAGTGAAGAGGGTTTTCTTTAATGAGTAAAAAGCTTTGAAACCAAAATCATTCAGTCACACACAAAAAGTGACACGCGATTTTCCAGTTCCTTTTCTCAGCGTATCACTAACGCTACACCTCCGTTACCAGGATGAAGTGAATTTGCACTGGTTGAGAGACTAAAGCAGTGGCGGACTGGCCAGGGTGTCAGCTTGCCCGATGGCAAGTGGGCCCCCTTAAACATTAGACAATATGTTAAAAATGATAACCTTATAGTTGTGGGTGGGCCCCCTTAAACATTAGACAATATGTTAAAAATGATAACCTTATAGTTGTGGGTGGGCCCCCTTTGTCTCCTGGCAACCAATAATTTTAGATCCAGTCCGCCACTGCACTAAAGTAACTCAAACGTAGCAGAAAACTAAATTTTAAGATATAGAGAAGTGCTTTAAAGGAAATCAATGAGTAGTTGATATTTAATATGTATCTTTTTTATGATGCAGAACATTGTGCAATTCAGTATCAGTTTCTTGATGAGATATTTGTAACATATGGCACACTAATTAAGTTAGTAATTAACACGTAAAAAATTATAGCAACATAGTTGCCATCTTGTTACCAATGATTTATCCATAAATATGTATTGGATTGCTAAGGCCAATATTTTCAAGACTCTACATGAGCCGAAGACATGTAGTTTTTCTTCACATCCAGGTGGCTTCCAACAAAAATCGTCTCGCGTTCCATAGATTCGCTATCACTGATCTAATGCATATGGCATACCATATTCGACATGGTATAAGCATGGTATCACAGAGAATGATGATAGTTATTAAAATAAAACTTGTTTCTTCCATTTTCTATTACAACAGCACACTTCCAGACAAATCAAAACTTTCTTGCTCATCGTTGCATAAATCTATAATTTTGTTTCGAAGTCAAAGACGAAACAAAGCAATTAAAGAGGAAAATTATAACATCTGCTAAAATGGGCTATCAGGAATGGTAACTTCGCCATTTACAAAAAATACGCCCAACCATTTCGAGGTTGAGAAATAGAGTAATAGCAGTACGATATGGTTCTGCCATCTAGTGAGGAGCTTTGAAACCAAGGAAACAGCAAAGGATCATTCGAGTCATCAAAACTGTAAGAAGCGTGACTTAGTTTTGCTGCGGCAAAATCGTTGCCTGAGCCCTTCCAGCGCTACATGGAAGTGGTTAATGTAATAAATAACAAATATTTTAAACTCTTTAATGTTTCTTTTTCTGATCTAGATAAAGAAATTTTTTTTTCCATTGCAAGGAATTTACTATTAGGATTTCCGTATGAGTGATTAACTCATAGAAACTTCAGCCAGACCATTATGGCAAATACCAATCTGAGCTTTAATAGTATTGTAATCACCAAATATTTGTAGTAAAAATCACCGAAACACGTATAGAAGTTATCTGCATAAATGCATCTTTATTCTGATCGTATCAGCATGTTTTTTTTTTGTTTGATCGGAAGAAAACCATAAGGTATTATCTTGCGACAACTTATCATTTTGCAACACTTTCTTAAGACAATTCAAACAAGTTCAGCTTCAATATAAATTAAATTCTTTTCCATTCTAAAACTAAGGTTATCATTACAGCTTACTTGGATTAAAGTCTTTTCGGCCTCTTCTGGATGACCAGTTGCTAGCATCAATTTCCCTATGTCGTGCAGAACATCACCAACCACAGAGTGGAATTCTCCATAATAATACCTAAGGAAAAAAATACATGATAATTACCGTAAATATTTAACGACAACTACAAAGATTATTCTCATTGCAACTATCATTTGTTCATAGCTAGAAATACGTACGTACTTTAATTAATTCACATTAAATCTTTATTCTGTATATAAAAATTATTAGTTATTCCATATTAGTTTTCGGAGTGAAAATAACGTATATTTCCGCAGATAAGACGACCTTCAGATAAGACGAGGTTTAAATTTTCGTCAAAGTTTTATAGTTTTAGCATATATCTGTCCTATAAGACGACCCCAAACTATCAACGGCTTATGAATTTAGTTTAGATCGGCGATCATCATCTGGATAATAATATTGTATAGCGTATACGGAATTATGTCCTATTCGCAAACATTCGCACTGATTCGGGCATTCAGGTTGACTATTCACAAAAGCGTCGTATGGGCTATTCTATTTTGTGTACATACTCTACTCTCTACTAGTAAATAATTACGATTTGTCCGTTTTTTCCTCAGTAGCTCAATAAACATAACTTTTAATATTTATTTTGTTTTAGTATTGTTTTACTATTACAATGTAATGTGTTATTTACTATTACAATGTAATATATTATCTTATAGCGTATTTAAATAATATGATAGATTTTTCGATAAGTTGTAATAATAATGGTTTCAATTTATATAAATTTCAATCTAATTTTTTTGTATCTGTCCTATGAGACGACCCGGATTTTGGGGGCCTTTTTTTATGATTCAACTATCGTCTTATCTGCGGAAATATACGGTAGTTATATTTTTCCTGCTACTCAAAAGAATGAAGGCAGAAATTAGCTTCCTAGCCACCTCCTATTTTTCCTTCAAAATTGCCAATGCTTTTGAGGAATTTCTGAAGATAAATCTGTATATAATATTAAATAATCTAACCAATGATGTATTCTTGTTATAAACATAATCATTCTCATGACAAATAATAAATGATAATCATTCACATGAAAAAAAAAAGTTATAAGTTCATAAAATCGACACCGATTTACTTATAACTTTCGGAAGATGAATTTTCTGAGGAGGATTATTATTTTAGTTTCTGAAACGGCATTGTGCACATTCGAAGGCTTCATGGATGGAAAAAGCACGACTACATCCATCATCGTCGTCATATGCTTGTTCACCTGCAAATCTGCGCCAATCTTCATGTACGAACAGTCTCGTGTTTATCAGAAGCAGCTGCTTTTCTAAAACGGGATATAACTTGCAGAAGCGAGAGATGTTTCAAAGGCTAAATAGAATACATAAACGTAAAAGAGAAAGGATTTTTTATTACTGAAATCCATATCTTTGTTTTGGTGGAGAAGGCCTTTAAAACGTCGAAGAAGTTTCTAAGATAATTCTCTGTCCTTAACCATTATAAATTAAATTATAGATTACTTTAGAAAATCAATACAGAGTTGCTCTCAGTAACGTGAATAACCGAATTGAATATTGGACAACGCCAAATATTAATAAGCTAAATACATTCTGCCTTGATTAAATATAATTATTTCCTTTATAATATGCTGTCAATATAATTATTTCAGCAGTTTATAATATCCCATTATGTTTCATTGGATATGATCGCAAGAATAGTTGCATCGAATTTGGAAACATCCTAGATGTTTTTCTCTTCACTTCTCTCAATTAATATTTATGTCCACATAAGAATTTATTATTTCATTATCTCAATTTAATAAAGTTGGAAAATATTTTCTTGTAAGATATCCTTAATACATGATTACAAAACTTACTTGAAAAGAGATAACAGTTCATTTCCATAGCTTAGGCCATGAGAGATATTAAGTGCCTTGCATGCACGAAAAGCAGCTTTCAACATATTTAATCGTAAGAGATTTGTTTTACCAAGAACATCAATTTGCATCACTAAGCAATCCTCACTGACCTTCAGTACTTCAAAAGCATGTCCTGTAAAAATGTGATAAATTCATTTTGCAATTATGTACAATCTTCCTAATTATGTTAAAATATGCCATAATATACAAGAAAGCCAACTTAATGTAGTGACACTCACTGCATGAAATTACCATTTGCAGGCAGTATAAATACATGCCGTCCCATGGTCGAGTAGTTAGCGCGCTTGGCTATTGATCTAAGGGACCTGGGTTCGAGCCCCGGGCATGGCTGTTTGTGTGGTTTTTCCGCTGAGGGCCTGCCATCCTCTCAGACCTTCTATTATGGTTTATAAACTGACAGGCTCCTTTCATACCTCTGTGGCAAGCAGCTGCTTGAGGGGGTATTTATTTATTATAAAATATATATTTCAATGAAATAGGGTACGGGCACCAACCCAAATAAATCATTATAACTCATTAAATATAAACCATAAAAATATTTTCGTGAATTAAACGGTGGAAACTGAGCGTGAGTTCAAAAATAGTAGTATTTAACAATTGTAATTCTAAAATAATGTAATTTATTACAAAAGTATGAAGGAAAACATTTATATAAACTACACTCAAAACATAAAACATTGCATTTAATTAATGACACAATCATATATGTGAACAAACCTGCAATCTGTCGAGAATAACCTTAACGATTCCTAAACAAACTAAATATAACTATGTATCAAGTGATGAACTCTTCCTACAGAAAAGTTAAGGTCAGCTCTGCTTGTGCAACTACATATAACTTTCTCAGCCACATATTAAAGTGTCTTAAGCATCCTTCTTTTTCTTACCTGTTCACTACAGAATTAACACTAATAAAATTAATTAACCGTCCGCGAACACACCAAATAAAACACTTCTTTACAATATAACGCACAGACTAAAACAAACTACGTTTTCCTTCACACTCTAATTACTCTTAATACAACTCTCTTATTCCTTATTTCTAAGTTCGTTCGAAGTACTTAGTGATGTAATTCTGACGCTGTAGTTCACGCGAGTACCAAGACGATACATCACATCACGGTTCATTGTAGCACGTTTATCTGTCGTAACACTACCCCCGATTTAGGTCTTGTTCGTCCCGTACAATTCTGGATTCCGAAGCTTCTTCAGTTTTTTGATGAAACGGGGTCAAACGATCCACGTGAACCACTTGCACTTTGTAGTTAGACGTCGACGAATGCGATACACCACGTCGTCAATCCTGTTAACTACATATACGGATCTTCCCAAGGTATCTGAAGTTGTGGAGAAAGTCTCTTCCTTCTATGTGGACTGTACTGCCAGACTAGATCTCATTGATTGAAAACAGTTCCATATGTTCTACACTCGTACCTTGTTTTGGTTCTCTCGCTTGCCAAGTTATGTCTGATGGAGTTGTGGATTTCTTCTAGTCGTTGTTGTAATTCTTGTACATATTGTGGAGTGGACACAGGTTCGAGCCAACCATATAAATGGTCACAGGGAAGACGTAATTCTCTTCCAAAGAGCAACATGGAAGGTGTCTTTCTAGTTATCTCGTGCACTGCTGTTCTGTATGCCAGCAAAAAGAGTGGTTTATGGCGATTCCAGTCACGTTGATGGTCGTCGACAAACAATGCTAGATGCTGTGCAATTCTCCTATTAAATCTCTCAACCATACAATACGTCCTGAAGGTGAAGGGGAGTTGTTCTTGTTTTCTGAATGCCTAATAATTGACAGGTGCATTTAAACACATCCGTCCTTGGTCTGAGTGGAGTTGCAAAGGTACTCCATACCTACTAATCAAGTTATTTATTATCATTCCTCCAACTGTTGTTGCCTCCTGATCTTGGATGGGATAGACTTCAGGCCACTTCGTTCATAATCCATTCCACTAATAGCCATTTCCATCGTCAGCCGTTGGAAACGGACCCATTACATCAATGGCTATTTTCTCAAAAGGCACACCAACGTTATATGTCTGCAGCTTACCGCGACTACTAGTCTTAGGGCCTTTCTTTGCTGCAAAGGCCTCACGTTGCCTACACCGTCTTTCAGCGTCCGCCTACTTTTCAGCCAATGTAAAATTAGGTCGCTAACCTAAATAAGCTAACTGCTATTTCCTTGGGTATTTGTAGTGTAACCACATGTTCCTTTCATGAACAAAATAGAATATTCTCAAAAATACCTTCTTATCTTCAAATAAGATGCTCTAACTTATTAAGCTATTTGAGATAAATAATAAATAAAAAACTTCACCCAATTCTAGATAATAAAAAATCTACAAAGTTTTAGTTCGAACCCCCTCCATCATTTTTCTAATATAAAAAAGTACTCTTGAACCCCCATAAAGTCCAACCTTTTCCCCTCATGACCGGTCTATAAAAATAGACTATCTCCTAATTTAGCATTATCAATTATAATATTAGAATAAAGACTTTGTATAAACCATAACGTTGATATAAAACACCAAATTTTTTAATTAACTTTCCTACTCAATTTAACTGGAATCCTCCATACCCCTAATGAAATAAAAGCAAGGCCGATAAATTTCTCAAATCATCTAATAATTACATCCATAGGATTTAAAATTATTCATCTCAATAATGTCCCTCTTGTTACTCCTAAAACAGAACGGAAAAAAATAGAGAGAGATATTATAAATAAATTATTATTAATAAAGGTTCTTCTTACTCCTCCCAGTCTAATAAAAGTAAATCCTCTTAATAAATTTAAATTTATTAATGAATTTAAATTTAAATCTATTCGTATAAGACCCAGTTAACCCAAATGAAATCAACACGAGAATTACTTCTTTTTTCATACCTGTCCATTAACAGAATCAACACTAATAAACTTAATTAACCTTTCGCGAACACATCAAATAAAAACACTTCTTTATAATATACCGCACAAACCACATTTTCCTTCACACTCTAATTACAACTCTCTTATTACTAAGTTAAGTTCGTACTTGGTGACGTAATTCTCACGTTGTAGTTCACGGAGTATCAAGACGATACATCACATCCACGGTTCATTGTAGCACGTTTATCTGTCGTAACAATACATATACAGTAAAACAAAAACACTAAAATAGAAGTAAGGTTTTTATTTCCAAAAAAAAGTAAAAAATAACATAAAAATACGTCATAAAATCGCTCGGAACTTACTGCTTAAGTGCACTAACTGCTAAGGTACTGCTGTCACTTATAAAAAGATTCCAGGATCAAATACTTGGCTGTTTCTCTCTCTTGATATATTTGTGTACAGCTGTCAGGCAGCGCGTGACTTATACGATTCAGGGCACTCTCATTCGGGAAGTCATAGTTGTGCTTTTCCGACAAAACCATGCCCTGATTATGGAATGAAAGAGATTCTTTAGTGACTTTCATAGTCATTTTAATCAAACCTAACGCTCAAGATAAAAATGTATTATGATATACTGCTTCTCCAGCTGTGTCGTTTACTCTGTGAACAAGAAATATTTTGGATAATTTTTTAATAATTTGATGTAAAAAATTATAATTTTAACACCACGAATTAACGTTGACTGGGGTGCATTAAGCGAAGATATACATAAGAAATTTCTTTATAATAAAACAAGAAGCAAAGAATAAAATGAGAGTTATGTAGTTGCTTGGATGTCAGCGAAAAAAATGTTATAAAGCAGTGTCTCGCAAACTGTGTGCCGCGAGAGATTTTCAAATTAACACTAGATATCCCAAAGATTTCATTTTGACTTGTGTTATCGACGTGCTTCAGATTTTATCAACTGGGATCTTGTAAGTATTTATCAAGCTTTTTCCAAATTTTGGTATTAATTTTTGATTATTTCAAGCCATAGAATGGACAAATATTTAAAACAAACACCGAGTTATGATTAATTATATTTATTATTATATTTATTTTAAATAAATGCATTTAACGAAACTTCAATTTTCCTCTTTTTACGTAACCATCAAAAATTCTTTTTTAGGTGTGCCGCGGAAAAAAAATTAGATTCAGTGTGCCGCGGGAAAAAAATTAGATTCAGTGTGCCGCGGAAAAAAATTAGATTCAGTGTGCCGCGGAAAAAAATTAGATTCAGTGTGCCGCAGAGTAAAAAAGTTTGCGAGACACTGTTATAAAGGATACGATTTTTAATGAAGTGCATCGAAGAATATGTATGTACTTTCAAAAGCAAATGTGATGCATCAGTTAGCTTCAACACTGAAGCAGTTAATGCATGGGTTTGAATCCACATTTAATAAGATGATGATGCCTTGCATTTTCTGCATGAACAAAATTCTATAAAGCAAAAAGAACTATCTATCTATGTTTCTCTGTCTTAGCAGTAAAAAAAGAAAGTCTGGGGTAAATATTCTATTACTTCCAAAAATTTTCTATTTTACAAACTGTAATGAGTCATTTAAAAAAAACGATATCATTTATTGCACCGTATTTTTTTTCGATCAGTTGCCATTCCTACATAAACAAACTTGCGAATCCCTTGGTCATCGATGAAAAATACAGAATCAAAGGCGATATAAAAACGTGACATCCATTATAGTCAATAGCTAATGACATGTCCATTATTGGAAAGTATATGTAATATTCTTTCAATAGATAACGAAAATTTTTAAATATCTCTCTAACATAGAAAGGAAAATATTATGCTGCAA